>JABBOT010000008.1:20087654-21376396 GCA_016165875.1 Acanthopleura granulata
GTGTGTGTGTGTGTGTGTGCGGGGAGTGTGAATATGTGTATCTTCCTGTGAAAGGGCGAGTCCGTGCCGCGGAAGTACTGCCGCCACTGGAACACCATGCAGAAGATACCAGCGGATGACACCCTAACCAGTCACATTATATTGACACCGGGCCGACCAATCCCGTTTCCTTGCTCTAACCCCTCAATGCTGAACGCAAAAAGCTGCGTTGAAAATTCTCTGCCGTTGTCACATTTTACATGTACAAATCCCATGTTCAAAGCTGGAACATTCAACAAATACTTTGTAAGTGAAATACAAGCACCTTTAGCCATTCGACCACCACCCGCTCCCCTACAGTTCCATGACAGCAGATGGTTATATTGCCCCTAGGGGCAATCTGCACCACTCATCCTAACAGGGAAACCTTAATTGCTCTGGCAAACATCGAAGTAATATAACAGAAACATGACGTGACGGGAATAAACCCCGGAGTGGCAAAATCAAATCATATCATCACTTGGAAGATGTCTTTATGCTTGTCTGATTTCAGATGAATACTGCGGCGCTTATTTGTGTCGTCTTGATCAGTGTGTTTATTATCAACGAGAGTGAGGCTACGAGAGACCAATGCATAGAATGGTGCACGAGGGATTGTGAAGACGAAAGAGCTCTGTTCTTTTGTCTTCAATTGTGTAAAATAGATTGCAAGCGAGACTGAAAAGGGAAGTGAGTGAACTAGAATTCTATATTTTTCAGTCGAGCATTAGCATTAAATAATCTAAGCAGGACTTTTCGGCCAAGTCCAGGTGGTGCTGGCTTCCTCTCTAGTAACCTGCGGAAGGTCGCCATTGTAAAAGTAAAATATTATTGAATGCCGCGTAAAACACCAGTAGATAAATAAATAAATAAAATATATAGAGAAATAAGGAGAAGGAACTTAACTGCGGCCATTACGTTTTAATCCTGTAAAATGAAGCATGGCCAGATTTTTTTTCATGTAGGTTTAAAGTGAATCGCATTTTTATATAGATAGCTTTTTCGCATTTTTACAGCTGTTAAAAGTTTTTTATTCTCAGTGCGAGAGTAATAGGCCCTACCGTTTATAATATTTTTCCAAATATAACATTTAAGCTTCTGGTACCCTCGCTGATTCAGTCGGTCAAGCCGCTCATTCGCTGCGAGTCTCTGGCCTTTGACCACTTGGATCATGTGTTCGAATCTTCCTCTCGCTGATTTGGATTTGACTATTTAAGACAGGTGATTTGCATTGCACTAAGCCAAGGGCGTTGAGTTACAGGTTTTAACCACACGCATAAAGCAGGCCAACCCGAGATAGGTGCAAAATTACTTAGCCCGGCGTTAAACATTAATCACATAAAGAAATGAACCGCCTAGGTGCTCTAGCGCTTAGAGCGTCCACTTCGAGATCGGGAGATCCAGGTTCAAGCCCAAGTAGGGTTGTATCAAAGATTTTAAAAATTGTATTTGTTGCTGCCTCGATTGGCGCTCAGCGTTGAGAAGTTAGAGCAAGGAAACAGGACTGGTCGACCTGGTGTCAGTATAATGTGATTGGGTGGGGTCTCATGCCTGGTGTCTTCCACATGATGTTCCAGTGGCGGCAGCACTTCGGCGGCATGGACTCGCCTTGCTGCAAGAAGTGGCAAAAAACCCCAATGACTCCCTCACTCATAAAGAAATGAATTAATACAAGTATACAGGCCTTTCTTCATTCAGCCACCAAAAGCGTAACTTTCGCCCCAGGAATCCCACCAGTGAGGCCACGGGATCAAGTCCAGCTCTCGGGGATTAAGCAGCTGTTTTAAGTCAGGAGGTTTCCCAGTTACCTGCACGGTGAAGGGCGGTGGTTTACTCCAGGCACTCCGGGCTCTTCCATCGATAAACCTGACCGCCATCATATCAGCAATGACTTTGAGATCTTGAAGATTTTATTCTGAAGTATTCGTTCTTAATTTGTTTTTTTTAGAGAATTTCAGTGTCCATGAAAGAACCCAAGAAAGAGCGTAAGACCCATAACATCGTCGGTGATCTATAATAAGTATATATTGCCACTGATTACTCAGCTTAAGAATATGTAGGTTTTAGCACGGACTCTGCTAAGCGGTAGCCGGGTGGTATATGTCGATATACATACCGGTATGTGGAGTGGAGTTTTTATCATGTGAACACTTACACACAGATATAAAGGTCTCCTCAAAATGTGGATCAGTAAATAAGATTCGATTAAAGAGAAAAAAGCGAAGGAACAGATAATCTTCTCAACATTATAAAATACTTACGGGTAATTATGTAACTACCTTTTCTAACAGCAAAATTCTGTAAAAATAGCAAAATTTAGTTTCCATGCATGGAATGAGGGGACTCTGGACGTGGATAGATAACACTGAAAACCTGCAATGAAAAAGAAAATAGGTGTAAACACAACTGTATACATAAACGTCAAAACAGTAATCAGGATGTGCAACAAGACAATTTAAACAAAAGAGGATATAAATGGCTTAAAATGATTATGTATTTACAGCGCTCTATGGTATGTAATTTCAGGTTGGCCATGGTTTCAGTTTATTGATTAATAGTATTTTATTTGTATTTAACAAAGTCTGGCATCCATATAGAACCTTCTGAAAAGGAAATGCATGTATGTACCGGTATATATCCATGTGGTGGTGCAAAAAGTCGATCTTGAGCTGACAGTCCGAAAGTGAATGCAACTGTTAGATGTTTAAACTACATGAAAATACGTAATACTACCTGAGTTCTGATAATGTTTACCAGGTTCTCATAAATACTCCTACTCGTGACTGATCTGTGCTTGTATCTCTCCCAGAGCCCATGACATCCCCAAGCAGACCAGGTTGGCTTCTATCTCGGAGCACGAGCATGGAAATTATGTTAACCAATCCGATGTTACCATGGAAACGCGTCAGATCAAATCTGAAATAGACAACATGACTTCAAAATAATCCATACCTGGTTTTTGTATACACACAAGTTATACCTACCTGTCCCACATCAGTAGATAGACACGAGGATGGTATTTCTGTGAAATAACTTACCCTCTGGCAGACAAATTCTCAATTCATATATAACAAGGTTTGGATGTGCTGTAAAAATTCGTCAAAGAGCAAAGTCTTTAATTCTATTTATTTTAAATTTTTGTCACCAAAACCCAGGGAACAGTGATACACAAAATTCGTGTACAAAGGACGGGATTGTACGAAGTCGGCAAGTTTGTCAGGTACCTGGTAGAGGTGGTGGTTTTCCATGGAACTCCGTAGTCTTTGGCTTTATATGTTGTATGGATTCCTAGGGTTGGCAGGAAATGACAAAGGAAATAAATATAGAAATACATAAGTACGTAAGTATAATGCCTGTTGTCTCCAAAGTCTCAGTGTTCAAAACCCCATTACAGAGTATTTGAGATATATGAAACAGGACATGAATAATTATTTATTTGATTCTTGGTTTGCGCCGTACATTCAAGAGCATTTCACTGAAACGATAGCGGACAACATTATGGTGGGAGGAAACTGGGCAGAGCAGGCTGCTGGGAGATCTTCCCACGTACGATAGAACACACCATGAATAAGAGTTCAAGGACTCTATGTCCTTGTATTGCATAAAATCTAGTCTGTGCTGTTCTCTGCATACCAAATCTGCATAGCATACGATACAAGGAAAATCCTGAAGTATTAAACACTTTACTGATTTTTAAAAAGGAGGAGATGTAACCGGTAAAAACTATCATGGGAGAAGCAAATATTTTGGCAAAGACACGTACAGCATACAGAAGTGTTGACCTCATTGCCCCAGGAAGTTGTCACTGTATGGTCTAGTCACTGACGAACGCCACGATATATTGTTACTATATGGCCCGGTCCTTGGCCAAAAGACGTGAGGTTACACCAGTAACTTGTTTCTATATGGCCTGATCCCTCACTAAATACTTGAGTTTACTCTGGCAACTTCTTCCTATATGGCCTGGTCCCTGACGAACGACGGGAATTTATTACATGGCCTAGTCTCTGACGGACGACGTGGGTTTACTCCTCGAAGTTGTTACTATATGGTCTAGTCCTTGACGAAAGACGTGAGTTTACTACGGGAACTTCTTACTATATGTTCTCTGACGAACGACGTGAGTTTACTCCGGGAGCTCGTTACTATAAGGCCTGGTCCCTGAAGAGGAACATGTTTTCACTCTGAGAACTTGTTGCTACATGGTCTCATCCCTGACAAACCGCGTGAGTTTACTACGGGAATTCGTTACTATATGGCCTGACCAACGACATGATTTTACTCCGAGAACTTGTTACTATAAGGCCTGGTCCTTTACGAGAGGCGTCGGTTTTCTCCGGTGGTACCACATGTATATGACCCGCTTCTTGACGAACGATTTGAGTTTACACCGGAAAATTGTTACTATATGGTCCTGTCATTGACGAACGGCATGGGTTTACTCCGGTGGTAATACATGTATATGGCCCGTTCCTTGACGAACGGCTTGAGTATACTCCTCGAACTTGTAACAATATGGATTAGTCCTTGACCAAAGACATGAGATTACACCGGGAACTTGTGACTGTGTGGCCTGGTCCCTGACGAACGGCATGAGTTTACTCCGGAAGCTTGTTACTATATGGCCTAGTAGTTGACGATCGACTTGAGTTTACTTCGGGAACTTGTTACTATATGGCCAGGTCCATGACGTCAACTACGTGAGTTTAATTCGGGAACTTCCCGGACTTCCTCCACCCATACACCTGATCACTGGCCTATGAGTGAAAACTTCGCGAGAGCGGGATAAACTTCAACGTTCTTCTCCACATGCTCCGGATATCCTCGTGGACCCCCCCCCCCCATTTACAAAAAGCTTTCAAAAATACATGCATACATCACTGTTTTTATGATACATAACTATCTAGTTATTAGTTGTTACTTTTTTGGTGTTTTACACCGTACTCGAGAATATTTCACTTATATGACGGCTGCCAGCATTATGGTGGGAGAAAACCGGGCAGAGCCAGGGGGAACTTTTGACCATCCGCAGGTTGCTGACGGACCTTCTCAAATACGACAGGAAGTCAGCATGAGCTGGACTTGAACTCACGGCGAACGCATTGGTGAGAGACTCATGGGCCATTACGGCACGCTGGCGTACTAACCACCTCGGCCCCCCCATGAGTTGTTTGGCGTTCTTTTAAAGTTTATGTGGCACATTTGTACACCGATCGGGCTGTTGTTGTTGCTTTGGAGATCCGTACCCATAATGATAATCCCCCAAACGCTTAATTCCTTCTGAAATAAGCGTGTGACACATTCCACTACACAGGTGTGTTCTCCGGCGCATGGATCTGGACACAGAAACAGTTTTCAACTTTCTTGATGTAAATGAGTTTGCCAAAGAACATAATGGATGACGGATGTTGTAACCCTGGTGTGATCACCATGAAGACAGATTCAACTTCTTTCAATCAGGATATTCCGATATGATGGGAATGATATTTGTTGTCAATATCAGCTAGGTAATACACCTCTTAACACTCATCCTTAATCTCATATCCTTCGCCCATCGTGGTTGGACGGTCGGCATATCATCCACATGTCATACACCGACCATACGCTAACCGTGGGCCGACGGTGAGGAAATCTGTTGTTACTATCTATGTATGATCAGACCATCATACGCGGATGATTTAACGGCATTACCCGGCCGGCATCATTTGAATATTCTAGCTTTCGTTCAGAGTTAAATATGTATTTTAATATTCTGTAAAATAGCATGTGATGACTGTGTGGAAGCCATTCTAATTCTGATAAATTAGCACTGCATCAATCCCTTTTATCAGCTTTTTTCCCCCACCAATCCATTTTATCATTTCATGATCAGCTTGTTCGATTCTGTTACGAAAGACAATAAACTGGGGCAGTTTTGCATGTGGGAAGTCCGTAAGGTCATGGGAGGTCCGTAAGATCACACCATTATGTTCATCTCATCTGCTCTAAGTTTAACTTGTTCAAACAATTAAGTTTGACACGTCCAATAGGACACAGTAACCTTTCAATCCTCACCTCTCATAGGCGCAAGTTGAAAATGGCGAACATCCCGCTTGAACTTTGCATTCTCGGAAATGGAGTACATAGTAATGTCAAGAAAAACACATCAAATGACAACAGAGGCCGAGTGCTAGATACAGTAGCCGAGTAGCCCACTTCCCATTGGGGCTTATCATGGCTTGACAATGACAAAAATTCATCAGCCGAGTTCAATTTGTACTTACATGACTGGAGTCAGCACGTCTGAATGATCGATGTACCGAAAAACGGGACGTTATTATGACGATAAACTCTGTTCAAGATACGTCGACCATCCAGCCGTTATCCGCAGATGATGGCCTTAGGATCGCATCAGCATCTTCGTAGGGAAGGGAACACAATTGGTGTATGGTTGACCGCGGGTCAGCGTATCATGGGCCGATCCTCCGTGTATCATCGGGTCACAATGGGCGTAGGATTCAAGGTTAGGATGCGACTGTACTGTACAGTTTAAACATTTAGATGGACAGTTAGAACAAAAGCTAACCTGGCAACAGGTAAACAGACGAGGGTTCGTGTCTCTTTTTTTTTTTGGTATTTTCTATTTATTTAGTTACGCATGACCATTTGACTTCGGTTCTCAAAGTACAAATCCCTTTCTTTTGATGTGATGACCAACTGGCATTTAGTTCTATAAATTCATCCGTGAGACCAGCAGCGTCTGCCCACTTGCATGTGACATGTGTTTTACCTAATTCTCCCTACATCCAGGGTGCTAAGGGGCGTATAAGTTGCTCTGTTTTAAGCATTTACATGTACATTAATAGTTGGAATGAAAACCTGAGATAAATTAGCAAGAATCCGTATTTCATCAGTTTTATGTGACCATTTGCTAACTATCACATCGTTGTGGCAGCTCTGGTTTTACTCTCAATGTCGTAGTGTTTTACATCGCTCAAAATGTTTTGAAATACTTTCACTTTGTGTGATAGACCATGTGATATGTCTATGTTACGGTTTATCGACATATTTCCAGTTGTTCGGTAAAATCGGACCGCAGTAAAAAAAAAATGGCTGTTATTTTGAGATTAACACGTGTATGAGGTAAAGCTCGTGGAAAATTGCTACAACTTGATCTCCGTTGGGTCAGTGACGTTCGCGTGACGTTTAAATTCCCTCTCGGTCCACTTGGACCCAAGCCAGTACAGAAGGAAGGCTCACTGTTCTTCTCGTAAATACATATCCCACGTTAATGAGCCAATAACTAACCATCTCGTGCCATTTATTTTTCTTCACTTACCGCCTTTTGCCTGATCTCTGAGATCAACTTGTTTGTGAAGTAAGGAGCCGATCGATATCTTGCTCATCTTGCAAATTCGGGGATTAAATTGCTAATTGAGAAGGTATACTTTTATCGGTATAATAAAACATATCCTTTAGAATGGGACAACTTTGTCTGAGTTAAGAAGGTGGTCTCAGCCTTTTGTGGCGCTTTTATATATGTGTGCTAGCAAATTTTACTTACCCGGAAAACTACACACAAAGTGGTGAAAACAAGAGACAAGTACATTAGAAGAGACATTTTTCAATATATACACCTTGTTAAAACAAGGCTACATAAGCGTGTTTTATTACTCGGAAAATCAAGAATCGCCTCAAACGTTTATGTGCCCTATTTGGGGATGGGATTGGCGTGTTACTCATTAACTATTCAGCAACACGCGGGCTAAATGCTGATTTAGACATTTCATAAATGCCGATGAACTTCTACAGAGGATGATGTACATAATACCACAAGATATTTGTGACGTTGCTATGTATGTTTGTTAGAAAACGCAGAAGTTCAGAAACTTTGTTAATATTCCTCCGAGAAACAACACGCTGGTTTCAATATATACTCCTTGTTATATCTAGGCTACAGAAGCGTTTTGTTACTCGTTTTTGTTACCCCCTGCTTCAGTTTGGGAGTGTGGTGTCATTGACTGAATATTCATCAATAAACGGGCTAAATGCTGATTTAATGGAGGTCTAGCAGAGACATCAAAAGCTTAGAATTTTGAAATCGCTACAGGATCTAACAAATGGCACAAATGGCACAAATGGTGTAACCGCCACATGAAGGCGTCTTTATATATTACTATCTAAATATAAGAGTAAGCAAAAGGCCTTGGCCATCTTCATACAGATATAAGTGCAAATGAGATTACACCATCATGTCTTAGATTATGTATTTATTTAATTCGTTGATGCTTTACGCCGCACTTAAGAATATTGGTCTTATACGACGCCGGCGAGCATCATGTGTAGAAATTCTGTAGAGCCTTGTCCATCCGCAGGTTGCTTGCAGACCTTCTCACGTACCGTGCGACACGGGAGGGAAAAGATTAGAGTAGGCCTTGATACACAGTGGCACCAGTCTCTACAAAATACAACCATGCACTGTTGGGCTATTAAATATATCATAGCAAATGGTAGCCTACAAGTGAACCACTATATAGACCTCTACATGTAAAATGTAGCTGTCAACCACTACTTGTCTCCATTTACATCTAATACACAAGCAACCTAGAAGTATTGGAAATGCAATACTCGGGACTACCGGTTTAAGAGGTCTAAATGAACGAAAATTTCGTCCAAAAAATTGTTTTCTTATGTGCAAATAGATGTCATAAAATACTATTTCTGATGCTGGATCTTCCATTTTGCCAGAAGGGTATCATTGTACTTTCCAAACAAAGCTGAAGTCAAGTTTCTAAACTCAAGGAGAATTCTCAGAATCCGTAAAAATAAGCAAGTTTGACACGGACGAAATTTTATGTCATTTATGGTACGTCAAATTTCACAATTTATTTGAACCAGAATCTCTGATGAGAGAGTGGCTCTACTTATCACGAAGCCCATGTATGTATGTATAATGGACAATGGACTATCAGGATTGAAAATCAGTTCTACGAAATATGTATCTTGATTCACTTGTACCAAGTTTTGTTGAAACTGAAACAAAAACTGTAACAGTAATCAGTATCATTTTCACAGAAATGTTAACATATGCTGTATGAAAGGACAGACGGAGAATCGATCACTGAAATGGAAAATCGATTCTACGATTTATGCATCTTGATGCGGTGTGCACCTAAACCAATAATTTTTGAAATCAGAAAAACCCTGTAGGGGAGTCACTGTGTTTTGAAAGATAAATCAACATATATATACTGGATGAAAGAACAGGCAGATTGAGAACTGACCATCGGAATTAAAATTAGAGACTACGAATTATATATCTTGATGTACTATTTATTTATTTGGTTGTTTTACGCCGCACTCAAGAATATTTCATTTATACGACGGCGGCCAGCATAATGGTGGGAGGAAACAACCATCCGCAAGTTTATCCTGATGTAGTCTACCCATCCTTGTAATTGAAGAGCGATACTATGAATTATGTACCTTGATGTAGTCTACACTAGAAGCCAGTTTCAACTGCCAAAATTCAGTTCTGTCTGCAGCTTTTCTTAGAGAAGGTATTTTCCAGATTTTGATTGAAAATAACCAACAATTTAACAGGGTTAAAGGGTCCATGAAAGTTTCCATGAAAGGAAACAAAACAGCGTAAAACGCGAATGAAATTATCTGCAACTTGTCAGGTTGAACTCCCACTAATATCAACTTTCCATTAAATACCGGTTAACGTTTTGGGGGAAAATGCGGAAAACGGTCAATCCCAAAACAGTACAAGATAGGCCTACCAAGTTGATGAACCGTTTATAAAAAATGCGGAAAACTGCCGGACAGACCGACTAATCGGTCAGATGTAAACCAATGGTCCCCTCCCACAGACCAACCGGTAGAGGAAATAATGACTTCCCAACTGAAAAGGCTGTATAAATACACGGTTAATGTGCTGTTGCGAAAACAACGCCATATGATTTAACCTTGAAGGTAATACTGTTAGTATTCTGAAATGTCCTCCATGGAAAGAATCATGTTAATCGTATTTACATATCCAAAAGGAACTAGAGCAAAAATATGCTTAGAAATGTGTAGACGTGCGTTTGAAGGTGCCATCGGCCACGACGCCCCCCCGTGCGAGGGTTAGTAACTCGGTATCAACTCTACATGAAGAGTTGTCGCCCTTGTTCGCCAGTTTGATGAATAAGAACCGTCTGGAATTGGATTGCACTAGGTAACAAAGCATTATTCCTCATTTACAAATGTATGTTGGGATAACCGAAGAAAACGTTTGATTAAACTGACGTTTATGATCTTAAGATGACATACGCATAACAAAAGTTACCACTTTTATGTTTAAGTGAAAGACAACAAATATTCCTCCACACTTCAAAGTATGGGCGCCTCAAGACCCTCAGTCGGCAGCAACATCCTCCACACTTCAAAGTATGGGCGCCTCAAGACCATCAGTCGGCAGCAACATCCTCCACACTTCAAAGTATGGGCGCCTCAAGACCCTCAGTCGGCAGCAACATCCTCCACACTTCAAACGAAGATAATTTAGCAACAAATTCATATTAATTCAAACAGCCTTTTGAATTCAACGGAGAATTTTGTATTTTTTTTTAATGAACAGCATCTCAGTCATGAGCTCTCTTTTCCTTCGATGAAACAATGAGAAAAACTCAAGGGGCAGAGAATTTAAGTACAACAGCAATCAGTGACTGGTAATGGGTGAAATGCAACATACTGACATTTTTCCTTAGATCGAGACCTCTCACCACTTTTATTAAAGTCATATCATGTAGATGTAATCGCCCCTTTCTGGATACCGTATCAGTATACGGAGCAGACACTTGACTATATCTAATTTCAATGAAATTGGTTGATTTATTTAATGGTTTAACATTTTACGCCGCACTCAACAATATTTCACTTACACGATGGCGACCAGCACTATATGGTGGGTGGAAAACCTACAACCATCCAAAGGTTGCTGGCAGGCCTTCCCACGTGCAGGAGCGGGGCTTGAAGTGAGGATATATTACATCTCATTACGGCAGGGAATAGTAATAAATTATTAATAGCTCATGATTTAATCCCTTTAAAGTATAGGATAAAGAAAGATTGAAGAGGCTTCAAAAACGATTCATTCACAGCCAACAATTTCATGAATGCGAAGTTTCTTCCATGCTGATCTGTTTTTACTCACTTCTGGTGAAATATTTTTTAAAAGTTTTTGTAATTTTTAGAACATCCGGATGATTATTTCATTATTTATTTGACGAACTCGACATTTCAGATCAGTTATTATAATCTTTGGAGTTGGAACACATGACTTTGTTTACATCTTGGTGACAGACCTCTAATCCGAAAGTTTTAACGACCTAATTAGCCCATGTTTCTGCAAACATAAATGGCTCTACGCTATAGTTTTAATCTTTCCGCAAGTATCTACATAAGACTGAAATATAAAATAGTAATGTGTTTTGCAGGAATATACCTTGTTATTGACCAATCAGTTTGGGTACAAATGTATGAAATTTCAGCTCGGCTCATCGCCCAAGCTGTGAGTAGTTAAATTTTGCATCATTACAGGGGTGTATGTATACAGAAGTTTTAAGCTCCGAAGAGGGAATTCGAATTTTGTGTCGCTTACTAAGAGAGCGCGTGGAGAACTGTTCCGATTATGTGGAATAAGCAATAAAAATGTTATTCTCAGTCCAGTTACTGACGCCGGTGGTTTTCTATAGTAAATGTTACATATATCTTTAACGGATCGTGTCATGATGAATGGATATTCAGAAGTCTACCTGTCCTCTTCCCTATGCCATAGACCTTCTTCCTTGAATGACACTGAGAGTAGAGTCAGCAAACTGTGGCGTCCATATGGTTACGTCACTGCGTTTAGCAAAATATGATACGCCAGAAATAAACTCGTTCGGGGAGGATAAATTAGAGTCTCAAGTGACTGAGCTATGAGCCAGGGAGAACGTCCCTTCTTTTAAGGTACAATTGTTTATGGGTGTGACTTGTACCTCGCCAGTGGAACTTTTGGCTAGATCATTTCTGGAGGCCGTCATTTTGTAAAAAACATATAATTCCGGCGCGCTAAATATAATTAAATATACTATGTATTTGCCTCTAACAGAGACCTTAATGAGTGATGACCAAGATGACAAAAGTTTTAGTGAAACGGCTTAGTTTTATATTGAAGCAGGAGACTGGTAAAAGTGGGTGGTGTCAATGAAGTAGAAATATTTCATCCCAAGATTTAAATTCCCTATTTTCTCAGGTATACATGACCAAGGTACAACCTCTATATTCATGTACAAATCTATATACGACACATTTGACAAAATTTGAATAACAGGTTTTCGGTACGAGTCCAAGAGGTACAGGGAGTCCCTGTGATAACGCCCAGACTGTTGGCACAATTTCTCCATTGTTTCAATTGAGAATTCATTTCGATTCTGTCTCTGCAGCTTTAGCCGATGCCGGAATCCTGTGTGTATTCCAAAACGTTCAGGGGAGAAAACTCGTGTTCGCATTGGAGGTTTTGAAAGGATTCTGCAGTCATGTGTGAACACACACACAGCAAAGTCATGCTAGATATATAAGGTTTATTATCATGTAACAGGTATGTTTGCTAGCACCGCAGTACTATAGCAAACGTAACCGTTACATGATAATTGTTACGCTCGTGTTTGAGGAAGATTCTGTTTCACCACGCAACGATATTTAAACTGTTCAATGCTAACTTAAGTCGATTTAGTGGTGAAGTAAATCAGTAAGTGCTCTGGATTACGTACGAATTGTTTTGTGATGGTTTATTCACCGTTTATACAATAGAGTTGAATAAATAAAAGAATGAGTTGAACCTTATGTGTTTAAGTATTATTCTGCCAAAAGGAATGTTGTTACGCTTAAAGTTGGTTTTATTATGTTATGCTGATATTCGCTCTATCAAGCGTACTGTGTAGCCTTGCGGCACAGAATAAATCAAGGTTACTTCTACACACTTTCGACATTGTATCAGCTTCTCCCTCCGATGTACGAGTGTGTGGAATTGAAAGGAATCTTTAAAGAAGTCTACAGATTCCCCAGACGGTACATGTTATCTGGACATGTACCTGTACATTTGTTAGATCCCGTGTACTGTGTGATGATTTCAATCAACGTCACAAGTTATAACTTCAAGAACTATTGTGTCAAGGATATTCCATAGGAGGCCTTCACTCTAAGTTTCTTAGTTTACAAAAAGTACGCTTCTCGTTTTAGTAAATACGGACGAAGTGTTTAGAATCTTTGGGACTCTTCTTGTGTTGGTACCACTATCGGAGAGGAACAATGATAAGCAAACGACTTGTTGAACTCTCAGACAGCAATAGGCCTTACACAAGGTCAAAGAAAGAAATATGAAGACGCTTGACTAGGTTCAATACATATATTTGAATAAAATAGCAAAATAGTACAGCGGAAAATAATATATTAAAACAATACAGATAATTACAAAAATATATACATAGTTTCTTGCTAATGAGATCGTCCAATTCCAGATAGAATATTCCGGCTTATAAAGCCAACCCAATCCACATAAATGGAGAATTCACAGTCATTGGGAATTCTCAAATCGAAGGATGACAGCCCTGTAGTGACGAACAGCAGAAGACACAGTACACTGGCTATAGTATATATCCATCTCCCCAGCAAGGTGCAACTTTCCTGGGCGGACGGGTTGACAATGGCGTCCGATATGCCGAGCTCTCGATGTATGTTTCAGTCCTCAGAAATATACACAAAGCCATTTTCAGGGTAAACTGGGATGAAACATACGAAATTGCACAAAGAGACAATGAGCGATACAAGCTCCAAAAGAACTTATCAAACAAAATAGAAAGGGG
Organism: Acanthopleura granulata; assembly: GCA_016165875.1. Taxonomy (NCBI): domain Eukaryota; kingdom Metazoa; phylum Mollusca; class Polyplacophora; order Chitonida; family Chitonidae; genus Acanthopleura; species Acanthopleura granulata. The sequence continues at coordinate 20,101,544 of JABBOT010000008.1, forward strand.
CGAAACACAAGCTCACAACGTGCTACGTACCGAAAAAATGTAGTACAAAATGACGTATGTCGAATGGCATGACAGCCAATATCTCAAAATCCTACAAAGTCCTTCCAAGTGGACGAGAGTAAATAGAAGAAGAAAACACAGGAAGTGTCTGGGTTGATTTCGAAGTTGGTTTATGTATACGCTTTTGTTTGCTTGTTATGGAAGCCATATAAGGCCGTCATGGTTTTTTTCTCGAAGTACATGTATCATCCATCGATAGCACAAACCGACGAGAGGGTTACACAAAGCGACGATATGACAGTACCGAGCGATGGCATGATGTTTTACGAAACGATGGTACGATAACACGAATGCACGGGGTAATGGAATGTTGTTATGATATGTTGCAAAGCGATAGAACTGTACAATGGCACGAAGGCACGAAGCGATTGCAGGGTGAAACGATGTTACGAAGCAATCGTACTCTACAACAGCCCAAAGGCAGGAAGCGATAGCAGAATGGCACGATATTACGAGGCGAATGTATACAACAGCCCGAAGGCAGGAAGTGATGGCAGGGGTGATGGTCATGACAGACTCCCATGCTTGTCGTGGTTAATTTGGAGTAATACCACGAACCATGTCCATGGTTCTAAAGATTAATAAACATATTAATTAATTTGATTGGCGTTTAAATAACGCCGAACCGTATCTATAGCCTTTCATTTTATATGCGATAGCGGTCGGGATTATTGCACCGGGAAATCATAGTATACGACCTGATTTCGCCAGGTAAATAACGCCCGACCGAAACTGGCGCGATCAATAAAAACAAAGCCGTTGTTGAAATAGCACTCACACCTTATTTCAAGTTGCTATTCTTCGACATCCCATGTCCATTCTTGTTTCTTTTAGTTGTTGTGGTAAACACTCCTTCAAGCCCTTTTAACAAAACCGTCGAAAGCTATGCACTCTTTTATTACTTTCCTGTAGAACGTCACACTTTTTGGTGTTCAGAATGCGCATAAAACACTCAGGTACAGTACACAAGTAGTCCACGGTTTCAGCAGAAAACGCTTTTTTTAAAAACTGCGATTTGGACCTCCAGCTTAGGCCCGTCCATTTTGATCAATAGACTAACACAGAACCTTTGACTTGTATTCATTGTTCAGCTGGCGAAAGACGAGGCAAACTGAAGCATGTCATAAGTAATGCATGTATGGGTTAACCACAGTCCTTAATCGCTTTACACAAAGACTCGCCAATCTAAATTGTTAATTGACAAATGCGCTATATGCTCCAGTGTCTCCCTCCAAACCCTAGCCTCTGAAGACCATATGCTGTTGAGCGACACTACTTCATATTAGGCAGAGTTTTAACTACAAGAACAATTCAGTGCGAAGGTAGTATAAACGTGATTGCCGTAGAGTTGTTAAGGTGCAAAGAACCATCCATGTAGAGGGAAGGGTATGTAATTGATTAGCCTATACTTTTACGAAATGATTGTTGGATAAAATTACCGTTTTAAAAGCTCAGCTTATATCGTGTTATGTACTGGAACCAACAAGTGTGAAAACAGTTACAAGTGTTCCAGTAAATCACTGATACACAAGTCTTTGTAGATGTATTACAAATATTGTGCACTTTTTGCGCACAAAATTATGTGAATGTGCATTAATAATGTGTGTCACTTTTACACAGTAGTTTTAAATCGCCAGCTGGAGTTGGAAGTCGTATGAAGCAGTTAGGACTGCTTATCTTTAGAGTAACTACCATGTTAACATATTCTTTAAACATTTGTGTTGTCATGGCAGTTAACCGAACCAGTGATACCTTTGAGGAGTGGGCGTTTATATAGGGCTTCTGGCTTTCTCGACAAAGCCAATATCTGTTACGCTTAGCAAAATAACAAAGCCGCACAGGTGCTTGATAATGTTGGATATAATGCAATCTTAGAACTTAAATCGGCAAATACCCGCACCCAGACACGATAATAACACGGAGTTGGTTTACTCATTCATCGAGCTATACTGTGGGAGGTAGGCAGGTGCACTGAGTTCCTGACAGCGCATGCTCGTCTATCTGTACTCATCTTAATTATATCTCTGCTGACACTAAGGATAGAAATCTTGGAAAGGGTTAATAACCATAGGCTATTAGGAAGGATGTGATTTGAAGTGATGAAAAAGAAAAATCATTCCCAACCCTTCTTTCTGTTATAACGTGGGAGGCCTCTTTCCAATCATACACCTGTCCAATTTAACATTTCCGCAGTAAATGATTGCAAAGAGACTTGGAAGGTTTGGAACAATTATTTATAAACGTTGGTTGTCTTAGATTCGCATGTGAACATGAACCAAGTCTAAATAGAAATATCGAAATAGACAACCAACATGGGCACTTAGGGTCAACATTCGTGTATCAGCCAACAACCAAAATGGGCGTTGCGGATCAACAATTGTAACACCAATTTCCAGTGTCCGAAGTAAGAAACTATGATGGATTCTTGCAAAGGGAAACAGTGAGCAGTTTTCATTGATGCTGTAGAGACGCAAGAAATGTCCCAGGCAAATGAATTCAATATCCAGATGGTGTACCATGCGTGAGTTGAAAAAGGATCGTTAATGAAATATCTATCTCATTTGCACGTTCATGCACAGTTTTAATGTACCGACCGTGACGATCTTGCTCAATACTGACAGAGCAACCATCTCGTGACAAACGGCATCATTTGGTAAATCACACAGACACGGTTTTATACAATCAACCACTAAACTATTATGTTAGATGATTAACGAATAATTTGACAACTCACTCACATACTTATTTTTTTCTTTCCATATTGTTTCCTCTCAATGTTAAAATGTCATTTGAAAAGTGGGAAATGCTATTCTCATAATTTGAGGCATATTTCGGCTACAAAATACCAGTAAAAACCGGAAGAACTCGATCCCAGACCGTGAGTTAAAATATATAATATTGTCAACGGCATCACCCTCTGTATTATACAAGCATGGTGTCAAAGGTAAGCCAATAAGTGCTTCAAACAGTGTATACATACGTCTGAATGACACAATGACCAAACACTCGGAGGCTATCATCAACGTCATGTTATAACGCTTTGTCTAAAAATATCTCTCCTTTTTACACTGCGAGCACCATACGAATCCAGGGCTCACTCTACACAAAATTTTGTAAATACATTTTCTGCAACATTTTTTACATAATAAACCGCTTTGTACATTCAAGGACTGTTACGTCAAGCGAGATTTACAGAGTATATTGAAAGCCGCCTCAACTGGATATCTAACGTTGAGAAATTAAGCACTGATCTTTCACTGATCAGCGATATATACTTCTCCTGTACACATAATAATGATGCCCTGCTCGATAATGTGATAATTAATGAGTGGAACAAAGGAATAAATCAAGCGTAATAATATATTGTCCATATGATTTGAAAATGACAGATCCTCCCTCGTTATCCGGCACATGGCACACACCGGAATGAAGTGACAAGGATATATATATATCAATATATAGTGCGGGAGAGACATGAGTTACCTCCAGGAAGGTTTTCGGTGTACGGTGGGCAAATAAATGTACCATATATCCAAATTTCTGTACATGCATGTCTAGGGGCAATATGCGTTTCGTGTATATATATATATATATATATATATATATATATATATATATGCAGTTTCAGACCTAATTATCAGTAGGAAAACTCAAGTCTGCCTATGAGGTATATATAGTATATATACATATATTACATATATGCCCCATGAATAGATATATGCCCCATAGTTTCTTTAAGAGCTACAAAACAAAACCAAGCCAGCTTCTGCGGTACATATATATATGCCCCGTTATTAAAACGGCTACTAATTCTTCTTCTGTTATAAACCTGCAAGTTTAATTATATTTCGAGTGTTGTTTAACATTACGCCTTACTCAATTTTTCACCTTTCATGTATACAATGGTGGTCAGTTTTATGACAGGAGGATTGTTATACTGCGGAGGGAGCTCTGTGGCCGACGTGCTAGCACCAAGCTGCACGGTAATCCAGCTGTCCCTCTCCACTGCCAATGCGTGTCAGTTCAAGTACAGCTCACTGGCTTCCTCTCTGGCTGTGCGTTGTCTGCTGGAAATTTGTATTTGGGCATGGTATTCCAGGTATAATGCTGGTAATCGTCGTAAACAGTGAAATATTCACCAGTCAAATCAATTGTTAAACCTGAGCCCCCAAGGTAGGTAATCAACCTCTGACAAGTTAAGGAGGAACTTAAACATGTAATGTACATGTAGGCAGAAAACTTATCTGCCCCCACAGATAGTTGAGAATACAGAAAAAGCCTGGCTTGAACCTACGACTTGGGTATCCTAGCAATTGACAGGCATACTTACATCTTTCAGTTACATTTATTTATTCATTTGGGCGTAGGAAACTGGGGAGTGCGTGCGAAGGACGGCAAGCAACCTGCGGATTGTTCCGGGTTTCCTCCCACGATAATGCTGGGCGCCGTGGCACAAGTTAGATATTCATGAGTACAACGTAGTATAACAATCAAATAAACAAAATAAAATCTTATTTTCTACCGGCTACTGTGGCGTATTGGAGATACCGTCTGCCTCTTAAGTCGTGGCTTTACTATTTTCTCCGCCTATAAAGCTCTCCACCACTGAATACTAAACAAATGAATCTTTTTAAACAAGCATCAACAGATGAACAAAAACTGTAAGCTTAACTTATGACCTTTTAACACCACAAGATCCACCACATAATTGGGGGAACAAACAAGCCAAGGAACGGAGTTTGTTGTTTTAATGAATCATTAGGGCTTAACATCAGCTCAACAGGATTGCAGCCACATTAGGGCGATCTCTGGCTCTGCTCCTACACTGTAAATTTCGATGTTTAAATTATAAATACTTTTATGCGTCAGACATTAAACACTTGGAGATTACAGCATTATAGTATATTCCTGCACATACACATGTTTTAGACACTTATGTTTAATACTTAAATATATGTATGTATTTATGAAACACCCTAGTTTGAAGATTAATCACCCATTTGTCGCGTTGGGCGCTCGTCGTTTTACAGTGCAATCAAGATTCTACAATTGGCAACCTTGTACAAATGCTCATTATGACGTAGCACTAAGGGCTATACCTGATGTCTTATCTGACATTCCATTGGGACAACACTGTATAAACAATTTGGCTCTGATATGCCCTTTCTTTAAAACGACACGGCTTTCAACTTGTCCAAAAAAGTTTATGGAAAAAAATCCTTCTATGCACGTATAGCATGAAGCCCACGAACTCCATAAACATTTTCACACCCTACTCCATGAATATTTTCACTCTCTATTCCATCAATATTTTCACAACCTAATACATGAATATTACAATCTTTTGTACGAGTATATTTACATACACCCAACCAGTATTTTACTCCCCTCTAAATAAATATTTTCATTCCCGCTGCATGAATATTTTCACTTCCCAATCCATGAATATTTGCACTATCCCGCCCCAGGTGTATTTTTAATACCAAATCCATGAATACTTTCACACCTTACTCACCTTACTCCATGAATACTTTCACACCTTACTCCTTGAATATTTTCACACCTTACTCACTTCATGAATACAGTCACGCATTCATCCAATAATATTTTCACTAGGTAGGCCTAATCTATGATTTTTTTGCACCCCACTCCATGAATATTTTCATTTCCCACAGCATAAAAATATCTTCTATTTTATGAATATTATCATTCCATGAATATCTTCACTCTCCTCTCCAAAATACTTTCACATCTCACCCCATAAATATCTTCACTCCATACTCCATGAATATTTTCATAACCATCTCCATGAAAATTTTACCCCAACTCTATGAATATCTTCCCTACCCACTCATCCTCCATTCCACAAATATTTTTGTTCGCCGATCCTGAAGATAAATTCTGACGGAATGGCATACTTACGTGACACTTGGCTGTATACCTGATATTCAGTATTAAGACCATATCAGTGTCAGCAGTTTTAGTTACTCAGCTTACGTTTTGCTATAATGGAACAAACGATCCTTGTAGGCTTGTACATTGAGATTTCGTGCCAGTCTTATTACACACGGGAGAAGTCTGGAGCCATCTTCAGGATAACCTGACGACTTCCTGAATTAGCCAGACGGTTTATGTTTACCTATTGTCAGAGAATTGTCTGCATTGACAGAAGCTCTGAAAAGCCAGGTTGCTGAACACATATATGAGACTGAAAATGAATACACCAACACAAAGACGACTGTACACAGATTGTAAGGGGTACCGGGTATCTGGTGGATGCATTGTGCGTTTTTCAAAAAAAAAATCACTGTATACAGCTGAATTCAACATCATGGTTGACCATAGCATTACACACAATACATGTGCCTGTTTGAATTCAGATCATGTATGGAACTTACGATAAATTTTACACGCAAGACAAAGGCTAGTTTTTTGAGTTGAAATAGGAGAGCAGATTAAATAGGTCTGGAAGTATATGCTGAAAGAATATTTATGTCTCAGGCCACAACAGAATATATAATAAAAAACAAAAGAGTAAAACTCGTACGAACCATTTTAAACAAAATTTCCAGGACACTGTCCAAAAGTTCAAAAAAAGGCAAGGTGGGTGATAATTTTGCAGATGGTAAACCAGACGGCCATAAACGAGAATTGATGTGATTGATTCGTTGTGGTCTCATTTATTTATTTATTTCATTGATGTTTTAGGCAAGAATATTTCGCTTATACCACTTTGGGCAGCATTATGGTGAGACGAAACAGGGCAGAGCCCTTCTGTCTAAGTCTGTATGCCGGTTGATCACTCAATCGATCGATCTATTTGTCGGTCTGCCAGTCGGTCAGTTGGTCGGTCTTCTGATTGGTGTGTGTGTCTATGTGCACATGTGTCTGTCTGTCTGTGTCATTCTATCGGTCGGTCGGTCGCCCAAACTTTTGGTATCCTTTCCTTAACCAGTGTCATTCACATAATGGAGGTCTGAGTGCAAGAGGCCACAGAACAGGATTGCGGGGTGGAGCAGCCATTGCGCAATCGAGCTTGCTAAGCATGTACTCGGATTAAACATGAAGTGGTGATTGTGTTGGAGACAGCTCGTGTAGTGTGGTTGGGAGTGTTTTAATCATCGTGGCAATGATTGCTTGTTTCCTCTGTTGAGTGTACTCAACTATACTCAAAACAATAATATAAGCCACTTCAACTTGCAAACTTTGACTAAATAAGCGTCAATTGGCAACAGCCATGACATTCCCCGAAAATCTCGTTGGGCACCAGGCAACCAGGCACCTCTCTGAGTGAATGTTCCATGTGTGAGCTTCCGCATTCCAAACCTTTCCGCCAGGGTTACATTCGTGATGTATGGAACACGTGTCTGGCCTCCTACATTTATTTATTTATTTGATTTTACGCCCTCCTCCAGAATATTTCATTTGTACGACTGCGGCCATTATTTTGGTGAGAGGAAACCAGTCATAGACCGGGTTAAACGACTATCCGCAGGTTGCTGGCCGACCTTTCCACGCACGGCTGAACAAGATGTAGTAGCAGTATCTCATTAGAGCAACAAAATTGGCATGAGCCAATGGGTAAACTTCTTGGAGCTGGAACGCTAACGACCTTTGCCACGGGTGACCACGTCTTGATATTTAGTCCAATAGACGAAATGAAATATCTTCCGAAAATTGTGGAAAAAAGGGTGACAGATTGTACATGTCTGAAATTTTAGCGCTATTTTCATATCAAACCTGGGCATTCATTGTCCGCCCAGAAATGCAGCCGCTATTTTTTTTTTCTTTTTTCTTTTTTTTTTTATACTTTTTTTGACTTTCAAAATGATATCCTTTGGTCGACAGACTGACTGGACAGCTAAAAACTACCACTGAGAATCACATGTATTAACACAGCCAAGGATTTCCATGTAATCAGTAACAAAGATTTGTAACTCTGTCTTGTTAATACAAAAAATGAACTCATAGCTCTCCAATATAAAAATCTAGATCACCAAGGCTTAAGTGACATGTAGATCGCGTTCTATGCTTTACTTTTATACAGCACAAGTCTATAATCATTTCACAGTTTTCCGAACAGAAGCTTCATTTGATGTATTTGATTTCAGGTGTTATATTGATTTATAGTTTTCTACAGCGCTGTGTAAGAAAATTGTGATTTCACGTCGATACATATAAAATGATTGCCTTCCTGGAATATAGTCAAAGACTTCCGTTAAATAATAGGATGTCACAAAATTGGCCAAATCTGTTATCTCGTTCGCCAAAACTAAGCCTAAAACCAAATTTAATTCAATTCCTCGCTGTAGATTTTGGAGACACCTAGCAGATATGCAAAGGTGGGGTCTGGAAAAATCATTGTTTCATTGTTTTCCAGTGTTTAACATCTCTGTCACTCACCCAGTGCATTTGGGTGTCCTATGTCATGCAATTTGCTGCATAAACAAGGTGTATTTACTACCTATCAGGCCGGAGGTCAGAATAACATCACTTTTGTCGATCAAAGAGTGTTATCCTGTGAATAGGTGCCGTCCCACATACGACTGCACTTAGGCTTTCGTAGGCTGCACGCATATTCTGCCACATACGGCTTGACCCACAACCTGCCAGGCAGACAGCCCCACATTCACCTGGACCCGTGACATTCCGCAGGCTGCAGGCATGCAGTCCCACATACGATTGCACCCACGACCCCCCGCAGGTTGCAGGCAGACAGTCAGAAATTCTACTGGACACACAATCTTCCGTAGGCTGCAGAAAGACATTTCCCATATACAAATTACCCCTTCAGCAGGTTACAGGTAGGCAGTCCCACATTCGGCTGGAAGCGAGACATTCAACAGGATGCAGGCTGGCCGTCCCACATACGACTGGACCCACAATCTTCCACGGGCTCTATGCAGACAGTCCCATATTCGGTTGAGCCCACGACCTTTCGGAGGTTGCAGGCAGACTGTCCTACATGCAGCTGGACCCACCACATTTCCCAGGCTCCAGACAGACAGTCCCACATTCGGATAGAAGAGCGACCAGGGTTCAAGGAGAGTGCGTCCCACATACGGCTGGACCTACGATCTTCCGAAGATTGCAAGCAGACAGTCCCGCTTTCAGCTGGACCCACGACCTTCCGGAGGCTGCAGGCAGAGAGTCCTACATTCGGCGACGCCCATGAATTTCCGCAGGCTTGAGGCAGCCAGTCCCTCATTCGGCTGGGCCTGCGACCATTGTGCAGGCAGACCGTCCCATTTACACCCTGACCCACGGCCTTCCTTAGGCTGCAAACAGACCTGCCCACACACAGCTGGACCATCAATCATCCATAGGTTGCAGGCAGAAAGCCCCACATATGGCTGCACCCACGACGTTCAGCAGGCTGCAGGCAGACAGTCCCACATTAGGCTGGACTAACGATCTTCCGCAAGCAGCAGGTACACCGTCCGATATTCGGTTGGACCCACCATCTTTTGCAGTCCGCAAAGAGACCGTGTCACCCACGGCTGCAACCACGGCTTTCCCCAGGCGGCAGACAGACAGTCAGACAAGCGACTGGACCTACGACCTTTTGCACACTGCAGGCAGACGGTGCCACATACGGCTTGACCCACAGCCTTCCACAGGTGGCTTCCAGACAATCATACAACCGGCTTGACCCACGACCTTCGTCAGGCAAACAGTCACACATTCACCTGGACCCGTGACATTCCGCAGGTTGCAGACAGACAGTCCAACGTGCGGGTGGACGCATCACCAGGCTCCAGGCAGACAGTCCCAAATTCCGCTGGACCCACAACCTTCCTAAGATAGCATGCAGACCGTCCTACATACGTATGGTACAACGGCCTTCCCCAGACTGCGGTGAGACAGTCCTACATTCAACTGAACCCACGACCTTCGCAGACAGACAGTTCCACATTCCGACAGACACGAACTTCCGCAAGCCACAGGCAGACCCACGAGGGAATAAATCATAATTTATTTCTGCACCCATGAGAAATGAAAATTCTCAAAAGTGTGGACATACACCAGCGCAAATGTCAGAAGGATTAGGGAAGTTAAAACCCAAACATGTATCGACCAAGGTCAAAATGGCTTGTCACTGTGAAGAGTTTCTGTTCATCATACGCACGCACACGCACACACATTGATTGTGACACGTTCAATTGGACTTTGACAATTTGAAATGTGACTGGCGCGTTTCTTTTCTGGCATTATAGGTATCAGGATGCTCTGTACATATTTGCACATCTACAATGCATATGTATCACTGGTAGACAAATTGTGTAGTACTTATACGACACACAAAGTTATGTAGGTGTACGTTTTTGCCCGCAGTAATGTGTACTACTTGTACAAATTAGTATTTAGATAGTAGTGTTGACATTTTAGTTTTCAGACAGCCGGTAGATCCATGAGAAATCCATGATCCAACACGCAATATTCCTGACATTTTGGAGTAGGCTCTTGCTGTTCTTACGGCTTGTCACCGAGATCCGCGGTTCAATTCCCACCCTCGCTCTTCCACGGAGACATTCAGTCTTGCACTCAGGTTTATTGCATCCCTAAGGCTATTCGACCGCCGCCATAGAAGAAAGGAATCCCAGACCATTTAAAATACAAACGTGTATATAAAGTGTAAATTTTTATTCCAGCTTATGTCTGAAAGTTTCGCTATATTTGTACAAAAGTGGAAAACTTATGTACACAATTTTCAGATTTCTCTCGCGTGAAAAACAAATTCACTCGTTGTTAGACTTGAGGTTTAGAAACTTTCAACCCAAATCGTTTCCAAACCTGTGTGTGTCCATGCATGTAGAAGATACGCTGATAGCTCACAGATGTTTTTGATAGATATGCACATAAATAAAGGAAGCAAATTATTTGTAACCAGAGTAGATGCGGGTATGGATTGGTTTCATAACGTTTGTGATAAACTACCTTACACAACAACCCTGTTGCGAATTGCTGATTTCGACAGTGTTTAAACCTTTCTTACCAGACCCCTTTCTATCCATAGGTAGGTGGCAAACAGAAAGGTTGTACATGTATTCAACAAATAATAAAAGCAACTACTCACGGGTAATTTTCTGTTTGAGTGGCGGAATACCAAAGTGTTTGTCATAAATTTATGTTCAAGTCTATCCAGTACTTTAAAAGCTACGAATGGTATGAGGCAGAGTGGTATTTTATCTCGTTCCCTCTTTGCCATTTATGTCTTCGACATAGACAATGGTTTGTCCACAGCTTGTGTAGGCTGTAATACAGCAGGTATATTGGTTAGTCATCTGACATATTTTCGATTTCCGCTTCAGCTATAGGTATAGATTTCTGTGCTTGCTTCGTGATGTATGCTCAAATATTTTCATCAATTATTATTTCAGTTATTATGTCAAGAAATCGACATATGTGGCTATTAAATCTAACTGCTACAAATCGTGTCATACCCCAGCACATAAACATAAACATAAAATTTCACATAGCCATTTGTTGACTTTATTGTTACTGGTGTCAGACTGAAAGAAAGCGAGACAACAAAAGCCTTATTTCAATAAAATAGCACTGATTATATCTAAGGGAACGTTCCCATATATCCATTTTTGTTCATTCACCAAAAAGGATCTAAAAGGCCGAATCAGATCTACATCTTTCGTGTTTCCGCTCGTTTAATGAATAATTTGAAACGGCCTGGTGCTGTGAGAATGGTGAAGGAAAAACGAAAGAAAAGCAATGAGAGGTTTGGCTCACGAATACATCAACAGAGTGAGCAGCCTGCTAATCCGTTGAGGTGAGAGAAAAGTTGTCCGGACCATTTGAATATCAGACAAAATATCATTTAGTACTTTTGATAGTATATATATGTACACATTTGCAAGAGCTTTCAACAAAAGTATCTATGTTTATATCTATCTTGTATCTGAAGTTACAATCTATACTCAACTCCACACAAACCACGCCCAAGGCGCGACATTCGGCTGAAACCAAATCATTGTTGCCACAGCTGCGCTGACGTTGGTTAAGCTTGAGTTTTACTGGTTTTAGAATCAGGTCACGTGTGCTAGATTTCACGTAAAATATAGGCCTAATAAGCCTGAGGTTGAACCAGGTGTATAACACTGTTAGAACTGGATCACAGAGCATAGTACCTACATGCACAGTGTAGCGCAGAACAGGTATAGATCTACAGACTATTTCTTATTCGTCATCATGAAGGGCGAAGGATTTCCCGTGATGTTGATTCTTGTTGGGCTTATTGCTTCCTGGATTCTTTCAAACAAGGTAAAGTCAATTAAACTGTACTATCTATTATGTAACACCAAAACATGATGTTAAGGTGGTATGCCGGGCGTCCACAATAGCCTGTCACAAATTTTTCGGTATGGCGGGAGTCCACTGTAGCCTGTTACCAGTGCGGAAAAAGGTTCAAATCACAGTTGTCGCTGTCCCATACATCGTGACCTTACACGACCCTGCGGCCTTACATCGTGAGATTTGTCACGTTCCTAGCAAGGTGGACCCGGCCCGTGTCTGATTTCTTCCACCCATATAAATCTGGCAGCCATCACACTTCTGAAAATAAAAGGAACTGGTTAAACATATAAGTAGAAAAATATGAAAACAAGTTACATTAATGCTTTTCTCCTGCACTGAAAATATAGATCTAAGTGAGAAAGAGCTGCTTTTCAAGATACTGGCCTTCGATTACTACCTAGTTTGATATTTCAACACAACAATAATGAAAGAGGTGCACAACGCAAGAAATAGATGGCCAGCATGACGGACATGTCAGTTATTTTGCGTTTTTGTAGGCTGAAGGAGCTGACACAAAGGACCTGGAGATCGCTGGCCTGGACGAGGGAAATGGTGAATTGCTTGTTTATTTGTTTATTTGTATGTTTCAGTAATGTTTAGGCCGCGCGGATTATATTTCAATGGCAAGATTATGTAGCTGATATATTTAACCGGAAGAATGCCGGGTTCACATTAAGAGGACGTTAGCACACATTATGCCTCTGAGGTAGTTCTCAATCTGACAAACTATACGACCCAGAGACATAGTCAGCTGAGCTGCTTGTTTCTTTAACTTCCGCTACACGAAACTGTTATGTCATTTGTTAAGGGTGGCAATGTTTAGCTCAGACGATTATTGTTGGACTTCATTTTAATTTTTCAGTATTTGTTATAGAAACTTAAGAGGCTAGTTTACTTCAACGGCAAGGAACTGATATTTTTGAATTTTTGTTAAAGAATTGTGAAAGTGATAATAGTAGAGTTTGGACTAAAATCTTTCCCATCCATGAGTACAGTTTACTTAAAAAGCTAAGGATAAAAGGTGTTTTGCTCCAACATATACTTGTAGCAACTTTGTGATTGCATAGATTATTCTGCCAGCGTGCACCAATCATGTTACCTGTCAGCCCCAGAGTGGAGTTCCTTGGCACAAATTCTTCGGGACTGGAAGAGCCTCTATTCTATATCTTAGGGAAACAGGGAAACGTATCAGTGTAAATGAATTTGGTATTGTATTCAGACATTACAGGAAATCTCCTATTCAATGCCATTAATGTTGTCGTTCCAGAACTACTGGTCAACCGAGAAAGACGGGGGGTAACCGAGATGGTACCGGAATGCATTCTTGTAAGACAGAGGGTGTGTACAAAATGGTACTTGTGGGATCTTGCGAAAACTTCAGCAGCGTTGAAACGCTGTCTCCGAGTGATCTACAGGATGGAGTGCCTCGGAAGTGTAGCTGAGACTGCTCCATACAAGTATACGTGTACAGCCAAGGACGCAGACTAACATGCTTTGTTTACAAAACTCTGTACATCTGCTTATCTCAGTTTCATCTCTACAGTACAGTACAGCGCTGCCGGAAGTGACATATTTACGTTTGCCGAAATACTTACGTGTAATTTCTTGTAATTCAAAAGAAACACAAAAGGCAAATAATCTGAAGGAGGCATTAATGTCAAGCCCAGATGTTTCGTTTAACGGCTAGATCAAGATAATAGAGTCTTGTTGATAGATATCTCTTATAGGTAAAATAGAAAAGGAATGGTTTTTATTCAGTATTGTCCGTGAGTAAAAACTTAATGAAATAATGTTAAATAAGTGTTAAGCTAAATAAAGATTGAAAAATGCATTCGTTGATCACTTGCCTTGTATTTTAAACAGCTGACTTGTTTATTTACATTTCTTACTATTTCGCCCCTACTTTATTTATTTTTTATTTTATTGTAAACTATTAAGGGTGGGTCATGTCTTACATTCTTGGCCACTTTTATGGACAGAGACAACCAGAGCACGAGTTAAACCGTCCATCCGTTGCATTCCGCTGACGATCATTTCCATTTGTGTATGATATATGAAGTCAAGCTGCAGTCACCAAGACCGCTGCGAGCAGACTCAGCGGGGGAACGTACCTATTCTGTGTCGGAGATTGAACCTTGGAGTGGTTCAAGTCGTGCATGTTACATTTGCCACTTTTATTCACCATGGTTAGCGACCACATTGTATAGCTAACAAACAAACATCACGATCTCTTCACCAGTTCTCCTTTCATTATGCGCACTGGACCTTGAAATTCATTTGCTGAAGACCCAACATGGCGGCCGATGGAAGATAGTCATACAAGGAAACAAATAACCAACCCTTTGCCTTCCCCCCATTCTCGCTCCAACAAAGGAAATTTCATGGCTACGGAGGTCTCAGTCAAGGTTCCCTTTAGGTAATCAATTTACATTATTACACAACAAAAATTCTTATCTCTGAATCAGCAAAACGTGGGATTTTTCGTCCTGGTGATTCTATGGTTAACTGAGTCCAGTCTGATACGACGATGGAACGTATGTAGCAGGTTGGATGTAAGAAATCTTCTAACGATCGCCTGGGAACTGCGCCAGCACAAGGGTGACGGGCAAACGTTGGCCCGAAGTCGTACTAATTATTGGGCCGATGACGGCAAAATACATCGGCCTTATGTCAGGTTTATTCATCGGGTCTGAAAATCAATTAACCTACAGTCCTGGTTTTCGGCCATATTTTTATATCAGCCCGACGTCTGGAAAATACATAGGCCGCATGTCATGTTTGCTCATCAGATCGAGAAAGGCCGAATGTCACCATCTAATGCAAGCACCTGTGGACGTCCTATGACAACCAGTCAAAATACAACGTCTAAATTAGAATAAACATATCAAAAAAATTGTGACACTTTGAGAGATGATTTAAATCTACAGTTAAGTGGGACACAGTTTGCAATAAGTAATAACACATGCCAATGAAAGGCTCAGTGGGCTTCATAAACACCTGTATATTTATATGCCTCCAGTTACCACAGGCTTGCATGTATAAGGCAGTAAAGAACGCATATTTAAATGAAAGACTAGCCATTACATTAGGTATGGAAACCAGATAAGACTTCACTTGTCAGACATGTACTTTAGCATTAAAGATCGACCTTAAGGAGGATCTTGTAACAGAATGTATATGCAGCATACTCTAGCTGCCCCTAAAGTATATGAAAGTATGTCGATGGTAAAATTGCATTCATTTCTTAACTTTGATGACGTTTATAACAGGCAAAGCTATACAATATAAACGCGATGTACATGCTAAAGACAGCCCAACACAACGAATATAAGCAGAGGATGTGCTTGGTACCAAAACTTCCATCAAAATATGAACTTTAAACTTTATAGAGGGATGCTGCTTCCCCCGCGCCTGTCTCCTAAATGACAAACAGCACACCAGATCGGATGACAGAAACATTTAAATTATAAACTATTTATTTGGTGTGGAACAAAAATATATGGCCTGACGTCAGGCCACCGTCGGGCGAGGACAGCGAACTGACAAGTCTTTAGATGCACGAAAGTAAAACAAATGATCTCATCAATGGTGGATGGCAAAGATTGCTCATTTTTAAACATATAAAATTTCAGTTTGTAATTTGATAATTGCGCAATTGTTGGATGACTTTATAGCAAACATTGCACTCTATGTAAAGGCTCCTTGCACATCTACAGATTATGTGGTTTAAGTTTTTTAAGTTTTTCAGCTGTACTAGTTTTGCAGTAGGGCTCTGGTGTCCGGTAGGCCTCTGGTCTCCCTTAGGCCTCCAGTTTCCTTTAGGCCCCTGGTCTTCCTAAGTCATCAGGCCCAGGTATGTTTTCTGGAAAGTACAATTGGTAGGGAACTTTTCTTCAAAGAAAACCTGTATCTGTGAATGGATATTTTACACGGCCTTATTTTTATAACTAAGAAGTCCCCTTATCGGGCATATAGGCCTACGATCTGTGGGCTGATTTATTTCAATAAAAAATGCTAACTAGGGGTAAAGCCACAACCTAACTTAGGAGCGCCGGTTTTCCACAAATCATTCCACTGGTCAGGCACGGGTGACTTATTACTGCGGTAAACCACCGACATTTGGCCAGTTACTAACAAACTTTCTTACATGTGGCATACGGTCTTACACGGCATATGTGGGGCGAAGGCAACCAGCCAACAAATGTGACTGTGCATCCGGCTGCATGAGAGCCTTCATCCTCCCTACTGTCATCAAGGGCTCACGAACAATGACAGCGTGCTTAATCTACAAATCCCCTCTGCACGGCTTTAAGAGCCGATCTTGTCTGACCACTGGGCATTGAAGAGGTTACAGATGATCAGTCCGACTTGTACACCGCCACTGTAAGATTTTATAACAGACTGCCAAGGTCTTGGCTCTCGACTTAAGATTAGATTTTGAGGTGTGCATGTATCACTACGTGATCAGCTTTGTAAATGTAAAAGCTGTAACAGCTGTACGAGTCATCTGATGGGCTCTCTATCGTCCTTCAGTAGGTTTTGATGCCCTTGGTTCAAATCCAGCTTTCTCTGACTGTGTATACCTCATTAGGTTTGTTGGGTACCTAGCAATGTTAGGATACGTTCCTGCGTTTTTTTCCTTCTATGTCTGGCTTCCTCTCGTGCTTTGTTCCTTTTCTGCTTTATTTCTCATATATGTTTGGTTACCTCCTTGTCTGATTTTTTTCTCTGTCTGATATGCTTTAGTATGTAGATTTTTTTTTATGCCGGAAACTAAGCAGCAGTCATCAAGAACAGCAATTGGGGAATGAATACTGTTCTAGCGGAGAAAGAGACAACGGATGCACAGCCCGTGCCTAAGAAGCAGATTAAATTTTCTCGTTCGGACAAGAAGATTTCGTTAAAAACTCATGATGTCGACATTTTCAGCGGATATACGTATTCGAGTTGCTGAAGATAAAATCACCTTCTTTCAACATATCAACCAATCTTACCAGCGTGGTATAGCCATTCCAGTGGATGCCTGGGACAAGCTTGAAAGCCCCGTTTAAGCACAAACCCACCGGTCATAGTGAAGATGATGATGAGATTAGCGTACCTGAGTGATGACGATGCAATACAGCAAGCAGGGAAAATTTTATCCTAAGAAAGAAGGTATCATTTTTCGAGCTGACATGTGAAAAGACCTCACCGAAGAGTGTCATCGTATACGAGCCATACTTGGGAAAACAGATGAAGCAGTGTCCCAGACAGCTTGTACACCACCTACCTCCCCAACCCCTCCAGTTCATCTCACTGCTGCGAAGAACACCATTTTAAATTTAATTTAATGTGAGTGCAGTGATGGATGATATGATTCCCCTTGTTGACAAAGTAAAGGAAGAACAATGTGAAGGTCGTCGTGTGGATCATCCGAGTCAAGGTCGGCATCCATGTCTCGAGCCATTACATTATATGGATGTGCAAAGCCAAATTACAATTGACCAAGCATCATTGCGTTTCAGAGAATCTAAGGTGTTCCTCGGTTTTCAAAATGCGGCTAAAGAGGATGAATGGCCAGATGATAAAGTCCGCCAGTATCTGCAAGGGAGTAATATACAGAAGCGTAATCCTGATTTCAGCTGAATGTACTTGCAGCGTTTGACAGGAAGATGGGGTAAAGATGAAGAAGAGGTGTAAGTAAGTGTTTTCTTTTTTTAAATTGAAGTGACTTTTCGCTCAACTGTATATATATGTTTAATTATTTTACAAACTAATGTTTCCAGGTATACCATGTAGTGTTGTGGAATGTCATGTAACCTTATACTGAATTCTGGACATGTATAATTATTTTATTTATTTATTTATTTTCAGACCACCTCCTTCCTCTCCAAAGCGATTTCAATTCAACTGGGGTCGTAAAGTGGATATAACAGTACTCAATCTCGACAATTGTACCGGTTTTCATTTTGGCAATGCATCGGTGTCAACGGTGAATAGGTATCAGGGGAACAGTCGTGTGGAGGCAGAGAGTACAACAACACTAAATCTTCGTACGGAGGTTGAACTAAGGCGCCATATGGATGATTTATGAATTTTGAGATTTGGTGAGAAAATGTTGTTGTTAACTAATAGTTCCAGGTTGTGAGTTCTCAATTTATTTTTCTGTATATCAGTATTTTCTGTATATATATATATGTATATATATATATATATATATATATATATATATATATATATATATATATATGTGTGTGTGTGTGTGTGTGTGTGTGTGTGTGTGTGTTTGTGTGTGTGAATATTAAATACATTTATTAATACTTACATGTTATATTGATATATATACGAATAATAAATACATTTATAAATACTTATATGTTTATTTATCTGGTTGGTATTTAACTTCATACTGAAAGATTTTTCTCTTCATATATGTATGGTGACGGTAAATATTATGGAATAGATAAACACTATTAATTTGCTTTTGTGTTGATTGTTCTAGTCGAACTGTGATGAACTGCACAAGCTGCAGATCCATGTCACTTGCACACCTCATCAAACCACAGTGTTGTGCTCAGACAGATCCATTGTTCGCTCATTTCCCAGAAAGTTTGGACTGGCTTTTATTTATTTATTTAATTGTTGCTTAATACTACAAATTTTCCACTCATACATTGGCAGTCTCTGGGCAATCTCTGGCTCTATGGGTGGAGGAAACCCGAGAACAAATGCTGGACACCGACATGCCATTTTACTACTTTCCAAAAGTCTTAGCAGTTACATGTTAAGTTAGTTAGGCTATCCACAAACAATACAAACCACTCGTAATCATCACAACACGCCCACGTGTAATGCAGGCCAGCGAGTACAGTGTAATAGTCACCAAGAGTAAATCAGTCGTTAACATAAGATTTATATCCATAAAAAAACAACAGAGGTTTATGTATAGTTTTAATCTTAAAAATGCGATTTTGCTTTGAACTTTGATAAATAAAACTAGATTTGAAAATGCCTATCAGACTGTTGTGTATAACACTATAAATATGATCGCTCGATGATTTTTCCCCGTATGTCGTGAAATTAGAGAGTTAGGCATAGACGATTATTTCAGGGGCTGGGGTTTCGGTTTCCAAATGGAATAACCATTTTTGGATAGGGAATCTTCAGTGTTCTTCAACCATAGTGTCATTAAATATTCCCTCTTGTAGTTCACTGGACACAATTTGCCTGTCACCAGTCCAACATATATGCCCCATCTGAAAAAGCTTGTCAGTAACTTGCCAAAGGTCGATGATGTATTCAGGGCAAGGTGCTGTATTCAGGGCAAACCAAGTGTCATAAAGTATACTGCGACCTTTATTAATCGTCATGAATACTATTGTGTTGTGACGGATTCCACTACAGGTCCTTTCACCTCTATCAGTTGCAATTCTTCTACTTTGTCTTGGAACACAAAACATGCCTAATATCCGACATTCATCGGGTTAAGTGAAGTTATGGCACAGATCGTCAAATATCCTGAACGCTCTCACCAAAGAGAGTCTTATTCTCATTTTAAAGCTTTAGAAAGAGTGAAGGCGTTTGATGGCGTGTCCTTGACATTCTGTAATTCTTGAATCGGTAGTTTGTGAGATGGACTATCATCACACAACACACAGGATGTATCAAATGCTACAAAGGGAGCTATGTATACGGACACGGATGATTCAAATGATCCCTTTTATCACATTAAAAAGATTACTTTTACTACTTTCTGCATAAAGTCGTTTTCATATGAAAAGGTCAATGAGCCTGCTTAAAGAGGTGTGCTGTTAATGCCCATCGGAATAACTGTGCACTGTTGGTAAGTGGTAACCGCCGAATTTCACAAAGACATTATTTAACAGAAATGCCGGCCATTCATTGAACACTGAAACATCTCATGAATGGTATCTTCTCTAAACAGCAGAACTAAAGGCAATCTTGCTTTCAACGTTAACTGCGACGTACTTTGGAGAATATCGATACAATTAACTACGTACTTCTGTGAACTGGATCTTTGTGGGAAATGGTATAAAAGAGAGTGGAGAAATTCCAGATGGATACGTCTTTATATGGTATGTATGGCTGAGCGTCCATTTCTTCTGTGAGTCGCTTTGAGTGGTTAGGATCCACATGCAGCTGAATCCTGAATTTTTGGCATGGCACAACAGTACCTAATTCAAAAGCTCTGGACAATAAGATCGACAAAAGTTTAGTAGTTTTCATGCCTTCCTTTACCCGCAAAACCCCTGGCTTTGTATGGGCGCTTGCAATTTAGACATCCGGTGAAAGTGCGATATAATACTACGTGGTGTAATAGTGTGACGAGGATATGTGTCTTTTTGTTTATGTCTCAACACCCAGTCACATTATGGTAACACCGGGCCGACCAGTACTGTTTCCTTGCTCTAAACTCTCAATGTTGAGCGCCAAACGGGTAAGCAATAAGTATCATTTTTAAAGTTTTTAGTATGACACGACCCGGGCTTGAGGCTGGATATCTCGAACCCGAGCCTTAGGCATAGCATTAATATGATGTATAATGTGGATATATAGTGGATTGCTACATCAACCTTGTTTTTGACAAGCCAAAGCCAATCGTCAAATACTAATGCATCTACTTCTTCCCGTTGACCCTTTTTTAAACAAAATCTTCAAGTGCCGAAAGCTGGAAATTTACATTTCTCTGTTTTCTATATTTTGGATTAATAATTAAAGTCTATGGGTTCTATTTTTTAATAAAAATAAGGTTACCAATTATGACACATAAGTAAAAGCAGAAGATCGACGAAGTTGTAGCAATCGATGTATAAGATCGGCCAAGCAAACTTTGATAAAACGGGTTCAATTGAATATTTTAGGAACGACAGACTTGTTATACTGATAGGATATGCATGGGGACATCTGATTCACTAAAAATGTGTAGCAGGTTAATAATGGCAAGGCTTCTGTCAACATAACAATAGCAAAATGTACGGGCTGAAAATATCCCAAAACTGATAGATATTTGATCCACAGCATTCATTCTTTTGACCACCTACATTCAAGTTATAACCTTGAGCTGTTAACGTTATCAGGCGTGGTATGCATAAGCCTACACCAAAACCTTCTTGAAAAAAAGTATCCTGCTAAAACTATGTTGACTTGTGATAAAAAAATCATCCCGTCTTATAATGACACAGAGACAATGAAAGGAAATACTCAAGCTTCAGTAATGTTGTGTATTGATTTTAGTCATCCGCCTAGAACATTCATTTCGTCAATTCGTCATCATTGAAAACTCTGTTAATTGCTTCTCTGCATTAATCCGTCCTAATTTTTTTTTACATTTTATATACTGTCTTAGTTCTTTGGTAGTTTGTCGTTTTTTGGATACTGGTCTTGCGATAATGCTCCAGTACGTCCATTTTGGTTAACGGCTGATATACCAATGTCGGTTTCGACGCCTGAACCAAACGCTGTGAAGCTGCCAACAGCATTCAGCGCGGATAGAAAATTTCGCGCCAGACAATTTCTCCCCCCCCCTTCATTTCATAGCTGTAGACTATTGTTATGATTGGTCAAATATGTAGAATTCAGTGCAAAATCTGTTTAGGCCGTTTTCTACGAGATGTTGATCCACATTTTTTTTTAATTAATTTGGGCTAAAACGAAAAATACAACACCACAAAAAACACACATATATATATGTCATGCTGAATACGGAAAACAACTTACTGGCTGAGCACAAAAACATTTGAAACCAATGTTTATATTTTAAACGTAATTAGAATGGCTGTTTTTGTAATCTAAGCGTGCAAAATGTGGAAACGAAATAAATGTTATGTTAGTGTAACAGCTGCACGGTGTTCCAGTTATCTAAACATAAAGAACAGACGACCACAATTCTAACTCCTTGAATTCACAAGTGCCGAATTTCCATTTCTCTTAGTGACAGGCGAATTAAATAACTCTGTGGAAAGAATTCCAGTGTCCATATTTCCCACGCATACTTGTACAGTATTCAGATAATGAAAGCAACAAAAGATACAGGTTTTAGCCACAAAGTGTCGCAGCCTTGTCAAATCGCTTCACTTGATCGTCTGAACATGGACCAAAATTTCAGAACCAATCCCTTCAGGTGAATTAGTCTTTCTGAGAGATTATCACAGTGCCCGGGTATCCCATTGTTAGAGCACGTTCGATTTATTTTCGTCCCCCATTGGGCTGTGTCTGCTTACTCCATGGTCATGTGGGAAGTGGAAGAGGGAAGGGGGGGGGGTGTAACTTGCCACTGTTACTGAGTTAAATTGGCATAAAATGTGTGTTATGTTGAAATTTAATATTGATTCAAAAGAAATTAGTTTATTCTGTCCTTAGAATCAGGTTTCTTGGCAACAAGGATGGAGGTAGGAGAAAATTCCTGTTTATATGCTACCTGTGGGAAACTGCCTAATTGTATTATTCATCTCCTTTTATGATAATACCGGGAAAAGTTTTAATTTAAGGTCATTTAATTTCACAGAACTGTCAAACCCATCAACTCACACATTTTGACTTTTCCCTGTGTGGATTTCAATATGAGACTATTATTCCATCCAGATGTTACGCCGTTTAAGGAAGTAGCCCAAACAACTTAAAAAAAGTTTTTTGAAAAAAAAAAGGAGAGACAGGCTGACAGACAGGCTGACGCCAGAGATTTATATTGATCTCTTCATTACACGCTAGTTCCGTAACCATGGCGCCGCTCGATAATGAGGCACATGACGTACTGTTCAGCTAAGTGTTATGCGATATGGCGCGATGTACACCTGGCTTGTTCCGCCCGGAAGTGTGAGACCACCTGTCGTACACATGCGGAAGTAACACACATCATCACACCATGATCACTGTCTACGATTTACTGCAGCAGGGAGGAACATGGTCACATGATCTGCAAAGAGAGATTTGTAGACGGACTAATAAAGCCATTCATTTTGATTGATAACTGCATTTCTCGTGTGTAATTACCAATGCTGCGAGGTGTGATCTAAGGAAAAGTAATAATTTTCGCCCACATATAGAAGAAATGTCAATTTCCTTTAACTTTCCTTTAAATTAAGATGGCCGCCAATGTCAAACGCTAGCAGCACTTTCTCTTCTTGCTTGGGGTAAACCTTTTATAACACCTGGTAGGGAATGTAAATACATGAATCCAAATCCAGCATTTCGCTGAGATTCCAGCCTACCTGTACTTCCCCGTGAAAGTTTCTGTTTGTTGTAGTCAAAACTTCACATAAAAGATATGTGGTGAATTTAGGATCTGCACGAAAATAAAAGCATATATCTTTTTTTTAATGAAACATGTGTTTGCTACTCTTGTTGTGTAGTAGAGTTCTTTCTAATGTTGAAACAAAAGGTATTAGTAAATGGTTACCTTGGCAACCGCTCACTGGCATTCATTCCTGAACTGACGAAAGATTTTTTTCGATGAACATAGTTTTAACAGCAAACATAAAACTTGTAAATATCAATCGCTAGATATATCCCCGTATTATAAATTCAAACTAGATATATGCTATCATTTACAAACTTGTTAAGGGGACCAACTTTGAAGCTTGTGTAAGCTAATATAGAGCGGCTTTTATTTGCGTAAATTGTAAGAGGACTGGTCATTTTGTCAACAGAGTTCTGAAACTCCTCCTGATTACTTGCAAACGCGGCGATAGCAAGCGTTTTAAGAGTAAATTTTTCTTTGTACAGTGCTTACGTTGTGATTACTTAACGGGGCTAATGGAATTCGGGGACAGAAAGGCACCAGGGTGGTGTTAATGACACGCGATATACGTGCTAATGCGGGTATTGTGCAGGTGAGAGCTCTTGCGAGAGTGACAATCTCACTAGGATCTCTCCGCGCATGACGGGAATAGAGTCATCCTACCGCACGTATTTCTCACAACCGCCCAACCTACGTCTCCCCCAAAACTGTATGTGCATTTGAAGGAGTACCGCTCCAATAGCCAGCCTGTTGGGTTCGCTCGTCAGTCATTCCCAGCACGTCCTGCATTTACCCCATCTTTATGGTCTTCACCGGCCACCCTGACACGTGTCAAGGAAAATCACGAGAACATGAGGGCACGCACGTGCTCCGAGTTCTTCTTGAACATCCAGGTCATTAGTTAAGTCCATTGCAGGAAAAAGGTGTTGCTGGTTATAAATTTGAATTTTTTTGTCAGCTTCGTAAGTTGAAAAAAAATCAACACTTAATCCACAACACAGTGGGATGGAAATCT
This sequence comes from Acanthopleura granulata, assembly GCA_016165875.1. Lineage (NCBI taxonomy): Eukaryota > Metazoa > Mollusca > Polyplacophora > Chitonida > Chitonidae > Acanthopleura > Acanthopleura granulata. The sequence continues at coordinate 20,126,164 of JABBOT010000008.1, forward strand.
AAGATATTTAGTCGGCAGAACTTGTGGGCGAAGAATAGGATATACAAATATCTTTGTAACCAAAACATTTCGAGTTCAAATCCCCTTCTACGTGAAAATAGAAGTCCCAAAGCATGCAAGCTCCAACTGTATAACGTTAAATAAAATTCGCTTATGAAGCAAGCAGAGATTCCGAGCTAGAACTCGTAGGAACGAAATCATGCTTCGTGTTTTCTGTGTGGTGTTGTTCTTGTTTTGCCTCTTCATTGCCACAGCAAATTGCGCATCGGAGACGGTCCTTCCTGTCAAAGGTAGGTCTCATAGAACACTACACACTTTAGTGTCATAATCACGCATGAAGAAAGTTCTCTAATAGTGAACTGATGCACAATTGGTCTTTGTTTATTTAAAATTTAACATCGCTTTTAACGACCGTGGCCATATCATGCACAATGTCTTCTCATTGCAGGCAAATCCTAATGCAGATGCACTGCATATATATAGTGCTACCTAACCCGAAAGCCGGGTGATCCGAGATAAATCCCGGTTCGGTTCATACCAGAAACTTTGAAAATGGTACTTGTTGCTGCATCGCTAGGCTCCCCCTTCTGACTTCCACCCGCAGCCGAAGCAGTTACTCTTGTCGCATTGTATTTTTAATAGCGCCTTGTGCGTGTTTATTAGAAGGTTAACCATTACTAATAATTGGCTGGCATCATTCATACGCGGTACATGTTAAAAAAGAAGTGGCCATGAGATGGCGTTTCCAGGGTCATATTGTTTGCATACAAATGTTTGTTAAATGTGACAATAACGCAGCCTTAATTTTGAGCATTTCTAGAGCACTGAGGTCGAATTAATTTGCAGTTAATATCACTGCATTATTTTCGTTTTCCGTTATTCTGCTTGTCCATGCACCATACTAGGAAGTATAAGCTGCTACTTTTTAATCATTAATATGAACACTTAGAATCAAACCTTAAATGAGATAAATTGTTCTGACAAGAGGTCAGACTTCACTGGTTTTAAAACTGTGCTGTGCTGTCTGAATCAGAATTCACACCATATTGGACTTTTCTGCACGCGAGTACGTCGACGCAGGCATATGTACATTTGTATAGTACAGAGTAGCAAGTGTGACATGTCTGGCGCCAATTTTAAGGCAATCACCTAACCGGCTGTGTGTGGCCTAAAGTGCAAATCAAAATGACAGTTTAGGCCCAGCCCATATTTTTGTAAAAAAATAAAAGAGAATTTCTTCTTTTTTCTTCAGAGGACATTTATCGCCATGTCACTTTCCACCGTCCGACTTGGTAAATCTTCATTACTGATCTCTAAATTGTCTATGACGGTTAAAAATGAATGGACGATTATGGCTGAACGCTACGCTGCCAAACGTTTATCCTCATCGTTTCCATGGTGATTAAGGACATAAACTTCAAAGAACTCAATATACATGAACCTTTGAGCTTGTTCTCCTTTTTTCAGGGCGGTGCTTTGCCAACAGCACCCACTGGGGTGACGATTTTGGCATCGACATGCTCCCGCCATGCTGGACAGCCGTGTGTCGCGTTAACAACAGCCGGCAGACGATCATATTGGCCACTCCGTAAGACAGCACAATTCTCATGAGTCTGCCTCTGTTTGATTCTATTTTCGGATGTCAAGCCTTAATCAACTTATTATTTTTTATCATTGATGAGTAGCATGATGCAGGCCGCCGTTGTATAAGTGAAATATTCTTGAGTACAACGTAAAACACGGTGTCAAATAAATAAATAAATAAATAAATAAACATTACTATATTTTTTTACCAAATTGTACCCAAGCCATGGTTCTAAGGGAGGAAGTTACTACTATTACTGAAGCATTCACATGAATAGTTAGAATAAAATCCTAACTGAAATAAAGTGACCACAGGTCGGATATTACCGGTAATCACTCGCAAACCATCATGCAGTCGTCGTGGCTGTGGCTTCAGGTTATATGCGATTGTCGTTTATTTTGACCCATAGTCTTACAGATTTTCACACAAATGTCACATTGATGGAATGAAAATGATCTCCAACAAACTCCAAATGAGACTGATTATAAATGGCATCACATTAGCACTGTTTATCGCCTGTTACTACAAAGCCACTGAGAGCGGTGCATGCGTGATGGTGTGGGAGTCTCGATGATCTTCTGGTCGAGGCGGAAATTGAACCCAAACTTGTTAACGATTGAAGATCAAGCGCATTAACTAGCCGTATACTGAGCTACGACTCGCTCATCTGATCTTTTCAAACAAAAATTCATCATTTCACACAGATAATAGCCCATAATATCTCACGTAGTTCATGGGGGCATCGATCTTTTTAGAAGATCAAAGACATTGCCTTTCGTCGATCTTGGCGGATGCTCAACTTTGATAAACTGATAGCGGTAGCCTGTAGTAAATGCCAATTATAATGTTGTCAGTGGCGCATAACCTTTGTAGGGAGCTTATCACTTGTTTTCATTTTGGTATCATTACGGTTCCTTAAAACCCCACAAGGAAATTGAGTAATGTTCTTTTTTCTGGCCCTCCAGATGCTCTGATAGTTTTGATGTGGAATATGGCCGAGAGGATCAGAGAAGGCTTCTACAGGACCATTGCTACCCTTCAAACAGAGGAGAGCTCCCTGCGCCTCGCTGCTGCGGTGGCTATCCAATCTGTGCTCACGGTGGTGAAAATGCACGCGTCTTTAATGTCATCAATTTTTACACGTTCAGGAATCAGATAATCTACCAACCTTGGTTCGCCAATTATGGGGACATCAATAAAACGGCTGATGGTCGGACTCCGGTTAATTAGGGCCAATATATCAACTGTTTGTCAACGTCACGCCTAGTGCTAATAAGATTACTGGAATGGGAAAGCCGGACATCAAGCCGGACACGAAAACGGACAATAAAACTCGAATTGCTACTTCATGGCTACATCAGAGGCACTTCCTCCATCAGGAGGAATGACTTCCATGCTGGTCATCCATATGCTCTACACTTATCTGAAGACAGCAACAATGGAGAACATTAAACAGTCAACAATAATCAATTAAACTCATCACCCTAGAATTTCTCATTAAGTAAATAAAGGAAACACTTTTCAGTAACAGTGGTTAAAACCTGTAATGATTACAGACAAATGTCTGATGCGTACTGTTAATGTGAGGAACATTTTGGGAAGTAAAATATTACCCATTTTTAATCGCAGTACTCACAAATGCCTCATCTCCTGGCTTTCATTATTGTGTGTCCATACTTTTCCCTTGCATGCCACTCTCTACGCTCGTTTTACATCATTGCCACCTGTAGAGAAGCTTGACCTTTGGACCGCGTGCCAACATGTGAAGGCTTGCCAGCAACCTGTGGATAACCGTGGGACTTCCCACGGGCTCTGTCGGGTTTCCTGCCACCATAATAAGTGAGTGAAATATTCTTGAGGGGGGCGTAAAACAAGAATCAGATTTATTTATTTATTTATTTATTTATATATTTGTATATATATATATATATATATAGTTCAAAAAGTCTCCCATTTTCCTTCTGTGATGTAGGATAACCGAGAGAGTGCAGTTTAAAGTAAGCACATTTTTTAATCGGTTTACGAAACAATTCTGATATACTTTAAAGTCATTTGCAACGAGAAAATGATAATGGAATAGTGCTGGGGTTATTATCCAATGTCTCAATGAGAAGGCTGCAATGCTTGGCCTTCGATTGTGGATAAAGGGGTTCGTGCGTCTCAGACAAAGGAGTGTCTCACGTCATAAAAAATGCGAGTCCCTTTCCTGAAATGACTTTGGTTATACATTTTGTTGTCTTTTCTTTTAATGAAACTGATGGTTAAGACAGAGTGTTTGCTTTTCTCTGAGATGACTTCCTGTCCTATCAACGTTATGCCAGTAAACTTATTGTACATGCACGCCAAGATTTATGTGCAAAAGTTTCCTTTGGCAGCAATAAGGTAAAGGGAATGTAGAGCAAGACATACACATTGATGAGTATCACTGAGCTCCGAGCTGCTCCTGAATCGTGATCAAAACAGAAGCCTTAGCTCTGCCCATGATTCACGGGATTACGTATCCCCGACCAAATCTGCAGACACAGGATGTCATCTATCAACCCCATTTCCGCCATTCCGAGACACATAGTTTGCGCTTTATTAGCTCGCTCCCAAAATTCTATAATAAATGGACTAACTCTTCGTAATTCCCCACTTCCTGCGTCCTTTCATGTATTCCGCGAACTTGTCTGTCGGGAAAACGCGTTTGTTATACTGACATAGGATAACATCAGATGTATATACGATACACCAGTTCGGTACAACAACCAAGATGTATGGCATTGTTCGATTTGGGTTGGCATTGACGTCACTTCTTTGTTGCGTTGCATAATGATGAGGAACGTCATAGTGGACAGAACCGTTATTTTGATACAAAGTTGTCTCGATAAGGGCAAAACAGTGATTCTGGCTATTGTTGTCATCTTTTGCCACACACCGTGAGGCACTGCTCATGTCTCAGAGCTTATGTTGAAAGGGCCTGTTCTAAAAGGACGTAGACAATGGCAAGATAAGAGCTGTAACCTCGGAAACCCATACTGTAGCGCGTTACCTTGAGTCAAATGGACAGTCCGGAAGTTTGTTAAGCGGTTTTAAATCCCACCGTTTGAACCCAGTAAAATTATGTCACGGGATTTTGAAAGGTTTACAGCAACTTTTTACATGAACCCGGGCGTTTTGTTTCTGTTCCAGGAACATTATGAGCAACCATATAACCCTGAAAACAAACAAGCCTATCATTTAATTACTTGGTATTAATGACATACTGAAGATTTTTTACATATAGGCCCACAACGACTGTAAGTATTACGAGTACAGCAAAGGAGAATGCTCAGGGCATCTTTACAGGCCAGAAAACGTTTTATTACGTATGATGTGAGGTAGTAGCTGATGTGAAAAACCCTTAGAACAGAAAACCAGATATGCCTTATACTGGCGATATCATGGTATCGTATGTCAGCTCTAAAACCATTGTTACTAACAAATATCAATAACAAAACCATCTAAAAAAAAATTCGGTATTCATCTGTGAATTGGCGATATTTTGGGACAATGTATTTCAAAAGGTGACGTCATTTAAACGAAGACAAGACATCATCAATGCTTTAGACTGACGACAGGATCACATATTATGCCAAATTTTCAAACCATATACTACCAGCAAATATCAGCAATTTGAAAGTATCAAACTGATTCGGCCTTTTTATTAAAACTCATGGCATTTTGTGACAACACAATGGGCATGGTGAAGTCGATCATTTAAAGGCTGGTGAAAAACAGCCGGGAAAGGGTGGAAGGAATGCTTTACATTCATGGCGAGATAAAATCGTATGCCAGTTTTTAAGCCATTATTACCAACAAATATCACAGATTAGATTGTTTCATAAACAAAAGATGAATTATCTGAATGTATAGGCATTTTTAACTATATTATGGCATTTGGTGACAACAGAGAAGGCGACGCCTTTTAAGGGAGGGAAAATGTCTGTAAATGAGTATAGGAAAGTGGCAAGTACGGTTCACTGTTTACGAATTCATGTGCCTAGATTTGTCACAATCGCGCCATCCTGAATTTGGACGGAGAGACACACTCAAATGATCCATAAAGACTTGTTGTTATTGGAGGGCACCTTCATGCCACTGGGGAACTTCATCGACAACAGTTTCCTTAATAAATAAAATCAGTGCATAGGTGATAATACAAGTAACCTAGGAAACGAATACGGCAGCCATATGCGTCCTGAAACTGTTGAATTATTCAGTCCCTAGACGCTGGTCACAATTATAATCATGTAACTCTCCACCTATAAATATAGAGTAAACAGAGGAAGTAAACACAGGAAGTGTATGGGTTGGTTTCGGAGTCGGTATATATGCAGGTTTTTTTTGGCTTGTTATGGAAGCCATATAAGGCCATCATGTTTTTTTTTTTCGAAGTACATGTATCATCCATCGATAGCACAAAGCAACGATGTGATAGTACTGAGCGATGGCATGATATTTTACGAAACGATGGTACGATAACACAAATGCACGGAGTAATGGAATGTTGCTATGATATGTTGCAAAGCGATAGAACTGTACAATTGCACAAAGGCACGAAGCATCGTGGCGGGGTGACACGATGTTACGAAGCGATACCACTGTACAATAGCTCGCAGGCACGAAGCGATTGCAAGATGAATCGATGTTACGAAGCGATTGTACTCTACAACAGCCCGAAGCCAGGAAGCGATAGCAGAATGGCACGATATTACGAGGCGAATGTATACAACAGCCCGAAGCAGGAAGCGATGGCAGGGGTGATGGTCATGACCGACTCCCATACTTTGTCCTGTCGTGGTTAATTTGGAGTAATACCACGAACCATGCCCATGGTTCTAAAGATTAATAAACATATTAATTAATTTGATTGGCGTTATTTTTAAATAACGCCGAATCTTATCTGTACCCTTTTATTTTATATGCGATAGCGGTCGGGATTATTGCTCCGGGAAATCATAGCCAGTACACGACTTAATTTCGGCAGGTAAATAACGCCCGACAGAAACTGGTACGATCAATAAAAACAATGCCGTTGTTGAAATAGCACTCACACCTGGCGTTTATTTCAAGTTGCTGTTCTTCGACATCCCATGTCCATTCTTGTTTCTTTTAGTCGTTCTGGTAAACACTCCTTCAAGCCCTTTTAACAAAACCGTCGAAAGATATGCACTCTTTTATTACTTTCCTGTAGAACGTCACACTTTTTGGTGTTCAGAATGCGCATAGAACACTCAGGTACAGAACACAAGTAGTCCACGGTTTCAGCAGAAAACGCTTTTTTTAAAAACTGCGATTTGGACTTCCAGCTTAGGCCCGTCCGAGCCTTCCATTTTGATCAATAGACTAACACAGAACCTTTGGCTTGTATTCATTGTTCAGCTGGCGAAAGACGAGGCAAACTGAAGCATGTCATAAGTAATGCATGTATGGATTAACCACAGTCCTTAATCGGTTTACACAAAGACTCCCCATTCTAAATTGTTAATTGAAAAATGCACTATATACTCGAGTGTCTCCCCTCAAACCCTAGCCTCTGAAGACCATATGCTGTTGAGCGACACTACTCCATTTAGCGAGAGTGTTAACTACAAGAACAATTCTAAAGGAAGGTAGTATACACGTGATATGCCGTAGAGTTGTTAACGTGCAAAGAACCATCCATGTAGAGGGAAGTGTATGTAATTGATTAGCCTATACTTTTACGAAATGATTGTTGGATAAAATTACCGTTTTAAAAGCTCAGCTTATATCGTGTTATGCACCGGAACCAACAAGTTAGAACACCTCAGTGGTGAATTCCATTACGTTAACACAGAAAAGGTGACAACACTTTGAAATGGAAAATTTCAGGATGAACAGTTGTACATGGCCTGTGTGAAAACAGTTACAAGTGTTCCAGTAAATCACTGGTACGCAAGTCTTTGTGGATGTATTAAACATATTGTGCATTGTTTGCGCACAAAATTATGTGAATGTGCATTAATAATGTCTATCACTTTTACACAGCAGTTTTTAAATCGCCAGCTGGAGATGGAAGCCGTATGAAGCAGTTATGGTTGCTTATCTTTAGAGTAACTACCATCTTAACATATTCTTTAAACATTTGTCTTGTCATGGCAGTTAACCGAACCAGTGATACCTTTGAGGAGCGGGCGTTTATATAGGGCTTCTGGCTTTCTCGACAAAGCCAATATCTGTTATGCTTAGCAAAATAACAAAGCCGCACAGGTGCTTGAGAATGTTAGATATAATGCAATCTTGGAACTTAAATCGGCAAATACCCGCACCCAGACACGATAATAACAAGGAGTTGGTTTACTCATTCACCGAGCTATACTGGGGGAAGTAGCCAGGTGCACTGAGTTCCTGACAGCGCATGCTCGTCTATCTGTACTCATCTTAATTATATCTCTGCTGACACTAAGGATAGAAATATATATATATGTATATATATATATATATATATATATATGAATAATTTATACATTTATTAATACTTACATGTTATATTCATATATGTATGAATAATAAATACATTTGGAAATACTTATCTGTTTATTCATCTGGTTGGTATTTAACTTCATACTGAAGGATTTTTCTCTGCATATATGTATGGTGACGGCAAATATTATGGTATAGATAAACACTATTAATTTGCTTTTGTGTTGATTGTTCTAGTCGAACTGTGATGAACTGCACAAGCTGCAGATCCATGTCACTTGTACACCTCAGCAAACCACAGTGTTGTACTCAGACAGATCCATTGTTCGCTCATTTCCCAGAAAGTTTGGACTGGCTTATACTTATTTATTTAATTGTTGCTTAATACTACAAATTTTCCACTCATACATTGGCAGTCTCTGGGCAATCTCTGGCTCTATGGGTGGAGGAAACCCGAGAACAAATGCTGGACACCGACATGTCTTTTTACTACTTTCCAAAAGTCTTGGCAGTTACATGTTAAGTTAGTTAGGCTATCGACAAACAATACAAGCCACTCGTAATCATCACAACACGCCTACATGTAATGCCGGACAGCGTTTACAGTGCCATAATCTATCAATCGTTAACATAAGATTTATATCCATAAAAAAAAAACAACAAAAAAACAAAAAAACAACAGAGGTTTATGTATAGTTTTAATCTTAAAAAGGCGATTTTGCTTTTGAACTTATCAGACTTTAGTATATAACACTATAAATATGATCGCTCGATGATATTTCCCCGTATGTCGTGAAATTAGAGAGTTAGGCATAGACGATTGTTTCAGGGGCTAGAGTTTCAGTTTCCAAATGGAATAACCATTTTTGGAAAGGGAATATTCAGTGTTCTTCAAACATAGTGTCATTCAAAATTCGCTCGTGTAGTTCACTGGATACAATTTGCCTGTCACCAGTCCGACATATACGTCCCACCTGGAAAAGCTTGCCAGTAACTTGCCAAAGGTCGATGATGTATTCAGGGCAAGGTGCTGTATTCAGGGCAAACCAAGTGTCATAAAGTATACTGCGAACTTTATTAATCGTCATGAATACTATTGTGTTATGACGGATTCCACTATAGGTCCTTTCACCTCTATCAGTGCATTTTTTCTACTTTGTCTTAGAACACAAAACACGCCTAATATCCGACATTCATCGGGTTAAGCGAAGTTATGGCACAGATCGCCAAATATCCTGAACGCTCTCATCAAAGAGAGTCGTATTCTCATTTTAAAGCTTTAGAAAGAGTGAAGGCGTTTGATGGCGTGTCCTTGACATTTTGTAATTTTTGAATCAGTCGCTTGTGAGGTGGACTATCATCACACAACACACAGGATGTATCAAATGCTACAAAGGGAGTTATGTATACGGACACGGATGATTCTCAACTCCAAAATTCAAATTATCCCTTTTATCACTATAAAAAGATTACTTTTACTACTGTCTGCATAAAGTCGTTTTCATATGAAAAGGTCAATAAGCCTGCTTAAAGAGGTGTGCTGTTAATGCCCATCGGAATAACTGTGCACTGTTGGTAAGTGGTAACCGCCGAATTTCACAAAGACATTATTTAACAGAAATTCCAGTCATTCAATGAACACCGAAACATCTCATGAATGGTATCTTCTCTAAACAGTAGAACTAAAGGCAATCTTGCTTTCAACGTTAACGTGTCAGCGACCTACTTTGGAGAATATCGATACAATTAACTACGTACTTCTGTGAACTGGATCTTTGTGGGAAATGGTATAAAAGAGAGTGGAGAAATTCCAGATGGATACGTCTCTATATGGTATGTATGGCTGAGCGTCCATTTCTTCTGTGAGTCGCTTTGAGTGGTTAGGATCCACATGCAGCTGAATCCTGAATTTTTGGCATGGCACAACAGTACCTAATTCAAAAGCTCTGGACAATAAGATCGACAAAAGCTTAGCAGTTTTCATGCCTTCCTTTACCCGCAAAACCCCTGGCTTTGTATGGGCGCTTGCAATTTAGACATACGGTGAAAGTGCGATATAATACTACGTGGTGTAATAGTGTGACGAGGATATGTGTCTTTTTGTTTATGTCTCAACACCCAGTCACATTATGGTGACACCGGGCCGACCAGTACTGTTTCCTTGCTCTAAACTCTCAATGTTGAGCGCCAAACGGGTAAGCAATAAGTATCATTTTTAAAGTTTTTAGTATGACCCGACCCGGGCTTGCGGCTGAATCTCTCGACCCCGAGCCTTAGGCGGAGCATTAATATGATGTATAATGTGGATATATATCGCCAATCGTCAACTACTGATGCATCTACTTCTTCCCGTTGACCCTTTTTTAAAAAAAAACTTGGAAATTTACATTTCTCTGTTTTCTATATTTCGGATCGCCTCATAATTAAATTCTATGGGTACTAATTTTTAATAAAAATAAGGTTAGAAATTATGACACATAAGTAAAAGCAGAAGATCGATGAAGCTGTAGCAATCGATGTATAAGATCGGCCAAGCAAACTTTGATAAAACGGGTTCAATTGAATATTTTAGGAAAGACAGGCTTGTTATACTGATAGGATATGCATGGGGACATCTGATTCACTAAAAATATGTAGCAGGTTAATAATGGCAAGGCTTCTGTCAGGATAACAATAGCAAAATGCACGGGCTGAAAATATCCCCCTAATGAGAGATATTTGATCTACAGCATTCATTCTTCTGACCACCTACATTCAAATTAAAACCTTGAGCTGTTAACGTTATCACGCGTAGAATCCATGAGCCTGTAACAAAACCTGTCTTGAAAAAAGCATCCTGCTAAAACTATACTGACTTGTGATAAAAAATCATCTCATCTTATAATGCCATTGAGACAAAGAAAGGAAATATTTTTCAAAAACTTTTGCATGTGTTGGGTCAAGCCTCAGTAATGCTATTTATTGATTTTATTCATCCGCCTAGAACATTCATTTCGTCATTTCGTCATCATTGAAAACTCTGTGAATTGCTTCTCTGCAATAATCAGTCCTAATTTTTTCCATATTTTATGTACTGTCTTAGTTCTTTAGTAGTTTGTTTTATTGTCGTTTTTGGATACTGGTCTTGCGATAATGCTCCAGTACGTCCATTTTGGTTAACGCCTAGACCAAACGCTTTGAAACTGCAAACAACATTCAGGGCGGATAGAAAATTTCGCGCCAGACAATTTGTTCCCCCTCTCCCTTCATTTGACAGCTGTAGACTATTGTTATGATTGGTCAAATATGTAGAATTCAGTGCAAAATCTGTTTAGGCCGTTTTCTACGAAATCTTTATCCACTTTTTTTTAATTAATTCGGGCTAAAACGAAAAATACAAAACCACAAATACCACACGTTTATGTATGTAACAAAGGATACGGAAAACAACTTACTGACTGAGAACAAAAACATTTGAAACCAATGTTTACATTTTAAACGTAGTTAAAATAGCTGTTTTTGTAATCTAAGCGTGCAAAATGTGGAAACGAAATAAATGTTATGTTAACGTAACAGCTGCACGGTGTTCCAGTTATCTAAACATAAAGAACAGACGACCACAATTCTAACTCCTTGAATTCACAAGTGCCGAATTTCCATTTCTCTTATTGACAGGCGAATTAAATAACCCTGTCGAAAGAATTCCACAGCTGTCCAAAATGCCCACGCATACTGGTAAGGTATTCAGATAATGAAAGCAACAAAAGATACAGGTTTTAGCCACAAAGTGTCACAGCCTTGTCAAATCGCTTCACTTGATCGTCTGAACATGGACCAAAATTTCAGAACCAACCCCTTCAGGTGAATTAGTCTTTCTGAGAGATTATCACAGTGCCCGGGTATCCCATTGTTAGAGCACGTTCGACTTATTTTCGTCCCCCATTGGTGTCTCAATTCTGTTTACTCCGTAGCCATGTGGGAGGTGGAGGGGGTGGTGGTGGTTTAACTTGCCACTGTTACTGAGTTAAATTGGCATATCGCACCATTTTCTAACTATCAGGTAGAGGTAGTAATAGGGAATTCTGATGTGTATTCATAGTGTCTACAGCCTCTTGAAGCTATAGCGTCCTGATGTAGCACACCAAGATGATCCAGCATCCTGTCGTGGCAAACCCTAAGGACCAGCATCCAAGTGTAGTAAACCCAGGGAATCCGACACAGAGTAATAGGGAATGCAGAGTATCCAACACTCCGTTGTTACAGATCCAGATGGTCCAACATCCAAGTGTAGCAAACCCAGGGATCCAGCACACTGTTATACAGTGAGAGCCAACAGAGGATCCAACATCTAGGTGCAGCACAGACAGAAGATCCAATATCCCATTGCAGCTATCCCAAATAGTCCAGCGTCAAACCCAGCATCCAGTTCTAGCAAACCCAGAATATTCACATACTCAGAAGATTCGAATCTCTGTAATGACAGAGCAGAGAGAATGTAAAATCTAGGGTTCAGTATAGACTTTCAACCGTGATGTAAGACTTCAAGTACGTACCTCGTCACACAACTTATGAAGATGAAGACTGGTTTACAGGTGCGATATTTGTCTCCAGTACTAATATGTTATTACTAGGTGTTATTTCAGTTTGTTCCATGTGGCACGGTAGTGCATTGCTGTCCAGCAAGTTAGATGAAAATGATGGGTAAGGTTTTAAGATTGATGGCGTTAGAATAAAGGTGTGTAGCCCAGTCTCCTGAGAGTACTGACTATGATTATGGGACTCTTTGGAAGGCACAGACTGGTTAACGGACTGTTGAGAAGACATATCCTATTGCCCATAAGCCGCTAGATTGTTTATGGACAGTTGAGGCGTCAACTGGCTGACAGGTTGTTGGGAAAGAGAGGGAGTCTGGGCAAATTCCTTAGGAGAAGAAGGCTGACTGTGCGATCTCACAGAGTGCAAATTTTGAGTCTTTGATTTTTGACTTAAGGGCAGCTGGCAAACTTGTGGCGTCGTGATGCCCACTTTATTACGACGCGCGCAGATCATCTTCAACTCCCGCCGAAATCGCGGCCCGCTCAGACAATACAACATAAAGTTCAAGGAATTGTTGAGATACATGAGCATATTGACAATGGCCCACCACAAGGCCAAAACGGCGGCCGCTTCGTCGTCCGCGGTGCGCGACCAACGCGGATAACCAATCAGGTAGATACTGATGGGAGCCGTGGAGACGAGGAACAAGGTGTTGAGTGAGATGAGTAAAGCTGTCATGGAGGAGGAACTTACTCCAACTGTCGTGCGGGAATCGGTCGGTGCCACTCGATGCCTTCTGTGAGAATAGAGGATCCGAACGGTCAGAGAGATGTTACAGACGATGATGAGGCAGAAGGGGACTATGGAAAAGACGGCAAGGTCGATCCAAGGCCAGATGTTCTCATAGAATGAAGTATATTTGTTTGATAACGGGCTGCAGTGTGATGTTAGTACAGAAACGCCAGTAGAATTATCGTAGATGGAGCCGAGTCCATAAAAGAAATGAGAGTTCAAGATGACGAGAAGGCAGAAGATCAGAAAAATAGTGATCTGTGTTCTGCGTCTTGTACAGAGAGTCTTGGCCTTGAAGGGAAAGCATACACCGATAAATCTTTCCACGGACACCGCAACCAAAATCCACACGGAGAAGTCGATAGAAGCGTAAACGGAGAAAATGTGGAGCTTACAGAGGACGGGAGACAGTTCCCGAATGTCGATGTCCACCACGTACCTGAGCCATTGTCTAAGGAGGCCGGTGTAAAGGACGACAATATCGGCCATACTGAGCACAACCAGGTATGGGGAGGAGGACATCTTCCACATGGATTTCCGGCAAAGGATCAGTATGGTCAACATGTTCCCGAACGTACCGAGCAGCATGAGAAATGGCGGGAAATACTTCCAGAGAACGGATGCCGTGAGGTAATATGGATGACGAGGAGACGTCAGATTACGAAGAATCTCAGCGCTGGCGATTGAATGGGAAACATTCGACGAATTACCATTGCTTAACCCAACTCCAGCTATTACATCCATAATGTTCCGTCTGCCGATGTAATGGCATCCGAAAGGTCTGTTGTACGTCAGTTATCCCACAACCTTCCTCTTTTACAATCTTCGCTTCTCTATGGGCGTTTATACAGACGAAAGATACAACATTAACGAACTTATTCAGGTCTCCAGACTGACGTTTTCGCAGTTTGCAGGCATTATTTTTGTCTTAAAGGAATGTCTTACCCTCATCGTTCCTGGTTGGAATTGATTACGTGCTGCCGGTGATATCCAGCTCAGCCGTTGACCACTCCAGGCTGTCCTAACTCTTCCGCAAGGAGATGCACTGGAACAGTTTGCTTCGACCTCACTGTCCACTAGGACTGTCTCCTACCAGGCCTGTGAACGCCACACAACAGGTACCGTACCGCGCAATACAGCTGTGAAACTCAATACATCATCAATTCCGCGGATCACGTCTTACTCGTCAACTTTTGTTAGTCGCATCATTTTGTCCACATCTGCGATGTCGTGCGAATCTTCAGCCAGGTTTACCAATACTGAGAACTGAAAAGTCAACGAACTCGAGAACCTGTCGTCAGTACTTACTAGTCGTTGATTCGATTAGTCGGCTTTGTCTTATGACTATCAATGGCTACCCCGGCGAGTACTGACGTGATAAGTGTTATATGACTCCTATTTCGCTTGAGTGCCATTCCCTCACGAACGCATGTCATTAACTATTGGTTTCTGCATACGCGCCAAATTTGTATAAGCGAACATTGTACGCTAAATCAACGATGCTCCAGGGAGCAGGTAGTTCTCTACGGGGTGCAATATACCGTCACCTTGGGACAACAGGTGCTCGCCTCGGTCTTTCATGGGCTGGAAATCAATACCGGCAATTAACGGGCTTCAGATTTACTCGCAGGGGATTACTTGTGTGGAGAGTTAGGGTATACTAAATCTTCACCTTGCACTAAACATTGGACATTGCGTACTACTTTTATTTATTCATTTATTTGAATTTTCGAGTTTTTTTGAATTTTAGGTCCTGCTGAAGAATATTTCACCCATACGATCTCGGCCATCGTGACCATGGGAGGAAAGCGGGCAGTGACCTGAGGGAACGTATTGCTTACAAACCCACTTCTCTTACAGTAGAAAAAAAGAAAAGAAAAAACAACAACAAAAAACAAAGGAAAAACAAAACAAAACAAAACCCAAAAAAACAACAACAACAACAAAAAAAAACAAACAAAACAAAACGCTCGTTAAGAGTTTCTGGGATGGCTTAGGGTTGTGTTGAAATATAATATTGATTCAAAAGAAATTAGTTTATTCTGTCCTTAGAATCAGGTTTGTTGAAAATCCCTGTTTATATGCCATATGCAGGAAACTGTCTAATCGCATTATTCATCTCATATTATGATAATATCGGGAAAAGCTTTAATTTAAGGTCATTTAATTTCAGAGAAGTGTTAAACCCATCAACTCACATATTTTGCCTTTTCCCTGTGTGGATTTTAATATGAGACTATTATTCCATCCAGATGTTACGCCGTTTAAGGAAGTAGCCCACGTAGTCTATACTGATCATCCAGATTAGTAGTTCCAATGTTACCATATACTCAACTTAACTTGGTGTCTTACTTCTGGAGACTTCCCTAGAGTGTGCTTGGTCTTCTTGAGAGAGTGCAAGGAGACACCATCGAAATGCTGAACCGTAATGATTAAAGCCCAAACAACTTACAAAAATTATTTTGGAAAAAAAAGGAGAGACAGGCTGACAGACAGGCTGACGCCAGAGATTTATATTGATCTCTTCATTACACGCTAGTTCCGTCACCATGGCGGCGCTCGATAATGAAGCACATGATGTACTGTTCAGCTAAGTGTTATGCGATATGGCCCGATGTACACCTGGCTTGTTCCGCCCGGAAGTGTGAGACCACCTGTCGTACACATGCGGAAGTAACACACATCATCACACCATGATCACTGTCTACGATTTCCTGCAGCAGGGAGGAACATGGTTACATGATCTGCAAAGAGAGATTTGTAGACGAACTAATAAAGCCATTCATTTTGATTGATACCTGCATTTTTTGTGTGTAATCACCAATGCTGCGAGGTGTGATCAAAGGAAAAGTAATAATTTTCGCCCACATATAGAAGAAATGTCAATTTCCTTTAACTTTATAACACCGATTTCTTTGATTGTAACGCAATTTCAATTCAACTGTAGACAAAAGCGAATGGTTTTAAAAAGTATTGTATTTGACTGTAGAAATATCCAATAGGAAAAGCTTGAATTTAGCGATGTATAAAAAAAAACCCAAAAATAAAACAAAAAAAAAGCAACAACAAAAAAAAAAAAACAAAACAAAAAACAGACAACAACAACAACAACAAAATTGCCGCTAAAGTGACATTTTGATCACCAAAGCTTCCTTCGCACTTCATATAAAACATATTTTAAACGTTGTCAAGCTGCCATTTAATTTAGGAACTAAGGTGGATATTTTTACAATTTGTATCCGTTGCAGTTTTATTTGAACAGTTTATTGAAACACAGTTGTCCCACTTTATAGGTAAATACACAAAACCCTGATAATAGTGAAATTTGTTTCCTATCGAAACAGGGCTGAACTTATATCCGCATGGCGAGCCTTAAAGACATCACCTAACACAGTAAATGTCTGTATCAACGAGGACCTCACAGCTGCAAGATACAAACTGCTTAAAAAATACTACAGCTCAAGAAAGTGCGTAAAGCGTTCTCTGTGTGAACATACGATGGCAACGTATTCTATCGCGTACGGGAAAATGGCGAAAGGAAACAAGTACTACAGGAGTGCGACGTAGATCTGCTGTAGGATGTAAGGCTCAACGAATACCCAGTTGTGAATGTGCTTGTACAGCGACAGCCTAATATAATTTCCTCATTCTGATGTAAGACTAATTCCACAAGCTTTCTCACCTTATATGTCCCCCACAAGCTCTACGGAAATGTGATCCCGATTTGCTGTAATCTGTTCAGCTCAACAAATGGCAATATGTGAATGTGTTTTTGTAGTGCCAAGTGATTATGTAAATTTCCTCAGCACGGGAAACTCTTTTCTCCCGAGCTTTCTAGCATCGAATAGTGCCATGTGTCAATGCAAATTACCATATTGATGTTCAAACACCTCGTCTGACCCAATCAGTGTGACTTGAGGCCAAATGTCTTTTGAAACTTTACAAGGACAAGCCTTGTTCAGTAGTAACGTATCTGTTTTTTTTTCTTTTTTCTTTTTCTTTTTTATTTTTTGCACGACTGACGTCCGCTCACTCGGACTAACCTCACCACGCTTTTTCATCCTTCACTTTGGGCTAGATACTCATCAAATTTTTTTACATTGAAATGATTAAACACAATGGTTCTTTGTATTTGTATATATGTATGCATATGTGTATAATTATGTATATAGGTGTGCATGCACGCGTGCATGGGTACATGTATAAATGCATACCGACGGAATGACAGAAACACCAACGCCGAATGGTTGCATTCGATGGGACGGCTGTAACTCTAACTCTGTTTTATAATTAATGCATATTTATATACTTTTTTATAATTTTACGCAATTAACTATTTACTGTATATATGTTGCAGCCAGTGTTTTTGGAGCTCCAACGGCCAGGAGAAAATTTTGGTACGCGGTAACCACTTCTAGAGATCAATAAATGTCTAGATTATGGGTAATGATCTGCAGAGTTACCGCGTAGCTATTGGTACGTTTGGTCACGGGTTTGTAAGAAAAAGACTTGAAAACTTAAATTTAAGATTTCTTATCACTGATACCTTCCTAGTGCGTGTTACAATAGCGCACAATGTCATTGATTCATGCACAAATCAACTGTATTCTCTATTATACTGGTGATTTTCCCTTTTTACTCATTATAAGCACAATGTTGATTTTATCAGGTGATGTTGAGACTGATCCAGGTCCCATCACGCCCACCGACAAGCAACTCTCTGTTGTACACATCAACTCATGTGGGCTCAAACATAAAATAGATATCATTTATGCCAATCTTTCTTCTTTCGATATAATTGCTATGACAGAGAGCCACCTGACTGATCAGATTGAAGATAGTAAAATTCTCCTACCAGGTTATTTCCCTCCTTTCCGAAATGACAGAAACCAAGCCTGGGGAGGGGCATGTGTCTACATGTCCGATAAACTTGCAGTTAACCGAAAAATTGAATACGAAAGCACAAATCTAGAGATCATATGGTTGCAAATTAACGGAAAAATTGATACACTATTGGGAGTTATGTATCTACCGACCAATTCTCCTGTTACCATGTAGCAAGAAATTGCAGATGGCATTGAAAACGTGTATGACCAGAATCTTAGAAAAAATATAGTCGTGATGGGAGATCTAAATGACGACCATCTAAATCCAACTAATCATCATCTTAAGGATATATACACAAGTTTGGTATGATACAGCTAATATCGCTACCCACTCGCCCTGCATCTAATAGCCTTCTAGACCCAATAATATGTAACAGTCACATGTTAGTCTCAGACTATGGAACCCATTCCAACTTTTGCAGCGACCACTGTCCTGTGCACGTAAACTTTAATTTATTTTATCCAAAAGTGTTAAATATCAATGACTAATATGGAATTACGAAGAAGCAAACTGGAATAAGTATAGAGATTTGCTAAAAACATGTGATTGGTCCAATTTAAATGAAACTTCTAAAGTGGACGAATGGTGCTCTACAATCACAAAAAATATTATTGCCTCTACTAAAAAATCTATCCCAAATAAGGTGGTTGTAATTAACACTAGTGACAAACCGTGGATAACCACTGAGATAAAACACCATATGAGAATTCGTGAAAATTGTACAGGTGTAGCAGAAAAAGTGCCTTGGAAATGTATTGCATTACATACAGAAAACAAAGAAACTACGTTACTAAATTAATTAGACAAGCTAAAGACAACCATAAAACTAAAATCATTAATAAAATAACCACAAATAATGTCAATAATAAAGAATGCTGGAAAATCGCTAAATCATTCCTTAAATTATCAAACTCATGTTTTTCTGATATTCCACGGCTTTTTGACGGCACCCTTTATGAATATGATACAAAAGCGAAGGCTAATTTACTAAATACTTACTTTAGCACTATTAGCAGCCTCCAAGACACTGATGTGGAAATACCCGTTCTGCCAAATACAGATGAGCCTCTCACTTCTTTAGAAACACATGAAAATGATGTCCACCTTGAATTGAATAACCTCGACACAACCAAAGCCTTTGGCCCGGATGGAATAAATGCAAAAGTGCTTAAGGCATCTTAAAATATTCTAGCTCCAATCTTAACCAAGTTTTTAAACTATTCGCTGAAAAAGAAAATATACCCATCTGCTTGGAAAATAGCTAACATTAACCATATTTTTAAATCTGGTGATCGCCATAGGCCAGAAAATTACAGACCCATTTCTCTTTTATGTTGTCTAAGGAAAATATTTGAAAAAGTTATTTTTGCAAAATTATACGATATTCTAAAGGAGTCGATATCTCAGAAACAATACGACTTTCTTCCAAATAGATCAACAGTTTTTCAACTTCTCGACATGTATTTTGACATAGCTAAAGCACTTGACGAAGGTAAGGAAATATTTTTGATATTTCAAAAGCGTTTGACAGAGTGTGGCATAAGGGATTAATAGCCAGAATGAAAAGTTTTGGGATTAATGGTGATCTTCTTGAATGGTTCAAAAGTAACTTGAATAATAGAAAAAAGAGAGTTGTTATTGGTGCTCGTGAATCTCATACGGTGACGACTAATGCTGGTGTACCACAAGGGTCTGTACTTGGGCCCTTGTTATTTTTACTGTTTATTAATGATCTACCTCTATATATTGTAAACAACGTCAAACTCTTCGCTGGAATAACCTAACAGAAAGTATTAAAACCCTGGCGTCGACTGAAGAATTTAAATCCAAGTTAAATAACATGTTTAATATAACAAAAATACCCTGCTGGTACTTTGTAGGAAGCAGGTTATGTAATATATTATGAACCCGGCTTAGAAATGGTGTTAGTAGTTTAAATGGCGATCTTTTTAATAACCATTTGACGGACTGATCTAACTGTAAATGCGGATATCTGGACGAGTCTGCAGAACATTACCTAATTCATTGTCAGTTGTACAAAGAACATCGTCGTACAATGTATAATAATATAAGAACGTTGAGCCATAAAACAGAGATCACTCCTGTTCTACTTCTGTATGGTGATGAGAACTTAAATGCTTTTTTAAACATTTCCATTGCTGAACATGTGTTTAAATTCATCAATGACACAAAACGGTTTATATAACTGATAACTGTACGTTTATGTAAGGGCGTGTGTATATATGTGTATGTATCTGTGTGTATATATGTGTATATATATATACATCTATATGTATGTGTATATGTGTGAACGCACGAATACGAATATCATACATATGGATTGGATATATGCATGTGCACGTATGAATATTGAATTATTGTTACTTTGTTATTATTAACGACACAGGCGTAAACATGCAAATTTGCGCTATACTTGTACATTCAATTAGTACCTAGATATTTGTACCTATACCATTATTCTTTCGAATGATATCCTTCTCCTTGCCGTTTCGTTAGAACCCATATTTTTGTTCAGATATATCTATTACTCTTCCTCTGTACAGAATCTTGCATATAACAATTTTACTACTCTCAACAAATATGTAAAACTCCCATCTTATAATGTTATTTCTGTACGAAAACGGAGCAAAAATATAAGCTTAAAACTTAACTTTGTTCCGTATCTAAATAAAGCATATTTAAACCAAACACAGTTGTCATATTGCAACTCATATGTTCGAGCGACGACGTCAAGCGCGAACTATTATATAAATGTACACTTTTGACACATACAGTTCTCTGACTACTGGCTCCAACTGAGTTGTCATTTCTTTTACGAAATTATGAAAAAAAAATGCAAAAAAGTCAACTTCCTAACGATGCTTTCCTTTGAAGTCTTCATATAATTTTTTCATGACGAAGGCTGAAATAATAAAAGTGTTTTCACATTACAGCGTATGGGCCAATACAGTTCAAATACAGTTTACAGGCAGGCCTGTAGGGGACATAGCAAACCCTACACTTCTATCTCTTTCTTATAACCTGGGGATCAAAGTGACTTGTGTCTTTGGCCATATAATGTATTTTCTTGCAAATGTTTGTATTGAAATGGAATGTCTTCAGACTGCCAGTGGAGATTACAAGTTAATGTAATCCACTAATCTTAAGTTCCCTTTGTGGCTGTGGTAGCTACGTAGTTTTTGTTGAACTCGGTCTTAAGGCCTTCATAGTTGTGACGGTAATGTTAATAAGCCGAATCAGCATTGGAGCCGTCTCGCGAGATTAACGCTGTTTGGGCGAGACAGTAGTGGATACTAATGCGAAATAAGGCGAAAAAGACGTGATTTCCGGTAGTCCCTACAATAACATTGTACGGTATAACACCCACTAATGTCTCGCTCAAACAGCGTTAATCTCTCGAGACGGCTCCAATGCCGATTCGGCTTATTTTGCCAAAATCGGCTCCATGTCCAATGCACCTGTTTTCTACAAGCCTCAGAGAGGCCTCCTTGGCCGACGGAGGCAGCGTTCTAGTGCAGCGTAATGAACCAGGCGTCTCTCACCAATGCGATCGCTATGAGTTTAAGCGCAGCTCACGCTGGCTTCATCTCCGGTCGTACGTGGGAATGGCCATGGATTTCCTCCTGGCTCTGCCCGGTTTCCTTCCACCATAATATTAGTGAAATATTCTTGAGTACGACCTAAAACACCAATCAAATAAAGAAATAAATATGAAAGTCGGCCCCGTGTTCAAGGTGTTTGTGTCAATTTCGTGTAGTTTGTCAACACCGCTGCCATACCAGTGGGGGATGTGAAACATGTGGTCTTCATGGTTCCATGTCTTTAATGGTTATACAGTTGCGGTTATTCTGTCAAAATTGGCCCTATGTCAATTGCAATTGTGGTAGCTTTGAAATGTTTTGTCAAATTCGATTCTAAATGCTTAGCGGATTTGGTCAGTTAAGAATATTCTGTCAAGTTTGATCCCGTATCCCTTGTGATGGTGACATATACGCACGTAACGTGGAACCCTTAATGTAGGCCTATTTTTTCTGAGCGGATCTCTGAGGTTCTTCATGCGAAGTCTGATCACATCTAGAATTAGCAAATCATCTGCACTGCATTATAAGCCAGACATGTGTTTCGAGTGCGCATGTGCAGAACCCGGGTCATTCGTGTAATAAACAGAAGCCTATGATCATTTGCGCCTTGACCACAGCCCAGGCTTCAGCTCACATCTAACTTTTTTATGGGTACATTTCAAAGTTTTTGACCTGAAACGACCCTCGAGCTCACGTAAAGTCCTCGATGTCACAAAGACCCGTCGTAAAAAATGCGCAAACTGGCCTGAATTGAGTGTTTGTCCTGCAGCGAAGAAGATTCCGGGCATTCGCACTTGAAATAGCGATGTAGCCCATTGACGTGAATAGCATAGAATGGCAAATCAGAATACAGGCAGGCCTTATAATATGAATGACAACTACTATATATTAACAATACCCCGAATAAACACTACTTGATGTTCGCCATACAAACTATTCTGCTTAAAGAGGCTGCCTGTTAATTAGATGTGATTGTTCTCTACATTACAAATGGCCATCGAATGAACTTGCACGACCTCCGGCCTTATCCCACAATAACTAACCAGTTGACCGTGAATTCCGGGCCACTGATTCGCCAATGTTCTCGGATACAAGGAATAGAAAGCCAGCGGAAACGGTAAATCTCTAGGAATTGCTGTCATTACCTGTTGTTCTAATGAATGGGGTATTAGTAAATGCATCTGTCCGGAATGAATGGCTGGAATGGTGGGATCTACACAGAAGGAAAACAATAACGACGACATATTTGTCTGTTCGCGTCAACGAAACGAGTGTCTTCCCTTGATTTTTAGCAGCACAAAAGTCAACGGTAAATCTGCCGAATACATATTCTAATACCTTATGTCAGATACCGCCGTTGCATGTGAAATAATCTTGCGTGCGGCGTAAATCACCAAGGAAACAAATAAATAAATCATTGTTTATTCCTGTACCTTACCACTGTGCGTGCCGTGAGTTGAGATTCGCCGTCCCGCTCACCAAACATCTCACCAGACAAAGTTTCTCAACTGCGGCACAAAACATCAGAGAAATACAGTTTACCTTTAATCTTTATCCTGTGCACACAGGCATAAGAGTTGTGGATATACTGAAGTAGATGTTTACGTTCTATCAAAGCCTGTTCGTGTTTCGCAATTTATGACGGCCTCACTGTGTTACGCACAATAATTAGAGCGAAAAAAAGGGTGAGGTCGACTTCCAGTATGCGACCGCGGCATTCGATTAAACTCATCTGTTCACAGGTTTCGATGTATTGGAATTCTATAATTTGTACAGCAGCGCATAAAACAAGGCTTTAAAACCATGTTCAGTAAGTCACCGTTACTGATAATGCAAGATTGCTGCTATTTTTACAGGCACAGGTGCATAATATAATCAGGTAAAAAATCACACACCATTGATCGTGGTACAAATCACGTGCGACATCGTGAGGCTGTAACCATCAACTCTCTTAAGCAGTAGCTACGTTTAAAACGGACTCCCGTTTTCTTGTGGCACCTGTACCACCTTTTGCTTTCGTATTACAAGTACCCAGGCATTTAGAATTATCGATCTCTACAAATTGCTGTTGTTGCTGTAATTTGCACTGATCAATGGGGCGTACCGCATGACCGGACAATGTGCCTGGAACACATGGTGTCACAGACTGAAACGGTTGAAAGCCACAATTACACTAGACGTGTTCAACCTGGGCGTCGAAACCGACATTGGTATATGAGCCGTAAACCAAAAAGGGTGATCGGGTCAATGATCATAAGGCCTGTTTCCAAATTACACAAACTACCAAAGAACTGAGAAAACATAAAAAATATGAAAATTAAGTTCTATTTATGCAAAGGGAAACAGTCAACAGTTTTCACTGATGACAAGAAAACGTAATGAATGTTCTAGGCGGATGAATGAAACCGGTTTCCAATTTGTGTACCGTTTTAGTATATATGGTGTCTGTACGGTTTATCGTTCAGTAGGAAGCGTCCGTGAACTCTCCAGAAATATGATCAACGATAGTAGGCAAAACTTTATGTCTGGAGAACTTTCGAAACAATGGTATATTTTGAAATTATGCACCTGGTTGAGTTTTCTGTAAGAACAATGAACGGTAAACAAATGAATGTAAACACATCAATAGACGAGGGAGATATTACAGTAACATGACTGGATTATGAACTGATGAATTGACTACATGTTTAATGATTACATGACACATGTTCACAGACACAAAATAGCATTGTACGAACGTTAAAACGACCCTGTAAACACTACAATTCAGTACACTGAGCGTCATTAAGATATATGTTTTTGTGTTATTTGTTCACTGAAAACCAACTTGAGTGCAACCTTGTACCCTACGTAAACAAATCTATTTTTAGATAGATTTTTAAACTATACACCACAATTACACTAAACATTCGATATTTACAGTGCTGAAAGTGTGAAAATATGTTCCTAGGACAACACCCTGTTTAGACTTGTAATTGCAACTGGGAAAAGTATGTTACTATGATGATCTGATTTTCGTGACTGTTACAATTTAGCTGAAGATATATTGTTTATTTAGAGACTTGGGTGTAATATCCAGTAATATATATGATACAAACTATGAATATCGTAAGGACAAACTGTACCTGAAGCGTGGTTCTAATCACATACCGCAGTAGTGAGCGATTTACTACAGCGGGTGCACGGAGACAAAGCCAATCGTTTCAGCTTACACAACTAAGGGGAAATAATCTTATGGTTTATTTTATCAAAGCCAAGGTGTGGAGGTGTGTATGGACTACATGATCTATACTTATTTATTTGTTTATTTGATTGGTGTTTTACGCCGTACTCAAGGGTATTTCACTCAGACAAAAGTAGCCGACATAATAGAGGACAGAGCCCGAGAAAAACCAACAACCATGCAACGGGCTTGAACATGGCTTACTACGACTGATGGGAACAGTGTCTATATAATCAAAATATATCTCAGTTTGGCTTTAATTGCTCATATATCCAACGCGGCGATCACACTCAACACGATGAGCATATGGCTAATAGCCCCTGGTTAAGAGGAATTAGACGCAATTATAAAGCTGTCCCCAAAATTCTGAACACTGCGTCGCTATTTGCTAACAAGAGAGGCGTACCCATAGTAAAATTTAAGAAACTTAGGTGTAAGCGTTTGATAGAATATCCTTGAGACACGAGGTTTTGCAGTTATAACTGTTGGCGTTAATTGAAATCATCACACAGCACACAGGATCTAACAAATGCTACAAGCCGAGATATGTATAGGACCACTCATTATAGACCTTTATAATACTAGCCAAG
The DNA here is from genome assembly GCA_016165875.1 of Acanthopleura granulata. Lineage (NCBI taxonomy): Eukaryota > Metazoa > Mollusca > Polyplacophora > Chitonida > Chitonidae > Acanthopleura > Acanthopleura granulata. Next base: position 20,151,823 of record JABBOT010000008.1, read on the forward strand.
TTGTAGCCAGGAAAATCATTAGACATAATAAATACATCCATGTAAAAGAGGACGTAACTGTGAAAATAATTTTGGGGAATCAAACCGCACAATTATTGAAAGCAGATATAACATGAATCGGGCAATTAAATCATTACCATTCTCTTTTTTTGAATGTACATAACGTTACTGACATGCGAATGCGAATTTAACTCGATTATGGGCGGTTGGCTGGGTGCCCCTTTGTGTGTCAGTGCACAGATTAGAACGAAGAGCTGCCAGGATGCCACAGTGTGCAGATTTTGGTTGCACAAACAGCACGTCAAATACAGACGGGAAGGAGCCCGACTTGACATTTCACCGCTAGTGAGTGACGGGTAAGATTCACGTCACTCAGCCAACTTCGGGTGGGTAAAGTGTCGTCGGACAGCTATGGGAGACAACGTTTAAAAAATTGTCCGATGATGTATCTCAAATCTTCAAGTCTTACTCTTTTTACTACAATTTATGTTAAACTTTCTCGGTTTTTCTCCTTTAACGCTCTCACTTTATACTACTCTGACTGGATTCCACTGAACGTCAACGTTGAGAACACATACAGATTGCTCTCCCCATCTGATCAGGCCCTTTTCGGGTGTCATCCGTGGCAGAGTGGCTAAGGTGTTTTTAATTCAACCTTAAGCCCGAGGTGCGGGTTTAAAACATTAGTAGGTGTGATTAACTAAAGGCAATTTCGGTAGTAACTATGGGTGACTTTACAGAGCTGAATACAGGCGGCAACTTAAAAGAAACACATTGTAGAGAGCATGGTGTCTTATAACTGGTGGTTGATTCAATGGTCATTGTGCTCACATTCATTAAGTCACACCTGGTACACACGGAAATGACTGCAAAGTTGTAATGTGGACAAAGTGAATACTTCGAGATTTTATGTCGTTCTCTGCCCGAGGGTAAAACATGGAGTGATCAACACCAAGACGGCTGGATATTATAATATTATATGAATGGTACCATAGTAGTCGTGACGAAATGGAAGAGAAACCCTCTTGAAACTGTCAAGATCGCAATCCTGGAAACCAGTCAGTACCACACGGCTGGAAACTGTCTGTACTTCACTTTTGGGGTCTGTCCGTACTGATGGAAACTGTCAGTGCCGCACTGTTGGAAACTGTTACTTATTCGTCCCTTGAAAACCGGCAATAATGCGTTTTTGGAAACCAGTCAGTACCGGTGTCTATGAAACTATTGTATACCATCCTTTTGGAAACTGTCGGTGCCGCAATGCAGAAAACCAGTTAGTACCGCACGGCTGGAAAATATTTGTACTTCACCTTTGGGGTCTGTCTGTACCGTACTGATGGAAACCAGTCAGTACCGATCTCTTGGAAACTGTTGTATAAAACGACACCCACGGCATGTCGTTCATTCATTAGTTTCCGTTATATCCGCGGCTTATTGTTACCGGCAGCGGGGGACAATAACAGTTAGCCTTGTTGTGTACGTACTGACTATTATTGTCTATTGTTGTTGTGGTGCATGCCCTTTTGCCAGTTGTCGCCCTATGCTCGTGTCTAACTGCCTTGCCTATGATGATCCTCGGGTGCGGAGAAAGTCACGATGCGAACTGTCTGATCACATCATTACTGAGAAGAAATCTCGGCCCTGTCAACACAATGAAAGACTTAGATGGCTTCGGCAGAATGAACAATTGCACAAAAGGTAAATGTGAAAAGGCATAGTTCAGAAGGGCACATTTGAAGCCAGGCACAGGCAATTATGCTGTAGCTGGCTCCGCAACGCGCAAAATCGATACCAAGGGCATTGTTTATACGAAGCAAGAAAATCATCAGTGTAATCATGTTTCCAAAGAATGTCTCTCTCACTTAACCGGCGTTCATTAGGACGGCTTTCACCGTTTTTTTACCTCTGGCTTGATAATACAAGATGTACAAGCTATGCTAAGATATCCCAAACCATCTGATAAAATGCATGGCCTTTGTCTGAGTGTAAACGTCATAGCTTTGTTATCGATTTGAAAGTGAAAACAAAATATGTAGCATGCTACAAGAGATGATGGACTTTTTAGAAAGTCATTCTTAACAGGTCTCCACACGGGCATGCTTTATTCAACAAAGAAGGGAAACAATTCACAACCAGAAAAATACACATAAAATACAAATTGCTGATTTGCAAAAACAATTCTTTAGATTCTTTTTCTCTTTGGAAGTCCATATTTAGTTAATTAAAGAAAACCCCCAATGCAGAAAACGCATAAGCAAGGTTAGTTGAACAACACAAGGCAGTGAGGATATTTTGACATCTGCTGGTCACACACTGACAATAATAAACATTTCATAAAGGCACTTTATACTTCAGGAACGTTCTGTTCTGACGAGAGCTCGACGTATGTCTTAGGCGCTTTATGAGCTGCCAACGTATCAAAGTAAAACTGGTAAACGCCTTAACAGGTTCCGTGAGATGAGTTAGGTGTTCTGGAAACAACAATTAGATGGATTCACCGTGGAAGAAAAGTGGAATCGGAAAAAATAAGGCACGTAATCCTAGCTCTTGGTTTTTCCACCATTACGTCTATTCATACTTAAATGTGTATGCTTGAATTAGTGCTATGTCTGAACTCCGCGACATGTACATGTAGTTGACGTGGAATTAGCACAAAAGGATACCGGTATCTGTTTCAGTGAGATATCATTAAATCCTGTTAATAAGGCTTCTTTATGGTTTGTTTGTCGAATGGGAATACTAATATTTAAAGTCTTCCTTCTGTGCGACGAAAAAAGACTACTTCCTAACCGCTTCTGGTAAATCTGCATGATTTGTCAAGATAATGTGTCGAGGATGGAAGTCTGTATTGGCCAGACAAGTGGAGTCAGCCTGCCTTTGAAAACCCGGTTGATTCACTTTGATATCGACATAAACTTTATGGTAAAGAGCTATGTCATATAGCTTCATGTCCCACTTCGGGAGTAGCTCAAAGCCTTTGTTACATGGAAGCTGTACCATGCAATCTACTTATCATCTAATGATATAACCTACATGTTCGACTTATCTTTTAATGTTACGACGCATGATTAAACAGTTTAACGATATATACATAAATTTTTTACTCAAAACTTTCTGAGAATCTTGTAATTATACAAAGGCGAACTTTAAGAACGCAGTGTTCAACCGTACTTGACCTGGAATATCTTTTGTGCACAGTGACAAAGTGAAGAGCTTTAATTAACCAACTTGGGAGTTGATTTGATAATTGACTGAACGATAGATTAGCTGAGCGTGTGATTCAGTGATTGACTGAATAAATGACTGGCTGAGGAGACGATTAAAATAGAATGAGTGAGGATAAGATTCAAATTGACTGTCTGAGAAATTTATTCCGTGATTGTCTGACTGAAGAGGTGATCCAGTATAAATGGCTATCTGAGCTAAATGTAAGAGCTAATCCAGTTATCTACTAACGGACAATTCCATTCATTAAACGTCGACTTATATGAGCTGACTACGTGATTTGCCGACTGAGAAGCTGAGGAAATTATTCATTATAAATGACTCACTGTGGAGTTGTTTCAGTACGTGACTGGCTAAAAGGGAAGCTGACTTAGTGACTGACCGTCTGACTTATTGACTGATCGCTTGAGGAGATGATTCAGTGAATTGACAGATTGAGGAACTGATAAACTGATTGAATACCAAAGGGACTCTCGCAGTTATTGACGGATTAGGGGAACTGTTTCTGTCATTCATTGTCTGGGGAGCTGATTCAGCGACTGACTGGTTGAGCCAAGCGGATTCAGTGGATCACTGACGTAACGAGGAACGGAATAAGTACCCAGCCACTGCCTTAGTAAATTGTAGTCTAGCGAAGTGGTCCAACACAGCCTAGCCTGTATATTCAACAAATGACCCAGTCACTGGTATTTTGAATGAATTCGGTTGATTTGGTAGATTTTACGTCGTGTTTAAGAATATAACGTTCAAGATCGAGTGTCATAAGCGTGTTCAAAGATTAGATAGTAGAGTAACAGGTAACTAAATGACTGGAAAGGAGAGCCTTAAATGATTAAATGTGTCTTAAATGATTAAGTAAGTAAGTGACTGGATGGCAGAGCCAGAGGCGAGTAAAATGACTGGGCGATAGGGCAACAAGTCTGCTAGTCCTCACTGAGTTAATCTGGCAAGAGGCTGGATTTCACCATTTAAGTTTGATCGTTTGCCAAATATCACACGGTTATCGATGCTGTGGTTTGACTCTCAGTACTGAAGTTCTTTATGTTAAAGAACTGACTCATGTACTGTAGGCATGACTTAAAGCCAGACCGCCAAAATGGACAAATCTAGACCAAGATGTACGGTTCCGCTGTGTTATGAGGTATCGACAAAAGTCTGAAAACCAGCCTACTATGCGAAGGTCAACTTCGACTCCCTCAAATACAGCTTGTGTGCATGGACACGAACCTTTAGTGGCGTTATTTAAACAGTGCTGTGGGTCCGTTTAATAGAAAATTGCTTTAGGGATACATATACCTTTAGGTATACGCCAAAATATGCATAAATATCGATCTGTTGTCCAAGCTTTTAATTTACGGGAAAAGTATAAAAGGGCTATACTGATGATAGAACATTACCAATGGTGTGTTTGTTTTAGACCTCACTTTCGAAAGGTATGATGGATGCATTGATTTTTATGGCAAACTGAAACAGGATATTTACAAACATGAAAAAGATGAGTTGAAGAAGATTTGTTTAGTGGATATTCAGGGAGCTAGTTCATCCGTGTAAACTGTCAATAACCCGGTAATGAAATTTGTCTGAACACGGTTGAGGTGCTATAGCGGGGGTTAATGAAAAAACCAATTATTGTATAAGGTAAATTTACTAAATGGTCTTGACAAAGCAAAAGGCTACAGCACAGAGAATAAAACCAGAACAGCAGTGTGACAGATGGCAAGTGGTCTTACTTTACCTCTGAAATCTGTCCTCTTGCCAGTTTATCTCAAAATTTCTAATATATTACCATATTATCGGTAAAATTTTACTGCAGCATCGGCTGGAAAAAGTTTAATATTATTGGTCTTTTTTACAACAGTATCGGTCGATGTAACATTATGAGCTGAAAGTGATACATTATCTGTGGGTTACTACAGTATTGGCACTTCCGACATTCTCAGTGCCAACAACAGCTGTTTTCCAAACCTGTCAGTGTGCTCACCTCGCTTTACCGCATGTCAAAGCCGACTAGGTTTTACCTGTCAATCTCGGTGGCCTGACTAATGAGGCGGCAGTAATTATTACAACATGGACATTTTAGGACCCAACTTTCATCTGAATGTACATTATTAAAACAAGACAGTTCTGGCCTAATGATGCCAATAAAATTGGCATATATTGTTCTCAATATATACCAGTTATTAGAGTGACTAGATAGAGACTAATATACTGTAAACGCTGACTAAACTTTAGCCAGTAATTAGTGAATGCCCTACAGTTTAATTGGTTGTAAAAATAAGAGAAATTAGTTCGTACACGGTGTACACGTGCAACCTGTAGACAACATGGCGTGAAATATGTCCTCGCTAAGGTTCGCTGGGAACGACACATACCAATCATGTCAATCATAACCAGTTACTAGCAAATCCTCCGGCTAAACTACGAACAGCCGTTACTCGGAGTGACTTCGTAACGTCTGTTTTTCTATCAGATTTCTCCTTTGATGGCGCTTTGTACAAATATCGATTTTCTTCTGCCTCATAGCTTGAGATAACCATGTCTCTACCATGATACCCATGAGTGCATAATTTCTCTCTCTATTCACCTCCTGCTACATTTCATAATATCGAATATCACTTGAAGATTTTAGCGCTTAGCACCTTCTATAACTGCTTTTATATTGTATTCACAAAAATCATATTTTCAAATTCACTGACAACTGGGTATTGGTTTTTCCCCACTTTTTTCACATTTTTCACACACCGAGCTCCTCTTTCATTTCTGGTCGTATTATTTTTACAAATTATCCTTTGATGGACACAATTAGCTTTGAAACAATATATGTTTACCACAAAATGTAGAAATACAATTAAAACACGTGAGAAAATAAATGAGTACAGGTGAAAACACATCAAACGAATCATGGAAGCCCATAATTATCTTAAATTCAGTGTAATGTAATGTATTTGTAGATGCAGTTCCCTGTAAAGTTCGATGTATACAGTACTGATTGTTGATTTAACCGTGTAGGCGTGGCCGCAGCAATGACACCTGTACTGTGGTTTCTTTCTTTATTTCGTTACTTATTTAATTGGTTTTTTCTCCGTACTCAGGAAGGCTCTTGTGAATATTCTAGTTATGATGTATTAATTGAAGTTTACCGCGGCAGCACGGGTTGAGTGTCAACAATTGGGAAGAAGCATCTAGAACCAGTGATTTTGCGCAAATTGGAGAGTATTTAAAGGCACCAAGTGACAGCCCGTCAATGTAGTACAGTCAACAAAACCAACAACACTTCATAAATTCATAAGTTCATAAGTGAATTTGATTGAAGTTTTCAAGTGTAGCTGTTGTATGGAGTAACGGAATTAACACGATGTTTTCTTTGACTCATTTTCCAACGTTGGATATTCGCAGTGGTGTTCAGAGCTGGATTCACCCGGGGCGTAGAAATTCAGGACTGAAAGTGCCTTGTACAATATTTAGGAGGGCAGAACGAACAAAGTGGATGATTTGAAATCAAGAACAACTGACAACAGTGAGTGGAAAGTAGGTTTATGCTTTGAAAAGAACTCTGTTGCACTTGCTCGGTGGATCATGTTTTTTTCCCCATACATTGATGAACGGCCGTTTAATATTCAGGGAATCTGAGAGTAAAAACCATGAGAATTTTGGGCAGCAACTCATCTTCTGATTTACGAAATAGAACTCAACAGCTGTCAGTATGTCGTGTTTTGTGGTGCTCCATGAAACCAAATCCTGTGTGTGTGTGTATAAGGAACAAAGTATTTATCCCGAGGGTGATAACACATCTGTCCGTCTATCCGTGATAAGCTGATGTACTTCCCCTCGAGCAGAGTCCTTCAGGTATAAACGGCCTGTCATTCTGTTCTTATGCCAGGCGCGATACGCGTTCGACATGCGTTAAAGTGTGTCACTTTCGTCGAATCTAGAGAAAAGGCAACGGATCATCGACTAGTTAGCTCCATTACTAATTGATTGAAATGGCCGAAAGGCATAATTCTTGACATTTAGTTAAGATAGGAATACGCTATAGCTGTTGGAATTAGATACGGTACTCACAATGCGAAGCTAAAGCACCCGCAGTTTCCACTCACAGGCTACAAACAATCCTCCTACCCGCAATGTTGATGTTGCGTGTCGATTATCATTATAAGCGATGACGCGGAAAGATGACACACCTCAGAAGCGTTGCCGGGAAGTACCTAAAATGAAAGAAATGAATAATGTGTTGTGGAGCATGGAAGAGTCCAGGCCTAGCTGAGTAAACCGTCCACTGTTTTTTTCTGCTGGTTTGGTAATTTATTTTTTTGACTTAAAATGGCACAGTTAAGGAACAGTTCACTACGGCGCCTAACCTTTGATTGGTTCACCGAATGGCTGTTACTTGTTGACTTGTTGTCTGGTTGTAAGAAATATAATGAAATGATGATAAGTTATTTTAACTGTAATATTCTGCTGTGAGTGTTTTTTTCATTATAAAATATGCAAGATCAGATGTTACTGTAGCAGGTGCAATGGATTTTCATTTTGTGTACTGTGAAGGGCCTCTGTGGCTCAGTCGGTTATCGCGCTAACGCAGCGCAATGATCCAGAAGTCTAACACCAATGCGGTCTCTGTGCGTTTAAGTCCAGCTCATGCTAGCTTCCTCACCAGCCGTACGTGGGAAGATCTGCAAGTAACCTGTGGATGGTCGTGGGTTTCCCCGGGGCTCTGCTCGGTTCCTCTCACCACAGTGCTGGTCGCCATCGTATAAGCCAAATATTCTTGAGTACGGCGTAAAACACCAATCAAATAAATAAATAAATGTGTGCTGTGAATGCTAACATAGTCGTTCTAGCTAAGTAGGCTATAACAGGCCTCGCACGAAGACTTAGTATGCCATGTTTTGGGAACTATTCCTCATTTTATTCACAGATCTTATAATATTTTTCTTCAGGTAGAATATTTTGTTTTCCTGTGATAAAAGCCACCATGTCACAAAGTCACATTGATGGGACAAACATGAATCGATTTCACGACCAAAGATCTTTTCTTAACTGTTTACCAGTTTTAACATACATACATCGGTGTGTGAATTTCCAAACTATTTCCCACCAGTCTTAGAAGTCTCAAAAATGTTTTGCAGAGATGTACGCACTAGAAGATTCGTATGAATAAAACATGGCTATAAAGAACAAGAGACTGGCAGAAAGCACCTCTCAAGGGTAAAGAAATCCCATCTTTTATCTCATACTGGAGATTAATTTTTCATAATTAAAGGCCATTTTTACCGGATATCACTCCTATATTATTTATGGATGATCGGAAAACATTACGACCACAATAAAAAGTTTCTTGTATCGTCGTAATCAGGAATTCCTGTGAGTAGATTACCTGACAGTTTGTGTGGAGGGAGAGTCTGATATTAGGAGCAAAAGGAATATTCCCCTGAGGTCAGTACAGAACTATTCGCTTTCATAATTTTGATTTACACACAACCAAAGCCAAGTGTTTACGACTGTATTACGACAGTGAGGTTACGTTTCGATTTTTTTGTCTCGCTTTGTATAACCATTTATGACATGCAATAAATTTCACATTACATATTACTCCATCGTCAATTAGCAAGATTCTACCCAACTGTGACGGCTTAGTCTCTTTGATCAGCTCTTCTAAGTAGTGGTATAAATTATCCCTCAGCAACTGGGTGTACATCTGTACAACTATATGCACATTTATCATCAACTGTTCTTGGTAGAGTTTATGGAGAGCGACAGATATCCGGTCCTCTATATAAGACCCGCTCACTCTCAACAACGCTGTACAATGATTTAAGCGCGGAACATCACCTGTTATTTCGTTTCATTGTCTTCCGTTGACATACTCTGCATGGATTCATATTATTTACGGCCTTTTCACATGAGGATCGATGTTAACTCGGTCAGTAAACTCTTATTGTGCCCCCTTCCATCACCTCCGGAAGCATCCAATGTCTGTCCAATAAGAGGGTTAGTCACGTGACCCTACTGAGAGAACCGTAGTCCGAATACATTGTACGTATAAGAAGCTTCAGCAGGAAGAAGGCTTATTAGATGGTCGGGTTTGTTTTCCTCTGTTCTAATCTTGGTGAGACAGCCTGGAGCTCTCTTAGGCAAAGGACATAACATGCTGAAGACACTCTATCCATAAACTGCTCTTCAGAACTTACGCATGCTGATCTCGAAGACAAGAGAAAGGCAACTGGTCTCCTGCAGACTATCCTGGCTGATACTGATTTCAAAGCATTACCCACCTTATGCTGTTTTCTGGGTATTCCACGGGAAAACTCTGACGCATCTAAGTGCTGGTGTAAATTGTCACCGTGATTGTCATCGTGATTATACAAGACCTACTCCTGCCAGCTTACCCTGCTCGCAGATCCGATTCTGACTGTTGGTGCCAGTGTAATCATTGCGCACACAGCTTTTGTGGATATCTGCATAGCCTGGCGATGTAATGGTGTATCTTGTGAGCAGACATTTTGTATCTTCGGGACATTTAGGAGTTATAGACTTTATCACAAGACTATATGAACTGTTAGCAGGATATTACGTTTCAGAACTTATTCATGTCTTCTGTGCCTATCTACAATGCCACAAGGATGACAAAGGTACTTTTTCCATACCACAACACTCTCAATTCTGAAAATACTATTGAAATCTCCAGTACATATATTATTTAAAAAAACTGTGGAAAGACAATATCCTTTTGAAATTAAGGTGATATCGATTGTTTCCTTTAACATTGACACGTGCTTTTTGAGTTTATCTGGCGCAAATGTGTTTCTGGGTAACTAGGTAACTAGGTAGCGCTGCTTGTTGAACACATAACATGGAGTAGTTGACCGCAATGCATTTGCTTGGACCCTAGTGCTGGTAAGAGTAGAACGATTTTCATGGTTTTCGAGGAAACAAGTAACAGGTACATCGCGAAAAGAAACAGCTCTTATGTGGAAATAAGAAGTGGAATTGTTTGTTCTTTACGACCAACAATTCTCACAGTTGATTTCAAACTGCATATGTATTTACAGCCCATAAACATTTATATGTTTTAAGTCTTCATGCGCGAAGAACATGTAAAGTTTTGTGAGGAAACTGTGTTTGCTTGCGTCTTTTGTCTCTCCTCAAGTCAACCACGGCGAAGACATCAGAGTTCGTTTTCTCACACCGGCTTTTGGACTCGATCAATTCATCTATATCCTGCCGCCTATTCACCGTTATTGATTGCCCATTGCCAGCATATGTTCACCAGCAGGTGTAAATATATAAAACGACTAAAAAAAAAGTGTTTTGAGGAAGTGAATTTGTGCATTTAATTTCTGTCTACGATCCATTCACACTTAAGTTACCAGGAATTTTCAGCCGTTTTTGACTGGGGCTGGGCCCTCAATTTCTGCGAAAATGGATTACACTACAGTTGACCCCAGTGATGAAAACGTGACGTACCCCACCACGAAATCAGGAAACCAGGATTCGACTCCCGAGGACCCGCGGCTAGGGGCGACCGACAACGTCTGGAAGGTTTGCTCTCCAATTCTGATCCTGCTCGGTACCGTTGGGAATATCGTCACCATCGTTGTGCTCAGGAGGAAATCGATGTGGAAGATGTCCTCATCTCCATACCTAGTGGTTCTCAGCGTGGCTGATATTCTCGTCCTCTACACCGGCCTTCTCAGACAATGGATCTGGTACGTATTCGACATCGATTTGCGGCAGTTGTCCCCCGCCGTGTGCAAAATCCACATTTTTTCCGTGTACACCTTTGTTGACTTCTCCGTCTGGATTCTGGTGGCAGTTTCGGTGGAGAGGTTCATTTTTGTTTGCTTTCCGTTTAAAGCCAAGAGAGTCTGCACTCGCAGGAGAGCCATGTTGACCATAATTCTGATACTGCTTGCTCTTGTCCTACTTAACTCCCATTTCTTCTACGGCTTCGGTTCCGTCTACGAAAACGAGACGTCCGTCCCCGGCGGCCAGTCGTCCGAGCTCATTTCCCACTGTGATTTCCTTTACGACGACTACGCCACATTTTTCGATGAAGTCTGGCCTTGGGTTGACCTTTCCGTTTTCTCACTGGTGCCATTCTGCATCATTGTTGTTTGTAATGTCTCCCTTATCAGCAAAGTTGTACGTTCTCGGTTCCCGAACAAGGTAGCCAACAATGACGGCGAAGGAGAGAAGCGGGTGAAGGCTTCTTCCATGACGGCACTGTTGGTATCCCTCAACACCCTGTTCCTACTGACCACGGCCCCCATCAGTATCTACCTGATCTATTACCCCGAGTGGGTGCGCAGGGCAAACTACGAGGAGAACGTACAACTGACCGTATGGTGGGCCATCGTCAGTCAACTCATGTATCTCAATAACTCCGTCAATTTTCTCTTCTATTGCATAAGTGGTCCCAGGTTCCGTAAAGAGCTGAAGATGATGTGCGGGTGCACAGGCGCTGTTGGGACGACAGCGACCGTATCCGTGGCACCGACCGGGGTCTCTGTGATCCCTCTTAGGGGATAGACTACACTCACCGCAATACACGAAATGCGTCTTATCATTACTGTTTTAATGTGCACAAGCCACAATGACATGGAAGCTGCATATCGACTGACACAATGATGTGTGGTAAGGTTTTACAGGAGAATCAGTATGATCGTAGGAAGTTGTATCGCACTGGGTTGTCCGAGTATATCTGTTTTGGGGAAAAAAGTATACTTATTGCCGAATACCATCATCTCAACAAAATAAGGACTGAACGCCTAAACCATGTTGTAAACCAATATTGCCTTATGGCTAAGGTGAGCTAGCAATCGAACGGTTTAAAGGGTTTATAGAATTCAGTCAAGTCGTTGTTTACACAGTTCATTGTGTGAAAATAAGAGGCATAGCAGTTCACAGTTAAAGCCAGTCTCATCGTACTTATTGTTTAACTAGCTTGTCAGTTTTCTGGGATGCTCTTTAATCACCAGTCCCGCAACCTATTAGAAGACAGAGATGATGCACCAAAGCTCGATCGTAAGCCACAGGATACCGTGCTTAGATAAGCATTGTTGAGTGACCTGTCATTCGGACGACTGACAGTTACAGTGGGTTTATCCAGTGCCTAGCGTTAAAGCTCTGTACAACGCTTTCTAACGTGTTCTCGTGGAAAGACTGCCAAGAGGGCTTTAAACAAAGCACATTTGAATGAAAACATGAGACACTCTACCCTCGGCTTTATCAAAAGGACAGAGATTTATAAGAACCTATTCTGTAGCATCACAATGAAACATTTGCGCAATAATCTTGTTAAGACCTGTAGTGTACTGCTTTGAGACGAAAATAAACAAACTTGTAGAACTATGAATGGTCGAACAAGCTTTTCTTACAAAAATCACCTAGAAAGTGCAAGACAATTCGCATAAAATACATCAGATGTACCAATCTAAACAACTTTTGAGATATTGCTTAACACTGACTGATATGAGTACTTCGCTTACTATCTTACACCTATCACGTGTTCAGGGGCAATTGTTTCCTCCAGACGGCACCGTCTCTATTCGGTACTTATATATATATTAACAGATGCTGGTGCTCCACAGTCTCATTGCTTGCACCTAGTAAGCATTTAGGGTTACAGGTTAGATAATTGTAACGTCGTCATTCTATACACTATAGCATTTCCGAAAGCAGAAGAGCGCAATATTCTGTGGCTGGGAAGTGATCTAGATATTTACGACTGAGCATTTTTTATATTTCTTTGATTGATCGGCTAGGATTTTCAGTCATGTCGAAAGTTTCTTTCGGCAGAATTTTGTTCGACAAGAAAAAGGTGTAAATTTTAGGGTACACATCAGGTGTCATCCGGGGCAAATGACAAAGTCTGTCGTCTGTGAGCATTATATTTTCTAGATCAATGACGCCGGATCAACCGCAAGTGATATCACAGCATTTCGTTCACATAATCCTGCTTAAGTCAACATGCTGGAGGGACGTGTATTTTGCTACATTTTAAGCTTTTATATGTATAGTTAAAACAAAACCCTAAATCTGATAAATTTCCCTATTTCACAGGTTATGTGTGACCATCTGTGAAACATCAGACTGTCGTTGCTACGTGGGATTTACTGCCAGTGTTGTTATGTTTTATACTGTGTAATAACCGGGATTCTGCAGATGGGCTACGTCCCCGAGGCTTGATCCATTTGAGTTGTTTAGATCTGATGACAAACTACCATCTGGATCTAAACGTCAAGCGGAAAATCTAGAGTAATTCTGACATCTAATAAATTGCAAGTGACATCACAGCATTTTAAAAACCTTGTTCTGCTTAAGTCAATGTGCTAGCGGGCAAGTAGGTTGCTACGGCACAGTGGGATCTTAACCTTATATCCTCCGCCCATTGTGGGCGGACTGTCAACATATGATCCACCGACCATACGCTGATCGTTGGCCGACGGTGAACAAATCTGCTGTCACTATCGGTGTATCACCCCGCCATCATGAGCGGATGATGGCCGGATCATGGCGCCACGATGGGCGTATGATTTCACGACATTGTCCGAACGGCATCTTTTGAACATCCTAGCCTTAGTCTGGAGTTGTATATTTATTTTAATATCTTGTAAAAACAGCATGTAATGTCTGAGTGAAATCCTTTCTAATTCTAATAAATCAGCACTACTTTATAGTTCCTGAGCCTTCTACGGACAGAATTATTATCAGCTTGTGTAAATCTGTTACGAAAGACCTCAGGGTGGGGCAGTTTTTTGCATAAGGGAGGTTTGTTAGGTCACATTGTTGTCGTCACCGTAATGCTCGTGTGTTGTTTACAGTGTTTCTGGAAAATAAGGGGCGACGGCCTTACGGTCCTCTTCAGCTGATCTCAAATTTGTCCCTGTTTTGCATGTAGGAGGTCCGTAAGGTTGCCTTCCCACCCACGAGAAGAAGTCAGCATGAGCTGGACTTGAACTCACGGCGACCGCATCGGTGAGAGACTCATGGGCCATTACGGTGACTTCACACTGATTGCAAGTCTCACTTGATAAGGAAATAAGGAGAAAAAATGCAATTTTTATCTACGCGCAATAGATTATATAAGAGAACAGCTAATACAACCGTAAGCTTATATGGATTATGTAACTCCTGGTTTCAAGGACGTGTGACTTGTGTAATTGATGTTACAACGGCATTGAAGACAAACCGGAATTTAATTGGATTTATTGATAACAGTTTATTAATTTATTACTTATTCTACTGGTGTTTTATACAACAGCTTATACAAAGGCTGCCAGTATTATGCTGGGAATAAAGCGATAGCGTTTGTACGTAATGCCCAACACAGCAACTGCGGTTGTTGGGTTAATATAGGACATTATTCCAATTACAAATACTTTTTATTCGTTAAGAATACAAATTTTAAAAACAGATAAAAAATACATGTGACGACACCAGGGGTATGATAGGAGTAAAAAGTTTGTTTTTCCTATTCATTTACCTGCGAACAACTTCATTCATATACCTTAGGAATATAAGTATTTTTCAAGTCGAAGAGTGCATTTGACCAAAATATCATGTCGATGTGTGGGCTGGGTATGCGGCAAGACATCACCTGGTGGCGTGCGTCTGCATAGTTGAGCCAAAGACATGAAAGTGGTATTAAACTGGGTAAAGTGCGATACACGCGAGTTTAAAAATCCGGCCACAGGAGGCTATACACAGTGTTATTTTCTCCACACACTCTGAGCGTAAGACTTATTTCGAGAAACTAATACGGTTGCTACATCGTTTTTATTAGCGAACTACTTCCTTCAGCTACACCATCGACGAAGTATCCTGATGTTGACAAGGACAACCACCCCTCGGAGATCGCAGCACACCGACGAGTCCCACAGTATCGTCGATGACTTGCATCGTCATTTATAAAACATACAGCACAATTTATTCTCCATTTACGTAAATTTTGGCAAATATATGCTCCATGTTTTCGAAAAAAAATGAGACTCCACTTGACATTCACAGAGGTGCCAACTTTCGTGTCGCACTAACGTACACATATATTTTACAGGAGATGAATATATTCCGTTATGATTGAGTATCATGATTTTGAAAGTTTTATTTTACCGGTCGTGGGTTTCCCCCGGACTCTGCTTAGTTTCATCCCACCATAATGCTGGCCGCCGTCGTATGAGAGAAATATTACTGAGTACGGCGTAAAACACCAATCAAATGAATAAATAAATAAATTCTGTGTGGGTCGAAATCTTTACGGCTACTAGAAACTGCTTTCAGCCACGGGGATCGATTTTCATGGATGAATTTGCTTTCGAAAGAAGAAAAAGCACTGGTTCTTTCCGAATCATATTTCCCCGGACATTGCGCACAGAAAGGTAGTAAACACTACCTACAAGTAAATGTTAACCAGGCGATCTCTACATGGATGAGATCTAACATCATCATGGCTTACCTTGGCTACTGTGGAGACGACAGTCCGAATGGGGAGTCGTGGCATGGCTCGAATAGGTATGGCTCTATATTTGTTGGAATAACTTACAAGGTGCTTTCGTCAACTTCAGTATCTTCGTTAATATGTCAGCTTTGGTCTAAAACGTATATGTTGGTCATGGAGGAATTAAGATCAGTGGAAATTTCTTCTGATTTGGAGAGGGTATAGAGATACTCTGTTATAGGACTAGCCATGTTAACAAGCATTGCATTGTCATGTTGTGGCTGATTAGTCTACCGCCAGTGAAGTCAAATTGCCCAACCGAGTTTGTGGCCAATATAAACAAATTTGGGGAAAGTAATTAAAAAAATATATGATGTGTTTATGGATAGTGAATACTTTTGCTTCCTTATATGTAAATTTAAACAAACAACGCAATAAGGATAACATTTAAACGAGTCAACTATTTGCCTCGTATTAGTCTACGAAACATTTTATTAAATAGTGTACTGAAGCGATTTTAAAAGTTGAGCCCAACGGTTATGAAATGTGTTATACCCATGGCTGCTTGCCAGCAAGGGTTCTTTATACTACACTCAAGGCAAAGTCGTCAGAAAAAAGCGATATTATCCACTTGTGTCTAAAGAGTGAACCGGGAAATATTAGGTGCCATTTTCTCTTACATGCCTTGGGTCTTTTTATTTCACCCAAATGTAATTTGGTCCATGACTACAGCTTGATTTCTAATTAACATTTTGCAAGTTTGTCTGGTGATTTGTATTCTATTAGGTTCAAGTTCAGTGTGCATTTATTGAGTTTTTTATACAGAGTTTTTCACTGAAGGAATATTTTAAACCTTTAGGCACATAAAGGGCAGGAGAAAAATGAATTCTTTTTTGGTCGAATAGGCTACACCCTCAGTTTAAGGAAAAGACCGGGGATGTATGTGTCAATTATCGTAAAAGATAATGATTTGAAGAGTTAAAAACGCGAGTCAATTGTTTTTAGCTTTATTAGTTCCCAAACAACAAATTTCAAAGTACGTTATAATACAAACTCAATCACGAATAATAAATGTCTTGATGTAAAAGGGGAGGTAACTGTGCAAATAATTTCATTCGCTCAGAACACAGAATTATTAAAAACCGGATTAAGGAATGCGATAAGAATAGGGCCGGTAACTCACTACCATTCCATGTCTTGATTTTATTTAACGCTAGTCTTATTCATACGAATTCAAATCTGTCAGGTATGAAAGCCAGATGAGGACACACGTCACACGCCTCGCGAGGACGAAAACATTCGCGCTCGATTTGCACCTCGTCTCCTCATCCGGCTTCCATAATCAGGGACCGTTAGCTGCTGCGCCTTGTTTTGTTGCTGAATAGGGACCTCCGTGGCTCAGTTCGTTAGCGCGCTAGCGCAGCGTAATGACCCACAAGCCTGTCACCAGTGCGGTTGCTCTGAGTTCATCTCATGTTAGCCGTGCGTTGGAAGGTCTGCCAGCAACCTACGGATGGTCATGGATTCTCACACAGAGCTGACAGGATGCACAAACGGTACGTCGAATACAGACGCAAAGGATCCCGACTTGAGCGACAGATCCGATTCACGTCAGCCAGTTTCGGATCGGTAAAATGCCAGCGTCCTCTGACAGCTCTATATTGGACATTACGGCGATAAAGCATGTGTTTCATAGAGAACGTCTGAACAGTAATGGGATGGCGTTTTAAATTTTCAAGCCTTACTCTTTTTACTAGAATTTCCTTTACATTTTCGAGACCTTTTGGTTTAATAAAGAGTCCTCATTCTATTACCTCTTAACTGCATGACCCGGATTTTACACGCAATTATTATTACTGCTGAACTACATGATAATTCTGTTGTAATAGCCTAACGGGCTCAAGATAACTCCTCGCTCATTGCCTTAAGAACAGGCAAAGATTTCATCTACAAATCGCGGGTATAGTAATACATTACAGATATGTATTTAATATATTAAATAGTAATAATAATAGGACCTAATAATGTTTTATTCCAGACAAGGTCAGTGTAAAAACTACATGCACTATTTGACAAATAAAGTATTATGTCTTTTAGCTATAAGTGCTAAAATCTGATTCAAACAGGTTGCACAGTATACTATTTCAACTCGAGTCGTTTTCTGAAGCCATAACCCGATTTTATGAATGACTTCACCAGACGAGGCTATTCCATTATCCTTGTGTTAAAATTGTCTTTAAAAACTAATTTAATAGAAAGATTTGCTCTCTGTTATTTCATTTTCTTAACATATAACGGTAAACGATACTGACATAGATTTTCACATCCCCTAATGGTTTGAAATAAGAGCATGAACACTAGTGAGTTTATTTGTCTCTTTGCTATGCGTTATTTTTCAATTGCAAACATTTTAAGCCCAAAACTGTGGGCTATTTTTAACGGCCAGAAAATGACGCACTTTTTGGAAAAGAAATTGCTGATCACCACGGTCGTCTTCACAATGAACGTACACCAGTTTTTTCTTTCAGGTTAAATTCATTTTCCTTCTTGTGAATAAAAAATGAATGGTTTGACGTTTACGTACATCGGCAGTATTGCAGATATATAATGAAGACTTTTATCAAAAAGTGACAAAAGTTAAACTTAAATTCATTCAAGGATGAAGATAGCTTTAAGCAAGCAGTTGGCAATCTGCCAGTGATATATTTTAAAACCATTTTCTTTTTTTCCCGGAAATAAAATGAGAGGTGTAAAATGCCTCGAAGCCGCAAAACGACAGCTGTGACATCACATTATTGTGTAGACCGTAGATTATTTTTCATTAATCCTCTTTTGGTAGTTTGTGGTTTTTGAGGTGCAGTGTCAACCCCATTGTGCAAGGTTATCTAATGTTATGTGTGGAAAGTTGAGTATTGATTTCAATCCCATGAACCCGATGGACCCGGCAATAATGCAATCATCCGCGTATTCTCATTTAGACGCATGATTTATTTATTTGATTGGTGTTTTACGTCGTAGTCAAGAGTATTTCACTTATATGACGGCGGCCAGCATTATGTTGGGAGGAAACCGGGCACAGCCAGGGGAAACCCATCTACAGGTTGCTGGCAGACCTTCCCACGTACATGTACGGTCGCGGGGGAAGAGAGCATGAACTGTATTTGAAATCATAGCATTCAAGTTAGTAGTACACACATATACTTTACATTCGTGAGAACTAATGTACGGCGTGGCCCATGTAACACTATTGTTTTCACTATCGAGTGGGCGATTATTTTCTACGAATATGCAGTTACTCGGCCTTTCGCCGCAACGTATGAGTCTGAGGTTTATGTTGTAGCATGTCTTATAAAAGGCTCATGGCATATCAAGTGTTGATGATTGTTAGAGAGCCATGCAGAAAGCCAACTGTAAAATGTTAGGACTGCTCTACCAGATAGTCGTCATGGAAGAATCTCCATTTATCGTTGAAGTATAAAGGCAGCCCGACACGCTCTGCGTCTGTCTGCGTATTTAATACAGGCATTGCATACGAAGGCGAGACCGAAAACTGCCGTATTCGTGGCGGGTCGGCTGACGACCGCTTGGTCGGTGGGGGCACTGCCTTCTTTCTGTTGCCTAGATCTCCAAAACTACATATTCTTTTCACATGACCTTGACATGACTGTGTTTCTCGATAATTTGCCTTTACGCCGCATGGTGTATAATATACGCATAGATGGTCAAGCGATTTCTTTTTCGCCCCTCACCTCTCTGTCAGCACAGATAACCGGGCATGACCCACTTCCAAAGTCTCCTTACGCAAAGCCAAATGTGGTGTGTGGGTCTCTGGTATGATTTATTACTCGAGAACATAAACCCTGATCACAGCCGTAAGTCATCTCACCCACTGCATTTTTCTGCGAACCAAGGGATTTTGCATAAAACTGATTTTGTTAACATTAAAGCCACATGAAGTTCAATAATGTAACGGTTCGATGTCTATTGTGTACTGTTAACTGGATACCGCACGCACCCTCTCCTCCACTACCATTGGCCTGGGCACAGCTTTGATTCTCCTTTTCAGATTGGCTCCTTTCGTGATGGGTTATTAAGGCATACTAGGCCATTCCGCATCACTGATCCTAACACAGCCAGTGTATGTCGTCAGGGAAACCTGTATTTCTCTGGCAAACATCGATGTAATGAAACAGAAGCAAAACATGACGGGAATAAACCCCGGAGTGGCAAAATCATAACCATATCATCACTTTGAAGATGTCTTTATACTTGTCTGATTTCAGATGAAAGCTGCGGCGCTTAGTTTTGTCGTCTTGATCAGTGTGTTTGCACAGCAATTTCCTCCACGCATACAACTAATCACTGACCTTTAAGAACGAGGTACAGTTCAAATAAATTATCAGTTGAACTCAACATGCTATTATACATCTTATCTCCATAGTTACATCAGAGTCAACTTTCTTCTTCCCATGCTCCCGATATCCACATGGATCCCTTCCAATTACCAAAAAATGAGCTTTTATGAATTTTTGCATACATCACTGCATTTGATGCTGTATAACTGTCAAGTAATTGGGTGTCAGGCGTTATATTAAAGCTGGTGTGATGGATTTATATACTGATTGGACTGTTGTTTTTCTTATTGTTGTTGTGGAGATCCGTGCTGTGCTCACAGTGATAATCCTCACCACACTTAACTGCCTCCGAAATGACCACGTGATATATGACACGACACAGATGTGTTCCCCGAAGCATGGATCGGGATTCAGAAGCAGTTTTCAACATTCCACATGTAAACGAGTTTGACGAAAGAAAGAAAACTCATCGACGGTATAGAATATATATTATAGGTCAGGAATTGACTGCTACGCTTCTCAATTCATCTCTAGCCATGGGGAAGCGCGATAAAAATACCTCAGCCAGGGCAGGTGCAGGGTCCCACAGCCAGCACTGCCCAGTCCGTGTTATGACATGGACAATAATCATTCAAAGCGTAGAAATTTGCATACATCTCCAAAAATCATGTGTAGATATTAATATAAATAGGGTAATACGGTTGAGGAAAATTCTGAGAAAATTTACATATCAAATTCTTGCATATCCAGCAAGAAATGATAGAGTTCTGGCTGGGTTTTAATTATATCTCAACCCGAATGCCGTCACTTTGATCGCAGAGGTATGTGTACCTTTGCACGGTTGTAAACGTACCACTAGCGGAAAGGAAAAATAATAAACAAATGGCTTGTTCAGCTCTCTGAAAGCGATAGGCCTTACACAAGATCAAACAAAGAAACACGAAAGCTCTTGAATTAGTTTAACTGACAATACTATAAAAAACAATACAGATAATTACAAAAGTATATAGTTTCTTACTGAAGACAGTGTCCAAATCCGGATGGAATAGTTTGGCTTTCAAGGGCAAGTCAGTCCACGTAAATATCGAATCCACAGCCCCTGGGAATTCTGATATCAATGGATGGCAGTCCTTTAAGTAATGAACAGCATTTTACTGGGTGCGCCGGCGATGGTATATATCCAGTTCCCTTTCCAAGGCGGACAAGTTGATGCGTCCGTGATGCCGAGCTGGCGATGTATGTTTCAGTCCCCGGAAATACACACAAATCACTTTCAGGGTATACTGGGATGAAATGTAAGTAATCGCACAAAGAGAAAATGAACGATACAACCTCCAAACAAATGTCTCGAACAAAATAGCAAAAAGCTCACAGAGTGCTACGTACTGGAAAATGAAGTATAAAATGATGTATGAGGATGCACGAAAGCCGATATCTCCAAACCCCACAAAATTCTTCAAGGTGTCCGAGAGAAAATATGACTGCACTCAAATGGACATCAGTGAATGATTACGAACTTAACAACTTCGTCGCTCATATTTACAGACTAAGGTAAAGAAAATTCTGGTGGTTTGATTGTAAACATGTTTACAACACAGATACATCTTTCCAGAATGTACGCTCTATGTCCAATGACGCGAAACGGATAAACACACAAGTCTCGAGTACACGCGACTTAATGCCGGTGCAGGCTGTAACGTACGCAGTGGGAAAACTCTAAGTCAAACACTGACCCGGTTAGCACAGTGTTTGTGTACTACCTATGTACTTTCTGAGCACCTGGAAGTGTTCTAGGAGTTTACAAGTCTACCACTTATACCAATACGTGTAGATGAGAATGTGTGAAGGTCAGTGAAGTCGATTAACTGGGAGGAAGAAACTGAAACGTAGGCTGTGGCCTTTGGGCTGAGAATTGACTTTCCGTTCCACAAATCGGTGGTCTACTCATATTTGTATAAAGGCTAACGATTATACATCATACAACGCATAAATTCTCTGTTTTTTAACCTGCCAGACTGAAAAAAATTCTCAACAAAGTCTTTAAACATTTCTGTCAGCGCATTGTCTCGCTTCACCGCCGAACTGCGCAAGGCTATATTCAGTTCAAGCAATAAAATTTCAGAAATGTGAGGGATTTTATGTAAAACGAAAATACACAGATGTCAATGGCAATTTGTTACGTTTAACTGGTGTAGAATAAGTGTAACTGCTGTGCTGTCATCACAATTAATAAACAATCACAAGGAAAGACTGCAAATTCCTACTTCTGCGCAACTGAATATTATTTAAACAAGAAGTGGGGAACCAGAGTATGTTTTTCAAAGCGAGTATGTTAAAAAGCATAGTTTGTTTGTAATTTGTTCGGAGAAAATGACGGAGTGAAACAATTTTGCAAGTTAAGCCCAACGGTTATGAAGTGTTTTATACCCTCGGTTGATTGCCATCAAACAACAAGGGTACATTAAACTACACTCAAGGCAGACACATCAGAAATGGGTGATATTATCCTCTTTGTGTCTCGAGAGTAAGCATTTATTACCACCAGAAGAATAAAACCTCCACAGCTAAAATTTTAGGCACCATTTTCATCTATTATGCCTTCGGTCTTTTCATTTGACACATGCTCAGTGAAATTAGTTTGATTTGAAATTAACATATGACAAGTCCTACAGGAGAGTTGTGTTTTATTCTGTCTAAGTTAAGTACATTTATAGTAAGTTTTAGTACAAGATATTCCACTGAACAACCATCTTAACCTTCGGCGCACATGAAGTGGATAAGAAAAATGAAATTTTCTTTTCTAGAACGCACCCTGCATTAAAAGAAAAAAACCGGGGACGTATCGGACCATTTGTGGTAAAAGATGCCGTGAAGAGTTAAAACGTACATTAACTTTTTTTTTATTTTGGGGGGTGGGTTCTAAGACAACAAATTTCAAGACAGATTATAACACACACTCAAACGCGAATGATAAATACCTCCAAGTAAAATGGGAGGTAACTGGGAGAATAATTTCGATGTATTAGAACGCAGGATTATATAAAACCGGATTTGGGAATACGGTAAGAACAGGGCCGGTAACTCACTACCATTCCTTGTCTTAATTGCACGCAACGCTATTCTTATACATACGAATTCAACTGGGTTGCGTACGGTTAGCTACTGAACCTTTATTCTTTTACTCACTCGGTGGCCTAGTGCCTAGAGCGTCTGTGTCGAGGGCGGGAGATCCGGGTTCAAACCATGGTCGGATCATACCAAAGATTTTTAAAATGGTGCTTATTGCTGCCTCGTGGCGAAAGCAGTTTGGCGGGGTGAACTCGCCCTGCCACAGGAAGATACAGGATATATATTTATATATACATTCTAAGGACTCCTCGCCATAAAATGACTAAAAAGTTGTTAAGTACGACGTAAAAACTCAAACATACATACATACTTTGTTCTGTTAGTGTGTAGACCTGGATGAAGGGCTGACAGCACGTCGAAAACAGGCAGGAAAGGATCGATTCATGTAAACCTGTTTCAGCTCGGTAAAATATCAACATCTTTTGACAGCTATTGCAGCTTTTAAGCATATGTTTCTTAAAGGCGGTCTAAAAATTATAGGATGGTGTTTCTAAAATCTTCAAACCTGTCTCTTTTCACTACAATTTCTGTTATACTTCCCTTGTCTTGTCCTTTAATGAATAGTTCTCATTTGCCATCGTACTGCATACGTGCTCAAGGACGTCTGCTCTCTATTTCCTCTAAACCTAAAGACCTGGATTTGACACGCAATCATTATTAATGCTGAACTACATAATAATTCTGTTGTAAAGGTCTGAAGGGCTCAAGGTAATCCTTTGTTGATTATTTTATGTACGAGCAAAGATTTCATGTACATTTTGCAGGGCTGGTATGTGTTGAAATTGCATTTAAAAACTAATTCAATACACAGATTTATCCTCCGTAATTTCATTTTTCTAAAGATATATGGGTAAATGGCACTGATTTGCATTTATACCTCGCTTAACACCTGAAAGTAAGAAGATGTGCGTGAAGTTTCCCTTACTTTTCAGTTAAAAACATCATTAGGGTCAAAACGGTGGGTTAAGTTTAACGACTGGAAACTGTAACACTGTATGCTGCCTTACCTCATGGTGTTGGGAGTGAAAAAAAACAATTATATTGTACTGGGCATTACATGCCCCAAACTAAAACCTTTTCATGAATTTTTGGAACAGGAATTAATGCTAATGAAGATCGTTCTTACAATGAACTCACTCCAGGTTTTTCTTTCACGTTAAATTCATCATACCTTTTTTTCCCTCGCGAGAATAAAAATTTCAGTGATTTGACATTTACGTGAGATGGGCAATATTGCAGTCATGTAATAATGACTTTTATAAAAAAAAATCATTCAACAATGAACACAGCCCTAAGCAGGCAGTTGGCAAACTGCCAATGATTTATTTTTAAAACATCTGCTCTTTCCGGAAATAAAATGCAAGGTATAAAAGGATCTCGGCTCGCAGACTTGGCAATAGTACCACTTGTCCTCTCAGACATCAGCGGAGTTCTAACCGTCACAGAGACATCAACACAGTCAAGGTAAGACCCTGACCTTTATGTTGTAGCGTATCAGTGGTGATCTATAGGTAGGAGTCTGAGCTTTATGTTGTAGCTTATTTCATAAAAGAGGTGTGCCATATTGGCAACAGCCTATCCAGTTGGCCAAAGCTGCGTACACCTATCCTACGTTGCTGATAGTTAGATATCCAGAAGGTATACTAACGTAAACTTTTAGGACTGATCTGAATGGGGAATCTATCTGTCGCTTACCAGAGGGACATGTCTTACTTTAAAAATGGTACTTGTTGCTGCATTGCTTGGCTCTCAGCACTGAGATTTTAGAGCAAGAAAACAGGACTGATCGGCCACAACAAGACACAGAGTATATGAGCTTTGATGCTGCGCGTGAAAGTGGCTTGTTTCGTGATGGGTTATTAAGGCCGACTGGGACATTCCGCACCACTGATCCTAACAGAGCCAGTGTATATCGTCAGGGAAACCTGTATTTCTCTGGCAAACATCGATGTAATGAAACAGAAGCAAAACATGACGGGAATAAACCCCGGAGTGGCAAAATCATAACCATATCATCACTTTGAAGATGTTTCTATGCTTGTCTGATTTCAGATGAAAGCTGCGGCGCTTATCTGTGTCGTCTTGATCAGTGTGTTTATTATCAACGAGAGTGAGGCTATGCAAGGCCAATGCACACGAGTGTGCAGAAGGAATTGCAGAAAAGCCAAACCTAAGAAGTTTTGTAATAAAAATTGCAGACGACTTTGCAAGTGCAGAGGTAAAAGAGAGGTGAGTAAATCAGAGATAGATCTTTTTCAATCGAACATTAGGATGAAATAATCCTAGCTGAAATTTGCAGCCATTCATGCTGGCTTCCTATCCGGTTGCAAGTGGAAAGGTCCGGGAGCAACCTGCGGAAACCTTTCGGTTTTCTCCGCTCTGTATCGGGTTTTACTCCCACCATAATGCTGGCCGCCGTCGTATAAGTGGAATATTTTTAGTACGACGTAAGACATCAGACAAATAAATAAATAAATAAATAAAATCGGTAAAATCGAACATAACCAAGCTTTTAATGTGGAAAGTTTGGTTTGAATGAAGTAAATCGTGTGTTTATATAAATAGCCGTCTTTCGAATTTTCACATTTTTTTTCATTCTGCATGGGAGGATAATACTATACATAACATATCCTTGAGTCTAACGTTACTTGCTTCTGGAGCCCTCGCTGATTCAGTCAGTTAAGCCTCTCGTTTGCTGCGGGTATCCGGCCTTTAAACAAAGGGGCCATGTTTTTGAATCGAGCTCTCGATGATTTGGCTCACAGGGTTTGAGTCAGGAGATTTGTCACGTATTTACCTAAGAGCGTTGGGTCAGTTCTTTTTCCCCTCAAGCAAAAAACCAGACCGCGTACATATAGGTGAAAACTTCCTAAGTACAACGTTAAACATCAATGAGATAAATAAATGAATCAATGCACATACAGGCCTTTCTTCATTCAGCCCTCCAAATCGTAACTTTCGCCTCAGGAATCCCACCGATGATTTTACGGCATCAAATCCATCTCTCGGCGATAAAGCTGCTGTTTTAAGTCAGGAGGTTTCCCAGTTTTCTGCACGCCGAAGTGAGCGTGGTTTACTGCAAACACTCTGACTTCCTCCACCCATAAACCTGGCCACTATCATATCAGCAATGATTCTGAGACCTTATAGGTTTTGTCCTGAATTATTCGTTCATTATTAAAGAAATTTAGAGGGTTTCATATTCCATCGTATTCATTGTCACTGCTGTTTTGTTTTCTAGGCTCTGACGGAGGCGGAGGAGAATGAGCTTGAGAAACTTAACGTCTTCGGTGATCTCTAGTCAGTGTAGACATAAATTGCCACTGATTGCTCAGCACGGACCACGCTGCACTAGCGCGATAACACCTCTGCCACGAAGGCCATCATTCAGATATAAAGTTGGAGAATTATATAAGATCATTTAAGTCTGTTATATAAGTATACCAGAAATAATAAATGCATTGTTGAAGTGTAAAATTCGGCGCAAAGCAAATGATTCATAGAAAGGTAAAGTGTCTATATGCCAAGAACTCTGGTTATGGCTAAACCACACTGACAGCCTACTCTAAAACAGAAAGTACTTACTGACACATATGTGAAGCAAACATTCAACTACTGATCAGATATTGTATTCATTAGGCAATTTTAATCAATCAATAAAAGACAAGGTGACTTTCATGGTCATACATTTTATAGCTCTATCGTATATACTTTCAACTGACGCATGGTTTGAGTTCATTGATTTATTTGTATCATTGCGGTTTTACGCCCTACTCAAGAACATTTCACTGATACGACGCCGACCAGCATTATGGTGGAGAAAACCGGACAGAGCCCGCGGAAAACCCGCAGTTGCTGGAAGACCTTCCGAAGTGCCGCCCGAGAGGAAGCCATCTTGAGCTGGGCTTGAACTCACAGCGATCGCATTAGTGAGAGGGTCCTCCATCATTGCGATGCGCTAGTGCACAAAGCAACTCGGCCAGATTACTGATAACTAATAATTTATTTTTGTTTGATTAAAAATGATATCCATAATCAAGTACCTTCTGGGAAGAAAATACTTGTATACGTTTCCCGCGTGACGGTGTATGTAAAGTCGACCTAGAGCTGAATCTCAAACGTAAATGCAACTGTTAGATGTTTACACCACATAACGTTTGTGTAATATTACGTGCAACCTCAGGACACAAAAGTCGAGTCTGAAAAAGAACCCAACCTGTGACAGAGCGCGATGAATCTGTGTATGTGTTCAAGGGGCCGTGACGTCCTCAAATGGGCCTGGAACTCTTGAGCACGCGCATGGAAGCTGTGTTAACCAATCCTTTGTTGCCAAGTAATCGCGTGAGATCAAATCTGAAATAAACCATACCATTTCAAAATAATTCATACGTGTTGTCATCTATCCATATATACATGCAGGTTATACCTGCCTCTCTGACATCGGTAGATAACCACGATGCCAGAAGTTGTGTTTCTGCAAAATAACTTAACACCTGGCACACGAATTCTCCATTGATATATTAAAAGGTTTCGATGAGCCAGACACATTTGTCATATGAAAAAGTCTCTGGTTTTATTTCATTTGTTCTCTTTTATTGTTACCAAAGCCCTGTGGACAGTGATGTACAACATTTCCTGTGCGAGCTAGACTGTGGTTTTCGATGGCACTTCTCTAGTCTTCTTTATATATATTGTATGGTTGTGCCCAGAGTTTCAGTGTACAAAACGCCATTACAAAGCATTTGAAATGTATTAAACAACACAATGAATAGAGCTTTTACACTGTGTATTCATTATACATGAATAGTTAACTTAAAGGATGGTGGTAAGAAACCAGAGAGAAGAGGTTGCTGGGAGATCTTCCCCTGTACGACCAAAAGCACAATGCATAAGAGCGCATTGTAGGGATACAACGACAAAGTGTCAAATGTGCATGTGTTTATTGCATCACATTTAGTCTGCGTTGTTCTCTATACATGCACCGAGGAAGGCTGCCTTTAATCATGACGTAATTCTGAATTTTTAAACACTTTACTACTTAATATAGTAATAAAAACCAGAACGTCGGAACGAGCTAGACCTTAACGGACGCATAGAAACCGTCCGCGAAGATTTGTCAAATCACTGGACCATGTTGCTAGCTAGGCTTCAGTTGGCTACCTTGGTATCTTCCGGAAAAAACCCGGGGAAAGTTTGTCTTGGGTCAGAGGCATTTTTGGTGACAGGAAATGTGTGCGCCTCGAGGCTTAAAAAAAGCAGAAGCAAGCAATGGAAAGTATCCTGAAAGAAGCAATTGCTCCTGTTTTGACAAAGATACATTCAGCCTATAGAAATGTTGATCTCCTTGCTCCGAAATCTTGTTATTATATGGTTTAGTCCCTGGCGAACGACGCCATTTCACTCTGGGAACTTGTTACTATGTTGTTGATCCTTGACCAACCAAGTGAGTTTACTCAGGGAACTAAAATTTCCCCCACGCATACAACTAATCACTGACCTTTAAGAACGAGGTACAGTTCAAATAAAGTATGAGTTGGACTCAACATGCTATTATACATCTTACCTCCATAGTTACATCAGATAGTCAACTTTCTTCTCCCCGTGCTCCGCATAACCACATGGGTTCCTTCCAAGTACAAAAAAATTACCTCTTATGAATTTTTGCATACATCACAGCATCTGATGCTGTATTACTGTCTAGTGATCAGGTGTTAGGCGTTTTATTAAAGCTTATATGATGGATTTGTACACCGACTGGACTGTTGTTGTTCTAATTGTTGTTGTTCTTGTGGAGATCCATGCTGTGCTCACAGTGAAAATCCTCACCACACTTAATTGCCTCCGAAGTGACCACGTGATATATGACACGACACAGATGTGTTCCCCGAAGCATGGATCGGGATTCAGAAGCAGTTTTCAACATTCCACACGTAAACGAGTTTGACGAAAGAAAGAAAACTCGTCGACGGTATAGGATATATATTATAGGTCAGGAATTGACTGCTACGCTTCCCAATTCATCTCTAGCCAATGGGGAAGCGCGATAAAAATACCTCAGCCAGGGCAGGTGCCTGGTCCCACAGCCAGCACTGCACAGTCCGTGTTATGACATGGACAATAATCATTCAAACGTAGAAATCTCCAAAAATCATGTATAGATATTAATATAACTAGGGTAATACGGTTGAGGAAAATTCTGAGAAAATTTACCTATCAAATTCTTGCATATCCAGCAAGAAATGGGGTTTAATGGGGCTGGGGTTTAATTATATCTCAACCCGAATGCCGTCGCTTTGATCGCAGAGGTATGTGTACCTTTGCAAGGGTGTAAGGGTACCACTAGCGGAAAGAAAAAATAATAAACCAATGGTTTGTACAGCTCTCTGAAAGCGATAGGCCTTACACAAGATCAAACAAAAAAACACGAAAGCGCTTGAATTAGTTTAACTGACAATACTATACAACACAATACAGATAATTACAAAAGTATATAGTTTCTTACAGATGTCAGTGTCCAAATCCGGATGGAATATTTTGGCTTTCAAAGGCAAGTCAGTCCACGTAAATATCGAACCCACAGCCCCTGGGAATTCTGATATCAATGGATGGCAGTCTTTTAAGTGAGGAACAGCATTTTACTGGGTACGCCGGCGATGGTATATATCCACCTCCCTTTCCAAGGCGGACAAGTTGATACGTCCGTGATGCCGAGCTGGCGATGTATGTTTCAGTCCCCAGAAATATACACAAAGTCACTTTCAGGGTATACTGGGATGAAATGGAAGTAATCGCACAAAGAGAAAATGAACGATACAATCTCCAAACAAACGTCTCAAACAAAATAGCAAATGGCAAAGTACAAGCTCACAAACTGCTACGTACTGGAAAACGAAGTATAAAATGATGTATGAGGACTGCACGAAAGCCGATTTCTCCAAACCCCACAAAATTCTTCAAGGTGTGCGAGAGAAAATATGACTGCACTCAAATGGACATCAGTGAATGATTACGAACTTAACAACTTCGTCGCTCATATTTACAGACTAAGGTAAAGAAAATTCTGGGTGGTTTGATCGTAAACATGTTTACAACACAGAAACATCTTTCCAGAATGTACGCTCTATGTACAATGACGCGAAACGGATAAACACACAAGTCTCGAGAACACGCGATTTAATGCCGGTGCAGGCTATAACGTACGCAGAGGGAAAAGTCTAAGTCAATCATTGGCCCGGTTAGCACAGTGTTTAAGTACTACCTATGTATTTTCTGAGCACACATGCACCTGGAAGTGTTTCAGGAGTTTTCCGGTCTGCCACTTATACCAATACGTGTAGATGAGAATGTGTGAAGGTCAGTGAAGCCGATTAACTGGGAGGAAGAAAGTGAAACGTAGGCCGTGGCCTTTGGGCTGAGAATTGACTTTCCTTTCCACAAATCGGTGGTCTACTCATATTTGTATAACGGCTAACGATTATACATCATATAACGCATAAAAAAATTCTCTGTTTTTTAACCTGCCAGACTGAAAAAAATTCTCAACAAAGTCTTTCAACGTTTCTGTCAGCGCATTTTCTCGCTTCACCGCCGAACTGCGCAAGGCTATTTTCAGTTCAAGCAATAAAATTTCAGAAATGTGAGGGATCGAGATGAGCTGTAGAATTATATAAAACGAAAATACACTGATGTCAATGGCAATTTGTTACATTTAACTGGTGTAGAATAAGTGTAACTGCTGTGCTGTCATCACAATTAATAAACAATCACAAGGAAAGATTGCAAATTCCTACTTCTGCGCAACTGAATATTATTTAAACAAGAAGTGGGGAACCAGAGTATGTGTTTCAAAGCGAGTATGTTAAAAAGCATGGTTTGTTTTTAATTTGTTCGGGGAAAATGACGGAGTGAAACAATTTTGCAAGTTAAGCCCAACGGTTATGAAGTGTTTTATACCCTCGGCTGATTGCCATCAAAGAACAAGGGTACAGTAAACTACACTCAAGGCAGAGACATCAGAAATGGGTGATATTATCCTCTTTGTGTCTCTTATTACCACCAGAAGAATAAAACCTCCACAGCTAAAATTTTAGGCACCATTTTCATCTATTATACCTTCGGTCTTTTCATTTTCAAAATGAATTTTTCTTTTCTCGAAAGCACCCTCTTTTAAATGAGAAAAAAATGGCCTCGCCACAAGCATAGCAGAGCATCCAGCAAACAGCTTTCAGACTACATATTAGAAGTGGACTTGGAGTATCCTGAAGAGGTCCACAAGTAACACAACTCCACCCCTTGCTCCTGAGCGGATGATCGTCAAAAAAGAATGGCTGTCGGACCAGAACTATCTCCTAGGCGACGGAGAGGCGCCTAGTGTGGTTGAAAAATTAGTCCCCAATCTCTTCGGAAAGGAGCGGCGCGTAGTACACTACCGGAACCTAAAACCCTATATGGCTCTGGGCATGCGCCTAAGAAAGGTACACCGCGCCTTGATGTTCCAGCAGAGACCCTGGATGGAGCCCTATAACAGTATGAACACCATGCTACGGAAAACGCAACCAGTGACTTTGAAAAAGACCTCTATAAACTATTGAACATGAGCGTCTTCGGCAAAGACAATGGAGAACTTCCGGAACAGAGTCGATGTAAAGCTGGTAAGGAAAAACGAAGAAATTAGCCAGCCCAGTATTCGCTAGAGCTAACATATTTGATGATGACCTTGCCGCATTCCAGGTCCACAAGAGCTGTTTGGTCCTACATCACCCCGTCTATGTGGGTATGAGCGTTCTAGATCTCTCCAAACACCTAATGTACGAATTCTATTGCAAAGAAATGAAGATCCACTACGGAGATCGGTGTCAGCTCGTTTATATAGACACCAACAACCTGCGCCTCGAGGTACAGACTGATTATATCTATAAAAACATGGCTCAGCACGCCGACCTCTACGACACGTCGGACTACTCCTAAGAGCATCTACTGCACAGCATGGGAAACAAAAAGGTGCTGGGTAAGATGAAGGAAGGAGTGTGCTGGACGCCCTATAACTGAATATGTCGTTCTGCGACCTAAACTGTACTCCTTCCTCGAGGCCACCGGCAAGAACCTAAAGAAAACAAAAGGGGCGAAAAAAGGTCGTAGTGAAGAACAATATAAGACATCAGCAATACAAAGAGGCTTTCTTCGAAAAACGGACATTACGCCATGGCATGAATGTCCTGCGGTCAGAGCGTCATCGCACCTACCGAGAGCACCTGAACAAGGTATCCATTCTCACCCTTCGACTCTAAGCCCTGGATAGCTGTAAACGTGTGGACACAAAGATGCCCTTCTAGTGGGGGTTACATAGATGAGATCCACGCGGGGTTGTAGGAACCCATCCGGTGGAAGCTGAGTGTCTGGTGGCACCACAAGAAATTCCTCACGGACTATTGCACATCAAGGTAGTAGAGCACAGGCTCGCCAGGCTTGGTCACAGAGCGCCCGAGTTGGTACACATCCAGGAACCACACAGGGTCAGTCGAGCGGCGAGGACTGCCCTTCCACGAGCTTCTGCTCGTGAAGGCCAACTGGGCGATCAGGAATCACTGAAGAGGGCATTTGTGCCACAAACCGTGCTCTTATGGCATCTTTAGGCTTCTTTCCCGGTGAATCGGGTCACTTCCTCGTTCAAGGCGGCAATGACTTCAGGCAAGCAATCCGCCCACTCGGACGACCTCTCTCCAGAAGGTAGCCTCATCTCCTGAGAATACTGCTGACCAAAGAGCTGCTCAGCCACGGCCCGATGGGATGGCTTGACGACCCCCTGGTCCCGGTGGATGTCAACACGACCTCGCTTGACCTCGACGCCGTGTTTTGCGAGCAGCTGATTGACCGCGCCCATGAACTCGCGACCAGGGTCGACCTGGAGCAGTTTGGGCCACTTCAACGGACTCCGTCTGTAGATGAGAGCCATGGCTTCAGCAACCTCTTTAGCCTCTTTTGTAGCTAGAGGTTCAGCATCCTTATAACGCGAGAGAATGCATATTTGTGTGTCTTGCGATCTCGTGGATATAGAGTTCTTCAGCATAGAGAAGAGCAAGTTGCTGCCCCTGAACCCAGGAGCGTTTACGAGAGCTCCCCCAACTGGCATCGCAACAGAGGCCATTTCTACTTCATGATATCTGGTAGAATGATCTCCTGTTTAATTAACATGTCCTTGGTAGCCATCGCGAGGGCGACGTAAGCGACCACCATCCCATTGTGGCTAGAGGTGAAGTCGAGTTTGGGAGGGGCACCTGCAATGGCCATGTTGCCGAGCTTGGCATATCCTATAGCAAGGCCAGAGACCACAGCGCTGTGGTACAGGGCGTTTAAGAGCATTTTCCCGCCGGTAGCTTGAGTCGTCATAGTTGTATCGTACAATGCACCTATTCAATATGAAACGGGTCGACCGCAACGTTTAATTGCTGAGAGCAGGGGGGCTTCCGCCGCATCGGCGCCGCGTTTCATAAAATCTAGTACTGTTTTCTGTCTGTCCTGTGGTTGGCATGCCACCAGCGGCTGCTGGCGATGAGTGTAAACATAGATACCCCCAAGGCCGGCGGCAACTAAAATCCATGGGGTCCAGCTGGCTACCGGCTCCCTATGTTCTGCCTGCGACGGCACGGGAGGATCAGCCAGCGCGTCCTGCTGACGTTGTTGTGACGGCACGCCGTGTGAGCGGAGAGACGCCTTAGCCGTCTGAAGCTCTTCAAGCAATCATTCTTGTTTGGCCTTCCTGGCAGCGGCCCCGGCACCCCCGGCTGTTACTTTCTTCTGGGTCTTTTTGTTTCTTCGATGTCTCCGCGGCCGGCTCTGTCACCTTTTATAAAAATACTTCTGGTGTCTGCTCTTGGTTCTCCGCCATCATCTATTGTTTGGGACATTATTGTGTGTAGTCGTTGCTGTCCAAATTGGCAGTGCTTTGCCGTTTTCAACGCAGCGGTTATCGGCGCTAGAAACACGCCGTAGCGATGGTACAACTCGCAGGTGGCACTACTAAGAGCATGGCCGACAAACGGGTCGACCTCAAGGTCCCACACATCCCGGTTGATTCTTTGGAGGGATGGGAAGAAACGTGGTAGCAACTCAGGAGTATAGCTGCAGGGTAGCGTGCCCTAGCGTTTTCGTCATGGCTGCACCTAGTCTTCCTTCGTAGCGGGCGTAGAGCTTCTCGATTTCGCCCTCGTCTAAGGTGTCGATTTGGTCCCCGGTCAATGCCTTGCCACGATACTGTTTGGCCTGGCCTCCAGCTGCCAGCGAGCCTCTCACTCTGCTGTTGTGTCCTATTCACAGAATCGGCGCACGCATCAGCATGTCCAGCTGATACTTGGTAGGTCGCATCCACAGCGGGTGTTTTGTCTAGCCGTTCGTCGATAAATTCCTCCATCGGTGTATTCGCTTGCTGAATAGGCTGCGCAAAGTCTCGCACGCGTCGCTCTATATTGACCACTAACTCCAAGCTCTAAAATACCCCTACGCCAACCACAATGCAACACCAAAAGCAATTAGCTGAGAGATACAGCAGCTGATCAACAGCGCTTCCCATGTCATAGCAGACGCTATCCAGGCGGCTGATCAGTCTTGGTGGCCAGAGAAGGCCAGTTCAGAGAGCCTGTCCTTCTTCTTGTTCAAGGCCTTACTCGCCGAGCAGTGGTCGATGATCTATAGCGTCCGCTCTCCCTGGAAAATCTGGTAGAAGGCGAGGAGGTACTCGTGGAGTCTTTCGCCTGGATCAACGACATGCACCTCTGGGTCCATCCACACCCAAGAGAGCTTATGATACTCCTCGTTCTACGGTACGGTTGGGCGCAGGATCACAATATGCTGGAAGACACTACGGTAGGGGCCCTTCAGGAGGTCCCGAGCGAATACAGTTTTTCCACTTCCGTCATTCCGCAGACAATGGCCGAGTGGGAGC
Organism: Acanthopleura granulata; assembly: GCA_016165875.1. Taxonomy (NCBI): domain Eukaryota; kingdom Metazoa; phylum Mollusca; class Polyplacophora; order Chitonida; family Chitonidae; genus Acanthopleura; species Acanthopleura granulata. The sequence goes on from JABBOT010000008.1 coordinate 20,186,909, forward strand.
CCTTGGGGCAGAGGTTTATATAATGCTGAAACGAATCCCCCATCTTCGATATTGAGTTGGGCGTCAATCACAACGTTAAGGTAGATGTTTAAAACTCCGGCCGCCTCTGCCATTTTCGGGATCTAGACGGTCACACCCTTAACTAGCGTTCTCGATGCATCGGCCGCTGCCGTGGAACTGATCGTCATCCGTGTTACGTAGGTCGAGCCTTAAGGCATACTTTGTGGTAAGGAAGTCGGCTATTCTCACGTCTGCCAGCGATAGGTCCTTTGCTACCATGGCCACCTCGGGATGGCGCTTGCAGCCGGCGGCTCGTCCCACTTCTGGTAGGCTCGCAGGCCTTGGCTGAAGAACTGGGACCGCCTTGGTGATCTTAGGGTAGTAGAACGCTTCGGTGTCCCGATGGAAGGCTGCGGCTGGCTCCTCAAACAGCATCAAGATTCCTTTCATGCTGCGGGGCAGGTACGTTGAGATTTATGTTCCACAGGGTGTCGCTTTCGTCAAGGCTGATTTTACGGTGCCGGAGAACACAGTAGTACAGGCGGCCGGCGTACTGGTTACGGATCATCCAGGCCAGTTCGGGCTGGGTGACCATGTCGTACTCGAACGAGATGTTCTCGATGGTGTAGCTGGCGTTCGCGTCCCCTGTGGCCCGGATCACCCGGCTGTAGTCGTTGAATGTTAACTCGTATTCGAGCCGATCGCCCAGCGCGGAATGGTAGAAGGGCATATGGCTCTCCAGGAACTCGAAGTCGAGGAGGATGTAGTATCGTTTGCCGTAGGCCTCTGCAATCGATCCGTGTCTGGCTATATCCTCGTCTTTATTCTCAGCCCCGACCCGGATTCGGGTGACATTCCTCCCTCCGCTTGTGTCGATGCCCTGGCACTGATCATTCTCTCTTTTCTGGGCCGTCTTCCTTAGGTCCATGTAACCGTGGTAGAGGTCGCTGTCATCGATTGACATGACCTCGTTGCCTCTGATCTTGACCGTGGTCTCCTTCACCACATCGGCCGAGGATCTGGACCACCGTTTGATTGGCGTCAGTGGAGGTCAGGGGTATTGTGAAAGCAAGCCTTGCGGTCCCAGGGACAATGACGTCATTAGCTCCAAGGTTAGGGATCCCAACAAGAACTGTTGCTTCTTGTCGATTGTACTGGGGTTGGTCCTCACGATGACTGACTGCCTAACACCTTTGACACCAAGGAGGTCGGGCAGGCGGGAGTAAGGGTTGAGCTTGCGTCCGTATGCGCTGCGGGCCATTTCACACAATGCTGAACGTCGGGCATTTGCCTTTAATACGAGATAAAAAATGGACTTCAATTTCGATAACAGCGTTTGGCCGTGATGATGTGGAGCAGATAGATGATGATGAGACCATTCTGATAAGCCCGTCTTATGACACTGCTGTAGCCGTCCGTAGTACAAGGAGAGGGTAGGCAAGGGGCCACTGCGACTTTGTCTCTGCAACAAGAGTTCCTGCAGACAGCGGTAGACAATTACTGCAACCGTCTGGTTGAACAGGATCTCACCCCCACTCTAGGCCGAGACAAAACAAAATTTGAGTTGATTGGGGGGCAGTCACGGCTGAAAGTCTACCTTACACCGATATCGTAAATTCAAGGACGGGGAGGCCCCTACTACTGGGGGCCGGCCTAGTAGGGGAAAGCGATCCGTGAAGACTTAGGGTTCCCAGATAGTTACCGGAAAGGTAAAACTTTGCCGGCTCAGGCTGCTGCAGCCCTCAGCCAAGCTGATAAGGTGTTGGGAGAGGCAGTTACAGCCAGCGATACTGTCGAGCTTCAGAACCTGGTACAGACAGCGCTGAAGGCTTTTAATGCCATTCACAAGGTGGACACCTCCTTAACAGGTGATGATATTGATGAGATTCTCGGGACGATCGATGACCCCCATTAAACTTCCGCGAGAACAGACACATGGACCGAGCCCTTCAGACTATCCGAGGTGAGTTCACCAACAACCTTGCCAAGCCCACAGATCTGGATAAGCAAATCGGCAAGGAGAAACGCAAACTGGATGAAGCCGATTTGGATGGGGATATCGACGAGTGTACTAGGCGCCGCATTGCGGAATGCCTGCATGACCTGCAGGATGAAAGGCCGCTGCAGCAAACAGACAGGCCCTCCGCTCTCAGACACCCCACATGCGGAAGACCATCAACCGCACACTTCATGAGGACGCTACGGTGGCTGAGCACATACGCAACCTCTTCCTCGAGCAAGGAATGACGATCACGTGCAATAGGCATGGCAATCAGCACGCTAGTCCTCGCCTTGACTAGGGGTGGTTCAGGAGCCATTCCTCCTAAGCCAGTCCCTCCAGCGCCAGACAAGGAGGGACTACGAGAGTGGCTGAAAAAACACCTGTAAAGTCTTGGACGGGTCCTGGATAAGTTAGCCAGCAAGGCCTCCCAGGTATCGTCGGCTCTATCGTTTCTTGGCTATTGCACCTCCTCGAGAAAACGGCGAGTTGCCTGGCTGGCAGCCTGTGGGCTGTTGTAATTGCTGTCGGGAGTGTGCTGCTCATGGCAGCCAGTGAATGGATTTCAACGCAACATCCAAAGCGCCGCTAGTCCGACGGTGATGCCGCTCACAATAAAGGCAGTTTTTTTCATCCTCATGTTTCAACGACGTCAGAAACCTTCGGCTGCTCTTGCTCTACGCGACAGGACCGGAAGGGCTTTGACGATTCGGTGAACCTATCCCTGAGGACAGCAACTTGCCCAGGCCGGTCTCCACCGTATACCCAAGGCATTGGGCGGGGCGAAGGGTGTGTCAGCCACGTTGAGGCCATTATTGTGGCCTAGATTCTGGTGATCTGTCGCGATTACGATCAGGTTGCTGTAACCTGCCACTCGGCCGACGCGGAGCAGCATGTCGTTCGGGGCCACGTAGAGACCCTTTCCGAAGACGAAGTTGACGTCAAAACCTGCATATTGCAGGACATCCTGGTAGCGGTTTATTCCTGAAGGGAGGTCTATAGGTGACAAGATGGCGTCCTCTACGTTTGCCAAGAGCTGCTTTTTCGCGTCGAAGGCCGTCCCAGAGCCTAGAATACGTGTGCGTGTCTGGGCCTGAGCTCCGAGGACCTCCCAGACGTATGTCCTGATGGTGTCGCTCAGTCTCTCAACCTCAAGTCGAGTAAATCAATTGGACTTTGAGAGTACAAGGGACCACCAAGCCTCATCAGCATTTGCGTCATCCTGCTTTATAAAATCGACATGAAGAGCATCGTTTGTCGTCTTTTTTGTCAAAGGCATACTACCCGGCCGTACTCCCCCTCTTCTTCGAGAGGGTGGAAGCCGTTGTGTGTCCAGTAGTTGTACATTCTGCCGAGCCCTTGATTTGGGACAGCGGCCCGCCAATCGGTGTGCTTACGGACACAAAGTTCGGGGCAGATTCTCTTATAAGCCCGTCGGTCATATGAATTATCCGTAGCATGCCATGCTTGGTCCTTAGGCAACGGCGCATGTATCTCCTTTAGTATTTGCATCGTGTGGTAGTGCACGTGAAAGCTATATAAAGACCGCATCCGGGGGTCGTCAAGGGTCAAATGATCTTCCAACGAAAAACCACAGCCTGTGGTGGCACACCAGACAGCAAAATTAAGCTGGTTCTGCCAGAACTGCATCGGGCTTGAACCCTAGGCCTGAACCAGTTTCTCTGAAGTTTGTCTATGTGGGGCAGGCGATACTCCTCGAACACGTCAGGATACTGGGTTTCGAATGCGGCGGCGCCTGGCACCTGGACGCGGGCTCTGTTGGGTGACGGCCGTTGTGCCACAGACGCATCATCTGCTGCTTGCACACCAGGCCGATACTTCACCCTGCTATTGAACCGAAATGCAGCCAGATTCATACTCATCACTATCAACCAGGCGCTGTCAAATGTTCAAAGAGGTGAGGCGATAGGCCTCCACTAATCTATCGACAATCGTGGCGGGCGTCTGTGCATTGGCCTCCGCTTGATCTCCATCAGAGTGGGGTGGTTCAACGTTGAGACGGGGGAGGCATTCTCGTGGAGGAGGAGTTCCGGAGACGCAGTCCCTACAAACACCCTAGACACCCCCCCCAGGCCTGTATAGCTTTACTCAGCTACAAGACCTTATTAAGGAGGTCGGCCCTTCCGTCACACTGACGGTGCGTAGAGTTAACGGTCTGATCACCCTCACTATCGCCATTGGGTGGAAAGTCCATCTGACATCTATACTCGTTTTTTGTGGAGTATGGCTTGATACAGGCGTATATATGGGCCACCGCCCGATTGATTTTGCAATGAGGAAGTTGCTGAGGGTCCACCTGGAATTGGTCAACACCACTGACAATGCGGCTGATGGGTCCCCTTCCACGCTTCTAGCCTGTATAGGTGTGGGGTGTCACAGATTTGGGGATGTCAAAACTATTCCAATTGAGCATACCGAAATTGAAACGCCTCCGGGGTGGCTCGGTCAGTGAATTGAAGGCTGAGGTTAGACAGGAATCAGGAAAGTTGATTAATAGCCACGATTTCCCAATACACATTACACTTGAGGTGGTTTATTCACAGTCATGAGCATGTTTGGTTCAGATGCGGGAATGGGGTGTGGCAGCCGTCATCTAAAGCCCTTGATCACTGGACTGAAAATAGAGGCCGTCATGACGCCTCTGAAGCTGACCGGTCATTCCGAGCTGGCGCTCGAGGTTTTGCGCACCTTAAAAATGGCTACCCAAAGCCGGTAGATGGACAAATCCTGAAAATGTCACTAGCGGTCACAGATTTCAAAGGAGAGAACCCGATGGTGGCTGTTGTTTCTCTTCTCGTTGATGAAATAAAGGCACCGCCTCATACCATTTTTATGAAAGACCAGGGTGAAAGAGTTGCAGCGTCTACCCTTACCCCTCCTTTGGAGGTATCTGCTGGATCTGTAATCAACTTTCTGTCCCGCGTGTATAGTCGCAATGTCAGTTCTAGTGTCGTCTCCCTCCTAATAGAACTTGATTTGTAGCCTAGTAATTAATAATGAAGCAACCAACGGCTCCACCCATCGCCAATTAGCCACTATACACTGAGCTGCCCCTCTCTGACACCAGTGTGGCTGATCAGTCCTAACGGCTTCAGGAAATCTCACTACAGAAAACACACCTTGAGGAAGAGAGGGCTAAACGGGCGGTTCTGTCCAAAAAATACCGCCGTGGAGTCTACGCTTTCGACGGCGTTGACACAGCATGGGGATGGGCATTGTAGGAGTGAATGCATTAGCATTAAGAAATTGCAGCGGTGATAGGCGGCACCCTTGGAGTAGCAGGCAAGTTCATCAGTCGCCGCCTCGCCCTCAGACAAAAGGCATAACGAGGTCAGAGTCCTAGAAGAAAGCAAGCAGAATATCATTGCAACTATGTCTCGAGTGCACTCATGGATGGCTGGATATCTGATGAGGAGGTCCGCCTGATTGTTGATGAGGTCAACAAGTACAACCAGATGAAGTCAGCGATAAGGGCTAGGGCTAAAAAAGCTCATGTTGCAGTCCAGCTGGATGAGGAGACAAAAAAACTCGCTTATTCAAAGAGGCCGGGAAGAGGCCAGGGCCAGCTTCATAAAAAGTTGTCAACTGCACTGTGATGTATAACTATGTTTGTCAATTACACAGTAATAGTACTGTATAATAACACAGTAACAAAGAAAATGATGACCCACCTCAGTACACTGTTACTCCATAACGACCACTAGTTTCGGTGATGCGATATCCCAAAAAATCTAGTCTTCTTCTTAATATGTCCCCTTTGGGCCACCATACTATTGTCGTCATGGTTACTTCCTGGTTCAGCCGTATGTCATTGACTGCGTCATGTTTACATTTTGCTTGTTTTTGCTACCTGTCCCGTCGGGACAGCACATAACTCATTTTCATTAGATAAGAAATCGAGGGAAGAGCTAGAGCAGCAGGGGCGGAACGAAGCTCGTGCATCTTCCATGGACAAACTGTCCGCCAATTGAATTTCTCGACAGAGAGGTGGGATACCGGAGTTCGATATACTTGTAGTATTACTCGCAAATGGGCTATAAGATGTGTCCATCACCATTATCCAATATACTCATTGTAACCTCGATTAGCGTTAGGAGGGGTGTAGCTACATATATTATGTACAAACTTTAGAATGCTACACAAGACCAGACATAGGACATGACCAGACTCAGCGATAAAATAAATGATCTACTTGAGTCTGGTAATCAAAGTCTAGACTGAGCCGTAAGTCTTTTTCTTTAGTGAAGTGCCAAGAAAATACATCTCAGTACACTGTTACTCCATAACGACCACTCCATTCGGTGATGCGGTATCAAAAAAATCTAGCCTTCTTCTTATTTATGCCCTCCTTGGGCCATCATATTGTCGTCATGTTTACTTCCTGGTTCAGCCGTGTGTCATGTGTGGTGTCTTGGGCATGATGTTTACACTGCGCTTGTGTTTGCTTTCTGTCCCAGTTCGAGAAAACCACAAAACAGCGTCAGTCTTCTAGTATGTTCTGGCTAGTGTCATTGAAGGATGTAGCCCACTAGGAGTTTGTATTTCAATGACAAAGGTAGGTGCTTGGTTTTAGTGGTCGTTATGTGAAGGCAATCAAGTAATGAGAGTCCTGTACACTGGAGCTTTCATTTTCCGAATTTTATCGGCGTAGAAAACAAATACTGGCCATGCTTATAACAGACAGTAGTGTGGTCCAGTACTGGCAGCAGGCCAATGTGACTCATAGTCTGCCGTTCCTACATGAACGCCAGTCAGCAGAGTTATGAAAACAAAATATCACTCAACTATGAGGGCGTCCTGACCTGCATACACGGTTGCCTCAATTCTGTATGTGTCGGAAAAATGTGTCAGAACCCCCGGTGGGGGTTTCCCAGCACCAGGTGCGCCAGAAGCGCCTTGTTATCCTACTTGTTTTTTTATCATAATTGTTCATGCAAATGTTTAAATAGTAGTAAATAACGTGCCCCTATCAGCACGACAAAAATAGAATCATGTAAATAATGCATTGATGCCGAACAAAACATATCAGACCTACTCGGTGAAGATTTACTTCATATGATGTGTTGTCATCATACTAACCAAACAATCGCACGGAAAAAAAGTGCCATAACCTACCTATATATATATATATGTGAGTGTGTGTGTGTGTGTGTGTGTGTGTGTGTGTGTGTGATTCACATGCGTATCATTATATGTGTCTAGCTCAATAAAACCGACTACGTGGCCTGGTTGTTAGAACGTCCGCCTCGAGGTCGGATCATGCCAAAGTCTTTCAAAATAGTACTTGTTGCTGCCTGGCTTAGCACTTACCACTGAGAGGTGAGAGCGAGGAAACAGGACTGGTCGGCCCGGTGTCACTATAATGTGACCGGGTGGAATGTCATGTCTGTTGTCTTAAGCAGCACTTTGCCGGCATGGACTGGCCCTGCCACATACATACATACATATGAAAGCACTCCGGGCAGCCGACGGCGCCGGTATCACTTTTCCTCTCAGACGTTAGCCGAATTCTATACGTCACAGAGACCAGAAGACAGCCAAGCTACGTCTACATATGCTCGTCGTTATATAACTGAAAAAATGTTATATGCATGTATAAATAAGAAAGTAAAATCAACACCTTATGAAGGTAACCGGTTGCGCAACATCATATGCATGGTTGCTCGCCACACTGATACATAAATATGTGTGTACTTGTGTGGGTGTGTGCGTGTGTGTGAGTGTGTGTGTGTGTGTGTGCGGGGAGTGTGAATATGTGTATCTTCCTGTGAAAGGGCGAGTCCGTGCCGCGGAAGTACTGCCGCCACTGGAACACCATGCAGAAGATACCAGCGGATGACACCCTAACCAGTCACATTATATTGACACCGGGCCGACCAATCCCGTTTCCTTGCTCTAACCCCTCAATGCTGAACGCAAAAAGCTGCGTTGAAAATTCTCTGCCGTTGTCACATTTTACATGTACAAATCCCATGTTCAAAGCTGGAACATTCAACAAATACTTTGTAAGTGAAATACAAGCACCTTTAGCCATTCGACCACCACCCGCTCCCCTACAGTTCCATGACAGCAGATGGTTGTATTGCCCCTGGGGGCAATCTGCACCACTCATCCTAACAGGGAAACCTTAATTGCTCTGGCAAACATCGAAGTAATATAACAGAAACATGACGTGACGGGAATAAACCCCGGAGTGGCAAAATCAAATCATATCATCACTTGGAAGATGTCTTTATGCTTGTCTGATTTCAGATGAATACTGCGGCGCTTATTTGTGTCGTCTTGATCAGTGTGTTTATTATCAACGAGAGTGAGGCTACGAGAGACCAATGCATAGAATGGTGCACGAGGGATTGTGAAGACGAAAGAGCTCTGTTCTTTTGTCTTCAATTGTGTAAAATAGATTGCAAGCGAGACTGAAAAGGGAAGTGAGTGAACTAGAATTCTATATTTTTCAGTCGTGCATTAGCATTAAATAATCTAAGCAGGACTTTTCGGCCAAGTCCAGGTGGTGCTGGCTTCCTCTCTAGTAACCTGCGGAAGGTCGCCATTGTAAAAGTAAAATATTATTGAATGCCGCGTAAAACACCAGTAGATAAATAAATAAATAAAATATATAGAGAAATAAGGAGAAGGAACTTAACTGCGGCCATTACGTTTTAATCCTGTAAAATGAAGCATGGCCAGATTTTTTTTCATGTAGGTTTAAAGTGAATCGCATTTTTATATAGATAGCTTTTTCGCATTTTTACAGCTGTTAAAAGTTTTTTATTCTCAGTGCGAGAGTAATAGGCCCTACCGTTTATAATATTTTTCCAAATATAACATTTAAGCTTCTGGTACCCTCGCTGATTCAGTCGGTCAAGCCGCTCATTCGCTGCGAGTCTCTGGCCTTTGACCACTTGGATCATGTGTTCGAATCTTCCTCTCGCTGATTTGGATTTGACTATTTAAGACAGGTGATTTGCATTGCACTAAGCCAAGGGCGTTGAGTTACAGGTTTTAACCACACGCATAAAGCAGGCCAACCCGAGATAGGTGCAAAATTACTTAGCCCGGCGTTAAACATTAATCACATAAAGAAATGAACCGCCTAGGTGCTCTAGCGCTTAGAGCGTCCACTTCGAGATCGGGAGATCCAGGTTCAAGCCCAAGTAGGGTTGTATCAAAGATTTTAAAAATTGTATTTGTTGCTGCCTCGATTGGCGCTCAGCGTTGAGAAGTTAGAGCAAGGAAACAGGACTGGTCGACCTGGTGTCAGTATAATGTGATTGGGTGGGGTCTCATGCCTGGTGTCTTCCACATGATGTTCCAGTGGCGGCAGCACTTCGGCGGCATGGACTCGCCTTGCTGCAAGAAGTGGCAAAAAACCCCAATGACTCCCTCACTCATAAAGAAATGAATTAATACAAGTATACAGGCCTTTCTTCATTCAGCCACCAAAAGCGTAACTTTCGCCCCAGGAATCCCACCAGTGAGGCCACGGGATCAAGTCCAGCTCTCGGGGATTAAGCAGCTGTTTTAAGTCAGGAGGTTTCCCAGTTACCTGCACGGTGAAGGGCGGTGGTTTACTCCAGGCACTCCGGGCTCTTCCATCGATAAACCTGACCGCCATCATATCAGCAATGACTTTGAGATCTTGAAGATTTTATTCTGAAGTATTCGTTCTTAATTTGTTTTTTTTAGAGAATTTCAGTGTCCATGAAAGAACCCAAGAAAGAGCGTAAGACCCATAACATCGTCGGTGATCTATAATAAGTATATATTGCCACTGATTACTCAGCTTAAGAATATGTAGGTTTTAGCAGGGACTCTGCTAAGCGGTAGCCGGGTGGTATATGTCGATATACATACCGGTATGTGGAGTGGAGTTTTTATCATGTGAACACTTACACACAGATATAAAGGTCTCCTCAAAATGTGGATCAGTAAATAAGATTCGATTAAAGAGAAAAAAGCGAAGGAACAGATAATCTTCTCAACATTATAAAATACTTACGGGTAATTATGTAACTACCTTTTCTAACAGCAAAATTCTGTAAAAATAGCAAAATTTAGTTTCCATGCATGGAATGAGGGGACTCTGGACGTGGATAGATAACACTGAAAACCTGCAATGAAAAAGAAAATAGGTGTAAACACAACTGTATACATAAACGTCAAAACAGTAATCAGGATGTGCAACAAGACAATTTAAACAAAAGAGGATATAAATGGCTTAAAATGATTATGTATTTACAGCGCTCTATGGTATGTAATTTCAGGTTGGCCATGGTTTCAGTTTATTGATTAATAGTATTTTATTTGTATTTAACAAAGTCTGGCATCCATATAGAACCTTCTGAAAAGGAAATGCATGTATGTACCGGTATATATCCATGTGGTGGTGCAAAAAGTCGATCTTGAGCTGACAGTCCGAAAGTGAATGCAACTGTTAGATGTTTAAACTACATGAAAATACGTAATACTACCTGAGTTCTGATAATGTTTACCAGGTTCTCATAAATACTCCTACTCGTGACTGATCTGTGCTTGTATCTCTCCCAGAGCCCATGACATCCCCAAGCAGACCAGGTTGGCTTCTATCTCGGAGCACGAGCATGGAAATTATGTTAACCAATCCGATGTTACCATGGAAACGCGTCAGATCAAATCTGAAATAGACAACATGACTTCAAAATAATCCATACCTGGTTTTTGTATACACACAAGTTATACCTACCTGTCCCACATCAGTAGATAGACACGAGGATGGTATTTCTGTGAAATAACTTACCCTCTGGCAGACAAATTCTCAATTCATATATAACAAGGTTTGGATGTGCTGTAAAAATTCGTCAAAGAGCAAAGTCTTTAATTCTATTTATTTTAAATTTTTGTCACCAAAACCCAGGGAACAGTGATACACAAAATTCGTGTACAAAGGACGGGATTGTACGAAGTCGGCAAGTTTGTCAGGTACCTGGTAGAGGTGGTGGTTTTCCATGGAACTCCGTAGTCTTTGGCTTTATATGTTGTATGGATTCCTAGGGTTGGCAGGAAATGACAAAGGAAATAAATATAGAAATACATAAGTACGTAAGTATAATGCCTGTTGTCTCCAAAGTCTCAGTGTTCAAAACCCCATTACAGAGTATTTGAGATATATGAAACAGGACATGAATAATTATTTATTTGATTCTTGGTTTGCGCCGTACATTCAAGAGCATTTCACTGAAACGATAGCGGACAACATTATGGTGGGAGGAAACTGGGCAGAGCAGGCTGCTGGGAGATCTTCCCACGTACGATAGAACACACCATGAATAAGAGTTCAAGGACTCTATGTCCTTGTATTGCATAAAATCTAGTCTGTGCTGTTCTCTGCATACCAAATCTGCATAGCATACGATACAAGGAAAATCCTGAAGTATTAAACACTTTACTGATTTTTAAAAAGGAGGAGATGTAACCGGTAAAAACTATCATGGGAGAAGCAAATATTTTGGCAAAGACACGTACAGCATACAGAAGTGTTGACCTCATTGCCCCAGGAAGTTGTCACTGTATGGTCTAGTCACTGACGAACGCCACGATATATTGTTACTATATGGCCCGGTCCTTGGCCAAAAGACGTGAGGTTACACCAGTAACTTGTTTCTATATGGCCTGATCCCTCACTAAATACTTGAGTTTACTCTGGCAACTTCTTCCTATATGGCCTGGTCCCTGACGAACGACGGGAATTTATTACATGGCCTAGTCTCTGACGGACGACGTGGGTTTACTCCTCGAAGTTGTTACTATATGGTCTAGTCCTTGACGAAAGACGTGAGTTTACTACGGGAACTTCTTACTATATGTTCTCTGACGAACGACGTGAGTTTACTCCGGGAGCTCGTTACTATAAGGCCTGGTCCCTGAAGAGGAACATGTTTTCACTCTGAGAACTTGTTGCTACATGGTCTCATCCCTGACAAACCGCGTGAGTTTACTACGGGAATTCGTTACTATATGGCCTGACCAACGACATGATTTTACTCCGAGAACTTGTTACTATAAGGCCTGGTCCTTTACGAGAGGCGTCGGTTTTCTCCGGTGGTACCACATGTATATGACCCGCTTCTTGACGAACGATTTGAGTTTACACCGGAAAATTGTTACTATATGGTCCTGTCATTGACGAACGGCATGGGTTTACTCCGGTGGTAATACATGTATATGGCCCGTTCCTTGACGAACGGCTTGAGTATACTCCTCGAACTTGTAACAATATGGATTAGTCCTTGACCAAAGACATGAGATTACACCGGGAACTTGTGACTGTGTGGCCTGGTCCCTGACGAACGGCATGAGTTTACTCCGGAAGCTTGTTACTATATGGCCTAGTAGTTGACGATCGACTTGAGTTTACTTCGGGAACTTGTTACTATATGGCCAGGTCCATGACGTCAACTACGTGAGTTTAATTCGGGAACTTCCCGGACTTCCTCCACCCATACACCTGATCACTGGCCTATGAGTGAAAACTTCGCGAGAGCGGGATAAACTTCAACGTTCTTCTCCACATGCTCCGGATATCCTCGTGCCCCCCCCCCCCCATTTACAAAAAGCTTTCAAAAATACATGCATACATCACTGTTTTTATGATACATAACTATCTAGTTATTAGTTGTTACTTTTTTGGTGTTTTACACCGTACTCGAGAATATTTCACTTATATGACGGCTGCCAGCATTATGGTGGGAGAAAACCGGGCAGAGCCAGGGGGAACTTTTGACCATCCGCAGGTTGCTGACGGACCTTCTCAAATACGACAGGAAGTCAGCATGAGCTGGACTTGAACTCACGGCGAACGCATTGGTGAGAGACTCATGGGCCATTACGGCACGCTGGCGTACTAACCACCTCGGCCCCCCCATGAGTTGTTTGGCGTTCTTTTAAAGTTTATGTGGCACATTTGTACACCGATCGGGCTGTTGTTGTTGCTTTGGAGATCCGTACCCATAATGATAATCCCCCAAACGCTTAATTCCTTCTGAAATAAGCGTGTGACACATTCCACTACACAGGTGTGTTCTCCGGCGCATGGATCTGGACACAGAAACAGTTTTCAACTTTCTTGATGTAAATGAGTTTGCCAAAGAACATAATGGATGACGGATGTTGTAACCCTGGTGTGATCACCATGAAGACAGATTCAACTTCTTTCAATCAGGATATTCCGATATGATGGGAATGATATTTGTTGTCAATATCAGCTAGGTAATACACCTCTTAACACTCATCCTTAATCTCATATCCTTCGCCCATCGTGGTTGGACGGTCGGCATATCATCCACATGTCATACACCGACCATACGCTAACCGTGGGCCGACGGTGAGGAAATCTGTTGTTACTATCTATGTATGATCAGACCATCATACGCGGATGATTTAACGGCATTACCCGGCCGGCATCATTTGAATATTCTAGCTTTCGTTCAGAGTTAAATATGTATTTTAATATTCTGTAAAATAGCATGTGATGACTGTGTGGAAGCCATTCTAATTCTGATAAATTAGCACTGCATCAATCCCTTTTATCAGCTTTTTTCCCCCACCAATCCATTTTATCATTTCATGATCAGCTTGTTCGATTCTGTTACGAAAGACAATAAACTGGGGCAGTTTTGCATGTGGGAAGTCCGTAAGGTCATGGGAGGTCCGTAAGATCACACCATTATGTTCATCTCATCTGCTCTAAGTTTAACTTGTTCAAACAATTAAGTTTGACACGTCCAATAGGACACAGTAACCTTTCAATCCTCACCTCTCATAGGCGCAAGTTGAAAATGGCGAACATCCCGCTTGAACTTTGCATTCTCGGAAATGGAGTACATAGTAATGTCAAGAAAAACACATCAAATGACAACAGAGGCCGAGTGCTAGATACAGTAGCCGAGTAGCCCACTTCCCATTGGGGCTTATCATGGCTTGACAATGACAAAAATTCATCAGCCGAGTTCAATTTGTACTTACATGACTGGAGTCAGCACGTCTGAATGATCGATGTACCGAAAAACGGGACGTTATTATGACGATAAACTCTGTTCAAGATACGTCGACCATCCAGCCGTTATCCGCAGATGATGGCCTTAGGATCGCATCAGCATCTTCGTAGGGAAGGGAACACAATTGGTGTATGGTTGACCGCGGGTCAGCGTATCATGGGCCGATCCTCCGTGTATCATCGGGTCACAATGGGCGTAGGATTCAAGGTTAGGATGCGACTGTACTGTACAGTTTAAACATTTAGATGGACAGTTAGAACAAAAGCTAACCTGGCAACAGGTAAACAGACGAGGGTTCGTGTCTCTTTTTTTTTTTGGTATTTTCTATTTATTTAGTTACGCATGACCATTTGACTTCGGTTCTCAAAGTACAAATCCCTTTCTTTTGATGTGATGACCAACTGGCATTTAGTTCTATAAATTCATCCGTGAGACCAGCAGCGTCTGCCCACTTGCATGTGACATGTGTTTTACCTAATTCTCCCTACATCCAGGGTGCTAAGGGGCGTATAAGTTGCTCTGTTTTAAGCATTTACATGTACATTAATAGTTGGAATGAAAACCTGAGATAAATTAGCAAGAATCCGTATTTCATCAGTTTTATGTGACCATTTGCTAACTATCACATCGTTGTGGCAGCTCTGGTTTTACTCTCAATGTCGTAGTGTTTTACATCGCTCAAAATGTTTTGAAATACTTTCACTTTGTGTGATAGACCATGTGATATGTCTATGTTACGGTTTATCGACATATTTCCAGTTGTTCGGTAAAATCGGACCGCAGTAAAAAAAAAATGGCTGTTATTTTGAGATTAACACGTGTATGAGGTAAAGCTCGTGGAAAATTGCTACAACTTGATCTCCGTTGGGTCAGTGACGTTCGCGTGACGTTTAAATTCCCTCTCGGTCCACTTGGACCCAAGCCAGTACAGAAGGAAGGCTCACTGTTCTTCTTGTAAATACATATCCCACGTTAATGAGCCAATAACTAACCATCTCGTGCCATTTATTTTTCTTCACTTACCGCCTTTTGCCTGATCTCTGAGATCAACTTGTTTGTGAAGTAAGGAGCCGATCGATATCTTGCTCATCTTGCAAATTCGGGGATTAAATTGCTAATTGAGAAGGTATACTTTTATCGGTATAATAAAACATATCCTTTAGAATGGGACAACTTTGTCTGAGTTAAGAAGGTGGTCTCAGCCTTTTGTGGCGCTTTTATATATGTGTGCTAGCAAATTTTACTTACCCGGAAAACTACACACAAAGTGGTGAAAACAAGAGACAAGTACATTAGAAGAGACATTTTTCAATATATACACCTTGTTAAAACAAGGCTACATAAGCGTGTTTTATTACTCGGAAAATCAAGAATGGCCTCCAACGTTTATGTGCCCTATTTGGGGATGGGATTGGCGTGTTACTCATTAACTATTCAGCAACACGCGGGCTAAATGCTGATTTAGACATTTCATAAATGCCGATGAACTTCTACAGAGGATGATGTACATAATACCACAAGATATTTGTGACGTTGCTATGTATGTTTGTTAGAAAACGCAGAAGTTCAGAAACTTTGTTAATATTCCTCCGAGAAACAACACGCTGGTTTCAATATATACTCCTTGTTATATCTAGGCTACAGAAGCGTTTTGTTACTCGTTTTTGTTACCCCCTGCTTCAGTTTGGGAGTGTGGTGTCATTGACTGAATATTCATCAATAAACGGGCTAAATGCTGATTTAATGGAGGTCTAGCAGAGACATCAAAAGCTTAGAATTTTGAAATCGCTACAGGATCTAACAAATGGCACAAATGGCACAAATGGTGTAACCGCCACATGAAGGCGTCTTTATATATTACTATCTAAATATAAGAGTAAGCAAAAGGCCTTGGCCATCTTCATACAGATATAAGTGCAAATGAGATTACACCATCATGTCTTAGACTATGTATTTATTTAATTCGTTGATGCTTTACGCCGCACTTAAGAATATTGGTCTTATACGACGCCGGCGAGCATCATGTGTAGAAATTCTGTAGAGCCTTGTCCATCCGCAGGTTGCTTGCAGACCTTCTCACGTACCGTGCGACACGGGAGGGAAAAGATTAGAGTAGGCCTTGATACACAGTGGCACCAGTCTCTACAAAATACAACCATGCACTGTTGGGCTATTAAATATATCATAGCAAATGGTAGCCTACAAGTGAACCACTATATAGACCTCTACATGTAAAATGTAGCTGTCAACCACTACTTGTCTCCATTTACATCTAATACACAAGCAACCTAGAAGTATTGGAAATGCAATACTCGGGACTACCGGTTTAAGAGGTCTAAATGAACGAAAATTTCGTCCAAAAAATTGTTTTCTTATGTGCAAATAGATGTCATAAAATACTATTTCTGATGCTTTATCTTCCATTTTGCCAGAAGGGTATCATTGTACTTTCCAAACAAAGCTGAAGTCAAGTTTCTAAACTCAAGGAGAATTCTCAGAATCCGTAAAAATAAGCAAGTTTGACACGGACGAAATTTTATGTCATTTATGGTACGTCAAATTTCACAATTTATTTGAACCAGAATCTCTGATGAGAGAGTGGCTCTACTTATCACGAAGCCCATGTATGTATGTATAATGGACAATGGACTATCAGGATTGAAAATCAGTTCTACGAAATATGTATCTTGATTCACTTGTACCAAGTTTTGTTGAAACTGAAACAAAAACTGTAACAGTAATCAGTATCATTTTCACAGAAATGTTAACATATGCTGTATGAAAGGACAGACGGAGAATCGATCACTGAAATGGAAAATCGATTCTACGATTTATGCATCTTGATGCGGTGTGCACCTAAACCAATAATTTTTGAAATCAGAAAAACCCTGTAGGGGAGTCAGTGTGTTTTGAAAGATAAATCAACATATATATACTGGATGAAAGAACAGGCAGATTGAGAACTGACCATCGGAATTAAAATTAGAGACTACGAATTATATATCTTGATGTACTATTTATTTATTTGGTTGTTTTACGCCGCACTCAAGAATATTTCATTTATACGACGGCGGCCAGCATAATGGTGGGAGGAAACAACCATCCGCAAGTTTATCCTGATGTAGTCTACCCATCCTTGTAATTGAAGAGCGATACTATGAATTATGTACCTTGATGTAGTCTACACTAGAAGCAAGTTTCAACTGCCAAAATTCAGTTCTGTCTGCAGCTCTTCTTAGAGAAGGTATTTTCCAGATTTTGATTGAAAATAACCAACAATTTAACAGGGTTAAAGGGTCCATGAAAGTTTCCATGAAAAGAAACAAAACAGCGTAAAACGCGAATGAAATTATCTGTAACTTGTCAGGTTGAAGTCACACTAATATCAACTTTCCATTAAATACCGGTTAACGTTTTGGGGGAAAATGCGGAAAACGGTCAATCCCAAAACAGTACAAGATAGGCCTACCAAGTTGATGAACCGTTTATAAAAAATGCGGAAAACTGCCGGACAGACCGACTAATCGGTCAGATGTAAACCAATGGTCCCCTCCCACAGACCAACCGGTAGAGGAAATAATGACTTCCCAACTGAAAAGGCTGTATAAATACACGGTTAATGTGCTGTTGCGAAAACAACGCCATATGATTTAACCTTGAAGGTAATACTGTTAGTATTCTGAAATGTCCTCCATGGAAAGAATCATGTTAATCGTATTTACATATCCAAAAGGAACTAGAGCAAAAATATGCTTAGAAATGTGTAGACGTGCGTTTGAAGGTGCCATCGGCCACGACGCCCCCCCGTGCGAGGGTTAGTAACTCGGTATCAACTCTACATGAAGAGTTGTCGCCCTTGTTCGCCAGTTTGATGAATAAGAACCGTCTGGAATTGGATTGCACTAGGTAACAAAGCATTATTCCTCATTTACAAATGTATGTTGGGATAACCGAAGAAAACGTTTGATTAAACTGACGTTTATGATCTTAAGATGACATACGCATAACAAAAGTTACCACTTTTATGTTTAAGTGAAAGACAACAAATATTCCTCCACACTTCAAAGTATGGGCGCCTCAAGACCCTCAGTCGGCAGCAACATCCTCCACACTTCAAAGTATGGGCGCCTCAAGACCATCAGTCGGCAGCAACATCCTCCACACTTCAAAGTATGGGCGCCTCAAGACCCTCAGTCGGCAGCAACATCCTCCACACTTCAAACGAAGATAATTTAGCAACAAATTCATATTAATTCAAACAGCCTTTTGAATTCAACGGAGAATTTTGTATTTTTTTTTAATGAACAGCATCTCAGTCATGAGCTCTCTTTTCCTTCGATGAAACAATGAGAAAAACTCAAGGGGCAGAGAATTTAAGTACAACAGCAATCAGTGACTGGTAATGGGTGAAATGCAACATACTGACATTTTTCCTTAGATCGAGACCTCTCACCACTTTTATTAAAGTCATATCATGTAGATGTAATCGCCCCTTTCTGGATACCGTATCAGTATACGGAGCAGACACTTGACTATATCTAATTTCAATGAAATTGGTTGATTTATTTAATGGTTTAACATTTTACGCCGCACTCAACAATATTTCACTTACACGATGGCGACCAGCACTATATGGTGGGTGGAAAACCTACAACCATCCAAAGGTTGCTGGCAGGCCTTCCCACGTGCAGGAGCGGGGCTTGAAGTGAGGATATATTACATCTCATTACGGCAGGGAATAGTAATAAATTATTAATAGCTCATGATTTAACCCCTTTAAAGTATAGGATAAAGAAAGATTGAAGAGGCTTCAAAAACGATTCATTCACAGCCAACAATTTCATGAATGCGAAGTTTCTTCCATGCTGATCTGTTTTTACTCACTTCTGGTGAAATATTTTTTAAAAGTTTTTGTAATTTTTAGAACATCCGGATGATTATTTCATTATTTATTTGACGAACTCGACATTTCAGATCAGTTATTATAATCTTTGGAGTTGGAACACATGACTTTGTTTACATCTTGGTGACAGACCTCTAATCCGAAAGTTTTAACGACCTAATTAGCCCATGTTTCTGCAAACATAAATGGCTCTACGCTATAGTTTTAATCTTTCCGCAAGTATCTACATAAGACTGAAATATAAAATAGTAATGTGTTTTGCAGGAATATACCTTGTTATTGACCAATCAGTTTGGGTACAAATGTATGAAATTTCAGCTCGGCTCATCGCCCAAGCTGTGAGTAGTTAAATTTTGCATCATTACAGGGGTGTATGTATACAGAAGTTTTAAGCTCCGAAGAGGGAATTCGAATTTTGTGTCGCTTACTAAGAGAGCGCGTGGAGAACTGTTCCGATTATGTGGAATAAGCAATAAAAATGTTATTCTCAGTCCAGTTACTGACGCCGGTGGTTTTCTATAGTAAATGTTACATATATCTTTAACGGATCGTGTCATGATGAATGGATATTCAGAAGTCTACCTGTCCTCTTCCCTATGCCATAGACCTTCTTCCTTGAATGACACTGAGAGTAGAGTCAGCAAACTGTGGCGTCCATATGGTTACGTCACTGCGTTTAGCAAAATATGATACGCCAGAAATAAACTCGTTCGGGGAGGATAAATTAGAGTCTCAAGTGACTGAGCTATGAGCCAGGGAGAACGTCCCTTCTTTTAAGGTACAATTGTTTATGGGTGTGACTTGTACCTCGCCAGTGGAACTTTTGGCTAGATCATTTCTGGAGGCCGTCATTTTGTAAAAAACATATAATTCCGGCGCGCTAAATATAATTAAATATACTATGTATTTGCCTCTAACAGAGACCTTAATGAGTGATGACCAAGATGACAAAAGTTTTAGTGAAACGGCTTAGTTTTATATTGAAGCAGGAGACTGGTAAAAGTGGGTGGTGTCAATGAAGTAGAAATATTTCATCCCAAGATTTAAATTCCCTATTTTCTCAGGTATACATGACCAAGGTACAACCTCTATATTCATGTACAAATCTATATACGACACATTTGACAAAATTTGAATAACAGGTTTTCGGTACGAGTCCAAGAGGTACAGGGAGTCCCTGTGATAACGCACAGACTATTGGCACAATTTCTCCATTGTTTCAATTGAGAATTCATTTCGATTCTGTCTCTGCAGCTTTAGCCGATGCCGGAATCCTGTGTGTATTCAAAAACGTTCAGGGGAGAAAACTCGTGTTCGCATTGGAGGTTTTGAAAGGATTCTGCAGTCATGTGTGAACACACACACAGCAAAGTCATGCGAGATATATAAGGTTTATTATCATGTAACAGGTATGTTTGCTAGCACCGCAGTACTATAGCAAACGTAACCGTTACATGATAATTGTTACGCTCGTGTTTGAGGAAGATTCTGTTTCACCACGCAACGATATTTAAACTGTTCAATGCTAACTTAAGTCGATTTAGTGATGAAGTAAATCAGTAAGTGCTCTGGATTACGTACGAATTGTTTTGTGATGGTTTATTCACCGTTTATACAATAGAGTTGAATAAATAAAGAATGAGTTGAACCGTATGTGTTTAAGTATTACTCTGCCAAAAGGAATGTTGTTACGCTTAAAGTTGGTTTTATTATGTTATGCTGATATTCGCTCTATCAAGCGTACTGTGTAGCCTTGCGGCACAGAATAAATCAAGGTTACTTCTACACACTTTCGACATTGTATCAGCTTCTCCCTCGGATGTACGAGTGTGTGGAATTAAAAGGAATCTTTAAAGGAATCTACAGATTCCCCAGACGGTACATCTTACCTGGACATGTACCTGTACATTTGTTAGATCCTGTGTACTGTGTGATGATTTCAATCAACGTCACAAGTTATAACTTCAAGAACTATTGTGTCAAGGATATTCCATAGGAGGCCTTCACTCTAAGTTTCTTAGTTTACAAAAAGTACGCTTCTCGTTTTAGTAAATACGGACGAAGTGTTTACAATCTTTGGGACTCGTCTTGTATGGGTACCAATATCGGAGAGGAACGATGATAAGCAAACGACTTGTTGAACTCTCAGACAGCAACAGGCCTTACACAAGGTCAAACAAAGAAACATGAAGACGCTTGACTAGGTTCAATACATATATTTGAATAAAATAGCAAAATAGTACAGCGGAAAATAATATATTAAAACAATACAGATAATTACAAAAATATGTACATAGTTTCTTGCTAATGAGAGCGTCCAGTTCCAGATAGAATATTCCGGCTTATAAAGCCAACCCAATCCACATAAATGTAGAATTCACGGTCATTGGGAATTCTCAAATCGAAGGATGACAGCCCTGTATTGACGAACAGCAGAAGACACGGTACACTGGCTATAGTATATATCCATCTCCCCAGCAAGGTGCAACTTTCCTGGGCGGACGGGTTGACAATGGCGTCCGATATGCCGAGCTCTCGATGTATGTTTCAGTCCTCAGAAATATACACAAAGCCATTTTCAGGGTAAACTGGGATGAAACATACGAAATTGCACAAAGAGACAATGAGCGATACAAGCTCCAAAAGAACTTATCAAACAAATTAGAAAGGGGCAAAACACAAGCTCACAACGTGCTACGTACCGAAAAATGTAGTACAAAATGACGTATGTCGAATGGCATGACAGCCAATATCTCAAAATCCTACAAAGTCCTTCCAAGTGGACGAGAGTAAATATGATCACTCTGAACTGAACGTTAGTAAAAGGCTGCTGTCAAAATGGACATCAGTAAACTGTCTGCTGACACGTGGACATACGGAAAATGACTGGGAGCTTAACAACTTCGTCGCTCATGTTTACAGATTAACGTAAAGAAAATTTTGGATGGTTTGTTCGTAAACATGTTTACAACATCTTTCCAGAATGTACGCTTTATGTACAATGACTGGAAACTGATAAACACAGAAACCTCGAGAACGCGCGGCTGAACTCCAATGCAGGCTATCACGTACACAGAGGGAAAATGTTGGTCAGACACTGACCCGGTTAACGCAAAAAGAAATAAAAGGAAGTATAATACAATATCTTGAGGACGGGGTTCGTAACACTTCTTCATAACTGTGTGTACTTCTGTTTAACCCGAAACTAGGGGTCATATGTTCATCGTGTTGATTATCTCCACGTTGGATATATGTAAACAGCTGCAATCAAAGCCCAACTGAGATACATATTTGACTATAGACACCATGTATACTAAAATGGTACACGGTTTGAAAACTGATTTTATTCATCCTCCTAGAACATTCACTGCGTCTTCATGGAAAACTCTTTCGAACGGGGATATCTGGGTTCAAACCTGGGTAGGGTCATACCAAAGACTTTAAAAAATGGTACATCCTGCTTCCTCGTTAGGCGCTCAGCAATAAGAGGATAGAGCGTGGACCGTTCGGCCCGGTGTCAGTATAATGTGATGGGTGAGGGGGCTTGTTGGGTGTCTTCGGCAAGTCGTCTCGGTGAGGCAGCACCAGATAAAAGATACGGTGGAAATCCGCCCTGCACCAAGGAGACACCGCCTTCGTATAAGTGAAATATTCTTGAGTAGGGCGTTAAGCAATAAGCATTCATTCCTTAATTCATTGAAAACTGTTCACTGCTTCTCTTTGCATGAAACCATCCTAATTCTATATTTTACATATTATCTTAGTTCCCTGATGGTTTGTGTTATTTGTCGTTTTTGAAAACTGATTTTGCGATTATTGACCCTGAACGCCCATTTTGGTTGACGGCTCGTAAACGAATGTCGGTTTCGACACTTAGGTGGGAAATAAACTTTCGGAAGGCATAATCTGCATGACACCTCAGAACGACAACTAATTGTCACCCCTTCAGTCTCTGGCTCGAAAACTAAGTGGTTTCTGCAAATTACGAGAACGATATAATTTGATACCATTATCATTTTGTTTTGTTAGCGTAAATAGGCCTTGCCTCTTCATGTCCTCGACAACATGACCACTGGACTAATACGTACACACTTGCATGTGTATGTGTGTTCTAGTCCAGTACATCTAGTACATGACATTTAACATCACGACAACTTTTCTTTTCACATTTGTTTCTAGTTAAGCCATGGTGCTGCGTGTGTGTGAGTTGTTACTTCCAAAATGAACGGTAAGATTAAAACCTTAACTTAGGTAAATTAACAAGAACATCTTCACGTCGAAACCGACATTCGTATACCAGCCGTCAACCAAATTGGGCGTTCCAGAGGCCGAACTTCACAGGTAACAGGTGACAATTTACCAATTGTCACACTATCGTCAGCGCTCCCGTTTTATTCTCCATGATGTAGTCCTTTATATTTACATTATGTGTTTTATTCAGCAGTATAGAAATAAGTCTTCAATTTTTTCACAAGATTAAATTTCTTTTGGATGTAGACTGCACATGGAAATGTATCTGTTTCGTTGTCAATAAATGGTGATGGCATCTCACTGTCATCACCAATTATTAGTGATGGAGTAGATTTAGGCCATCGCCATTTGTCATCACTAAGAAATGGTGACGGGACCAAGAATTGACAATAAAATGACCACATCCCTAATAAATCGTTATGGGATTGGTCATCACCATTTACCTTCACAATTATTGGTTATTCCAGCACCCCATCAACATTGACAGGGATTAATTAATTGTTAGGAATGTGTAATTTACGAACTGTGAGTTCTGTTAAGTTTAGTGTGTACTCAACGTCAAGTTAACAGTTATTTAGTAGTGGTAAATTGTTACTACTACTATGCTGAAATCTCTCACTTACTTGTACCGGGAAATAAATGATCCAGACACCGCTATAAGGAAACTGAATATACATCATCTCGCGATGGAGCGTCAGTGACAATTGTACTCAATTGCCTTTAGTTAGCTCATTCATTTACTTTTTGATTATGTTTTATTTATTTATTTGATTGGTGTTTTACGCCGTGCTCAAGAATATTTGACTAATAACACAGCGGCCAGTATTATTGTAGGAGGAAAGCGGGCAAAACCCATGACCATCCGCAGAATGCCTGGAGGGAGTTCCCACGTAAGATCGGAGAGGAAGCTAGCATAGGCTGGACTTGAACTCACAGCGGCCGCATTGATGAGAGGCACCTGAGGATTTGTGCAAAACAGGGCAGATCCCAGGGGAAAC
Source organism: Acanthopleura granulata (assembly GCA_016165875.1). Lineage (NCBI taxonomy): Eukaryota > Metazoa > Mollusca > Polyplacophora > Chitonida > Chitonidae > Acanthopleura > Acanthopleura granulata. The sequence continues at coordinate 20,211,113 of JABBOT010000008.1, forward strand.
CCAAGACCATCCGCAGGTTGCTGGACGATCTCCCTACGTACGGCGGGAGAAGAAGCCATCATGGGACGAACTCACAGCGACCGCATAATTGGTGAGACTCGTGTAGATTACTCGTAAATCTTCTCAGGTACGCCAGTGAGTTGAAGAAGCTTGCATCTCAGTACGAAATAGATGAACAGTCTTCATTACCATTACTGAAATGGGGAAACGTTACGACATGTAAGAACTGCTAAAACATTCTTCGTAAGAATTATCCATTCCTAGATTTGCTAACCTATCCCGAACGAGGTTATGCTATCACGTCAAATTCGTACCAGCGTGGTTGTTCTACAATTCCAAGAACCTGAGCAGCACAGTAAGTCAGCGATTGTCATGTGAAACCCTCGAAACGCAGACGACATAATGCAAGAGCTCTTCCTCTGTTATACCCATAAAATCCTTGCTATGAGCATAAAACTCGATTCTGATCAGCCAAGAGGTCACATGGGTACTGTCATCCAAGATGCTAGAGGCCCGGGACCGTGGGGATGGGGGTGGGGGTTAATGGAAGTGCTAATAGGCCTTACAGTTGCTTCAGATACCTGATAGTCCTCATGAGCAAAACGTTGCAAATAATTCTAATGGAACTTTTGAGTTGGTAATGCCATCTACCGAATGGGCACCGGTAATTCGTTGCAGTCATTCCGCTGAAGAATCATCAGACTCCGTTTCCTGGAAACTGCGACAAAGACTGTCTTATGTCAAACAAAAGATCGTCATTTGTTGAAGCTGAGAATTTCAAGTGATCATTTGCTAAAGAGTCTAATGTACAAAATCTCTAACATCTGGTGTAGTTTTAAATGCAAGGATTACAACCCCGTGTGTATTCTTAACATTGTTTGCATTTTATTGTCTCGTAAAGCTTGGAGTTATCACCAACTGGCATATTACAGAAGTGTTAATGAATACTGAAAGGGGATTTAATGGGATACAACCGCGCTCAAGGAGACAACCCCAGCACATGTAGGCCTGCTTTTCATTAATACAATACTCAGCGTTTTGTCTCAGAACTGATCGCGTTCTAGGAGATTGGATGACGACTACGTGATCTTTCTCTGCTACAAGATGGCCAGGCTTCACCAAAGATACGCTGGTAAAGAACGGATCGTTCCATTCACTCTGAAGAGAACGAAAACTGGCTTTACTTTACCTTCCCTCCAGTCACCACGAATCCTCCAATTTCGTCGGTAGAAATTAAAGTGAGAGACTGCAAAGGAACCCGGCATCGAAGACTTAAGCAAAAATGACGATACCAAACGACACACTAACTTCAGATTTAAGAAACCTCGTGGCCTCATTATACTGAGAACGCCTCTCAACAAAGGAACTATGTGCTGTTTTGTCAAAATGGAGAATTGCACAAAATGCGAATGCAAAAAGACACAGCTAAAGTAAATGACAGTTCATGACTGAGATACTGTTCATTAAAAGATTATAAAATTCTCTCTTGAATGTAAAAACCTGCTTGAAATTGTATAACTTGTCTGTCAACGAAACATGTGATAACATAGGGATAGAACACTGTTTTAATGTTATATGTTTTACATAGGTAAACATCACTGCAAAGTATTTCCAGACCATTATGTTGTGGCACGAGTAAGCATCTGGATCATTTCACCTTATAAACTGACACACATAGTTAAGTTAAAACACAACCCTGACAACTTACTACAGCCTCAATTGGCAAGAGTATTCCGCGCTTCGACAGAATTCCCGCCTTTATGCTATGCCACGGAGCACAGTCAAATGTCAGTTTCTGCCGTCGTAGTAGCTGTTAGAAAATTACTCTTTCGAAATAAAAATAATATTGCCTACCCTTTTGTTTGCAAGCTTAACTTAGTGCAGAAGCTGTCTTTCACTTTAAGAAAGGTTAAGATGATGACGGACACGCGCTACTATAATGTATTAAGTCTACGCGAAGTCAAGACAGATTCGATGCAAAAGGCATCGTTAATACAGGGAAAGAAAACGTCATGTATACCATGGTTTCGACACAATGCCCCTCACATTAGAGTTGCATTCTTTTCCTGTTATTGTATATCAAATGTGATGACAGCACAACATTTTGAGTAATTCTAGACCAGTAATGCTAGTGACGTCCAATAAATAGCATACAACACTGCTGTATGTCTAAAACCTAATTCTACTTAAGTCATGGTGCTATCGGGTGAGTGTAAGTTTCTACTTTCTCTGCCTTTACATGAAGAGTTAGAATAGAACCGTGGCTGATGTAAAATGACAAGAAACCGGATTTCAACCGGTTACGCGTGATAGTTTATATTGCCAACCATCACCCGTCGTCGCTACTCAGGATTTACTACGCTGTACTCTTTTGTACTCGTAAAGCTAGTAGTCACTCTTGTTAATATCTTGGTATTTTCTTTTCTGCTTTTCAGTTCAGATGAGGAATGCTATGTTCAGTGTGGAAGATGTTCTATATATGATATTAATACTTAATAAATTTACAGTTTGCCTAAGCAACACCTTCAAATAAATATTGAATACATTGCTTTTAAAAGCAAACAGAAATGATATTCACAAATATGTTAGAGGGATATGAAGGGGGTTTGCATTGTGGACATTGGTCGTGCTAATTCGTCGGTGTAAGCTGCAGATATCCGTGAAATAAAGGTAAGTTAATGTGGTTGAGATGGTAAAAACAGTGGGAAACTAGTAAAAACTAGTAATTGTGCATGGCAAATCAACAAATTGGCTTTCCCAGAAAGCGCATCTTTCATTGTCTTCCGGTACACCATCTGCCTCACCAATCAGAGTAGAGAATCTCGCATGTCGCTTTATCCTCATGGCCAGAAGCAGGAAGCCTGATAGTGGAACCACTAGAAGGCTCAATATATAACAACAACAACATACACATTACACTAGTGAGCTCAATTTCTCCTCTTAGGCTCTCTTTACCACGCGATTTTTATGTAACTATAAGAGAGACTAATTAGACTAGAGGGTAAAGGACAGCCAGACTAATTACGGTAGACTAGCAAGCTTTCTCACTAATTTATTAATAGACATTACAAGCCTTTAATCAGCCAAGCAATAACTTATCCAGACATCCTGATGCCAGTTTAAGTGATAATAAATTTCCTTTGAGATGTTTTTATACAAAAATCGATATCCCTCAGTCTACTCTCCCTTTTATCCCCAGAGCTTTAAAGATATACCTGTATTGCTATATATTTATATTACATATAGACAGTGCAACAAAAGTAAATTCCCCCCAAAACGTTGTTTAATATCTCCCGTGATATATACCAGATCGCAATGAAATTTTGCACACACTATCCCAGTAATCACGCGCACATGGTGTATCATGGATTAACATGCAGGTGCATTTGTGCGCTAATGGGCACGCGCAAACTGAAAATCGGTCGATTTTAAAAATTTCATAAAAGGAGTCAACCAGATTTTTCACCGCCAAATTTTGATTTCATTACAGAATTGGATCATTTTCACTTGATGAGAAGTAATTATCAATATCGTGTGTAGCCGCCACGAGATTGCATCACATTTCGACAACGCGCTCGCATTGTGGTAATGAGGCGTGCGATCCGACGTTGCGGGATGGCTAACCACTCTGCCTGAAGGAGGCGTCTCACATCGTCAAGAGTGCACTCCATCCCAACTCGACGATAGACCGATTGTTTCAACTGATCCCAAAGATGTTCGATGTGGTTGAGATCCAGAGAATACGCGGGCCACTTGATCCGGTCATGCCTTCAGTTTGGAAGAAGTCATTCACAATCCCTGCACGATGTGGACGCGCATTGTCGTCCATGAAGACAAATCCATCTCCAACGGCGGCTGCGTAGGGCAAAACATGTGGTCTGAGAACTTGAGCAACGTAGCCAGCAGCGTTCAAGTTTCTCTCAATAGGAACCAGATCGGTTTTGCTTGTCAAACTGATGCCTGCCCAGACCATTATGCTGCCACCACCAAAGGCTGTTAGTGGCTGCACGCAGCACTCTACATGCTGTTCACTCTGCCGACGCCACACTCGTCTCCTAAAGTCAACATGGCTGAGACACACACGCTTTTCCTCGGTGAAAATAACGTTGCCCCATTGCCGTCTAACCCATCGAACGTGATTTGTCGACCACTGTAGACGGGCTATCTTATGACGCCGGAGCAACAAGGCTTTCTTCACCAGCCGCCTGGGACGTACCCCGACGGCTTTTAGGCGTCTCCTGATTGTTTGGGCACTCAACCGTCTCGCCCGGATAGCAGCATCTGCTCTAAGATGATCTCGGACCTCAGGTGCATGACGAGCTAGTTGAATCCGCGCTCGAGTCGAAAATGGCATTCGTGTTTTTTCTGTTTTTGTGGCACACTCAGACCCTTATACCTGATGTCGTTCTGTTCCGTATTGCGACGTTTACGATTCGCCGATCTTGTCTTTGTGTGGTTGCCACTTCTTGGCAGGCCCTTAACATCTCCTGATATGAGAAACTTCGCTTGCAATTTCCGATATGGCGTTTGGTGTCACCCCCATTCGACGTGCAACCTGTTTTACAGGAGTGTTAGCCTTCAAAAGGCAAATTCCAATCCCCCTGTCCGTATTGGATAATCGAGGCATTGTATACCAGTCACAGAACGTGCAACATTGAATTTCCAAGAGTTGTGGAGAATAATGGAAGCGATTCAGGTTGGAGACCCTTTTATTGGTCATCTCGGACCTGATGCAGGTCATGTTTAACCACATGAATTTCTTGAGGTGTGTGTCATGTCCTTAATGCCCACCCACACGAATATTTCAGGACTGGTTACACGAATTCTGTGATGAAATCAAAATTTGGCGGTGAAAAATCTGGTTGACTCCTTTTATGAAATTTTAAAAATCGACCGATTTTCATTTTGCGCATGTTAATCCTTGATACACCACGTGTGCGTGATTACTGGGATAGTGTGTACAAAATTTCATTGCGCTCTGGCACAAATCACGGGAGATATCAAACAACGTTTTGGGGAACTTACTGTTGTTGCACTGTATATTTCAATGATTTTTCTCTTCTTGCATCCCTTGTACCATTTGGCAATGTACGGCACCACACGCTTTCACTTCAAATTTTCTCAAAATGTTACTTTCATGTTTTGTTAACATTATTTTGTCGTGTCCTTTCATTGAACTGCTTGATGCGGCCGTAAACGATAAGAGAAAAATATACATGTAGAAAGACATAGTAAGTAATTTTACTTTACTTTACTTTACACCTGAAAAGAATAATTGTGCCCTTTATAAACGTAACAATGACGTTAGCGTTACGTCTGTAAGTAACCACATGTACGATATTGCAGACTGTTGTAAAACAAAACTAGAACTCCATGCAATTTTACGGTTTCCCAGCAGTTTTCCTTTCTTGTCTCGGTATGGAGCTTCGTGTAGCCAAGAGAAAGCACATTTGCTTGCCGATTCCTACACCAACGTATAGCCGAGTTTGTCAGTCATCGAACGAATATCGTTTGCTTAAGATTGGAATATCTTTCTGCGTTTTATGTAAAGTTTGTACTTATGTCCACGGCATTGAGTTATGTAACTTTTTACATATATTAGGTATAAAATAATAGCGATCAGACGATTCGGCCCTATGGAAGCTGTGTTCACGTCAAGGAATAGGCGCAGGCTCGGCAGGTCGATCGACCAGTTATCGTTATGAAGGTTTAAACAGAAACATTGATTAATGAGTTTTTGAAAATCGGAGAGAAAGAGAACAAAGGTAAAACGATTGAAAATCTAAAAAAAAAATCTTCACTCACAAATCATCTTGTCAAAGAAGTCTTTTAAAAAGACTAAGTGTCTGTCAATGTGTCTTGTTTTGTAGTGCCGTATAACCAGGTCATATGTTTATTATACAAGGTATATTTTACCCGCAGCCCGCCTCTGTGATAAGTTGACATAGTTTGTCCCCAATCATACCATTCTCTTATAATGGGCAGGCGCGATACGCGTTTTACATGCGATCCGGCAGTGCGTGGTAATGCTAAATTTATATTATGTTCTCGGTGGCCAAGGCAGCCCCGTTTGCCCGAAGCGTGGTGCGCCGTGGGGTTTTGGCCATTTTTCTCCGTATTCAACTTTTGTAAGGTTTCGCTCAGTATCTCATCCAGGCCGTAAATTGTCACACACCGTGATTGAACTCGACGAAACGGCTGTCGTACACCCTAGGTTGCCCTGAGAACCGTGGCAAAACGTGGTAGAACGCGACAAAAACCCACAGCAACCATGAAGCAATCGTGACAAAGCGCGCACTAAGTGCGGTTGAACGTGATAAAACTTGAAAGGACCGTCAGATTGGGGGAAAACAATGTTTCGGACCTGCGACGGACCGCCTCCAAATTTCACGATTTCTTCCGTTCACTCCCTTTTTCTAAGGCCTACAATATTTCTCATCCGCACCGTGACTGCCGTGGCAAATTTTTTCACAGTTTAATCTGGCCCGGCATCCGCGGCAATCACGGCCTGTCGCGTTTGTCCATCAGGTCCCCTCGCGTTGCCTCACGTCCATCCCGTTTTGTCCACGGTGGCCTTGAACGTAACTGCCGTCGTCGCCGGGAACATAATGTAAACCTAGCATGAATCAAGAACAAAGCAACAGACCCTTTCAGAAACCTCGCGAGCGGATAACTCGCGTCAGCGCACATACTGCGGATTTCGTCTCTCGTGTCAAAAATACCAAACAGAACATATATGTTTCTCAGAACCTCAAAAGGCGAAAAACTCAACAAAAATGCCCTCTAACCTGAGCAAAATGTTGAGCAAACTGGCCGGAGAGGCGTTTTGCTCAACTGAGAGCCTGTGTCTGCTTTCTGATATTAGATCAGTTACACTGAGAGTGCCTTCTAAGATAAAATCACAACCCATTGCCTCTGTAACATTTTTTTTTACCTTTTTGATATATCTTGTGAAGAAACTGCAAGAATCCAATGCTAGAAAGATAACGAAAACTGTAAGTCTTTTGGATCGCCATATTTTGAACATATGATTAGATCTATGGTACTGTATAGCCAATAAGAAGGCCGAATTCGGGAATCTCCTTTGCTGATCTGGTTGTGCTCACCTTGTAACACCTTGTAGCTGTCACTTGGCCGTAGAGAAGCAAAGGCTTTAGAAAAATTTGTAGAGCTAAGCAAAATGAGAAGAAATCACACCTTTAAAAATCTCTAAAAAAGAAATCTTTAAAAAGGTGCATTCATGTTTTTTGTTTCTAAATATTCATTTTATGGTATGCCTTGTAAGTAGAAGTATAAAAAAGCGTCTCAGCTTTTCTCTTGTGAAGTAAAATGGCCTTGAACTGCAGTCTTCTCTAGTCCTTGGTGGAAGGTCAGGAAGTTAATTATCCTACAGTGATGACGTCAACTGTGACGTCAGCACAACTGTGTGGAAGGAATCGTCCAGACTAGGGGCTTTAAGTCACTCTCGAATGACTGCTATGTTTATCGGTTTCTAAAATGTTTGGACGATTGATGGGAAAATATCTATAGAACAAAGTAGGTAGATATAAAATGTGTCTTTTGAGTATACATTCTTCATTTCCCTTGAGCACAGTAAACGTTTTCCAGGCTCTTTTTAAGTACATATATTCTTCAAGGATGGTGAATCAACAGGGGCTGATAAAATCCTCAGTGGCACATTGCGTCTGCCCATGGGGTAATTACGCCGATATATATAAGCCATTGTAATGTGATATTAGATATTAGATGTTAACCGGAAAGCTTGTATGATTTGTATTCACTCGTAATGTCGACAGTAAAAAGGCACCCTTATCAGGCCCATAAAAACTCCAGATAATGAACAATTATTAACTGTCTGCGAGAACTCTTCACAGCCGTGATAAATAAAGGAATTAATTGATCAGCAGGCCTACTGTGAAAGAGATAAAATACTATCTGAAGCCCAGACTGGATTCAAGGAAGGTATTATTAATAAAGCAGCTGTTTGCAGATTGCATTATCGGGATTAACTGGCTGCGGGATAAGCCAATCCACGTAACTATGTCAGAGCATTGTGACATTCGGCAGTCATAGACAATTCAGCACAGTCTTATCTTTGTGTGCAAGAATTATTACTATCAAGTTTTTGTAGATGAGTTGAACACAGCTACTGCAACTGTCTCTTCATCAACGTGTTCTATTACGACATGTACTCTAAACGAATTATTTAAAACCCACCAGGACATCCTTAAAGAAAGGCGAATATCTGTACCTTTCAGTGATACAAATATACCACAACTCCACTGGATTCCCATAATACATAAATCCGTAAAAAGCTCCCTTTATTGCGGGGTCAAGAAAAAGTACCACAAAACTTGTATCTACCCACTTAACGGAGGCATTGCAATAAGTACAGTCATTTTGAAGCAAGTATTTTTGTGCAATTTCCAAAAACTCAGGCGTCGGTTTTATGTGGAGTTTTAAGAATTCGAAACGCCTCACTGGAAAACAAGAAGCTCATTCTATCTTTGATAGAACTGACAATTTATTTGCCACGCTATGACAAGAGTGGCATTTGAAGTATGCTACAGCACAGCATTACTGTAATGGCATGGCCTAATTATAGTGAGTCATCAGGAAAAGGTTTTTACAAATAGCATTTTAGTAAATGGCATTTTCGGTACCCTTCTATGTTTGGAAAGGGATTTTATCTCACAAACGATAACAGGGGAGACATTTTCGTTATGTTTATGACAAAAGGGGTATTTTTACTGCTCTGCTATGACAGGAGTGATATTTTAGCTATCTTACTACAACACGAGTGACAATTATAACTAACATACTGTTACATGCATTGGATTTTGGCTAGAATTCTATGATAGCGGTAACATTTTAGCTGACATGCGATGACATGGCAGTTTTTTTATGATAGAAGATGAATTCTCTGTCATGTTTCAGATCATATTAAGAATGATATTTCAGCTATACTGTGAGTGGAGTGGCAATTTAGTTAGCACATTTATCTAATTCCGCTAAAGCTATGGTACTTTTGAACGTATAAATCGTTACTTTTTAAGCATTTACATGAACAAAAAGAGTTGGACTTAAACCCTAGCTGAGGTAAATGGCCAAGAGACCGGATATCACCAGTTACGTGTAAAAATTTGCTGTCAGACTAATGTGACTGCTCTAATTTTACTCTCCGCGCTGTAGTCTTTCACATGATACCATTATGATTTCACTAATGCTAAGCTATACAAGTGGAATTTCGCCCATGCCGTGTCATTTTTCAGAAATACTTCCTTACATTCAGATACATGTATCAAGTAAAACTGTTTTCAGGTACATTATAAATGACTGCAGCATAGAGAGCAAAACAAATGTTGGGACGGCATGATGGCTGGCAAGTCACAACTTATACCCCACCCTCCCCCCGCACCATGGCATAAGCAGATTTAGATAAGCAAATATGAAGTGACGTTAAATGGAACCTTTTATTAAACGTTTTTGGTCTAAAATTACTCAAAATACTGTGTTGCACATGTAATGCTAATGGGGATAAAACAGAAATGCCTCAAGGTTAAGCTGCTGCCACCAGATGGATTTTCACCATCAAAGACTTCTAAGCGTTCTCGACGGTTAACCAACTGTTATACAGATTCGATGGTATACATGAATTGCCACGTCGATTTCGGCTTCAAAATGTTGCATTGTTGACAAGTATCATATTTTACAGAGATGTACGCGACAAAAATCTAAGGGCACGTTACTCTAAGGAACAAGAGACGTAGAGAAATGCCATCTTATGGCTAATGTTGGCAGTAATAAGTCTTCCTAATTAGGGTCCATTTTCGCCGTGTGTCGGATTACACGTTGTGGATGATCGAATAACATTAAGAACAGATAAAAAGACTCCTGTTGTCCCATCATCATGTATTCCTCTTAACAGGCTGTCTGACAGTTTGTCTGTAGGGTGAGCCCATTATTAGAAGCCAAAACATCTTCCTACCAGTCTATGAGGATACATCAAAGCTTCATGAATGCGGTACTGGTCTCTCTTTAACGTAAAATCCTGTTTGAAATTGTATAATTCGTTGCTGAATTATCTTTGTTTGAAATGTGGAGTATTGTGCTGCCGACTGAGGATCTGAAGGGGCCATGCTTTTAAGCTTATGAAGGACTGACCATTTGGAGAGATAGGAGATCTCAGCTGTTTACAAGCTGTGACGTAAATGCTCTGAGTTGTCTGTCATAATAACATAGGGGACAGGGTAAACTGTTTCACTGTCAAATGTTTCAATTATAACAAGCACATGTGTGACACAGCGAACTATTTCCAGGCCATTGTGTTGTGGCAGGTGTAAGTTTCTTGATCATTTCATGTTATAAATTGGCCTATATACTTAAGTTACGAATACAGCCCTATAGCAGCTTACTACAGTCTCAGCTGACAAAAGTGTTCGACGCTTGAAACAATTACGTCACCATGATCACGGCCCAGACAGAATGGCCGCTTTTCATTGTTAGGCGACGGAGCACGGTCAGATGTCAGTTTTCGCTGACGCAGTAACTGTTAGAAAAAATACTTTACTCAAATAAACGTAATATTTTGCAACCTTTTTGATAAACTCAAGTTAAAACATGAGCTGTCTTTCACTTTGAGGAAGGGTGCCCACGAGAAGACCGGGGAAGTAGTGGGCAATTTGTGGTAAAAGAGTATGGATTGAAGATTTAAAATCGACCTCGGGACGTAACTGAAAATAAGTGTGATCAATGAGATCCCAGTTAGGCGGATATGAAATGAATTGCTCTCTCAAATCATTACCATTCTATCTTTTGAATGTACATAACACGAGTCATATAGGCCCCATGGATGCGAATTCAACTCGATTAGGAAAGATTGGCTACTGCCCTTTGTTTTGTTAGTGTAGAGACAACAACAAAGATCTGGCAGGATGCCACAACGTGCAGATTTGGGCTGCTCAGACAGCACGTCGAATATAGACGAGTTGGATGTCGCTAGAGAGCACAGGGCCTAATTCCCGTCAATTAGCCTGTTTTGGGTCGGTAAAATGTCGGCGTCTTATAACAGCTATGTATTGGGGCTTACGGCGACAATGCATATGTTTCTTAAAGATCGTCGGAACAATAATAGGATGGCGTTTGTAAAATATCAAAACCTTACTCTCAGCTCAGGCTAGGGCTTAAGACCTGACTCAGCTCAACTGGTCCTACCGCGTTAGTCCTAGTCGCTGTTGTCTGTATGGCTTGAAAGAAACGAGGACTGAAGACTCGTCTCAGCTCAACTGGTTGTACGGAATGGGTTCCTTTACTAGTCCTGTTCTGTAACGCATATTACAGTTTGACAAGGCTTGGAAGGACATTGTGCTTTACCACCATGTGCGATCCAAGGAGAAACTGCGCGCCGCTCTGATGCTGATTGTTTTCTTTACAATTTGTCTAACTCCCTTAGCTAACCACAACGTGAGTTTGTGATATCGTGCGTGTAACTCTTTTACTTTACTTACTTTCGCTCGTACTAAATCTACACATACATGTACTTATACTTACCTATACCTGCCATGTGTATGAAGGATATGTGCTTCGATAAGAGCGTTTTACTCTGACCTTATGGAATATAAAGGCTGTAACAGTACAGTAACAATTGGATGTCCTAGTTTTGCCCAGTTTTCATGAATAGTTCGCATTCATAAGTGTTAATTTGTACATGGATGCTCCGCGATTTTTTGTTTCAAGGGAAGGAACTCTTAGCGTCAACAGCCATCTCATGTGTCATTACGCCCCGTAGGTGACCGTTTGTTTTCTTTGTACTTTACAGCTTTTTACCCTTTCCCATTCTTGGAAGTTCCCAAACCACAATGTAGACTTTTGGGACGCAATCTCCGGCTTCGTGTTCTTCAATGGAAACCTATGGAGGGGGCGAAGGTGGCGGTGAACTAACTGTAATCCTGCATTGCAGAGGCAGTATAGTAAAAAGACTATGACCAGGGTTCCCAAGGACCGTAAGAGTGATAGATAACAGTTCACCATGTGTGTGCACCTTGGCCTCACCTCATCACACTAGGAGAATTTGACAACCTCTATACGCCTTTAGACACGGACATTGGCCACCACCCATACAGTGTGTGTTTACAAACGGAGGTAGTCGGACCCGCAGTAATAAAATTACTGTCTGATGTTAATATTGACTTACCTGTGCTATTAATTAGAATATGATCACCACATTATAAGGCTACATCATGTATGCCAGCATACAGTTATAGATAAAGGTAGAGAATTCTATGACAGTACTCAACTGACAGAGTGCACAAAACAAGACTCGGTCTCCCCATTCTAAAAGTCACAGCCACAAGTCCAAATTGAGGTATTCCGATAAATCTTCAATAAGCTTGATATTATACAGGCGGAAGCCGTGCAAGCAGGTATGAAGTTTAGTTAGAGAGAAGCGGACTTGCGCAAACTATAGGCGCTCAATGTTCAACAACTAGTGGCTTCAGCTCAGTTAAGCAGGATTCAAACAGAACTGGATGTTGAACTCGAATACCTAAAGAGTCAAAGAGCTGGCACAGACTTACAGCTGAAATTAAAGCTCTTCAGCCCGTCTCTGATGACGCAAACAGTCAGAGTAACAGTGGAGAAATTCCACCAGTCCTTTCTATATTTTTGGAGAACAACACGCAACACACACAGCATTATGTGGAATCTTTTTCCTTGAATCATAATGAGAATCGAAACGCAGACATCGGAGCCTACCGTGACACCAGGTCAGAGAAAGCGACCACACCATCTGAATGTCAAATCACGCCAAGGCCACTATCTAAGTTAACGGCGTACACCAACGTTACCCAAGGCTTCCGTCTTATGAAAATTAGCGATGGTACCATCAGCTCATCTGGAACTAAGCTTAATCCTAAAGCTATAGTTTTCGATCAAGACTGAATCAGCATGCCATCGCCATCCAACGCACGACACCAACGCGTCGTTTACGTCAGAATTCATACGTTTCCTGCTGAAGAGAGAACTTCTTCTCTCACGAGTGAGCACTTATAATGATCAGCCCGAAACATGTGATTCCGAAGACCGACTTCATCCAAATTAAGACAGAACTTCAAGTCACCGCCTTTTAAGAACTGGGTCTATTGGTTAAATATCTAGGACCAGATTCCGCCAAATATGCTCGAAGTCTGCGAACTACCAGTGTTAATAATAATCAGCAAGGCCTCACTCGAGATTAGGAAAGGTTCGAGGAAAGACACGGTTCCCCTCAACTCGTCGAGGCGGCCAAACTGCAACAGTTCCCCAAACTGACCAATAAAGACAGTAAAAAGTTGTATGACAGGATCTGTGGAGACAAGTTCAGTGGCAAGTTGTATGGCAAAACAATATTTGTCAAGATGTACGCAGCCGGACAAGTAGATAAGGCCAGGAGCATGCTATCCTACACGACCAGAGAAACATGTCTCTCGCAAAATCGCACATCTTCGAACTGTTCGAAATCGATGGTACGGACATTCCTTGTGCCGGCTATGTTCAAACGTCTGGCCACAGACCTATGATCGAATCGTCAACTCGCAACACTTTACTGGAACTCCCTACGCTTATTGAGCGTAACCAAATACCTGACATACCGAATGAGATTCCGACTCCCGAGGTAGCAATTCATCATAGGCATCTCCATGACATTGCCAATGATATCCCGCCATTCGACAAAGATGTGCCAATACTACTCCTGATTGAACGAGATCTTCCAGACTCTCATGACGTCCTAGATCATGGGAAGGTCCACGCAACAGTTCATACACACAGAAACTACCATTAGCATGGGTGGTAGTGGGGAAACATTTCTGGGATAAGTGCACACAGCAGGCGTTAACTTCAAGAAGACACAGGTTCTGCCTAACGGGCGGACATCATCTCTTTACTCCATGTTCACACAATCTGGAGGTTAATAAAGAGAAAAAATCTCTCAGCAATTATGATAGCCAAACTGTCATCAATCTTTGACACCACAAAGAATGACGACAAACCTGGAATGTCCATTGAAGACAGACAGCCTTCTCCACAGCATGAAAAATAAACTCTTTAAAGGCCCATTAACCTGATAGCTCCTCTGCCATTTCGTGCGACACGTCGACGCTTGCCTAACAATCGGCCTATAGCTGTGCCTCTACCTTAAGAAACCCCACTAAATGTCAACACTGCATCGACTTCATGCAAAAGATGTTTGACAAGGGACATGCAGAACTCGCACTACCTATACCAGATGGAGAAGAGGCTTGACACCTTCCAATTTTGGAGTGTATCATCCAAAGAAACCTGGTCAAGTGAGGGGAGTCTTCGCCTAATCTGCTAAATTTGAAGGTGTGTCATTGAATGACGTGCTACTATGAGGACCTGATCTTGCTTCGTTTCCGGAATGGACCCATTGCCATTACGGCAGACATCGAACAGATGTTTCGCAGCTTCTACGTCAGAGAAGACCACAGGAATTACCTTCAGTTCTTGTGATACCTGAACAACAACCCAGAGAACGAACTCGTCGACTACAGGATGTATGTCCATGTCTTTGGGAATAGGCAATCGCTGACAGTAGAAACCTATTGCTAGAGGCACATAGCTACGGCCTCGAGCGAGTGTGGTCATGATGCTCTCGACTTCGTCAATTGCAACTTCTACGCTGACGATGCCCTAACAGCCCAACCAACGGTGGATGCCGGCATTGGTCTCATAGCGAGAACTCAACAGGCAATGAAGAAGGGAAGTAATTTACGTTTACATAAAATTACCTCAAACACTTCTGAGGTCATGAAAGCTTTCTCGCCCTATGACCACGCTAAGGATCTCAAGAAAGACTCAGTTCCCTTCCAACGAAGTTCAGGACTCACGTGAGACTTGAACTCTGATCCATTCACCTTTCACGTATCGAAGAACTCCAAACCGTTCACTCGTCGTGGACGATTTGTCTACGGTGAACGGCATATTTTATCCAATTGACTTTATGGCACCCGTAACAGTACAAGGCGAAGTTCTTCTCCTGGAGTTTGTGTAAGAAACTACAGGATGGGATGCACCACTATCTCCTGAACGAGAGAGCGGGCGGCAACTCTGGCGGGATACGCTAACTGATCTTGAAGATCTACAGATTACCCGCCCTACTCCTCTGAGCGCAGTGGTAACTGTATCCTCAGAGGTTCACGTTTTCTCCGATACCTCGGAGAAAGCAATTGCCGCATGAAGACGACCGTAACAACGTTAGCTTTATTCTTGTCAAAGCTAGAATTGCACCTGCACATTGACACACAATTCCGAGACACGAGTTTTGTGCAAAGGTTCGGGCAGCTCAGATAGCAGAAGTAGTTAGGGATCAAGCTGACAATTCTTTAGAGACTATGTGTTTCTATACACACAACAAGGTCGTGTATTATCTTTACAATTAATCCAAGCCGGTTTCATTGGGCGTGGCTTACTGGACCAGTTTTCTGTGAATTCTGTGCTTGGCCTTGTGCCACCTGATCTATACACGTGAAGTTGACTTCAGTCTTCTTTGATCCTCATTGTTTTAGTGAATTTCTCAGACCAATCTGACAATACTGTCCATCAGACATTAAATTATTATTTACTCGGTTGATTTAATTCAACCCTTGAACACTTGTTGCTCTGCTGAGTTGTATTATGCAGATTACAGGACCATGGTGCCATTACCGCCTACGTGCTACCATGCTCGACGAGGGCCCCGCTCACACCTCACCACACAGCGGTGCAGTACCTACAGTTATCATTGAATGTGGATAATGTCAAGCCATTGAGTAACAGTTATCACCTGTTGCTGAAGTGTTATCATACACTGGGTTCTGTTTTACAGCGTGTGTACATATCGGAAACGCTCTGACCACTCTCTCACTCTGGTGTACATGTCATCTGGAACTCCGAGCTACAGTTTGGCGATTGTTTTCACATGTTTGACAACCCGAGGAGTACACATTGAGGCAGTAGAAGAACGAAGTTCATCAGCCTTTATAAATGCTCTTCGCATGTTCGTCTCCATAAGAGGGCCTGTTACACAGTTCAGATCGGACATGAGTACGAACTTTACTGGAGCCATCGACGACTTGCTGATGGATGCTGTAAATGTTGAAGATGGACCATTTCGAGAATTTCTGTACAACAAAGCGACTGAATGGCTTTCCAATCCGCCTCACTCATCCCACATGGGGGGCACATGGGAGCTCCTGATGGGAATTACAATTATTCTGAAATCCATGATGACAGATATCAGAGCTGTAAACCTGACCCATGACGCCCTAACAACATTCCTTGCAGAGGTATGTGGCAGTGTAAATGGGCGCCCCAAAACAGCCGTTTTGTCAGATCCTGAGGATCCGCTCATACTTAGCCCGTCAACCTTACTAATGTCCACCACCCGTGGCTGAGGTATGGATATTCAGGGAGGAATCAAGGAGTGGTGAAAGGAATGCACTCAACACCTGTAAATAGGATTACGTTACTTTAACCCGAAGCCCTGAAATCGGCGTTATTACAGAAGTAGAAGCACACCGCCGAACGGGTCCTCAATTGATCAGATAAAACCAACAAACTATTAACACATTATGGGAATATTTACCCATTGAAGAACAATGCTGAGATGCGTAGCACCACTTTTCTATTATCTCGTCACAGTTAAACTTGCATCATATCTCTTGACAACACTTGGTAACAATAAAACAAATGATCTTTTTCGGTATTTGACGGTAATACAGCTTTCGCCGCTTGTAATGTAACTCAGACAAGTTATCTCTGACAATAACTGCTTTAGTCATTTCTTAACTGACTTAGAACCTTGTATACCGTACTGCTTGAAAACACAGATTATCAGAAATACATATAGTGAGCATTATTGCATTACCGTGTACTTGTACATAGGCCTAACACAAATGAGCATACAAATTATCTAACATTACTAACTGAACAGTTCTAACATAGCAATTAACTGGAAACTTCAAAACAATATACTGTTAGTCCTACCATTAATATTCATAATTTCTCCAAAATGTGAGGACGGGCGTTCTCTCACTAATGATGAACTACGCCTAGGCCTTGTGACTTCACGTTATGGTTTACATATGTGGGGTTAATTTAAGGCTAGTTATAAAAAGTAATGCAGCAAAATTATCTCTCCGACATTGGTGTTTACTCCAAAGAAACCTAATATAAGTTACATTTCCTTCCTTTCATAAAACTATATACTTCACATCTGTTCATATCATAGACCAGCAGAAGAAGCACACCACCGAACGGGGCTGTTAGCAAAATTAAGCTTGGTGAAAATAGCCTGAAAGCGGACTAGACCTGTATCATAGAGGAAGCCCTTACAAGCAAACAATCACAATTGTAACTATAATTATCTGTACTATTCCCAGGTAATTATACAGTATAGATACATTATCATAAATCGATGAAACAAAGTACATTTCCGCAATTATTTCTCTCACATAAACAAAATAAAGAATGTGGGGGGGGGGGGGGCGAGCGGCACTCTAACTATACATGCCTGAACAATTACCGTAAATATCAGTACTTGTATAACGTCACGCTAACAGAAAAGATAGATACATCCATTGAACCGCTTAAAACATACGATGTGAAATTGGTATTGTGCCCTCTGCCCTTCCTGGTGAAGACGGGAGGGGGGGGGGGGTCGAAAAGCTTAGCTTCGAGTTTCCAGAGCCGGTGAAGTTAAGGCTTACATCCTACCTATCACCGAGATGGTAGTTCTCTTAAATGCAGACGAAGGGTGAACAATCGTGCTTTAATATGCTGGACTGTTAATGTTCGTTGTTTATTTATTAGAGATCTGACAGAGATATATCAGAATTCTTCTGTGTTTTGAGGGACATCGTGCGTTACCATCATGTGCGATTAATGGAAAAACTGCTTCCTCGTCGGGAGAGACGAAGCTAGTTCCTTTCTGTTTTAGAGACATTTTCTTTTTGCTCCCCTGGGTTGCCCGTTTTCATTTTTTTCTGCTTGTTCGGTGGTATCATTGTGTAGGACAGGCTTCAAAGTTTCATTCCAGATGTAAATTTGTATGTTTTTTAGGAAATGGAGGCGGACGCAAGCAAGGCAAAAATAATGATAAATCAGGGCTCACTGATCTCTCAATGGGCGGGCTTGATCCCTGTCAGCTGTTTGTCAAATTTACGAAAAATTTCATCGGTCATGTCCTTACAGGAATTTGACTGGAGATTTCTCAGGGGACAAGGACTATGAGGCCCGGAGGGTTTAGGGTTTCCACATTTGGGAACAGTGCTGTGAGGCCAAACTTTAACATGTATGTAAATGGGAAATTAATTGGGATGTACCGCCATGTGCCATACGCGATTGTCTCACGTTACGCCCTGTAAGTGATCGTTTGTATTTTACAGGTTTGTACCCTTTCCCATACTTGGAAGTTCCCTATCCACAATAATTACTGTTGGGAGGCAGTCTCCGGCTTCGTGTTCTTCAACGGGAACTTATGGGTGGTTAACTAACTATAATCCTGCATTGGACAGATAGTAAGTCCAGTTGCTATATCACATACGACCCGACGCAATAGTCGGTTTCAGGGGGGTGTGGTTTTAAACTCTGAAGTATGTCGAGTTTAAAGCGCTCTGGTCGTAACGTATATGCGGTCCAATCATAAAGTCTAAAACAGGGCATGTACGAAACTAGGCATCGAAACCGACATTCGTATACCAGCCGCCAACCAAAATGGGCGTTTCGGGTCAATAATCGCGAGATCAGTTTCCAAAAACGATAAATGACACAAACCACCAAAGAACAAAGGAAATATATAAAATATAAAGATTAGGATTATGCAAAGAGAAGCAGTCAACAGTTTTCAATGATGGCGAAATAACGTAATGAATTTTCATTTTCACGTAGAGTGAAGACATTTGATGAAATATCCTTGACACATTAGTTTTTTTTAGTAATAACTTGTGAAGTTGATTGAAATCATCACACAACACCTAAGAAATCATCACACAATATCTAACAAATCATCACATAACACCTAAGAAATCATCACACAGCACCTAACAAATCATCACACAGCACCTAACAAATCATCACACAGCACCTAACAAATCATCACACAGTACCTAACAAATGCTACAAGACGAGATATACATATGCCGTATCAAGAACCATTCGATGTATTGTTATCCAAGTGAGGATAATTCCCAATATCAACATCGGAACTATCCGTCTTGTACTTAAATTTTAAGACGCGATTCGACTCGACTCAACTGGTCGCGCTCAGTTGATTCCATTTGCTGATGGGCACGACTTTATAACTGAACGGCGTCCACGTAACGACAGGAGTAAGACAGTTGAGTCGCCTCGTTGTTTCGAATGCACGAGTTCGGTTAAGTTGGGTTTCCAGCGTCCGTGTATACCGAGCTTCACAATGAACCTTATACGCGCAACGAATCAAAATGAGTTGCGTAGTTATTTCGCACACACGACTGCATGAGAGCCGAGGCAACGGTTAGGTTGATGTATTTATTTCTTTGATTGGTGTTTTACGCCGTACGCGGTTGCTGGCACACATTCCCACGTACAGATGGAGAGGAAGCCAGCCTGAGCTGGACATGAGGTCACAGCCATCGAACTGTTGAAAGGCTTCCTGTTCATTACTCTGTGCTAGCGTGCTAACCTACTGAGGCAGGGAGGACTCCGGTTGGGTTTGGTTATAAAAGCACATTTAAGACACAGTTGTTGCCAGTTGTTTCTAGTCGTTACTTCTAAGATGGGGAATCTTAAAATCGTCTATCCATTGGCCACTGAAGCCAACTCAGTCGAGGCAGTGTTGATTCATAAGGAGGAACGTCCTTTGCTCGTGTAGACCAACATCTACAAGTTCACGCTTGGAGTTCAGTTAAGCTGGGTCTTTATCTTTGTTGTATGCCGAACGTAAGACGATAACGGCCTCCAAGTTTATTTGAGTGCACACGGATACGTAAGACACAACTCAGCTCAACCCGACCGTTACGTGGGGTTTTTAGCACTTTGTACACGGAATAACGACGCGACTCCACTGGAAACCGCGACTGGAACCAACTCCATACGGTCGGTTCAGTGGAATGGCGTGTTACGTTCTGGTGTGTGCCAACTTTTATAAAGAGTAGGTGGTGTAGTTTGTGTTGATGTATGATAATTTCCCTTAACACAGATGTGACTTTCTTCAGTGGCGAATCCATGATGAAGCATACTGCTATACAGTAATGCATCAACAACAACTTTAATTGATGGGCAAATAAGCTTAGAGTCCAGAATAGTACTCCAATCGATGAAAAGTAATGCTTACTATGTGCTCTTTTCACTGGCCACTTAGTCTAAATATAGCAACACCAACAGTCACGGACAATCTTCTCTTCTTCCGTCCTCCAAAACGAATATTTGGATGAGATGTTTTAAGTAGTCTTCTTAATCACCGGATGCTTTGCATGTTATTACATGTAATAAGTCATTCCCTTGATTCTATTTAGCTACAAAGTTAATTAGATTTAGTTAGACGATTCTTTAAGGCGAATTAGAATTGTGGTAGAATGCTTCAGTAAATGGATGGGTATATTATAGCAATTTGCTAATTCGCTAGGGATTTTTCCTTTACAGTGGCACCAACAGGCATCCGTACTTCCTAGAGTTAATGAGAACGTTTTTTCTGTCATGGTAACAGTTGTAAAAGTAATTTGTTTTTTGCAATTCATATGCATTTTCATGTCCCCTCCACGGTTCCATGATCTTCCTCTAGAAAGCCTCAAGTTATTCATTGGCTGAGTAGGTCGGTTTAGCATAACACTAAAGCCAGAGTTTTGATAATTCATGACTCTTTCATATCATATCCGCAACAGAACCAAATTATTTTATTGCTCCCCATTTAGAGTCTATCACTAATAAAGCAGCTCCTACGTTTCCGACATATACCGTGGTTAAAAGTGTCCAGATTTGGAAATCTAAGCTTCCATTGCTTCGTATGTGAACAGAGTAGAGGCCTGATCGTTTACTAGTGAAACCATTTACCCAGACCTGACGAGGCCATAAGACATGGATAGGACTTTAGGTAAGCCTATATACACCTCTTGTAGTGGAAGATCTTCGTTTTGAGTGTAAGATACGGAAGCAAATATATGCTGTATATGCAAAGAGACAAATGAATGGGGGACGATGACATCAGCAACAAGTGAGAATCCAGCGGAGTACTGGGTATTAATTTATATGGCGTTACAATTATGATTTCCCTTCTTCCAGGTAACATGCCATCCGCTTTAAAACGCATTAGTGGAAAGTTAAATACTATTACCAGTGAATATCGACACAAAAACACCTTTGAGCAGTTCGAGTCATCTTACATTCGCAAGGGCGAATATAACCCACTCATTCAAGTATATGTGACCATGCAGGATTTTCAAAACAAATGATATTTGGCTTTCGAGCAATGATAAGCCGTACTTTGTTTAAATGTGATCTGTTCTTTTAGAAAAGGACATGCCACGTAATCACGTGTTGTATATGGCTAGCACATGCTTCATATGATTAGTTTAACTGCGCAAGTGTATATTTATATTTTTATCTTTATATTTATGTCTTCATATCAGCTACCATCGACCAATTAATGTATATTTTCTTACCTCTCTTGTCGCTGCTGTTAAAGTTACCACTAGTCTTCATTAATTTTATCCTAAATTTGAAGTTATTCCAGCATAAATGGATGTGAAATTCAGACCACCGATGGGGCATCGAATATAAATAAAACGATTTAGCCCATATTTCTATGGTTCCACAAATTCAGCATCCATGATCTTTTAAGGCAAAATTAAACTGAAGATCTTAGAAATTTATGAAAGTCTCCAAGGTTGAACTAATAAAGACTCTTACAAAGCAAAGTCTAAAAACATATCCATTGCCTAACGTTAAGACATGGTACTGAGACATCACCTGAGCGACTATAATCATAAAAAATGCATCGAGATAAGATTTTGAGATGGAGAAGGGTTATCCATTAAGGGATATAATTTATTTTGTGGTGCTTAATATTTAATTAACTGGGAGATGTTACATTTACAGTAATTGGTCTAGTCTATACATCCCAGGAATAAAGGGGGGAGCAAACAAACCTACAATGACTCTGTAAGAGGTTACGTATAGTGTTTTCCATGGGACCGATGGAGGGGGCTGCCAATCACCCCCATTTCCATCTCCTTTCCAACGAATGAGATATGATAACATTGTCCAGTGGGGGAAAGTACGCTATTATCCTTTCACTGCCATCAGCCAGTTAGTCGTATCTTTGTGGCCTGGTCAAGAAACACTTTCCCAGGTGAGTAAATACGTCCATAATTTTGTCCTAGACACTAGATTTTTAATTAACGATAGTGTAAAACACTGTTAATCTATTAGCCCTTTGTTTGTTTAACTGTTATCTGCCTGATTGATTAGTAAAGGAAAAAAAGAACAAACAAGCTCATCGTTGCATTGTATGATTTAGCTGCTGCAAAATATGATCTACAATATTCCTCTTGGTATGGAGGCTTTGGTGAGAATAAACGTTGAACGACTTTCGATGATCACCACTTGTCCTAAACCTATCAGGTGTAAAAATATACCAGAAAATTCGTGATTAATTTGTCACAAGTTCGTGGCTTAACACAGAAATTCCGGTTCCTTCCACTCATAAAACAGAATGCCAATGTATCGGAGAAAAAACTGTGGTCACGGCGTTGAACAACAAACATTTCATCCATCAAGTGATTCATCGAGAAGTTATCTCTTCTCCAGCTGTGATGACTTAAGAAGTCTATTTGATAAGCCACGTTGCATTATTAGAGTAAGTTATGGCCCAGTGAATGGGCCATGCCACATACGTTTACAAATTTGACCATCCTGGCCTGGTGTAGATTACGGAAAGCGAGTGATATAAAATCGCATTGTATGGCATAAGCTCGTTTCTAATTTAGAATTATTACGGGCCTTTTTTGATTTTTGTGGATTTCTGTTAACTTTACCTGGAAACCCATATTGTGAGAGAGTCCTCCCAAAATACGCTCTGTTTGAGGAACTGGATTCCTTATCTGACATTTTATTTACAGCCTCAATTTCTCAGAATATGAATGAATCTACAATTGCCTCTAGCCATGGGAACATGGCGCACCTCTACACGACACACGAACCCATAGACGATTCATCGCACTCAACTCCCGAGGACCCACGGCTAGTGGCAGCCTACAACTTATGGAAGGTTTGTTCTCCAATACTGATCCTGCTCGGTACCGTTGGGAATATCGTCACCATCGTTGTGCTTAGGAGGAAATCCATGTGGAAGATGTCCTCATCACCGTACCTCGTTATCCTCGGTGTCACCGATATTGCGGTACTGTACACCGGCCTACTCAGGCAATGGCTGAGGTTCCTGATCGACATCGATATTCGAGATTTGTCCCCCGTCCTTTGCAAACTCCAGATTTTTTGCTTATACACTGTCACCGATTTCTCGGTCTGGATTCTGGTAACGGTTTCTGTGGAGCGGTTCATTTTCGCCTGCTTCCCGTTTAAAGCCAAGAGGGTGTGTACCCGAAAGAGAGCCATGTTTACTCTGGCTCTCATCTTTCTCGCTCTTGCTCTTATCAACTCCCACTTCCTGTACGGCTTCGGTCCCGTCCGTGACGGCCAATCAAGCACCTTTATCTCCCACTGTGACCCCATTTACACCCACTACGCCAAATTTTACAACGACATTTGGCCTTGGATTGATCTTTCCGTTTTCTCACTCGTGCCATTCTGTATCATTGTTGTCTGTAATATCTCCCTCATCACCAAAGTTGTCCGTTCCAGATTCCGAAACAAGGTAGCCACCAGTGACAGTGAGGGTGAGAAGCGGACGAAGCATTCGTCCATGACGGCCCTACTGGTCTCTCTCAACACTGTGTTCTTAGTGACCACGGCTCCTGTCTGTATCTACTATATTGGCTTACCGGAATGGACACGCACGGCAGGCCCTGATGAGAACATACAGCTGACCTTATGGTTTGCGATCGTCCATCAACTTATGTATCTCAACAACTCCGTCAATTTTCTCTTTTATTGTATAAGTGGCCCTAGGTTCAGGGAAGAGCTGAAGTCCATATTCAGGCGCAGAGGCGCCATTAGAGCGACTGAGTCCATGGTACCGACAGGAGTTTCTGTGATCCCTCTTAGAGGTTAGACTGAACACACCCTGAGGCCTCTTTACAACAAGACAAACATTTTCGTCTCATTGCTGTTTCAATTGAAAATGGATTTGTTAATTGACTGGCACAGTGGTGTGTGATGAGGCTTTTCAATGGCATAGCATTGACGAAGTCAGTATCGTTGAAAATGCTGCTGGTTGATTTTGTGCATATCTTTTGTCGCACTGCTACGGGTTCTCCCATAACAGGGAGTTCATTCGGCTTCAGAAAGGGAACATTACTGAGTACTGTTGTCTACTGCAGGCAATGATTAAAGTATCATTACACCCTTACAACGGTAAAAAGCTATGTACAACAAGTAAACGAGAAAGGTAACCATTGGTTACAGATTTTATTCAACAACCTGGAACATTGCTTGCGTCTTTGTGTAATCGTCGAAATCTGGAGATGTGTACAAATCCTTCAGTAGCTTCACCTTTATGCATTTTCTTAGTGCTCTGGTGGTCTTTGTGAAACGTTGTTTTGGAATTTGGTCTGGTGATTATTAACCCTGAAGGCTCACTTTGGTCGACGTCTGGTATAGGAATGTCCGTTTCCACGCCTAGATTAAGAGGTTACGGAACTCACTCAGGTCAGTTTTTGTTGAATTCACGGTGTTGCTTTAGAGGCTTTTGGTTCGTCGCTTTTAACTTGTCGCCTACGTTGAGTTGTGTAAAATCAGCTCACCAGCGAAGTTACCTGTGCTTAATAATACGTAACACCTCAAGCTTTACACAGTGGTATGTTGGACATCCACATTATTACAAGGGTAATGCAGCTAGAACACTTTTTCGCGTATACTGCGTTTATTACGTTTAACTCCATAAGCTTGCTTTTTGAGCGAAAACTTAATTGCCTCGAGTGACGTCATAAATTATTACAAAACCGGTGGCATGATGTATAATGAACGGTGTCCATCATATCTCTTGGGCAGCGATACAAGTACCTCAATCGAGATCGACTTGACTCTAAACCCTGTTTCTGACACTGACATGTTTGAAACTGTTTTCATATAACATAACCTTAATAAATGTAATTTATTTTATTTCTTGTGGCTATATAATTTCACGATAGTGTATGGCTTTACATTCAATTTCTAAGAAATTCTGCTATAGAAAGCCAACGTAGTCCATTGGTAGAGATTGTAGTGTAGCATTTTACACTTTTCGAAAATTGTCCATTATGGGATGCTGCTTTTGTTAAACGAACTGCAATATCTTGACGAGAGCAAGTTAGTAACAAGAAGCATTGTATAGAGCTCGAAGTGTTACACGTCATAGGCCACAGACATTGTTGATGGCGAGTATGACTGATTTTACACTTGGCTGAATATAGGCGACAAATTAAAAAAAGCACTCTAGTATTTCAGCTACAAAATGAGTATCACCAATTGATGTCTTACTCGCTTCACAGCGACCTGTAACGTTACTTGATCACCAATCATCAACGTTACTTGATCACCAACCTGTTGCAAGACAGAAATGCTGCGCTAAAACTCGCTCGTATGCCAAAGTGTGTACCGTCGTATATGGTATATCTACGAATATGGTATCTGTGTTTTAGAATACTTTTAGTGACGCTCTCATATTTATGTGCTGGCAATTTCGTTTTCCTGGAAAACTGCAAATAGCGGGGTAAGACAAGAACACACGGAAGCAAAACCCCAAACTACCCTCTTTACGGTAGTGTTGGCCAGTGAAGTATTGTTGTTGGAAACTGGATACTTCATTCCTCGTGTTAGATATTCACTTTGTCAAACGCTTGGGTTTTTTATTAAGCAAAGGCAGAGAAAGATATATATCCACCTTCCATAGAATTACAGGAACTACAGATTCTCAAGTTAGTACATCTTATTTGGACTTTCACCTGTCGATATTGGGAATTACCCCTGCTTGACTAGCCATACATCAAAGGGTCCTGTATATTTATATCTCGCATATAAGAATTTGTTAGATCATGCGTGCTGTGTGATGATTTCAATCAACGTCAAAAGTTGTTATCAAAGAAACTAGTGTGTTAATTGTATGCAACCAAAAGCTTTCACTCTTCAAGTCTCTTGAATTTTAGAGTGGCTACGCCTCTCTAGTTAGTATATACGGACAGATTGAACAGAATCTCTGGGGCCTAACTTCATACATGTGAGTAATTTCGCTTAGCCCAGTGCTAACGGCCGTATGATCATCGTGTTGAGTATGATCGCCACGTTGTATATAAAAACTGTTGCAATCAAAGCCCAACTGAGATACATAGTTCGATCACACCTTTCGTATTAAATGGTACACGATTCGGAAACTGATTTTATTCAGCAGTCTAGAACACCGCTGTGTCTTTTCGTCATCCGTTAAAACAGTTGACAGCTTCTCTTTACATCAATCCGTCCAAGTTTTCTTTTTATTTTATATACTTGATTACTTTTTTGCTGCATTGTGTGATTTGTCGATTTGGAAACTGTTCTTGCAATTATTGACCGGGAATGCTCTTTTTGATGGCCGGCTGATATACCAATGTCGGTTTCGACGTCTATGTTTAATATGCAGCTTTATAAACAACAATCAACCAAACATAGACCATATGGCGGACTAAAGTTTTCGGAAAAAGTCATTGATACGAGGAACGCACATATAATGCAAATGGCAACAGCAAACCTTCTCTCATTGCTTGAAAATGTATTCCGACTTACAGTATTATGATGTATTATGATTCATTCACTTCCGTTTTAAACGGTAGTGAATGAATCGCTTATGTTACAACTGATTTAAGCAAGCCCGGTTCTTTTGTTTGCGTAAACGGATTTAGAAACTAATACCCAGTTAAAAATCACTAATCACCTTCTGATTGATGTCCGGTTAGTTAAAAATCTTTTGTTAACTTTCGTCTATAGCATTCATGTATATGAATCTAAACAACCGAACGTTTGAAACTTTATAAATACTCTGGCACGAAGTTCTTCGGAAGTCCTTATGGTTGCTTGAATGACTGGCTTGATGGCTGACCGCATCACTCAGTGAGTGATTAGCTCGATGACTGAATGGCTTGGTGACTGACTAAATCACACAACTATCGATGAATGGCATGAACGGTTGGTGGACTGATTGGCTACGCAATAAATGATTGTATGACAATGACTGAGAGATTCTGTGTCTGATTGCCTGAGTGCCTCGATGGCTGAATGACTAATTGGCTCTCCGATTCAATGATTGACTGCTTGATCGCTGGGGGATAATTTTTACTCACGTCTAATATACGCTTAGGTGGTCAGTATATTATAGGATGGTCCGAATTATGTTAAACAAAATGTACACGATTTGTATGCCGTGACAAAATTCGAACTCTTATATTTAGCGGGAGACTGGATTGTTTCGTTTCAATGTGCGGGCGAAACTTAGCGAAGGTCTGAGGATTCCCTCTGATTATGTCTGTCCTTATGCATGTCATTATATTACACCGAAATTTTTATTACAATACCTGTGCAGTGTGTTTATTACACAACACCGCAAATTTTATTACATTATGCGTTGATATTACATCACACTGAAATTTTTATCACATTACAAGGTGAGTGTTACATTACTTGTGTATTATTACATAACACGGTGTAACAGGGTCCTTTCTCATTCATCCCAAATATCTTTGCAAAGATTGTTTTTAAATAATGTCTACTTGTGCATGTAGTCTTATTTATATGAAAACCGGCATAGGGTCTTCCCCTAGACAAACTGACAAGGGGTCAGATTTCACTGGTAACGTGTGACCAATTGCCAACTATCACACTGTTGTGGTTACTCTGGTTTTACTTTCTGTGCTGTAGTCTTTTATACTGTATTCCTGTATACACCGGGATTCTGCTGCTGGATTACGTATTCCCGAGTCCTGTTTCCTTTGCCTTTTTTCATGTTATTGTGTATACATGTGTTAAATGTGATGACAGCACAACACTTTGAGGAATTCCAGACTTGTGACGCCTAATAAATTGCATTTCACATTATTGTAACTTTTGCTTAACGTAATTCGAAACCGACATTCGTATACCAGCCGTCAACCAAAATGGGCGCCCCGATCAAAAATCGCAAGACCAGTTTTTAAAACTATAAATACATGTAATATACCCCACCACAAAGAAGTAAGAAAGTATATAAAATAACAAAATTCGTGTAAAGAAGACATCAACAGTTTTCAAAGATCACGAAAAGAAGCATAGAATAAAAACTTAACTGAGGTAAATTGAAATTAGGCCTGATTTCACTGATAACATGTGACAATTTGCCGACTTAGCACTCTGTCGTCGCTGCTCTTGTTTTACTCTCTATGCTGTAGTCTTTTATATTTTGTGAGCATACATGAACAGATAATTGTGGCGAAATAAAAGAAAAATCAGAATATTTTAAGCTTTAGACCGTTTTGCTACATGTAGGAAAGCGTTTTCAGAGTTTCTCATACCAAAAGAATAATTTATGAAGTAGATTATTTGGCTGGGGCCGATGGCAATGTCCATTCTCTTGAGGGACCCTTGAGGGCGATCCAAGAGGCAAAAAAGGCTTGTTCAACGTTCCCTTGCTTCGAGTGCATGGAAATCCTGTTACATGTGCAAAGTTTTGTTGAAATTGAACAAAAACTGTAACAGTAAGTACTAGCATTTTGAAAGAAGTGTTAACATGTTCTGGATGAACAGACAGACAACCGATGATTGCAATGGAAAATTAATACTTAAACTTATGTATCCTGATGCAGCCTACACTTCTACTAATTTTCGTGGAATTCAGTCAAAAACTGAATAGAAGAGTAGCGTTTTGAAACATACATGTATGTTAACATATACCTGATAAACAGACAGACAGACAGACAGCCAATCATCGAAATGGAAAATCGATACTCCGAATTACGTATCTCGATGTACTCTACACTTCAACAAAGTTTCGTTGAACCCCAGGAAAATCTGCAAGGGTGGCGTTTTGAAGGAAAAGTTAACGGACGGACGACTTGCTAATACATAACCTCTTCTGGTCTTAGACCGGTAGAGCAAAAATGGTGAACGGTTTTCGGCGTGACAAAGCCCCACAGGATCACCGCCTTCCGATCATGTTACAGCTTCTCGAAAACATTTTCAGGGGACTGCCACAACTCTGCAATTCATTACGCGAAAACTCACCTATATATTTTCTTAGTTCTTTGGTGGATTTTGCTATTTGTCGTTTTTGGAAACTGGTTTTGCGATTATTGGCCGGGAAAGGTCATTTTGGTTGGAGGCTGGTATGCGAATGTCGATTTCGACGCCTAGGTTTGAAAAGAATCCGTCTGTCTTATGGTATGCAGCCGGTTTCATTTCTCTACAGCAAAAAACCGCTTCCGTTTGCAGAGTCTCATTTTCTCCCTGCACCCTCTCTTTTCCCTCTACTTTTCCCCTTCTGCCCAACAATGTAGTCAGAACATTCTGTAAAGTAATGATAAGCTAATATTTACTTGATTAGTTGACACCAAAAAAAAATGTTTAGGACTAGTATAGTGAATCGTTAAAATTAATTAAAAATCCCATCTATACCAAAAATTTCAAAGTATCATTGTTTTTGTACAAAATAATATCATTAGAGCTGAAAATACAAATACAAAATACAAGTGTAAAAATCGCGTGCTCAACTCAACGAATCCCTGTGGATTATGAAACAATGGAGTTCCTCAACCGAGTAGTGCCCGTTGAAACAAGATGATTAGCGCCAGATGACTTCGTAACAAAGATAAGACAGGAGTTTTGGACAAAAGCTTTTAGCATCGAAGAAAAATTATCTTATCATAATGTACGTTTCCATACCACGGCTTAACGACGGGCTAAGCGGAAGTACAGAAATTGGATTCACTGCGCATGTACAAGCAAACGCGACATCTGTCAAATTCGCTCACACTCTCAATGTATCGGAGGGAGCTGTCATTTGTGATTAGTTACACGAGATACATTGATAATTCTGCTTAAGTCATGTTGCTGGGGGCGTGTGGCCTAAACATTTATATAACAGCTAGAATAAAACCAGAACACAGGACAATACGGAGTTTCGAATTCGAACTGTTTTATTATCAAAGGTAAGAAGTCCTACTGTACCACGTGACTTAACAAAAATGTTAGGCAACTACTTCTGATTCATTTACTATGAGTGTTTTAAAAAGTTATAAAAAAGTTATTTAGACTGAACGAGCTACAGCTAAAATTGAAGAGATGGAGGTTTGCAAACTCAAGAAGTTTCTGAAGGAAGTAAATGTCATTTGTACCTCCTGAACACGGCGAAATAGGTAATCAGTAAAACAAAGCCATCAAACCTTGCCAAATATATCTGGCAAGTCACATGATACAGTGGGACTGATTTTACCTATAGCGAACAAGAGTTCGAACTGGAATCACCCCTACTGATTAGAGACCAAATTTCAACGGTAAACTGTGACCATTTGGCAACTATCACGCTGCCGTTGTTTCTCTGGTTTTCACTCTCTGTGCTGTAGTGTTTTATAGTTTGTGAGCGCACATGAACAGATAATTGTTCAAACTCTTCATATGGGGTCTTAATACTCTATATCTGACATCGTACCACTGGACAATGCTCACCTGAATATTTTGTTATTTTAGGAAAGTTTACAGTCCTTAAGTAAAAAAATTCTTACTGTAACATAAGGTTTTCGTCTGAAATAGATTGTTCTGTGGAATTTAACTGGTGTTAAGAGTATTGTTACAGTCTAAATATCTAGTAAATCAATTTTCTTGATTAAAATTGATAAACATTATTTAGATCTGATCAAAAGGCCCTCATTGTGCAATTCAATCCTATCTGAGTAGTTTCACTTCTTTAGATTCCACGGAACTTTAGTCTAATTATACTTGAATATCACGCGAGGTAATGCTTTAGTATAATAATCGCTTGCTAATCTCAGCTGTCTTAAATAATTATGTTATCTACAAGCAAAAGTAACTCGGTTTCGGTGATGACATAGCCCATGTGGTAAAGACATTGTCGTTATGGCAATGGGAGGAGTGTATTGTAGCATGTAGATTGACAGTATCTATAATAAAAAGGACAGTGAGAAAACCAAAGCGGATTGTTACATCATTTATTCTTTATCAATGTTACCAACGTCAGAAAACACCTACATGTAGAAGTTTTGACAGTTTGTGACTCATAATTCTTGAAAACGCGGGAATATGCGATATTTACATGTAGCAGGACAGTTTGCCCTCCACCACTTCAACGTTTCAATATCATTTGAATGAAAACAGAAAGAAAAAGAAGATTCACACATTATAAAAGAATTAATTCTTGAGTGCCATTTGAAAGAAGCATTTATCAGTTTAAAAACAAATTGGAGGACGGTTATGGATGGGTGAAAAAAGTGGCATTCCTGATGGGTGAAAAAAGTGGCATTCCTGATGGGTGAAAAAAGTGGCATTCCTGATTGCCTCCACAGAAGCAGACGACAACTCGGTACTTATCTTCTGTCCACACCTACAACAACAGTTTACAGAAGGTTATTTCACAAGAGGTTCGTTAAAGTGGCTGTGTGAGTAGCCGAGTGGCAAGTAATACGGGCATGGTTGGAAGTCTGCTGGGCACATTTGGTAAAACAACCAATAAAAAAAAGCATATTGTTGTTCCACAGTCGGGCTGTACTTCAACCGACAGTTAGCGGTTCTTTTCATATTCACCAGTATACCGTAACTAGCTATTAGACTTTGCTGTTTTTCCTAATCATTTAACACAAAATGCTTGAACTACAGGAATGTCAAGAGGATACCAATGATCATAAGACGAGATGTCTTCTTCGGAGATAAACCACGTTTTCACATCTGTGGGCGATGGGCTTACTGTCTCGAACATGCTGCGTGCATTGCTAATATCCACATCTCTGGAGACAAATGCATCAGCAGATCTCTTCTTAACAGCCCCGATACCATCAGCTACTCATCTGCCATGTCTAGCTTGCAGGAAATTCCAAGATACTCAAACACTACTGTACAAAATAGGTAAAAATTCTTTTTGCATCTATGTGCATTGTGAAAAATCAAGGTTTTCCTTTCAGTTGTCTTGGGGAATTTCATTGTCTCAATCAGGTAGCAGTTTTTAGAACCAGGTGTGCTTTCTTTTGATCTCATTGCTTTCTTCATTCTGTCCGATCGTTTTCTGTACTTTCCAGTCTTGGTGTTTCTTTGAAGCATAATCTCAAGCGACTTGATTTCTATGTAAGCTTTCCTCACCAGTGACCTCCCTCGCGCAATATATCCAATATTGACATTTCCTCATCTGGAGACATCGGAGAAGTCAGAGCTTTCCCAAGAACTATAGATAATCCCGCTTTTCGATTGCCATTGTCTCCTTCTGCACCTTTTGTCACGCGAGGACCTCGATGACTGTATTGAAAGGATTTCCCCTGTCTCTTTACGATGCTTATACCGTAAAAGTTCATTTTTTAAGTATCGTTCGTGTTTCTCTGTATCAGACTTTAGCTTGTCTCGATGCTTCCGAGCCCCCTCTTTGCAAGATAAACACATTATACAGTTGAATTCGAAAAACAAGGCAAAACCATAAATATGTAAAATCTTTAACTCTGTTAGATATTACACATCAAGTGTCGATAACTGTCAACAGGAGAGTTATTTCTGTCTATAACGTTTGGAAATGTCACTACCGTAACAACAGTGTCATTACCTAACACAGACGAGTGATGAATTTGTTACGGTAAGGACATGTTACGGAGATGACATTTTGTATGAACAGTCCTTTTGACTGTGTCATAATTGAGTTATACTTTGGAAAGTGACTTTCAGTGATACATCGCTGCATAGGCTTTTTCAGTAGAAAAACTTAACTTAAAATCCTTAACTTAAATCAATCCTTGCATCCTCTTTATGACAAATGTGCGGTAACGACGGAAGAAGGATATACGCAGGGATATGCTAAATACAGATTACCTATTACTCTCCTTGTCTAAAATCCCACCTTCTGACAATGTGTATTTGCTCCCTCTATTGACCACAGGTCGTATACACAACCGCCGCTTAGAGTTGTCTCGGACTTTTACAAATTGTTGCAGTAATGACATGAAATCTGGAAGAAGGCTAAATCTGCCCAAAATTGAACAACCGGAAAACGGCTGCACTAGTTCGAAACACGGCGAGTTTCCATTCTTTCTGAATTCCACTATAAAGACCCAAAGAGGGAGCAAAACACTACCTTTGATTGACCAATAGGCGCTGAAGGTGACTGCAGACAAGCAATTTCGTATTAATCTGACATAATTGTGTCGTTTTCTATATAATGCAAAAACATAAACCTGGTTCATAATGTGTCTTATTTATTTATTTCATACACGTATGAGACAACCGTGTATAAGAAGAAACAAGCCGGACATTATTATGTCCTTTTTGGTGTAGAATCACCCAGACACCCTAATGATCCTTGTTAAGAGAGGCCAATCGCATTCTTCTTAGAACCTAATGGAATATACGTGAGATGTTGTGTGTGTGGCCGAGCTGAAAGGTAAGGGTCACAGTAGAAACCTGCTTTGCAGTTCAGAAATGACTTATCTGACTTGGAATGAAAACGCATAAGCTCTAGCACTGCTGCCCGCTGTGGCTATGATATCCCGTCAGTCCATTTTACAAAAGAGGTATTGAAACAGCAACCTGGGGCTAGGAGTATCCCAGCAACCAAGCGGTCGCCAGCTGTCCACCACAAGTAATGCAGTTTTCTGTCTGACACGTCGGTATGCAATACCTGTAATTATATTAAATACGCATGCAGGCGCAGATTGTGTCGAACTATTCGATCTGTGCTTTGTCAGCTTTGGAATTGTAAATACTATGTGTTGACTTAAATACAGTACCAGCAGGAGAAACATGGAGACACCTACATGTACAAGTAGCGCCATCTATGATGTCACTTTCATACAGCTTAACTTTCTTTTAGAGTTTCCGCGTTTTGGGGTTTTTTTCCCAACTGAATGAGTCTAACACTGCATGCTGCCAAGTGCATGTAGGTCTGTAAGGCTATGATAACGTATACCGGTACGGTCACAGCCATGTTTTCTTCCATAGAAACCAAGCTTACTTTAAACACCTCTGTCTTCCCGTGTATATATACTGTGGTTGCGGCAACAGAAAGTGTGTGGTCCTACCCATACATGTAGATGTCTTAGCTGTCAATTACAGGTGTCCCCATGTGTGTCATCAATGGTAAATCCACACCAGCGTAAAACTGGTTGTAATTTGGAAAAAATTTCTGTGCAACTCACAGGCCCTTGCATAAACGTAATAGATCGCCTATGCTTGTGCTATAGCTATACCTAGCCCTGACCGGCCGTCTCTTCATCTCAAAGGTTAACAGCCCTGGTGCCAGTATGCTACCTGTCATATCACGGTACCTTCTTTACCTGCTGTCCCTCACACATCGATGTTTGGGACGATAAAAAGTGTATGTCCGTACTTGCAGTTGTCCGAAGCAGAATGATTTTCTCTCGAGAAAAGGCGGGTCAACCTTAACACAAACATGGTGGTTGTTGTAGGTGCCTGGCGACGATGGTCATGTAGTTTTCGGCTCTGTTGAATTTACCAAGGATCGGATGAGGGGACATCTGGCCCAGATCAGAATACGATCAACCTGAGGCACAGCACGTAAAGCAGATTCGGTTATATGACAGTTAACATTATTGACATAAGGGCTACTACCATTCGGGATGAAGAGATGGCCCGTCAGAGGTGACCTATACTCTAACTATGCCGTATAAAAAGTAAGGGAGCCTCCGTTTTCCTCCGTGCAGTCCAATTTGAGATATCCATCAATTTCTCTATGTTCCAAATTTCTGGCCACAAAGCGTGATGCCCACATGTAAGCATCATGGACAGAGCCAGGCCATTGGTAAAGGATGGAGGAAACGAGCAGTAGAATCAGTGGCTCGAACCTGGATGTACATCTACTAGTATTCTTAGAAACACCAGTGAGGAGACACCTGCAGAAACACCTATTTCCGGTTATTCAGCAACTATTCCCTGGCCTTGAAGCATACAGCGGGTTGAAAATATTATTAGAATCTCAGATCAACGACAGAGCAAAGTGGGGGGGGGGGGCGTGGAAATGCCGGTGCAGATGGAGTCCAAGATATTTGCCTTTTTATTTTATATGCTTTATAAATACATATGTGCACACTTTGTTTGGCATTTTATCACGGTTTTCAGAAAGAGTGATCTCAAGATGCTTGAAACAAATTCTCTTTGCTGTGCACGTCAGCCTAATCTGAGTTTTTTTAACAGAATAATTAAGCTCTTTCTGGTATTGCTGGGCAGGAGTCCAAGGTCACTGCTGCAAGAATTCTATCCTACAAAAACCTGATCTGTAGCAGGAAATATTTCAGTGAATGAAGGTTGAGGCCTTTACTCCTGAAGTGAGTAAAACTGTTGATTAGATTCATCTAATCAGATGTGAGTAAGTCTTCTGATAGATAGATATATGGGGAGGCTTTCCAGCCCAATGGCAGGGTTTTGTAGGACATTATGAAGCCACCAAACTGAATGCCAGAGCATGTCTGTGACTTCAGTTTTGCATGATCGTACCCATGCTTCTCATCACAGGTCGCTATAGAGGTACCTTGATCCACAGCACGAGACAGGCCTCTTAGCGTTTCTGATTTAAAGGGAAAGCTCCTTTATCCACAATCCTATCATCGTGGAGCAGGCGTGGCTTAGACGGCTCTGTTGTTGGGTGGATAAAACACAACGAAACCCTAAAATATACAATGAAAAGAGTATGATTTCTTCTATCAATCGCTACCAATTACATTTTATTGGAATTTTTTGTTTCTTTGCTATCTTAAGCCAAAGTAAATAGATCCAATATAAGACCGAACGGATTAGGAACGGCTGCATCTTTAATATGTCATGGAGGTCTGTCAGCCTTTAGCCAATGAGAGACAGCTTGATAAATATCAAGGCGCTACAAGTTGTCATATACTCTGAGTTAAGTTTGAAGTCCTCGTAAAGCTTCCTTACCGTCTAAAGTTTGTTGAAACCTCGCTAAATTATTAGAAAAGTCTTTTTTTCAAGACCTGAAGGCCAAACATGCCGGGCTACGCGGCTGTTGGATGCTATAACAGCACCAACAAAGTGGGGAATTAAGAAAACACTCTTTCCATGGCTTCCCATTTCGCAAGAGGCAGTTGTTACGCCAGAGGCTGCATAATTTGGTGAAGAAGGATATCACTCCAAGGAAAACGCCCATCTATTGCTCAGCTCACTTTCTGCCTGATTGTTTTATGCATCAAGTCAAATCGGCCGATACAAAGCGGTTCGGGATGAAGAAAAGACTGAAGGATGGCGCCATACCATCACCGAATGACTGTATTTCCATCAGAGTCCTCGATTGAAAGGACACAAAGACAAGAAAGGTTAGAACTTAAGTTGGTTTATTCTAGTTAGCTCTGAATATTATTCTCACTATTGCTGAATTTTCTAAATCCACTATTCTACATTTACATACATCGATAAGAGAAATCACTGCGACTACTGAGGATAACAGGTTGTAAAGACTACAATAGCACTGGCTCTTACTACTTTGCACAACTGGAAGTTCTGAGTTCGTGTCTCACCTGCGCCGATATTTTCTGGTCCTGTGTTGGAAATTTAATATTTTTAAATACCTGTATATGTTAATTCCCTGACAGTGACCCAAAGAACAGGGGTGTAGAAAACATATGTTGTAAGACTTGACAAAGCCATGGCCATTACACTCTCCACGACTTAGTTATTTTGTGTTTTGGCAAGACAGTGATTGCTGCGTCACATCCGCTTCCTAAACCAGCCAGAAAACCGAGTCGTGAGAGTAGGACAGGAATGGATAACACCGAGCTTCGTACTTTGAGGATGGATGGAGGGTAAAGGATGAAGGTAACACGAACGCTTTTTTGTACGGTTTTCTAGTTGCTGTGAGTCTGAACTCTCGTCACATGCCAGCTATGTGTATCGGGAACGCAGCGAGCAAGAACTCTGGACGTACTGCAAGATTTTACGGTTACATGTACAGCTCCTGTAGCTCCGTGCTCTAAAGGTAGTGGGTGCAAAATCTTTTGAGCAAAGGGTCATATGCACTATAGTAGACTGAGCAGAAAGCCTCGCAAAAGAACTCAGTGTTTGGTCAAAGTCTTGCACACGTTTAAAAAGAGAAACTAAGCTTATTCCCTTTAACGTGTAATTCTTCTTCAGGACGGTGCCGTGATCATGTTGATTGTCTACCAAGACCACAATTTGATCTTAAGAAAGAAAGTTTTGTAAGCGTGCGTGAGATAATTTTAAGTGATATAATGTACAGAGCTTAAAGATCATATCTGGCTCAGGAATGACAAGATTGGAGAGGTAAACCTTGGCATCGAAACCGACATTCGTGTACCAGCTGTCAACCAAAATGGGCGTTCCGGTCAATAATCGCAAGACCAGTTTCCAAAAACTTCGCAAGAGCCAAATATTCCAACAGGACACTCACATTCCCGCTACATCCACGTACAGTAATCAATCGGACCAAGTGGTACACCCCCACCTAGGTGAACGGGCAACAATTTAAGCCACCAAGGCTTCCAAACACAGACACCAAGGAGACGAAAATATAAAAATGATGCCATAATCAGACGAAAGGGAGTCAAAACTTATTTGCAAATATGGTCTTTAATATATTTTTTATTTATTTCGTTTTTCAGGAAGAAAGGGGTATTGAAAATATTTTTGTATGGTGGGTACCTTGAACCAACATTTGGTATTTATCTTAATGGCATAATAAATTTTTACATAAGGATGTGATGCATGTCTAATGGATTTTTTTAATGGTAAGTTTGTTTTTTGTATCCAAACATATGCATTCGACCTGAATTGCGACAATAATTCTCAATATATTAAAAATATAAATATGATCTAATTCCCGGTTTGACACATTTGTTAGCTAAAAAGGACAAATTCTGGTGCAAAAATATTTATCAAACATATCAGGATTTACAACATTATTACAAAAAGACAATATATACCAAAAAGGGGCCTAAATATCCACCATACAAAAATTATTTTCAAGTGTCTTTTTCTCTTTGAAGAAAAATCGAAAAGTATTGAAGACCACATTTACAACTAAATTTTCATACTCTTTCATCTGAATGTTTTCTCCACCTGTAAAAGATATCCACAAAATCTCAAAACATCGCCACCAAGACGTATAAACAACGTCACCAAGGCAATTCCCTAAGACATCTCGACAAAGCAGAAGGAAAAACGCTGACGCCTGACATCCACCATTCCAGTCGAAAGTACAGTGCGCCAGGGTGTTTCGTCGTGAGAGGGCGGTGAGGTTGCCAGTAGAAACCTTCATCAAAATAATGAATTTCGGGTACAACAGGGTGTTTACTGATACAGATAAGTAAAACCTATGCTAGACTGGTGGAAACTAAGTTTTATAACTTGATATTAAATAATTTCGCTATTCTGATTTCACAACTGGCGCTGGATACAGCTTACCGAAAACATGGCGGTCGCCGGTCGATTGCAAGTGTAAACATTCACCTTTATACAGCCTAAACTACATCGAATTATATCTTCATAGAATATACTTTGATATCTTTAGTATCAGTATTTTCTCCTACGTGTAAGTAGTTTTGTGGAAACTTACCTTAAAGCTAAGCAAGGGTCCAAAAAGTTGTGTAACAGTGGGGATAGTAAAGAGGCTCTAGAGTGGCACACTTTATATTTAGTTTCACAAAACCCCCACCCACCAAATTAGTGCCTTTATTCGTCGAAGCAACAAAGCAGCACCACACATAGTACAATAATATTTTGCTAGCCTGACTTTCAGTTGAATGTAAGTTATCTGAATATTAAGCCTATCTGTATACAACATCATTATACAAGAATTTAGCTGTTTTGAACTGGATTCTTCGGCTTCGAACAATCGAAGCAAGCTCAAATGTGAACAACGGAAAAATAATATTCAAGAAATGTCAAAAGTATGTCAACAGTTCAATGTGCAAGGAATGCCTAAGACAGCAAAGGGAGGTATAACGATTAAAGCACTTCAATGGTTTACTACATAACAGTTACACATAGAAATGAATTTAAAACTTGTACAAGCTGTTATACTCAAAATTCTTACATATAAGAAAACATACATCTTGAGAATTAAAACTCAGATTTTCTGTCAATGCAGTCCAGTTTGAGATAGCCGTCAATTTCTCCATGTTCCAACTGTCTGGCCACAAAGCGTGATGCCCACGTGTAAGTATCATGGACAAAGCCAGGCCAGTGGCTGACAATGTTGGTAAACCTGAAAACAGGCCATTTTTTATATCATTGAAAATTGCAATGTCAAATATACTATTAGTGTATGGGCTAGATGAATATTTGCAGTTACGGCTATAATTTTAACTGATCAATCAATATAGCCCGTTGGCCCTCCACGGCCGAGGGGGTGAGCGCGCCAGTGCTGCGTAATAACGAAGGTGCCTCTCACCAATACACTCGCTGTGAGTTCAAGTCCAACTTTTGCTGGATTTCTCTCCGGCGACACGTGGGAGGGTGTGCCAGCAACCTGCGGATGGTCGGACTATGCACGGTTTCCTCCTACCATATTGCTGGCCGCCGACGTATATGGGAAATATTCTTGAGTAAGGCGTAAAACACCAATCTAAAAAATAATTATAGGCCTTTGCATGAAGGTCAGTTCGCATCTCCCTAAATCTATAGGTTATCATTCGACTCAATTTTTTTTACGACCCTCAGCACTGTTACATCACACTCATGCCTACTGCACCACTCTGTGCTGCGTTCGTCAGTAGAGTTAATAGACATCATTGATGCCTCTTTGTTTTGCAAATATTAAGGCAATAACCACAAGCGCCTCCATATTTAGTATTCTTACTGAATTTACGTCGGCCCAAGGATTGGTGTAAATTAGCACCAAACTTGACACCAAGTCGTAGCTACCCCCGTCTTTGTAAGACGTTCAGTCGTTGCTGCGACACACGTTCAACAGGCTTATACCCAGTCGCAGCCTGACTCCAGCTTTGTAAGAAGGACCCTTGCTGATGTGAATGCTCTCCTCCTTTATGCAACGGCCTTGTGTATATCTGATGTTGATGATCACCTGGACGTGTGATTATATGTGCTAATCTCAGTATGTGGCGTGTCTCTGAAGTGATTACAGATATGGGATGAATGACACAATCTGTTAGGTACACCATTCCACCACGCACAGATACAGCTGATGCTTCCTCTGATGTTTGGCAAGGCATACAATGAAGACACGCAACATTTATGTCATGCATAAATGGACAATCACAAATTAAAAAAAAAATAAATAAATGGGAACTTTCGTCAAATCACTTGTCAATTTCCTAAGGCCCAAACCTCTTTTACCCAATATTTCCCGAAACGCAGATGAACCCGGAAAGAGCGTGTTGATGGTAAGACAAACAAATACATGCATTATCCTCTCAGTTATTTTTCAGCACTTCGTCTCCAAGCTAAACAGGTAATCACCAAGGCTGTCTGTTAAGGATAGTCAAAATGGCGGTTGAGAACAAGGAAAGTCCTGTACAATCACGAAGACAACATACGTCAACAATGGGAAGCGCCAGTGATATACATGTACAATGGGGTGACTAGAAAATCGCATAACCTGGATAATACTTGCAAATCCGTGCCAATGAAGACGGACTGCAAGAGACCTGTGGCTTTTCCCTGTTTTCCAACATCCGTCTTTAAAAAATGGTACATCCTGCTTCCTCACTAGGCGCTCAGCAATAAGAGGATAGAGGGTGGACTGGTCGGCCCGGTGTCAGTATAATGTGACTGTGAAGACTGGGTGAAGGGGCTTGTTGGGTGTCTCGGCAAGTCGTCTCGGTGAGGCAGCACCAGATAAAAGATACTGTTTTATCCGTCCTGCACCAAGGAGACACCGCCTTCGTATAAGTGAAATATTCTTGAGTAGGGCATTAAACAATAAGCATTCACTCATTCATTCAAGAATGTACGCTCTATTTACACTGACACGAAAATCATAAATATAAAAGTCTCAAGGACAGGCGAAAAAAAATAATCAACAAATA
Organism: Acanthopleura granulata; assembly: GCA_016165875.1. Classification (NCBI taxonomy): domain Eukaryota; kingdom Metazoa; phylum Mollusca; class Polyplacophora; order Chitonida; family Chitonidae; genus Acanthopleura; species Acanthopleura granulata. The sequence continues at coordinate 20,252,458 of JABBOT010000008.1, forward strand.
TAATATTACAGACCCTCACAGCATTCGCGAACATGAATTATTTGACAGTTGGCATCACAGAGGGGAACATGGCGTACCCCAACACCAGGATCCCTGGAAAACTTCCACGGACTCAACTCCTAAGGACCCACGGTAGACTACAATATTTGTTCTCCAATTCTGATCCTGTTTGGTACATTTAGGAATATCGCCACGTTCACCCCTGCTCTGGATTTACTCTTATCTTAATTTGTTATATTGTATTTATGCATGAACCGGGATTCTGCTTGTGAACTAAGAATCTCCGAGATTTGTTAATTTTTCATTGTGTTCGTACAAAATACATGTTAACTGCTACCACAGCGCAACATCAAAATGTATATAGAGTATACTGCACAATAAATGTTGAATACCATAAATATTGTTCGAGTAAGAGGTGGAAGTGATAACCCACGAGACCGAAAGCGTTCACTGTGTAATATTCCATTTATTATTTATATCCTGACATTTTCTCTACATATATATAAATGCGTATCAGTTGTTTGTTGCATTCGTGAAAAAATAAGCAATGTGCCATCTTCGTCGTATTTCTGATTCTATTCATACGCGCTGCAATTTCGATCACAAAACCTTTTTACAGTTTTAAACGCAGTCTGTAAGTAATTATACATTCTACAAAGGTGCTTAATGCTAATGCAGTATATGTGTTTACGTAAATTAAGCACATGAAGAATTTTTGCCGCTTTGTTTGGCGAGCTATATATTACGCGGAAGTGCACGGCCTTGTGACGAACATTTCGGGGCCCTGGGACATCAGCTGTTTACTAGGACCGTTCAGAAAGTGTTGAACTGGAAACGATTTTTGAACGCTCATGAGTATAATCACTGACGTTAGGTGCAAGCTGCGAGAGACGTATATGTCCACATTTTTGACACCACTACCACTCACTGATTGTGACAGGCCTGCGCCCCCGGGGAGGGGGGGGGGCGAACGCAAAAAGAGCTGTTGATCAGACTCTTTCAGAGTCATAGGTATGTTTCACAGGGCTATCATGTGCTTGAAACGGTGCGTGGCAACGGCCAAAATTACATCGCAAGGGGCGAGGGTTGAGAATTTCCACAAACTGAAGAAGCTGGACAAGTGAACATAGCAATTAATTAGACCGAAGTATCCTGTCCTGTACACGGTGAGCCAGCACATGCACTGGTGAAGCAAGATAACAGTTTATTCAACAACAACAACACATTTTGAAAACGAGGAAGAGGTATGGAAACCAGTCATTTTTATGTTAAATACGTTAAACAATTATGCAAAAAGAGAAGAAACAAACGCAAGAACATCAAGTCAGTTATTGAATAGCGGTTAAATATTAAAATTATTTTATTAATATCTGAACTTCTGTATGATGTAAATGTGACTGTAAATATGTACTTTAATTTGGAAGTACTGCATGTGTAAGTTACATATACATGTATATCACACATTCTGACAGTTTTGATACGGAATATTGCATTTATAATTTTACTATTATCAGAGAATATTGAATAAAGGTGCATGAAATAAGAGTTCATTAGTTCATTTCGTAATGCATTTTTCAATTCTTCTCACATTTTAACCTGTCATATGACGTTAGCTGTAATTTTCAGATTCTGTTACGGTGCCCTAATAATAGCAGTACAGAATGAAGCAGTCAGCACACCCAGAATACTTAACACTTAATACAGAATACTTTTTTTGCGCTGTGAATTATTGGCCAGATGGAATTCTAATAAAAGTAAAAAACTAAAAGAAAAAAAAAACAGGAAAACATTGAATCCTTATAATTGTATACTGCTGTTCTAATTTTGAAAATTCTGATTTTTTATTTTCCACGTGCACATCACCAATCTTTTTCAGATCACGTTTTTAATACTGAGTGTTAAACTACAACACTTACTAACGAAGCCTTGTAGGCAGCATTGCTAATTATTTTACATGTACAATAAATTAATACATAAATTTGTGTTAGGCATTAAGATCACAAACATTCAAAGCAAGTGAAGTTAAGTGTATAATTTGACTAATCACTGAAAAATTCTTTGTCCGTAATAACTAAACCCTGTCATAAAAAATAGATCAGGATACCCCTTATAAAAAATATTTGTATTGATAGTCTTAAACACTGAAACATTAACATCATATGCTTGTATTTGAAACTCCAAAATCTATATATCACTATCAGTGTCACTTCCATGTGACAGGGGCTGAATTCTTCTGAACTTGGAGGGAAGATCAACGCAGGAGTTGTTTGGGGCTGGCTGACAGTACACATTTACCACAATGTTGCTGAATGTGCTTCTCTGGAATATCACCTTGGTGTCAGCGCGTGAGTACTGGTATTACTGGCTGGATGATAATGTGTGCGTAACGGGGAGAGCAGGCTGAAGTGTGCTACAGGTGATAGATGTGAAGCTTTCTGCAGTTACTGGTACAAGTTATTTTTTGCCTTTGTGGTGGTAATAATATTAGAAATATTAGCCTGTTTCTTGGTGTTCAGTGTACAGTAATTGTGTACACTGCTTAGGTTTCTGTTTCCTGAAATTGATTTGGTTAGGATGAATGGTGTTGTCATTCGGCTTTTATATTAAGTGTTTTCGATCACTATGATTGGTGAGTTGTTTATTTGTGGACAAATTTCCTTGACATTTCATGGCTTTGATGATTAAATAGATTTTGTTTATGCCCATCCTCTTTCGCTTAACCCATGATGAACCATCATAATTAATTGACAGAAAAAATGCATCATCTGGACCACTCTTGTTTTCAGGACGTTTGCTGGCATACTGACTACAAGGAAAAAAGAAAGGAAATCATGAGCTGAATCAAATGTCTACCTCAGAAAAGAACTGTCTAAATGTGGGTCTCTAGGAAAGTGGAAAACATTTTTTACCTAAAACAAAGTTTTCATTTACTGATCTATTTGGGATGGGTCAGTGAGGTGATGTCTTGTTAGTCGTGAATTGTCAAAATTATCAATATGTATTTCTCATAAAGTTATGCATTTGTACTTTATGTCATATATTATATATCTAAGTTACTTCAGCTTGTGTGATGTTGTAACAGGCAAGTTTTGTCTTTGCCAAGTATATGTATCTATGCAAACTTTTATAAATTTAAAATATAGATTTCTAATTTCTAATGAAAACATATCCTATATTGTGAGAAAGCATTTTTAATCAAATTCAGCCAATATATCATAAAATTTATCTCTGTGCTTCAAATATGAATAGGGCTCGTGGACTTTCTGGTTGTTCTGACGTTTCATAAGCCCTTGGTTTAACTTTTCTCAGGTCATGGGGGTCTTCTCCTGTCCTCGTTTTGGTTTGAAGTTCCTGACTTTACACAAGATACCGCCTCCCGTCCTCATCTGTCTCCAGCTGGATGTCTCCCCAACTCAGGTTGTACTGCTCTACTCCACCTCTCATTTCAAAATACAATATGTTATTCATCCATAAGATGCTAATGAGTGCAACTGGACTTCTCATCCCAAGTTCACCATTCTCGTACGGTTTGTCTATTTCTTCATCTCTAAGCTCGTCTGAGGCATGTGGCTTATTTTCTTTGTCTGTTGATTTCAGCTGTTTTTGCTTACTTTTCAGAGCCTCTCCGCAGAGTGAAAGCCGTTTTCGATCATTTACAATGGGCAGAGGATACTTCTTTTGCAGTTGATGCCTGTCGATTGAGTAAAATAAGCCACGTAGACTTGATGGCTCATAGTCCGACCCATCTTTCTTGTGTATGGAAAGAAGAAATCTGCTCACAAACTCGGCCAAATTCGTCTGCAACTAAAGTTTCAGGCTCTTCATTTACTCCATTCTGTCTTAAAAAGCTAAGGAACAAGTCTGTCTAAATGGCTAGTTAGATGAAACTCCTGTTGTGACCCCACGCTGACTGAATGAAGCGACACAATGAATGCAGCAGACGACATGTACAAAAGTAGTCCGACAAGGTCAACTGTGGGTCATGGGTCAAGGTCTCCACCAGTGTAGTAGCAAAGTGTAATAACAAGTGTGATATCTAACTAATGAAGATATCATTTTTATAAGTGAAGGAAAAGCTGGGATTTCAATATATTTCACTATTTTGTCGCCCACTTGGATGTCACATAAATAAATTTCACATCATACACCATTGTTAGACTCCACGCGACTGTGACGTCATACCAGGTGTATAGGAATAAATTATTGGCTCGTGCTGCATGTACATCTATTATCATCTGGCCTTGGTACTTTAGTGAGAGCGAGAGATATTCGAACCTATATGTAAGGCATGCACTGACTTCTTACAGCGCTTACATTCTGTTAATGCTGGACTATGACTATATTCGTTTCCTTGTCTCTCCTTTAAAAGGGGTGCATGAATCTACATTATTTTTGGTATTGACTTTTGTGAATTCATGTTACCTGTGTCTGCCCCACTACTGACCTCCTGAAAAATAACACTCAAATGCGACTGAAGATCCAGGGAGACCAATAAGTGGCTGAGGACAAGGAACACAACACGCAGAAGACATTCTATCCATAAACTGCTTCTCTGACTGCGAATGCCTGGAAACAGGAGAAAAGCCATCAGTGTTTTTCAGCCTACGCTCACTGAAAGCATTACCCACGTTATGCAGCTTTCTGGGCACTTCAGCGTAGAAAAAGGACCGGCGTTTCTCCTTGCTGAAGTATATATAATGTATATATACTGTAGCTATCATTATACAATACTTACTCCTGCGTCAGCTCACTCAGTTGGCCAGTCATTCTGACTGTCAGTGTCAAACTTACTCCTTACGACGACGGCCTTTGTCGGTAACTGCTTAGCCTGGCGATGTAATCCTTGAAAAACGAAAATGTCATCTGGTGCCTTTCCGTTTTACGTCAAACTAAATACAACGTAGACTGGTCACTTTCGTTTTTGTAATGGCAAAACAATAATTATTCCAAAGTGCCTTTACTTCTTGATCAACAGGTCTCAACAAAACTGGCAGTACAGCGTCTTGAACCCGTGGGTTGGTGCAGTACAATGATCCATTAGTATCTTACCAATGTGGTCGATGTGAGTTACGCCCAACTGTGACTGGTACATGATGTCGGCCAGCAACCTGTAGATGGACGTTAGTTTCGACCAAGCTTTGCCCGGTTTCCTCCCGCCATAGTTCTGGATGTCGTCGAATAAGTGGAACATTCTTGAATACGTGGTAAAACATTAACATAAGGGACTCCTGAGAAATGTTCATGCGACCATCGAGTCTCTGTGTCCTCTCTGTGCCCTTATCGGTGATCAACGGCATCTAATGGCCTTGATCGCCGAATGGAAGCACAGTGCTCTCCACAGTCATCGTTCAATGCATGTTATTGGTCAGCCAAAGGAAGCACAAGGCCTAGACTGACGGTATATTTGGCAACAGAACGTATCTATTACGTGGAGACCATTGTGCAGCCATTCTGCAACCACGGCAATGCTTGTGCCCCAACTCAGCCACATTTAAATCAACCAGCGTCCTCGGCGACCTTTGTGCAACTGTTTTGAACATGTTCAGTAACATATGCGGACCATGGTGATATCTAAGCATTCTGTGTACCACTTTTTGAACGACCTAGGAAACCACTCGATCTTCTTTTAGCCTAACTGCGATCTAGCCAGGAGTTTTTTTTGTCGCCATCCTGTTAAAAGGGGATATAATCAAATAAACAAATATATAAATCAATTCAGAAACATGCACTAAGTATACCTTTGTATGGGAACTTTTATGCCGAAAAGTTATATTATATGTATTTTCTTTACGAAATTCTTTCGTAAAGTCATGTGGAATCTCCAAAACCAATGTAGATTGTGAATCATCTCTGTTATGACATGGACCAGGCAGAATTTATACTGCATTTAGTTCTGACTCTGGCCGCTTCAGTAGCAAAGCAGAGTTATCAATTATTATAATGCAGTCCAAGCAGCGTCACAGGGTTGGCGTCGGAAAGTCGGACGAAATTCTTGCCTTGCAGCATTTCTTAGATTCTGTGTAGTATATGTTCATCTCAAGCAATGTCACAAGTTATTGACTTGAAAGAAAAAGAAGAGATGAGAGGCGTGTCAATGTTGCTCCATTGAATTTTGTTCAAATTTTACATTGAGTGTAACACTCTTGTTGGCTTCGCTTAAGATCGCTGGAGGCCTCTGTTAGAGTCGTATCCAATTTTCTTTAACCTTAGCAGTTCTACCAGCAACCTGCGGATGGTCGTGGGTTTCCTCCCACCATAATGCTGGCCGCCGTCGTATAAGTGAAATATTCTTGAGTACGGCGTGAAACACTAATCAAAAAAATAAATAAATAAACTAACCTAAGCAAGTGGTGGTACAAACATTTGATGCTGTTACATCAACATGATGCTGTGTGGCCAGTAGCATTGAAGGCGACACATTTATACTTGTGTGTATATTTGGCCAGGACGCTATTCTGGGACTATAAGATTGCTTTGCAAATTGGAATATCAAGATAATCGTTTTCTTGTATCGCTGAAGACTAATGTGTGCTTCGCTCTTACATCTTACCAGTCTTTCGATTATGGACATGGTGGGAGGGGGAGGGAGACGCATTATATCTTAACAGTCTTATACATGGGTTGTTTACAGCTGGCAAATCATCAACATACCGTTTGGTTAATGAGAAAGATCGAGCCTGATGAATAACTTCTGCATATAGTCGTTTTCATGCGAGAACAGGTATAGGTCTGTCAAAAGTGGGGCACAATTTGTTCCCATCGAAATACCTACACACTGGTGATAAATATTTTCCCCAAATTTCACATTGATATCATTAATGAAAAATGGTGACTCAATAAACAAGAAGACATTTCATGAATGGTAACCCTTGTATGAAGTGGAACTGAAGAAGGTTTTGTTGCCACTGACACTAACGTAGCGGTGACTGGTTGATGAAATTCTATCAATGAAATCTGTATGCGTTATAGTAGTACAGAGAGTGGAGAAATCCTAAGCAGAAATACCCTTATATGGTATGTGTGTTTGGGCATCTAGTTCTTCAATGAGACTGAGTCCCTTTCAACAGCCTTGTTAAATAATAAATGAATATCACCCACCTCGAGACGACATGTTGCATGTACAACTATCATTAGCTGCTCTTGATATTTCATAGAGATGAAAGACATACATATATATATATATGTTCCGCACTCACAGAATGTATAGTATATATATATATATATATATACTATACATTCTGTGAGTGCGGAACATATACTTGTCGTTATTTCTCGTCTTGACTTTTGTGGATCGAGGTTAACTCGGAACACTGTTGCCATCCCTCATCGGCGGGACCGATGCTCATCCATGCTCAACCGATGCTTCAGCAGCTCTCTTGTGACTTCGTTTGAAATTTCGTCTCTCCTCGTGGTCCAGCCACTGCCATTGACTGTGGCCTCTCAGTAGGTTTACCGCTAAATGCTTATACATCAGGAGACTTTCTTGATAACTGTTATACCGTTTTGAGCAACCGAATGGGCGCGTATGGCTTTTGTCTTCCACGTATTCACCCATGTGTTACCAAGAATTTTCCATAACTTTTGAGTGAGACCAATCCGCTGTATTGTATCAGAAAGAACATCATAGACACTCCCAGCCACTGCAAACATGAGCAACGCCTACAATTGGCACCTCTGAGGGAAACACCAGATACCCCAACACGACAAGAGGACACCTGGATGCTTCATCGGACTCGTCTCCCCAGGATCCGCGGCTAGTGGCAGCCGATAACGTATGGAAGGTTTGCTCTCCAATTCTGATCCTGCCCGGTACCGTCGGGAATATCGTCAGCATTGTTGTGCTTAGGAGGAAATCCATGTGGAAGACGTCCTCATCTCCCTACCTCGTTGTCCTTGGTGTGTCTGATATTGCCGTTCTCTACACTGGCCTCCTCAGACATTGGCTCAGGAACTTCTTCGGCATCGACATTCGGGAGATTTCCCCCGTCATCTGTAAACTCCACATCTTTTCCGTGCACACTTTCACGGACTTCTCAGTGTGGACTCTGGTGGCGTTTTCCTTGGAGAGGTTCATTTATGTTTGTACTCCGTTCAAAGCCAAGGTGGTGTGTACCCGGAAGAGAACCTATTTCACTCTGGCTCTTATCCTGACCGCCCTTGCCATTCTCAACTCCCACTTCTTGTTCGGCTTTGGTTCCATCTACGACAACGAGTCGTCCGTCCCTGACCATGAGTCGCCCTCGCTTATCTCCCACTGTGGCCCCTTTAACACCGACTACGCCGTATTCTACCACGAAGTCTGGCCTTGGATTGACATGTCAGTTTACTCAATCGTTCCGCTCTGTATGATTGTCGTTTCTAACGTCTCTATCGTTACCAAAGTTTCTCGTAAAAGGGAGAATCGGGAAAACATTCCTCCATGGCGGCCCTTCTGATCTCTCTCAACACCGTTCCTGGTGACCACGGTTCCCATCTGTATCTACTACATTGGTTTACCGGAGTGGGAACACATGGCAAGCTACGAGGAGAACATACAGTTGACCCTTTGTCAACCAACTCATGTATCTCAATAACTCGGTCAACTTTTTCTTTTATTGCTTAAGTAATCCTAGCTTTAGAAAGGAGATAAAATCCTTGTGCGGTCGCAGAGGGGCCGTTGGGGTGAGCGTGACTGCGCCCAGAGCTCCCTCAGGTATCTCTGTGGTCCCTCTTAATAGGTAGTCCACAATGCACCGTGCCTGACATGTGTGTAACACTGGGCAAGTTGTCTCATTAGTATTATTCACTAAAGGTAAAGACCACTCAAAAATAAAGTTATGGTGAGGGACAAAACAAACATTTAAACTGCACCTGAAAATGCCTTGAATGAATTTTTTTTGACCTTTAGTTAACCATATTACATACCTTCAGATGTCTAGATTGTATCACGCGTTTAATAGACCACACTGACAAAGTTGGTTCACTATGGACGTCACGCCAATGTTCCTCTAATCTTAAAACAGAACTTTAATGTTGTAACTTTATTCAGAGCTGAACATAAAGATGTAAAATAAGTTTTGTGACGTCACTGGTGAACCACACTATCAGTGTGGTCCATAAAACACACCATACAATCAATACATTTGCGTTTAATTTGGTGAAAAATCTAATCTAAAATAATCTAGTTTTTAATAGTCTTTTCACTCACCATGACTCCAATTTTTGTGTGGTCTTTCTCTTCAATACGCACCATCCACAATGAAAATGGAGAATTAACTTGTGAATCTCTGGGCACCTTCGTGTATGTTTTTTAAGAACACTGGAGTGAGTCGTTTCATGTAACAATGTTAAAGTTTTGCACCAATGTATAACGTTTATGGGTATGGTAGACCAATTGTTCATTAAAAGGATTACAAGAATCTCCTTTACATGCAAAATCCTGGATGAATTGCTATGAAGCGGCTATGTTTTTAGCCTATGTGAGACTGACCAATCAGAGAGCTAGGATACATTAGCTGATTATAAGCTGTGGCGTAAATCTCTCCGAATTGACTCACGGTGTAACGTGTAATGACAAAGGGACAGGGCACTGCTTTATTTATTTATTTATTTGATTGGTGTTTTATGCCATACTCAAGAATATTACACTTATACGACAGCGGCCAGCATTATTGTTGGAGGAAACCGGGCAGAGCTCGGGGGAAACCCACGACCATCCGCAGGTTGCTGGCAGACCTTCCCACATAAGGCCGCAGAGGAAGCCAGCGTGAGCTAGGCTTGAACTCACACGGACCACATTGGTGGGAGGCTTCGGTCATTGCGCTGCGTTAGCGCGCTAACCGACTGAGCCAATGAGACTGCTTTAATATTATAACAAGCGCAGGTGTGAACAATACTGCAAATTAAAGACTTCAAAGTTCCACCACACTTGTAACATCATGAGACGTTGTTTAATCTGCTAGGCTCGGAATACTACGGAGCCGTAAAAGTGACATAGTGCAAAAGAAAGATATTGGTAATACAAAAACACTGTATGTATATTTTCCTGTGTGGGTGCGCTCGTCACATTCACGAAATCGCGCTCTCGAGAAAACTGACCAATGAAAACGTCATGGGCCTACGTTGCCGTCCCAACCATTTTATCCCGTGTTCAGATGTCGGCAGTGGTACACGTGTATTAGAACAACATGAGCAAATTCATGATAGGATAATATCCATTTATGTTCTCCAATATAACACTCTTTATCTGTCCTTACTGTTTCTATTGGTCAATTGCCTCGAGAGCACCACTTAGTGAAGATATGGTGCGCACGACGTAGTAAAGACCTCGTGCACCGTCATAATAAAGATGTCGAGAGCACGTGATAATTATTATGTCGTGCGAACAACTTAGCAAAGATGTCGTGCGCAAGACACCAAAACTCCCCTGCTCACGAGATAATTCTGCGTCTCTTTTGAGCACGACTTATTAACAAAAATATACGTGAAACTTTCAAACTAATGTTGATAATCTTTTTTCTGTTTATATTTTGTTCATCATCTCACGTTTGATACCGCCTCATGGTAAAGATCCGTCATAACTTACAATTCAAAACCTTACAAGCTTGAAAACACACACACACACACACACACACACAGACTCTTTTCCGTTGTTCACGTCTCCTGCTTGATATTTATTTATTTATTTAATTGGTGTATTACGCCCTACTCAAGAATATTTCACTTATACGACGACTGCCAGCATTATGGTGGGAGGAAATCGGGCAGAGCCCGGGGGAAACCCCCGACCATCCGCAGGTTGCTGGCAGACCTTCCCACATACGGTCGGAGAGGAAGTCAGCATGAGCTGGACTTGAACTCACAGGGACCGCATTGGTGGGAGGCTTCGGGTTATTGTGCTGCGATAGCTCGCTAACCGACTGAACCACGGAGGCCCCCTCCTGCTTGATAAGTGTCGTTGATAGGTAGTGCATTTGTTTTCTTCTCTAATCGGCATGTCTTCCAAACATTTTATGTCTTAACAAATTCATAAATTAAATTTTGTAAAAAGAAAGTTATTCAGTAAACCTGACAATAACTGCTCATCGTCCCAGCATTTACCGTGAAATGGAACACCTGGAGGACATTTTGTTGCGAACACATCACAGTTAAAGTGTGAATCTAGTTACTTTATGACAAGGTAGCGTTTGGCCTTTGAAAATGAAAAAGGGAAGTTGTGATTGAGCTATTTTCTCTGATAATTGCCGGTGTTCATTTGTTCATTTAACTCAGCAACTCCACGGCAAAGATTACGGACAGATTTGGGTAATGTTTGTGGCACAGCCTTGCCTTTGATCAAGCACTATAGGCCTAGCGTACGATTCGAGCGCACCTGTTGATTCCTTAACCTACACGCATATAACAAGACAAACATCATGCATTTAACATGTCGTTTTATGCCAAGACTTGCCAAAGTAAAACACAAACTTCCGAATGAAGGGTGAATACATTCTCCTCGTACATGTAACTGAAGTCCGTTTCAGTACAAACATAAACAACTTACATGCAGTTGTTAAAAATGGATCCCGTAAATCTGGATAAGATCAGATTAGGTATCACTGACATGTACGATTCGGATATTTAAGTCATACATTCTTATTATTCGAAAGCTTGCCGTGCTACCGCCTTTACATTAGAGTTTCCCGAATTTACACTCAGGGCAGGATTTGTGTATTTGATTGCTCTATTGCTCCATACTCAGGAGTACTCAAGAATACACTCCGGACATGATGGTGTATGCTTTTATGTATATGGATTAATGCTTGTTCATTTTGGAAGGGATTTAATTAAACATACATGATAATTATGAACAGCCGTTTTTGCCAATAACTTATGCTCTAATTTTGACGAAACTTTGTGATTTCTTTAAACAAGAATCCATTTAAGTTTTCTGGTGATCCGGATCTGGACACCGATCAATACAAGACAAATTAGAATTTTCACGTTGTACAATGAGTATACATCACCGCTGGTTTTCTTTGTTAACGTTTCCACAGATATACCGGGCCGTGGATGGACCCCAAATGTTCTTTGACATGCTTTTGGCCTCAATCCTTCTTTCATTCATTCTTGGCCTCCCTACTATCTCAATAACGAGGGTTTTGTTTGGAGATAACATTCATGAAGAGATAAAGTGAAGGACCATATAAATTTATGAACAACCTCTGTTCAGACAAAGCTGATTTAACACAGAAGCTAGGCAAAGTTTTTGGACATACATGAGCGGAGAAAGTTTCAAAAAAGGCGGAGGGGGAGGGGAAAGACAGCAAATTGGGCCCAGAAAGGGGACTACCGATCCGTAAATTGCCGTCTGTAACTTGGTAGTTAAGGTAATTTATTGTCTTTTTTAAGTGAAATGTGAGGTGGCTCAAGCACAAGGAATTGTCCATGCCCGATAGACGAAGATCGACCCAGGAGCCGCGTATGCCCCAGGAAGATCTGGGTTTTTGAATAGGCGCAGAGACGTTTTAGGCGGCATTTGGCATCTAAAATTGTGATATAAGGCTGGGATAAACTGACATTTCGGGCAACGTCATGTAATTTAAGGGTGTGGAAGCGGAGGAACTATTGTCACAAGCAAATAGGCAAGGGTTCAAAAGCCACCAAGGCCCCGGAAGCTCTGGCTTTTAAATAGTCGGAGACTCGTGCAAGTTCTGGACGATCTTTAGGTAACTAAAATTAGGACAGGACACGAAAAAAAAAAAAAAAAAAACGGCATATTTTTCCTTTGCGGTGATGATTTTGACATCATGTTAAAAGTGTAACGATACAACATTCCAGTCCAATAAGGGAAGGTTCAGAGGCGGCCTAGTCCCCGGAAGCTCCGGACTTTGTAACCAACCGGACAGATGTTTCGAGCAATTTGTGATGGCAAGTATAGGAATGAACACATTACCTTCAATATATCCATTCCATATTTGTAACCTAATTTTACACCTGCCAAAAAGGTGGAGCGGCAATTGCGCACCTCCCCCCCCCCCACTCCGAGATGCTTCGAGATTTTTTCCTTCCGACACGCGTTGGAAAAATCCAACTGAGTGTAGAAGTGCTTTCATCAGCGTTGCCCGGAACTATCAGATTGTCAACCCTGAACAACTCGACTGTTAAAGGTTAATCTCAGCTCACTTTTTATTTAAATTTACATATAGGGAAGAAAAAGTATTCACTACCCATAAATAAACCTCTTTCTCTTTTGGTTACATTTACTTTTCCAAAATTGGAAAAAAATTGGTCAGGAAGTCCGCTTAGGCGTGTTGAAACTTGTCAGATTTGTGACGTCATCAGGTTTGTCCTTATCAATCACAGTCTTAGCGGCTGATCCACGTGTTTTGAGGCACCTCGAGTTTGGACTAGAAGTCATAACGATGTCATTGTCACGATTCTGCAAATCGTCAACTGTAACTATGCCGCACGGATTCCCCATTAAATCAGCCGGTCGGTAGACTGGTGAACTCTGTAAGAGTGAGACTGGTGGGTGTGCTGCGACCCCTGAGGGCTAGTTTTCCTTGTCAACATCACGGTACTCCACCGATGATGGAAGTAGTCTGCAAATAAATCCAAGCGAAATAGCAAAACTATTTAGTTTCTCGAAACAGGTCTCAAGGGTCAAAGTGCGCCGGGCATATAATACAGTGTTCACTCGGGCTGATTTCCAAACTCGCGTGTTTCGCAGAAACTTTGTCCAGTGTAATGCCACTTTCTTTTCTTTCGACCAAGTCTACAAACACACACCATCCACTGTGTTGCTGGCCAAAATGCACACTTGAAAAATATTGATATTTCTGCGGTGTATGGATGACGTCGTTCAGTGGTAAATGGGTAGGAAAAGCAAAATGTCGACTAACAAGTTATTTCGGGTGACGTCAAATTTTAACCTGTATTAAATATTCGCATTTTTAATTTCAATATCTCGCGAACTACTGGGTATTTGTTAAGGAATAAAAGGTCATTTTAATTGGAATAATGTCCTCTATTCACTGAATAGAGTAAATAAATACAGTAAATATCTGAGCTGGTTATTACCTTTAAGGCACTTCAAACGTCTAATACGAGAATATGTGGTGAAAGTGTATGTTCCCTATAACAGAACTTGATATTGTCCAAGGCACTTCGTAGGCACTTCGGGGACCCCCGTGACAGAGGCCGTTATGACCCCGTGCCTCTCACCAATGCGGTCGCTGTAAGTGCAAGTCCAGCTCTTCCTCTCCGGTCGTACTTTGGAAGGTTTGCCAGCAACCTGCGGATGATCATGGGTTTCGCCAGATGCTCTTCCCGGTTACCTCCCTCTATGATGCCAGCCGCCGTCATATAAGTGAAATATTCTTGAGTGCGGCGTAAAACACCAATCAAGTAAATAATAAATAAATCGAAGACACTTAAGTCATGTGAAACTGCCCACCTTTAATGTTATGTTGAGAAAATTGCTGCTGTGTTAGAGGAAAAGACAGGGGAAATATAACGTAAATTGTAGTGAAAAGACTGAGGTTTGAAGATTTAAAAAATACCGTCCGATAATTGTTTAGACATTATCTAAGAATCAAATGCTTCATCGCCGTAAACTCATACAGCTATCAGAATGCGCGGACATTTTACACACCACATGCTGACTGACTGACGTAAATTGGGCCATTCTCTCTCGAGAGGCGAAATATTAAGCCGCGCTCCTTTTCTTCTGTAGTCGGCGCGCTGTTTGTGTAACCAAAATCTGCACACTCTGGCATATTGCCAGCTCTTCGTTTTTGTCTGTGCACCGACAAAATAAAGAACAGCAGCCAACCGTCCGTAATCGAGTTGAATTCGCATCCGTATATGAGTAGCGTTCTGTACATTCAATAGATAAAATTGTAATGATTTATAAAGGGCCCGATTCATGCCCTATCCGCTAATCCGACTTCACATAATCCTGCCTTCTGATTGAACAAAATTATTTTCACAGTTACGACGCCTTTTACGTGGAGGTATTTATTATTCTCGATTGAGCGTGTGTTATGACCTGCTTGGAAATTCGTTGCCTCGGAACTAAACATACCTTTAATAAAAGTTTGATAATCATTTTTAAATCTTCAAACCACACTGTTTTACAACAAACTCCCCAATACTTCCCCGGTCTTCTTTAAACATTATCAAAAAACTGTCACAGGCAGGACGGACAGTTATTTACGGGATTTGTTAGCATCCAGTCATAATGGCGGCAAAAATTCAGCACACAGGAGTAGAACACTTTGATATTTGCTTCGCAAACACACTGTCACGCAGCTACTCTAGTTGGCAATTTATTTATTTATTTGATTAGTGTTTTACGCCGAATATATCACTTACACGACGGCGGACAGTATTGGTGGAAGGAAGTCGGGCAGAGCCCCGGAAAAACCCACGACCATCCACAATTTGCTGGCGGACCTTCCCACGTACGGCCGAAGAGGAAGTTAGTTGGCAATAACTTCAGCTACATTTCTGTACACGTGCATCAACTGTGCCCGTCTGAAGGCATTAACATACAGTTGCTACCTTCAGGTACGTCACCAACTTTAGGATGAAGTCAAAATAGAATAGGCTGATAAAATGTGAGCTTCATTCACAGTATAAAAAAAAGTATAACATATAGTGCTGAAAGCCTTAGTTCACTGACGTATATTCCTTATTTCGGAACAGTAGCTAACACCTTTACAATGAGTGACCATTGTCAAGCAGGGCCGTGTGTTCGAATCTAGTTCTTGCTGGACCAAATGTAGCCTTAAGTCAGGTGCGTTTCCAGATACCTGACAAAGGGCGGTAGGTACTTCCGGACACTCCGGTTTAATCTAACCTTTTCATCACCGCCGTCATATAAGCGAAGAATTCTTGACAGTGGATTTATACACTCATCATCCCATCCATCCACTGATCAACCAGTCATTAACAGAGAATATGTAGAGTATGTTCTTCTACTGGTTATGTATTTGACCAAAATATGGAATGTCATATCTTCAGTTTTAGAGCTGCATATATCTTTAACTAATACATGTATTTCAGGACTGAAAAGTGTTCATTTCAATTGCCCTGACAGACTGAAGTATACCGCAATAAATACCAGTTATGTGAATAAACAAAATTGTGTACCTGTTTAGTAATCTTATTAACTTGCAGAAAATTTTTTACATACTATATGCTTACTATATGATACAGCCGTTTGCATTCTGTTTCAAGAGACCACAGTAATTCGTGAATTTCAGTGGAAAATTTCTGATCAGAAAGGACATAGCTTGACAACCTCATCCAGAATAGCAAATTGTAAAACGGTATTCATAGACGTGATGACAAACGGTGTTCAAAAAGCTGATGACAAACGGTGTTCAGAAAGATGACGTCAAACGGTGTTGAAACGATGATGACAAAGGGTGTTGAAACGGTGATGACAAACGGTGATGAAACGGTGATGACAAACCGTTATCAAAAATGTGACACCAAACGGTGTCAAAAAAGGGTGCAGTTCCATTTTGAAATTCATTTAATGGTGTCAGCTGTAACATCTTTTTTCCATGATAGTTAATATCATAGTCTGACGACATTCTTTTCCTAATTGAGGTTTCTAAAGCTACCCAAAACACGCGCACATCTAAGTTAATATTTATAGCCTGTCTGAAAGTGGTGTGACAAAAGTATTGTGGAAATAAATATCCCTTTAACTTTTGAGAATAGATTTAGTCCGTCATATGGCCATTCCATATTAATTTTCCCATACATACATGTTAAATGTAAATTCTTTCCAAACATTGCTAAAGAAAAACCACATTCCTTGAAGGTTAAGGAAAGGTTAGGGTTAAGGAAATAACGCTGGTTAAATAATCGGGTATCATCCCTACCATGTCAGGGAATTTTTTCAGTGTAGCTTTTGGTTTCATGCACAACTATGTATGTAATTTAGCAAAACTAGCTTGTTAGATTTAATACATCGCCGTTACATTGCATGTTTATCTGCATTTACATGACCTAATCTTGTCCATTATGTCTGACGGTTGATATGCGACTGTTTACTGTACAACGACGGCTAGATTTAAAGACACATAATTGCCAAATAATGGGAGGACCTAATGGGAGGCTGTCTCTGCTTCAGTTTACTGACCGTTGTATTATGCATCACAGCATAATTGTTTTATCCCACAAATAAGGTTACTTCTAGATCATTTAGCATCGCATCAGCGCGTATTACAGAAGAAAAAAAAAGGCTTTAGGGACACGGCCGATATTGTGCTGTAAAGCAAGAAGCCAGACAACGGAATCAGACGTCATGACTCAGAAGTCACTCATACAATAGGCCATAGGTAATGTTTCGTGGCATTTTGCTAGCGTTCCGGAAAACACTATTATGATGCAGTATAATGTTTTTCACTATGTTCTAATTCAAAGTCGAGAATTTTTGATCGCAGTGTTGAGTTCCACAGAGTAATTCCTGTTTTTTATGGGTTGATAGGCGGGAAAATGATATTTCGCAAACACTGATGTGCAACGTTAACCGGCTTGAGCAAGGCAACGGCCCACGAATAATGCCTCCCAGATTCAATTATACAACGAACCCGCAACAATAGCAAACGATCTTGGCCATTTATTCTTCAACAGTAAGGCGCGGGCCGTGGCGTTTGCTTGGACACACCCGGCCTTGCATAGGAGATTTTGTAGACTCCCCAGTCTCTATGTTTCTGTCGCTTTGGTTACAATAAGCGCTCAACTATAGTCACACTATGTCCGTTTGTAAAACTTTCTAAAGTTTGTTGAAGACTACTTCCGAGTATACACTTTTCTCAACAAATAGGCTACTACTGGTGTTAGGGACCAAACTGGACTCAATGAAAATGACTTATTCATGCATTTGATTTGTGTTATACGCCGTATTAAAGAATATTTCTCTTATGAAACGGCGACCAGCAGTATGGTGGGAAGCAACCGGACAGAGCCCGTCGACGGGGTGTTGAGGGATAACCCACTACCATTCGCAGTTTGCTTACGGGCTTGTGTTTGTTGTGTATCCCGATACCGCTGAACCTTGTTTCGTACGCTGCGCATTTGAAGGATCTGACGAGGTGCGAAACAAGATTCAGCTGTATCGGGTTACAGAATAAACACCAAGACAAAGGTGTTAAATCCTAGTCTACCCCCAAAACTGAAGAAAATGTGGAAAACACATATTTAATGCTGCCGATCTATTTTACTCCCTCCGCAGAGGTCATGAATTTTAGACCAATCAACGACAAGCTTAGTCCACTGCAACTGACCTAGATATTATAACGACGTCGTCTCATATGGCGTGACGTAGGAATGTAAATGTTTACTATACATGTTTTGTGCCGTCACATCCCTGGTCTAATAGTGGAACGTCATGAAATAAAATGTTTCTTTATTCAAAACCATGGCGTTTGGGTTTGAAGCAGTATATATGTAATCACACGAAAAAAATGTATAATTTATGTAAATTTAAAATAACATTTTCTTCACTTTATACAATTCCGATATTTCACCTCTATATAATACATACACGATAAAATCAAATCTACCAAGTGTACAAGTTCAAATTCTTTTATTTGCGGAAATAAACAGCATGACAGAATGTTAATCGGGGAGGTAAATGTACCAGCCGGTGACAATCTCGATGTTGTTCGAAAGGTCATCTCTATTTAATATGTATATTTGCACATGGCCCGCATCTGACAACGGGGTAGAATAGCAGACCTTCCCACGTAGGACAAGAGGCGAAGCTAGCGTGAGATTAGCTTGAACTCACAGCTATCACATTAGTGAGAGGCACCTGGGTCACTCCGAAGGTGAGTGTTCCTGTCTGATGCGCATATCTGTGGGTCAGGTGGAAAGTTGCTCAAATCAATACGTTGCTTCATCATTTCTGAAACTCTTACCGGGTGTTTCAATCCTTATTGCGAGGATAAATCTGATAGGCACTAAGAAAAGTATGGCCTGAGCAAAGGAATTTGATTCTCCTTGGATGGGCAGTGTGGTAGACAGCATTTGCGTAGGCCTACTGCTAGACCAATGACATCTGATAAACTGGACGCTAAGCCAAAATTGTTCATTCATTCTAATAAACTGCAATTCACATCACCGCATTTTTTAAAAGAGAAGCATTCACAAAAACAGAATAAAACCTCGGGTCTGACAACTGACAAGAGCATGGATTCCATCCGGTTATCTATGATCATTTGCAAACTATCACTGCTCTTGTTTAATTCCCCAGGCTTAAGCCTTACGTATTATGTTCTGGTACAGCGAGAAATCAGTATTGGGAGCTACCATCTGTCTTCAGCGACATCGGGTTTATCCCTTGCTGTAACTGGTAATGCTTAACTCGTGCCACTGAACACATTTGTTAAGATCATCGTTTGGGAAATAAATGCTAAGATAAACAAAATAGCATCTCAATACCTCCCGGAGACACATAATAAGCTCTCAATAACGCATGTTTTAACAACTTTGTAGTACATAGGACAAAGAAAAAAGATGTAAAACGTATACGATTTCACCATTTTGACAGATACTATAGTTTCTTCCCAGTGCTCCACACCGTTTGAATTGCCTCCTGAGTGTTTCAAAATATGTTACCCGCTATGTTACCCAAGCAATCCAACTGAAGATATTCCCACGCATCTGTTTAGAATTTTCAAGACAATCAATCAGGCTGTTACTAAGAAGTGTAAACAACGATCGGAAGCGAATTCTGGGGCCAGTTCCACAAGCAGTTCCTCACTTAACTCAAAACCTTTAAGCTCACTTTTACAGCTTATTTGATACTTACTGTTTTTCTTTGTTTCACATGAGGTTTGGCATAATATAGATGCACCTATGCCTAGCCTTATTTAAAAGTGGAGAAAACATAAAAATTTCATAAAGCTCAGATGAGAAATAAAAGTTAGTTGTTAATGTGGTCTTCAATATTTTTTTTTTTTGATTTTTCCCCAAGGGGATAAATACACTTGAGAATAATATGGGACCACCTTTTGGTATATAGTCTTTGTGTAATAATGTTTTAAATGAGGATGTATCACATGTTTAATAAATATTTTGGCACTAGACTTTGTCATTTTGAGCTAGCAAATGTGTTCAACCCGGATTTGGATCATATTTATATTTTTAAAATGTTCATAATTATTATCACAATTCTTGTTTAATGTATTGGATATTCGGATGTAAACAACAAATTTACATTCAAATAAATTTATTACACATGCATCACATGATTATTTAGAACATTATCATGCAACAACGAGAAATACCAAACACTTGTCCCAAATACCCACCATACAAAAATATTTTCAAATACCCTTTTCTATTGAATAAAAAAATCCAACAAAATATTAAAGAATATGTTTGCAAATAAGTTTTGACGCTCTTTCATAGGATATTGGCATCATTTTTATGTTTTCTTCTCCTATTATTAAAAAAAAATTCTGAGAATGTTTAATTTTAATTGAGTTCTAAAAGTTTTACTTAAGTATAAAATTGCTTTGTGGGATCGGTCCCTGAACTGTAGTGCAACCTGGATTGTAAGCCGTGTGAGATACTGCTGTACGATGTGGAACAACGTCCTTTACGTCATAATGTATTATGGTAAATATGCAGTTCAACTGGCCGTAGAAAATATTTCATTTTTTTCCCCCGATATTTCGAAAATATCATTGCCTGTACCAACATGATACTTTGAAATATATCAGAACTCTCGAGCTTGACATCAAATACGCGCATATGATTTTGGTAATAGTTATCATATTTTTGTCATAAACGTATTGGGAATTCCCTCCGGTAAACGTCCAAAAATAGCAAAATCTGCTTCTGAGCTTACTATTAATTTCTGATAAAGCAAAAAGTATGAATCCAACCACTCCACTCTTTCACACATACGTTGCATAATACTTCAGATTCAGGCAGATTTTCTCTCTTCTTCTGCACGAAAATACTGACACTCCACTCTTGCAACACAGCGGGGACGAGTTCCCGTCTGTTTGCTCTTTCATGGTTTTCATTAAATCATTAATTTTATCGGGCCTTTACGCAGAAAAGAAGTCTGTCTTCGTATTATTCCATACAGCAACAGCTGATGTTCTCGAAGGGGGAAAAAAACAGAGGCCCAGGAAAGCCAACGGGTAATGGACACTGACAGTGTCATCCGTATCTGGTCTCCAGCATCATGAGCGTAGCCAAATACCCTTCGGGAATCAGTCGTTTACGATCTGATTTCACAAGGCAGGCGTCGTGATCAGTTCTCGACTGGCGAAAATGTGACCTCAACTAAGCCTGTGTTTAATACCCGGGGTCAATTTTCCATGACAGAAAGTTTAGCTGTATCCTTCTAAATAAGAAGGCCAACGCATGGATCCACTCTCTTACACCAACTTTTGAAGAAATTTCATCAAACTACACTCTCAGTCTCAGTTGTAGAATTTATTGGTCTTCAAGCAAATAATGGACGGATCGTAACAATTTACAAAAGTGCTAATACTACAAATAGGTTAACATTATGTACACCTGACACTGCTCCTCCTGGAGAAGCAATGATTCCATGAAACAGTTCTCATTTTGGGTTCATTTTATGAAATTTATGAGAAATTCCTCTCATTTCTATATAAACTTAGTCTGTTAAACTATGGCAACGCAGCGACCGACGACACTCCACAGTACATGCCCATCAAGCAGAGTTGCCACTGCTGTGTAAAATAGACCACTCGTCTTTGGCTAAAAAGAAAAGCATGCTGAGATAACTGTGGTCACTCACTGCTACAGGCAGATTGATTGATGATGAGTGATTGATTAACAGACTGATATTTAACACCATACTCAAGAATTTTTCACATATACGATGGCAGCCAATTTTCAGGGAGGAGGACACCTAAACGCCAGACCTTTGGCAAGTTGCATTTTCAAGTTAGGCAATGCTAACTAAATACGAAACAATTCGTGGAACCACTTGTCATACAAAAACTGCACTGCCTTGTAGCAGTAGCCATTTTGTGTCAAGTGGTTCTATCTGAATGAGATGTACATAAAACAAACATTATATACTCACAAATCATTTATTGATATTGTTGATGTTTTATGCGGTATTCAAGGTTATTTCACTCGAATGAAGGTGGTCAGCATTATGGAGGGAGGAAACCGAGCAGAGACCAGGTGGAAACCCACGACCATCCCCAGGCTGCTTCCAGACTTTCCCATGTACAACCCGAGAGGAAGCCAGCCAAAGCAGGACTTGATCTCACACTGATCGCATGGGCGAGAGGCTCCTGGGTCACTGTACTGCGTTAGCACCTAACCACTATGTATGGAGGTCACCCTCACCTTACTTATAACAAACGAACACATACATTCTGAATGACGAAGCTCTACATGCATACATGTACATACACTATGTACACTATAAGCCTGATAGCTGTATCGAGGGGTACATCATTAGCAAGAGCAAGAACAAAACGGCCATCTCTGCAATAAACAAAAGCATATGGTCATTTATGCCTATGCTGAGGTATTTCAGAGACTTCGGCAACAGCCCAGTATTCAGCTCATTTCTAATTTTTTTGTACCAGTATGTGTACACCTTGAATTTTTTTATTTGAAACCACCCATGCCTAAGCCAATGTAGAGTCTCAGATGTCACAAAAGCTCACATAAACTGCAAAATTTGCTGAACTGTCTGTGACTGCTGATGGTAACAATGTTTTAACAAAGACACATGGATGTGTTCGTCCCAAAGCCTAGAAATTCCATCCACGAGGACTGGGAATAGCTGTGTGATTCATTAGGTCATCCATAAGTCCTCATCAGAACCTGTCCAGTACATGTGCATACCATATGCATGATGAGGATTATTTTCTTCTCTCCTCTCTCTCTATGCTATTAATCCCATGATTTCACTTCAGTGACTTAACAGAACTCTGGGTTGACGACTGGCCATACTTCATGCTTCCTGTAGGGGTTCTGTGGAATAAACATGATAAAGATACAAAACACACTGTGACAAATACAAATAATTCTGGCCAGTTGCATGAATCTACTTCTGGAATTCTGTTGTGTTTGTTATGCTGTGGGATTTTACTTGTTTATTACTTTACCGACTGTTGCTGAACGCCATACTCAAGAACTTCAGACTTATCCTGTTAGTGGCGTTCAGTCAGTCTAATGAATGGAGGAAAGTGGAGTCTTACATCATACACAACAACTTCTCAGTTATATGATGAGGAGGACTCCTTTTAATACAACGTATGTATATTCTGTGTCTTTTTGTGGCACTGGAACGACACTGGACATGACACCCCACCCAGTCACATTTTATCGACACCGACCTGACCAGTCCTGTTTCATCGCTCTAAACTCACAGCAACAAGAACTAAAGTCTTTGACATGACCCCACCTGGTACTGATTCCGAATCTCATGACCATGAGGGGATTTAAAGTAGCATTCCACATTAATATGGCATTATACTGAAGTTTACCAGTAGATGGTTATTTTCAATGACTCACAGGAATACCATGCTGAAGACACTCAACATGACGACTCATCCAGTCATTGGTAATTATTAAGGCTGTACTATGCCAATGTTAATATTGAGTCTCCAGTAAGGAAGGCTTTGGGAATGACATGCCTTTGGAACTGCTGTCTCTGCATACAATCTACCAATTATCTATATCTACAGCAGCACATTAACTTGCATTTCTTTTTACAAATGCTATTTAAAGTTAAAGTCTGTAAATCTCAATTTCATTATGAATGTTGATCATATTTCCATTTGGAAAACTATACTGCTTCCTGATTTATAAATGCATCTTCTCTCCACAAGATGGCTGAAATATTGCCAACCTGGCGTTATGAAGCTATAATCTTTGTTTCATCCTGTCTCTGACTAGTAGAGTAAAAATAACTGCCCCAATTCATACACTTCACATTTTATTTATCTGATTGGTATTTTATGTCATGCTCAAGAATATTTCACTTACACTATGGCCACCAGCATTACGGTTGGAGGAAACTACATAGGCAGAGCTCTGGGGAAACCCACGACTATATGCACTAGCGCACTAACTCCCTCGCCCATGTAGGCCTCCCTCCCCACCCCCCTTCACGTTTTACTCAAATAATCTGATGTATTCTGTATACACGATGACCACGTACACTGGTTACTGGTTACCATGAAAGATCGATGTTACGTGTACAAAGCCATCAAGACGTAGTTTCCGGTGTTTCAGTCAGATATCACATTGCACCTCTGGTTGACTGAATTTTCCTCCAGTGTTCATAATCGAGCTCCCAATGGAGAAGCTGGGAGAATCGCTTCTGTGTGCCTGGTGAATCATGAACTCTATGTATATAACACAATAAACTCACTTGTTTCCAGGTGCTGTATTTTTTTTCTTCTGGCCTTGAGTGGGTGGTGCAGAGTTACTTGGTTTTCTGAAACAAACCATTCATAAATGTAGTTCCAAAACACTTCGAGTATTAATTCTTTACGTACATGTAGCTACAAGTCTGGGCACTGCATGTATTTCAGTCTATCCTATCTAGAACCTATGGACCAACCTGGGTTTTAAGTATGTATGCATGGGTTTAACGTCATACTTGACCATGTTAACAATTTTTCAGTCATGACGAACGAGTTCTCAGAATACTGCGTCCTCTTGCGTGCATGTCACCAAGGTCCAGCCACTGCCTCGTCATGCTGATGACACCAGATATGACACCCCACCCAGTCACATTATACCCATACCAAGCTGACCAGTCCTGTTTTCTTGTTAATCTCTTAGTGTCTCAGTGCTGAGGGACAAATGAGGCGGCATTAAGTACCAGTTTTAAAGTCTTTGGTATGACTTGACCTAGAACTGATCACAGATCTCCTCACATATTGCAAGACCTCAACATGGACGATCTAACCACTAGGCCACCTTGGCTATCAAGGGTACCAGTGGCATAGATATGGAGGCGTGATGTTGGATCAGGATGGGACACCTTTCAATGGAGCTAACAAACTTACTTCTTGTCTGTCTTCCCCTTAAAGACCTTTGTGACATCAATCTGGGTGAGGGTACTGGGTGGTCGTGCTGGATCTGTGGGGAGGTGGGTCTCCAGGTCCAGTTCCAGCCTCAGAGGGGCAAACAGGTGAAACCATTGCTGTCACAAAATATGTGAAAACGTCAGACACAACTTACAGATCATACACATGTGGCACATATACACATTATTTCAACAATGGAAAACTTTGTTCACGGTTGAAGTACATGTAGTACTCAGCATGATTTCATGATATGGACGCAGTGTTGCACCTGGGTGGAGAAAAGCAAAAAGAACACATTGTCTCTTCAAGAAACCACTGTCAAGACAAAACTTGTCAGTATAATATAGGTGCAATATCACTGGTGTTGTTCACATAACATTACATGTATCTTGGCCTATATCTGTGAAGACATACCTTAATATGACTTGAGCACTCGATGTGCTCTGTGTCTGTGATTATTTTATTTGATTCATGTTTTCATACCGTACTCAAGAATATTTCACTTATAGGCTGCCAGCCAGCATCATGATAGTAGGAAAACAGGCAGAGCCCTGGGGAAACCCACAACGTTTCTCAACCACATAAATGACCATGAACACTACATAACAAACAAACTCCTTGTTCAGCATGACCAATTGTGGATAGCTATTGACTACTCTGACGCTTTCGAAATATCTTAACTTAAAACTAAATTCAGCCCAAGGTGGCCACTGACATGTGCATGTGTCACCGAAAACTTCAAATGAAAATGCAACAACAACAATCACGGCTGAGAGTGCGACTTCAGACAATCTGACTTGATATTAATTGAAGCAATACGGTCTATTTGCACCACCTGCCATATTGTATACCTGTCCTAATTTTCAATGATTTTGTAAGAGATCATGTACATGCTGTGATTTATTTGTGATCTCTCACTTGACTATATTGATATTTTAAAGATTCTGAGTTATTTTCACTGTTTAATGTGATTTTACCAAATTACCTGTGTTGAGACATTTAAATCACTCTTAATGTTTTCTTTTTCCAAGATGCATGATAAATGTTATAATACTTCAACAGCGAAGAAAATGTCTACACTTGAGAGGTGATGAAATTATAAGCACATCTGATGCATGCCAAAACCCAGCCAAAATACTGACCAGTGTCCACTTACACAAAGCCACCTTCAAGCTTAAGGTATCCCTTTCACTTTTTCTTCTGCCATAATGCTGTATCTATCCACTTTATAATAAGGAGTCCTGAGCGGTATGCCAGGGTATCTTTGGTCTGCTGCGTTCTCTCGTAAAGGTCTGCTGGTTGGTCCAATTAATAAATAATTAATACTAACAGCAAACAGCATCATCATTTCAAGAGCTGAGGTCATGAGAATATAACAATTAATTAATTGGGGCCTGAAGGTGTACCTTAGTTTAAGCACTGAGCATAAGTTGGCCTGAGCACTGAAGGCACACACCTTGGTTTGAGAGCTCAGCCCATGTCTTTGAAGGCATATATCTTGGCTTGATAGCTGAGCCCTATGTCTGTGAAGGCACATACCTTCGCTTGAGCACTGAGCCCTATGTCTGTGAAGGCGTACTGCCACTGAGGCAGGCCCAGGTGCATGACCATCAGTCGGTAGTAAGCTGTGAAGGAGTCACACAGGTAGTGCCAGTCCAGAGCCCGATCCATAAACCAGATGTCCGGCTTAGAATCTAGTGCACCTACAGCAGAGAGGACAACAGAGATGTTAGTCCATACACATGTTTGGGTTAGTGTAATAAAATAAAACCGTGTGTACGGTATATGTACTGAGCTGTGCATAATACATGGCCGTGGGTACCATATATGAATTTGCTGACTGACTGATGGGTGTTAAAGTAAAAGACAGCTCACGACTGAGGATCTGTTCATTACAAAGGTTACCAAATTCTCCTTTGAATGCAAAAACCAGTTTGAATTTGTATGAATTCGTTGCTGAATTATCTTTGTTTGAAATGTGGAGTACTGTGCTGCCGACTGGGGATCTGAAGGCGCCCATGCTTTTAAGCTTATGAGGGATTGACCATTTGGAGAGATAGGAGATATCAGCTGTTTATAAGCTGTGACATAAATGTTATGAGTTGTCTGTCAATGTAACATGTTATAACATAGGGACAGGACATGTTATATATTTTAATTATAACAAGTACACATGTGAATAACACTGCAAAGTATTTCCAGACCATTGTGTTGTGGAGGGACTAAATTTCTTGACAATTTCACATAATACATTTACATATATACTTATGTTTCAACCACAGCTCTAGCAGCTTACTGCAGTATCAGGTGACAACAGTGTTCTGTGCTTGGAACAACTGCGTCACAGCTCACACAGAATGGTTGTGTTCCATGCTAGACAACAGTGGACATAAAAATGTCAATTTCCACCGTCATAGTAGCTGTTAGATAAAACACTTTACTGACATAAACATAATATTGTTCAACCATTTTGACAAAACTTTACTTTGAACATGCTGTCTTTCACATTAACAATGTACTCAAGAATGTTACATTAATAAATATGTAATGACAGTTGATATTAATTTCACTTTATTTATTTATTCCACTGAATGTTGTTCATTGGCATACCCAAGACAGGGGTTCATACAGCAATGGGCAAATGAAAACACGATCCAAACCACTGGCATTTGGCAAGTAACCTGCACAGTTTCCTATGTGTGTTGCACATAAAATCTGCACCAACAGGAATGACTGGAATCTTGAGCTTTATGTGACGTGTCTCTACATAGCCTTTAGTACATGAATGGGTGTGGTCCACTGCTTATTCTCACCAGGGTAAACAGGATACCTTCCACACATTCTATGAGTCCATGCGACTGTTATCTAATGAGGCATTACACATGGAAATAGTTTGTCTACATATCAAAAATGAGCTAAATTTTTTTTTTCCTTTTTTTCTTCATTTTTACTTTTTTTTTTGTTCAAAGGAGTAAATGTTAAAGCAGATGCTAGTTTTGTATACGTACATGTATCACAAAAGTAAAACTGACAAAGAATGCACATATGAAAACGTATATAGTGTTTAACATGGTGCAAGGGACATAACTCTGGTGAACATAAAAAGAACTGCAACTTGTTTACATGTCCTTTACGTGTAGATCAGTGACGTGTCTTCCTGTAAAAGTCACTCTCTTTATAGGTGGGTGGTGAGAAACCTGTAGTGTGAGTGACAGTTGGCAAAACCAGCGGTGTGGGCGGTGAGGAACCAGCAGTGTGGGCGGTGAGAAACAGGCAGTGTGGGCGGTGAGGAACCAGCAGTGTGGGCGGTGAGAAACAGGCAGTGTGGGCAGTGAGGAACCAGCAGTGTGGGCAGTGAGGAACCAGCAGTGTGGGCCGTGAGGAACCAGCAGTGTGGGCAGTGAGGAACCAGCAGTGTGGGCCGTGAGGAACCAGCAGTGTGGGCGGTGAGAAACAGGCAGTGTGGGCGGTGAGGAACCAGCAGTGTGGGCGGTAAGAAACAGGCAGTGTGGGCAGCGAGGAACTAGCAGTGTGGGCGGTGAGGAACCAACAGTGTGGGCCGTGAGGAACCAGCAGTGTGGGCGGTGAGGAACCAACAGTGTGGGCCGTGAGGAACCAGCAGTGTGGGTGACGTGAAACTGACTGCGCTAGTGGTGTGAAACCAACAATGTGACTGGTCAGAAACCAGCAGTGTGGGTGGAGAGAAATCAGCAGTGTGAGTGATGAGAAACTAGCAGTGTGGGTTATGAGAAACCAGTAATGTGGTCGGTGTGAGAGCACCGATGATTTCGTGATAAGCCAGCACTGTGATTATAAGAAACCAGCAATGTGGGTTGTAGATTAGCCGAAGAAAAACTCAAATCAGAATCTGACTCGTATCACCCGTAATAACCCATTATAAACAGCAACATTCAGGCCAATGAACACGGCACTTATGAACTTAACCTTTACTGTCTGTCTGAAAAATCCAATAAAGTTGATTTCAATTAGCTCTCACATTTCATAGCTATTGCCAGCCTGACTCATCAAAATTCCTCCAATGACGTATTGTCTGTGATATGGTCGGGCTGATTCACTCCGACTGTTTAATTAGACTTTCTATAAATAGCAATCAAATCTTCCTATTTATGATCATGCAGATCAAGATGTTCATTTGCAAATCATTCCTATTTTATCAGGAATCACTTATCATGATTATACCAGGATACCTAACCTGCTTCACTGGATTCCAATTACACGGGCAAGAAACCTGAACAAAGCCAGCTGAGCTCATACAGGTTACCATGTAACATCATGATCAACACTGTACATGTACTGCAGCCCCAATGATGAAATGTGAAACATCTTATTACCAAAATATAATGTACATATAAACACGCATGTACATTAGTGCCAGATAATTATAGGCTTAACCGGAAAGAATACCTTTAGAAAGAAAGATACATACCAATTTTACAGTCTTTGTACACCAGACAGACTTTACCATAGCCGTCACATGGGTCCAGCTCATACAGCTTACATGTACTGTCAAACCTTGGCTTAACACCACCTTTTCAAAAGACACCAGAGATGAGAATTCAAAACTGTCTTTGGGCCCTCCCTAACAGATGGGTTAACTCCTACAGAAAGTGACTAGTCCCTAATTAAGCTAGTGCATTCCATTCCAATTCCTGCTGACATTACATGCATGTCAGGACTGAAGAGGGTTGTAAGGTGCCCATGGCAATGTACTTTCGTTTTCTCCTGAATCTGCCCAGTTGTCCAACATAAAATAAAGAATTTTTTTTAAAAAAACCTGTCATATTAAAAAATGCCAATGAAATAAAGTAAAGACATGTAGAATGCTTTAATACAGCTCCTGCTTTTGGAACGGATGATCATTATGGCTTCATGCCTCAGCAATCCTTCATCCATATTGTTGTCACTGTTAAACCAATTTTAATACCTTAAATAGGATCTGAATGATAACTTAATTTCTTTTTCAAAACAATTTGAAGACAGCTGTAGGGTGAACAGTTTAAGGGAAAGACTACACAAAAATTGAGTTATGGGAGTGAAAAGAGCACAAAAACTGTATCTGAAAATACCACTGATATCAGTTTACATGTACGTTCTGCATGAATATACGGTCTTTCCCTTTAAGGTTAGCATTTCCCTTAACTTTTGATAGTTTCTACTGATCATATGTCCAGACCTGGTGCACAGATATCCTCCTCCTCTTCCCTCTCTGAATCAGGATGCAGATCCGACAGACTAGGGGCGATCCCTGCAGGGCCCACTGCCACGCCGCCAATACGAGTCAGCTGACTGATGGGATTGATCCACATCTTCCCCAACTGGAAGGGACCATCTGCAAGAAAGACAGGACACAGCCGTATCACAAGACAAAAGTTCTTCTTGTCTCTCACTGCTATAATTAACCTGACCTAACTGTTGACCAAACTATACAGGACCAACTGCATATGTATGTTCATGTATTTAAAAACGTACTGTTTATTAAAACTTAAAAAAAAAAAGACTTCAAATTTTTACTAACTCAGTTGGTGTTTCCACAAACTCCTTCTCAGATGTATACAAAAATAGTTGGTGTTTAATGTACCATGGTCAAGAGTATTTCACTTACACATCTGCAGTCAGTTTCAGGAGACGGGGAAATAGGAGGAGCAACGATTAAAGCCGCATAGTATTTGTCAAGTATCAGTATACACGTATAACATATTTAACCACATATCACCAATAATGTCTCACAACAAGAGTAGAAAGGGAATTCTGCTGGTTACTCATATGAGGCTTGGATTACAATAATCCATAAGTTTATTGCTATCGACATATACATGGCTTACAAAGTTCAGATTACCTTTTAAGATACATGCCACACACTCTTACTATTTATTTTATTATCTGAGTGGTGTTTTACACCATACTAAAGAATACTTCACATATACGATGGCAGCCAGCATTATGGTGGGAGGAAACCAGATAGAGTCCAAGGCAACCCCACAACCATCTCCTGGTTGCTGGCGTACCTTCCCACATAAGACCGGAGAGGAAACCAGCATGAGCTGGGCTTGACCTCACAGCAATCATGTAGGTGAGAGACACTTGGGCTATTATGGAGGCCCTCATACTCTTATTGTTCAGTAAACCATTAAGCTACCTCATGTTGTGCTCATTAATTAGATGTGCAATATTATGTTTTACCTTAAGTAGACAAAAATTTTATGGCTAATAAGGTTTTAATGTTTTATGAATCTGTTAATCTATGATATGAACAACTGTTTACTTTATCATTAAAGTTGAACAGATCCCTGCGCAATATTTATTTATTTATTTGATTCAGGTTCTACTTCTTACTCAAGATTATTTCACTTACTCAAAGATGGCCAGCATTATGCTGGGAGGAAACCGGGTAGAGCCTGGGGGAAATCCCCGTCCTTCAGCAGGTTGCTGGCAGAGTCCTTGCATAATACAAACATGTTGTGTACACTTACTGTCCAGCTTAACACTCCAGGTAATACGCAGTCCATCACTGGTCAGGTAAAACTGTTTAAGGTCATCTGGTAAATTGGTTATATTTCTCTGCAAAATGGGGGGGAAAAATACAAATTCTAAAATGTGCTGATTATCATAAAGGGATTCAATTTCACAGATACACAATTGTTCAAGGCATATTTTTTTCAACATTTATTACATTAGTGGGATTTAACAAGTCTATACACTTAACTCCACAGTGAAAGCAATAATTATAGGACCTTTGGAAGAAAGCTTTACTTCAGACCTCTAGCTTTTGTCCACAGAGATTTTGTGTTTCAGTCCATTTCATTCTTTTCAAGCCATGATTTTCTGACTGTATCTGAGGAGAATGACATTTTATGCTATCTTTACCTTAAAACATGACCCATCTACAAAAGAGAAGTACATGTGTTGTCAGTCAGACGTGTATGGAGATAATGGGAAGGCCCCATATATTTTTAAATTCTGTGAGGTGGCACAAGTGTGAACTGAGCAGGACCTCAAACCAGTACTCCTCTTAAATTTATTGTAACACAGAGTCTATAATACTATACTGTTTCACTTTTGAATCTGGAATCATCATGATGAGCTGGGAAATGAATGCTTGACCAGTGTCCATTAGAGCTGTGTGAGGACTGATGCACTCACCTGCTCCCAGCTGAGCACTGTGTGTCGATCAGCAGGTGCTAAGGCCTCATGCTTCACGTTAAACACCCCTGGTTTGCTGTCTGAAAGCAAAACCATCAGATGAAAGCCTCTGTCTCATGCATGCATGAATATATATCATATATGCAAGCAAAAGATCTACTGATGACATTTAAATGACTAAATTGGATTTTTTACACCACATACCAATATAGAGTAAAAAATTAAATAACCATATGTAGATCACAGATAAAGCTATTGATTTATTTATTTAACTGCTGTTCAATGACACGCTCTTTTTCACCTACATGATGACACTTACTTTCATGGGTTGAGGAAACCGGCGTGCATAAGGTAAAATGTAAGGCACGTGAGCCCTGTAGCATCTGTATGTACAATAAATACTGCTTTGGATACCACAATTTAATATATATAAAATGCACCCCTGAAGCAGGTCATTCAAGTTCAGGTGGTAGAATAACGTCAATTCATTGAAGATTCTGCTTCTCACAACGAACATATGAAAAGTGGGTCAGAGAATGAGACCAACAAATTTACTGAAATTGAGTTTTGGTAAGTCTTGTTCCATATAGATCTGACAAGTCCAAAGTTTATCATCGGTATTCAAGAATAACTCGGGTACGAAATGACCTGGAAAGACACCGTGCCGGTACGATATGACTAGAATCTCCGTGGCATACTACGTTGTTGTTGTTGTAAACCTCTCTACAGTCTGAACAGTAGCGGTGCTTGTCTTAGTTTACCGATTGTTTCGACGACCCCGAGTGTCAATTGCTGGAGAAGATGTCTAGAATTTCCATCGTCCGTCATATTTCCGTGGTCAGCGTTTCCAGTTCAACTCATCTTGGACATCTCTGCACATGCCTAACAGACAGGCATGATTGCTCGCCGCTGTCAAGGTAGTTCACCACGCCTCCGATAGATGGCGTTCCCCTCACTTGACTACACTCAGGGCCAAACCATAGCCGAGGCATGGCCTCGCATTAGCTGCTTCTCTTTCAGAGCACCGTGGAATGGAACAGGTATTTCATTGATTGATTGATTGATTTCATTGGTGTTTTACACCGTACTAAAGAATATTTCACTTTTACGACGGCGGCTTGCATTATGGTTGAACGAAACACAGTGGAGCCCGAGGCAAGGGAACAGGTATGGTAAAAAGGAAACAATACTGAAAGTGCCACATCTCAGTATATTTCATTAAGCAGTTTATATGATTCGAAAATACCGCATCAGCATGCATTCCGCACCATTGAGAATAACTAACTTTATTAATGTTATATAAAAAAGAAGAAGAACAAAATGAGTAAAAATGTGTAATTTGAAAATAAAATGAAAAAGCTACATAGCTACACCACTACTTTTGACTTTTTAAACTTGGTTTGGATAAGAAGTTTTTTTTATATATCAAATTATTACTCAATGACACAGGTTAGCTGGAAGGAGTTGATGTATATATACATGTACATGGCACTGCAACGTTTACGATCAAATCCTATGTTACATTACTGTGCCATGTAGTCTATGTCCTTGGCTAAAAATATGTAGCCCTACATGGTAACCTATAATAAGTTTGTAAATCAGCATCAATTTGTTGGAAGCTGGTTGAACGGCACATACTTTTCCCACAGTGGTGACATTTATTTGAAGGTAGAGGAAACCAGAAAGCCCTTAGAAATACATGTACTGACCGGTAATTTATAATTTGGAGTAATCAAGAGAATGCGTTGCCTGTTTATACAATCATAAAGAAACTAACAAGGTTTGGTGGTTTCTTTCACTACTCTTAGACATAGGGTTTATTTGCCTAGGATGGCCTAAATTTTACACAATTTTATGTACTCTGACGAAAACACATGTACATATTCTTGGACACTTCCAGTTGCATCCCACACAGCATGCATACGTCGGGCCGCTGATGGCAGAATGTCGGCTTATGTCGGAAAGCGTCGGCATCGCAATGTTGATCCACCGTGCGTTTACCGCTTTCGTGTTACAAACAAGTTGACCAACATCGGCCCTGCGTTGCCATTTGCCAATGTCGGTTTGATCTTGGATCGATGATGGCCGATAATTTCAATGAAACTTTTTAATATCAGCTTCAATAATGTTGATAATCACCACGATGGATCTTGCCATTCACTTATGAGCAAGCATAAATTTGCCAATGTCCTTTTGATGTTGGGCTTACACTGGGCCGCCGTTGGCAGAAGGTCGAACCCACCTTACATATGCCGCTTTCCTCCCAAATGCAAGTTGACCCACATTGGTTCGATGTTGGCCCGATGTCCATTGCCACTCGATTATTACTCAACATATACCGTACTCGCCAATGGTGGCATAACACCATCTTGACTGATATAGTCTGACTGCATTTGCATTTGAATCTCTCTCTCCCCGTTCTCTCCCTTTCTCCCTCCCCCCTCTCGCTCTCTCTCTAAAGCATCATTCTGTTGTTGAAATAAGAATGGTTGGACAATATCGGTTTTATGTTGGCAAAAAAGTCATCCTGCCTCCAGGCTGTGAGTTTATATTTGGCAGTGTCGGTCAGCATTTGGGCAAATGCTAGATTGTTACTGGAATTTCAGTTCTTTCAGTTCTTCCTGCTACTCAGCCATGGGATATAAGATTGCCACTGTGTAGCCTGTGTCATTTGCAGTTGAATGCCGGCCAGCTTTTCACAACTATATCACTGGAGGAATATTAAATCATACATGATTACCTGTTGTTAACCAACAGCACCCTGACTCAATTCTCTCTTAAAGAACAGATACAAGCATTGCACATCACAGCAAAGATAAATGTATGCAATTTATAGACTGTATTAGGGAAACAAAACATAAAATCCTGATCTCAAATACACATACATGCATAATTAGCACACATTATTGCTGTCTGAAATGGCATCCTGCCCTTTACTTGGTTTCCCTCACAATACTGAAGGCTTGCCCTAGAGCTTCGCCAGTAATATACATATACTCAGTAAAATGTGACACTACAGGAAGCAATAAAACCTTGCCCAGCCTCAGAATAGGGGTGACCTGATGGTGACCTGTTGTGCACTCTACAGTAAGGACGAGACTTACTGGCAGTGACCTCCCCCCACTCTCTAACACCGCACCCACAGTAAAGAAGTTATGAGGGTAATGCTCAACCAACGGAACGGGTTTAGTAATGTATCACATGGTCCAGAGATTTGGGTCTGCGAGCAGTGTTTGATCAGAGCTCACCACTTTCTCAAGAATCCTCATCTGGCAGCAGACTACAGTATCCAGTATTGCCTAGAAACTGGAGCGGTCAGGAGAAATAGGCAATTAAACACAATGACTGCCTTCTGCTAGTTATGCACAGTCAGCCAAAGTTAGCCCGGCAATGGGCCGCTGTGCTGCTTTGCTGCATTACAAGTAAATACAATGCGCCGACATATGCCCAACATTGGTCCGACAACATCCGTTACATTCTACTGGCTATACAGAATACAGCCAACATAAGCCCATCATTGGCCCGCTATAGTCTGCTTGAAGTAACTACACCGGGCCTACATCGATCCGATGTTGGCCCACTGTCGTGTGCCAACCGGGGACCGACGTCAGCGTCAACGCTGGGTCGTGGAGCAAAAGTACATTGGGTCGCTGTCGTAAACAGACATTGGGCCTATATAGCTGACAAGATTGATCCGACAGTGGCCCAGTGTATGCATGTTGTGTGGGATATGCTGAAAAAAAATCTGGTTGTTGTGGCTTGTTCCGAGTACATATTTTAAACCCAAAGCTGTGTTTGACAGACCGATATATTTATCGACGGGAGTCATGGCGCACGTTTGGGGCTAGTTGTTACATGATGTAACAAGGTGTCCTGCATGAATTTTGATGCACGTTGTGACAACTTGCCAAGCATTTTATATATCATTAAATTATGAGCTTTATTTAATTTTCTACAAATCATAAAACACACGGCAATAGGTATATGATTGCTGAATAAAGCATTTTAAACCATAATAGAATATCTATTGTATAGGCCTACATTTACATCATTTTTGGCCCAAAACCTGCTGATGTACGAGATTCCACCATTCAGCCAAAATGATCTCGAGGCGCTAATTCCAACGCTGTATATGTTATGAAATAGAGTCAGCAAAAGGCCTTAATTTACAGCATGAAGTTGGGTAGGGGTATGAAAAAAAACTAATAAACACAAAATGGTGATATATATACATTCAAAATGTCATTGAACCATGCTAACTGTTAACTGTTTCCATTGCAGTTTACTTGACAAGTATGTGTAAATGTTCCATGTCAAAGTGCACATCATAGACGGTATTTTTGAGACAAGCGTTTTTCATTTAAGGACGAAGGCTTACAAGGCAAACAAAGCCTTTTTCTTACACTTTTTGATTTTTTTCGTTTTCTTTAGACTAAGTATATGCTGTGAAGCAAATTGGAAGGGTCCCTTTCCTGGTTACGTATAAAATCTTTAAAGAAATATAACGCGGTATTGTATCTTTCAAATGACAAAGCCACATTCAGACATGGTTTCACTTTTATATTTTTTCGCTCTGCGTTATACTAAGTGTATGTATTATACACTTGTGTCATATCCCACATGAAGAGTGCAGCATACATTTTCGTACCTTTTGGCCACTGTGTAAAATTTTATTAAACTGCATTAGTGACGCCTGAGGCCTATTCCGACAAAAAAGGGACCAGGAAAGAAACATTTTTTCGTTCATTTTTCCACAAGAACGTACATGCTAGGACGCATCAATATTCAAAACAGTTCTGATGTATACGCTCATAGCGTATGCCCAGATTACTTATGTCCCCCTCATTAAGAGGTCCTCGGTTGTCACTTGAGAAAGATAGCTACCCATTTCGTTCGCGTACATTTAGTTTCCAAACACGATGAAATAATACATGAGAATTATATATTGATAAAAATACTTCTTATGGTCTTGGAGGACATTTTCAGTGTTGTATAGGGCTACCGTTGCATAACTAATTCCTACCATTCTTCGCTTTTTTATGTAGGTATTTTTGGCACTATTAACCATAAGGTTAACAAACTCAAATATGCACCTGTGTGACGTCAATAAGGGTGTGGTGATGGAAATTACCAGGTGAAAGCGGATTTAGGGCGAAACCAAAAGTTGACAAGAAACACATGAAAACATAAAGTCTGAAAAAAATCAACTCAATCTACCCACTTTAAAAACCATATACCAAACATTTTCTTCACATCAGTTACACCACTGTTAATTGTTGATCTTCGACAAAGTTAGGGGAATTCTCTGCACAGTTTGCTTTCCTTTTGCGCAGTAAAGGTGTAATTACATAAATAAAGTTGTGCTTTTAAATATATCTGTTTGCTTGTTTTTTATTATTTCAGATGCACAATATGCATCTAGCGTTAAATTTGAAACTTGTGATAGTTTTCTTCGTTTGATTGTTGATTTTAACTATTGCTGTCTCCTTATTTACAGTTCGTTATACATAAGTTTGATTGCCAATTTGTGAAACATGGCAAAGAGACAACCATACACACCTTCTCCATCCCCATCAAAGATTCCGAAAGGAGAGAACTAGTTGAAATTATAACATCACCTTGATGACATGTGTTCGACCCTAGACACACGTCAGCTGACCTATTCAAGATTTCACGCGGGGGTGGGGGGATACGGAAGGGCACAGATTTCTTTGCATTTGTAATGAGAGTCCAAAAGCAGGCTAATTTTAATTGAGGCAGCTGGATTGAATCACATTGTCATGGCACAGAGACTGCACGGTGTAGAAAAAAAAATACAGCATACCTGCTAAGGGAAATAATAGAGTTACGAGCATAGACATCCGAAAAGGCCAAAAAGGATGAACTAGACAGTGAGAAGGATAACAGTGTTCTCATCAAAGCGTGTTCACAAGCTGTGGATGGCAGTGACTTGCAACAGCTGTCTGGAGAGATGAACTAAATGACACTGAGGTCTAATAACCGCCAAGAGAGAAGTTCTTTGTCAATAATGAAGTTATTTTATTACATTTTTTGTTTCGTTTCTACATTTCATGAAAGTTAACCTAGCTTATGTTGGTTAACTTGCCTAGAGCTTGTCAGAACTTTATCAGATTTTATTTCAAGTACAATTTAATGTTCTCAAGCAGTGAATGACAGTGATTAGCAGCAGCTATCTGGAGATGAACTGAATGACACTATGGTCTAATGACCATCAAGAGAGGAGTCCGTTGTGAGTAATTAAGATATTTTGCTACATTTTTGTTTTGTTTCTA
Organism: Acanthopleura granulata; assembly: GCA_016165875.1. Lineage (NCBI taxonomy): Eukaryota > Metazoa > Mollusca > Polyplacophora > Chitonida > Chitonidae > Acanthopleura > Acanthopleura granulata. The sequence continues at coordinate 20,290,949 of JABBOT010000008.1, forward strand.
CATTTCATGAAAGTTAAACTATTTTATTGTTTGGCTTGCCTAGAAGGTAGTTTTTGGTCCAGAACTTTGTCAGATTCTGTTTACAGCACAATGTAATCTGCCAACTTGCCCCGATGTAAATTTGTCATCGTAAATGAAAGAGAGTATTATTAGGAATCTAACAGAAACGTAGATCATACATGTAATTTGACATTGTTGAGTAAATCATTGTCTTTTCAAAATTGTCACGAGTCACAGGACTGTTATAAGATATATTTTTTTGTGTAACTGGTTTGCATTCTACCATACGACAAAGCACTAAATACAGCTTTCGTGTTTTTCCAAGTCCTGTAGTTGTTGCCAGATAGTTTGATTAGAGAGTTCAGGCATTTTTTCAAGACAGGGATTGTGTCATCTGGGCCCACTTGCAGGAAGGGATCGTAGCTACAACCGATTGTAAACCATACAGTTGACTTTATAATCGATTGTAAACATAAGTTAAGCCACTTGTACAAAGGAATTGTAAGATGATTGCAACTCTCTGTAGTTACGATCGCGATCTTAGGCTAAATTTGACTCTCATATACAGGTGGTGTGTGTAAATGAACAATGTATCAGTCCACAAGTTTTTCTTTCCTTCATATTTAAAAGAGTTCTACGTCAACATGATTCAGCAGCGAACAACAACATCTGAAAAACTTTGTAACACCTTGTTGAGAAAATAAAATTGAAGACCTTTGCAATCGAGTCGAAAATTACTAACTGGCAGTCTATCTAAGGCAAGAATTTGCACTCAAAGTAAATTTTATAGCGATTGTAAATATGGGTCATGCTGATTGTAATTTTTGGTTGTAAGTTATGACGATCGTATCTAACAATCCCTTTGTAAAAGAGGTTGTCGATTGTAAGTGGGGGCTACAATCGAGATCGTAGTGATTTCCAATCAACTTCGGCTTACGACCCGTTTGAGGAAGCAGTCGCTGATATAATTGGGGATGTTACTGATTAACATCTCCTCACAGCCATTGTTTTCTGTGGACAGGAAATGTTCTAAACCTTCAGTCTACAGATGAAGAACTGCAAAGGTGCATCAACAGATACCTTTTCCTTTCTGCACCAAAAATTCAAAACCCGCAAGTTGTTAAAGAGTCTACAAATTCAAAAAACTTGGAAAGTTTGTTGATTTGGATACTTCAGCCACCTTGAGTCGAAGCCTTTATTTGTCGCGATGCCAAATCACTACACAATGACATGTCAGTTAGCAGATCACCTAGAAGAACCTCAGATCATCTTCCTAAATCTGTAACATTTAAATCTGACCATTGGAAAATCAGACTGAAGCGCAAATCAACACTCATCAGAACTTACCTCACATCAGTGCAAAAGTTCCCAGCAGAACATTACTACGCAAACCTCTTTATTGATCATGAAGAAATGAACATGTACATGGCAATCCGGTTTATCAGGATCATTATGATAGCATGAAAGAACTTTGTGGAGCAAAATGAGCTCAAACATCAATGGGCTGCAGACACAGTTTCCTCTGCAATGCAAACTCTTGAAGAATTTGGTCCACCACAGGATGTACGGGATGAAATTGCTGCAAATGCTCAACATATCGAGCGTGAGGATCAGCCTACAGGGCGAACGCTTGATCCTAAAGTTTTCTTGGATGTAATTCAATGGGCAATATCATTGTGTCAAGCAAGAAATAAGGGAACTACAGTCCCAGAACCCCTACATATTTTTATTACTGGTCCAGTGTATACATGGGAAAGCCATCTCCTAAAAGCAATCGATGATACAGTCAGTGGCATCCTAAGCTGTAAAGGGGATGATCCGTCAGATGTGATAGTTCTCCTCACACCCCGACAAGGGTGAGAGAGTGAGTACTTGGAGTTTAACGTCGTACTTAACAATGTTTCAGTCATATGACGACGCGGTGTCCGTCTGGTATGCGTATATAGTGTGCCCTCTTGTGGCAGGGCGAGTCTATGCCGCCAGAGCACAGCCGCCACTGGAACATCATGCCAAAAGCACCAGACAAAACCCACTTATTTTCATTATACTGATACTGGGCCGATCAGTCGTTGCTCTAACCTCTCAATTCTGGGCGCCAAGCGAGACAGCAACAAATACCATTTTTATAGGCTTTGGAGTGACCCGACCCGGGGTTGAACCTGAATCTCCCGACCTCGAGGCTCACGCTCTAACAACTCGACTGCAACTTTTAATATAGAAGGCACCGCAATCCATGCTGCATTTGCTCTGAATAGATTCCAGTATATTTCACACCGACTTAACACACTCAGGTGCAAGATGGCCAACCTCCTACAACGTAATGACGAAGTAGCAATGGTGAATGCAGACCTGTTCTATACCATCCACAAAAAGTTGGATAAAATCAACGCCTTACCTAACTGTCTACTGCAACATTGAAGTTCTTTGTTTTGGAGAACTCGGACAGCTTCCACCAATTGGGCGAAGCATATTCAGTCTACCGCCCGATGCTCATGTCCGATTAATTTCTGACTTGACCGAAATACTGCGTGTTCCGCTTCGTCTGAACACTCTGACGGATGATGACATGAAACCGCTGAACCCAAAAGCAGCCTCACCTTCTGATCCAAACTTTCCCCACAATGCTTTACATGTCATTAGAACAAATAAAGAGCTATATGAGCCTAATCAAGGAAGAGTACATAAGTTCACATCCAGCATCATGGCCTGTGAGGCTATTGTGTTCAGAACTCATAAAACCACCCAGCAGCTCGCAGTGGATATCCCAAGTGAGCCTAGACATACCAGTGGCTTGCGAAGAAGTCTTGAGCTTGCTGTTGGGGCAAAAGTTATCAAGAATCAAGAATAGTTACACACATGATGGCCTTGTTAATGGAGCTCAAGGTGTTATTACAGGATTTTTGCCCCTTCCAGCATGTGACCCAACATACAAGCCAGCATATTTACTGACTGCATTTTGACAGTCGAAGGGTGGATGCAACAGCATGTCAAAATGCCGTCACGTTCAGAAGAATTTTCCTCGCTCTGTTGCAATATCAAGGTAAGAAGCAACGTTCACGATCAACTTTTCAAAGACAATTGAATATATCATTCTCCAGTTTCCCCTGGAAAATGGGGATGTTCAATGCATAAAATCCAAGGCGTTACATTACCCGAGATAACAGTTTCACTTCGTAAGCCGCCAGGTATACACGGCATTTTCTCGGATAAGTAGTCCTTCTCCGTTATAGTCTCCGAAGGCAGCCAGCTTCATATTTTGAAGTTTGAAGTTTTTCACATCACCCCCAACAAGCTATTCAAAATGGAAATAATACGTATGTGTGCAGATACATACATTTTCAAAGTAGTAATACCCAAGCCTTCGGAGACTACTTCTGCGCTGGCACTGGTCAACATTCAGCCACTTGTTGCCCATATCTCAATTCAGCCATAATTCTACTTTCTGAAACATGGCTGAAAAAATCACATTCTCGTAAAGAGCTGACTGAAAACTCGCCAGCTGTTGGCTCGGAGTCGACAGAATAGATACACATCTTAGAATCTCGGGGATATTTCTGCATGATAAGCCCATGCAGACCTGTTGCTGCAATACATGGACTGGAGCATGTAACAAACTTATCAAACTCTGTCAATCATTCATTGTCATTTATCGACCTCCAACAATCAGGAGTCAGTCTGTTCTGTTCCCTCTTAGAAAGTTGCTGAGAACACGAGAATATTCCTACAATTACTGCTGGAGATTTCAACATCACAAAAGAAAAAAAAATCCAGCTTCAGAAGAATTCACTCAGCATGGTTTCCGCCAGCTAGTTCACGAGCCAATATTCCGGTACCCATTTAATAACTCTCAACTCCTTATTTTCAATTATTATTATTATTACATGGAAGCGCTTGCCACACACAAACATTGAATGTTTTTACAATTCAAATTTTATTCCATCTACATGTATTTGCATTATTGCATTTGCAATATGTACAGAACTACACGTGTTCAATTCAGGTTAAGCAGAGAAAACCCAGAAGCAACCCTGGACAAAGACTGCATATACCTATATCTGGCTGGGCTGAACTGTTCAGCCAGAGTTAAGTATTTCCACCTGTCCTAATGACACTGCCACAGGAGGATGCATGGTCATTTTTGTTTTCTTTTGCCCACGCTCTGCAGCATAAGCTGACTCTGTGGCATGGTAAATGTATCAGTTTTACTGAGTACAGATGAATGAATAGGTATTCTAACTCTGACGTTGTTGTCTTCATTTATTTCCTGAACTAGGCCATCCCTTGACTTTGTGTTCACCAACACGAACAGAGGGGTACAGGTTGTAATCTCCTCATGCTATTCTTCTTGCCACGTATTTGTCAATATCGTTATTGAATCCATACATCTGTGAAATATGCCTTCTTTTATTTTCTTTCATTTGCATCTTATGCTGCTTGTACATTTGCACACAAGTACATTCAGTTTCTTAAAAATATATTTATGCTGTGCAATGGCTGATTGTATTATATTAATACTTTTTCTGGAGGGGAGGGGGACATACATTTTTGCAATCTTTGATTGCTTTCTTGTTCTTAATTAAACCGATATATATAGGGCCTGTACAAGAATATCGTCATATTAGTTAATGCCGATGAACTCCCCTTTCTTGTAGTGGTCATAATCCTACAGAAGTTTTTGTCATGTGAAAGAGTCTCTTACAAATTTAATGAAGACAACGAATTTATCCGGAGATTGGACCCAAAAGAAGATAAAAAGAAAAGATAAAAATATGAAAAATGATACCGAGAATAGCGAGGTTATTACACAGGTTGGTAAATATATCTTCTCGCTTCATCATAAATGTGTGAAATGTAAGGTCCATGTATAAAACGGCACTAGCGTATATGTATAAAACTCTACCATATAGCAATGGCAATTGTAATAGGTGACAGCAAAAAAATAAATGTTCTGGGTGACACACTTCTGTAGTCCGGTTGAATTCGTAATTCACGCTGGCTTTAATGCGGCTTTTCTGGGAAAATTTCTTAGTATTTCGCAAGTTGATGTGATGTTCGTGCAAACGTGCCTGCTTTATTCGATATGCTGTAACAGGAATAATATTGAACTTGCATGGAACAGATAATGTGAATAAAGTTCTCATATTACCTACTTTATTTTAAATCCTTTGAATATACATAACATCACTTCTTCCTCATTTCCTTCATACCGGATAGAATTTGTCTTCGACCTTGAATGCGAGCAAGGATTTGTAAAACAAGGCTGCGATGCCAATACTCAGCATTGTTGACCCCAATGCTGATCTCAGTGCTGACGAAGAAGATGAAAGCAGATACAGGCAGTACTTTTACATGCATATGCCATTTTTCTGAAATAGAGCGATTGATCCCTTTCGGCACAAATTAACCCCCCCCCCCCCCAAATAGAAGAAACCAAAAGTAACCAAAGGAAAACGAAAAAGCGGAGACTTTCAAAGAAAGGATGGACAAAACCACTTAAATTGACCAAAGGACTTGAAAGTCTTGATGCGGTGATCACAGAAGAGAAAAGGACACATACCAAAGTCAAGATGCCCACGGAAGACAAGAAGAAAACGACAGTGATACCAGCCGGTCCATTCAGCCCCGGCTTGTCAGTCCGGAGGTTTGTCAGATACATGGTGTATGGTGGTTTACTCCCGGCACTCCGATGTTCTCTCCCTTCCCCTCAAAAAACTGACCCTGTTTGAAAATAGCCTGAAACCGGCTAACATCAGAATATGATTCAACCTCCTTGTGCCGTCTTCGTGTTTTGATCACTATGTGGCATAGGTTGTGAAATTTAGTTCCATTATATGTGTAGTGACAGAGATATTTCCCTTTGAGTTTTTTAATGCTGTAAGGGATTATGTCAGTACAACACACTTCAGTCGACTGTGTTCAGAGTCAAGTTGATTTTGTTGAGTGATCTTGTTTCTTGGCTGATGTAAACCTGATCTAACTGCGCCAAATTAGTCGTTATAATCTATATTGCCGTGTGGGTGACGCAATTTTCCTTTTGTCGTGGCATAAGCGTCAGACCAGTAACATGTAACAGCCCTGATGTAACCAGATTGATCTGTTCAATAGCCATTGTTGGTGCCAGTTCGTCTGCGTCAGCAGATCTGTACCATGTGCTTCCTTGTGAGCCTGAATATATACATGGGTGTCGAACTTGCCATTGCCAATGAAGGAAATATACTCTGTTGGGTTCCTTGAATTCGAGCCAGCGGTCAGAACTACATGCGCTGATCCTGTATTGGCTTATACATTTACAAAATAAAATGTGAAAGACTACAATATAGGCAGTACAACCACACCAGCGACGACAGTGTGATAGTTTGACCGATGAAATTCGGCCTCTTGTCACTTTAACTCAGGTAGGTTTGTATTACAAATGTTCACGCTAGTGTTGAAGAAATAACAACTTACACTTCCCTAGCACCCTGTCTCACGCAGAATGGTGTAAGAAGCACAAGGCCCAACCGGCTTGCGTCATTGGTTGCCCAACTTTTCGATGACCGCGTGGGTGGTTTCGGAACATGTGTATAACCTTAACTGACAGTTCTATATAACATCTTACTAAATGTGTCAGGAATATATCGATTTCTGGATGACATCATCTACGGGTACAAACGCGCGTGAAACGTGAACTTGCCGACTCATTCACCTAACCCGGTGCTTTCCCGGCGACTGATCACCGACTAACCAATAAGGCCTCAGCATCCACCTGACTGATTCAGCCATATTTATTTGATCGGTGTTTAACGCCATACACAATACGCAATACAACGACAGTCAGGTTTATGGGTGATGGAAATTGGACTGCCCTGAGTGAATGAACCACATTCACCATTTATATACACATTCATTGAAACGCTGTGTTATGAGAACTGTTTCTATGGTATCGCATCTTTTCAATCAGTATTTTTGCATACTAACCAGGATTCAATTCAAAATATTAATAAAATATGAAGTAAATACCCACGTCGGACATTTTATGCATGTCCACTGATATCCACGACCTTATGAAAAATAGACGAAAAAAATCTTAGTAAAAGTCTAATTGTAGATCCAGGAGTCTGTCATTTATTCTTAGCTTAAGACAACGTGCAAGCCCCTGGCGGCGATATGTAATAACTAAGTCCAATATCAGAGCGCTGCTACAGTATTGGTCTTTCCGCTGGCAGAAATGCTACACCATGTGATTGTTTTAATCAGGTATGATTTCATACATGTCTAGTTCTGTTTATTTGTCTGGATGAGAGAATAAGACCTGGCAATCTCATCAACCATCAACCTCTGACAAAGTGAGTTCACCGACACTGGAGAAAACATACCGGAAAGTACTCCGTAACCTTTACAGAACTGGAACGCCACATAGGCCTACGCTGACTGAAGCTGATTGACCAGGTCATTACAGACGTCATCTCAGTAGGTACATTGTTTGTCTTGTAAAGCATATGGTCTTTGTAAAGTGACTTTCATTAAGAAGATATTAAAACATATTGAAATTAGACCTCACACCGTCGCTTCGGAGCAACGTGCTGACAAGCGCGTAGTTGTCTTCGCCTGATCTTCGAATGCGGTGAGGCGCAGAATAACGAACTGGCTTGGACGTAGGCGGAATATAGGTGGATGAATTAAACCGCACGAGCTTTTACCCATTAAAGAAATGTCGTCAAATACAGACTTTCTTCACACACGAGGTGGGGTTATAAGGAATGTTTTCATGGTAAACGTGTTTTTCTTCTGGTAATAAGGAAGGCCATTTAAGTACCTAGCAAAATGTCAGATCAGAAAACACTGGAGTCGTTGAAGACCCTATGCTTGTTGTAACACACTAAATTGATGGATTTGTTTTGTAGCGCTGATATGACCGTTGCAACGTTACTAATAGCACACCTATATGCCTGGGTAGACAGAGCGAAAAATGCTCTGGACGCCCCGAGCACTGTGGCTGAGAGTAAGTTACTTTGCCCCGGCACGAAGTGTAAAGGGAGGCAACTCGTTATTCGGAACAGAGTACCGATAAAATGGCACCAACACATATATATGTAGAAACTTGATCTCTGAGATTTCTTCGTCATGGTTTTTAACAAATTGTAGCGGGCCGCCGATACCAAAACAACCCAAAACAAGCAGTGAGGTATTTGCGACTCAGCATCAATATGAGCCCAACTGCATAGTTCGCCGAAATGCAAGACTGAGTTTTGGTGGTTGACATATGACGGCGAAAATGGAATGATTTGTCAAGCATGTTCAGAGTTGGACATTTGTTACTGATTGTAAGAACTATAAGAAGGACTCAATTATTACACAAGACAACTCTGCGGGTCATGTCACAAATACTCAACGCTACAAAGCCCAGAAAGACCCTTCCCAAACCGCAGCTGGTATATAATCTCCAAATGAAGCTTGCGACGACTGGAACCCATGGCGCCAGTACATATGTTGGGTACAAAAAGTGGTATGGTTCAAATAGTTAGGTTTTGAACGATGTTAGTTTTTCCTAACCTGCGTAAAACCGGTTTCTTTGAAGACTCAACACGTAAAGGGATGCTTCAAAACAAACACACACTGTCACTACTCCAATATGGACGACCAAATCAAACGATTTTGACACACAAATTGCCTTCACTTCGATGGGTTTATCGCCATTTTAGGCTGCCGTACTCGCCGTCACGTGAACCGGGATTCCGGGTAGAAACGTCATAAGATGTCAAGTTATAAATAGATGTAGGGTCACACAGTGCTTCAGTTCACCCCGACAGCAAAGGCTAAAAATAACATCCCTCACTTCTTTTTGTTGACAAGTCGTTGCAAAGAAAATCTTTGGACATGCCCCCATTCTGTGGCAAAATGACAGCAGCAAGTAACACTCTTCTCTGTCGACACCATCTGACATTTCTCCTGTACTGCGTGTGACCTTTGGCCAAAGATCGGGGAAGTCAACCAAACCATGTGATGCAAAGACCTAGGTTTCACGACGTCCCTTGACAGGAAGTCCAAACATGAAGCATACCGAAGCGAAGGGGTTTCGTCAACACCCGACGAATTTACCCTTTGATCGGAACATAAAACTTTAGGTACAGTTGCATGCAGACATGACTTATCTGTTGATCGATGCAAAAATCTATCCGGTCAAGGTTTAATACTTTTAGGTTTAAGACCGCTGTTGGGGTTGAACAGTGAGCTCATCTGGAATCATACCAGGAGTGCGTGAAGCTGACCTAGCAGCTCGGTACGGTAGTACATTGATAAATCTGCTGTCAACTTCACTCGTGGAGCTTGGGGGTGGTTGCACAGGTTATTTCAAGCTAGATATCTGGAGAAAAAGAAACTCAATTTTTCTCACGCGCCACAGCACGTTGTATAATCGTACCTTCAAAGACAGCCGAAATAGTCTTACTCAATTTATTAAAGAAAAAAAGCTCAATTTGCATCCGTTTCTCATCGGGGTTGGTGTCTCCAAAAATAAAAAACAGAAAATAAAAAAAAAACCCAAATATAGGCTGATGTTACTCCTTTCCATCTGTATTTAAGTGTTTATTTGATTTTTATACTTTCCCAAAGGTAAAGTAGTAGTAGGCCTACAGTTATGCACAGCATGTTGGCGGTAGGCAAGTATTCTTGGCTTGAACAGGTTCTCGCCATTATAGGCCTATAATAAGTAGCTGAAATATTGCTCCATAACTTATTACTAACCAAACCCGATCTGATACATGTAGCCCTCAAATAAACCCATTTAGACATTTTTTCTGTGTTAACGGAAGAAATAAAACATGTAGGCTTATTTATAAAACTCATGTTGATTCCTTTCTTATGTGTCTGCTCGAACTCAGCTCCCTCTATTCCAGTATCTACCTGACGCTGGTTTGTTCCTTGGGCCTATTCCACGAAGCAATTTTTGACTGACGTCAAAATTTTTGAATTCAATTCTACAGCTCATTTCATATTTACTGGTTTTGAAATTTGTGCCACTTTATGTTTTCAGCAATGTTAATATTACTTAAAATCTTGCTGCTGCCTCGAATAAATAAAAAAATAAATACTCAAATAACTAAATAAATAAATTAGTACAAAATGTGAAAATTAAATACCTATTAGTTAGATATTACACTTTCTGGATATAGCACAGGTTCTAGTGCTGAGAAAATAATTGCTGGTGATTTTGTTTTACTTGAATTCACTTTCTGACTGATGTAGATATAGCTGTCTGATATATTCAGCTATCCTATTCGGCTGTACGTGGGAAGGTCTGCCTTGGGTTTTCACGGAGCTCTGCTTGGTTTCCTTCCACAAAAATACTGGCCGCCGTTGAATAAGTGAAAAATTCTTGAAAATTGAAAAGTACGGCGTAAAACACCAATCAAATAACTAAATAAATATATTCAGCTATGGGAGTTGTATCATCTCTGATCACCAGATGGGTGGTGCATGTTTAGCGCCGTATTATAGCAATATTTAACCACTGGTGGGGTGAATTCTTTTCTTTTTAAAGTACAGACAGCTCGTGGCTGAGGCACTGTTCATTAAAGAGATTACACCATTCTCTTTTGAATGCAAAAACTTGTTTGAATTTACAAGAATTCGCTGCTGAATTACCTTAGTTTGAAGTATGCAGTATTCTGTTGCTGGCTGAGGGTGCCCGTGTTTATTAGAGATTGATCATTCAGAGAGATGGGAGCTAGTGACTTAAACCTTCTTGGTTGATTGTTAATGTAACAACGTAGGGACAGTACACTGTTTTACTGTCATATGTAATTATATCTGTAACTAGTTGCTACCCGTGCTTCGCACGAATTCAAAAGGGAACATGAAAGCTGGATTTTTCAGACAGAACTAAATCCATCTGCATCCTTGAAAATATTCAGAATTTAGCCAATAATTCCTCACAGAAGTGTTCTATGTACCTTAGCAGTCAATGTTATCACAATATTTTGTTTGTATTTTACCTTTAAAAGGCTAATATTTTAGCTGAATTGGTCTGATCGAATTTTCACGTGGCCGACAGGGCCGACAGGCCGATAACAACAGGGGAATCCCCGTGACGTCACGCTGACGTATCGGCAAACCCACGTGACGGCTTTGTTTTGATCTCATATCAGGGGACTCAGTCAGCGTCTTTATATATATATATAGGATAATAACAAGTACAGGTGTGAACAACACTACAAAGTATTCCCAGACCATTGTGCTGTGGCGGGAGTAAGTTCCTTGATCATTCCAAGTAATATATTAACATATATAGTTAAGTTTCAACCACAACCCTAACAGCTTACTACAATCTCCGGTGCCAAGAGTGTTCCTCACTTGGAACAATTACATCACATCCCGCACAGAATAGCTGCGTTTAATGCTAGCCGATGGAGCACGGCCAATTGGTAATTTCCATTGTCGTAGTAGCCATTGCAAAAAATTCTTTACCGAACTAAAGATAATATTGTGCAAACTTTTTGTCAAAGTTCACTCGGAACGTATTCAAATGTTTCAATTTAAAATTTATTTGTTTGTTAAATATTTTACATCGTACTCAAGAATATTTCACTTCCACGATGTTGATCAGCTTGAGGTGGGTTTGAACTCACAGTGGCCAGATCTTCTTTTTAAAATGCAAATAGGCTAAATTAAAGTTGTGAACGAGACATTCCTGAAAGACTGTGGAATCCGACGTATGTTATTAAAATATTTCTTTAATATAGCCTTTCGATTACGCAACATTCTTGGACACTTGAATTAACCGCCTACCCACTGGAAACGACTTCAACCCGCTGTGGGTTAAGCAAACTCGATATTACTTAAGGAAAGCAATCTCAGGGGAGAAACACATAAAGCTGGTTTATGCTGTGTATTTCGGGCATTGTGAGCACAAATTTAATCTAAACCTGCTCTGTATAACATGCAAAGAGAGGTACGATGTGTGTGGGCGTGCGCTGTATGATTAAACTGCACAGTGTATTGCCAGGTCGAGTCAGGATGTGTCCAATCACCAAGTCTAATGTCTGATTAAATCTTGCGGTTGAAAAATAAGTAGGGTAAACGTTAGTCTTAAGATCGGTTGGCCATGATCCCAGCTTTGCGTACACACTAAACTGCTCTGAACTGTTGCATTTACTAACCTGGAAATCAGTCGTTTCGACTGTTCTGTCCACGGTGTGTAAAAGTTGAACTTACGTTGAAAAAATATTTTATCAACATGAGGGTGGGGTCTCAGTGACGCGGCATAGTGTTTCGGGTTTCTGTAAAATGGCTTCTTAAGAATTCCAGAACAAAAGCTGAAATATTGAGCTAAGAAGCACACCAGAACCAATTGTCTTTGTCCCCCCCGCCCTTACCTACACTTTCCGACCTCTTCCGAAATAGCTAATGTTATATTATTGATTGCCATCCTGTTAAACGAAACCAGTTTTGTAACACACAGATTTGGCATCTACCACCATAATGTAAGGCTAAAGCCGACCTGAGTACAGCTCGGCCAACTTTCACGTTATTGAATGGAAGAGTACATATCTGCATTTCTAAAAAGATATAAACAGGGACGAATGAAAGGGGTCTTTGATTTAGACAAAAATGTACTACAGTATGTTCTCGAGCTGTTCTGTTTGGGAATGGGATGAATAACTTTATAAGTTAACCGTAACAAACTCTCTCTGTCTCTAAATCCAAAAGCGCTGTTCTCGATGTGGGAAATTTAAACTATTATTATGCGGGTTATACATCTTCGTCAGTGTTCCAAGACACAACGGCAGTGCAGTAAACTTGGTTTACACTGATGAGTGGGAGGCAGGTTTCACAAATTGAAGCATGCATTCTTTGCCATATATGTCATGATCATTGGCACTCCATTCATGCAGTGCAGATATAGGCCTACGTGCATGCAAGGAGCGCCGCCAAAACTTCTCAAAGCTCGCAACTGCCACTCATATCCTCGTCAAGAAAGAAGGTTGGCGATTGATTATCTACGGAGATGGTCCACCTGCACCCTAGTCTGAGTATCAATGACAACCGCATGTTTCATAGATCATTTGATTGAATATGAGAACATATCGGCTCAGGAATAGACTACTGCCCAAGATGGTCTTCAATTTAAAATATCGCCAGCAATTCTTTGGACGGTTTGGGGTTTCATCCGAAGCGTTGCCCGTTGGGATATAAATATGAAGGCACGTGAGCTGCCGACAAGTCCGAAACTGGTTCTGGAGGGGGTACAGTTATACAGGAGAACGGGTGTAGAGAAAGAGAGTACAGACCCTCACTGCTACAAGGAAGAGCCACGGACTGGACCAACTACACCTTGATTCTGAAGAAGAGTCCTGTAATATAACTCATTCTCAGAAGTCTCCCCAAGTCTGAAGTTTCTCCAAAATGGGTCAGGTAGGTACATCTGCACATACCGCTGAAAACCACAGTGGCCGATGTAGTGGAACGCTGATCTAATGCTTTTTGTTTAGTATTACTCAATATTGGTTCGGTGTTGTGTGTTTTTCGGTATTCTTTTTTTTTTTTCGAATTTTTTAATCTGAAATTCACGCTCATACATGACAAAAGGACAAAATCATTGCTTAATGTGAATCAAAAAGGAGGATTTTTTTTCTTAAGATGGAAACTTGTAAAGACCTCCTTATTATGTCAAGACGCTTGTCTACTCTCTAGGTCATGAAGAGTGAGAGCCGTGGATGCACACCTTAAAACAATCCAGAGGCGTGTAGTGCTGTGCCGAATTATTTCAACATGCAGAAGCCTATGTGCATATCCTGCCAGTATATTAATCCAGTCTAAATACATACCAGATTGATACAGCTATGACTGTGAATCGTCTGATTTCATTCACGATCAGCGTAAACATGTCATAACTTGAACCGTAACCTTAGAGCGACATGGTCGCTCAAATTTTAAGTATTTTAGTGTTATTACAGCATGACATGAGTATGAGGTATTTTTCTCAAGATTACGGGCTTTTCGTTAATGCCATCCTGAGCATTGTATGTAAAGTGAAAGTTCGAAAATAATAAAAAGCTGAAAACTCTGCCAGAATATTTAAATAATGGGTTGTCAGTTTAATAGAACTGGAGCATGCCCACAGCGTTAGGTAAACTTTATGTGGAAACAAACGTGGCTGATGACACGCGAAAGAGAAGGACTTATGTTCGCTCTTAACAGTATCGGGCAGAAAGAGGTGTAATAGAAAGCTCAGCAAGTCTAGAGTTGTAATTGTTGGTCAGTTGTTGCAAAACTACACTACTTGATAGTTGAGTGCAAATGTTGTTGTTGTTGTGGCGTTGTTAAAGATGGAACAGGGCCCACCTTCTTTGTGTTGAATTCGGATAACGACAGAACTTGTCAGGGCTCCTACAACCTACATACTCAATGGATATTTTTTATTTCAACATGAATTATTTAGTTTATGAACGAACTTCAAAACTATCGTTAAGACGTCGCAATCAGAATTTGTTCAAAAATCCAAATTTTGGGCGACCATGTCACTTTAAAATTTTAAAATTTAAAGATATTCCTAATCTGCCTGTGAGGGTTCCGAAATAGAGACAGTCGGAAACATAAATATGAAAGCTATTAAGGATACTAGAACCCCTCGTTAACAACATTTCACATTTTGTGTGGCTCAAATTATTGATCAAATATGGCCATATTTAGCTTTATTCTAAAAAGTAAACGACTGCTGATTTCAAGAAAGGTTATAAAATTTTCCCAACTTTAATATTAATATAATAAATAAAAATAAAAAAAAATACAATAAAAAAAATCAGAGCTGTCTTTCAAAATGCTATTTTTTGGCCAATTTTCAAACTTTTCAAATTTTTCTTGTCCAAGTGGATAGTTTATTATTTCAACTAAAAAACTGTCCGACAGATTATTAATATTCAGCTTAGATTATTCTGAGTGATCATTTAAAGTTAATACTTTCAAAAATTTAAGAAGTTTTTGAAACTTTGACACTCTTTTACTAATATCTTTAAAACTAGCAAAGATATCAAAAAATTGTGGGACCGTTTTTTAGCTACATGTGTGTCAAGATTCATAACATTGTGTTGAAAATTAAGAGAGAAATAAACGTATTTTATCACACAACCGTCTCAAAAGTAGAAAGGCAGAAAAAGACCAAACCGTCTGGAGGAGAATTATGTGGGACAAAATTTGTCATTAATTCCTTTGTCAATTACTATTAATCAAGAGTTGTCCAACCTCCAGTTAAAATGTAAACATATCTACTTGTGTGAAATTTTAAATCTTGTCATACTCCATGAAAGCGCAAATTGCTTATCTGAGCAAAACCTGCTAGAATGTGTTCATAAACCCCTCCCCCAATGGCACCCTGGTGGAATGATTAAGGCTGTTGTTTTAGTTAATATGTCTTCTTGGATAGTCTGCACAAGCAGCGATGCACAGTTTATGGCAGCAGGCAATACACATTTCCCAGAGGCGTGCCTATTCATAGTTAATTCCCCTAATCAGAGGGAACTAAGAAAGCACAACATGATCTGTTAGGCTTGAACAAACCTGTAGTCAAACATTTAGCGACACCTACAGGCTCTCCAGATGGCGCACCTCAATTGGACAAAAACCACGACGATTTCCTGTCACGCCGACTTTACGACTAGGGGAATGGTTTCAGTTTTGACATCGTGAATTCCTCTTAATACGTAGGAATATTCCAAAGGTTCTTGCATATGGTGTGTACATATCCCACCTTATAGCATTTATTAAATGCTATGTGTTGTGTGACTATTTCACAAGTTAATGCCTCAAAAACTATAGCGTGTCAATAATATTTCAGTAAACGCTATTCTCTAAGCTTCTTAAAAATCGCAATGATTGTATAATTATTCACAGTGTTCAAACTCTCTGGGGCTCGCTTGTATCTTTCAATAATTACTGAAAATTGTTGACCGCATGAATCCGTCCCAATCTCTTACTTTATATACTTTCTGGGTTCTTGGGTAGTTGGGTTGCATGTTGTTTTGGAAATGGGTTCGAAATTATTAACCCAGAACGCCTATTATTTTGGTTGACGGTTGCTATGCGAAAATCTGTTCCAACGCCTGGATTTTAATTGCTAGAATAACATTAACATAATGGGGAAAGACCTCGCAAAAATGAACTTATGCTGAGTGAAAAGACCATTAAAAACTGTATCTGAAAATACCTTTACTTATTTTTTCGATTTTTTTTCACCAAAATGAACGCATGTTTTCAATTGTATGGGGGACTTATTGGTGATGTGGTTCACCAGTGACGTCACGTCGACTTTCCTATGACCCTGAAGCAGAAATTTAACGTCATATTAACGTTTTCACACACCAGCAAACATCACAGGAGTACTCCTCACAAGACCTTCATTCAGAGCTGATTATAATGGTGTACACAAAGTTGTGTGACGTCACCCAATTTTTCACAATATCAACATGGTCCAGAAAGCCCACCATACAATAAAAACATTTGACTGCGTTTATTTTGGTGAAAAAATCTAAACAAATCAGTGAAGATATTTTCAGATACAGGTTTTAATGGTCTTTTCACTCACCTTAAGTTCATTTTTACGAGGTCTTTCCCTTTAATGTTTAGTTAGTAACATATGAACGGAAACGTTGTTTAGTGTTGTATTAAAAACAATGCCGTCATATTTTACTAAAAGTTTTACACCATTGAAAATGCGGATTTTCGCTTTATTCCTATCACCTCAGCCCAGTTCACGCTGGCTTCCTCTCCGGTCGTACATGAGATGGCAAGCCAGTAATCTGCGCATGGTCGTGGATTTCCCCCGTGCTCTGCCCGGTTTCTTTCCCTCCACAATGCTGCCCCCCGTCGTATAAATGAAATATTCTTGAGTACGGCATAAAACCCGAATGAAATAAATAAATATCACCTTACCTTGCATGCTCTCCAATGTAGCTTTGTGCCAATTTACAGATTTTCAGAGACGGTTGTCTTGTAACAATTACTCCATGTTAACTCAAGACTGTTCTTTCACATTTAAAATTGTTTACGTTGTTTAATCCTTAATACGTGTTAGCATTTAGTGTTGTACATGTGTTGAATTCGCACTGAGCCCTGTTGATATTTAATGTTATCTGGTTTGTTTTCTTCTTGTTTTAGTGAATATAGTGACCGTTTGGATTTGAACCCATTTACAGGATTACTAACACGATGGCAAACAGAATGACACAGATAGTTATAACGGTGAGTAATTATGCGACAAGTAAAATTTGTACGAAGGCCTGAAATTTACAGCTATTCACCATATTGCGTAGACGTTTTGGGCCGAACGAAATGTAGATACAGGTATGCAAGCATCAAGCGTTTATTGGCAAAAATTGTTTTGACTTTGATTATTAATATTGGCTTATTATTGATTATTGATTGGTCACCAATGTTGCGCATCTTGCTGTGCTACCTTATAATTAGTTGAAATCACTAACAGTTATCAATGAGACCTGTTTCAATATATGTCCTCTTAAATCACACGGCGCTGTTCAAAGGACCTGCACTTTGAACCTCTAAAGCCTGAACACTTTAACAGCGGCATATAGATGCTTTCTCGTGCCCTAACATATTTCCAGATTTATTCTGTAGTATGAAAGATTACAGCACAGGGTGTAAAACTAGAGCAGCGATGACAGTGTGGTAATTGCCGGTGAAATCCGGAGTCTTGGCAGTTTACCTCGGTTAGGGTTTTATTCTGACCGTTCATGTTAATGGTTAAGAAATAACAATTTGCATGTCCCCTACGGTGATGTTACATGCAATATATAAGATGTCACTGCCCTGGAATTACTCGAAGTGCGTGTTGTTATCACATTTAACACGCGTATTATACACAATTACATGAGTGCAATGCAAAAGGACAATGTCTCGGGGATGCTTAGTAAAGCAGCATAGAATTCCGGTATATGCAGGATTATAATATAAAAAGACTACATATGGTAAAACCAGAGCAGCGACGGCAGGCAAATGGTCACACGTTACAGGTGAAATCAGGCCTCTTGTCAATTTACCTCAGGGTTTTATTCTAACTGTTCTTGTAAATGTTTAAAAAGTCACAACTTACACACCTTGGCTTAAGCAGATATAGGTAACAACAAATTACAGTCATGTTAAATGCAATTTATTACATGTTACTTTTTGGTATTGTGTTGAAGAATTACATCCACACTTTAGGTATACTGACGGTATAAGTGAAAATTTCTTGAGTACGGTGTTAATCAAATCAGATCAATTCAGACAATTAAATATGTACAAATATTGTATGAGGTAAAACAAGTCCTACGATGCTTTATTCCCATCATACGAGTTAAAAATAATCATTTATATGTCGTAAATTATTGTGAATAAATAATCAGTTAATATCTGAGTCCGGCAACATCGAGTTTATTAATGTGGACCCATATCATATCATACCTATATGCCAGGTGTGATTGTGTGTATTATCTCACCCAGTGACGATTCAGGAACACCGTTGTGCCCATATACATGTACCACATAGTCTACTGATCCATCAAATGACTTCGAACGAATGATAACACATTCATGACGTTACACTATCCAGGTTGGAGATTTTGTGAAATGCTGTTGTTTGGAAGACCTTTTTTCAGAAGTGGGGGATATTCTTTAGATTTATTTATCATTATTTATAGTTTTATGCAATTGTTGCATCGTAGCTTCTTTGACATTTGATATGAGATATGATATCGTTTATCGATATGTCATGAATTATAGTTGGACACTGACACAAGGCATATTGTCATTGCTGGAATGGTTCGTCGAAAAATAAATGTTCACATTTAGTGACTTTCAATCAGTAACCTGTGCAGTTCAGCTACGGAAACAATATGTTAACCTTCTTTTTCTTCGAAGCGATAAGTTCCATGTTTTGCTGCAGGCCACCCATTGTTACAGGTCACAGTCTAAAAATGGGTACTTTTTGAATTTGGATTTTATTTACCTAGATTGGTACCATGACCGTTGGTCTTGTTTTTAACATCATTTTACATGTTTTGCAATACATCACAAACATGGCATTCGTATACCTGTCGTCAACCAAACTGGACGTTTCGGGTCAGAAATCACAAAAGCGATTTCCAAAGTGTCACAGGTGAAAAGTGGTCAGACGTTACCTGTGAAATGCGGTCTCTTGTCATTTTACCTCAGTTACAGTTTTATTCTAATTGTTTATGTAAATTTTTATATAACAACTACGTTAACATAATTAAAGCAGACTGACGTACAGAGGCGAGTGAATTCAATCAGTATCGAACAACTATACCATGCTAGTTTATAAGTCGTTATTAATGAAAAAAAATGTTATATTTTGTATTGCAGATGTTTCTACTGGCTTGTCTGTCCGTGTACAGTGCGGAAAGTAGTACCACGATATCCTGCTCTTCTGATACCTCCGAATACATTGGATCGCCAATCCACGGCAATCTTGAAAAGAAACTTCACCACCACTTGGCTGGCTATTACTCCCTCTTCAGTCCGCCCGTGGCTGGTAAGAGGCAGCCTCATTCCACGGAGCCTTTCTTCCCGGAAAACCCATTACCCTGGTCTTGCAGCTCAGAGACTAACTGGAGAGATCTCGGGGAGGATCACTACCCACGGTTTGTCCGTGATGTCACCTGTTCTCAAATACGCTGCTGGTACGGCCACTACGCATGCGCCTCTCAAACCACCAACTTGAAGATTCTGCGTAGAAATAACGGGGAATGCGTAGACGCCACACTTCCGGCTGCGCTTCGGACTGAATGGAAATTTGTAAACGTGCGGGTCACGGTTGGTTGTACATGTAGTCGATAAGGTCTGCTTATCTACCCTGAAACGGGCATATTCCACTATAATGCATAATGGTTCTGGAATACAAAGTGTATTTATATTCATTCCATATTCCATTCTTGAAAGTCTTCCGATACCTGAAAAATTAAAGTTAAATTCGTGCCAGGGGTTTTTATCTGCTGTACGGATACGTTTGCAATCTGTATTATTTCTATCACAGTCCAAAATCTACGTGCAAGAATGAAACCGAAGGTTAAGTCTCACACTGAGCGCTTAAGACATATTTGTTTTTTCTGGTGTAACTTCATATTGAGCATTTAATAGGACTTTAATAGGGGTTTTTAAGGTGAAGCTTAATACACTTATCTTGGTAACTGAAGAATGAAAATGTTTACATTAGCTCCGCGATACTTAAAGTCAGGAATAAGATTTACTGTTAAAACAATAGTCATTCAAAAGAATTGAAGTACCTTTGTAGTGAGTTATCAGGACACAGATCAAGGCAAACCTCAACTCCTTGTTTTTTGTGTGTTTATTATCTTAGAAATGGCGTGGTAAGGAAGGTAAATGTATAGCCGACGTTACTAGTGTACAGCATCTAAGAGTAGGGATAGCACCAACTGTATTCATAATTTATTCTTAAGGCGTCGTTGTGAAGGGTTAAGGCGTCGTTGTGAAGGGTTACTACACTAATACTAAGTTGTCTCACTGATGCACAAGTTTCCATAACTTTGGAATAAGTCCTAACAGTGAGCATATATATGTAAGTCATTTCTCTGGCTCAGTGAAAAGAATCTGAATGTTGCAAGGGTTGTCTTACCAAAACACAAATTTCTGAACGCTGCAATATGGCGGAAAGTAGAGCTTGTGGTCATATTAAGCACGTAGCATATCTTTATCATCTTCTGACCTGGACACTTGTGTTCCATATCTGTTATATTTATGATTATTGCTCAGCTTAAGACGTGCTACGTATATTAAAATAAATAAGTGTACTGATTATCGTTAGGGCTGAAGAGGCTTTCTTTAGACCGCATGCCCATGTACAGTATTGAGTGTTATCCGAGGAAGTTTACTAATGATGGAATGTCACTACGACAACCCTGGAAACGCGACAGCGTCTGTTGGCAGAAGACATCGGATATAGCCTCAAATGGCCTGTAAGCAGCTGGCGATCGTTTGGGACCATTATCTGTCACAAGAGAATGGAGGTTGGGCCCAATGAAATCACTCCCGAACTGTGCGACAACAATTGTGCACCCTTTATAGAAACGTGATCTCGACGAGATAGGACGGCGATCTCAAGTGGAGGCAATAAGCAGTTTCACTAATGAAAGAATCAGATGAGAACTGTTGGTTCTAAATCCGTCTTGTTTTCTTGCGGCATTATGGGATTAAATCACACGGCACACCTTGATTCAAACTTACTCTTACCGAGTGTGTATAAGACAAAGCTTGTCGTCCGGAAATAACTACGTAAATATAGAAAAAACACCAACTCTCTTTTGTTTCATACCAACAAATTCATTTACCGAAAGGGCTTCACGTAAGGAGAACACACGTACAGCTCACATTGTCACATAGTCAACTTTTGGTCGTTGTCCACTTGTAGGTGTCAACAAGGAATTAATTTAAATCCCTGATTATATACATATAAGTGATCTTAATGGTTGTATTGTGATACATCTTCAGCTTAGATTTCTGTGCATGACGGCAGGAGATTTTGTGCCGTGACTGGAAGTCAAGTAGTGATTTGAGGACTCAGGGCTGATCCTACATAAATTTAGCACACACCCCCCCCCGCCACACTCACACTAACATAATGCTCAGGGCTGCCGTCACATATAGAAGTGAAATATTCTTGACTACGTTGTGTTATTCCAGTGACATCAGTTGAGAATTGCATAACTATAAATTTAGAAAAGATAAAAGTATCATAAGAAATATCAAAAGAAAAACATTGGCAAAAAGGTGATAACTGTTTCAGGGAAATGTGACAAATGGTTTCCGTACCCGAGAAAGATACTACCGATATAATGTAACAATGTTAGGTAGAAACAAAGGCTATTGTGTCTAATTCGCTCATGGAAGATCGAAAATAAACATACATGCTGCACAGATGGATAACCTTATCTTCTCTACTTGTATGTTTTGCTCTTGAATGAATGAAAGATTATGGCTTAACGAAACATTGCCAATGTGGCGTTAAGCTACAATCATTCATTCGTTCAAACATAAACTTCATGGACTATTTTATTTCAACAAGCTTGTGACCCCTAGGCACTGGTGTTTCTGTGCTTATTCTGCATAGAGGAACACCTATAATAACTCACATAGATGATACTGTGTTATTTATAACATTATCTTTTGGAAAAGTTCGAATCAATTGCATGTTCCAGGTTGTGAGCTTATTGTAATTTCACCCATATAACTTATACATATATCTCCTTATCATCCACTAGTATGTATAGAGAGTGTCTTCCTTATTGTTGGCCTGTTGTTAATATGTTTTCTGTATACTAAATGGTATTAAATGACCTAGTTGTCGTTCCGTGTGGATGTCAGACGCTGCCAAACGATCAAAGGTATACACAGTTTAAATTTCATTTCTTGTAATGTACAGTTTGGGTTATTAGGCCCAGTAGCGCATTTTGTCGTACACAGCTCTCTGTATATGATCCGATGCGCAAGGGCATCCAGAGCACAGTAAGGAAAATTTAAGTGGTCAATTCAATAAGTCGGCAGTTTTCATGAAAAGTCAACAAAGCAATCAAGCGAGTATAGATCCAAGCAATCATGACAAAATTGATATTATAGGTCATCAGCGGTCAGTAATGTTGCTTCCTCTCCATTTCATTTCAACTGACAAAATTGTGCTTTCTTGAATTCTGATTATCGGAAAAATAAAAATTACAGAAGTAAAATATGTGGTGTTTTGTCTCGGTCCCTTGGTATGCTATACTTTCTATAACTTAACGCACGCCAAAGCTAAACTTGATTACTGTTGTACACGGGGGAAATTTATTTAGTTAGTCAGTTATTTTTTTATTTTTTTTTGTGTGTTACCGCTTGCTCAAGAATACTTCGCTTACATGACGGCAGTTAGCAGCCCGGGCAAAAACCATCACCAATTGAACGTTTCTGGCAGGCTCTTCCACGTTCTACTGGGGTTACATAACATCTAAAACGACATAAAACATCCAAAAGTCTAAGATTATATATTGTGCATTCCTCCAGGAACTGTTGTCCGTAGTGTAGGTGGTACTGGAGACAAATAGTGTCGAGTAATGTCGATGCACTGATGCTGTCTATTGAATTTAAGTGGCCATTCCTCGGGAATCATTAGTTTTGCATGGCGGCAATCAGCAATTTGTTACGAACCCAGTCATGAAATAATATTGGAGAGTAACTTCTACCCATGTCACATGGAGCTTGCTTTGCGAGTTAAAATATAATAACCGCATGTACTAAAGTTCGCAACTTAATTGTATGCAAAAGGTCGTTGAACTCAGGTTTCCCCACTCATGCATCCGCCTTGCGCCATACAAACATAATCAGATATATAAAGCAATAAATGCTGTAGCAACGTCATTTAACGATTTTCATGAATCGTATGTACATTTTCGGAACGGAATGCCTGCGATTTCATGCTACCAATTGACTACCGCAAATTAAAAGGAGTCCCGGCCTGCACGTGTTGAAGTGTTTCTGTAGATCTGTGTAGCTGCAATTCTAAAGCAGCGGCGTCTAGTATTTAGCATCTAACATCTCTCCAATTGTTTTTCCACCTAATGCTGTTTAGGCCATGGTGCTAGGAGACGCGTGAGTTGATACTTCTTAAACATTTACATGGGCAGTTAGAATAAAACCAGCTGATTTTCTCACATTTACACGTATTAAAATAACGGCTTCTTGTATCGTTTGTTTTGCATTGTATTGGCAACAAATGTTTTTATTAGCAACACCATGTTTATTCAGGTTTCGCCTACACTTTCATACGTTCTCCCCAGTTACAGGGCCCTGGGCGGCCTGGGGCGCCACCCATCAGGATATGCCGCGTGAAACCTTTGGATCACCGGAGAACACATTTCAGCGGTATTTTATTTGGTGTATTTTAAAATTTAGTCATTGTCCTGAGAGAATATCATAGCATTTTAATCACAAATACACATGTATCGGGAGAAAAGTGCGGCCAAAAGGCGCTGATCCTGGCAAATGCCTTATAAATGTCTTACAAATGGCAAATTTGGATTTTGGCAGTATTTTGTATCTTGTCCTCGGTTTTGGGTAATCGCTACTGGAAATGCTTTTTTGGTTGAATTTCTTCACGTGCAGGGCGATTTGTCTGGTTTACTGTTTACTTTATACGTAAAGGACTGTGTACAAGCCACAACTGTAATAACATATGCAAATTAAAGTCACCTTGTGACTAGAGACAATAAATATAGGCGTCGACCTAAAATGTCCAAAGGGAAAGGTTTAAGAAGAAGCAGCCATAGAACAAAAACATTTTGGGGGAACTGGTGTTCATTTCTGATTTCTAACTCATCTTTCTCATTGCAATTTTTGTCATTTTTTGATTCTTTATTACATCATTTTTTAGTTTTAACTTCGACACTCGTTTCGAGATAGGAGCCTCCGCGGCTCAGCTAGCGCAGCGTAATGACCTAGAAGCCTCCCATCAATGCGGTCTCTTAAAGTTAAAGCTAAGATAAATAGCTAACAGTTACAAAATATCAAAATCAATTCAAAACACACAAATTGAAAATCTGTGCTATAGGTGAGCCATGTCAAGAACTGAAAACTTGTGAACTAACTTCAACCAAACCATTTTCACTTTTCATTTCATTTTCTAGTATGGAGATATGTGCAATGGTTATAACTGCTCCAGATCTGTCAGTTCACTTCTATTGACTTACAAAACCTTTCATCCTTCTTCAACCATCTAACTTATTTGTCCTTAGATTTTATAATGCCACCCTTTATGTTTACCTTACTTACAGAGCGTTGTATTACCAATACTCAACCATAAATTGTTAAAAGAAAAGACAACACTAGGCCAAAGGTAAATATGTGTCGATAAAGAATCCTATTCATGGTTCAAAAACCTTCACTTTCATTTTTGTGATGTATGATAGGCGAGATATCGCAGTTCAAAGTAAGCAAAAACGCCCACGTAAGGAAAATCGAACGGGCCGCCACGCTCTCAATTTTAATCAATCAAGAACGAGATATTTCTACCACCCGAGAAGACATCTGTTTCCGTTGTGACGTCAGCGGTACTTAGTTCACAACTTTGCCATATAGAAGTGGAGTTAAATCATTTGTTTTCCTTGTCATTGCGAGACAATTCTAAAATGCTTTAGAGCCATTTTCGACGAGAAAGTGATAGTGGAATATATCTGGGTTACTCCCCAAGGTCAAGCCCCATAGGCCACAATGCGTCGCCTTCGACTGTAATACTAAGTAATAAAGCTTCACGTACTTTACACACAAAGAAGTGTCTCGCCACTAATAGTGAAGAAGGTAGGGTACGGATGACACGTGTTTCCGGTTTCTCTAAAATGGCGTATCCTATGGCCTTGTAAGAATTCCAGATTAAACCGTGATTTATACAGTTACCAAGCAGGTCATAAACGATGTCTGTGCCCGTTTAAGTCTGTCTGGACCGCCCCTTTTATTTTTTGTTGCCTTTCCTTTTAAGTTATAACCATTCATTTCAGCCAAAAAATGGACAAGTACAAGATAAAAATATACCTTATTCGAGCCGTGGATTGTTACACAACTGCGTAAAGACTTCCGTCATAGAAATACCAAATCCCCAATGGTCTAAAGGTCTGTCCCCACTGCAGGCTACAACCGCAACCCCAGCTACAACTGTAAATGCATGATCTTAAGGACTGATCTCACGGCAGTGAAACTGTCATGCAAATGCCAACGTCAGAGTAATATCAGACTAGGTTGGGACGGTGTGGGGACTCTTACAGTTTATTGAACATGGTCAGTTTGAGTGTTGCTGACACCTTACTTGATCACAAGCGTGCCGGAATTAACTATCCAAACACTTGACCACGTGCCTACTGCCAACCTGCCTAATGCTCATGCCTAGACGATGTTCGTCTATATGCAAAGTCAGTCAGAAAAGCTTGGTTCCATGTACCATATTATGTGGTCTAATCGTCATCCGCAATGCATAATGAGGTACAGGGAAAGGCGAGCTGTTTCGTGACTGTTTCATTTATTGTTCGCACAGGTGTGATTTTCTCTTGACATGTATTTATTTATTTCATTGGAATTTTAGGCCATAAGGATATTTCGCTTATACATTCACGTAAAGCATTAGGCTGAAAGGAAACTAGATAGAGCCCGGGCGGAAACCCGCGACCATCCGCACAAATTTGACTTATGACTGGAGAGAAAGCCAGACTGTTTTCGCTTGGTGTTTTTTCGTACATATTAAGCTATAAATTAAAACCCGTTGTGAAAACTGGGCATAAGTAAAATCGCTATATTTTGTTTTCCATTTTTTGGGGGGGCTTTTTACTGACACCAATCTATATAGACCCGCACAAAATGCTATGCAATAACATATATTCAGCAAAGCTTCGTGCATCATTCTTTCATTGCTGGGCGAAAAACAGGCTAGGCTCCTATCCTGTGACCCATTAGCCCCAAATACCAAAAGATATATTCACAACGAAAGAAATGGAAATTTGAAAGCCCGTCTTGATGTTTGAATCAAGTGAGGTTTAGTGAGTATGAATTTCGCACTGAATGGTCAATTAATGTTTACAAAATGAAAGAATCCCGTTAAAATGTCACAGTAATCTTAATCACCTAACCAACAGTACTTGATCATTTTAGCACCTGTGTTTTCAAGCGTAAAACTCTCGCAGCTGCGATTGTCACTCCCCCACTTAACGCAAACACCCTCACCTTACATAAAACCCCTTCCACCACTTCCGGATGCCATGTCCTTCCCGTAGCATCTTGCTTACTGTACACAGGTGCTCTTCCATATTAATACGCTTTTGTTTCTTCAATTAACACGACACCTCCAGATTTTTGCTTTGTACTCTTGTTTTCGTAACCACAGTTGTTGCAGCTGGCACTTTGTTTATTCCCTTGAGTATTCAGGTAATTACTTAAAAGTTTAAATGAAGAAGAAAAAATAATCAGCTAAAAATTATGCACCCAAAATTCTAAGATGATTTCTTTTTGTGCATAACGGTTTTCACATGTGCGATAAGAAAGATGTAATTTGCGCACGTTTTCAATTTATTTATTTATGTATTTATTTGAGTGGTGTTTTACGCCGTGCTCAAGAACATTTCACTTATACTACGGCGATCAGCATTACGGTGGGAGGAAACCAGGCAGAGCCCGGGAGAAACCCACGACCATCCGCATGTTGCTGGCAGAAACACATACGGCCGGAGAGACGCAGTTTTTTTTTTGTTTTTTTTTTTAATAGAGGTCGTAATTAAGATCTTAAACTTAAAGATTTTTCTTTAAAACTGGATAGAGGAGGCTCTAAACTGACTGACTTCAGCAGAACTCTTATATGCAGGGTAGGATAAAACTTTCACGGCTCATCGCCTGTCAGAAATTGATTTCAAGACATACCGACGTTGATTCGAAAAGTTCGATTCAAAGGTTTAAGCGGCTGGATTAGTGTTGAAAGATGGTTTACCGATGTTGGCTTTGGCATTTTTACATTTCAGTTGACTTTGGGAATCGGCTCATAGCAAATGTAAGGCGGAGTTCGAGGTACTATTTGTGGTGAAATTGTCCCCGTGGACTTCTATGGGACCGATGCTGGGCGCTACGGTGACGTACGTAGGCGACCAGCAAGCTGTGCTTGGACAGGTTCAGGCATGACCTGTTCTAAAAAATTTTAATCGTATTTCTTGGTCCGAAACAGTGGATTATTCGATGAAATGTTCATGATTAAGTTAAGATACTACTATTCAGAAATCTGGATCCAAACAGAAAAAAATGTGTTTGAAAACAATTTGCAAGATTGAATGTGAAACGTTGTGTGAGCAGATTCTTGTAACGACGGCATAACAATTATGAGCTACAGGTATGAAAGAAGGTTGCACTGACCAGACTCGTCAAGTCCGTATTTTATATTTTTGTTTGACATACAAGGGCGTTGCACATTAAATCAGGGGCCGTTTTTTTTAAGTATGCAGCCCTCAACAAGCCATGGCCGATTTCTGTTCCGTTTTCACCTTTAATTAGCCCCTTACAGATATTACAGAGGACTATAGTGTTACCTCGCGTCCACCAGTGCTGCTGTTCTCCGTGAATTAGTTTTCTGAACGGTTTTTCAAAATTGTTTGAAATGAAGTGAGACATAGTGCCTGTGGAGTACAATGACCAGTTACAGACCGAGTTCGAGTTTAAGGGTGTTTGATTCATTTTCAATTCAGTTAAGGGCTCTTCTAATTTCTCCATTATTTTTATGAAATGCTTGGAGTGCTAAGAGGACATTCCGCCCCTTGAAACCCACCCCAGCGGCAGGCGGTAATATTCGTCTTGCAAGAACACTAAAGGCAGTCTGAACAAATGGAATTACACTTGCTAGCCATGAATTTTAGAAATGGCGCCAGCGTATGTTATCCGCCATATTATAGTATATTTAAGGTTCTGTTGTCTGGTCGTTTCATGGTCATATGGCAAGGTTTGTGATTCGTCAACGACATAATTCTACTAATATACCACGAGTGTGTTGATGAGGTAAAAAACAAAAATAAACGATTTCATCTCTCTAGTCGCACCCGTGACAGGGTGAGCCTTATTGTGACACCACATCGATTTAAAAGACCATGTCACAACGGCTAACACAAGTTACCACACAAAAAATACCAGCCATTCGAAAACATAGTCACTACATAACTGCCTCAAGTAACACGGAGCATGGGTTACATGACAAACTGCAAACATTAACACTCTGAATTTCACATTTCGAATCCAAGTCACGTTTAACACAGAGCCACTGAACAGCCACTCGATATGAGATCGAGGAGCCCTTAGAATGTATATATACTGTGTCTTCTTGTGGCAGGGCGAGCCCATCCCACCACTGGAACATCATGCTGAAGACACCTGAGGTGACACCCCACGTGGTCACATTATAGTGACACCGGGTTGACCAGTTGAGCGCAAAGCGATGCAGCAGCAAGTAACACTTTTAAAGTCTTTGGTATGAGCAGACCCGGGATTGATCTCGGATTTCCCAAACACATATTCCTTAAAAGAACTTTACGGAAAGCCCCAAAGGAGGACAATGTGGGTTATATTCTTCGCCCGTGAAAAACCGTTACGATGTGGAATATGTGGCTATGACGTCATTCCCAGTGGCGTGCCACTCCTACCTGGGGACTACTCCCTCAGATCCCCTGTTCCTCTGAGGCACAGCTTTATTGCTCTGTTCCACGCCTCATTAGTTTGCAGATCCCAAATGACCGTGGGAATAATATTCGCTAACATTGCTGAACACATTCATCCGAACAACAACTGGCGTCTGGCGTCAGCTATAAATGCGCGCTGACAGGATAGCGATATTTTCAGATCTTTGGCTGTAATTTTCACAAATGTGTGAAATTTGCGTTAATTACTAACTATTTATTATAATTTCGTGAATTGAAAATTTGGTCCCGTGCCATTATATTCCTTGTCGCTATGTCTTTGTGCCTTTGTACTCTACGACAACTAGACTATAACATACAATTTCCTCCGCCATTGTCCTTGCCTTTAATGTTTCCTTTCTGTTCCATCGTGTTATATCTTAGCTACTCAGGCTGTTTCGTCCTTTACAACCTAGGCGTCGAAACCGACATTCGTCAGCCAAAATGGGCGCTCCGGTAAATAATCACCAAGACCAGTTTCCAAAAAAAAAACAAAAAAAAAAAAACCAAGCTTGGATAACTTATTTATTTATCTGGTTGTTCATTACCCTATATACGATGACGGTCAGTTTAATGAGTGAAAGAAAGTTAAAGGAAAAAACATCGAATGCCATAACCAAAGTTATTTCAGAATATGGGTTCATACAGACCTAAAGGGGCATAGGCATTTTTTATGATGTGCTTGGTAACTGTGTAAATCATCTTTTAATCTGGAATTCTTATGAGGCCATAGAATACGCCATTTTAGAGAATGGGGAACACGACCTCGTCATCGGTCTCCTAATCTCTTCAGTATTAGAGACGAGAAACTATTATGTGCACGAAGTACGGTCCCGTTTATTATTACAATCGAAAGCCACGCATTGTGGCCTCCTGAGTGTGACCATGGGAATAACCCCAGACATAATCCACTACCACTTTCTCGCTGAAAAATGGCTTTAAAGTATATCAGAATTGTCTCGTAATCACAAGGACTACAGCTAATTTAACAGTACTTCTATATGGCAAAATGGTGAACTAAGAAGTACTGCTAACGTCACAGCGGAACCAATACTGCGGCCCGTTCGTTTTTCCCCACGTGGGCGTTTTTGCTTACCTTGAACTACGATATCTCTGTTATTACACATCACAAAAATAAGAAGTGGAGTTTTCTAAACTATGAATAAGGTTCTTTATAGATACATATATACTTCTGGTCATGTGTTGTCTTTTCTTTCAATTGAGTGCCCGGGTTAGATCCACCTTTGGCCAGTCACCGACGAACTTTCCCATATGGGACGTACACATACCCACATTAGACTGGGGAACACACAATCTACGGTTTTATTCCTGACCTTGTGTACGGGAATCAAACCTTATTGTACATTCTCCAGCCCTCTAAGCTTGTGGTTTCCTCCACACGTAAAACTGGCTGTCATCTTATCAAAATATCTTATGAAGAGTATCGCCGTACATCGGAAGGTCCACCAGCTAACTGCGGCTGGTAGTGGGTTTTATTTAGGCCCACATTTCACAGCTGATTTTAACAATATTCTCATGTGATTTATAGGTACATGTGTGAATAAAACATCATATCAAGCAAACAATAGTCTGGATTCCTCTCAGGTCGTAAGTCAGAGGGTTGTGCGGATGGTCGCACTTGTGAGCTCAACTTTCATAGCGTTGGTAGTAACACATTTGCCGAGTCTGCTGCACAACGTGGAGTAATATATAGAAAAGTGTCCACTTAAAATGGAGTCAACAGTCGATGAATGCAAGATGATGAGAAAACTAAGAAATACAAATCCACAAACGGGCTAACCAGCAACATTGGCCCTCAAAATAAGTGTGGTATTTCTCTAGAGAAATTTAGACCTTATTAAAATGAAATGCTATTAATAACAGCGGAAACATCAGTCACATGATAAAGAAATATAAGAAGCTAACGGTACATCGCAGCATAAATTAAGACTGCACATTCATGATTGCAGAGTCATGTGAAACAAGCCTTTCATTTATTTCTGTATTTCAATGGTGTTTTACACCGTACTAAAGAATATTTTACTCCCAGTATTATTGTGAGAGGAAAGCAGACAGAGAACGTGGGAAACCTACAACCATCCTCTCTTTGCTGCCGGACCGGAATCCGGGACAAACCCACGGTCAAGACTTTTTCAAGTTGGCAGTCGTGGTATAGGTGACAAATACAAGAGTACAAGATGTTAAACATCAGTCAGATCAATAAATATTCCTAAGTATATACGACATGAATGAAAACAAAAAGACGGCGGATTGCTTGGTCATATCGCAATTTAATGTAGCTTATAAGTAGGTTTCATCGTAAACATTTAGGTTCTTTCGTGAAAAAGACCAAAGTAAAGAAAAAATGTTCGGGTGATATTAGCACATTTCTGTTGAATTCGGTACCAATCCGGTGGTTGGACTCAAGACACAGCAGTGAAAGACTCTGGTGCGTGGTGTGGATACTGGCTGAGGGATATCGGGGAACACATCGGGGACTGCGGAAATGTTTGCTGAGGAAAGCTGTGTGGATAACTTCCCGTCCCAAGGTAATAGCAGTGAGGAGAAGGAATCTGCGGCGGTGACCACATCATACATGAAGCGGTCCCAAGGTAGGGGTGGTAGGCCACTGGGGATGACGTCATAGGCACATATCCCATATCGTAACCATATTTCACCGGCGAACAATAACCCATATTGACCTCCTTTGGGGCTTTCCGGGATCGTCGCCTGGCCTGCCGCCGTCGGAAGTCGCCTTTGACGAAGTCCTCGACGCATGAAGGATGTATGGACCAGTAGTTGCCCTTACCGTTATCAGCACGGCCGTTCTTCACGAAGCATTCGTTGAGAGAGAGGTTGTGACGGATGCTGTTTCTCCAGGCTTTCTCTTTGTTGTTGTAGTAGGGGAAATTGTCCATGATATACTGGTAGATGTCAGCCAGGACAAGTTTTCTCTCCGCAGATTGGAGGATTGCCTTGGATATAAGGGCAATGTAAGAATGTTCGGGCTTTTCCGCTTTTTTTATTGACGAACAGGTGTTGAATGATTCTCTCGGTGAAGGAGCTTCCTCGTGGGAGTTGATTGCCGGAAAACTGCTCCTGTTTGAATGTGTCGGCGGAGATGCGTCACTTGTCACTTCGGTGGACTCCGCGAAAGAGAGTTGTTGGTTTGGAAATGCCGACGTGGCAAAACTTTGCCCTCGGTTTGCCGGAGAGTGTACGCTCTCAAACTGGCTTCCAACAGGTGATACAGCCTTCGCTTGCTTGTCCAGGGACAGGAGGATTTTGGCGATGGATTCGGTGTCTGCCAGCGAAGACGATGACGAGTATTCACTTTCTGTCTCCGATTTTGGAGAGGAAAGTCGATTCTCTTTCAAAGTTGCATTAAAACTGAGAGTGTGTCGAGTGCGATCGATTTCATTGCCCATGAGATCGTCGATACTGAACGTAAGCATGGTGATAAGGTATGGTGCCTCGTTCGACTCCGGTTGTCTTATGGCAGTGCAGGCTGTGTTCTATCTCGGTCATCAGAAAGTCATTTAGTTATATAGCCCTTGCGTTGAGGACTCTGATTGGCTGGTGACCATGGCGGGTGGCAGTGGCGTAGTTGTTCTCGAAGTGTCCCGTGACACGCGCGAATAGCTGTGAATTACCCTGTCATATTCTGACCGCTCGTTAATTACACTTTTGTTGCATAGTTATATCAGTAGCCAAACGTGTCAATCGACAATTGATTCCTGGTCAAATTAACGATGTGTTGTAAATACAGAGTTGTACCGTTAGTATACGACATCAACAATTTGACTTGGGTTTGCTTTAGTTTATTTATCTGACAGAATAAACTGTTATCCAGGGCCAGTATACATCGTAGTAGTGTTATTTTATATGTACTAACAAATAAACGGACACAAAGTCCGTTGCACATGTTAAACTGAAAAGAGAATATCTTTATGAATACAACATGCATTCTGTAATTATAATTCGCCAACAAAACCTGAGAGCAACAATACAGGATAATAGGCCAAAATAAACGGAGAGAAAAACAAAACAAAATAAGAAATGAATAAGGATCATCGAAAAGTGTCGAAGCATATATGCACTAATAGTTTTTACCGACAAACGTGCAGTCGAATGCTCGGATTGTAAGGTGGGCTTTAACAGACACATTTTCGTATTTTCTGCAATCTTGACTGTATTTTTGTGACAAGTGTGAATGTAATCTGGTGGGATGTGACGAAACGTATAAACAGCAAATCTGATATTATCCACAGATTACGGTGACACATGTGTAATGAAAAAATAACTGTATCAAATTATGGCCCAAAATCTGCCCCGACACTGTTAACATTTCTGATGATGCTTGTTTCATTTTTTCCTCCTTATGATATATATGATTATATAACCTACAACTTCCTAGGAGTGTTTTGATTATAAGTTAAGTTAGTGAAGAAATCTTTGCTGTGTACGTTTTAGAATCACTAGTAAACAGCAAAGACTGGCTACGAAAGGCCAAAGAAGGGTCCAAAAATACATTATCTTGGTCGCAGTACTAGCACAGCTTACGGATTTAAATCAGAAATAATTATCATTTATGAAAATATTAATAAGTATATAGAAATTTCCAATATATTTAAATCTAACTGAACTATTTTTTTGAATCACAATACTTTGGGTTTTCTTATTCAACCCAGGATAGTGGATCTCAGAAATTTAATCAATCGGCATAAAAATGATAAAACAGAGTACAGAGTGCAATCCAACTGGACAGGGAATAGTACATCTGACCCCCACGTACAGTTATGATTGGCGTATCACTACCTATTTACAGATCGCTTATAACTGTAGTTTTGTGTTTATGGCATTGGCAGTACACTATTACTGAGGATTGGTTGATTGGATCAAGCAGTAGGCCACACGAACAATTGCCATATCTCCAACACACACAGTAGGGTGTAATACTGACAGTAAGGGCATAATGGTGTGGGAGATGTGGTCAGTTCCTGCCACACCGTTGATTGCTGGATAATTTGAAAAGTGTGAACACATGATGATTTGTTTTGTAGAAGGCACGTTCTTTCTGCCTGGCAAACTGCATTCATTTCTGTTCCCAGTACTTTTCCGAGGCAAAGTTCTCGGTGTCAGTTTGTTTCAGTTTTTATTCATTCCCTTTTCCCTTCGCCGTGCAAAGTTGAATTTGTTCACAAATGAGCCAAGTGATTATCGGTTCTGACGTTCCGATTTTAAAGCTGATGTGTGGCATACGAGTGAATGAACGTTTATGTAAAATAAATGTCACGTCAGAGGAAGGCTCTCACCAGTGTGGTCAATGAGAGTTCAAGTCCGCCTCAATCCGGTTCCCTCTCTATTCGCACGTGAGAAGGTCCGCCATGAACCTGTGGATGGTCGTGGGTTTCCTGCACTCTCTACCCGGATTCCTCCCATCATAACACGGTTGCCGTAGCATGAAGGAAATATTATTTAGTACGGCGTAAACACCGATAAACAGATAAATACATCAGAAGAAAGATCAATAAAAACTATCCTATAATTTTTTTTTAAAAAATTCTAAGTGAGTCCTAAACATTTAAAGTGATAAATTCTTTAGCTACCTGTTTCGGCCTCAATGTGAATGACGTCATGCGGCATGTGAATGACATCATGAGGCAGGTTTTGGTTTATAGTTTATATGGATCATGATTGGTGTGAATTCTGTATAAGACCGACTTGAAATGAAGAAGTTTAGCGGTTCGAAAACTCATAGAGGGAAAAATATGGCTTATGATATCGTTTGGGCTAACGTGAAAGTTTTTGCCCCTCACAGTCCAAGGTAGCCTCTAATATTGCGAAAGATCATAACTGACTTAGAAAGAAAACTATATTCTTAGGAGAGCATTCTTTGGCATTTCGTTTGATGTGAACTTTTTTGACGCATATCTTCTTTCAGAACAAGTTTAGAATCAGGATAATTATATGTTTCTGGTTTAATTCAGGATTGCAGTTCTCTACGATGTAAGCAGTGGATAATCTATTTATTTACTTATTTGATTTGATTGTTTTAGGCACACAACAATATTTCACTTATATGACGGCGGCCAACATTATGGTGGGAGCAAAACCGGGTACAGCCCGGGGGAAACCCACGACCATCCACAGATTAGTGGCAGACCTTTCCACGTTCGGTCGGAGACGAAGCCAGCATGAGCCTGAACTCACAGCGGCCACATTAGTGGATAATGAATGGAGAAGAGCACTGGGTGTAATCCAGCTAAACAGTGCATAATTATAACTTTGACATCTGACACCACGGACAGCTAGTGTTGTCCTTTCGCTACACGTTTACAAATTAACCTTAAAAAACATTTCTGTTTGTGACGTTGATATTACACTAGCCATGGGGTTTGGATAACTGGTTTAAGCAGCGGGGTATATACAAGCCTGCCATAACTCAAACACTCACAGCAGGGTGTAATGATGACGGTAACACATAATGATATCCATGATCTTGTTCTTTTAATGCCACACCACAGACTCCATGCCAACCGTGAGGAGTCTTCATATAGAAAAAAATTTTAACGGTCACAATCAATGTATCAAACCTTTTCTACTTGTTGCCACTGGGGCCTCCGTGTCCGAGGTAGTTAGCGTGCTAGGAGAGATTAATAATTCAGGAACCCATCACCAATGTTGTCGTTGTGAGTTCAAGCCCAGCACATGATGGCTTCCTCTCCGGTCATATGTGTGAAAGTCTGCCAGCAACTTGTGGATGGTCGTGGGTTTCCTCCGGGCTCTGCCCGGTTTCCTCCCAACATAATTCTGGTCGTCGTAGTATAAATGAAATATTCTTCAGTTCGGCGTAAACTCCATAAATAAATAAATAAATAAATAAACCAATCAAATGACTAAATAAATGATCGAGCCAGGCGATAATCATTTCTAAACTTTTCTTTTCTTTAAAGCTGACATGTGGTGTGCGAATATTTAATTTGGCACTTGAGTTCAAGTTGTTGCAGAAAAAAGTTGGCCGAGTGACTCACCAAATTACACAGCGGTGGACTAAATGCTTTGGGTTATAATGCTTCTACACAGACATATTTGTCGATTTTGTCTATTTTTTTATGGGATTATTTATATTCATTACATATTTCTTCCGGAGAACTGACGATTGACAATGCTTTGGAAAATGGAAGTTTTGAACATGCACAAGAGAGATCCTTTATGGTCGAAGGGATCGATTGTAAATACGGACGTTTATATCTCATGGTCATAACCTACCATATGCGGTCAACTCTTCAGCCATTAGACTGGATACACAAGAACTATTTTATCCTCGGATTCATTTGAGGAGAGAACGGTTGATTTTATGCATGTAGTGGAACAGTTTCCTTCCATCAGATTCTTCGGTCTCTTCGTCCTGTGAGCCTGGCTGTGGTCATGTACGGGCTATCGGTGGCAAAATCTTGAGCATGGGGTTAAGCAGCTGCAAAGGTTTTCAACATAATTGTTCACGCGAATGTGTGGGGTGAAAGAGACACGTGCTTGTGAAGAATGTGTTGGATCGGGGTGAGGTGATGGGGTGGGTGATAATCGGTTATTATTGCTTTGTTAGTGTCCATCTCATATATATATATGTATACCTATACCATTTATAGCTCTAATACATTGTAGAATTATTGCACGTCACAGAGTGAAATTTGGTGATTTGTCCGCTGGGGACAGTGGATATAGATCAACTCGAGACAGTCGACAAATCACGATGTTCTACTCTGCAACATTTAATAACTGTTTTGTTAAACAGAATGGCACATGGGCATCTTGGATGTGACAGCGCGTGTATTTTCGGCACTGCTTCCATACACAATACAGAATTTGCGTATAAAAACTGACTGAGGGAGGCGACCTGTGAAATTGATTACAAAGGGACACAACCCAAGACGGGACCGAAAAGAAGTGTGATGTAGCATGGTTGAGCGTCTTACATTGCATTTGTCGCGCAGACGACGTCACAGCGCGCAACATAAGGAGTAGCTGAACCCCACGTGGCGTGGTTGCATCCAGTGAGGGAAAGAGAAACGTACTGGATGTATAATGATATTAATTGTTCAAAGTAAGATAACTGTTGCATTCCATGGTAGAAAACCCTGTCTGAAGGCATAGGCCTACCTGTATGCACAGAAATTTACTTTTCAAACATACACTGATTCAAACGGTTGAGGTTGTCGGTTTCAGCCTACAAATTAGTGAATGTTTGGGCATTCAGTCCATTTTTCCCCTTGTGCAAAACATGTATATGAGACAACAATGACGTAACTGTCAAACGGTCATTGCATGCCTGACACGATAATTTGCAGCTATTCGCAAGTGCAACTGAAACATAAACAAAGACTCAGCAAATCACCTCTGTCGCCAACCAATTAGAGCACCGAATGCTGTTAACACTTACGGTGATCGATGGTGGGCACTTTATCAAGTTATTTAAAAAACTCTGGCTTACAGATGCACTAAGTCACCTCACGAAATCTGAGGAAATGTAAGTCACATGCACCATGCGAAAACTTCCAATCTTTTAAAACTGAAATGTTATGGATACCTCTAACACAGTTACATCCAACATTTTGCCAGTGAAGAAACAGGGAAAGCGACAGAACATTTTAAGATTTTTAAAACCATTCACATTTTACAGCATTTAGCATGTTACTTCATTTTAACATTTTAACCTTTCCTGTTTAAACGAGAGATATCTCTTTTGGATGATTGGAAGTTCTCTAAACGGTGGGATAATCCCATTTCTTTCTTAAGTCAGTATTTAAAATAACATTTTAGAGGTTATTTTTAGAACGGACGAATTGGAATTTTTACACTCTCATCAATGTTATCTTCAGACAAATGGGTCAGCACCAGGCACTACGCATTATCAGCAAGGTAAACATGTTTACAAAATCAGGATTGGTTTTATAGAATCGGTCCAATATAACTAAGCGGGGAACAAAGGCGCGTGTCCAGGAAGTATTGACGCACGGACTTGTATTGCTCATATATAGTTGAGTTTGCGCCGACCTATATGTGTTGCCAGTAAACCACAGAAATGCCCATCTATCTGACAGATTTCTCTCACAAGGCGTGTTTGAGAGGGTTCAGATGATAATAAAGCGATAAAGATTTGAAGACTCCTGATCCGATCACCGATTGACAAGAATGTTTTATTCAAATTTGAAAACTTGCTGGCTTTTTCTCGGCGAGGATGGTAGGTGGGGGGAGTTGATTGAATGGCGTTTTCCGCCCTAATTTTCTGGTGTCAGATCATGAGGAGATGAGACACACCAGAGGCTACTCCCTTTCTTTACCCGTGATCTGATGCTTGAGTTTGCAAGCTCTCCGACAATTATTATGTATCACTGACAATACAAATGTCAAAAAAAAATGTCAAAAACCCATTTTGGTGTTTGGACAATACACCAGCATTCCATTCGACAGCGCTGTGCGAAATCACCTATGGGTCGATTTGGGACAGGCGCAAAATTTATAGTGTTAAAGATTAATTTTTTTGCGTAAAAAATGACGTCACACGAAATAAAAATTACTGGAAGCTAAGGTCATGTTAAGAATTTATAATGTGAATGCCTCTAAGATGATAGCCTAACTAGAAGATCTGTAGTTATTGCCTCTCACACAATATTACTGTAAAAGAATAGAAGCAGAATTTTGGCGATCGTACCAACGAAACACCTGCGTTTGAGAGGGTCCAGGTGCATTTGCACCTGGTGAAGTATCTGACAAAAGTACTTGACGGAAAACTGTAGTCGTTCTATAATGATGGCCGAATTCGTTTAATTCACGGAATTTGTGAAGTGCTAAATGACTCTTTCACTGCATGGGGTCAAATAAAGGTGTTGTCCAAGGCGTAATTTTTTTTCTTTGGGTTTAACGTCGTTTCAACAGTATTTCGGGGTGTATTACGATGGTAGCTACATGAATATTATTACTTCACAGGAAGGTCAGGCCAAAGACACAAGATGTAAAGTACGCATCTCGTCAAAGACCATTTCGTGCTGATTTGAAAGATGGATTTTATGATTTTTTTTTAGAAAATGATAGGGAAATAAAATTCGAGGGACTGTGGTGAACCAGCTGACGCACAGTGACGCAAGCAATCCTTTTCAGCTACAGATTGCTACTAATTGCTATATTTATACGTTCAAAAGGAATACACGTGTATGTCTGTAATAATTAATTTGAACATACCAAAGTGGTCGCTGTGAATCCAGCTGGCCTGCACGTGGGAAGGTCCTCCAGCAACTTGTGGATGGGCGTGGGTGTCCACCGGGCTCTGCCCGGTTTCCTCCCACCATAATGCTGGCCGCCGTCGTATAAGTGAAATGTTCTTGAGTACGGCGTAAAACACCAATTAAATAAAAATTCACCTTAGATACCTGTACTTAATGTTTTAAGTACTACTAAAAAAATTTTTTAAAATCATGAAAACCATATTTGAAATCTGCATTGAATGGCCTCTCAGATATCTGGCGCGTAGCAAGGTGATGCTCTTATAGATAAGAATCAAAACAGCACTCCCATGTCTGTTGAAATCAACATTAAACCGCAAACAAACTAAGAACTACATCTGTTTAAGAATTTTTATACACACACGTACGAGGAATCACACAGAAAGATTATCTGTCAATCACTCTGCCAATCGATAAAAGACACTCATTTATCACGAGAAACGAGAACGGTCTTATAGATAACAAACAGTTTAAAGCAGAACTTATACTACTGGTCTCCTAGGAGAATTTTGCATATTTTAACAGTGACGATGCGTTGGAAATCTGTCATCCTCAACACAGTGTGTCTCACCCCAGGAACTGGATGTATATCAACGCAAGCGTCTACTTTACAGGTCGCCTTATTCACAGACCTCCCTCTACACAGCGTTTTCAATTTGTTCCATAGTTCAGTGGGACGATTTAAATGCAGAAGACTATAGGATAGAGAGTAAAAAACAGAAAAACGACAGTTGGCAATATTTACACGTAGGCAATTTTCACACGTTATCGTTGAAATCTAGTCTTTTGTCAAGTTACCTAAGTTAGGCCTTTATTCAAATTGTTCATCTAATTGTTTAGGAAGTAACAACTTCCACGCCCCCTAGCACCATGACTAGAGGAATTATGGGTAAAAAAACTGCAGTGATGTTAAATGCAATGTACTAGACGTCGCTGGTATAGAATTACACGAAGGCTGGTGGAACAACTCTATTAAAAGGTTATCGCCACAACGTCAGTGATAAGA
The DNA here is from genome assembly GCA_016165875.1 of Acanthopleura granulata. Classification (NCBI taxonomy): domain Eukaryota; kingdom Metazoa; phylum Mollusca; class Polyplacophora; order Chitonida; family Chitonidae; genus Acanthopleura; species Acanthopleura granulata. Next base: position 20,331,454 of record JABBOT010000008.1, read on the forward strand.
TATTTGTAAAAAAGAAATTCCGGTAAGCCATTTGTCAAATAATTTCTACTTTATTGCTAATCTAGACTTCAGCCTGTTCAATATAGTTCAAAAAACCCACCATAGCCCCTTAATCTTTATTTCCAGTTTAATCACTGTAAAAAGTGCCAAGAAGTAATGAAGGCCATATTGAGAATCAGCACGCATGGCTTTTCAGATGATGCGTCCTTTTGTTTAGACGTGGTCTGTTATTTTAAATGAAATAACGTCTTTTTCCATCACTGAGAAAGGGAACAATGAGAAGAACTTTCTTACAATCTTCACTGGCAAATGAACCGAACACAAGGCAGTTTACCTGCGGTTTGTACACTTTATTAGTTTACCACAACGGCAGTACAAGGTGAAGCACATGGAGCAGCTTGTGGTCTATACTGTAACTCCTAGAACTCTAAAATAGGCATGGTAGAGTGCATACAGTAATGTGTGCCATAACCCGTGGAGCCCCAAGGACTTGCTGGGTGCATGGTGCAGCGGCGTACAATAGTTTGAGGTGCCATGTATACCCTAACCTGTAGAACTTCAGGGCCTGTAGGGTGTGTGGTGCAAGTACGTACAATAGGTTTACCGTGTATAGTGTAACATTTAGACCCTGTAACACCATGCCGAATCCGATCATCTGTACGATTATCTTAGTGTGAGGGACACAAGATCAACAAAGACACCTAAAATGCAGTATCGGGTACATCTAGATGTCGCGAAACCAGATCAGTGATCTGCATAGAATAACCACTAAATACTAAGAAAGCCTGTTATGTATTGTTGGTAGTAATATGTGTCGTTGTTGTTCTACATTCAACTGCCCCTGTAGTAATCTCAAAGAAAAGAAATAACCACTAAGTAACTTGAAGTGTAAAAGGCAACAAGGGCCAGATCTATTATGTTGTAAAGCACACATGTTGCATATAGGTTATAACACCGACCATAATACGGAAATGTATAAGACTGACTCCTTCAAGAGGAGGTCGTAAAGATATCGTAGTTTAGAAACAAAATTGAAATGTATAATTAAAGGTTAAACATGATAAAACAAAAAATAAAGAAACAACCCAAAACAAGAAGAAAATAAAAAACAAAACAATAAAAAAATACAGAAGTAATAAAAGATAAGAAAACGAGCAACAACAAGAAAAAAAATGAAAATTAACTGCAATCTATATAATGTATATATAAACTTATGACGTTGCATTTTTGGCAATAAAGTAAATTGGCCGTTATCGTGAAAAGGGACTGTTCCAAAAATCAACAGGACAAGTGAGGCACAAACGTATATGTAGCAAGCAGGTGCAAACAACGGAGGGAAACAAACGGAAAACTAAAACACACAGAAAGATTAACAATAAGGAAATATATGATAAATTAAAAAAGAAAAAAAAAGAAATATAAAGGAAAAAAGAAAAGGATCGGAAAGACAGAAAAAGATTGATATTAATAACATTAACAAAAATCTGTAGGTTATGAAATCTTAAGACGATGTAAATGTGTTTTCGGCGATAACTTGAACGTGAAAATGAAAAGATTATGAAATAGAAGTCACAACGACCAGTAAGGCACCAAGCAAGACGACAGTTATAAGTCAAGGCAACTGACTAGAACCTGGGATCAAAGCTTGCTTATTTCGTACTGCATGGTTTTACAAGGACGTGTCATTACCCGATGGTGTAAGGCAACTGAGGAATGTCGGGTTTGCTGCGCTTGCGCGCACTCTCTTTTCTCGTGGACTGGATGTCGCAATCTTCGTCTCCCACGCTGATAACAGACGGCGCCGCAGGTAACTGCTGGTCGTGTCGTGTTTCACCTGTGTCCAGCGCGTGCCGGGCGACTGGTGGCCGTGAAAAGGAAGGTATCAGCCAATTGTTGTTTACTCCGATGTTGTGCTCGACAAAGTCCGCTCCGAGCTTCTCTTCCAGTGGATCCATGCGCAATCCGATCGTCTTCCTTATACACTGAAACAGAGAGGTGAGATGCACGCTGACGGCCAAATGCGTCTTCACAGAGAAGTGCACTGGAAGTTCATCAAGGCGGCTTTTTTTTCTTTCTTTAATTTCTTTGGTATAGCAATCCTGCTTAAAATAATGCAGGTAACGTGCGATGAAGGAGCAGTCATCAGTTTTCAATTAATGACAGGATGAACTTACTGATATATCAGAATGGAAAGACAAATGAGATTTCAAGCTCCAAGAGCAATCATTCATTCAAAATACAGATGAATTTTCGTAGAGCTTGAAGTACTTCTGTTATTTATTTATTTGTTTATTTATTTATTTAAACCGTAGCCGAACCTGCGGGGCTGGATTTGAACGAGCCAGCATCAAAGGCCCCACTGTTCATATCAGCGCTACTTATATGTAAATGATGTCACGTCTGAAAGTCGTCTATTAGTTTAACTCGTCACACGAAATCGAATTTATCCAGACCCTGAAAAAAGGGAACGAAAAGGAATTCGACTTACAAGCAAAAGTAAGAAGGTAATAGTGGCGCTCCAAGAAGCCAGCACGACGATGGACAGAGATTGGATGCCCAAGAGGTAGGCGCCACCTCCGTGAAACAGGCCTTTGCGGCCTAAGGTGAAATCTTGCAGGGGGTCAATGTCCACAAAGAACCCCACGGCCAGCATGCCCTATACACCCAAACATAAATGGCAACAGCTGAGTTTCTGTTTCCTCTGTTTTCATTTACGCGAGGAACTATTGGCGTCACGTAACCAGCGGGCATATTCATTTAAAATCACGACAGTTATTGGTTAACTATTAGATGGTAAGCTTCAAATAGTCGAAAACATTTGTACTTTTTCTGGACTACTTGCCATAACTATTTGTTTCTTTCATTTTTTTTTTTCTTCACCAATTCTTCAATTTTCTTGCATGAGTTCATAGAGCTAAATCCGCGCGGGAACAATAATAATGTGAATAAGCCCGAATCAACCACCCGAAATCCTGTGTATACTTATCTTATAGTCATTTTGATAGATAAACGTAGGTTTAGTCTTTTCACTTATTGACACTTGAATGTCGTATCAAGTAATCGTGTCCAAGATAGGTACATTGGTTATCTGACGCTCAAAGGACACCCACCAAAAGATACCGAAGTCATTCCAACACGACGGGTGTCGGATGAAGGCGTTCTTAAAACCAGTAGACTATTAGTCTATTTAGGTTATTTCGGACGGCAAATTTCTGCATGGCATAAACCGTTGCTTCACGGAAAGAAAAAAGGACAAACAATGTAAGAAAAAAAACACCTCGTTATCATTATCTGCCTAGGGCTAACGACGCTTGCCGTACTCACCCATGTACCAGCAAATGCATGGGTGGCTACGGCACCCACGGGGTCATCTGCACCCAAACGCTCCAGGCTTTCCAGCCCCATAATTGTGAACAGGGCCCCAGCCCCGCCGATGATGAAGGCTTCCCAGGGCTGGACGACAGCACAGCTGGCTGAAAAGTAACAAAGGCGGGATTGTTTGATGAGCGCAATTATTGATGGGGAAATGCATGGCACTTCATTCAGATGGGGAAGTTACCTCCCGTTAATTAGGCAGATTGTCTACTGTGTCACTGACTTACAAGTATGTACGTATTATCCTTGGGTTTCATGCGTCGTACTCAACGATTTTTAAGTTATATGACGATGATGAGCCCTTTAGAATTGATATATATTTTATCCTGTTGTCTACAACTGGCTACCATCTTGCCGTCAGACACGAATCCCCACCCAGTCACATAACATTGACAGGGGTGGATCAGATTTGTATATCCAAGCCTCTCAGTGCTGAGCGTCAAACGAGGCAGCAACAAGTACCATTTTTATAGCCTTTCGTAGGACCCGAGCTGGGATTGAACCCTGGATCTCCCGATATCGAGGCGTACGCTCGAACCACTATGTCATCGAGGCGGTCCTGACTCACCTGTTATCCCGACCAATGATCCCAGCACCGAGTTCACCAAATAACTCACGTCATATTTACCCTTCTTTATGATGTAACTGTAAACACAAAATGGGCGAAGGGATGTAAAAGCAAACGCCAGAGTCAAGCTTTCACATTTGACACTGTTATACATTCCATCAGCTGTAACAAGGGAAATAACCGTTTGTACGTGAAGAATTCCAAGCCCAGCGCGTGCGCTCGAATAGTTGAAACTTGATCGGATCGGATCTCCTGATTAACAGGAGGTCAGAGTGGGCGCCTACCTCCGGGCCACAGCACTTAGTAACTTGTTCATACGACTTTGGCAATATAAGGCGGGTGAGGGGGACGGGGGGAACTCCGTGGCTCTGTCGGATAGTGCGCTAGAGCAGCGCAATGACCCAGAAGCCTCCCACCAATGCGGTCGCTGTGAGTTCAAGTCCAGCTCATACTGGCTTCCTCTCCGGCCGTACGTGGGAAGGTCTGCCAGCAACATGCGGATGGTTGTGGATTTTCCCGGGTTATGCCAGGTTTCTTTCCACCATAATGCTGGCCGCCGTCGTATAAGTGAAATATTCTTGAATACGGCGTAAAACACTAATCAAAGAAATAAATAAATATAAGGGGTCACGCTGAAGTGAGAAAGCTGCATGGTGAGGTAGCACTACAAATAACCTGGCACTGAGGCCGACTTGCTACAAAATGACTACGAATGAGGCCGAAAATAATGTTGAATGCGATGTAAATCTCCAAGCAAACAAACAACTGATACATCTATGATATATTATATACCATGGTTAACCATCTATACTGATTCTTAAAGGTTGTTACGTCAACAAATATGTAAGCGGAAAGCATATTATAATGTAATACGAGAGATAGTATCAAGCTTTCTATGTGAGAGACGTGAAATGAACAAAGTAGCGAAATACGTGTACCAAGAATAGAGTAATGCCATTGAAGGAATTGATCTGGGACCCTCTAAGATGACTTGGATGCAAAACACATACATGAATAAAAACGTCAAATCTGATATTCGTATATCACTCTCGAACCATGAGGGTGAGGATGAGGTGGGTGGCCTTCAAGAGCCTATCACTGCAAACGTAACCCTTTCCAAACAACCTAAAGCATTATAGTTCTCCAAAGAAATCCTGACAACTAAGACAGAGAGAGATAAATCGACAAAACATTTTTAACTGACTTTTGCAGATACATGTAACTACGGACCGCAAAGTGTAAAAGGGCTTTTGATTCACCTGGCTGCGATTCCTAGCGCACCACCACCCATGGAGGCGTTCAATGTGATCACAGCCGACCTGTGAATAGCAGAAAAGGTCGTTAAAAGTACTAAAAGGAAACTTATAGCGTAAGGAACTGGTAAAGAAAACAAACATGATAGGCTACGGTGCTGAGAAAATAACAATAGAAAAAGACAGATCTGGTGAAATTGAAATTAAAATCAAAGAATACCCGAAAAGACCTCTGAAACGTATAGCCGAAGCTATATAATTTAATGCATCAGTATTCTGTGATTAGACTTTAATTTATTCGATAGGTTATAAAAAATTTAAAACGATATATTAAAGTAGTTATATGTTGCAGTTTATGGGCTTTCTGCAAGCGTTTAAATGTGTGGTTGATAACGGAATAATTTTTTGTGGTGCGTGATCCAAGATTTTATAAAGGATTCTTCAAAATAGTGAGACAGACGCAAATGGAGACTTTTGCATGGGGAGAGTATGGGAATGCCTTCTAGCTTCGTATTTGTACCTTATCTCAAATGGAAAAAAATGAACATTGCTATGAACAGGAAGATATTGCACACGTTAATACCTTGCTGCCAGCTTCCACTTCCCGCCTGATATTCCAAAGGTGCTGCCGCAGTTGAATCCAAGCCATCCCCACCTTGTTCATGGAAATAGACAAAAAAAAAAGAGAAAGATTACAAAAACAATCAAACCGATAGTAGTATAGGTCATACAACAGATGGAGGAAAAACTTTCTCAATACTCAAAAATTACGGCAAATTCTCGTATTATGTGGAACAGTTTCATGTGCAATTGCGACTTTTGTGCAAGGAAGAACTGACAATTTTTATCTTGCAGTGAACATCTGCCCACAAAACGTCGTCGCAAAGGCATGCACAAAATGGCTCAGCTTAGGTGAGCAATACTTTAGCAGGAATGGTGTCCCAATATATTGAAGTCTGCACAAAGCTATCGTAATAGTAAAAATCACAAGAACAACCAAAGCCAAGATATTGTCCAAACTGTCGTCGTGTAACTTTTTTTAGAATTTTTATCATATCAATTTTGGCACAGAATGTATCAAAAAAGAAAAGAAAGGTGTACATTTACCTTATTTAGTTACTTACCACAGCATGAACATGCCTATAAGTGAGTTAGCCGGGTTCCCCATAGGCGGCGGCGCATGACCCTTGTCGAACCTCCCACTGCGGGCCCCAAGCATGATAGTGGCAACCAAGCCCGCGATCCCTCCAACCACGTGTACCACACCCGAGCCCGCGATGTCAATGCAGCCGAGGGTACGGAGGAATCCGTTATGGCCCCAGACCCAGTGTGCCGGAAAGCAGTAGATGACGGTGTTGAGGAACGAGAAGACGATGTAAGCTGTGAGGCGAGTTCTTTCCGCCATTGCCCCTGACACGATGGTCGTGGCCGTCGTGGCGAACGACAGCTGAAACACGAAGGCGGTGAAGACCTCCCCCATCTCGTTTTCTGGCGGGTCCAGCAGGAAGTACCCGACTCCAGTGAAGGGGTTCGTGCCGGGGTCTACCCCAAAGCTCACCCCAAAGCCAAACATCCAGTAAGTGATGCCCCCGAACACGACGTCTACGGCGTTTTTGACCATAATATTCACCTCGTTTTTAGCGGACACGGCACCAGCCTCGAGCAAGCCAAAACCTGAATACACGATATGTATAAGTATTATCAACAGCCAGAGTGGATGAGATTTTGAGCATTATATTCCTTCCTGTTGTTTTGAGCAACAGATTTTTATGGAAATCTCGTATCAAATAATCTTGATAAAACATTTTTCAAAAACATGTTGACATGAAGATGTTTCTCCTACTTCAACCTGTTCTGTATTTACTAAGTTGTATATCTTAAAATACCAACACCACTGTTCGCGACTAATACGAACAGAATTATGACCCGAAACTGATCCGTATTCAAGTAGAAGCTGAAAATCGTTCCTGAAGACTGCTTTGAAGTCGTGAAACTCCAAGCAGTTCTAGTTTATTTATATATCGGCGTGTTTTATCGCACTCAAAACTATTTTACTTATACGGCGGTGGTCAACGTAACCGGTGAGAGAAAAACAGACAAATCCCAGGGAAGACCCACGACTAACTTGTTTAAAGGTTCCCTGCTGAGCCTTTGAGACAATAAATAGTCGATTACAACTCTTGCAAGATTATTTGCGCAGTGTAACAACATTCGTTGCAGACCTCTTGTCTTGCCACCAATATAACGTGTACGTGAAGTGGAAAAGCTTACCAGCTACATTATTTTCGCTTATATATGACAGTTTTATTGGTGGATGAATCAGGATTACGCCAGACTGAGATAAACCACCGACTACTAGCAAATTACTAACAAACTTTTTTCACATGTGATGTATGCTCATGAACGCCGTACTGGTGAAAGACAACTGGGCTTCAACGAAAGCTGAACTGCATAAATGGCCAGAAGACCGTTTATTTTTTACCAATTCCCGATAGATTTGATGTAAAAGTCCTGGTTAATAAGAGATTAAAGAGAGAGTAATCATGTCAATATAGTGTCTTGCGTATACATGTAATGTACACCTATTGCCTTCCAGATGCTAGGGGGCGGCTTATCTAGTACTAGAACCCTGATCAAAGCTTTCATTGGCCTATTTATATCATCATATCTAATTACTGGCAACACTGGGCTTAATTACTGCTTTATGTGGAATAATTATTTAAGAGAAGTAACAATAACTTAAAAGTTAGTCTTTTGGGGATAAGGGAAATTAACACAAAATGGACTTATAATATCGAATTATTATTAAATTGTACTTATTATTCGAAATTGTTAAATGGCCAAGCCTTTTTATTCTTGTGACTTACATTTTACTGTTAATGGAAGATGCAACAATTAATGAACATTACTGTTACAAATCATAAAATCTGCTCTATTTTCGTTATCCAAGTTCAAAACTATCACATCATTGCTGTTTTGTGGAAAACATTAGATAATTTGTTCGTCTAGACGTATTCACGGCTACGTTCAGTGAGTATGATGTACCCAGAGAACCACTACTCTCTTCAAACTTCTCGAAGCGAATATGCCCCAAAAAACAAAACAAAAACAGGACTAACCAACTGTTTGTAGACGAGGTTGCAGGCCGAGTTCTAGTATATATCTACAGCATATTCCCAAAAATATCCAACTTTTTTTTATTTCTTTACAAACACACCAGAAATTAAGGGCAAATCGTTAATATATAGATATTTTTACTTGGTTATTTGGTGAAATAACCCCCCTCAACTTGTGCTGTACCGGTTCAGCGCTTTCCCAATGCGTTATACCATTGTAAGCACAAGAGGGGCCACAGACGATCACAAAAACGGTCAGATCTTATTAAGCTTTGTCTGAAAGCATGAAACTTTATCTCTTTTCTCTCAACCTCTTACACTGGATACATCCGAAGAGGCCACGTAATAATGATTTTTGTGTATGAACTTTGGCATTAAAATGTTGTGACACGGGATATGTGTGACAACAACCTGTTCAACTTTAATTTGGGCTAGTCTAAGTGTCACATGGAACGTTGTCGGTTATTTCCTGCAAGAAAAACTTGCATGCTTCGTTCGTTTAGTGTTAGACACTGGTCTATTCTTCCTGGGTTAAATTTTTTACCGATGTGATAGAATGTTATGTTAAAAATAGACAAAAATTGAAAAACTTAATAATTTGCTATTAATGAAATGAAGTAAGTTTAAAGTCAAATGTCTACTTCTTAACATTAAGTTGTGTGCCTGTCATTAGATAGAAATCACTAAAAATTCATAGTGGTATTAACATGGTGCGTCTGATACGTGACCGACTTTTCAAGGGACCAGTGTAAAATTCGTTTTGAATGGCTAACGGTCACACGGCCTCAAACAATGTTTGCGTCGCAATGGAAGGCGTGTTTTCCATTAAACGCGTAAGTTTAAACGTCTTTTTCTAGCAGCAGACATCACAGAAACATTTTAATTTTATATCATTAATAAGCAAAAGTCTTGGGCTTTCTTTTAATACCGCGTATTATTGATTTACTGCCTCATCCTTTAAACATCTTTTAACGGATGGGAACTGAGATTGGAACATTGAGGACTCTGGTCCGGAAGAGGAGACAAGTCGGAATCTTCCCCAAAATTTTGTGCGATGTACTAATGGAATCGGTAGGAGGTTGAACACCGACTGCCGCGGCCGCATGAGCAAATCCAGTTCTCGCTGGTTCGCTTGAGGCTTTATATGTCAGGAAGTTTGTCAGGCACATATATATCTCACAAAAGAGATGGGTGTTTTATATCCAAATGTGCCGTGTTTCCCCCAACCATAAACCCGAGCACTCTCGTACAAGGGAAATGTTCTTCAGTAAGACAGGAAACCCAAATCTAACAAACAACTGGAATGCCCAGTGTTGAAGAAGTGATGTTTCCTATGGGCACGCACGTGATGTAATAATGTCTTTGCCTACATACAGGAAACAAAATACTCTAAGGGTTTTTTTTTTACGTGTGGGGAAAACGTTGGGAAAGACTCTATCCTCGCGTATAATATTATAATTTAACAATACAATGTTTTCAACAAATGAGTCCTAAATAACGAGTATTATCTGATTAATTGTAATAGAATTAGAATATTCGAAAGATTTATTAAACTTCCTTTATGTTAAACAGCGCAAAATGTTTTTCTAATGTGAATGAAATCGGCATGTTGTTAAAATAATTCAAGGTGGTGATGGCTGATTATAAATTAACTTTCACTCAAATAAGTGCTAAAAGGACATTAACAGGTACGTTAAAATTTTATTCCCTAAGTAGAAATTAGATCATTTTCCACAAGTTCTAAACATTTGAAAAAGGAAAAGGTTTGCATTTGGGTTTCTTTAAGTTATTTTTTGCGTATGTGCCGAGGAAATATGGTAATGTTAGAAGAATCCAATCTGTAAGAACATTAATTATGAACAGACATAAGACATTTCGTGAAGGGGTTGGCAAAGTTAAAAGGCAGATTCGGAGATAATATTAAGTACCTGACTGCATGGTGAAGATGATGAATGCGCTGGTTAGAATCCACGTGGCGTCGTCCCATGTCATCGATATGGTATAATCGGGGTACCTGTCTGTGCTCTCAACGTCCGACAACGTGGTGTTCATGGTGCTGTTGTTGTTGACCTAGTCTAGGGAAACGTCACTATGTAACCCGTGAAAGTTGTTGGACGAAGTTGTCTTGTGGACGGCAAAAACTGAACTTAAATCAGGTCCCTTTCGAGATGGCCTTTTTATTTCCTGGTTATATGTGACTAGGAATGTGATCCGGTGAGCAGGACACCGCCGACTCTTGTCAACCAATCGATACGTCCGTAGCACAACTTGTGCTGATTAAAACGGAAGCTCGCCGTATGGTTGACAAGCTGCTCCCCGGTCCCCCTCATCACGGCCTCCCCCAGGGTTCGGGTGGGTTGATCATGCCCAGTAAGAGGCCGCAAGCAACGGCTTCAGTAACCGCAAATTAGAGAAATATTCTCTAATGAATATTTGAGTCATGAATTGAGTCCCAGGAACTCTGGTGGAGATTATGTGGCATCGTGTGACCTTATAGAATCAAATACGCTGTCAACTTTTATTTGCTACCCCTATGGAAAAGTTTTCATAAGTGTTTATTTCGAGAATTCTTATGTATTGAATAACAGAGGTACATAAAATCGCAGATCTTTAGATGTGATACGGTAGCTTTTTAAGTCATTTTAAAGGCTTCCTGTTGTCACAAATGCGTTATCATTTCCAATTTTTGCTGGAAGGTGCCGTTCTTTGTAATGATTGCATCGTTCTCCTTTGGGACAAAACCCTCTCTCATGCGACTTTGTAAAGCTGGACACAAAGGCACCTGAATGTTGTCTGGGTGTTGGGAATGACTTGTGGCAATGGTTAATGAAAAATCTCTCAACAGAATGGCAAAGTTAATCCTGCTGGATAATTTGTGTAATTACTTTAATGAGCGAAATATTTGATGACTTTAGTTTGTTTTCATTTGTAACCGCTTGCCACTATACAGACACTTCGGCGTCTTTGACAACACAGCACATAGAAAAAAGCTTTCTGACGTGCTACAATAAAATTTTTTCTAAGCTTGGTATAAACACTTTTGTAACTCTTAAATGAAACAAAATACAGGCAGATGTGGGACGAAAGTAAGCGAAGGAATTTTCAAACCATTACAGGGAGTCTATTATGAAAAAATATTTGCATTTTATCTGTTAATGTAATGAAACTTAGCTGAGGTTAGACGTTAATTTTTTTTCACTTGACAACCTTTTTGCACTTGACAAGCCACATGAACGTTTATTTAAGGTTATCCCGCGGTAACTCCTGCCCACTTCCTTCACCCGGTGACGTCCCTTTGAGAAACCCTTCTAAAGATTTATGATGTAAATTGTCCAGATTGCTTTTGTGAACTCGATTAAAATGAAACGCGATGGAATAACAATGATTTCAGATTCTAACATTTGTGCCAAGTCACACTACATGATATGTGCGATAGAGCTTGTTTCATCTGTCTAGAGATGAACATGGGTTGTTATTCACTTTTCAATATGTATTTTTTCCAGCTTAAATGTATTTTTTTGGTGTTTATACCATGGCTAAACACGGCGTTTCACACCGATCAAAAAATAAATAAATAAATAAAAATAAAAAGGTAACATGCAACATGCATGGTCTCCCTTTAATTCGGTCGAGCTAGGAGATTTGTCACAAGCTTGTGAAAGGGTGGTTTCAAGGGCCTCGAGGAAATTAAATATGCCCTCGATCTGGTTTTGTTGGTGTGGTCTTTCTAGAGTTAGATCGGAATGAACTACTAATATGATGTTTGTTGGGATTCAAAAGAAAATTACCCAACATAATAAAACTTCAAGCTCATCTAACATGGAAACGTACAACCCATGGACTAAAATAGCGTTAGCTGACGGATGAACTGTATGTCCAGAATATCGCATCATATGGGTAAGTTTACATGCATATCAAATCAAAGGTAAAGTATTGTTTATTCACTTGCGAAGCGTACATGTAGTATAGGGGACTTGGCCGGTGCCATTGAGTAATACCGCCTTGGAACATGCCACCACTGATTGGCAATGGCTATGTCAAGACTACTGTTAGTACGTGTAGTACATGTAGTTACTGTAAACAGTATTCGCCGTTATAATTGCTGTAATTTACTATTTCAGTTTGTTGCCCGTCTATACCGTCATGACCGGGCCATCCAATATTGTGCAGCAGACTTGTGAAGTACAGACGCCCTGCTGTTGCATAACACTGAGCATGCACCGCTGGTTTATGCATGACAACTCGCGCTTTGGCGGTGATGACACGCCTTTGATCCGACTAGAATGTGATCCGGTGAGCAGGACATCGCCGACTCTATGTCAACCAATCGATATGTCCCTGGCACAACTTGTGCTGATGAATACGGAAGTTAGGCGTATGAAGGACACAACGCTTCACGGCCTCTCATTAAGGCTGCCTTCAGGCAACAAAGGTTGATTTGTCATGGACAGAAAACAACTCTTCAAGGAGCAAGCGTTCATTTTTTGTGTGTGTATTTTTTCGTAAGAAGGGATCAATCCCAGAAATAACATCCAGGTTTATTTAAAGTGTGAATCCACTAAGGGATCTAAAACAAGGAGCTGTGCCCTGACTGAGCAGTTTAAGCAGCCTTGTGTTATTTCTTCAGGGACTATATTCCGCGTAGGAGGATGTCAGAAGAAAGGTGATGTGCCAAGTCCTTGATGTCCCAAAGGCCTTATGAATGAATTATTTAAGCACTTTCAAGTGAGACATGGTTTGCATTTCGACTAGATGCTTCACGGTTTCAACTGCTGTAACACATCACTGGCCTGACTTTCTCGTTACTTTTACTGATATCTGTGGAACCGTGTGGAAAACCAGTCTGTGAGAGTGCATGGTTCTTTCAAAGGTATGGAGAAGACTTGCTTACGGACATGACATCCTGTATAACGGATATGGGGATAACATGGTGTAACAAGTGATAACAAAAAAGTTACACACGAGGTCTGAGTCAAATGACTTTCAGCAGTCAGCCAAACTATTATAGAAAATAATTTACTAAAAGACTGATTTACAGATTCTAAATAAGCTTAAATTATCAATAAACGCGACTTTCCACACACAGTCGCCTTGCAACAAGCGTCCATATGATAAAAGATTAAGCTGTAAATGAATGAATGACAATGGTTTAACACCACGAAGACATTATCTCAGCTGCAAATGTCATGTGAATTCCTGCATGCAAGTACCGGTAAGGGAAAGCAATGTCAGTTCTTTTTCTAAATTGTCCTTTCATATTTATGTGATTTTTATGAAAGGAAGATGATGAATATTAACGATTTGATGAAACTCTGGTGCAACGAGAAGAACTATAGTTAAAATGCACACTCTGGTGATTATGACCGGCGCTCTTCTAAATCCTTACAACGAATGTCCAAGAATATCAACGAATAAGCCAGTTTTTCAATATTCAGGTCCAAAAAATGTATACATTTCATGCCTTGACCACTGCAACAAATCTACGATACCCTCCTCGCCATGTGAGTGTGCAATGTGGACAAGACTGACAGAGTAGTCGCCCGTGCGACCAGCCGAATCTTTTGGGTGGCATAGTGACCGTCTATACTTTTCCATAATTGATGACGAAAAGAAGAAGAAAGAGAGACCAGGCTTTGTTACAATGTAGATTTGTGCTTGGTCCATTATACATTCACTGTTTGTGACTCACATAACACGTGTTGAAATCGAACACAAACGACCCTTCCAATCAGGTAAACGAGTCTTTTGTCAACCAAAACTAAAACATACACTGATAAGGTATGACGCTGTGCATCAAACTGAATCGAAAGTCTTAATTTGTATTAGTTTGTGCAAAAAAAGGCCAGTACATCCAATTTCGCCTTTGGAAAACAGAAAAAGATTACTGCTATTGTTTATTGCAGCATGGAGGATATCACGTGAAGCAAATAGACCACTACGTATTTCAATATATTTGATTTGTTTATTTTACTGTTTTATTTTGTTATTGGCCGCGAATTCAAAGTCCGCTTGGGCGTGCTGAGACTGTCAGATGGTGACGTCACGAGGGGTAGGCTAACCAGCTAAAACACGGCATGCAACGCCAGTTAACCTGGCTAGACCAACAAGGGTGCATCTCGATCCCCTCTCTAAATTTGGGCGAAGATTAAATTGATGTGAACTCCTTCAGGAGTGATGTATACGATTAGAACGAAAGCTTACATGCTAACGAAGATATTGAATTCGACAAAAGCACTTAGACAGTTATTCCCACAAATATAGAGTCATACCTATTCAAACCCTGATACGACTCCAGGTGGGAAAGTAGTTTCAGTCTCAGTAATCAGGGTAATGACAGCCCTGATAAACCATAGATTCCAACATAGGTCCGACATACAGTGTATATGACGCCATGGTTCTGATCTCTGTCTTAGGATGGCAATGGTTTAAAGCAGTAAATCTCCTGTTTTACTGGATTTAATATATTGTATTGCCATTTTCGCGGATCCTTCCTGTAATATATGTTAATAGGTTCTAATCTTTGTGATTAGATCAATTGCATATAAATCTGGACACCTGGATGGAACACCTGTGGAACTTGGATTCAGACACACGTGGGCTCGTAACCGAATGGTAATATAAAGCTGATTTGTGGAGTTGTGTTACAATAGACACATCTGTTAGGTACAGCAAAGATGCTTTATACGTGAAAGTTTTAGGACGGCTCAGCGAATAAGACTTCAAAAACGATCCGACGACATGTACGAATTTGCTTTCATTCCTTGGAATAAAACCAAAACACTCGACTTACCTAAGATGTATTTATTTCTATCAACAATAACATTCGCATATGTACCTCTGTCACGCTTGTTCATTAAACCTTGCACACATAACTAAACCATGGGTTATCACATTACACTCAGAGCTTGGCAATCTCGTGTCAATTGATCTTTGAGTCTTTTGAAATACAGTTCATACATCGTGAAATCCCGCTACTTAACGTGAACCGTATTTTAACATGATACAATTCAAATAATGAACACGTCACGATCTGATAAAAATACAAATATCGCTCTAAATCGTGCAAATTCTTCTTGCATGATTTTTGCCGTTTCATTATTGCAGAGAACAAACACATCACCTTATTCTCCGCTCAGTCACAGTCACCCCAGTTGACACAGTTCCCCACTCAGGAAGATGGCCGATAAAGCATTAAGTCACACAAATCCTGGTTCATTAATATCGTTCAAGCTTCATGCTTTACAACAAAGAACTCCCAAAACTGCATTGTTATTGCATATAAAAGACAGTCTGCACATTTCTGCAAACCAGAGGAAAAGTAACTAGTTAGATCAGAAAGAAACGCAAAACGTGTGGACATTGACAGGGTTGACCTAACAATGCGTTTAAATGGCCCAAACCAATGAATGAAGATTGTGTGTTGCTTATCTATGGATAAATCTAGACGGATATGCTGAAAATGAACGCGCATATGATCTCAGGTCGAAATGGCCAGCGGCATGGTAGTTTTATCTTTGGACAATGCCGAATACGAAAGAAAACACTGATTAAGTGAACAAAGAAATTGAGTCAATAAGTAAAAAGTAAGTAAGAAATTCCAATTTATAGATTAATCAGTTTAAGGTTTTGGAAACAAATATGTAAGTCCCTTATTATAAACATTTTGACGGAAAGACGGTTGTACGGCTAGGATATCACACATAAATTTGTAGCTATGTCGACGGCTGATAGGTTTGCTAAACTCTAAATGCCTACTTCTGACTCTGTTTCAAGAGTCTGTTGTTCAAGGGCTGTTCAAAACCAAAACAAAACGAACAATTTCTAATCGATAATTGTGCCGTAACCTTTTTTAGACATTGAAGGCAAAGAACCCCAAAAGATGATAGCTGCCTGGCAGTCCGATTAAGAACCAGTCCAATGCACAGGGGCTTGCTTCCGTAAAGTAGCATTAACCAGATAGAAGCGAGTTTTTCATTAGTGGAACTGTTAAGAAGCCCTCTTTGTCAATGGTCTAGAGTATGTCCGACCAAGAAATTGCAAGATGATCTTAGCGTGATATCCTATATTTACATCACTCGTAGACCCTGCAGGTTGGTTCAGTAATCATTAATAATTCAGTAATCTTTCAATAAAGTCAATAACCACAAGGTTCAATGGCAAAACAACCTAGAGCAATACTTCCCAAAGGAACAGACAAGAAACAAGGTACATAAATAGTAAATAAAACTGGTAACGTGCATAGGTCCCCCATTTTTTGTTGTTTGGGTTTCACCAAAACAGATGACTTTAAATATTTTTGCATCTTCCTTCAACGGCTTCGTGTACGGTTCGGATACCGTGTTCTGTTAGCCAAATTTTTGGTCTTCACCTTACTTAACCCGTGATAACTTGCCACCGGTTAGTTTGCCCTTCCTTTTTTGTGCGGTGTAAACGCTTACCCCGGGTTCACTAGTAACTCATAAGTTTCCTCTCTTTTGTTGTTGTGTTGGTTACGCCAAAACAGATGTCTTTTTACATTTATGCATGTTCCTTTATTGGCTTCACTCGGATACCGTGTTGTGTTAGCCAAATTTGGACTTTACCCTACAGCCATGAGACATATGGTAAATACTATTGGGTTATTGCTATATAGAAACATCCCCAAAGTGACACTTAGTTTTTCAGAACTAACTTGACTATAAATTGATCAGTTATCATCAAGTAAGTCTTTAGCGGACAGGGGCATCACCTTGGTTATTTCCCGCGTGTTTCCAGCTGTGGACAATACGCTGCGCGACGAACTGCGTCGAGTGTTGATGGAATTTTTCTGATGTGAATCACCGATGACTTTGTCACCGGAGTGGATTGCCTCCCCTTCCAGGGCTCTCCTCGAGTCGAGTTTATCCCGATCCCCCTCTCCGGACAGAGGTCGGATCTGGTTGTATGCGGGTAAATACTGTTTCAGCTGGATGTCTTGCTTATTGGCGATGACGGCGGCCATTTTGGGAGGGTAGATGTTGTGTTCCACGATGTCCGCACCCAGGATCTCTTCTTCTAGACTGAGTCTCAGCCCAATGGTCAGGTCTATGGCCTTCAGAAGAATGAAGGAAGTTATCAAGGTCCACATTGAAATCACCAGCACTGCCATAGCTTGAACGCCCAGTAGGTAAAACCCGCCTCCCTAACAACACACAACAACAACGACAACTTACTTTTTTCTGAAACGCTTGTCTCTATATGAGGCAAAATAAAAGCAGCGTGTCTGAGTATCTTTGGGAAAGAAGTTTTTTGAACGCATATGGGTACAATGGACATTGATGGCAGATACAAGGTTTTGGTAAGCCGCGTTCGCGGCTTGAAAGTCTGCATGCAAAGTTATCTGTTTACGCCCCTGATATTTCATTAATATATGATTTGAATTTGTATTGGGAAATATTTCCGGGCAGATGACCGCTACGTCGCGGTCGAGGCGGGGAGAGAACTAACTCATTGGTCAAGAACTTGTGTTCCAGCGAGGACGCCTTACCTCGCTAAGCCAATGAAAATTAAGGGCCTAAAGTTCTCTATGCGTCATTAAAACGAAAATGTGAAAAGCTGAAACATTAGGGTGTCGACATCTTAAAATGTTACGCCGCGTATGAATGAAAGTTTTCAGGCTGTAACCAATTTTTACGAGAGTATTTTTAATGAGGACTCGTCACGTCATTTTACTGACGTCAAATGTTCTTTTCACAGCTCATCATAATGATGTCACATTAAGGAGAGGACAAGGCACAATAGAAACTGGCACATTGTAAAATTGTAGGACGTAGAGCTACAACCAATGTTTGACGTAACAATGGCTCCTGGTTATTAAAAAATATGCCTCCCATTGATTGTGTATTTTATAACCAATATAAAGGTCAGGCGGTGGAGAGGCAGCTCTGGTATAGCACGACGTCACAAATGAAGAAAGTAGACGAGAGCCGCTTTTCTGTTTTCTTTTAACGATGCAATACTCGAATGATAGGATACGCTGACAAATACTAAAAATGTCTCTATATTATGAGTTCAGGGGTTAATTAGCGTCGCCAGATATGATCTTTTATTCTTGTAGTCTTTCGACAATGCCTTGGTATTGAGCAACGAGTGGCCGTTTTGTTTTCGATCCTTTTTTCCCGTATTTATGCAAAAAATAAATTAAGCTGGCTTTCAATGGAAGGACTTGTCTTCATTGCTTGGTTGCTAAGAATACTATCGAACTAATCACTTCTCAATTTTTAAAAGACCGAAAAGTCGTCGCAACAAGTTTTTCATCCTTACACATTATCAATGGTGTTGGCGGTGGTCAAAGTTGCCACATACATCAGAAAGTTTGATTAATGCTTTAACTGGGGTAAACTGAGGCCGGATTTCACCGGCTATGTGTGTGACTATCACTCTGTTGTCGTTGTTATATGTTTACTCTCTGTCCTACAGTCTTTTGTATGATTGCCTTACCCATAAAAGCCCATCTCGTGTGCTGAAAGTGTTATCCACGGTGTCCCGTCTGGTGAAGAGACCACAGGCCAGCAGGCCCCAAACTGCGCAGAATCCGTGAATCGGCACTGCCCCCACGGGATCGTCAATCTTCATCTTGACCATCACGACATCTCCCTTAGCCCCAATCACCCCGCCGATAACGCCAATGAGGGTGGCCTCCCAGGGAGCGGTGACGGCACATATGCCTGAGGAAACGGCAAAGAAGTATTAGGGAGGGAACGAGTCGAGAATATGTGTAAATGGCCATGACCTATTGAGGCTTCGAAACTGACATATGTACATCGTCCATCAGAATGGATGTTTTGGGTCAATAATCCCAGAACCAGTATCCAAAACGCAGTTTTGTCAGATACATGGCGAGGTGCAGTAATTTCCTCCAGACCTTGTTCGGTTTCATCCTCTGACTCATGCACCTTACTACAGTCGCATAACTGAAATACTCTTGTATACTGCGTAAAAACGAGTCACACTAAAAAATAAATAAATATTTGATTTATTTATTAATTTGATTGCAGCTGTTTTACGCAGTACTCAAGAAAATTTGACTTATATGACAGCAGCCAGCATTATGGTGGGAGAAAACAGGGCAGAACCCGGTGAAAATGCACGACCATCCGCAGGTTGCTGGCTGACCGTCCAACGTGCGGCCGGAGAGGAAGTCAGCATGAGCTGGACTTGAACTCACAGGGACGGCATTGGTGGGAGGCTTCTGGTTCATTGCACTGCGCTAGCGCTTTAACTGACTGAGCCATGGAGGCCCCAAATAAATAAATAAATAAATAAATATCAAGTCCACACCTGTAATGGATACCAGAGCGCCCAAGATGCCGTTGATGAGGTAACCCACGTCGAATTTCCTCTTCTTCATTACATAGCTACAGTTGAAGACAACACGTCATTAGTCACTGTATCAGCTTAGCAGTAAGGGTGTAATATTTTGTCGAAGTTGTGTTGAAGCGATACAATCATTCCAAAGGAAAATGGGTATCGATTCTTAACGCACTGAAAGATAGTACGAGTGTCATTGAGGTGCGGAATCGTATTATAGGTGTATAAACATTCCTTTCGTGTAGAATAACGATGATTTACTGAAAAAATTATTTTGAATTAGGTGAATGAATGTTCAGAAATTTATCACTTTACCGGAGATTCTTTTGTCATCTTTTTACTGAAAAAAAAATCTAAGAGACTTCGAATGTACCAAAATAGGCCCATGCCTCATAGAGAGACCATGATTCCGCTATATGCAATAAGGCTTGCTCTCGGATAATGAGCACGCGTGGACAAGTGGACAGTCAGATTCTGAGTTGTATGTCGGTGTTTTTTCTGCAGTGGACAGTCAGATAATGAAATATGCCAGTGACTTATCTCAAGTGAACTATTAGATACTAAGCTTTATCGCAATTCAAAGAAAATTCTAAGCCTCTGATTGGTCTTCCCTGAATAGGCTACCATATTCGCAATACTGAGAAGCAATACACTCTCGCGCCTATGATATTTTTTCTTTATCCCTACTAGAGTCAAGAATTGTTGCGTTTTCAACGCTTGTCAGCAATTTAGTAACTTGTCTTGTCTTTATTTTCCAAAGAATTCTAATCAATCTGCAGTATCAACAAGAACAGGTAAAAAAGTTTCTCGTAGCACCTTTACGAGACAATTAAATTGCAAACCCTTGCAAACTGAAACGGAAATGAGTATCTAGCAATCGAGTTAAGGCATCTATTTCTTTCTCTGCGCAGTCAGTTCCAAGGTCAGAGTCTGTTCTCCTCTGGTCAAGTGAGCCGTAGTAACGGTCTCAGCCGCAGTGATTCGCAAAACGTCCGTGAAAATGGTGTATGTTTTGGCCAAAGCACCGGTATTGATTCAACACATGTCGTCTCAAAAGCCCTTCATTCCGATAAATTCGTTATTCCAGCATGTTTGCGGAGGTATAATTTGTCTCAAAGATCAATATTTCCTCTCGCCCTTGGGGCGCGTGAAAATTTTAATTTTCTCGACGAAATATCAGGCCGTGTATCTACGCAACACGCTGGTATAACTTATAGTATGTAACTGGCCTATCTAGTATGATATCGACGTCACTGATATACAGCTTAGTATCTGATTGTTCACTTGAGATAGGCCTCTGACATACAGCTACATGTAAATATCTGATTAGGACAGTAAAATGAGCTGGTTCAATTTACAAACCTCAGGGGCGTGAGTAATTTTGTGATTGAATACTGAGTGAGTGATTTTGTCTTAACGCCACGTAGAAACATTCTGGACACGTGTCATTACATGGCAGTTAGATATATACGGACATATGTAATTCCATTTTGCAATGATGTGATACACTTTTGCACCTCTAACACATTTGGCTTGAATTACCACTCTATTAATAAGATGACATCTTTATATTGATTGTTTGCGTCTTGTAAACCCTTCATATTTTACTGTGACCGAGTATAAACTCTGTTTCTTTAAAAGCCTATTTATGTTTGTATTGAAGGTGTAGCCTATAACAAATATGTATGTTTTGATGTAAATGGAATATAACAACGATGTTCGGAAAGTAGTAATCATTTATTGTCTCGGTCCTTACACTGTCACATAAAAGCGGAAATATCTTTCTGGCAGTTGTCAGTTGCCTAAGTCGACCGTCGTTTTGATTATTGGGATTACCTTAGCAACATAGCTGCTATGCCGCCTCCGCTCGAGGCTAAAATTGTGTTCGCCGCTGCCCTGGAACAAAGACAGTAAAATCTACAGAGACATGTTGTCGCCAGTGACACAGAGAAATTTAAATTACCCAGGCTACTTTTTCAGAGTTCTTAACGTGATGTTTCAATGATGGATTATATATAACCCATGAACGTAAATGTAGTCTCGTTCTCTGACCTCTCAAATCCACACGCTGTGTACTTGTTGTTAATTGTACTTTCTTTTGTTGGAAGGTTTCAGAACTAAACAAAAACATACTTGAAGGTATACTTATCAGATTCGCTCAATGAATATAGTCTGGAGGCCTAATAAACACAGCCTACTGTGTAATGTAGGCCACATTTCTTCAGGTTTCATGCACTGATCGAACAAACCTTTCACTGTTACCATTTGTCTAAGGGAAGCTACCTAGCTTGTGATGAACGCACCTTGCGGCAATCTTCCATTTCCCGCCACTGATTCCAAAGGTACTGCCACAGTTAAACCCGAGCCAACCCCACCTGGGGAGAAGAAAAACAGAGGACTTATAGAAATATGTCCTAAGGCAAACGGATGATGAACAGCAATCATTTCATGTAGTACTGTTAATCTGAAATATGAAGTGGGATGATTCAGCGTAGCCTCGAGGTGCATGGAGACGTACATCCCCTCGGCCATGTATTAATATAGCTCTTTTGTCTGTAGTCTATTTGTCTCATTGTACATAAACAGAAGGAAAAGCACCAAAAGAATGGAGAAGTCTTCAATGAATTTTAAGTGCTCGTTTTTTAATACATATCCAACTGTTTTCATCCAACACCTATATAAAACCATTACGTTTGATAATATATTTTATATGTTGTGAGACAAGGCAGCTGTTGTTGTTCGACGGAAAATCGCCATTTTCGAAATTTGAAGACTGGACTTCAAGAACTTGAATTTGGCAGATTTGCAATGTCAAAAGGTGATGCTTCATTAGTGGAATGTGTCGTAGACTCATATTTGTATGGGATGAAGCCCACGGTCAAGGCCTCGAAACAGACCTCGTCCAAAACAATGGGCGTTCCATTTAAATAATGGCCAGACCAACTTCCGAAACATCGAAACCATCTAAAAAAGCACGATGGCTTACAATATACTGGTAGTATAAAGAAAAAAGTACAGCGCAGAGAGTAAAACCAGAGCAGTGACGACAGTGTGATAGTTGGCCAATGGTCACGCGTTACCGGTGAAATCAGGCCCGTTGTCAATTTATCTGAATTAGGGTTTTATGTCAAGTATTATAATGTAAGAAGTTAGGGCGGATTAGCGTAGACAGAAACAGTCCACCGTTTTCAGTAATGCCGGAAAGACGGAAGGCATGTTCTAAGTTAATAAATTTAATTCAGACTTTGCAATATGCTAGTCATCGTTAATGGTTCCTTGCCCTGCCATTCTCAGTAGGTGCTAATGACACAATATGCCTCAGATTATTTCTGTCTATAATTGTGGATGTATAGTCATAGATATGGAAGCACTTAATGTAAAAGTAATCAACAAATTGGACCCATCATATGTCAGTTCGCTGCACACAGGGCGATTGTATATTGCATTTGGAGTATAATTCACAAATATGAAAAACAATGGCACCACAGCCATAAGTTGATTAGTTTAATAATTTACATTTGGTATTACCTAGTCTTATATATGAAACTGTATCAGCCTCTCTACCATGTGTGGGGCTCAGGCATGGATTGCAAGAAATCTTCTTTGTAAA
This sequence comes from Acanthopleura granulata, assembly GCA_016165875.1. NCBI lineage: Eukaryota > Metazoa > Mollusca > Polyplacophora > Chitonida > Chitonidae > Acanthopleura > Acanthopleura granulata. The sequence continues at coordinate 20,354,704 of JABBOT010000008.1, forward strand.
CGTTTGGAATGTATATGATGCTATGTGATAGGTGTTTTATGAAGTATTCACGACTATTTCCCTTATACGACGGCGGCCTGCATTATGGTGAGAGGAAATTGGGCACAGCCCGGGGGAAACCAAAGACCATTCGCAGGTTGCCACGTGAAATGTAAGCTCCGTGTGGATATTGTCGTCAAATTTCTTGTTGAATAACAGATCACTTAGGGCTCGCTTGCACTGGCTTACACTCATGTTTGGTCTCTAACAAATGAATTCCATGGTATGTCCAGAAGTGTCACTTTCACGTTTTCCACTGTACCACTGTCTTGAGTGCAAATCTTCAGTACTATAATTTAATCTTACCACAGAATAAACATGCCAAGGATGACGTTTGTGGGCATGCCCATTTCGTGTCGGTCTTCTGGGGTGAAGCGTTGGTGACGTGGTTTTATCATCCAAGCCGCTACAAATGAGGTCACCCCTCCTACAAGATGAACTGGCCCGTCCCCTGCAAAGTCCACGACTTCGAGACACCTCATCCAGCCGCTCTCAGCCCAGACCCAGTGTGCAGGAAAACAGTAGATAAACGTGTTGAAAAATGAAAACACCACGTAAGCGGAGAGCTTGGTGCGCTCAGCAATGGCACCTGAAATTACACACAAAGAAAGGAAGTGGTTATTTCATATCAAACGACACATGCGTAAAATTTTGGCAAGGTGTGATGTCCAAAGAACTAACCTCTCTTTCTTACGCATAAACTTGTTTTAACATAAACTGTGCTGTAGATATTTGGTTATTATTCAAATTGCATTCCTTGCTATTTACATATCTATTCTTGAGTACGGCGTAAAACATAAATCAAATGAATTAACATTTACATATCGAGAAAAACGCATATAAATTCTCATTATCAGAATCACCATCACCGACATCATAAAACAACGAGCGGAAACATCAGAATTAGGGTCAACTCCAGAAGTTCCTTGACTTTCAACGCATAACCTCATAGTGTCACTATTCGTGAAGGTGATTCGCCTTCAAAATATTCGTCATCATCACCGCCACAACCAGAATCGTGGATCACCACCATGTGCATGCTGACCTAGTCCACAGCCTACAACACCATTCACCTCCGGAGCAACCATTACCACAATCAGTACTACCACATCAACTGCTTTCACCATCAGACCTTCAACGCCATTTCTTTTACAACAAGTATCTCTACCATCACTGCCACCGGTATAAGCCACATTGTCACTAACTGGCTACACAGGATCTAATGAAGTTTCACCACGAGTAGCAATATCACCGATGCCACCAATATGACTACCTCCACCACCGGTGTCATCACATCAAACGCAGCATAAAAGTATTCCACCGCTAAAGCCTTTCCAAGAATTTACTCGCTTTTAGAAAACAAAATATCGGAAGTTAGATGCTCAAACTTTACCACCAAAGCAAACAAGCAGCGGTCAGAACTTCTTTAATTCGATGCATATATTTAAGCAGCAACCAAAGTCCTTTGCAGTAACCAAAATATCATCCTCACCAGACTCTCCGCAGAACAACGGGAGCATAACTATAAACAGTACCCCGTGTACCACAGCAATCGCCAGTACCAGCACGTTCAACACCACGGCGCGCAATACCCTGAACAGTACTATAGCCGGCAGCACCACTAAAGAGCACAACTGGCACATCACAGATCACAACACCACTAACACCACTACTGCACCGCTGACACCACCATAGCCGGCAACACAACATACACCGCGATTAGAGAAAAACTGACACGACCACAGCCCATACAGTGTAATACAACTACATGTATAGTATAGCCAGACCCCAATGCTGCGCCGTCACCATCATTTCTGAAGAACACGACCTATATCAGTATGAACGCCCCCACAACCTTCACCAACCTCACCATTACACCGTTTAGCACCACAGCCACCACTGTCAGTACACCCACTACACGGAACTATTGTCACCATGAATAATGTTGAATTTTCAAAACAACCTAAAATGACAATTATTTCATATGTATAGGAAAAAACATTCAAACTGAAACGAATTAATCGTCCCCACAAGGAAATAACACCAAATCAAAAAATTCCTTGCGTCAATCCGAATGTCTTTCGTTCTCCTTTTATGATTCGCTGTACCTTTTGGATGGATACCATGTACTTGATTGATTTTATGTGCATATATAACAAACAGTGGCATTGGTATATTTTTAAGGGCAAGCTTCAGGAGGCTTTTTTAGATAATTGTAAATATTAACATCAGACTTACATGCGCATGTGTTATGAGTTTCAGACGATGAGATGGCAGAAGGCCTTTGCAGTGAAAAGTAATCGGGAACTCGTAAAACTCCTTCCCGCCTTTAACAAAAGGGTCCAAAGTTGTGTGCTCCTTGGTTCTTTCCAGGTGGAGCGTCACTCGTTTAGGTGCATGTGTGCATACAAAACACTTGGGTAGTGCACTAGCACTACGGTGTCACAGCAGGAAACAATGCTCTTTTACTGCCCTTTGGGCCCGTCATAGTCTGCCATTGTAATGCAATCAATAAAAAAAGCACGGCCATTATTAAAACATTTATGTAATAGCCGAAAGACGACATTAATCAATGACTATGGTATAAAACTGGTATGCGGAATAATAAAGCTGAAAGCTGAAAGACTGCTGCAACCGGTGTTACGCCGTTTGCACTTATCTATACTCACTTTGTTTGAACACATGTGATGATATAATACAAACTTCTGAAAACGTGGAGAAAATGCTATCCTCATTGTGACTACATAATACTATTCAGACGTCGGTATCAATGATAATGTACGTGATACCATAATGTCACAATGTCGGGTGACCGCCTCGGTGGTCTAGTGGGTAGACCGGCAGAACCAGGCTCAAGCCAGGGTCGAGTCATACCAAAGACTTTAAAATGGTACTTGTTGCTGCCTCACTTGGAGCTCAGCATTGAGAGGTTAGAGCAAGGAAACAGGACTGGTCGGCCCGATGTCAGTATAATGTGACTGGGTGGGGTGTCGTGTCAAGTGTCTTCGGCATGATGTTCCACTGCCGGCAGCACTTTGTCGGCATGGACTCGCCCTGCCACAAGAAGACGCACTGTAAGTACACACCAGAAGGACTCCTCGCCGGCCTATGACTGAAACACTGTTAAATGCGACGCTAAACCAAAAGCACTCACTTACTCATAATGTCGTAATGCTAAAATATCAGTGTGCGCCCACTTTTGCAAAAGTTCGTAAATTGAGTTTCCATAATATTTTTCGAAAAATCACGACGCCTTAAGGTGCTTTGCAACCCAGAAAAAGTCTTTCACGAAAAAAGTTACGAGAAATATGACTTCCGAAGTTTTGTAAAAGTGGGCCGTGGTACGCTCAATAACATTAAAGCAAACATCTGATAGATATAGTCACTTACGGCTACCTAACCTGCATAGAGTATTAATGTCTATTTACATTTCTATTCACATTTCCAGTTATCGCATACGTGTTGTGTTTTGCGATATTGTTAACTAGTTTCAATGAAACTAACTTTAATTTAATTAAGCCACTTCATCATATATGCATTCTTCCTCTGGGAAACTGGGAATCAGTTTCGGGATAATTGAAACTGAAATTACTGAAATAGAAACTGAATTCATCACAAGTACATCGGTCAGTGTGAAATGTGTCATAATCTGCAGCCTATCTAATGAAAACTGAGAGAATTCGTCTTTTCCATAGGAATCTCGCTACAATATGGCCAGCGTATTGCATCCGTGGTGTTAAGCCAATATCAGCTATTTATTCACTCTTTTCTAAACAACCGGAAAGCTGTGTTTTGTGCTTCTATCTCAGTCAGACGATAAAGAAAGCCTATATTGGATAAACTGGCTGAATCAATTGTTCCAATAAATATTATATCACCGCCCGTGGGTTTTATTAAGGCACCGCGAGATAAAATAGAATAAATGTAGTCAGAGCTGTCAATTATTAAAACGTGTTCAGAACGAAAATTAATACATTAAATCTTTAACTGATGTACTAAGGAACGCGAGGGCTTAAGGCGTTGACGCTCCCTTTTTTTCATTGGCTGACCGATCGACAAGCCTCTAAGTCAGGAGCGTGATATGTTCGGTCGGTTCCGGGCTACGCGCGCTCGACGGCACGTCCGTCGGTACACTAGCCCCAGTTCGTTCTGAGGCGTTGAAGGAAGATCAAGATCAGCAGACAGTAGTCCTGAATTATGCAGCATAAAAAGTCGTGTAAATGAATTGTTCTGGTGTCTTTCAGGAAATATTTATGCTACTCATACTAGATAATCTGACGATCTCCACGTCCATACATTTTACACATTATTGCCTCAACAAGCCATAAATGTCTCAAAGGATCTGAATTTTATCTGATCTTTCCGCCTTTACTTTCTTAAAAATTGAAACCGAAACTGAAACATTTCGGCCAAGGGGGGAAAACGTTTTAATTTTTATTATGTTATTGTGTACATGTATTAAATGTGGTGACAACTCAGTACTTTAAGTAATTCTAGACAAGTGACGTCTAGTGTATTGCATTTCAAATCACTGCAATTTTTCAACCTAATTCAGCTTAAGCTATGGCACTTTGGGGGTGTAAGTTGTTACTTCTTGAAAAAATTACATAAGCAGTTAGAATGAAGACTGAGGTAAATTGACAAGAGGCCAGATTTCACCGGTAAGGTGTAACCATTTGCCAACTATCACACTGTCGTCGGTGCTCTGCTTAGTGTTAGGTTAACATGTTGTCAGGTCTAAGAAATTTAACACTTGACAAAATGATTAGAAAATGTCGTAATTTAACATTATCTTATGTCAAATCATACACTATGATGTTTCCAGTTATAAATGTTAAAAATCTTGTAATCTGATAATTTAGTCATTTCCCCGATTAAAATCTTGAGACACTGGCACTTAACATATGTGTTTTACAGCATTTGATATGTTTTATCATTTTAACGCTTAAAATGTTGACAGTTTAAGAGAATGTCATAGCCGTCGAAAGTTGTGCTCTTTTTGGCTAATAAAACATTCAGTTACAAATACTACATAAGCACTGCAGAAAGCGATGCGTACTCACAGCCATTTGGACATCTTGTAGTAGATCAGGAACCCCTTTTTTGTACGCAAAAGAAAGCAATTTTTTTCCTCATGACTCTCATGCTTTCGTGTTCTGTGTTTACTCGCTGTCAGTGTATACTAAAGATTACTATGAAACACAAATGCCTTATGCATATGCAGCACAATTCTTAAGTCGGTCTTAATAAAAACTAGTTTTGATGTTCTCGTGTATTTGTAGCGGCATTATCAGTTCGGTCTTCACAATCAACTTCCTTTCTGCATAGGAAGTAGCATTGTCAAATCGGTGTTAGCTCTGAGAAATGCCTTTATGTAAATGAAGCAGCATTGTTATGTTGCACTTCACAAACACTAGACTTGACAAATACCTTTATCCATATATAGTATCATTCTTAAATCGGTGATAAGAAACGACAGGCTTTGAGAAATGTCCATGTGTCACAAACTACTAGAATTGACAAATGCCTTCATCGGTATGTATAGTAGCATTCTTAAATCGGTCGTAAGAAACAACAGACTAGGAGAAATTATCTGTGTGTATATAAAGCAGCATGCTTAAGCTGGACTTCACAAACTAGTAAATTTGACAAATAGCGTCATCTATACATAGCAGCATTCTGAAGCCTTAGGCAGGTTGCATCTTCGTAATTACAAGGAAACGATGACAAATGAATACACGTGCCTTTCAACTGACGTTTATATAACTGAGGACTAAAGAGAAGAATCCATACCAGAGACAATTGTGGTCGCCGTTGTTGCGAAGGACGCTTGAAAGATAAACTGGGAAAATTCTTCCCCCATGTTTTCAGGATCTGTAACGCAAAGATTGAAGAAAGAAATCACTTAGAAAGCTATGCAAGTTTGGGATGCTATACGCAAGATTGCCATGTAAGAGGATGTGAGGCAATCTTGTTGAAGTGGCTTAGTAAATTGATAATGCAAAAATAACCGCCACACAATACAGCGAGTTCCCAACTGATCACTAGGTGGAGCAACCGCGTCATACAAATCACTGGACTTCACTTATTTATTGAGGACAGCAATTTATCATAAACAAAAATAAATTTAACAAGTCTTTCGAAGCAATGGGTATTCTTGTACACCAAAGTAAGATTGTCTTAAGCAACTTATAAATAGCGAAATATTTTAATGAAAACAGAGACAATGACACGATAAAGGCAAAGTTTATTTAAAGGAAAACTGAAAGTGGTGAGAATAAATTTACATGCAGCTGTATTTAAATAGACAAAATGATGAGTATCATCCAAAATGAAATCTCATCTTATCATAATGTACCTGCGAATATAAAAACAAGTCTGCACATGGGAGTTAAAAATGACGCCATTCCCCCTGTCTCATTTTTGGTCCATGTTAGGCGAGAGTTGAATGTCCGTCAGCTGTATTACCTGTTTCTATGTTCACAACACCTTTGGCCTGCGCAAATGCATTGTAAAATTGCTTTGGATCATTATGGTATTGTTTTGTAGAGTTTGAATCGATACTCATGCACTTAGCTCTATAGTAGAGCGTGTGTCTTCCAGATCTTACACCATGTAAATGGCAGGGGCACTTTGTCAATGACGTGGATTAAACCGGACTCCCAGCGACCAGTATTTCACTATGTTACTTTATATTAAATGGTTCTAATGGTACTATGCATTATGGTAAGTTCAAAGAGAGTCCTTAAAGAGTTTTAGGTTTTTGCAATCGAATTATCCAAACTATTGCTTATATATACCATGACTGACTGCAATAGCACGTTAATATTATTTAAGATGTCATCAAATAGGGGGCCTGATTTCAGAAATCTTAAGATCTCAATAACAGAAAAAACATTCAAGGTTCCAGATGATATTCATTGTAATTGCCAATATATTCTTTAAAATGCCAGTGCTTGCACAAATGTTACTTTTAGTCAATTCCAAAACCATTAAAATCAATTTTAAGCAACTGGCAGCTGTTGGTATATTGATGATGTGCACAGTGATACTCCCTCTCCATATCTAGGCATCTCAATCAGAGTTTCCAAAAAGTAAACAAAATGATGGCACGGCGTCAATGAAATTGATCAATCAGTAACAAGGAACAAAAACAACACAACATAACATACAATGAAACAATTAATGTAGGTCACTGTTTTTCTTTTTCATTTTCGGTCTAACGACTTTCTTATTGTTGTTGTTTTGTTTAAAGGACAAATCTGTAACCTACCGGGATCCAGGAAGAAAGATCCGATTCCACAGAAGCTGTTGGTGCCGGGATCCGTGCCGGAGCTGAACCCATAGCCCAACATCCAGAAAGAGAGTCCGCCAAACACGACGTCCACAGCATTCTTCACCATGATGTTTACCTCATTCTTACGGCTTGCAATGCCACTCTCGAGCAGTCCGAACCCTAGCGGAACAAAGCGAAAACATTATATATAAATAGAAGCAAAGTTTGTCTTTCCTTTTAATTCGGGCGTGGTGTTAGGTTAGAGGTGTAAAATTAACGATCTATTGCTTCAGTGTCATTGATAAAACGCACATTTTATTCCTTTGGATAAAGAGGTATTTTTTTTTTCGTTTTGAGGTTCGACTGCTGCGTGAGTACCACCCAAAGTTTGATTGGAGGGTACCTCAAAGGCTGCTGGAAATCACCTCGAATGCAGTCAGAACACAGCCGGACATTCGGGCAGAAGTTGAAGTGGTTTGCCATTTCTATTGTCCACTGAATACGACCAGAATATTTCAAATCCTGTCAGAATGTTGCTAGAATATTTTGAATGAAGTTAGGATGCATTTCGAATGCTGATCGATATTTCTCCACCTCGAATGCACCTCGAAAGTGCTGAACATGACCAAAACAATCGGGACGGCCACAAGAATGGACACGAATGCTTCGAATACACGCAGAATTTGTAGAGTGTAGAGTATCCAGGAATATACCAAGAATTTTCATTCCAACTGCATTCCGGCTCATTCCACCTCTAATGTAATGGGGCTGTTATAGAAAAAGATGCAAATTGCATGTAGTGGTATGGCACATAAACGAAAAAGTTGGAGATATATCTGGCCGTAAATTTACTACATCTTAAATAGCAAGGAAAACCAATGCGGTCATGTGACCTATAACCAGACAAATGAATATAGGAGGTAATTATGGCATTGAATCCCACAGACTCGCCGTCATAAAGAAAACTGTTAGTAATTTAGTAAAAAGGTCACAAAGTACTGACATTTTTACATTCCGAAACAAATCCATTTTAGTCATCTGTTGATACGCTCCAATCAAATGAGTTTCAACCACAGCATTTGGACAAACTGGAGGTGAAAATGTATGGCGTTAAGCTACAATGATATAATAGAAAAATTACAGGAAGAAAACAAACAAAAGATTCCAAATTCTAACATGGGTGGAGGCGAATGCCATGAATAGTACTGAACAAATCAGCATTCGTACGTAACCCACGGCCTTGTGTCCATTATTAATAGCCTTTCACTGCTACCGCTTTGTCTTATCCCGAGAGTACGCGTGGCGATGTTATAAAAAATGCGTTCCGTTCGTTCAACCATGATTGTCTGCCATTGTTCCTATTGACATATCTTGTGAAAATCTGCGGCGGTATATGACTTTCTATATAAGTGCATAAGTGGTAAGCTGATAAATAGTCACAAATGCCTTTTTAAGGGTGATTTAAAATTAGACAGAATAAAATACGAAGTTGTACGATTTCGCAGCTTCATTAATCTCTTTCCGCTGGTAGGTGATGTTATTTATACAGACCAAAGGCATCGGTAAACACGGAAGATTGCGGCTGCACTGCGGTGATGTTAAAGCCCTTATCAGCTGCAGCGGACCCCACGGCGTAGTAATGCCTACTGACAATGCAAGAGGCTTTTAAGTATGTACGCCATCAACAATGTATTAATTATCACTTTAGAATCATTGACGAGATTATGTGATTAATGCATTTAAGTACGTCGTTGTCATCAACGTTATATCAAGGTTTTAAGTTTTGACCACTGTGATAAACTTGACCATAATATTAACACACAGAATGTGTAGTTCCACATCGTAAACGGCAGACAGGCATAACCATAGTAGATAACCTTGCTGGTCCAGGTTTGTAACAAGTGGCCGTGGCTTAAAGTAAGAGGTGAGGGTCTGCAACGAGTGATCCTGTGGTATCGACTTTATTAAGCGAGAGTGGAAAAAATTCGTTTGTTTTTCGAGTTGCTGTCATTTATAGAATAAAAATAATTACTCACGGATTAAAATTAATTTATTTCACAGTAGATGCCAACTACAAACACCAGAGAATTGCTGAATGGAGCTCATCTATAACTTTGCTGAAATTTGTGATTCCTCTGAGAGCAATGTCTTAGGCACAAAGCTCCCGTTTATCAGAAGAACAAACAAAACTACTGAAATCTGCGGCACGCGTTCATTCTCTCCAGGTTTGTAAGGCCGTCACTATACATAGATCTTTTTGTACACGTTTGAATGTTGCGTAGACACTGTTGTGCTTTTTCTTTGGATCCCGAATATATATAGTGAAATATCTTTACCTCTTTTGTTTGGAACACGTACGCTTGGCATTCGGGCAATGTGCCAATTGTCCTATGGCTGACGTGTAACGACAAGACCTCCTAACGTCAAGTCTGCATTCAATGATTTTGATGAGCAGTTTTCTTTAAATCGAAATTTTACATGAGTTGGATGGTTTTCTAACAGCTCTTCTCAGTATCCTGCCCACAAATCTCCTTTTCAACTATTATATCTGTGATAAGCAAACCTACCACGCTAAACACTAATATTCAACTAAGGTTTGAAATCACAAGGGATAACCCATTTGAGGGTAAAAATTCAACATTACAATCAACAAGTAAAGAATAACGTACAAAACAAACAACTAACAACCGATACCGTAGTATATTTAGCTTCACTTCTATCGTTACTGCTTATACCGAGTATTGTAAGCTTCATTACTTTATTCCACATTGGCACCTATGTGGGCCTAACTACCGTTGACATGTATTAAACGCATACAACACGCATCCTGTTCAGCCAAATGCAGGAAACTCTTTGTCAGAAGCTTGTCATAAAACCCGTGTACATTTTATCCTATAGGACAGGAGGAAAGTCAGGGACAAATTGATTTTACTTTATCATCCGAAGCACCTAAAGTCTTTCCTTCTAGCTGAAAGAGGACAACATATGTGTTGATGAGATTGAATCCGTTTCCCACACCTCGAAAACTTCACTTGAAAATGTTAATGGACTGCCGCGGTTCAGGATGATCGGTTCCATTGGGTTTTGATGAGCAGGAACAATGACTGTGTATTGAGGGACCTTTACGATGTCATGCATGTAGATATACTTCATTGTAGTACGTAATGGGTAACAGCTAGGAGAGGTTTGTCACACAACAGCTTCTGGTATCTTTAAACAAAGTAGATCGGATAGTCTCTCCGCAGTGCATCATCGCAGATAAACTCATTTATTCTATCCGACTTGTTGGTACATTCATTACCAGCAGGCACACTCTTTGAAGTGTTTATTCCTATCTCTACCTGAAAGGCGCTGACCCGTGAGTTCAAGTCCATTTCATGCATGGCTACGTCTCTGGTCGTAAATGTTAAGGTCCACCAGCAACCTGCTTATGACTGTGGCTTTCCTCCCAAGATAAAGCTGGTCGCCTTCTCACAAGTGAAATATTCCTGAGTAAAACATCAATCAAATAAATGAATTAATAAATCTACCTGCGAGATACACGTACATGTAACATTTTACACCTTTGCACTGGTTGATAAGTCAATTGTTGGTGACACTGTACAGAAGAGACATGCAACAGAAATATTCAGCCTAAGTATTACTGAAAAAAAAATGAAAACACCAATGTTTCTTGAAACGAGGTCTTTATGTGATCAATAATCATAACATTTTCTTGTACAAAGAATAGCTTTTTGTATATACACGAGATCCATGTGACTGTGTATGTGGTCATCTATTGTTTAGGTTCAGCGCGGGCGTTACACAGAGGATATCTAAATTCCCCCAAATCTTGTTGTTCGAGGGGAACCTTGGTGACTATAAGTTTTGTCTTCCATCAATACGGCGTGCACATTTGTGCATCACACGTGGGAAAGTTCTATAGCAGCTTGCTGCAAGGGACGTGGTTTTGCCCCCAGGAGTTTTGATTTTCTCCATTAAAACCGTCGGCGATCATTCGATTCACGTAATTATTTATTATGGCGTTGAACATAAAATAAATGAAATAAATACCCGATCTCTGGCTGCATAGATAATACAGAAGAAAATGACACCGGTTTTGTTACTTCTTAAACACTTACATGAAGAGTGAGAATAAAACCCTAACTGAGGTAATGTGACAACAGGCCGGATTTCACCGGTAACGTGTGACCATTTGCTAACTATCACACTGTCGTCGCCGCTGTGGTTTTACTCCTCATGCTGTAGTCTGTTATATTGTATACGGATGACAGGGTTCAAGGGCCTGCCGCTTTCACCTCATATGCTCAAGCAGCATACAGAAGGCTGGGCTTCATCAAACAACATTCTGCTTGATTCATAGATAAACCCTGCGTGATTAGGCACATAAGGCGTACACCATTTACCGATACACTCGAATGGCCCTCGCATCAAAGAGGTCTTACCCATTAGAAATAGAAGTCATGCCCTACAAATCATAGCACCAAAGCCATGATCCACCATAGCTAGCATAGAATGGCGACCTCGTATGCCTAATAGTTTCTGAGATTAATGGGTGGGACCGATATCTCTATATATAAATCTGCTTTTGGACACACGACAGATGTAAGAGCTTTACTTTTGTTGCTTTGTTATAACAATCTAGATTTAACATGAAGTCTGATAATTTCAAATTTACGTTGTGGGAGACTAAACACTTTATCAGAAATTCACAGCGAAATATACTTGTCTGTTTAGATATTTACAGGCATATATTTGCGTATATTACGTGGATGATATGTTACTCTAAATACTGTGTAAAGCGGTTATTACTGAGTTAAAACCGCGGACAAAGTGAATCCAACTTTATATCTACAAAACCTGCTCAAAAAAGATATACAGCAACTACCAGTACATATACAGATTAACTTGGCATAACTCTGTACATATACTAGTACATTATAAAATATGGCTTGCAGGTTTTTACATGGTGGTTAGGTCTAGACACCTATATATATAATATATTCTACAACGCTAATGTAGTTATACAGTCGAGTGGACTGGTCTCAAAATTTCCATCATTTTCACGTATACAATACACCAATTTCTCAAAGTGTACGGAAGTCTTGTTAAAATGGCTCGTTTGGCCATTTTTCGCACTGCTCATTAATGCTCCAAATTTCTAATCCTAAGAAGTTTTTACTTTTATCTTCGCCAACATTCCTCACATCTATAATTGTATTGCGCATATTAATGGCGGTTAGTACATCTAGGACAGAGAGATGAAACTTCAAAAGAAAAGCTGTACATTTAAAGAATGGCTTGTCTCTTCACTATTCCCCGCTATACTGCCTTGGCGAGGACATACATGATCACTGAAATATTTGGTTTGGTTTGATCTTTTTGCCATTAGCACCTTGCGTCACAATCAACGAAAATTCGCCTCTACAACAGCCAGCAGGTTCATTGGTGTAGGAAACCGAGTACAGTATGGAAGAAACCATACTCACCACTGCGCATGTACCGCGCCTGCTCTACCTTACTATGACCACCAGCAAATTTCGTTCAAAAGTATAGAACTTCAATAAGCTTTACTGAGGGTTTACGCAGATAAGGCAGGACGTAGTTTTTCTATTACTACATACTTGATACATGTGCATTTTATTTTGTTCAAAGTATGCGCAAACTAATTCGAACCTGAATCTTAAAGTGAAAGACCACTCAAAAATGAAGTTGTGGTGGGCGAAAAGAGCATAAAAAAGCTGTACGCTAAAAAACTTTCACTCATTCTTTTAGATTTTTTTTCACCAAATTAAATGCAGTCAAATGTTTTGATTGTATGGTGGGCATCATGGGCCATATTGAACAGGCTGAAGAAAAATGAAGATGCGCTGAGGGTGTCTGAAAATACCGTCATGGATATTTTTATATATATTTTTTTCACCAAGCTAAACGCAGCCTATGGGCTTCGCTAGATATCTGACGTTAAACCACGGGTAGTCGAGTGGCAGCTAGATAGGTCCTCAGTGGTCAAAGGGTGATAATAAAAGTCCTGCAGGTAAACACATAAGACGTCTCAATCAGAAAGGGCCCTGCATGCATCTTTGCAGCTGCATATGTATCCTGAAGCGCATATTCCGGTCAAAATGTTTCATTCATGAGCCATACGATTGAGACAAAGAAAAGTAGTCGACATGGAGCAGCACGCAAATAGATTAGTTGATTATATTTTCATGGTCTGTACTTGTCAATGTATCAGCACTGAAAGATGAGAGCAGGGAAAACAGGCCTGGTGGACCCCGTGTCAGTATGATGTGATTGGGTGGAGAAGCAGGGAGTGCGTGCACTCTAACTATATCAAGCCATATGCTGTCTGCCTGCATAAATAATTGGCAAAAGTTAATGCATCCGCATTCATAGATAACTGGCGCCAATTATCCATGTACCTTAACGCCCGTTTTGTCTACATGAATAACTGGCAAAAGTTAATGTACGCGAACGGACGCCCACATTCAGAAAAAACACAACTGAGAGATCAAGACATACCACAACAACTCCGGACAGGGCCTTGAGCTCGGACTTTGTGAAGATGCGCTTTGCCTAGATGTGGCTTACCGTAAGCTGGTATACAGTATAGGATATACTGGGGATATACACTGTCAGACCTGCTTATACAATATAAAGAGCTCTATTGAGAGCGACCTGCATAGATGGCCACCTTATATTTGTCTAAGATAAAAAAAATGTTTACCCGGTGTGTTATTGCACACCAAAGCTGTGTAGTAAAGCACGGATACAATACATTCAGTCTACAACTAGCTGGTGTAAATATAGAAGCATGTGAAGGTTATAAGTTAACGATTTTCCATGTGAACTGAGATCTCAGTATCTGCGCCCATGTCTACAGCTAGGCATTGTGGGATGAGGACTGGCATGTTTTTATCTGCGGAATACAGCGAAATTGGTGGTTCTGGACAAAACTAATCTCATATTCCTCATCAGCGTGTCTTTCTATATAGGATAGGTACCTTTTACAGACAATATATGTTTATGGTTATATGCAGAACCCCCCCTCCCCCCACTCATCCCACCCCCAGTGTTTGTGTGTACACAGTGGCCAGGCCTGTTAGCTCGATCGGTTAGACGGCGGCGTCATTCTAAATGTATGGAGAGGGTTTGCTAGCGAAAAATCCGGGTTTATGTTTCCATGTATTTCCACTAAGTTGTCTCGCCAAACTTCTGGGAATCTCGGCAACTTTCGACGTTTAGCCGGAAGAGACACCCGTCGGTTGTGTTGTGGAGACATCGCTGGTTCTAGCCGACTCCACGTGCCGTAACCCCCCGGGGTGAGTCGTTAGCGTAACCCCGGATTACAACCCCATGGGGTAACTACTGTGGAAAAGGGCTAACAAACCCGGCTTTTGCTTTTTCTCAACGCCTAGTGATTCCATCCCAGTGGAAATTTTTTTTCTCCTTTTTTTCATCAGGATATTTCCTTGGCACTTCACTAAAGTAGAAGACTCATGGCTCAGTCTAGGCTTGGGCAACCAGACTCAACTAGGTCATTTATTTTATCGTTAAGGGGTGATTTCATCTGTCTGGTCTTCAACAGCGTTGTAAAGTTTGTTTATAATATATACAGCTAACCCCCACTTGATCCCTATTGCGGTCAGAGTGAATATGTTGGATAAGCGTGATGGACACATCTTATAGCCGACTTGGGAGTAATGGTACAAGTATATAGAACTCTGGTATCCCACCTCTCTGTTGAAAAAATTCAACTGGCAGATAGTTTTGTCATGAGGGTCGTTCCGTCCCTGCTGCACAAACCCGTTTTTCGTTTTCTTATCTAATAAAATCGAGTTATGTGCTTTGTCCTCTCGAATCTGCTGTTTCACTTCTTGGTGTTTTTCGACTTCACCCATTTTTAACCGAAACTCGGTATCCAAAATCTTACCGACAATCAGCGCTGTTGAGACGTGGTCGGTAATTGAATTAAGATTACTCTCAGCCAGTAAGCGAATTTCAGTGTGTTTCTTACCCTTGATGGACAGACGCCGGCTTACAAATTTAACCACCTCAATGAGAAGGCCGCAGGATAAGGCCGCGCCTTCCATGCCTATAGCTATAGGCGCCGCAATTATCGCTGATAACACTTCGACACCTGCGTCTCCCAGACCCATAATGGTCGTGAGTAGCGCGGTAACAATACCATCTACTGCGTTGACTGCCCTATGGTATTTTTTGTATAAAGCAGCTCTGACATCTCTCTCACATTCCTGACATCTCTCTCTCTCTTTTCGGAGTGCCAATATGTTGTAATCTATACTCGTGCGAATCCTCGGGGGGGGGGGGCTGATGGATCTAATGCTGGATAAATTTGCGCGATTTTTATGTAGACGTCGTTAGAATGTTTAATTCTAAATCCGATATAAGTTTAACCTTCATTCTCAACCGTTTTCAGCTGAATGCCATGCTCTGTATTCATTCGATTCACACACACCGTTTGTGCCGCATTATCTAACGTCGCCTCGACCTTATTTGATCTCGGAAGCATTTTGAAAACGGTCGTGGCGTTTTTACTGGCATGCTCTTTCGGCCATTTGATCCTCAAGCCAGGAAGGATGTGGAAGGGATCGGGAACTGGATTAGGACCCAATACAATATCCAGAATGATTACGGAATGTGGGGGTAGCATCTCAGTGGGAAGTAGCGTGTTGATGTCAAGGTAAGATACTGCCTCTGGACCACCTCCGAAAGTATAGCCCAGGTCCGGCTATTTCATCACATGAACTGCATCTCCCTGGGCCGTGTACGAGAGGAAAGCCGTACCGCTATTAAAAACCTTTCCAACAACACCACCCTTTGCTGTTTGTACCAGCACCTGGGTCACAGCCAGATCAATGTCCCATTCGGGATCATCCGATTGAACGAGACCCCATCTCCCCTGAGGAGATAGAACCAGGCTGAGTTTTTGCTGGGGATTCAGGTCTTCGATATCCACATCGGCGAGCTCAGGTGACTTTGGCGGTTCTCCGGATCCCTAACGGCACCTTCTAACGTGAATAAGCACCTTGCTGGAATTGGAAGGCGTAAATCCGTCCATCCACCCCTTGCCGCTCAAAACCATCCTCGTCGGCGAGCTCATTCAACTTCGGTGGTTCTTCGCACCCCCCCCCCAACAGCACCTTTTTTCGTGAATAAACACTTTGCTGAAATTGGAAGGCGTAATTCCGGCCATCCACGCCTTGCCGCTCACAACCATCAATATCTGCCAGATCCGATAAGGCTATGCCAGTGCAATTTGGACCCACTGAGTCTATCACGCCGGGGAATGTGTAAAGTTACGCTTAAGTATGATGTATTTATAAGTTGGCCGCGATTGCTTAACAGCTTTACAGTAAGCCCCGACACTTGGCCAGCCGACAGTCTTTTGCACTGTGGATCGGGAAATGCCATCGTCCTTCCGGAGTTTATGCATTCGTGGTATACCGCGACTACTCTCAGAAGAGTAGATCCACTTGTCATAATAGCAGACACTGCGACGAAGTTTTCGGATGAGCTCACCTCGTTTAGGTGGACAAATATTTCTTTGTGAGGCGTCAGTTTGGGTAGTTTGTGCTCTTTATTTATTCCTGTGTGCTCCAGAACATTTATTTGTTCTGCGTTTGAGAATCCCAGGATATAAGCTAGATCTAATAGACTGATAACAGCATTCTTTTTTAGTCCCAGCCGCACGCGACCAGTAGCTTCACTCAGTTGCAGTTTAGCACCCAATGGTTGGAACACTTCTTTGTTGAGGGTCCGGACGTGTAATGGCCGCTTGGCACGTCTGTCGACTTATCCATCAACCTGAAACGTACGTCGGCGCCAATATTAGCCAGTGGGTACAAGGTCATATAGAGTAGGGCGACTTCGTACTGATCCTCTCGATTGTCCAGATATGATTGGAGGATGACGGTGTCGTTGAATATCGCTCAATGTAATAAATATAATCAGCAATATGTTTGATAAAGCGTTTTCATTCAATAGGAAGATAATCGGTGGAGTATACTCGAGTAAAGGGATCGAGGAGCCGATCGTGATTATAAAATCATGGTTATAGATCCCAGCCTGAACTACTCGCAGGTTGCTTTCGACGTAACCTTCTAAAAGGTAATTGAGCGCTACCACAGTTGCTGTTTTACCCAATCCTTCACGCCACCGTTGGCTGGGTTGGTGGACCTGGTGCCGCGCTATCAGATAGCGCTGGCACCGGATTCGACGCCATAAAACCCAACGCAGTTAGGATGCTGGTTATGGTGACCCCCTGTTCGCTAAAGAAAGTCCAAAGACGTTCGGCAAGTGTTGTGTCCTCATGAAGAACGCGGTTGATCCTTTCCCTGACCCGAGTGATTTGTGTGCGCAGAGCTGTATGGGTAGCAGAGGCGGCCCGGAGGCGAGCTGCTCTTTAATCCCGAAGAGCTCGCAATGCGTCCCCTGGAGAACTCAATGGTAGCCTCATCAAGTTGTTTTCTTTCAAAGTAATGCGCTTTTCCAGCGCAGTTAGTCTAGCCACGTAGCCTGTGTTCTCCCCTCTGATGGTCTGTAGTGTCTTATTAAGCCACAGCAGCTCACGGAGGAGCAGTGGGGGATCACCATATGTGTTGAGAGCCCCCTCTGAGATTCAGTCAAGGTGGTTGCGATTGACGCCACCGCTTCTCATGTTTCTTGCACCGCTTGTACCACATTCTCTGCAGCCGCAGCTTTACCTAGGTCATCATTACCTTTCTGGAGAACTGTCACAACTTTTGATGGCAGCGTGCCCCGCTTTTAGTGAACAAACCCAAGTTCATCCCGGATGAAACCTACCCCAAAACACTTCTCTAGTATCGATAGTGCGAGTGGCTTGTCTGTGCTTTTGTTGATAATATCAAAGTTGAGATAAGCCACAAGGCGTAGCCGATTATCGACCAGCTCGAGATCAGAATAACGTCTCCCCGCAGTGGGTGTCACCCCGTATTGTTCCTAAATGACCTTGTAATAGTCATCTACGGCTGTTCGTGAGGCCTCACGAGCAAGTGATTGTGTGTCACCCTCTCTTTGGCTGCCACGCGGCTGCTCCACTCTTGAGGACAACGAGGTCTCTTGTGTCCTCTCATCATCTCGTTCATCAAGATCAAGATCATCCAGAGGATCCAACCTCAAATCTGCCATCTTATATTGAAGACATGATATTGACGCCTATTGATTCATAATATCTGCAGGTGTTTTAATAAGCATGGGTCAATACGGACGAAAGGTTAATCCTTACTGCCGCCTTAAAACCCCATTTGGGTTCAAGGGTGTGCGGCAGTCGGTCGTCATCACAAATAACCCGAGTGGCATAGACCAAAACCACCAAAGTATGGTTTGGTTCCCCAATTTCGGCGCTCCTGATATCATTGTCCCAGGGACCGCGAGACTTGCTTTCACAATCTCCCTGGACTCGACAGATGCCCACCGAACAGTGGTCCAGAACCTCGGCCATGCTGTGATAAAGACGACCATGACAAGGATCAGGGATAATGCTGTGCAGGCAATCGATGACAGCGACATCTTCCACTGCTACATGGACATTTGGAAGACAGTCCAGGAGAGAGAAAATGCCCAGTGCCAGGGCATCGACACAAGTCGCAACAAGAATGTCACCCGAATACGGGTCGAGGCTGAGAATAAAGATGAAACTCTAGACGACGACGAAGCCGTTGGAGACGAGTATGGCAACCCCTATTACGTCCTCCTCGACTTTGAGCTACTGGAAACTCATATGCCATTCTACCAGACGGCCCTGGGGGACAGGCTGGAATACGAGCTATCTTTCAACGACTACAGCAGCGTAATACGGGCCACAGGGGACGCTGCTGACCTGGCAGTAACCAAACACACCATCGATAATATCAGCCTGAAGTACGATATGGTCAACGAGCCCAAGCTCACTCGGATGATCCGTACGCCGGCCCCCTGACAATAGTGTACGACCGCGTGCATCGGCATAGCCAATTCAGACACAACAAGAGCGATACCCTGTGGAACATCAACTACAACGTATCCGCCCAAGACCGGCATTCCGGCGGAACTCCGAGGCATTCTACAACACCAAAATAACCAAGGTGGTGGTGGTAATCGAGGGAATCCCAACCAGCTGTACAGCCAAGGCCAGCGCGCCTACCAGCAGTTTTATGAGGCGAAGAAGTTCTTTGCAACCGGCTACAAACGCCATCCCGAGGAGCCCATGGTATCAAAAGACCTAGCGCTGGCGGATGTGTCACTTGGCGGCTTCTTCACCACCAAGTACGCCCTGTGGCTTGACCTCCGCTCCACGGACGACGACCAGCTACACGGCAGAGGGTGGCGCATCAAGAACGCCAGTGAGAGGGAGATCATTCGGATCAGGAAAAAGGAGGAGAGGGAAGTTTATTTGATTATGTACCTCTACGTCGTCATAGGTGCCCAACTTAGTACTGAAGATTTCAGGTATGCCAACGCGGTCTGGTCCTCCCAAAGCGCCCCCATTCGGCTATCATCTGCGGGCAGGCCGGGTGTGGGAAAACAGAGGTTGTTCTCGACCTGTTAGAGGGGCCCTACCTCGGTGTGTTCCAGCCAATCGTGATTCTGTGCCCCACTGTGAAGTACAACAAAACTTACCGATCGCGCCGCTGGATCTGGGACGAATCCGATATCTACGTAGTCAATCCGGATGAGAGGCTGCACGACTGGCTTAGAGCCCTCTATTCGGTGATCCAAGGCGAGTGAACCCTATACATCACTGATGACTGCTCGGCTTCCAAGGCGCTGACATAAAAGAAAGACATGCTCTCTGCGCTGACCATCTCCGCCCGGCACGCGCAGTAAAGCGTCTGAATGCTTGCCCAGAAATCCAACTCAGTCCTGAAGAACATCCGCGAGCAGACGCGCTGGGTCACCATCTTCCACTGCAAAGATAGGAACTCGTTTGAAGAATGCCTCAAAGAAAATGATATAATCCCAACAAGAGATGAACGCGACGCGGTGCGTAAGCACGTTGCAGAGACAAAACATTCTAAGCTAATACTGAATACTGATCAACCGACTACGTACATCGTGCTGTAGCACTGCTTAGCGCTGCTAATTAGATGTTGAGCATTGATAATCAATTTTCTAATCCATTTTAAACTTTGAACAACAGGATACTATACTACCATAGATTCCGACGAACTCATCGACGTGTTGGTAGATGAAATGCACGAGACCCCAGAGCCGATGGAAGGAATGCCACTTCCTCATCCGAAGCGCTGGGAACAGAAGACACGGATCGTGCCGCACGTCTGCAAAAACAAGAGCGGTTTGTCGTGCTTCCTGCTGGTGAACGATGCAGACAGTACCTTGGAAAAGTATCTACTCTCGAAAAAATAGACGGTATGGACGACGAAGCAATTGAAAGACTATATAACCGTTATGGCATGCATATTGATGCGGCTCTTACGAAGGCTCTCGATCGTGCCGCGTTTACCATGTATCCGAGGTTGGCGGGATTGTTCCTAAGAATGCCTCTAGAAAATGTGCCAAAACTAATGGACGATCTGGTATCTGATCCATTTGTTGAACACGCGCTTATCAGTATCACATGCGAGCTGTGCCATAGGTTTGGCATGTATTTAACGCCCCTTACGACAGCTTTGACTATCATGAAGCATTTTCAGTTTGGACAAGAATGCCCTAGAACAGAAGATGACGACGATGTCAGAGAGCCCAACAGTAGCACCGGAAACGGTGACTTCACCAAATGAGACACCTTGGGCAGAAGTGCCTCAAAAGAACCCCAATGAGGCGCCTTCGGCTGATAAGCGTGAAAAGAACCCCCAAAAGGTAGCCGCACGGCGAGCAGGGGCCGCTGCCGGAAAAGCCAAAAGAAAAAATTGTTAGCCGAACTCGATTCGTTCAAATCGTCGGTCAACCACAGAGAGGCCGATGACAAAGAGACGGACCGAAAAGAAATGCAAAAGTCACCTACTCCACCTATCATCGAAATGCGAGCCATCTGGACTCTTTGTATTGCTGGGACTCATAGAGTACCAGGAGTTATTTGGTGGTAGCCGCGGGACGAGTCACCAAAGGCCCTTGCTACAACACCTCGAGAGCCGCTACCAAATATTGCTAACCAATTAGATACATACAGAGACACTTTCCATATGGCGTGAACGTCAAACATGAGTACCCCTGATGGAAAGATGCTTGTGAATATGATTTATCACGGTGCTGTTGTCTCCTGTCTTGCCATAGGCCACACCAAAACTTGATTTCCCCCCCCCCCCCCGCGATATCGTGATGATGGTCGTGGACGTGGCTCGCGATGGCGACCAAGGAGATGCTAATTAAACAGGGGATCATTCCAGCACATATTATGAAGTAGAAATGGCCTCGATCGCAATGATGCTGGGGGCGCTCTCGTAATGCACTTGCTTTCTCAGGTAGTAACTTTCTCTTCTCAACTCTTCGAAGCTCCACGGTCGATGCGGAGCGTAAAGGCGCCGATAAAGCGGTAGAACAGCTCCAGGCGGCGCAGGCGGTGTGGTCCCATAAAAGGACAAAGCGCCTGGGCCGGATTTATGACGAGCTTCGTCGACAGGGGCACGCAGAGCCCACATTTTGTGATGTCGAGGCCGCCGTGCGCGAGTACCCTCAGGTCATGGGGAAAACTCTTAGCCCCACAGGGCCCTAACCTGTCCTAAGCGATTTCTATACACGGTCGGACTTCCAAAAAGAACGCGAGATCGCATTCATTCATAATCAGCAAAGGCTGTGCTGGTCTCTCACAAGCATCTTGAGGTTTGAGTTATTTTCCCATACCATTTGTATATAGCGCTTGGATATATACATCACACATGATGGGTTTGCCCGAAGAGCTATACTCCGCGACGTTAGAGGTCGGCTACTGTGCCCACCGCCACAAGATTCGTGGTCCGCTGTCCACGGCACACACGAGTCGCTCAAACTCTGGCGGCAGGACAAAAAGTCCCCCATGCGTTTCGCAGCAAGGGTGCTGAAGGGCCCTACCAACCTCTGGACGAAGACCGGGCAGCTGCCTGAACCTGTGGCTGCCGCCTGTTGGAGACTTATCAGGCTGCTGGAACACCTTGCTTATGGTGCCTACTACCATGGCCAACCAGTTGTTCATTCGTCTATCAGATATAATATAGCCTCAAGGGCTACTGGAAAGGCATTGCCGCCATCAGGAAACTAGCTTCTGCTGTGAAAGCCTCTGAAGGCACAGCTCGCGATTGGGTGGGGAAAAAACAGGACATCTGGCAGATTTTCCTACCATCCCCAGGGCATATTTCACGGCCAAAATTTGATGTCGCTACACCAGATGAAGTCCATCAAGCTGATCTGCTCTTTCTACCACACGACAAGGTGGGCAAGCGCACCTACAAGTATGCCCTCACAGTGTTCGATATCGCCAGCCGATTCAAAGCAGTTGAGCCTTTGGAATCTGAAGCAGTTGCAGATCCCCTGGGCCGCATCTGTAAACGGGGGCCTCTGAGGTAGCCTAAACTGCTCCCGGTCGACCCTGGGCGGGAGTTCATGGGCACAGTCAACCAGCTGCTCGCGAAGCATGGGGTTTATGTCAGGCGTGGGCGTGTGGACATCCATCGGGACTTGGGGATCGTTGAGCGGTTCAATCGGACCATGGCCGAGCGACTGTTCGGGCACGAAGAGATGCAGCTCTCTTGTAGGCGTTCTTCTGAGTGGGTGAAGCAGTTATCCGCAGTTGTGGCAGCTTTCAACGGAGAAGTGATCCGACTCACTGGCAAACGGCCTTCTGAGGCCATCAAGAAGAAAACAATGGCACAAAGGCCCTCCTCCACTGTTCCAGGCCGTCCTGTTGGCCTTCATGAGCAAACGCTCTCTTCTGGCGTTGTCGTTCGCTATCTGTACCAGCCCGCCGAGATGGAGGGTGGTCCCCGTCGTGCGACC
Organism: Acanthopleura granulata; assembly: GCA_016165875.1. NCBI lineage: Eukaryota > Metazoa > Mollusca > Polyplacophora > Chitonida > Chitonidae > Acanthopleura > Acanthopleura granulata. The sequence continues at coordinate 20,377,973 of JABBOT010000008.1, forward strand.
CTATATGGGTATCGGCTCGGACGCTCGGTAAGTAAATTTGAGGAGCCTGTGTTGTACTCTCTGCTAGATGGCCCGCAGCGGGCGTTTGTCCGCGAGAAACTTCTCGTGGTGCCCCGTGACACTCAGCTTCCGACAGGTGGGGCCTTGAGATGTTGAGAACTGTGCATCCCCTTTTTTGGTTGCACTCGAGACAGGTCAACCCAAAGTTATCATTACTGTGGCCCTTGGAGGGCTGGGTATCCTTTGGTTGGTAAGCCCATAGGAGCTTAATTTTACACGCGGCACACCGGTTATTTTACTGCTCCTGGAAATGCAGGATGTGATCGAACTTAAGGTTAAACCTAAGCCCATTGGCTTGGTCCTGGCGATTGTAGCCCACATACTTCCTCTGGATGGTTTTGCGGAGCTGCTGCTTGGTGAGTCCTCCCTCGGAACCCTCCGGCGGGGGTAGACTACCCTTTCGAGCTGGCTGAGAAACTCCACTCCTGGTACCACAAGGTAGGCAAGGTTTGACCACTTGAGGTTATCGTAAATGATCCAGACTTTTGGGGGTCTTTGATGGTGACACCCTGGCTCGAGTGAACTGTGAGGGCATAACCAAGGAGCCAGTCATCAGTCTGAATAGCCGCCTCTGCTACCTCTATGCTGACATCGACGATGTTGTTGAGAACCAGCTCTTCCCTGCTCTCCGCGCCCGGGGTACTTGTATGTTTTGCTTCCGGCTGTCTTTGGGTGGTACAGTAAGGGCACTAGGGCGTCTGGGAAGTGCACCTTGTGGCGCTGGAATAGCAGCTCCTGTGCTCGGTCGCGGATTTTCTGTCTCGAGGTCAAGATGAGGTCGCCTGGCTTCCAGACTTCAGCGAACTTACCCCAACCAAGGCAGCTGGGGCGGGCTTTTCTCATCTCGTGCACTGAACCTTGCCTGGCTGCAGGCGGATAGCCTTTTTGAGGGTTTGGAGGGCCGGGCCTTTTGACCTGTGGGCTTCTTCGACCCACTCGTAGTAGTTAGCCTTCTGACACAGCCAGTTGTGTGGCATCTCGCCAGCAATCAGATCGCCACTCCCAGATCGCTTCCCAGACGTCACCCTCATAGATGTGGAGTTCTCTGCTTTGGGGAAGTGGAGGTTTTTGAATCAGGCGTGACCGTTGTGGTAAATAAGGTCTATTGGTTTCCTCCTACCGGCCTGGTGTATATGTCCTCTCCGCCAATGTCTCGCAGGATTATTTCCCTTTTTAGGATCTTTTCCAGTTCAGTCACATCATCGACCGTAGCGCCCGTTTCATGCACGCTCTCCTCCCACTGTTGGATTTTGACCCGCCTACCTGGGTGCCTTCGAAGTAGTCCACGACCCTCTTGGCTACACAGTTAAGATCGCCATCTCTTAGCCCAGCGAGGTTCGCAGTGTGTAGGTCTCTCAGTGGGTAAAGCCCATACACAACCGCGGTGACAGGGTAGGCGTTCCGATAGAACACGCTGTCGATCCCTGTCAAAGCTCCTGGCTTTGTCCCCGAGAGACCTCAGTGATAGCCTGCCCCCTTTTCCTCTCAGACCGGACTGGCTCAGACTTGTCTTCAACAACCCAGTCGCCTTCGTTCCGCTAACGCAGGAACTTGATTCGGAGCAGGAACTCATCCCCCGCAGGAAGAGCTGAGCCGCTCTTTCGTCCGACATACGAGCGTCAAAGATCATTCGGCTGGCTCTAGCATGTATACCATCAGCGATTTCAATATCGCCGATGTCGAGTGGGTCCTCCGCTTCCACCGGCCACGTGGAGAAGACCGCAGCGGCGCTATCATCTTCAAACTCGTCTTTGACACCGTTCAGTATCTCAAACCAATCCCTGGGAGGGACCTGGCGATACAGGTCAATGAATTGCCGATAGTGGCGTTGTTCAACATCTTCCGGAAGAGGTTCATCGACAATACATCCAGGCTCGTATTGTGCAAGTATCTCGTCGATCAAGTCATCCATAGTAGCCATGTTGTCAGTTGGGCATGTCCTTTGCACAAAAATTGCCTAAACGGGAGTTCGAATTACAAAAAGTTGATCCAGTACAAAATCTAACTGTCTTTTGGATTTCTTCTCCAGTGTTATATGCCGGGAGCGAATTTTATCTCCCCCACAGGCCCGACAAACTTCTATTTCGCTCCGAACCCCCTTCCCGCAAGACCTACAGGGCGCTGGGATTTTGCTCCCTTTGCGAATTTTGGCTCGGTGGACTTTGCAGCAGCTTTTCCGCAGATCTCTAGCTCACCCACATTTCAACCATACATATTTTTATGACCCTTCGTGTTGCAGTTCAATAACCACAGGTATACACACTGCAACATATATCTTTCAAAGAAAAGCCCCAGGCCGGCGAGGGTGATGGGCCGTCCCCAGGGCTCTGTTTTTGTTTAGCTTGACACCATATGTTTTGAGCTTTTGCCAATTATCTAACAAACGGGCGTTAAGGCACATAGATAATTGGCGCCAATTATCTATGAATGTGAACGTTCGTTCGCGTACATTAACTTTTGCCAGTTACTTATGTACCATATGGCTTGATATAGTTAGTATGCAGCTAGGATGTCATGCCTGGTGTCTTCGACATTATGTAGCATTGACGGCGGCAATTTGACTTTATGGCCCTCAAGGAGATACACTATATACGTTCTAAGAACTCCTCATGTAACTAGGGGATTATTAAATACGAAAGTAAAAATTAAGCATATACACATATATATTTTCACGGTTTTGTGCATGTGTAGGGTCAAACTTTAATGCCAGATTGCTGTGCCATCTCCTCAGGGCATATTTTAACACAGGATTACACAATTCCAGTGTTATGGAACATTAAACCTGTCTTCAACATGTAAAATTCTGTTCGTGGTAATACTTTACTTATTTATACGATTGTTGTTTAAAGCCATACTTAAGAATTTCCATACATGGAGAGGCAACCAGAGTATCTGGGGTAGACCACCGACCTTTGGCAAGTTAAGTTTGCCGAACTGTCACAAAAATTACATAGAGAACTGCACAGCGTATGGGTGAAATGCATGTGCTTTGATGGTAATATGGTCATTGGTTTACTGTGAACACCTGAGAGTAAACATTTATCCTTCATTTATCTTTCCTCCATTTGTATAAAAGGCTATCGTGGTAGGGATTACATGTTCATATTTAAACACGAATTCAATCAGTTAATCAATCAATCTGTTAGTTAAGGGCCTATTATATTATTCCTTAGAGTTTAAACTTAGATCAAACTCTGTGCGTACATTCTATTATCTTTTCAGTATGTCTAATTTTCATTTCATTAAAGTCCTTGTCTACTAAACTTACATGTTAAGAGTAGAAAAGATTTCTTTTGAAAAGACTAGATATTTTCTCCACGTTCTTTTGACCATCTGAGAACTGAGAATGATTTGAAAATATATATACACAATGCAAATAGGCACAACAACATCAAGGAAAAGAATTAGGTAGAATATCTGACAGGAAAAAAAGCACCATTTACCACACGATGCTATTATCACAAGGCACCCAAATTCGCCCTATAGCACTCATCACAGCTTGATTGCTTCTCTTTCATATGGTAACAGACCCTAAAATAGTCAGCGCAAGATTCTGTTGTCCGTCTTAAGATTTTAACCTCCTATAGCTGCATACCCCGGGAAATTTTCTAAACGTTGAGAGTAACCAACAGTTGAACTCAAGATCAGCAATAATTTTTCTGGAAAATAATCTTACTCATTCAATTAATATCATGATTAATTATCCTTTGTATGTATGTATGTATGTATGACGTTTAACGTCGTACACAGCAATTTTTCAGTTATATGAGGGCAAGGAGCCCTTTGAATGTATATAAACGGTGTCTTCTTGTGGCAGGGCGAGTTCATGCCGCCAAAGTGCTGCCGCTACTGAAACATCAGACATGACACCCCCACCCCACGAGGGGTTTGTCCTTGTGGTTATGTCTGCAGGACAGTTTGTTTTCGTCAGCCAAGTCACACACTTATGTCCCTGTCTCGTTGTCAAGTTTCGTTTGTCTATATGATTACGACATCATGGGACAGTTTTACACCGCTTACGCACCGCTAACCTAAGCATATTTACCCCTGTGTCTTACCTCTTTGCTCTACGTTGTTACTTCAGGCGTAAGATGCGCCTGCTTCGTGAAACTGTCAGATGTTATATGTCTCTGACCGTGTAGTTCAGTTTGTCTACGTGATTAAGTTTTGAGATGTTTTTAATCCGGCTTGCCAATCAAGGAATACACGTATATCCCTGCCTGTGCAGTTTGGCTTGTGGGCTTGATTGGGTTATCAGATATTTTTAATCCCACTCGCAAATCAAGGAACACACACATGGCCCGGCCTGGCTTTATTTTCTCCAAGCCAGCACGACACTCAAAACCCATCTTATTGTTACGTCTTCAGCTCTGCTTGTTTCCTTCGTATACACGTGTTCACTAATACACACCCTGCTCTCTGAATACCATTTAGCTTTGTATAGGTTGCCACACCTACGACCGTACAATGTTTGCATCTATGGCATACGCGTGTTGAGTGAGACACGTTCTGATCTCTATTAGCGGTTTGGCTTGTCTACGTGGTTACGTCTTCAGACAGTTTTCCAACTAACCATAACGACACGCTAAATCTAGCCTATAGCCGACTGTGCCTGTTTCCTGTTTGATACGTCCAGGCGGATTTCGAGCTCCTGACCTCTGATTTCGCCTGAAGCTGGAATGGTATTTGCCGGCATGTTGGAAACCTTCCCCACTGTATGCAGACTCAGTGGAATCAGAAACTGTGTAAAATGGCGCCTTAATGTGAAACAAATTATATGCGTGTAAACGTTTAATTTCATGTAATAGATTAGAATTGTTGGGAGCTTAATCGTTGCATATGACATAGTGATAAGTTTAGTCGTTGATTCTGATAACAATGAGGTAATCAGAGTAATGGTGTGATTTACCCAAAAAAATATTTAAGGAGATAACAGTGAAAAATCAAAATAGCGGGTTTCAGGGGAGGTTATAGCATTTAAATACTCTTCGCATGGTGAGATATGTAATTTCTTTCGGACATTTTTTTATTCCATTTGAATTTGAAAATGAAAAACCACCCGAGTCCACTTGCAGGTAAAGAACGCTTACGTGAACGGAAAGTGACTGTAAACATGAGGTGTTTTAGGTGACATATACCACTGGACAGAAAAACACAGATGACCGGAGGCATCTTGATGACGTCTTAGGTCATCTAAAGGTCTTAGCCATTTCAGCTTCCATGACGTCACTTTTTTTAAATATTAGCTTACGTTTTGTCATGCGAACCTCGCACCGATCAAAGCAGGAAAATAAATTATAGCGTCATTGCATTGGTCATTTCAGCTTCCGTGACGTGACCTTTTTTACACATTAGCCTACGTTTTGTCATGCGAACCTCGCACCGAGCAAAACAGGAAAATTATTGCCTCACTGCAGCTTCAGTATATCCCAAATACATATTTTTTTACACATGAAAGAGTCGTAATACTGCATGAGCAAAACTGAATTGTAGTAGCCATGAAGACAGCAGCTTACCTGACTGCATGGTGAAGATAATAAAGGAGCTGGTAAGGATCCAGGTGGCGTCATCCCATGCTTTCCCAGCGCCGCCCGGCGTAGTCAGTTCGGGGGTGAACAAGGTAGAATTATCCATCCCGACCCTCACCGTCTGTCAGCGACAGACAGGTGCACAGCTCTGCCCGGGCTTTACTTCTCACACCCCTGTGGTGACAGGAAGCTTAGGTCTGAGATCCCCGGAGACACGGAGTTGTGACAAGAGCAATATCCGGGTACCCGGATTGATCGATGACGGAGCAGACCGCGAAGCCGGAATGCCTGGTTCGAGTGACTTATTACCGCCATCCTTAATTTATCCTGATTTGTATGGCCACTATCTATTAATTAGGCCCCTTAAAGTCCATCGGGATAATGGGAAACAATTAGGCAGTTACCCGAGGCTTGTTATACGAGAACACCCGTCCCATGGCACAGTAGAGTTCACGAACTAAAACACGGACGCGTGAAACAACAGTGATGGACATGTGTTATTAAACCTGTTATAAAATGATTCAAGAGTACTGTAAGATGTGCTCTATAATCCTACGAAAGCAGTGTTACGTCCAATAGAAATCGATTTTAAGCCCATCTTCCAACGAGAGCAGTTTTACATCTGATCAGAACCGTTTTATGTAGAGCCATAACCGTTTTATGCCCAGCCAGTACGCCTTTTGTGTCCAAAGAGAACAGTTTTATGTCCAGCCGGAACAGTTTTACATATGAAGGAGAGAGGTAGCACATTTTCTAATTCCCAAACATATAGGCAAGAATTCCCCATCTCTGTACCTCAAGTGGAATAAAATTGCGTTTTATGGATTTATTAACCACATCACATAAACAAAAAATTCTGTGCCACACTGCCGACATTTTTACAAAACACAAAGGGGTTTAACCCTTTAACTTCATGTTATAGCAACCTCAAGTTGAGATAGTAATGTTGAAATCCGTGCACGCAGATGAGCAGTGCACGCAGATGAGCAGTGTAAATACTAAAAACTTTCATCCCTCCAAAACAAGACTAGCCTTCCCAAATGTCAGGAACTCACATTTAGTTTGCAACATTTATTTTTGTTTTAACGAAAATGTTCAACAGATGTGGCAGTGTACTCGTGGACTGTCCAGAGTAAAGCGGAAATAGAAAGTCATTTATGAGCCGCTTGATCAAAAGACTAAACCATCAGGGGGCTGGTGAATTATTTACATCACATTGAGGCGTGTCCACGTGACAGCCAGAGCTACACTGTGAATCTGGCTAATTGAAAGGTGTGAGAATGAAGTAATCCATAATTAAGTAGTGGTCATTAAGAGCCCTAAATGGTAGACACCTTCTCGCCCATGCGGGATAGTGCAAGAGTCGCTTGACTGGGCACATGTGCTTTTGAATGTCTCCAGCTCATGCTGGCTTCCTCTGTGGCCGTATGTGGGAAGGTCTACCAGCAACCTTCCTAGAACCACAATGTTCTCCGTAAACCATAATAGGTGAATTATTCTTCAATACGGTGTAAAACACCAATCAAAAAGAAATAAATAAATAAACTTTGAATGTCTACTTCTATAATGATAACTGTACCAAGGTAATAACTCCAGTAACGAGCTAAAACAAGGTCCGTGTTGGACCAAATAAGTCCGACATCTACATCTGGTACCCTGAGGTGTTAATAGTCACGAAATGTACGGACAAGCCTACGGCTATTTATCCATTTTAATTTGTATATTTTATCTGATGTTTAACTCTGTATTGAACAATATTCACCAACATACCCATGGTCAGTTTTACCGGGTGGAGGAAACCGAAGAGCACAAAAAAAGACCAGCCTTTGTCCATATGAGTCAGGATGCACCTCTACCCAACACCCTCAAACCCCTGCCCCCCCTTTCTCAAACCTTTTAAATGAGCAATACGCCCCATTTGTAAAGTCATTTAAAAATATTTAATACTTGTGTGTTAACATTCTTAGGGTAGTTATAGAGTGTATGTTTTGGATCACATTAAGGAATCCGAGGTGCACTGACACCGCATGCTCTGTCTAACTACTAAAGATGTTCTAATAGCTATATTTCTACATTAAATACACATAGAGATGTAGCACTACTCAAGTATTCATCTTGAATGTAGAGTGTGGAGAGCCCATTTAGGAGTTTAAAAGAAAAATTTAACGATTATGTATATATATGGCCTGTTCAGCACACCGCACAAGTTCAGTTTTTATTTGGGCTTCGATCACTGTTAAGACTGCAGAAAAAATCACGAAAACCATACTTTGAAGCGGTAAGAAATGGACCCTTGTAATGTTGCATACTTTGTTAAAATGCGTTCTTTTAAGGAAGACCAGGGATTTATGCTAAAAGAGTATAGTTTGAAGATTTAACAACCACCATTAAATTTGATATCAGATTTTTTAAGTTCTGAGAAAATTTTTAAGGTAGATCATAACACACACTCAGTCGCAAATAATAAATACCTTATTGTGAATCTCGTCTTTAAAATATTGCATTATATTAGTTTTTTCGCTAACCGAATCAGTGTCTGATATAGATTTCCCCTCTGTATACGTTACAGCCTGCACTGTAATTCACGCGAGCGTTCTAGAGGCTTCGGTGTTTATGAGTTTCGTGTCATTGTACATAGAGCATACATCCTGGAACGATGTCCCCTTGTTATAAACATGTTTACGATCAAACCATCCAGAATTTTCCTCACGTTAGTCTAAATATGAGCGACGAAGTTACAGAAGTTTTGCAGTAATGTTTACTTAGAAGGATTTCGGGATTTATTTTACCTCGGCTTTCAAGCCATTCGGCATACGACACTTTGTACTCCATTTTTTGGTACGTAGCACGTTGTGAACTTGTGCTTCGCCACTTGCTATTTTGTTTTTTTCGGAAGGGGGGGCGCTTGTATTGCTCATTTTCTCTCTGTACGATGACGTACATTTCATCCCAATTTACCCTGAAAGTGACTGTGTATATTTGCGAGGACTGAAACATACATCGCTAGCTCGGCATCACAAACGATATTGTCAACCAGTCCGCCCTGGAAAGTCGCACCTTGCCGGGGAGTTGGAGATATACTATCGTCTGTGTGGCGCACCCATTACTGTTTGTCACTTACAGGACTGTCATCCTTCGATTAGAAAATTCCCAAGAACTGTGAATTCTATATTGACGTGGGCCGACTCGTCTTTGGAAGCCTGAATATTCCATCAGGATTTGGACGTTATCATCAGTAAGAAACAAAATATATTTTGTAATTATCTGTATTGGTTTTGTATATAATTGTCAGTTGTACTATTTTTCTGTTTTGCTCCAGTATATGTATCGAACGTATTCAAGCGTCTTCGTGTTTCCCTGTTTGATACTGTGTAAGGCCTATTGCTGTCTGAGATTTGAACAAGCCATTTGTTCATTATTTTTCCCTCTCCGATAGTAGTACCATTACATACCTCCGTCTATAACCGGATGTAACTAAAAATAATTGAACCAGTCAGATCAAAAGATTATTTAAAACCAGTTTAATGGAGATGACATGAATTTATATCTGTATAAAATTTATGATGAACAGGCACGAGTCCACAGTGTGGAGCTATTGGCTGCACAAACAGCATGTCGATTGCAGAGGCGAACGAGTCCGGCTTGACATGTAACCACTAGAGAGCTACAGGCTCGATTCATATCAATGAGCCAGATTTGGGTCTGTCAAATGTCGTCTGATATGGGAGTTTAAGGTGATAAAGTAAATGTTTCTTAAAAAAAATTTTAAAAAATAAAAGATTATGGGATAAGTTTTATTAAATCTTCAAACCTTACTTTTTTTACAGCAATTCACGTTATACATGCTGGTCTGTTCCTTCAAAGTAAATAAACACCAGATATTTTTAACACGATTTTCACATTCATGGCCATTTAGTGGAATAAAAACCAATAAGCTACACGGCCATACATTTACGGCCACATTTCCAAACGCTTTTACCGAGAATATTCACGATGTTGTTCAGATGTTGCGTGAAAAAGTCCTCGGAAAATTTCAAACCATATTGACCATGTCGTAAATCCTGGTTGGGAAACAAGACCATTGATGTCGATATTTTCGCCTCCGTCTGCACAAAGGGTGACTGACGCAGTCTTGGTAAGTACTCCGCGGTCGCCTTTTCTCCTGAGACAATGACTTACTTGTTCAGGCATCTTCCCGGAGAGCAGCTTCATGAGTTTTAATCGATCACTTATTTGTGGTTACCTGGTGGTTTCCAAGGATACAGCCATAACACTGCATGACCATCATAGAGAGAAATGATGAAAACTTCCAAAGCAAACTGACGGCGTAATAAAAAATTCATAGGTACTAAAGTCAGGCGCTGTGAACTTTTCCGTGTTTATATAAATAGTTAAAAGAAAAGAACACATTTATACAATCTATAGCTTGAATGAAAGAGCTGTACTTGTGGTTAAATACAATATCTCAATTTTCTGCCAGCAGTGCTTATTATTTAAGGTTTTAATAGTTAAACATCCAGCACTGAGAAGCTTCCTTTAGGCCGCCATTTTAACAGATTGCTTACGTCATCGTGCTTAGCTTTACCAAGTAGGTCCTCTGTGTTTGAAGGTGATAGTGAAGCGCAACATCGGCTAACAAGGTTATCAATTTGAATCGCAGAGGAGTGATGCTGAGAGCAGTAGTTCGACCAACCACACATCAAGCTTAAGTAAGTGGGAACCGGGATTGCTGGCTTTGACAGGAGGAACCTGTGAAAGGACAGTATGCGCTTACTGCCTTCAGGACATTGCATTTTAGACATATTTTGGCAGACTACAGCCACGCATGTAGGAATGATGTGGCCCTCTAGCACATCTCAACTTCCATTTTAGGGTTGGTTTTCGAAGAACTTAAAATCCACGATTATCACGATATGCAAGACTGGAAATGCACGTTAATCAAATGGTAGGAATAAAGCCTTAAGCACGGTGACATCACAATGAATATTCAAGAGGAGGAAAGGATGATATTCATTTGATAAGCCTAAAACATGGCGGGACTTTCAGTGTGTCTCGAATCGGTGGATTGTGTAGAAAATGACGATGTAAAACAGTTTTCCTCTCTTACGAAAACTTGAAAAAAATCTTTACAAAAAATACAGTTCCACGCAGTTTGTATAGCTCTTTCATTTAAGGTGTAGGCTGTATAAATGTGTTCTTTTCTTTTACCTGTTTTACTGTGTACACGATTAACAAGCAGACGGAGCTCGTACGGGACATCTTTTTCTAAGCGACTATCTCGGTTCTATATCTGGAACCAATTAGCACCAAAATATTAAGAATGTTTTCCGAAAATAAATCTTGTAATTACCAGACAATATCTCATATTTGTCTAAAAAGTATCCCGTATTCCGAAATGTATTTTTTAAAAAATACTGCAGTTTTTCGCAATTATGATTTTCATTTTTATGATGAATGGTCAATATTTGTGGTCTACACTCGCTAAGATGTGGCATTTCCTGTCAGATAGTCCTACAGGCAAATATAATTAGATCTATTTTGTTTCAGTCTGATCTTAAGAATTTTGAAACGCATTGATCCCAGTGGGATGCACTCCTGGAACTTCCTCGTAATTACGAAAACACTACATGTATTTCATTAGTGTCATTTTGTCAAAATTATCTAGTAAATATGAGTAACTATCCAATAATTACAAGAATGCATATAGTAATCACGAGATTTATTTTTCGTCTGACACAGCGGTTGCAAACAGCGCAATAAATGATATATGACTTTCATGACACGTCGCGCCAATAATGTCTATGCCGATACAATGTAAACTTTACAAACAATAGGACACGGTTTGGCTACACAAAAGGTTCCAAATGGCAACAAAAACGCAGTGATCCCTGCTGTGATGCTGTAGTACTTTCATACTACGTAAGTCTTCTGTATGACCATTTACACCTAAACGTCTGTTTAAAATAATAAAAAAATGTCGTATACACTTGTCTGTTATCCACATAACGCTGTTGACTAAAATGTAGTTATGTGAGTCTAAAGGTTAAGAACTTAACAAGAAAATGTGGAAACCCACGACATTCCGCAGGTTGCTTTCAGACTTTCTCACGTATGGCCTGAGGGGATGCTAGCATGATTTGGACTTGAACTCACAGCGACCGCATTGGTGGGAGACTTCTGGGCCATTGCGCCTCGCTAGCGTGTACAAAGTATATATAAACATGGATAATTGTTTCGCACATTGACAGACGTTACAGGCACAGTCACAATTGCTGATTCATAGTTTGTTGTAAGCAGCTTATCAGATCATCAAAACATCTAAATAACAAAAAACACATTTTGCATTATAAGCAAACTTTTAGCAGATACAGTTCACAGCATCGGTAAACTCTTCAGTGTTAACACTGTAAGCGTTTTTTTTTTTTTGTTTTTTTTCCATTCCATCATATAAACAAGTTACTAAAATCCAAAACCCAAATATAGCACACCTACCCTATCGGTGAGACCGAGGCTAGACTATCAAATGCCTGACTTTTCTCCACAACCATCCAAGACCTACAATATTACAAGTACTATATAATATACATGATAATAGCCGTAGGTTTACGTGATTAAATTTTAAATATAGCCGCAAATGCTTTGACTTCTTCATATAATTAGGTGTTACATCGGCCGACACATACAGTACCCTTTGTCGAAGAGTTAGGTTGGGAGCAACTTCATGTTTGTCGCCGACAGCACACGTTACTTCTGTTTTGACAAATAGTTAACAGTTTATCATCCCCATATCTTCTACAGTTATGTTCAGCCAGAAATAGTGATGCAGCCCATTCGTACACACTTTGAAACCGTAATGACCCTCGACTCTTCAAATGTAGGCTAAAGATGTTTTCGTCCTTCCCCCAAACAAAGGACTGGAACGATGATTTACCCTCTGAAATTAGAAGTTCGTCGCTTTACAGCCTAAAATGTCTTATGACTCCAAAATCCGAAAAATTCAATATTTTTTATAGTTTCCTTAGTATTTTTTGTCTATTTTGCATTGCAGAATGAGGATGGGACTGAGCGCTCTTCCCGATGATCTGTTCAAGTATAATATGATCCCAGGTTAGCCCTGCCAATATTGTCTGTTTTCTAATGAGACAGCTCCTCATTTCCTAAGAGAGTGCCCACACTTTGTCGTTCCTAGGAAGCATATTGCTTCTAGACGTTGCAAAAGTCATGTGTCAGGAGTTCACCAATCTTTACTTCTGGCTGATTTACCCAGTTCTAAATACCGATGTAAAGTCCGGCTTTTTGGATCTGAAGATATGGAACTCTTAATATTAAATTATTTCAAACTGTCCATAAATACCTCCTGGACTCCAACAGATTCAGCCATAATTAAAAACAACATTCATAATTTGTATTATATTATACATATTATGCATCTGTGCGTGGATGTACAGATTCATATCCTGATATACTCAATACACTCTTTACTTATTCCAGCCAAAGGTTTAACTGTAATGGAGAATAATTTCCGTCTTGAATATCTACAAGGCTTCCATTGACTTTATTTTATACACAGATATCCTGTATGTGTCCATGTATCTGTTTGTGTACTTGTACAAAAATGTAAACTAACAGATGTCATCTTCCAAATTCGGTTGTTAAATGTAAATAATCTTATTCAGGAAAACCTCTTATCGCCACTGGATGTGGACAATCCTCTTTATATAAGTAAGGCATTAAATTAAATTAAGTGTAATAGTAAAGTGACGCATTTCCGGTTTTGCAGACGAAAAACAGTACAATCGGAGATGACGTCATCTGTAACGGGCACGATATACGAAAACTTTTCACGAAGCTTTGTTACTTTCCCGTAATTTTCCTCGTGAATAACGCGTATGATTATGGAAACGGAAATCGTCACATTTCCTTCCCTCGTTGCCTCGTTAGCTTTCTGCAACACAAGGCGAAAAGGCCAATGAGCAACGTACCGAGGGTGCGAAATGTCGGCTTGCTATATATGAGCTTCCATAACTGAATCGCCACGTTATGGCTGAGATATTGCCGGAGTGGCGATAAACCATAACCTTTCCCTCATTCATTCCATAACCGACAGGTATCTGCATGTAACAGTGTTTTGGGCGCAGTTTAGATTTACCTGTGAAAATCAAAATATGCCCTTAAAATGCTAATGCAAATTTATGCAACATCTCGCATTACATCTCCCACCCTGTGTTAGTCGTGCTAGTACACATTTTTTGGCATCCAAATTCTCGAAAAAAAGAGACTTTTGACCCAAATTTCTCCCAATTTCGACCCTGGCACCACCATCTTTTCTGGCCAGGATTTAAATGCTCATTTATTACCGCACAAGACAAACAGTGTAATACGGATAGCTTGACCCACTAATTTGCCGTCCAACACAGGCCAGTCCCTATAACAACAACAACAACAAGGAGCAAAAATTTACACACGTTATCGGACATGCTCAGTTCCCAAGCAGAGATACCTCAGCCACATTTATGCAACCTCTAAGAAGCCTAGGCCACTTCGATACAACACGGACACAAATACGAACTGCAGGGCAAAAAGCTAGTCCACCTGTTTGTACAAAACTCATTAATGCAGACCAGCCTCTATAACAGCAACGAGCAAATGTTTACACACGTATTTATGCAATCTCTTTGAAACTAATATGAATTCCTGGACAAAAAGCGAGTCCATCTGTGCGGCAAAACCTCATTAATACCTTTGAACAAAATTGAAGACGGGGACAAAAAGCTACGGAAACTGCATAATGGAATCCTTTTCTGACGACATAACCATGGCGGAGGCAATCAGCGTTTAGGGACGAAATCAATTGTGACGTGCTTTTGTGACGAAACAGAATACATATAGTGATAATGCAACTCAAAAGAAAAAACGCGGTCCTATTATGACGTCATGGACGTCGACAGGAAGTGACGTTCTCCATTATCCTTTGATGATGTCAGGAAGTAGCTAGACATCGCTCTAGCTTGTGCCGCCGAAGAGGGAGGTTGTACTGGCGCAATCTAATGGATTATCAACAGCAAAGTTAGGCTGATCGCCTCTTATTTGCAGCATGGCTTCTGTGGATTACTTGGAAACCGTACATCCGCTTGACTATCCCGTCGTGAGTAAAGTGAAGTGTTACATGTACCGTATGTGTGAAGGTTAAATACTCCGTTTGAAGTCGTACGCCGGGTTTTGTTTCCTTTTCAACGCTGTGTCAGTCCGTATTTTCTTCTCCGTGAAAGTATATATAGTCAGTAACTATGGGCTTTTGTTTGCTGTTAAAAGACGTAACGGCTGGAGGTTAGGGTTATACTTGCACTATATGTTGTATCTGTCAGTAGACAGGGCTTTGTTTAGTCCTCTGGTTGTTCTTAACGTGATATATTTCACTGGTTTAATCCGGTTGGCTTTTCTCATAACGTAGTATGATTCACTAAAGAGGCTTTTGTTTGTTTTACATGTTGTCTCTGTCAGCAGTCAGGAATTTGTTTAATCCGTTGTTTACGTTGCATGTTACGTCTGCTAGTAGAAAGGTTTTTGGTTGCTCATAACGTGATATGATTTAGTAGGCAGTATTTTTTCCGCTCTGGATGGTATATGTCAGTGGACAGGGTTTTGTTTAATCTTTTGTGTTTGTTCTTACTGTGGTATGGTTCACTAGCCCGGGCTAGTTTAGTCCGTCTGTATCTGATGTGTGTCCGTAACTAGGATTTTGTTTGCTCTCAGTGTTATGTCTGCCAATTGAAGGTATTTTGGTTGCTCTTAACGTGGTGTGAGTGGTAGACAGTATTTTTTTCGCTCTAGATGGTATATCTGCCAGTACACAGGATTTTGCTTGCTTTCAGCAGTTCAAGAGGTAAATTTAAGTTAAATAAATGACCTTGATTATCTGTCACCAGCACTTTTTTACTCATAGGCATTAAACTTTATTGCCTGAATGAATAAGAAACAGTAAACTGAATGAAAAGCTATACAGTGCGTTAGAATAAACTCTGAGCCCCAGTCAGATAACCGACTTACACCAATTCTGGAGGCCTTCCTGGCTCAGTTGGTTAGCGCGCTAGCGCAGCGCAATGACCCACAAGCCTCTCACCAATGCGGTCGCTGTGAGTTCAAATCCAGCTCATGCTGGCTTCCTCTCCGGCCGTACGTGGGAAGGTCTGCCAGCAGCATGTGAATGGGCGTGGGTTTTCCCCGAGCTCTGTCCGGTTTCCTCCCACCATAATGCTGGCTGCCGCCGCATAAGTGAAATATTCTTGAGTACTGCGTAAAACACCAATCAAATGAATAAATAAATAAATACAACAGTTCTGTTTTCATTGAGTTCCGTAATCCATGTCAGATCATTAAGTTCCCCATTTTCCTCATCTATTGTAACGATGCGACTTGACGTGTCCGCTGAATGAATTGGTCAACACTAACACGGCTTGAATCAAAGAATCCACGGTTTTAGCCACGGGGAGTAAAAGTAAATGAATATGAATTTTCATCCATGTTGATCATGACTGACGTACATTATTAACACACGGCCAATATTAGTATGATAATATCGTGTGTTTCAATTTAGTTTCAGGCCCTTATCTCTAACCAATTCGAGGAGCGCAGGCGCACTGTTGCTTCTGGGTAAGTCCTCAATATCCCCAGGATAACAGGGCTCTTTGTCACCGCAGAATATGGTTACACTATAGTACAGACACATTGAGCATCCAAAGGGTCGAATGTACAATGCCATTTTTGACAAGATCCAACGCCATACAATTGACTTTACAATTCGACTGTAAAAGTAGGTTACGCCGCTTGCACCAAGGAATTGTAAGGCGATTGCAACTTTCCACAGTTACGATCGCGATTGTGGGCCACAATTGATTCATACATTAAGCAGGTCTGTATAAATGAGCAATGTTCGAGTCAATAACTGTTATTTTTTTACCTTTAATTTCCTAAGAGCTCTACATCATCATGATTTCGAAGCTAACAACAATATGTGAAGAATTAAATTGCACGCCTTTGCAACACGAGTCAAAATTTACGAACGAGCATTGCACCTAAGGCAAATATTTGTACTCAAAGTAAATTTTAAGGCGATTGTAAATATTTACTACTGGATCATGTTGGTTGTAAGTTTTGATTGTAAGTCACAGCTGTTCGACGATCGTAGCTTACAATCCCTTAGTGCAAGAGGCTCGAAACTATGGTTATTTACAATCAACTTAGGCTTAGGATTCCTTTGCCCAAGGATCCCCAAGTCCACAAAGCCAGTTTTAGCTAAAGATGAACTGCAAACGTTAGTAATGTGATAACTAAAAGTTATCAGAAAATTTGGTTTTCTTGTGGACGTAGTGCATAATCTGGTTTATGTTTGAGCGGTAATAAACCGTACGAATCAAGACAGTATTTTTACTCAAAACGCGATGGCTTGTCTCGGATTTTGGAATGTGTTAAAAATAGTCAGGTGGTTCATTCGTCTGATTATCAACGATGCCAAATGACTGCTGCAATTTGAAAACATGAATGACTGGAACCAACAATGACATGACGACGTCCTAAAATTAGAGAGGTAAGGGATGGACATTTTCCACACAGCGTTACTTTGGACAGTTGGAAAGATTTATATTTAAAATACTTAATGAATGTTTTCACAAAGGTACTCCCCAGTTCTTGTACAATAACAGGATGAGCAGACCAATTTCTGCGACAATTAAAAACGTTGCAGTTTACCTTTAAGTCCAAATCTAATATCAGTTTGAACATTTACCTTTCGTCCCTAGCAGTTAAAGTGCGTAATACCATATAAACGTTTTGTTAAGAGAAAAACAGCACATTTAGAACGTCTAGTAGTAAAATGATCCATTTTACTGCATGGACTTTTTAATTTTGAATTTGTCCAAACTTGTTGAGTCGACCCGAAATCTACATGTATATTTTGTTTCACAGTTGAAATCAGCTTTGATATATATTTTTGGTCGGGCCCTCTAACAGAATAATGATTTTTCTACCTTACCTTATCGGTACATGTGTACTTAAATTCTGTCAATGACAGGATCATCAACATGTCCCTTCTTTGTTCAAAAAACATTATTCGCAGGCCAATGCATAACCAAACAGGATTTTTGCTGTATTTATATAATGTTTGAGTATTGCGATCTGACCACGAAACCTTAGCCAGGACCGAGTTCTCCCTCGTTGCGGACAAACTGGCTATGATGTTCCCTCTAGAACAGTCCATCAAGTGACGCAGTGTGTATCCAACTACGTCCAATGTTCAGTAACGTACCCACACCTGTGAGACAAACGTCATCGATAAAAAGGACACATTCAGACACCATACCGTGTGGTCCACTAAAATCGTATCATTATGTTCTTCAGAAAGTGTCGCAAATAATAAAAAAGAAGTTCGTTCATATGTTCGCGTAGTTGTCATTTTCAAATTTACACACCTGTGATTATTAACAATGAGAATTACATACACCTAAAACAGATGAAACGTAGCAATTGTTTTCCAAATAGTAGGGCTCAATCTCGGTTGAGTTACTTTGCCGACTAGACTGACCACAACAAAATGACAAAAGAAAGCAAAAAGTGTACACGACGTTAAAACAAAACAAAACACAATATGCCTTGGCTAAACATGGGGAACGGGTATTTCTTAATTTTTTTTTCACAAGATATGTCGTATGAAGATTAATTAACAACGTATTGAAAACAAAACCATTAGTTTCGGGGAATCATTACATTTCGTATTTTTTTTATTTCAAATTGATATTTTACACTTGTGTGTTTTTCAAGAGTGTTTTGAATCACCAGGTCTGTTTGGAATACAACATGTGCAAATTTTCCAAAGACACCTTCCTTTGACAGTACGCTTCTGTAGTCCTGCATGTATTTAAGAACAACATTTAATATTTTCCAAGAACATATTCGTTTGATTTTATGCATGTGGGTTTTTTTTCCAGTGAAGCCCTAGATCAGTTTGGGGAATTGTTTATTTTTTTTTAATAATTCATTTGATTTTATGCTCGCTTATTTTTTCGACAATATTGTTAAAGTGTACATCTGACAATGTCGGCCCTGGTTTGCAGTGTCACGCCTGCCGCTGTTGATGACAGCCATGAACCCTCTACAACGGATATCGAATCGTCATCGGAGGTCGTCCCCCCTGTCCTGGGCGAGTCCACCGTGGCTACTCAGTGCAGACTGTCAGATGACAGAACGAGTTCCGGGAACTTCTCCACTGAATCGCCAATGTCAGCGACAGATGACAGCTCCTACACTCTGAGAATCATGGACAGCACGCCAGACGAATACCTCCAGGTGGCGCCATCGGATGGGAATTCCGCCCATTCCGACTGTAAGTCCACTGATTGGGTCGCGGCTACTCCGTCGACGTCCCGCCAGGGGGAGTTGATGCCTCACACCCTCCAGAGGATGGCTAGTTCTCCCAACACGGCGGTGTCCGCGATGAGGCCAAGGAAACATTCACGACACGAAAAGAAAGGTGAGCTGGAAGAGTAGGTAAAACAGTCCCGAAATGCTCCTGTAAGGGACAACTTATGATCAAAACCACTCCTCGGGCATTAATAGCTCTATGTAAACGTTACACTTGATAAATCGCAGCAAGAAAAAAAAACAGAAATAAAACGTTGGCTTGTTGAATCCAGTGCCAGATGATGTCTCGTGTTTGAGGTATGTCGCTGACTTATCTCGTGTTGAATAGCTTTAATTGTTAACGAATCTCGCCAACATGCAATGATAATCTAAACACCAATATTATAGGGTCCTAGAGAGTTTTCTTGCTTTAAAGACTATCACTGTGCTTTTTGCAGCTGTGTCTTTCCTGGGTTCCCGGCGTTTGTCCAAACCCCGCGGAGCTGTCCGTGGCACACTTCACCATAACTCGGCGGATAAGGGTCTTTCCTCATACCGTGGGTCCCAGTGCACGTCTATTGCAATGACCGCCATCATGGCGTCTAAGTCACTTCCGGTGCACACTTGGATAACATCGGACATCGACGCCATTGTCCGTTCAGGTGACAGGCTGCACGAGCTGCTGATGTCAGACCTGGAAGCCAAACCCGAGGAAACTCGCCTTTCTCTACACCAGGTACAATCGGGCAGAGAGTACGTGTATTCCATCCCTGCCCCCAACCCAAATCTCAACGGTTGGTTCCACGGCAACTCCATGGCCCTCCAAATGAGCATGCGCAAGTCTTTGCAATTCCAGGGAAAAGTCGGACGTTACAGAGCGTGTGCGAAATTAAACAAAACCGGTGATATTTTCATGGAGGACGCCTTGAGCCATATTTTTGATTATGGGTACGATGGCGCTTTGATCACGGTTGGAGAATCCACTGGAGCAGTCATGAAAGATTTCAGGGGAAACATTCGTTACTTTGACTCGCAAAGTCATAATAAATCGGGACAATGTGTCCGTAACGGCAAAGCTGTCCTTCTGAAATTCCCCTCTATCCGACATTTTGCTAGTTACATCAGGAGGAAAGAGAATAACCCAGCCACCATATTCGAAATGCTGGGAGTGAGCTTTTCAGTCCTGGGAAGATACGTCCTGTGTGATGAACGCGAGGAATAAACAAGACAGTCCTCAATCCTGTTACAACCTGAACAGTTTTACTAATGGTCTTTCCAACTATAGGTAACCGTAAGCTAATTAGTTTTCAGTTTACTTTACACGTATAAGTTCTGTATGTAAAAGCTTTCTTGCGAAATATAAGATTTTGTTCCTCATGAATATTCCTTTTTTTAAGGCCCCTTAACTAATTTTTATACCACGTGCAAAGAATATAACCCATCCAACCCATCCTTGTCGTTTTGTTTTTCTTTCTTGAACGTATATCGTTGGTGATATTCTTCTTCAGTCTAAAATGCGTATTAAGTAATGAAAGGTAATCAACAAGTATCACCGAAGGTCACTGGGTATGAGGGCGCTGATGAATGACTGAGTGGCAGATGAACTGTTGATACAAATACTGAACGATTGCTATGTTAGGGGTCTCTTGTATTCGCCATTATAAATCACCCCCTCCCCCTCCCCGTGCTATCTTCCTAGTGTCATGGACCTTGCTGTAAAAGTCCTGGTTTGCTGCCGGCCAGGCCTTTGGCCGAACCTAACTCTCGCCGGTTATACTGTCCGTATAGAAATATCCCTGTGGCCTTCAGAATGACCATAGCAAAACTGTCGCCGCCGGTGATGATTGGCCTATGCAGTAATGTCAACGTAGTCTTCAGATTGCTCGCATGAGAACCACCATAATCAAGAATGATTGACTTATGCTTAAATAACTACATATATACATTGATAGGTTTGGATGCCGACACAGTCTCAACATAGTTTGTCCTAGGCCCGCAGTACCTCGTAAAATCTCGCGTTATCTTTTGTCTAACAGAACATCGGAAAGATTTCCACTTGAGTGCCGTTGGTGTTTTTCAAAGTTTTCACTGTTTGGATGCCAAGATGTCCGATGCACCTCAGGTAAACCGTAAACGAAATGACTACGAGAGGCGACCGGTCACGCCTCGCATGGATAATATATGAAACAGGTCTGGCATAGGAGAAAAAGAAGAAACGCCCGGACCTATGGAATAAGCAAGGTAGCCAGTTAGTAACACGGAGTCCTCTCTATTTCGAACATTTTACTCGAGTCTTTGTGACATTTGATACTTGACATGAGCTGTTTGAAAGTTGAAAGTCGAAATCTTAATAAATTAGATATATACATAATTTATTTATTTAATTGGTGTTTACGCCGTATATTTTACTTATACGACGTCGGCCAGCATTATGCTGGGAGGAAACCGGAGAGAGCCCTGGGGAAACCCACGACGATCCGCAGGTTGCTGGCAGACCTTCCCACGTACGGCGGGAGAGGAAGCCAGCATGAGCTGGATTTGAACTCACAGGGACCGCATATAGAGAAAATATACATAAAATAGTAGAACTCATGCGGCGAAAACCTGGACTGTCACCGAAGTCTGTAACGTAAAAACCTATGCCCAGACGACCATACGCTTTCGTTTATCCCACTTATAATCCGTTCTGCTCATGCGTAATAGTGCACGGCATGTATGTTTCACACAGAGAATTCAGTCCTTTGATCATCTTAATTAAAAGCGTGATGCATCGTGCTTGAAAATAAGACGTTATTGGCCTAGGATTACTTTATAGAACGTCGCGAGGGCCCGTCACTGTACAAAGGAACACAGTCAGTCAACATGCTATTTCATCAGATGAGTAGGCAGACACTGCATGCATTCACCCGGCATATTCATTCTCATGAATAAACAGTTCTTTGACCTGTGCATTCAGTAAATCATGCAGACTGGCAACGTTTGTTTTAATTTCAGTGTCACATGTTCGAGTTCACACAAATACCGTTTTCACATTCCTATGAAAGAATACATTCATCGATAGACAGGACCAAAAGAGCGAAAAACAAAATTGCTTGTCATTAGATTAGCTTAGTACTGCTACCTTGCATCCTTTTCCCCCAATTATTTATGGCATGGAATTGTGATTGTTCGCTTTTTGTCCGGTCTGCTAAACCTCGTTGGGACTTTCACTCAGAGTTGATTTGCGCTATCGAGCCTTTGTAATACTCATTGGCTGTATTCTCCAAGGAACAATATCCTATCCTGGCAGAGATTTACTCTACACCTGATGGACCGAGTCAAAGTTATTGGCCGCATATATGGCCGCCAAGGTAATTGACTGGGGAATCAATCAGCTGGGATGATGGTGTACAAGTCACTGATAAGTTGGTGCCGATTTACCTGTGCTGCTAGTACCTGTGTTATCGCCGGCTCCTCAGGGTTTGAGCATGAACCTAATGACTGTCCCCGACAGCTGGGAGAGCTCATCAACGAAGCTTTCACGGTTCTGCTTTGACGCAGAAACGCAGACATTTTGATAACGTGAAATAAACGCTTGTGCGTGGTGCACCGACGATGACGAGGTAGATAAAGCGGCCAGCGGTGGTGACATGATGATAAATCGTTCGGTTCCTACCACGATATCCCCTACCTTGCTCACGCCACTGTACGGTGACCCAAAAATGGACATCAGCTGGGACGACGCCACCTGGATCTTGACCAGTTCTTTCATCATCTTCACCATGCAGTCAGGTAAGAATGCTAAACAATGCCTAAGCCTCTTATCCAGGTGCATGTACCTCGCCGTTAAATCAGGCTGTCTGATTGAATTAATATTATTACGTGCCTCAGTGCACTCGCCCTTACATGTGCCGCCATATAAGATTTCGCTGTACGGCCAGACTTACCGATGTTACTGTTGTGCGAACAGTTAAAACAATTCTAGGAGCATTCGTTGGAGTTTTATACAAATATCACCACTGATTTCGCCTTCTGCTGAACACTACACAGTACACAATGTCTGTTTATATACCCAATATTTGATCACATTCTAAGAATTCAAAATGGAATGCAAAGACCAGTGGAACAGATCTGCAAAACTACTGTACATATGCAAGTAACTGCTGTAGGTCTACGTAAGTGACTTATCGTCGATTTGATTTGCATACACATATTTCAGCTAGGTATCATTTAATATGATTTTGTATATATTTGATTCGTATGTGCACATTTATAGCACTTTTGCCAAACACACACAAAAAACCAGACGATGATGTGCCTTTATCACTATATAAGTGGTTGCAAATTTTCAGTCCAAAATGCTGCTTATCTACAGAAGGATTCACACTAGTTAAATTGCTAGCAAAGTTTACCGTAAATATGCAGATTTGTTGATACAGTGTCTATAATCTGTCATTTGTAGAAGACGTCTGTCACAAAACAAAAATGAAACCTCGTAGCATCTTGACCGATACAGACATAGCAGCAACCTGCGGATGGTCGTGGGTTTCCCCAGGGCTCTGCCCGGTTTCCTCCCACCATAATGCTGGCTGCCGTCGTATAAGTGAAATATTCTTGAGTACGGCGTAGAACACCAATCAATAAATAAATAAATAAACAGACATAGCTACAATATAATAAAGTTTGTTCTGGGCCTAGAACGTTCCATTTCAGTAATAATGGTCAGTGCCCAACATAGACATAAAAGGCTCCTGTCATAAAAAAATATTCCAGATCTTAGGCAAAAATCATAAATCTTAACCATGAAATCGATCATATTTTGACCGCTTATTCTACTTGCAGAGGAAGCACAGTTTCAGTCAATTTCAGGCATTCAGCTTAAAATATTTTATTGTCTAAAAAATCTTAAAAATTTAAAATTTAAAACTTAAAATTTTGGATTTTAGTCCAAAATGGCTTGTTGAAACACGGCCGCTAAGAAAATGTTCCATCTTTTTGATACGTGTCCCATCAGATGCTGCTAATTGAAAAATTTCATGATGCCCGGCATGAAAGATTTACGGTCCTCTAACAATATCACTAAGAAAGCAAACTGACCTGTCGCTACCTAAATCTGAAGAAACATCCATATACTTTCAACCGTCCGCTGTTGGTCTTAATTGCATGCTTTGGAGGAAGTGAGGTCGGCATTTTTAATAATCCGTGTATTCATAAGCCCATTCGGACTGGTACTATGGCTAACCTTGGCGTAATCGTCATGACTTCACGGATGTATACCTTCATTGCAAGCTAGCCCATGGCTTAACTTCTGGGCAGGTCGACGACAGGGTTGAGAAAAGGCCCCGAGACGAAGCTCAACGCTGAGCAGGTGTTATTTTAGCTTTGCTAAACACAGATAATGCTGTACCTCCGATAGGCTTTCCGGGATATTAACTTTTTAATTCCCGGCGTGTGAAGCAGCTGTATAGAAAAAATCTCACACAGTGCATAAATGTTACAGTCGATACTCTGTTTAACTATTCCGTGGTTACCATGGCAACTGGAGAATGTTGCTATTCGGCAACATTGGGTAGTGAGGCTTTTTAGCAATATCTGTTAGATGTACTCACTTTGATTTCTGGCATTTGGCAATGAATCAAATACTTAGAAAGCAATGAATAATTGAGCAAATGTTTTAATTTTTATAGCAAGGTCATTATCTGCGAAGGAATAGTACTCACAGTGAAGAAATTTCAAGACGTAGTATCAGTTATTATGTGTAAGTGTGTTCCACTAGTACAAAAGCATAATTAACAGTATTAACACACCTGTATTGCCAAACAGAGTAATACACATTCACGAAATCGTTTCTGTCAAATGATGAAATGTTTTTAGGTGAAAAAAGTCTGTGAAATTCCAAAGACGTTACTGATTTTTTTAATCCTGAAGAAACTATGTGGGTCTGAAATGTATAATGTTCTACAGTAAGCCAAGGGTCATACTGTATGCCTTTATTTGAGGTTAAAGTGCACGAAACAGTTGTTCCTTCCGTTCAGACACAGTTCCATGTCGCACTTGCCACACTTGATGCAAGTGAAACCATCGGGACAGTTCTAGCAGCGAAGTTTCTTGTCTACATGTATCGGCCAATGGGACAGGGCGTCATCCACGTCGTCCACGGGAACAACAGCCACTTGATGGCACTTTGATGGGAGAGAAGGAAGCGGAGGCTGCGTCTTCCAGCGTTGAAGGTCTTTGCCGCCCTGAATGAGTCCGTGAAAAACTGATGCTCGAAAATCCCTTAGTGATAATGTTTTTGCGACTCTCTTCTTGCAGTTGTGCCGAATGTCGCCTGTATAACAGTCAAGGGTTGACTACCGTCACATCAAAGCTGTACAAAACCAGCACCATGTACCATTTCTATCTTCTTAGATTTGTTCGGTATAACTCTATAAGCACGTCTGTCAGGTGTGATTATAGTATTCCTTCACAATCTTTAGCCTGGAAACGTCAATCTTTTGCTTTGCAGAAGCACTCCACCGGTGGCATATATCAATCGGATTTGTACCACAGAAGGACGGGATGAGATGAGCAGCTTTGTTGTCATGCCACTTCACAACTGTTATCCCATACTCCTCATCATTGCTGAAATTAAAACTGCCTCTTCCATTATCCTTCAACTCTTTGTCACTAGACAGTTGACATCGTCCCATCCTGTCACGACGTATGGTATCAACAGTCCAGATATTTCGTTCTGCAAGAGCTTTCACCAGATCAACTGACCTAAGCCAATTGTCGAAGTACACTTTGTTTTGTTTTGTGGTAGGCCTCTAATCAATCTAAGGACAACGTCTTTAGACATGGACAGATTTCCTTCCAGTTTCATGTTTTTACTGGTGTACACCTCAAAATCATACATTATGCCGAAAGTTCACTCCTTGGTAAACATTTTGAAGCCCCCATCTGTGTGGCTTATTCTTGCTATATAGGGTACGACGGCCTTTGCAGGCAACTATCTGTTCATCAATGCTTTGGCATTCTTCTGGCTCAAGTTTTTCCCACTTCATTTCTCAATTTGTCTAGGAAAGGTTTGATTTTGAACAGCGGATCGTACTCCATGTCATCCCTACGTCGAGCTTTTTGGTGTTATCATTGAAATTCATGTTTCAGAGAATACATTCAAACCGGTTTCGTGACATAACATCGCCAACTGAAGAAAATCGGGAGTCGTTTGACCAATACATACGACAGGGGGGGACACGGAAAGAGGCCTTTGAGGAGATAAAATGCTTATAAACTGCTCAAACTCTTGGGTGTTTGCCTTTATCTCTTTCCCGTCTTTTTGCAGTGCAGACTGTTTGTCTGCTCAGTTATGAACTCTGTGCATTCTGCCCGACTGAAGGGTATCATTTTCAACTTCAAATTCTGAGCCGTTTTCGGCCTGGTCAGAAACAGATTTACTCTCATTAAGTTCATCGCCTCAGCTCATCAATGTCCGAAAGTTCACCATCGGAGATAAATATAAGTTTAAGCGCTTCGTCTACACCAAATGATTTTGCCATCTGTAAAAGGCAAATATTATGGACTTTAACTTAATGAGCCACAGTGTATTGGGAAAATAAAACTGACTGCACCATTATATTCACTTTTTGTATCTATTCATCCTGATAAGTTCCCAATATTGCCAAATGGAAGCAACAAAAACTAAAAAAATTCTAATTTTCCTTCAGAATATCTATTCATTCCAGTTTATTATTTCATAAAATTGGGAAATGTTAAGCTTTTGGGTAAGCATAATAAAGTCCTGGGAACATGGAACCCTCTGTTCATATTTACCTATAAAACCTGGGATGTCACACATTTGTGTCATCTGCTTGGAACATCGCCATTTTGTACTGATCACGTGAGGGTCACATGGCGTCTTTGGAAGACTCTGACCACATGAATCAATGAGTCTACGTCCCTAGGACACCTTATCACCAAAATGTTGCCATCTGACTATAACTTTACTCATTGTAAAAGCTAAACATACAATGTTGCCAAACGGCAACGCTGGGAAAATACTATTGAAATCCTATTGGCGTTATTACCTGTATTTACAAGGCTAGTGTTATTTCTAATCTGCGTGTAGATTTGTACTTACAGACAATCCTTGACACGGAACTGCGAGTGGATCTGACTTCAGTAAAGCTGTGCCTTGGTCAGTGCAGGTGTACAAGGCAATTGACTCAGCCTTGGCCTGTACGGAAATACAAGGCAATTAAATCGACCTTAAACCTAAGACAGGTATAAAATGCAAGTAACACGGCCTTGGACTGATACAAATATATTAGGCAATTAACATGGCCTTGATCTTTACTGCTTAAGGATTTAAAACCACCTTTTTCTGTACAGCTGGACAATTAACACGAATGAGATACGACAACACATTTAATTACACGAATGAGCTAAAAGAAGATAATGAATTACAGGAATGAGATAAAACTAGAACACGAATGATATAAAACAAGACAATTAACATTAATGAGATAAAACAATACAAAAAAGACAAATGGGATAAAAGAAGAACTAGAGGGCAAACAGGCGAAGTGAAGGACCTCGGTAGTTGATGGGTTTTGTTTATAATTGTAGATCATCACTTCAAAAAATAACCTCTTACTTTTAATAGAAACTCTGTTGTCAGAGTGATGCTAGCATGTGCTCTGTTGTTGTAACATACTGTTTTGTCATATTCAACAAAATAATTCATATCCTGTGAGTGTAATACAAGGTCTATATTTAATAAATAGAATACGTGTGTTATATTTAACGGAATTATATGCTTCAGTGACAGGACAATGCGTTCTGCTATAATAAAATACCTT
Organism: Acanthopleura granulata; assembly: GCA_016165875.1. Classification (NCBI taxonomy): domain Eukaryota; kingdom Metazoa; phylum Mollusca; class Polyplacophora; order Chitonida; family Chitonidae; genus Acanthopleura; species Acanthopleura granulata. Next base: position 20,405,775 of record JABBOT010000008.1, read on the forward strand.
TTAACATCACTGCGACGAAAGACTTTCTAATAAACTTCTAACCTGTTATTATTATTATTACTATTATTATTATTATTGAAACATTTTCAGAAGGAGGGAGCCAGCATTAGACAGAGGGCCTTCTTCATTAATAAAATCAATAGATATCTAACTAAGGAAGTGTAACCCCATATCGGATATACAATTAATCAAGCACTATAAACAGGCCATATTGCCAGTAACTAGAAATGTTGTCAGTAACTATTATTATCACCATTGTATGGGTGAATATTAACCTGCAGCAGGCGTCGTATTTCACATACCAGGCTCACGTGCTGTTTTTGGACAGCAGAGTTATAAGCAGAATATGTACCCTTCATTCCTTTGATGATCAGAATGCTAGAATTCAGTCCCCAGATTATTGGATAAATAATCTAAAAACGCAGCTAACCAACTATCACAAAAAGTAAACCTGTAAATAAAAACGATATAAAGAAACCAAAATTGCAGCTTGATATGTCAAATTTTGCACTGGTCAGATTTTTAATTTTTGCCCCTGACAAGCATCACATAAATTACAGTTATTTCGTCACAGTCATCAAGGATGCATATTTCATCACGCAGGTGTTCCAATGATAAACAGGTATACGTTAAATAAACTATAGTAAATGATGTTAGGCTACCATCACACGATATGGTTAAGTAGTAGAGCCTGGTTATTATTTCGTCCAACCCTCGTCAAAATCCTGGTAATAACCTCTCAATCTTGATACGTTATCTTAATACGATACTTTTTATTTTATCTCGCATTGTTAACATTTTTCAGTGTGAAAAACCCATGGAATGAAAGGCGTATTGATAGTATGTAAGCAAGACTGCGATGAAATACCGCTAGAAATTCAAACTGTCAAATTTGATCGAATTTTCTGTCAAAAGTTTTTAACAGCCTTGCTACATGGCCCCGTGGTGGGTTTTACAGTATTCATCAGGCTTGTCGGGAGGAATATCGTATCAAGGCTTGTTTGCTGTACTCATTAACCTTGAAAAGATATTCAGTTTAGCTCCCTGATAAATCCGATGCCCCCCAACTCAAGACCTGCTATCCTCATGCATATTGTAACACAGGCACGATAACATTAGGCAAGAATTTTATCACGCTTGTAGGCCTATGCGTTAATTTTCGTATCCATAGCTACTCTGTACTCGTACGATGCAACGTGTATCCATGTGCTGTATTGAACCCAAATGGTCGAAGACTCTTCGGATATGTGTGGTTTTGGATGTGCTAAACTCAAGGCTGATCGGAGGTACCTGGCCGAGTGGTTAACGTGCTAGCGCTATGAGGTTAAAGACAGCTCTGGCTGGCTTTCTCTTCCGGCGTACGTGTGAAGGTCTGCCAGCAGGTTGGAGGTTCGTGAGCCTCCTCTTTGCTCTGATCGGTTTCCTCACACCATAATACTGGCAGCTATCGCATGTATAAAGTAAAATATTCTTAGGGATGACGCAAAACTAAAATAAAATAAATAAATAAACCCTAGGCTGATTATAACATACTTAAGACTGTCCGCCTTAAATTTGAAGGGACAGAATGGTTTAAGTCTAAAGGAATTCTGTATATCTTAAGCAATTAAAATAAATGCTAACCGTGTATTTTAAATAAATGAAAATGTAGCTCCAAACCGTTTTACAAGAACATACTTTAGTGTAAATGTAATTCGGCACATTATGCTGACCACACACAAATGCTCCTTATGAGGCGGACATAATAGCCTTCATTCTGAGCACTGAATACAATGTTATTGCTGCATTAAAGGTGGCTTTGTAACACTCTACGTACAGGCATAGGGTGAAGTAAATATAGCTTAAAAATATCATCCTTTCATTTTGTTATGTTCTTCAAAATATTTTAGGTTATTTTTATTTTACTTCAGCGCGTAATTCATTGGTCGGAAAGGCTTAGTCGGCAATGCCTTTTTTTACTTTATTCGTCCCGTGTAGCCTATTGTAGCAATGCCGTTATAATTGGTTTTCGGGAGTAACTTGGGCTCAACTAAAGACTGTATGTGACGAATTATTATAAGTATGTCCCTCATTTTATTGAAACGCTTCAATCTTCTTAAAACAACATTTTATGCTATGGACATGGTCCGATGTTTTACTACTCTATGGAAGGAACGGCCATGACGTCATCGATTTGTTGTACATATTTAGCAGTTTAGTATGGATTGGCAATGTTAGGCTAAAGCCAGAAATGTCTTTGTTCAATGGGAGCCTGCATATGTCTACAAGCTCTGGTTAGGTATCTCTCTGCTTCCAATCCAGACATTATATTTTTCCTTCGCAAATTCTCCGTTACATCTGTGCTCCGTTTCAGCATTCAGAATCTTTGGTTTTCCTCTTTTTATTTCAATCCTGACATGCGTTCTTTGAATCTTTTTCATCCTTTTACGATCTTAAACATCTATGTCTACACCTTTTGACACCTTTAAATTAGCTCCAGCACAGTTTTTGAAACGAAATGTTTTGAGATAGTTTCTGATATACGTTGTTTTCGAAAAGAGGGTTTCTCTATGTAGGCTTTACAAGGGTGTGGGGAAAATGTGTTTCATAAATTGCATTTGTGCAACATGTAAAACTTCTTCCCGCCTTTAACAAATGGGCCCAAAAGCTGTGTGGTGTTTTGTTCTATCCTGGAGTACGTCACGCCTAAGTGGATGTGTGCTCAGAAAACACTCAGGTAGTACACAAACACTCAGGTAGTACACAAACACTCAAGTAGTACACAAACACTGCAGAGCCACAGCAGAAAACAAAGTGCGTTTAGTGAGATTTCGACCCTTTGTGTAGCCCGTCAGAGTCTGATTGACTGGGTTTCAATCTCTTGCGTTTTCGGGACATTTTTGTCTGGTCTAGTCCTGTGTTTAGTCAATGTTAAGTTAGCTGAATCTTTTTCTTCTTGCTATAGACCTGTCATATTATATTGGTTTGTGTTGTCCTCACAACTTCGGTATATGTCAATGTTTCCCACCCTGATCTTTACAGTCTTCGATCATCTGTTTCCCTCACAACTCTTTAGCCACTGTGAGTAGCCCCCTAATTACCCATTACTCCCCTCTTCATGTATCCCCAACACACTGACTAGCTCTAAGAGGAGGGGATAATCATAGTTTGTAAAAATCAGATATTGGGAACATATGTAATGAATATTAGTAAGCAATAAACAAACAAATAAATCTCAAACCTCCAGAAAATTGGCTCTGTGTTGTGTATTTCATCTGAAATTTACCACCAGGCAAATTAGAGACTTAAATAACAATATAAACTTGACAAGGGCAACACTCTGTACTATACGTGTAACTAAAACATTAATACATAAATAAGTCTTTCTTGAAAATATAATACCCACTTGTTCAATGCGGATGATTTTAAGCATTCTTGTTGAATAAATATTTTTAGCTAAAAATGCCTGTGTCTGAACAGCTTAAAAAAAGTGAGAGTGCTAAAAGCCGATATAAATTTGACTTCTTGTTCACATTCAGGTTTCGGTCTACTGGAGTCCGGAATGGTCAGCACTAAGAATGAGGTAAACATCATGGTGAAGAACTGTGTGGACGTGCTGTTTGGGGGTCTGGTGTTTTGGATGGTGGGGTTCGGATTGGCCTTCGGGAACGGCCCCTACAGCAACGCCTTCTGTGGGATCGGTTACTTCTTCCTGCAGGTGGAGGAGGCGGAGATGGGCGTTGTATTCACCTGGTTCATATTCCAGATGTCGTTCGCAACCACCTCCACCACGGTGGTGTCCGGCGCCATGGCAGAGCGCGCTAAACTCACCGCCTACATTGTCTTCTGCGTGTTTAACACCCTTGTTTATTGCTTTCCCGCCCACTGGGTGTGGGATTCTCGGGGGTTCCTGCGCCGCTTGGGCGTGGTAGACATCGCCGGAGCCGGAGCAGTCCATTTGGTCGGGGGGTGTTCTGCTTTGGTGGCAACTCTTCTCCTTAAACCACGCACGGGCAGATTTGACCGCCCCATCCGACCTGAAATGGGATGCCCCACGAACTCTTTAGTTGGCATGTTCATGCTATGGTGAGTTAAACCAGGGCTTTTCTTTGAAAACGAAATAAGTTTAGAATCGATGCAAATTCAAACCGAAAGCCTTGAATGCACGGGCATCACAATAAAAACAGCACTATAATAACCTGTCGTGCAGGTATCTGCTTCGCATTAATCCTTTTACCTAAACCCTTAGCTAAAACATACTGAGGCCTCAGTAAAACTTCCTGTCTCATTAACTGGTGAATGGGCTTAATATTTGTGATTAATTGGGTTCTTAGTACGTTAGTCTTTATTTAATCTTGCAGGTCTCCTTGCTATTTTATCGGTGTTTTATAATAATAATAATAATAATAATAATAATAATAATAATAATAATTATTTATTATTATTGTTAATTCATTGCAGACAATTGCAAAAACAATTGCTGAATGTCTTAAACACAGGGAAGAATGGGCCGTTAGCTCGCTAAACTAGGGCTTATTGCACAGACCATGTCATTTTACGAATAAAGGAGACTGGACAAAGTTAGATGAAAACAGCATGTCCGTGCAGACAAACAAGAAAGAGTTGGTTCTGAGCACGCGGCTTTGCGGCGTCCAACACTGGTTAATGATGCAGTGCTCCTATTACACAAAAAATTAGATTCCAAACGACGTTTAAGTCTTACGACTGAAGCCTACCGCTATATCAAGGTATGTTGTTGAACGTTTGAATACACCAAAAAAGAAAAGACACTTGACAAAATACTGAAACCCCAGCCGAATCTGCTAGAGTTGGTTTTGAACTCGCGACTTTGTTAGCGTTTTCCAGAGTGGTTTATCATGAAAATTTGCTTTGATGGACTTTTAAATATTAACACCGAAGCTTAACATGTCGAACTTCCTGTGTTAGCTGGTTATACGTTTATGTCCTGAAACAAAAAATACGACACCTCGATGATAGGTTCCTGAATGAATGCACACTTGAGCCACACCTATTTTGACAGTTTGCGGCAGCCCATATCAGGTGCCTTGTTAATGACTTTGTCGCTGGAAATCTTATCCAGACCATGAAGGCTGAGGCAATGAAAAGGATTTACTCCGCATAGGTGGGGATATGACATTGACAGCAGCTTTGAACGCAATTTGTAAATGCCATTTTTGTGGCATCCTTGCAGCTAGAGCTATTATGGTAGTCTCTACGAGATTATTGTTCCCAGGGCTGATCTGTGCTAGCCAATCGGCTTAAGAACTGGTAAGGAATTCATGCAGTGTATATATTCCATTTCCCCATGACAACAAATTAAAATGACTAAATCAATTACAAGGGAATTTCAATTACAAGTGATTTCTGAAAGGCTTTGGTGATAATTCACGCTAAGGAACCCTGAGGTATTATACTGTGGCACTCCAATTTGCCAAATACTCCGTTTCCCGAACAATTAAATGTCGCTAGATTTATTCAACTGAATTGTGTATCATATGTCGTCAAGTATCTAGGAAACGCCCTAAGCGTCAAGATTGCATTAGCGTAAAAAAGACAAGGTAGGTGTGTTGTGTTTACGCTCCAGGACATGACAGCCATATATAGTTGATTAAGGGGGCATATCTTTATGGCAATTCAGTTAAAATAACATGCTTTTTTCTGTAACAGGCACATTCGTGTCAGCACACCTGAAACCTTGAATAAAAGACTTAGAACAATTCAGATATGTTCCCCGAACTACTGCAGTTCTAGTATAAAACGACATTTCAGCACTGGGGGCAGCAGGTGAATATGACCACGGATGAAGCTCAGGGATATACAGCACCAGATTCAATTTGGTACAAAAAAGAATCAAATATGAGAAGGCCCACCTTTCAAAAAAAATCTTCCGTTAAATTCGTTATCTGAGGGATGAGGGATTGCATTTTCGTTGATCTAACGGATTAATCCGTTGTTGATAACGAATAAATCCGTAGTCAGGAACGGATTAATCCGTTAGATCGACCGTAATGCAATGCCTCATCCCTCAAATAACGGATATAAAGGGAAAGTCAGTGCGTGTTCTAAGTTAAGTTTATAATGTTTATGTCGGTAAAGAATTTTTTCTAACAGCTACAACGACAGTGGAAATTGACATTTGACTCCATCGGCTAGCATGAAACCCCATCATCCTGTGTGGGCTGTAACGTAATTCTTCCAAACGCGGAACACTCTTTGTTACCTGCATCTGTAGTAAGCTGCTAGGGTTATGGTTGAAACCTAAATATACGTGTAAATTTATATCATGAAATAATCTAAAAACTTACTCTCTCCACAACACAGTGGTCGGGAAATACTTTACAACGATGTTCACACCTCCACTTTGTTGCATATAACATTAAAACAGTGTCCTGTCCCCTGTCTTATGTTATTACATATTGCTTGGAGTGTCAACTCAGAAGAGTCCTGCGTCACAGCTTATAATCATCTGATGTCTCCTAGCTGTCTGACTGGTTGGCCTTTCATTGCCTTGAAGGTATTGGCGCCATCAGATGCCCAATCGGACGGAAAATACTCGACACTTCAAAAGAAAATAATTCAGTAACGAATCCATTCAAATTCAAACAGGTTTTTGCATTCAAAAGAGAATTTCATAGTCTTTTTCACGAGCAATGTTCCAATGATGAGATGTATTTTACTTTAAAGGAGGGTTCTTTAAGGATATGAATAGTCAAAAATAACAAGAAGAAAGTGTGCTAAAATAGAAGGCCTTTGTAGAGGAAGTTGCAAAATGGTTCTTATGTTAATGCCCTTTACCGATGTCTACGTGTTGGAGCCATGCAGGTCTCGTTCATTCGTGGGATAGACATACGCTTGAGGTATCACCCACGCAGAAGAACACTGAGGACTGGTGTTATTACTGTTATTTATTTGGTGTTTGTGGAAACAGGTGGGGTTGGCTAGGATTCAACTGTGGCAGCACCTTCGGGATTTCTAACGGAAAATGGAAACTCGCCGCACGGTAGGTTACTTCGTCTTCCTCCGGTAAGTGTCAAATATTCTGGCTGACACCCATCGTATTGGTTCCCATCAGACCCAAGACGTCAGGAAAAGAACTTACTTAGAGTTGAACAAAAATAACACATTATTTGTGATATCAATTCTTCAAAGTAATTTGATTTACTTTACTTTAAGACGTAATTATGTGTGGGGAAAAACCCCTTTCCTCGCCCAGTGGCTGGCAAACCACCTGGGGCCGGCCATTTTGCCATTTTGGGATAAAGCCTAAAATTTTAATAATTTCCATCTCGAAAACAAGTATTTGAAAATTGTGCTATTATAATAAAGCACGACCAGTTAGAATTTTATTGTTTTGTTGCACATTTGCAAGATTTTAAAATTACAATACACAGTTTTAGGCTAAAGCTAGAAATGACTAGAAATGAGCAACCTTTCAGTGTCCGTGTTTTTACCACAGTAAATCCAGTATTTCAACGAAGATTTTACCATTACAGTCGCTTTAGTGGAAAAACCCCCGTAACTGGAGAAACATGTGATCTGTGTGGGGCTCACATATCACACATCACACGATGGTATTACGGCCATTATGACCGTTATTTTACAGTGAAAACACCTTGCAGCCTCTTGCCGGGCCTTTTTACCCGTAATTTTGCGAAGTTTACATAACAGTTTGTGGGTCGCGTAGGGCTATTCCAAACAAACTTCTAAACTGCCTGGAAAATTGATAATAGGATATACACATATTTGTAAAAATCACACATATTCTCTGTTCATTTCTATTGTTTTTGTGTAAAGAGAGGTATGGCCTCATATTGACTGTCTTCAGATCCGCCGTAGCAACGGTGTGCGGTTCAATATCCGGAGGGGTGGCCGGCACCGGATGGAGGTAAGATTTCACCACAGTTATTCCCCCCTGACTCCTGTCACTCTCAGGGTTATAATTTGCTTCTGCGTACATATAAGTATTCAACTTAATAGATGCCTTATGCTTCTCACCAATTTAAACATAAGGTAGTTTGACCTATTTCAGGTAAAGAACTTCGTGGAAACTGGAAATATGCACTTATATAAACCTTTGATATTTGCCACAAAACATAAGTATCTTGTATGTATTCTTGTATTGATTGGATTTGGGCTACACTTGAAATGAATCACCTCACCCCCTTGCTCACACACAGAGAGACAGAGACAGAGAGACAAAGCAACTCACCCGCCCAATCCCGACCTGTGTGCTTGGGGCACATGTGTTCCTTTTTTTATCTTAGCAACTAGGACAAAACAAGAAAGGCCTTGTGCAAAAAGAACCCGACGTGTGTGTGTTTGTGGGGTGGGGTAAATGATAAAAATATCGCTCCTTGGCTGTGTGAGAATTTGCTGGAGTAGTGATTAATGTACATTTGTCAAGCTGCAAAACGGATTTATCGGTTAGCCATTTCATTACCTTATCCTAATAAGGACGGAAGCTATTCAGCTGCTGTTGAATATGGAATTCGCAATGCCGTCTGTATCAGCCATATATTTTCTCTGCTCTCTTTTGTATCATCTGCTGTGACAAACATCAACGAGAGACGCTAGTGATTCCAAACAAGGAATGATAATAATAGATGAAGGTGATATTCACCTTTTACACTCGAACTCGAACTTTGTAATCATTTCTCTCATGTACACCACACACAACACCCGTGCGCTAAACAGATAGGTACTTTTTGCACGAGCATGGGTATACAGTATTGCTTATAAGTGCTGCTTGTGTTTTACCGTCTGAGCGTATTAGCTTGTTCTTATTGTGGACACGCTACAGCGGATTAATGTAGTCTTACATTTCTTGCTTTATTGTTTTTGTATAAGTATTGTTTACGCTATGCCTGACAACTCCTGTTGACACAAATTTTTAGCACTTTGTGTGACTGACTGCCATTTCCGTTGAAGAAGAAAAAACGATATGTGAAATGCTGCTAACGTAAAATGAAAGGGTATAAAAAGTTATTTGTAAATATAGGCCTTTTTCCATGTTTTTAAAGGAACAAGACATTCGAAAATATTGTGTTTTGATGGTTGGTGTGTGTGAACACCTTTTGGTATTCACCTATGTCGTCTTTGCATAGGACTATTTAAAAGATGCAAGACTAACAGATTTATTTGATTGTAAATTTATTGCTTATTTCCAAACGCGTTTGTTTACGATCGTTCGGTTAAAAGACCAGATACAAGCACAGATAAATTTATTGGACATACATTATATCGTTATTTAGAATACTTGTATGCAAAGACGGCCAAGAAGTGGTCCCAAATAGCCACTACACAAAAATTGTTTAAATGTCCTTTTTCTCCTTCAAGAAAAACCGAAATAGAATATTGAAAAGAATAACCACAAAACAACTTTGACATACTTTCATCCCAAATATGCATCATTGTAGTTTATTTTCTCAAGCTTTAACAATTAACATTTAAGCTATATCTCTTATGCACGATGTTCGCAACTGTGGAAGTGCAATACACATTATAATCTAACCCTTTTTACTTTTTTGTCTCATGCTTATAGCTGGTTAGTGAATAAGAGAAAATACCTGATTCCCGACCTGATAAATGGTATCCTTGGTTCCTTAGTGTCTGTCACAGGTAAGTAGTCGAAATGATTATCTTTACAAATCAACAAAAGAACTTCTATATTCTATTTTAGAATCAAGCTTCTTAGAAAGATTGGCAGCAATATATTTTATTTATTTTAAGTTCGGCAACAAAAAAGGAACAGACCACATGATTATTGTATAATTTGTCTACTAGAAGATCTGACAAATAAAATCTGACAAATATTTTATTCAGATAATCCTGCTCATAACTAGCTATGTGAAAATACAGATACTCTGGATATCGGACGCTTGCATATTTAGCTGAAATTGGCGGACTTCTAGAGTCTTTTCCTGTCATACACCATCAGTTCGCCGCATAGAGTAAAAACATGATGCAGGATTTAGCTCAAAGCTGTGGAGTTCAATGCGGTTATAGGTAAAGTTATACTATAGTCTATATGTAACTGAGGGTGAGGACTACATCCAGTTCACTTCGTCAATGAGCTAACGCGTACTACCATCAAATCACTGACCGGTAAGGTCTAGTGTTCGACTTGACCGCCATGATATAAAATCAACTAATAAGTAGTCAGTTATTTAAGCCATGTAACTCAGTGTGGACCGGATGAATGATCACAGCCTCTGGGAGAATCACTACTCAGTAGAGTGGTCAGAATAACACTCAAGTGTTATCAATACCTTCAATATAATATCGTGCGGACTCCATTTGCCGTGAAAATGCTGGGAGGTTTATTTTCCTTCTCTTGTGTCATTACTAATGTGTGATGACATCCCCGTGGCAGGTATTTGTGCACTGGCCAGACCATGGCAGAGTCTGGTCATCGGACTGATCGGAGGGTTACTCTCTGTGTCCACGCCATCTGTACTCGTCAAGCTGAAAATTGATGACCCCGTTGGAGTATTTCCGGTTCACGGCGTCAGCGCCATCTGGGCGATGCTTTCCATTGGCTTGTTTGCTGACATGGTAGTATATATATTTTTTAATAAATCCCAAAATGGCCATGAGAGCGCTTAACTTTACTCTTATACGTTATTGTGCACTGTGTTATCTGCAAGATTTCAATCAATACACTCGCTATCGTATGGCTGAGATATTGCCAGTGTGGCGTTAAGAGATAATCATTCATTCATCTTGTGACTAAAACACAAGAGGTGTGGATTCAAAGCCTGTCGTGGACAGGGAATTTTGCTGAATATATAGGCCGAGTGCGGACTTGGTGACAGTAAGCGGTAAACGAGGCTCGTTAAAAGAAACACTTGTCTTCCACTAGTGTGGTGTGCGTATCTCCATGCATCCATTAAACTAGCCACCACTAAACTGAAAGTACATACTTAATGAGTACGCCGATAAACATGGATTCAATACATAAATTAAATAAATATCGGTTCAACCTATTTCACCACTCCTTGAAAACAGTCCATATTCGGAAGAACCCGATGTGTGTATTACGAAAAACTGAAAGATTATAGGCTGAACAAGCGTTACTTAAAGACATGCGCCCCGGCTTCATGAATCTTACTTAGTGTTAGATCGTAGTTACATGATAACTTAATGTCCATGGCCGCTATCAAAGTCTGCACAGAGAGCTTTACGGATAAGACAACCTGTCTACTAATATCAGCAAAATGGCTTTTGAATATTTCATGATAAAGCCTTGCGTGAATAGGTTAGCTAAAATATCTGTTGATCTGCTTCATTGTTTTTACGTATTATCTTTTTCTGTCTGTATTTTGTCTGCGTATAGGACACAGTGCAGAACCTTACGTATGGTAGAGCCGGTCTCTTCTCTGGCGGTGGATTCCAGCTTCTCGGGGTGCAGGCATTGGGTGTGCTGACTATCGCTGCCTGGAGCATTATCTGTTCATTTGTCCTGCTGAAGGTGGGTCTGCTAATCAAGCTGTCAGCTGGATCGCTGGACTTTGCCCTGAGGTGTTCTACAGCGTTCTTATCTGTTAGAAATATCTGTTTCCCTGAAGGTGTGACACCAATCAAACATAGGACAAAGTGATAGCGTTCAGAAAACTCACGAGGGCTAGACCGGATTGTTATGACAGAAATTAATCTGTCACCAATAAATTCCCTGGGAGTGATAAACGGACAAGGTACATTCGAAAAGAGAAATGTACCTACTGTCTACGAGGAGATCCCATCTCTGATACGCATGCGTATGGAAGTCATGCCAACTTCTGAAAACCGCCACGTCGAAAGTGAGGCAAGAGTATAACGTCATCTTCGGCGAGGACTTTCTTGGGCTGTTTTAAGAAAACCACGTGGCAAACTGGCAAAGCCTGCGTTTAATAGGTGCAAGCATGTAAACAAAGCTTATTCTGTCAACCCTGGCCGAGGCGGCTGGCTCGCAGGAACAGCGCAATGACCCAGGAGCCTCTCACCAATTCGGTGACTGTGAGTTCAAGTCCAGCTCATGCTGTCTTCTCTCCGAGTCTGCCAGCAACCCTGAGGATGGTCATGGGTATACACCGGGTTCTGCCCGGATTCCTCAAACTAAATTGCTGGCCGTCATATTGGAGAAACATTCTTGAAAACGTTGTTAAACACTAATCAAATAAATCCCACCCTCACCAGCCTGTGTTAAATGCGTACAGCAATGACATCTTTTGGAGATGCAGCACATAGAGCATCCAAGAACTGCATTCATGTATAATGGACAGAAAGACCGAAATTTGCTTTACCGTGGCTAATTGCTTCCTTGATCTAATGCAGCGCCGTATTGTTTATCGACCACCCTTCAGCACATAACATTTATATAGTTTGAACATTCCTTCAATTTTTGTGTAAGGTGACATTTTAAAAATGTTTCTATTGACTTCTAATTAGATATGAAGTAAGTACACATATACAGGATATCCACACTATGACACCAGCTGTTTTCACCAATATAGTTTTCTTTTAAAGAAATTTCTAAACCTTTACGAGGCGTTCATCTATTCACGATCTCAGTCTTTATTATACCGACTCAAGTTTAGATAAAGGCGTGCGATCTCGATTGCAAGAGGATGCAGTCTGTACTTTGTTATCCTTTTCTTAGAAGTTGTGTGCTGAAATGTTTGTAAACTATTATACTTGTTTAGGCTCAGAATACGTGTCATTCCTCCAAAGCCTTTGAAAAAATGAAATGTCTTCTTTGTTTTTGCAGACAATTGACCTGACCATTGGTATCCGCATGTCGCTTGAGGACGAACTTTTGGGAGCAGACTGGGTGGAACACGGCATCCGCAGTGACTCCCCCCTCCCTGAATCACCACCACAGTCACCCCACGCTTCCTCTTCCGGATACATACCGAGCATGAGAAGAGAAAGCTTAGGACTGCGCAGACGCTTCACTTCCGGTTCTCTTCGAGGTATACCAAAATTTGAGTCGGACGAAGAGTTGCAGGAATATGATACGTGCCTTGCGGAGGTGGAAAGATGTAAACCTTGCGTGTCTTTGGCTGGTCAGATCGAGGATTCTCTCACAAATGAGTACAAAATGCATATAATATCCAGGGCTGTGCCTTTTGAAAATGACATGATTGCACGGGGTATGGTAAACGAAGGTTTTGATGACATTTCCATGTGCGATTCTGGCGTGTCTTCCGATGAGGATAAGGGCCACACGGTGGGGACGAAGAGACGGCGGAGATCAGCCTCTGGGAGGGTTGAGGTGTGAGGCCAAGGTTGTATGGAACCTGTAATGTACTGCTGGTGTTTGCAAAGGTACCCGTAGATCCGGTGAAGCTTTCCATTCAAGGTCCAAGAACTGCTGAAGGTCTAAAATCGAGGCCTAAGGGTGAGATTCGGTGTTCAGAGACAAATGTATGAGTTCAGGTAAAGGTCTGGGGCCGTGATCCTAGATACCAGAAAGGCACAATTCTTGAAGTGCTGTAAATGTCATATACTAAATATAGAAGACGACAGTATGGTAAGTAAAACCAGAGCAGCAATGACATTGTGATAGTTGGCAAATGGTCACACGTCACCGTTGAAATCCGAATTTTTGTTAATTTACCTCAGTTAGGGTTTTATTCTAACTGTTCAAGTGAGTGATGAAGTGTTGAAGAAGTAACAACTTACAATCCCCCTATCACGATGGTTTAAGCAGAATTAGGTAAACAAAAATGATGTGATGTTAAATACAATATACTAGACCTCACGGGTCTGGAATTACTCAAAACAAAGGGCTGGTGTCTAGTTACATTCCGTTACTGAAGTTTAATGCCCGCTAAAAACCGAAGGCCAATGTACCAGGTACGGTAAAGGCTAGACTTTTCAATAAGAGCAGATTCTGAGTTCTTCTTGTGTTATGTGGTAAATGTTTGATGTAAGCTTCAATTTTGTTATTGTCTGATCGCCTGAAGCGAGACGATCTGTGGCATGCACCTATTTCCAAAGATTATGTTTGTCCTACAATGACATCTGTGATGTAAGATAACAGTAGATTATGTGTGGCTAATTCTGCGCAGTTCACAGCCATCTTCTGTCCGAACTTCGAAAATCGCTTCTCCTTAATACCATGCTTTTTGAGTGACAGAAAACAGTGTTCATAAAATGTTTGTATTCAGACTTATAGAAAACGCCCATCGCATAGACAACACCTGTGATCATTTGATCACTCAGTGATTCATTGTTATCCGGCTTCAAGAAGCCTTTGTTTATTGTTACTTTGTATATAGTGTACAAATACTTGTTACACTCGCTAAATATATTGTGTGGTATCTGGTAATGGAACCAGCAAAGAGAGTTCTACATAATGTTTGACAAACAGCAATTAAATTTTTTATAATACTTGTTTATATGTTTTTATTGCATGTATTTATTTCTTCGTTTTTTATAACTTTCTTTAGGTTCATAATTTCTTTTATATTATTTAATTTTTTATTTTTTATTTATATATAAAACTATAGCGAGTTTCAAGCCGAACTCCAGAATATTTCACCTGTATGATGTCGGTTGGGTTTTTTGGATCGTGGAAACAGGTAACATTCAGGAAAAAACACCGGTCCTATGTCAGGTACCTTATAAAACTCCCGTTTTAAAGCAGTAGGCGTTCGATTTTAGCCATTATTAAAGTTTCAACCTCAATGTGCGTCTCACCCTTTTACGAACGTATATTTATTTACTAAGCATATTGCACATGTATAATAATGAATGCCCCGGCAAATGGGATACCTCTTTCCCGTGCAATGGTTCCAAGTTGACTTCACTATACTTCTCTTTAATAATTCTCTATAGTAATACGTTATCAGTTTGCCCACAAAACGTAATCGTAAATGTGGGAATGAATAATAGTGTACACAGCCTTGACTCGAATTACTTTCGACGGCGAAGGTCACCCATGAGACAAGTTGGGATACTTGGCTTATTTGGACCGCAAATGCCATTTACTTGTATCGCAGGTTATTGAATAGAAAACAAAATGACAATGGCCTTTTCCCTAATCATTCCACACAACGTATTGACTGGGTCAATGATGTTGATTTTAAATTCTTGATACCTCAAAAACCATTCAGTTATTCTGTTTACGAAAGAAGTAACCCTCCTGTCCATACATGATGCAACTTTTTAGTAAGAAACTGTATTTTGCATTTTATCTTACTGTACGTGTATGTATGTTAGGTGACTCCAATGATATACAAGTTGCGCTGAAAGAAACCAAAGTGGATTTAAGACGAACGGAATAGCTGTCAGATGAAAAACTGGCAGACAGCTACAGCATGGTAAAAACAAAGAAATGTATAGGTGAATTTTTACACGATAAATTTACTTTAATTCAAAACCTGAATTAATTTAGTATCATGTCATTTTTAACTTTCACTGAGAAAGTCAGGACGTCATTAATTAAACCGCTGTTAGCAGGAACTCAATTAGCGATGATAGCACATCACAAGATAACGTACATCTGTCTCTTGGAAGAATGCTGGTGCGTGCCATGGGTACACAGTTGGTAAAGCTTTAAAGTGTAGATACACAAAGATGTGTACGCAAGGTACACGTTCAGGTGTTTGTGTAAATCAGCTATAGTTCAGGTGTTCTCGTGGTGTATACATCATATGACTGAAATAATTCTTCATCAGGGTGTTAGTATGCATTGATTGGTTAGCACGCTAGCGCTGCATAGAAGCCTCCCACCACTGCGGTCGCGGTGAGTTCAAGTCCAGCTACTGCTGGCTTTCTCTCCGGCCGTACGTGGGAAGGTATGCTAGCAACCTGTGGATAGTCGTGGGTTTCCCCTGGGTTCTGCAGGGTTTCCTCCCACCATAATGTTGGCCGCCGTCGTGTAAGTGAAATATTCTTGAGTACGGCGTAAAACACCTGTCAAATAAATGAAATAAATAGTATGCATTGATGGACATGTAGACAGTGCTGTGTGATTTTGATAGTTCCGTGCCGAATATGAGTTCTTAATGTGTACGTTTGATTGGAGGAAAATATATTAATTTCTTGTGAATAATTAACTTATATGAATATATAATCTATAAGGAAACTACAATACAGTGTTTCTGGGATCACTTAGTGTTAATTGGTATGGTTTATTCTCAGTTGCTCTCCCTAATGGATTAAATGATCGATACTGCAATAAAACTTACTCAGACAGGCAAAAATCTGAAAAAGTAAAATTCCCCGGCATCTAATATATCATGCAACACACCTTCGAGATTTGTTGACAATAACTACATCTTTTCCAGTTCATTTGCTGTTTGATTATTCGATTAATAAATCATTTATTCTTCGCCGTCGAAACCGTTGATGATACACCCACAGGTGGCAAGGTATGGAGAATAATCTACTGTCTACTTCATGACTACAAAAGAACTCCATACAATACGATGGATATTCTATTGGATCTGCCGTACGGATAGAGAGTAAATAGTCTATTTTCATGAGAGCTGGGCCATCCAAACGGCGCAAGCGGAGAGGTAGCTTTAATTGAAAGCAATAAAAGTGACAGTAATTAATAAGTGCCTGACTGTTTTTGTCCCCACTCCTATGGAGTCGACAGGAGGATTCAGTATGTTGCGGACCCCATGGCCTGCTCGGCTCTCTCCAGACAATGGCTGGTAATTTCACGACCGAATCGCCAGGTGAAAATGTGCAATAGGGGCTAATGTAGTCACGACTACAGCAATTATTACATGCTGTGTCTCTTGTGTGTTCGTGCAAAGAGTTCGATCGAATTACAACGAGCTTAACAGACTTACAGAACGATTAATTCCCTGGGGTTATCCGAGACAATCCCGATATGAACCTCATCTGAAGCGAGAATTAAGCGCTTTGGAACTAACACTGAAATCTGAACATAAAGCTTTACGAATGACGGCTAAATTTTAAGATGATACGAGGATTTATTCTATCATTATTGATGTTTTATCTCGAAATATTAACTACTGGGGCATTTTCAGGGGGTCTTCGTGGTGTTCTGTAGGAGTTGCGGAGTTATACTTGATATTATTGTAATAGTTTGGGTGATAGGGTAAGTTATTATGGTATTATGGTGTGATGAGATAATAACTGATTTTAATCCCGAGGAATTTACAAATAAGAAGGACACAGACGTGTCTCATTTACAGGATCTGTTTGTAGAGTTGATTTCATTATTAAAAAAGTATAGCTACTCATTTTTTCAGGTGGGGCTGCCAGTTCCAGAAATGAAGATGTAGTACAGGTGCTACTGAGGAAATAACCAGGGTTTGTATAATAAGTTTCAGATACTATTGGTATAGAAAATGTGGAGTTAGATAAAATGAAGTGAGAGCTGGAGTCCGGAAAAGACAGAATAAACGCTGAAGAGATTAGGTAATAGTAATTTAAAAACGTTGGAAGGAATCAGAAACTCTTGGGTTGAATTTTTTTGTGTGCATGAATTGCAAATATAGACTGTGTTCTACATATGACTTTTTGTATCATAATGAACAAGCTGATCTCTCCGTTTTCGCATGTGGCTCCTAAACTGATACCTGTATTTATTGTGGAAATAGAATATGTCAATGAAACCTTTTATATAAGACCAAAATTAATTTGTGACAACACTTAGCTTCGGTGTGTTCAGTATGGCCCCAAATGTCCACCGTGCAACCTTGTTGGTTTTTACGCATATTATACATGGTAAAAATGTGAAACAAATCATGAAAAAAATATTTGGCTTCTAAGCTTTAAAAAGAAGAAAAAGAGAACGAAAGAGAAAACTAGAAAAGGACAATGAGCTAGAACAGATAAGGATGGAAAGTGCAAAAATTGAAAATGAACGGGAAAGGGAAGCCAAGGATAAGTACCTATAACAAGAACGTTAGCTTGGATTCTAATCTATTTTGAAATATTAGTTTAGCTAACGACTTAGGAATAAGCTAGATGACTCTGTAAAGAGTGGTGGAAGGTTCCTAAACTCTTAATTTGGGTAGAAATTGGGAGGGTAAGTCGGATAATTTAGAGAGTAAACGTTCAAAGCCTGACAAAATCACAGAAGTCACAGTTTCAGGTTGGGAATCCAGCTGGTAAGATTCTTCATTTACCCCAGTCGTTATATGAAATGACCCAACACAAATTGCAAACGAAATTCATATTGGCTTCATTTGTCTCAGAAATATATGTAAAAAGATTAAAAGTCTACCAAAATAAAATTGATAAAACAGTATCTAATTTGTATAAATCCAATATGGCGTCCACAGAGTCCGTGATTCAACGATACTCTCACAATTTCAGAATGATTAAAAGTATTGTGTACAATGTAACTGTTTTCAAATGTGTAAAATCATATAGTCATAATATTAAGTAGTATGCAATACCAATGTAATATACTAAAAATTCTGAAATTCTATGTCTATGCTGGATAAGCAATATCATTTCATTTTCATTTTTAAAAGTTTTTATGTTGGTCATGTATTTCTTTATTCAATACATCGTCAATAAGTGTTGCAATATATTTGGTTGGAATGTTAATTGGTGTAACAAAATGGTGTTCTGGTAAAACGTAGTTTTTGAGGGTTGTAGAAGAAAATTCGTTGTGTGGTCAGCTAGTACTAGCCCGGTGTCAAGGATAATATCTGTTCTTAGGGATACAGAGACGTCTCGTAGATTGGCTGATGTTGTCTAGCGTTGTGCCGTAGTTGAGTGCAGTGTCAATGATAGGCGTTCACTCATGGCCAGAATGAAAAGTATCCTTAAGTGCATCAGTACTTGACAAATTGTCGTAGTGATTAAGTTGACCGTGGTGTTATACCTAACTTACCGACGAATTGTGTTGCACCCTTTCTTTGCAATGATCAGGATGGGATATACAATCAAACAGCAAATAAACTGGAATTAAAGCAGTTTTGGGTGCTGTTTTGGTCAACAAAACCACAAGGTGTATGACAGTGTATAAAGGACAAACACTCTGCTTTCCTCCCCCCGTGAAATTGTCCCCTGTGGTGTTAATGAAACACTCTTGAGTATAATAAAGAACACTCAAATGAATGAATATAAATAAATAAGTTTAGAAGGCAGTCCATATGTTTTAGTTGTTACATGAGTTCCACTATAACTGGAATGGAAAGGAGATTAGATAATACCAAAGATTTTTATTTATTTGATTGTTGCTTCACGTCATTCTCAAGAAATTTTCATTAATACGATGGCGGTAAGTTTTATTGGTGGGATAAAACCACCGAATTGTGGTAAGCTACTGACTAACTTTCCCACGTGTCACGTAAATGTGTGTGGAATATATTGACAGAAGACGAGAGATTGTCAACAAACGGACTACAAGAGTGTCATTTTCGTCATCAGTGAAAACTGTTGACAGCTTCGCTTTGCATGAATTCGTCGTAATTTTTATATTTTATACATTTTTTATTTGTTTGGTGGTATTTGGTGTTATTTGCAGTATATGGAAATTGGTCTTACGATTATTGATCAGGAACGCCCAGTTTGATTGACGGCTGATATACGAATGTCGGTTTGGATGTCTAGGTAAGTATTACAGGATTGTAACAATTTGAATTTTGCCAATACATTGTTTTAATTTTAAACACCTGGTATTGTAGCACCTCATTAAAAAATAAACTCGGCTCCCATCTGAGAGCTCTTTAGTGTTACGAGAAAGTAACACGGTAAGCCGACATAATCCAGTGCTACATTCTTCTGTCCTTACCAATATGGAACCAATTTTCATTAATTGGAGGACAAATTCCCCCCTAAATGACGTAACCGTATGGCGCTACAGCACAGATTGTGTTAGTACATCCACGAAAAAAAACGTCCATACGAAATGAAATTGGTCCATAATACCTATCCAACCTTATAAATCCAAAGATAGTTTGTACAACTCAACATAGTGTCTGTTTCGTTAACCATGGCACCGTTCATCTCAGTATGATCTCGTATTTCTTCCACTATATAGAGCATATTCCATAATATAGTGACCCACATCGTATTCCTCGCACTCGCACTAGTGTCTATCCAACTCCACATTAGTGCTATATTTTCTTTCTGTAATTGTGGCGAGACCATTCCTCTCACAAAAATACGTATTTCTTCTCAATATCATGGTTCTTCTCCGATTGTACGTAGAAAGATGTGTCAGTAACCTGCGAATGATTGTGGGTTTACAGGGGCTCCGCCAAGTTTCCTCTCACCATAATGCTGGCCACAGTCGTATAAATGAACGACGTAAATCACCAATCAAACAAGTAAAGTACATTGTTTTTTGCGTTCAAAATGCAATGTGTGTCCATGTGAGTGTATGGTGTGTTTTCTCTTAATGCATCTGTACATGTCGAATTGTATGCAATGTTCCCAAAGATTTATCAGTATTAAGGACATACACCTGGTTTTTGTCTAAAACTGTGTGCCATTCCAGGGGGCTCTATTAGCGTCTTGTGAAATTTTCCACATCAGGAGTAAAGTGCAGAAATTTATTACAGGTGTACCAACGTTAGAAGTGAAATCATAACGACAGCAGTGCTGTTGTGACATATTTTGGGGAAAAGTAATCTTTTGATGTTATCACCTCATTCCGACTGGAGATCATTTACAGTATGACACTGCACTAGTTACAGCGTTACTCACATAACTTCGAAAAGAAACATATGAACTCAGCTCTGAGTTTAGAATATGAAAAAGACGAGAATGCGAATCGAAGGCTAGTCGCTGGTTTAGACGAACTACTCTATAGCTGAAGTTCAAATAATTGCAGCTGTAAGCACAGATCATCTCCGATAAGGAGGCTAGTCCAAGGCGTGGCCTCATGCGCCTGAGCAAGAGCGGAAGTGCCTAAAGACACTGGTCATTAACCCATCAGTGGATATAACATACATCATACAAAACACCCTTACCCTTACCTTGAAACCCTCAAGCTGTCTTCTTCTTACGTGGCCGTACGTGGGATGATCTGCCAGTCACCTGCGGATGGTCATTAGTTTCCCCCGAGCTCTGCCCGCCGTCGTAAAAGTGAAATACTCTTCCGTACGGTGTAAAACAGCGGTCAAATAAATAAATAAATATCGTAAAAACCACATGGTAAACTCTAACATCCTGTTCAAATTTTGCATCACGTAACATTAAAAAATAGCTAAAAATATACGTTTTACTATTTGAGCATTTTCCTATATTTTTTCCATGTTCAGTCCACAAGCTACTTCGGTTAATCCAAACTTGCTCGCTCCGGAATAAACGATGATCAACTTTACAGAAGACGGACAGCTGAGGACTTCTGCCTCGTAAAGTGGCTCACAATTTAATCTGGTTTATATGTTTACAATCTTCTTTATTTCGTTCTTTTACAGCCACGACAAGGCCACTTGTCATTTAGTTTTATGTCACTTCCAAATTTGGCTATCTGTCCTTGGTATACTGATTTAGCGGTGTAAATAAAGATCAGCTCTCTTTCCACCAATTTTGCCTATCTTAATCATATCTGTGTGTACGCTTATGTATGCACACATGGTTAGTTATCATGTTAACATAACGTGTTTATGTACAGTAATTTCTTCCTTTCATTTATTTATTTATTTGATTGGTGTTTTACGCCGCACTCAAGAATATTTCACTAATACGACGGAGACCAGCATTATGGTTGGAGGAAACCGGGCACAGCCCGGTAGGAACCCACGACCATCCGCAGGTTGCTGGCGGACCTGTTTAATGCATAATTCATTATTTTGTATATCCCCAAGTGGCCGATTGGTTGTGGGTTATCCTCACGAAATAAATAATGAATTTAAAATGAAGTTTAAAAAGAGAAAGCCACTGGCAACAGTCAATATGGTATCAGCATAAACAAAGAACAAACTAGAGTGTCTATACAACCAACAGTGGAGCATACGTCCTTGTTTATTAACAAATTTGGGTCATACAAAACATCGAATAGTAAAGAAAAAACAACAAAGACAAAAACATATGCTGATGAGATTCAATTTTTCGTATCATGTACAAGTACTGATCCTGTGGTCAGCGAGTGCATATGAAATACTGACTGGCAAATAACAAATTGCGGACGGGTTATTGTATTAACTCTCTTGTCGTAGGATCACGAAGCCGTCTTAGATTGAAATCAGGCTTCTAACATGTGGTATAAATTATGCACTTAGATTTGAATTTAAATGCTGTTTTTTCATCTTGAAAAGGTCTTGGAAAACGCTTGGTTTTGAAATAAAAGTCCTTCAGGTGAGTAACTACTTACTCGGGGCAAACTGTTTTGAAGTTAAGAGACTAAGTTTGACTTAAGTGTAAGACAGCTTCACGGTCCTGGGGCCTGATCACAATGGAATTGTCTTTAGAGATACCAGTATCTAATCCCTGTGTAGTCTACCTGCTCTTGTTTCTAAAGCGCTTGCTTCTTATGTAAACATTCTGACGATATCACGATACGTAAGCATATATACGTAATTTTTGATTTGCACCGGCCTCTTTCCTCCATGGTAAAAAATGCGCGGTTCGTTGCCTGATTAAAACGAGAATATCTTGACTAACTTTGATGTATAGCTCAGTGTAACATATAGCTACATATCTGAACAGGTCGACGTGTGTAATT
This sequence comes from Acanthopleura granulata, assembly GCA_016165875.1. Lineage (NCBI taxonomy): Eukaryota > Metazoa > Mollusca > Polyplacophora > Chitonida > Chitonidae > Acanthopleura > Acanthopleura granulata. The sequence goes on from JABBOT010000008.1 coordinate 20,428,369, forward strand.
TAATATGTTGATTGCCTTTTTACTAACATTGATCAATCGATGAGAGTATTTGTTAAACGAAGGAACAGCAAAAAATTAAACGCCAAAATTGTCTTGACCCATATCACACTATGTCGATAGATCGTGTCTAGTAATAACTGCTTCTTATCACAGATGAACTTTTTAAAAAACACAGGACTGCAAGAGATGGCAACCTGAGCATCTCTGATAAATGTAAGCACACCACCCCAGTCCCCCCACGCGTCCCACTCTCCCAGCAAACTGCGGGCTTGTTTTGCTTCGCCGTGTTAAGACGTTTCGACTTGTCGCGTCAATTCGTCGAATTCAAGTACAACGGTGAAAACTTACGACAAACGCTATTTGAACAGTTTGCTGTAGTATACAAATCGGAAAGTGTAAACATGGCTATCGAATACAGCTCGTCCGTTATTATCCTATCTTATAGAGTCTGTTTCGTCGGGTAAATATGTCAAATTGCACTGTCTGTTGGCGGAAGAATACAAGACTTCTTGCCGAATTCCTTATTTAGACACACGGTTTCTCACATCACAACTGTACAAAAAATGTAAAAACTACTCTTGACCATCCTTGATAAAGCCTGTATATAACCATGTCACATTTAATTACATTTAGTGCTTTTCAAAAATTTGAACAAAATTATAGTCCTAAAATCCATAATTACATCACTGACTGTTAATCGGAGGCATTGTTGGTAAAATGACGGGTTCTCGCCTTGTTGGTGTGTTGTTGTAGTTATTGTTTTAAAATATTATTGTTTTAAAAGGTGAGAATGGTTCATGAAAAGTGACATTGAGGGGGTCAGTTACCAATGACGGCATACCGGTATGACGGTAAATATGCAGTATTTGAATAATACCGCGCATTATCACAAACAAAATTGGCGCCTGCATATGCTTTTTCCCAGAATGCACTGGCTTGAGTAAGCAGTGACGTAATTATGGCTTATGGCCATTGTTACAAAGTGGGTACAAAACGTTCTACAACTGCATATATTCTAAGAGTGGCGCGTAAGGAGCACTGTTGGTGAAGAATGGTTTCCCTGCCTTAAACTGTCTTGATGCCTTGGAGACGCCACCTTTTCCGGATTACATATGTCATAGTCTTCGGCACCACTGGAAGGGGTCTGCGCAAGCCTGACAGCTGCGCACAACTCACTGAATTGGTGACTAGGCTCCAGATTCTCGTCGGTTAAATGTAGGTCATTTCAAAATCGGGCGTTACTTCCGGGCAATTTGAACGCGACACGTGGTGGTCAGATCCATTTGAAGGCTGTTCTGTTTTTATATGGAAATCAGTCGACGGTTCTCTGCTAAAACCGTAACCAACATTTGCATATCCATTACCGACTTGTCCATTTGAGGAACTGTTGCTCATCCCATACTTAGCATGAAGGTATTCCGTCCTTTTGACTTCCTTCAGTGTTGAAGGTGAGTGGATAGTGTTAACATCGTGGGAACGGCGTTCCGCGTTTCTGGGGCGCTTCGCGCCAGTCTTTGAAGGAAGCGACAAACGACCTTTGCGGCCTAAGCGGGCGAAAATACAATCACAGCAGGACACAGTGTGCTTGGGTTTGGATGGAGAATAGCTTGGCGACACGGTGCCGTTCATGGTATCCTCTTGCTGAGCGTCGTTATCCTCTACGCCATCATCATCCTTAGGGAACTGCCTCCGTTTGCGGCTCTGCCTCTTCCCCAGCGACGAACGCCGGCACCGTGAACCCAGGAACTTCTTCACCGCGGCCTCTTCCTCTTCCCCCTCCTCGGTCTGCTTGATCAAGCGCCCGCTGGAGCGGTCGTAAATGCCATCCCCAATGCCGTGCTCTACCATATCGGCCCCGAGCAGCTCTTCGTGTAACGGGATCCTCAGCCCCAGGGTCAGGTCTATGAGTTTTAGAATGATAAAAGAAGTGACCAATGTCCAGCCGGTCAGGCAGACCACGGACAGGGCCTGGACACCAAGCAAGTAAAACCCACCTCCCTGGAAGGGACAGAATAAGAATGTGTTTATTATCTTAAAACATAAAGATTAATGGCGCTATCTACAAGTGATGACGAAACCCTTTCCCTTGGGCAAGACTATTGGTCTTTATAAGGAGTAATGACGAAACCCTCTCTTTTAATTAAGATTAATGGTGTTCATTATGGGTAATGGCGATACCCTTTCCTTTGGGTAAGATTAATGCTGTCCATCATGGGTAATCATGAAACTGTTTCCTATGGGCAAGATTAATGACATTCCTTGAGTGATGAAAATACCCTTAATGACGTGCTATCCTTTCCTTCAGGTAAAAAATCTAGTTTCTATGTGATCACTGATATAACTAAAAACGACCATGCTCATTAAAGTCATTGATTCATTTTCTCAGGTTTTTGCTAATAGCGGTGCCTAGAGCAATACTGAAAAGAATCTAAGAAAATTAGTCGTAATGCGGATCAGTGTTTTGGATTTTTCGTAGCGTTAAGCCCACGTAAATATGGTCCCATTCGTTGTTGGTGAGTTTCACTTAAGTCCACTAAAGACCAGAGCCGTTCGCTGGACGGTCTGCCAGCAATCTGTGGATGGCCGTGAGTTTCCGACGGGTTTTGCCCCGTTTCATTCCACCATAATGTTGGCCGCCGTTCTATAAGTGAAATGTTCTTGAGCACGGCGTAAAACACCAATCAAATAAATAAATAATAAACCGAAGCCACGCATATGAAACTAATGATTAGTTTATATAGTGTGAATTTTTTGTATATTCCAAGAAATTAACAAAACCTGTAAACTGAGTATCTTAGTTAGATCTTAGATCTATAACTGCACAATTTATTCCAACAATTGTCTGTTGTAGTTGTACACAGAAATTTCCAGAAAACGACATATTGATCAAACATATCGTGGATCCAGTTATGCTTGTTTATATATCAATTTTGTAGTATTTATTAAGGACTGAAGCTCTGAGGAAGCCATCACAGTTTAATTACGTTTGGGTAAATATCATTTGGAACACCGCCTGATTAAACGTTCTCCAAAATGCATGACGACGCCGTTTATCAACCCTTTTTATCAGGCTAAATGTTTACTGACAACTGGCAATAAGTACTGGAGATATACAGCTGCCTGAAAAAAGAAGCTTACCTCAGGACCGTTGTGCAAAACGTGTAAATATCATTTGGTTAAGAAACCATTTCCATGTATGTACTATATAATATGAACATATCAAACAACATGACGTTATGACATGCTTTCTGCTCATTTTAAAAGTACAATGGTACCAGGGGTAAACGTGGCACAATACCTGAAACAATCCCGCGTGGTCTGTGCTGATGGCCAAAGCCTCTGCTAACATATCTTTTCGAGCGAAAAGTCCTACAGCCAGGAGACTCCACATTCCCGATAAGGCGTGAGTTCCAACGCAGCCTGGAACAGAGAGTGTTACAGAACAGGTTATTAGACACAAGTGCAGTTCTAGTTGGTGGATACGTCTGTCTGAGAAGTAAGCACTTTGTAACTCTCATCATCATCCAATAATTTAAATTATTACAACTGTCATTCAAAATATTAGACATCGGGTTTTGACAGGTTTGCTGACTTTCTTTGCGCAGCAATGAGAAACCTTTCCCTCCTAAATTAATTGAGGAGAAAGCTGCGTAGTGAAATATTCATTCTTGCCTTGGCGGTGATTGTTTCTGGGCCAGCGTAGTACAACTGCATTAAATGAAAACAATGGTTAACCCGACCTGGACCTGAGTCGTTATTGCGCGGGCAAAGACACTCAGTTCTGTCCGCCCAGGCAGTAGAGTAAAGGTGAAGTATGATAAGGTCTTTATATTACGGCTCTGGCTGTTGGTTTGATAATGACTTGTCGCACGAGTGACGTTTGTTTTCCTTCATGTGGTATTAAAATCGATATTGTAAAATTGAAAAAAGCATTGCTCCACGACTACTATGCCTATTGATTGATTGATTGATTGATTGATTTGATTGCTCTTTTATGTCGTATTCAAGAATATTTCACTTATACGACGGAGGCCACATTATGATGGGAGGAAATCTGGGAACTGCTGTTAAGCACATTGCCTATTGAGGCAGCGAGCCAACAATATGGTAGATTCAGTTTTAACCAGACATGCAGGTAAGCTGTTAGACAAACGGAATCACTCAACGCCATGAGGGTCAGAGAACACATACCAACTGGGTCGTCCACTTTCATCCGGTCCAGTAACTCCACCCCTATGTTTGTGATGAGCGCGCCGATTGCGCCAATGACTATTCCTTCCCACGGCTGAGCAAGCGCACAGAAGGCTGTCGGAACAGAAGTTCAATGATTGATTAATGCTGTCTGCTGACCCTGACGGAATGATTATTGCTCGCAATTACAGGTCGTTGTACAGTAGACCTGGGTTCAATCTCATACTCAAGTCTTGGGATGAATTCATATGACGTATATGATGAATGTAAACAGTGTGAAAAGGGACAACATTTGACGAGCACATTTCCTGATACCGGACCAACCACTGCTTGGCCAATCCTGATCGCCAAGACATGATTTCTTGATTTTCTCATAGATTTACCTTACCCAGCCCACCATATTTTCGGTGACGCCTACCTGCGGTCCCTACCCAACTTACTTTACCCCCCGCTTAACCGTGCTGCCCACTAATGACCCCAGCCTACCATCATTACCCGTGACAGCGGTAATGCCTACCTTTGGTGCCAATTATTTTTCCCCCGGCTTACCTGTTATGCCCACCAATGACCCCAAAACGCCGTTAATCATGTATGTCACATCAAATCGGCGTTTCTTTAAAATGTAGCTGTAACAGTAAAGAAAGGACAATTTATGCATAGCTGGTCTTTGTTAGTCCATGGAAGTGGAAATAACATTACATTAACTGTGGTAAAAACAAATGTTGTCAGAGATAACTCTAGAGGCGGGAAAGTTTTGTTGCATTAGGTAAACGCACTCCTCCCCACACACCTCATCGCTTTTCTTTCTCGACCTTTAATGGAAATTTTACTGTGTTGTTTGAGAGTTGTTATAAACCAAGCCATTGTAATATAAGGTTTAAGTTTCTGCAAATTTCAGCATCTGCATGTGAGTTTTGGATATCTGATTGCATAAAAATGTATAAAATACTATTAAAAGTTCACTACAAGACTGGCTAAAGCTGATTTACAGCCAAAACAGTAGCGGACCAACTACTCTAACAGGCATGAAGGTCAGTAGCTTGCTACTGGTGAGTGGTGAGCTAGTCGCGTGGTGCTGGCGATCAAATGGCGTGCTAGTGTGAGCTAGAGGCATGTTACTGGTGAGCTAGTGGAATGCTGCCAGTGAGCTAGTTGCATGTTGGCGATGAGTTACAGGGATGATAGTGATGAGCTAACGACCTGCCGAACGTACGATACTGGCAAGCTGTTGGTGAGCTAATAGCATGCTGGTGGTGAGCTAATGGCATGGTTCTGGTGAGCTAGTAACAACCTGGTGGTGAGCTAGTGACATGCTGATAGTAAGCCAGTGGCAAGCTGGTGGCAAATCAGTGGCATGGTGGTGGTGAGATAGTGAAATACTAGTGACGACTTTAGAAGTGGATGTTACTGTGACTTCAAAGGGGACTGACCTTTGGAGGATGCCGACAAAACCGCCACCCATGGACGCACATAGTGTGGAGACAGCGGATCTGTAAACACAGAAACAAGGCGGTACACCCAATTCAACTCTCACACAGAAATACTATTAAAACCAATTAATTGATAAATAATGCTTTTGTCATTTTCTTACTCATATGATACTTCATTTCTCTGCAGCCTAGCAATCACTCAGCATAAATGACAAAGCAGAAAAGCAGAAAGTGACAGAAAGTAACTCAAACAAATATTTCAGAACAAAAGAACAGAGTTGGTCACAAATTTTGTGGAAGTAGTCCTCGAATGACAGCGCTTTAATGCATCTGCCAAAACTCTGTCCCATCGCATAGGACAAATTTTGCATAAAAAACTGTATGTGATTAAGACGACTGATTGGCTATGGCCCAATCAATCAATGCCTGTCCTACGTGTCGAATACTTTCATAGCTCCGCCCATCCTGTGAACACCAATGCGATCCTTTTTCCCGCGCAATGGCGATTCGGTTTCAAGCTGACTTGACTACTGTTCTCTTACTGCACGAGAAATACGTTGTCAGTTTGTCCACAAAACGTCATCGTAAATGCAAGAATGAACAATATACTACACAGCTTTGACCCGAATTACCTTTGGCCGGAAAGGTTCCCCATTATGCGGCAAGAAGTACCTTGGAGCCAAGTCTGTGATTTGCGGATTAGAATCACACTGTTGCAGGTAAGTCAAAATTCCGGGCAAGAAGTACACACCTACCTAGCTGCCAGTTTCCACTTCTGACCGGATATGCCAAAGGTGCTGCCACAATTGAATCCAAGCCACCCCCACCTACAAATCAAATCCAACATCAGCCTGTCAACATTTCATTTACGATGGTCCACTATCATCTGATTAACTTCAATTTCGAGAAAACTGAGAAAATATCCCGGTTCTAATGCAGTAAGAAAAAAACTGTTGAAATGTTTATGGCTTTTGATAAAATTTTGATGAATGTTTTTTAATGATGAAAATGCTGACTGCTGGAATGATCATAACAGTTATAAAATTAAGATGCTGAAATGCTGGTTTTAATGACGATGATGGGGATACAGTGATGTCAGTGACGTCCAACAGCAAGTTTCTCAAGCGCTTTGTTTAGCTTTGGTTCACATGTACTTACCATAGCATGAACATTCCTAAGATAGCGTTGGTAGGAGAACCCATTTCTGGCGGATTTTTGGACTTGTATCTACCGTGTCTTGGTTTTAACATCAACGTTGCAACAAACGCTGTCACCCCTCCGACCAAATGGACTGGTCCAGCGCCGGCAATGTCGACAGCGCCCATGTCTTGAAGCCAGCCTTTTGTCCCCCACATCCAATGGGCGGGAAAACAAAAGACAAACGTGTTGAACATAGAGAAGATAATATACGACTCCAGTTTCGTTCTTTCCGCCATTCCACCTAAAATAGATGGGAAAATGGGTATTTAAGGAAAAAAGAACAAAAACCATCTACAGAAAATGTGGAGAAAGAAACCTGTCGGTTGTCTAATAATTAGCAATGAGCAAAAGAGGATGCATATAACACGATCGCTTAAATTTTAATACTTAATGTTACGTTTATGAGTAAGGCTAATCATTTTACGAGGGTCAGTCAAGAGGAAATTTGAGCGTTCAACAACACCCTTTTGAAGGTTCGGCTGCAAAGATGAGCGCCAGTCTGAGCCGACTTCACGAGGCGACGAAAATCGGTTAAAATATCTGCAGTCCTTGGTGCCTAACTGCATATATTCGACATATAATTCGACTTTGCTGGCTAAACCACGATTTGCAAAACGGTTCTCAAAATGCCGGTTAATGTTGAGTGGATGACGGGAGGATTTAATTTGCATTAATGACGACAAAAAACGAAGCGTCACATATTGCAGATTGCATGGATAAGTACGACACAAAGCGACAATATATAACCTCTACCGCAGACGTGATACGTTATTTTGGCACTAAAAACACTGCCCATAACTGGTTTAACGGCTTGCACTTCCACTACGTCTAACCCTTCAATGATGCATTTATTTATTTGATTGGTGTTTAATGCCGTACTCAAGAATATTTCACTTACATGACGGCGGACAGCATTACGGTGGGAGGAAACTGGAGGAAACCACGGCCATCCTCAGGTTTCTGGCGAATCTCCCCCGAACGGCCATAGCGGAAGCCAGCATGAGCTGGAAATGGATTCTGTGCGATTGCATTGGTGAGAGGTGCCTGAGCCCTTCGGCCATGGAGCCCCCCCCCCTTCATCAGCTTGGTTGGGTGTTCGAATCCTGCTTGAAACCCTGTTTTTACTGCTGCCTTTTGTCAGGAGGTTTGTGGTGAATGTACAAGATGAGGTACGGTGGCTTCCTCAGGTCGTGATAATTCACGTAAAACATTCTTGAGTGCATGGTAAAACTCCGATCAAATAAACAAAATAAATAAGTAAAACGCCAATCAAATCAAATCAAAAGCGCAGCTTTGCCTCTGGGCTTAAGTTGAGCAATCGGTTTCATCTAAAATGGAGGCAAAATGTACTTTAATCAAGTCTATCGTTTGTGTTCCGGCGTTCGGACTAATTAAAACCCACACTGTACACAGAAGTACGGTTACAGGCTTCATGTACTTCCACAGGGCATGGAGGATTACAGGTTAAATTTATATACAATCATCCATATTTAATAATGGGATGTAAATTTAGCCTCTTTCGGCTAGAGGGGTAATCATTCTTTATGTTCTTCGTCCTGTGTTTAAAAGTTCCGTCAGCAGAGGTGAAGTGTCGAAGTTTTCCATATATATCATTTTTGTGCGAGTGTGTTAGAATGTGTAAATATTGGCATCTACTATATTGCAACATATCAACATTATGTGATGGAAGCTTAGTACGGTGAAAGTCCGCTTTTGGCGGATATGCCATGGCGATGGAATACGCCCAGGACGAGTCATTATAATATGCTAGGGTATATATTATAAACTGTTACAGCTACATTCATGCCTGAGTCTTTTTAATCCGTCTCTAGCTCCAGATAACTTTATTTAACTAGTTAAATGAACTATTATTTGGCAAGTTTTCCAAGTTTTCTGAACAAAGAAGTAAAGATTAACTGCTAATCTATACTCATAATCACACCCTTTTCTGTTTTTCTTCTTTTCCTGGCATTGGGCAGCCACATAAATTATTGATGAACCTTCTCACACAATCTAAGGCTTGAGTGTTATGTAAAAGTCGTGTTATATTTCTCTAGATCCAGAGAGACGCGTTGTCGAGACAAGGCGTAAAATGTATAATAAAGAAATGCTTTGCGCCTGAACGGCTGAAGAAGGAGACAGGTGTTAATGAATTCAGCGGCCTACAAATAACATGTTATTGACGTCAACTGGTCACAAATAGTCACACCGTACTTTTTGTACTCTGCGTTTCCTTGAACTGCTAATGGAGACAGTTAAAGCCATTTCAATATCATAAAGACCACACAGAGTCTGTTCACCTTAGCTGATGCTACACTTTAACAATGGAAAGGCTCACATTGTCCTGAAAATACCATTATTCCCACATGATCGGCACTGAGAGACCAACGAGGTGTACATAAGGCACCTTGTTTCTAAATTCCGGATAAGCCCTTTGCTGTCATTCAACGGAGACTTGCTGACATTCAATAAACGCTCGGAAACCTTTATACCGCAACCGAGTTATAGCTATTGATTCCTTACGTGTCGGATTGGAGAAGCTTTGTTTTGAAAGCGAATGCGTTAAGAGGTAATCTTCCCCTGGGGAAAAGGTTCAGAGGCATTAACCTGCCAAAATAGGTCGGTTAGATTCCAGGTTGCACTGATTGATTGATTGATTGATTGAATGATTGATTGATTTACTTATTTATTTTATCATTTATTTATTTATATATTTAATTATTTACTTAGTGTTTTACGACGTACTCAGGGATATATCACTTATACGACAGCGACCAACATTACGATTGGAGGAAACGGGACACCCAATACTTTCCGGACATTGCTAGCAGACCCTCTCAAGAACGATCCGAAAGGAGCCAGCATGAGCTGGTCTTCATTTCACCACGCCCGTATTGGTGAGAGGTTCTTGAGTAGTTGAGGTGCGCTAGCACATTACCACTCGGTCACGGAGGCCCCAAGAGTTTATCGGAATAAAAGACAAAATTATTGTGATTTCAATCACAAAGTTTAACGTCGAACATACCCGTTATTTAAAATGGGCATCAAAACTTACGTGATCTGAACTCGGTAGAGGTACATTCAGAACATTCACCAGGATTCGAGGATGACAATTTAATAATCATCGTTTCATTAAACTGCCAGTGGAGGCGGTCAAATAAAGGCAGTATTTTTATGCTGGCCTTAGAGAGAGTGTTTATCAAGCCGATGCCTTTTCAGAATGTGACGCACAGGTTTTATTGTCGCATCGACTTTGCGTTATTGATTGATCTGTCAGAACAGTTGATGAAATCCACTGATGTTCCACCGACCATTTCCGACAGTTCATAATCACCCGAACCTATACCATTTCCCGTAATTTGTCATATTTTCAGATACAGATTGTCACTTCACAGTTGTTTTCCCCTGGGCTTCCCTTCCCCACGGGGTCAGTCTATACCACCACCTGACCGATGATAAAACCCATCAACAGGAAGTTACGGAGCATGGGTTATGTCAACAGAGTATTACATTGTGATAATATCTCAACATCATCTGTTTCTCTTTGCTCTGACAGGGGTTGATGAATATAACCCTATCCTATGCATTACAGGATATGCAGAACAGTACATTTTCATGCGTAAGTAACGGTAACAGAGATTACTATGAGTCCGGATTGACTTGAGTAAGTGAAGTTTATAAACTGATAGAACCAATATTAATCACACTAAACATACCGTGGCTGAGCCTGTTAGAGCAGTGGCGCAACGCAATGACTCAGGTGTCTCCCACTAATTCGGTCGCTGAGAGTTCAAGTCCAGCTCATGCTGGCTTCCTCTCCGGCCGTACGTGGGAAGATCTGCTGGCAACCTGCGCATGTCCGCGAGCTCCTAAGGGCTCTGCCCAGTTTCCTCCCACCATAATGCCGGTGAAATATTCTTGAGTCCGGGGTAAAACACTAAATAAGTAAATAAATAAATCAAAATACCAGGTAAAACCAATGCTATGTTTATAGAAATACCGCCTATGTGTAGGGACAAATACATGTGCTTCATTCATATCTTACTTTGATTGATCTTAGTGCTTGTTGTGAAAGACTCACGACGTGAATAAACCCACAACATATGTTACCTCTACAATTCCAAATCGGTGTCGCAGATATTTTACAAATATTCAACCAGCCCAGTGTTTATTAAACTGGAGCGGGTACAAATGATAATATTGCGAGGGTTGGGGGCGGGGATTGACAAGGGAATGATAATTTCCAAGATGGTATATGAAGTCACATCACCACAAGCTTCATTATGGTTTATTGTAACATTCAAAAGGAAGCCGAAATCATAAATATTACATCTTTACCATGAATACATTGCCACCTTGATTTTCCTGTGTTTATGTTTATTACTGGCTTTTAAACCCTGAACTTTGATTTGACCGTTTCATCCTTCACAACTTGGCTTTCAGAACACAGATCTCATTTTTTGCTGTCAGTAACCTAGGACTTAGTCTTTTATCTCTGATCTATATCCTCAACACACCAAATCAACGGTTCGTTTAATGACATCATGATTCCATATAACTTTGTTGTTAGTCCATATTGAAGACCACTTAACGTCAGTCAACACCCAAGTTGTGATATGCTCAAGCTGGCTTCACTCTGTACCGACCGGAAAAGGTTAAACTCCTGGAACGTGTGAGCTATATAAAGCCGTGGAGAGGCATGTTATTAACACGGCAATAGACAAAAAGTTTAGGTATTAATTACTACTTTGCAAATGAACAGAGAGAAGAGAGAATGCTGATGATTTTTTGCTGATGAACACCAGCCTAATAACGCATTAACCTGCTTCGCTGATGAACTTTGCATGCTTTACGAACACAATGTATAAGCAAGACAATTTGAGTTGTTTACAGCTGGGGATCTGTGATATTATTCGTTGGACAAGAGGTATTATTAAGTCAGAGTTCCTCCATACATTATTAAATTAAACCTGTTTTGTGGCGCAAAACCTTGAAACGCTGAGGACATGAAGGGTTAAACAACAGAGTTCAGGGGAAGCAAATACAGCGATTCAGAGTTGTTAATGTGGAAACTGGGTACATTTCCAACCGACACTTGAGCGAATGATGAGGATTTGGTGTATGGATTTAGCAAACCCACCAACACAGCACGAGTGAAACCCGTTTCCCGACAGCTAAAAGCGTGCATCCCTTTGTACTTGGAAGCGCCTCTGGATTCCCCAAGCGCAAACAAGGTTCCTTTGATGAGTGATGCTTACTGGATAACATTCACAATTACCGTTGCTACCTTTATAGTGGATTATGAATTCCCGGGGAAGGGGGGACGGGGGTCGCTCTGTTTGCTTTGGTAAGTGGAGTGCTTGGGGTGTCACGCTAGACAACTTGGCCTGGATCAGTCTGGCTTGAATCATAAAAGTACATGTAACTCTCCAAGGAAGAAGGAACCACACATACAAATGCTACAAGTTTTTCAACCATTTCCTGCTGTCACAGCCATAGCTTTGATTTCCTTGATGTCTCGTGTCTCTGAAGTAAAATTAAATGAAATTTTCTCACAAAAGTTTCTATTCAGTGACCACCGCGATCAACTCCTGTCAGTTTTTATATTAAAACGAAAGAAAGGATAGATCCTCATGCTACTAGAAATACTCACATTTGAGCAGCGGCTTGTCTGCGAGCACACATGTACTTGTTGCACATTTTTGCGAGCACACATGTACTTGTTGCACATGTTTGTCTGCGAGCACACATGTACTTGTTACACGTTTGTCTGCGAGCACACATGTACGTGTTGCACATGTTTGTCTGCGAGCACACATGTACTTGTTACACGTTTGTCTGTGAGCACACATGTACTTGTTACACGTTTGTCTGTGAGCACACATGTACTTGTTACACATGTTTGTCTGCGAGCACACATGTACTTGTTACACATGTTTGTCTGTGAGCACACATGTACTTGTTACACGTTTGTCTGCGAGCACACATGTACTTGTTGCACATGTTTGTCTGCGAGCACACATGTACTTGTTGCACATGTTTGTCTGCGAGCACACATGTACTTGTTACACATGTTTGTCTGTGAGCACACATGTACTTGTTGCACATGTTTGTATAACATAACACAGCACACAGAGTAAAACCAGAGTAGTGACGACAGTGCAATAGTTCGCAGACTGTCACACGTAACCTTTGAAACCCGGGCCCTCATCAGTTCACTTCAACCCAATGGAATGAGGCCTCGGGGACTAAAGGTTAACTGGATAACTCATTGTGCGGGAATACTGCTACGTATAACGTATCGAGAACGTCATGTTTCCAAACAAGTGCATGGTTTGGTTATTTTCTATTACATGTATCAGCGTCCATTTACCGTTTACATTCCAGCTTTATTGGAACCACGGATCATCTATATACAGAGATCATCTATGTCGTATCCCTTTGGTGGTAGGGTAATGCTTTATTGTATGGGCTTGCCCTGAGTTGAGTAGTTAGGCACATATTGTATGGGTAATAGCTCGGGTTAACTATTGCTCCAGACTTATTAACTCGGGAACTTAATCAAACGTCCGGTATAAGCTAAAATATTATCGATCTCCATTCGTTCAGTGACATGCTCATACTTCAACGTCACTTTGATCCTTTTGTACAATGTCTGCGAAGATTTTTTGCGATATATTTTATTCCCGGAGAGATATTCCTCTCTATAACTTCCCATTGTAGATCAAAGTAAAACCAGTTCTGCTGTGCGTCTTACAATAGTTCAGGATCTCTTACTGATTCATTCGACTAAAGCATTCGAATCCAGTCGTCGCGTGTTCGGATATGAAGAATTCGCGCCATGATGGTAGTAGGTTTATGAACCTGACAACTGCCGATTTGGGGCCACTGTAATCCCCAGCCAATAAACGTACAAAGCGGTTTACCTTTCAGCGCAGCAGTCTTGGTGCTGAGTAAGAAAGCTTTCAATTTATGTTGTAAAAATGAAGACAATACATACATTTCTAACAGTATAGCAGTTACAGGAAATCCACAGTGAAACTGAACCTTAGGGAAACAGTGGCTGCCCTTCATTAGGTACTAGATAACAATTACGCGCAGTGTTACCTATTCCTAGTAGCAAAAGCTTTTGGTGTAAACGAAGGCAAAATGGAATATCCTATATAATTGATGATTTGGTATAAACCATTCTTTTCACCCTTAGCACATGAAACAGACTAGGTAGTACATATAGTGCAGCTGATCGTGGCCACAGGCGACAAAGATCAGCGATAGCCATCGCATATCGTGCAAAATCTGCCTTATACACCTGCGCTAACTGTCTGTGGGGCCTTTGTGGCAATGCCAGTCGTTAACGACGCACGCGTGGCAGTTTGCGCAGTCTAACATTTCACCAGTATAGTGTGGGTATTTGTACGCCCCGCGTGGAGGATTCCCTCAATATGGTGTGCATATTTGTACGCCAAGTTGGTGAAGTCTGGCGGTAAATTGCTAACCAAAGCACTCCGATTTTCTTTACCAATCACACTCTTTGAGTACGGCTATAAACAACAATAAAATCAAATTACTCACCGGAAACTATTGTGGTGGCTGTCGTGGCAAATGACGCTTGGAAAAAGAATTTGGAATAAATCCATCCTATTTTTTCTTCTGTGTCATCCGAGTTCACGAAGAAATCCCCCCAGCCACAGAATTTGTTCACGTACGGTTCCATCTCCCCGAAGCTCAGGCCGTAGCCGAACATCCAGTAGGTCAGACCCCCGAATATCACATCGACTGCATTCTTCACCATAATGTTTACCTCGTTCTTCATGGACACGGATCCGCTTTCCAGTAACCCGAATCCTGCAAAGAGAATCGGCACAATAAGCATGTTGGCCTTGGGCGTGCTACAAGGAGTGCACAATAAACATGTCGGCATTAGATCTGCTACAGGACTGGGACAACACTATAAACATGTCGGCACTGGATGTACTACAAGGAGTGAGGCGGCGCTATAAGCATATCGGCATTGGGTGTGCTACAAGAACTGGGACAGCACTATTGACATGTCGACATTGGGTGTGCTACAAGGAGTGGGACAGACTATAAACATGTCGGCACTGGGTGTGCTACAAGAACTGGGACAGCATTATAAACATGTCGGCATTCGGTCAGCTACAAGGAGGCATAAACAGGACATAACTGAAAAAACGCTGAAAGCGAGGTTAAACCCCAATCAAACAAACGAAACCAAACAAAACAGACTTCCCAGGTCGTATATTTGAGGTAAACTTTTAAAAGTGATGACTTCAATATGGACAAATGGATGCAAACACTTCAAAAAGTTTGGGATCATAGTAATTGTACAGAGTAAATGTATAATTACCGATTTGAATAAAATCAAGGGAAATGTTATAACAGTACAAATGGTACTGTAAGTGTTTATTTATGTATTTCAACGTTGCAATCAAGAATCTGTTACTTATACGATGACAGCCGGCTGTACATAAGTAGAGGAAGCATAGGTCTCTCAGAGAAAATCACCGACTTTTTGCTAGTCACTGACGAACTTCTCCACGTCTGACACATGCATGTCGATTTTGAGTGACCATGTAAAACCAAACAAGGAAGCTCCGTTGACCGCTTCCGGGGGCAACTGAATAGTGGTAGTAGGTTCTTAATCCAATAGCCAAGGCCCACCCGTTCGTCTGACAATACCAAAGGTAGACATTATTCTCAACTCGCCCTGCCCTGTCGTCGCAGCACTTTGTCATTGTCAGGATGTATTCCTTACTTAGAAATCATATTCTTAGCGCCTGTTATAGCCGGTCTTTTATTCCAAGAGTTTATAATGCAGTGTAATCATGTCGTCGCGTGCTTATCATCACCGTAATGATACCCAAATATCTAGACTAATATTTACCGAGTCGGTCTTTTCGTACTGGTTGCCAATGTTTTAGGCATGTCATGCATGCTAAGCGCCTCGCCTAAACTTCTCAAAAGTCAAAACATTTCGTAGGAATTTTGTTTTTCAGTTTGTTAATGGCATAGTATTTTTTATGTATGGATGCTTGAAACATATTGCATTGGGGAAGAAAGAATGACTTCGAAATGAAAATGTACATTTATACTGTATACACAGGAGATATTACCAATATAGAGACTGTACCTCTGGTATGTCAGGGTATTGATATGGTTATTGCATCGTTATTTCTAACAAACTTAACTATTCGAGGTAAAATGCTGTTGATCTCTTGAGCTTTAGCTGGACCAATAATATATGCGGCTGATATGTTTACCTTCGCCACTTGGGCATCGAATGAGCTGGGATCAACAGAACAAAGAACAAGAAAATAATGAATAATGCAGCGTTCGTCTTTCACATTTAACTATCTCCGTGCATCGGAAGCACCGGAAGCAAAGTCTCCAGGCACCAAACCCTGCATCATAGAGCCTTTATGATTTTTATCTAGTCTATCCATTAGCCTAGTCTTTGGGCATCCTAAGAGAAAGTCGTTAGAGTCTGTTTGTATACTATATTCCCGATGCGAGATCGATCGGTGTAATCACGTTTTGAGTTGGGCATTGATTACCCATTTGTTTCATACAGCCATGCTTTTACTACAGTCCTCCACGCTATTTTACTTAATATACCCGCAACAATTTTGTGCTTGTGACAATAGTGGCGTAAATAGCTATTCTGGAAACCCCTTCAAAATCGATGTAAACCAGCGCTATTTATTCTTTTTCCCGGCAACGGAAATGATGGCAACATCAAGGAAAATGAGTATAGTATAACACACAACAATGTAATGAGTGATAGAGCTGGTCCTATTCAAGAGGCAAGAAAACTGTGTCTTTCTCGCCATGACCCCAAAATGTTGCAAATTAATCTTGTGGGTAATTATTCATTAAAAAAAGTCAAAAAAAAAACAACACACACACAACTAAAATGATATATTACAATTCGTTATCTTGTGTTGTAACAAACCGTAACGGTTGCAACACTGGGTAACGTGAGGCAAGCGAGGTTCTACGAAACCAAGTTTAGCCCGTCAACTGTCAAACAGCACCCGACTTATAATTCTAGTCGGACTCATTAAAACAATGTCAGCATCCCCGTATCAGAAAGATGCGTGCAAATTGGTGGATTTGAGATAATGTTTGTGAAGAGAAAGCAAACATGCACAACAGTGTCCCACATATCATCAGAGTTAATTATGCATGTTCGATTCACTGTGTACTAAATTTGTACAATAACCCAATTAATAAACATTTGTCATGGACAATTCCCATTCTGTATTATGTTTACTCAAATGTTAACACAAAGAGGACTTCACGTAAAATATTGACGACCGCTAATACATGTCGTTGGTGGGGTAACGGTACCCTTGGTTACATCATGGTGCGTTTGCTAAACTTGTTGGCTGACTTGACTTAACTGACCCCCCAAAAAAAAATCCAAGAAAGGAAATTGAATGTTCTTGGAGTTTTCAAGGAGAGCGCAGAATTGTTCTTATTTCCATTCAACCACAAACGTATTAAAACGTTTTCTGTGGGCTTTGAGACCCAGACAGTTTTGTATGCTTAAATTGCTTACAGAACTACAAGTACAGGCAAGTAAATATATATATTATATTAAAATATTTACATATCTCGCTTATTATCACTAACCTTGCAACAGCACAGATTCTAACCCTAAAACTTACCTGAGAACACTTGAGGCTCGAATTAATACCCCTTCCCCAATCAGATCAGTGGCATCCTTATCCTAAATTACTGTAATCATTTGAAGATATCATATACATGCCCTAGAGCAGAAAATCATTATCATGCAGACTGATGAAATCGTTAGAAACTGATGTCATTTTCATACCAGACATATTCATCACTACCGGATAAAAAAACGACAAGCCGATTAATAACGCGATTATGACGTAATAATGGCATCGGTTTAGAAATTCGCGTCAAGCAACTATTAGTACATTCAGGTATTTAAATGGTTATGTTTCCGGCGCAAATTGCACTTGCATTAAATTCACCACCTGTCTGTCCCTGAATGCTTTATATTATCGATGGCTAACCTCCAGCGATATGCAAACAAACTTAGATTATAGCCCTTTTGCCAAACATTTCTGTCATCTGCATGCATAACGTATCTCTTTACGTTTAAAAGTGCAACAGTTGTGAGTAGAGAAGTGAAAATAAGCATACAGCCATTCTATAGCAGTATCATACTGGCAAAATTTGAGGTATGACAATTACCTTTCTTATGGCAAGCGACTTAGCTTTTAAATCATTTAGTATTTATTGACATCTTAAAAATACTATAAGATATGTCAAATTCTATGAAAGATATCAACAAATGCATTGGTGATGGATTTCAACCCGCGGACACTTTGATCAGGAGCCTAAAGGCTGCAAAGAGATGCATATTTTGTACAGTAAAATGACCAACACCCAACGCGTTTAATGGGTGATTAAACTTCAAAGAAGCGTGGTTAATAAATATGCACATATATTTAATTATTTAACATAAGTGTCTAAAATATGCATATAGGCCTATACCATAATGCTATAAGTGTTTAGTGTCTGACGCATAAAAGTGTTTATAAATGATACACCGAAATTTACAATGTTGGTCACTCTGACACTGGCCAGCCTGGCATCTCCAAAAATTCCTGAGTATGGCGCTAAGTAAGCATCAAATTATATAAATAGATAAATACAGGATACCCCTTCCTTTAGTTCAAGTGACTATATAAAGCTCTGCACAAAATCGCTACCCTGTACCGCAAGGAACAACAGCTTTACATAATGATCTCAGCTTTCAACATTTATACTCAAGGGATGACTGGATTCCCGTTGTGTAATTGCAAGCTATAAATTGTGCATGTTGATTCACATCAATAGCACCATTAATTGGTTGGGGTCACATAGGCTTAGCTGATGGCATCTCATTTGTTTACACCAAAATGTAATAAGGATGCTTTAATAAATAATAAACAACGTAACCCAAACTATACCATGCATCTTTTCTAAATCAGTCCATATCTGGTGAGTGATTCCTATGGCATACAAAAAATCTAATGGTCATAGTGTTTATCTTTGTCTGCTTTGTGTGCCTGTATACATTTCTTGCGTGATTAGCATCTCAGTATGTAACCTGCAAAACTGATTGCCTGAAGCTACTGAAGTAACAAATAAATCCTATACATATACAACCGACAAAGGTAATGTCAATAATGGAACCAAAGGGAGGACAACATCAAGGCCAGTGGTGCTCAGTTCTCAGTCGTGAAATTAACATCAGTTCAAGTCAAACTTAACAGATCAGTCCAGCATGAAAATAACACAAGACGACAGGTGATGTATATTACATGGATATTACCCCATTTCAGTTATTATCGTGTTGGTCTAATAACTCAGATAGGTTACATCCTAAACTAGAAATAATCCTTCTTGATTCGTCGGGCGTACGTCGAGATTAGATACATACGAGCCATTTTGTTCTGTTGGATTCCTTTCAGAGTCAACCGGTAAGGTCACTTGATCACGTGCAAGCATCATGTGATTTAGAATCACGTAACGGTTGGATATGTTGTCGTTGTCAAACATCTAGGTGCCGCCGTGTTGAGGCTACTTCGATAAATGACATCAGCTTTCCGTCTCTGATATGCCGTACATCTTCCACGGTCATTTCCAAGGGTTGTGATTTTTTCACTGGCAGCTTTTAAAAATACTGTCCCATTTCTATGACGAGTATCAATGCGCCAATGAATCGTAACTGCGTGCGAGAGCTGTCTTAGTCTCGACAATAGAAGGTCTCGCGATAATGCAATTGAGACAGGTTAAAGTGGTTTCAAAAATGCCCTTTACGATTAAGCAGTACACCATCTCCAAACACAAGAACCGCAGCAGCCAGAATGTACTATCAGGACTAAAGGTGGATTTAGACAACTTTGAGCGTTCCACTTCAAACATTCGCACTGATGACGATTTCTCGCCGATTCTCAGCATGGGAGGATAGGGCAAATAATGGCCCGTCTGCAAGGGGTCGGTATAATGTGACTGGTAATTTATTTATTTATTTATTTATTTATTTATTTATTTATTTATTTGTTTGTTTGTTTGTTTGTTTGTTTGTTTGTTAGTTAGTTAGTTAGTTAGTTGTTTGATTGGTGTTACAACGTACTCGAGAATATTTCACTTATACTATGGCGACCAGCATTATGGTGGGAGACAACAATGCAGAGTCCGGAGGGCAATGATGTGACTGGTATCCCGTGTCTTGAAAACTGAGTTGAAAATAGGCAGAACTCTGACTATGCCTGCAACTGAGAGGTGACCTCCAACAAGATTGACTGATCGATTTGTACTTCCCAAGCAAATAAACTGCCCATCTGGATAAGTCATCAAGTGCAAAAAGCATATTCCTGGTGTATTCACCAACGGCCATCCACCTGTACTTTTTCTCGGAAATATACTTTTGTCCGACCGAACAGGGCCAAAAATGATTACTGACATCAACATTAAACTTTGAAGGACGGGCATGAACAGAAAAACCTTCCTTTTTGTCACAATCAAGATAATTTGAAATTGAAGAATTTGTGTATGTTTTAGTTCATGTCATTTTCTGACAGGGTAATCTAGCACAATAAGAAAGGATTTAACTTGTCTTAATGTGTTCTCTACATTCTCTATGCTGCAAGGATTACATTGGTGCTCCGTGGTCATTTAGGTGAGTAAAATAGGGACAAAAGGAGAGGCGGCCACAGATTTGAACATTTTCTGACAAATGCCACATTAGGAAAGTCTTAAGCGTCAAGGCTTTGCAACGTTTATATCGGTTGACAGAACCAGATAGGGCTTAAAGGTATCACTGTTTTGATCAAAGTTCCATACAGGCCTAGCGTACCAATCTAGTATGCATGGGTAAGTGAAACCATTCATGTAATATATCGAAAATGAGCAAAACTGACTGATACAAGGTCACTTGGAGCCAAAAATGTCATGTCAAAAGAGCGACCAGCGATCAAGAACAAAAACACAATGGCTAAAAACAACAACATCAGCAACAACAACAACAGTTCGTCGCAGTCAAAGTCCATTGTTTAGACCTACACTGTACCCGTGTAAAGACGCTCTTAATCAAGTGCATCAAACAGACTACCTGTAGCCGATGTTATATATATATATATACACATGTCTGGTATATGCACTTAGCTCTAGGTAAATGCTTCAAGTAATACCCGTCATCACCAGAAAATGCTTTCATGTTAAGCGGTGTACATCCGCACATGGCGTTAACAGAACAGAAAATTAGTTGAGAAACTCATTTGACAGATTGTCATTTAGTAACCGGTGACATCTGCAAGACAGATCATTATCGGATTTTTCGATATTCACTGACTTCATGAAACGCTGCGTGCAGATCTGTTTACGCCCGTGCGATGTCCAGCTGGGACAGTTACAGCCTGTAAGTGCCGATATGCGTATAACTTGAAATAGTAAACACAGTGCGCATAAAACATCTGGCATCTCCATATACGTAGTTGATTATTGTTTTGTCACCGCTTGAACAAAGCCGTCCACTTAACTATCAACCATTGGTTAATAATTCTACGACAACATTTGGTTCTGAGCCAGCGGTGTTTTCCCCTCTGGCTACGGACAGGAACACAATCGGGAGGTCGCACAAGCGGAACCTGATATCCACCACAAAGCAGGTGTTGAATTGAGATGTGTGAGCGGTAGCTTTCTTGTGACTTTCGGGTTTACACGTTGGGCGTCAATAGCCCGTGGTCAGACACTGGTTACTCCATCCCCTGGGATGTATCAGACTTCATTACAGGTCATTATTTCCCACGTATTCACAACCAGACCCCACGCTCTTTGCCAGCGCTTTAGCACCCTCACAAGGTGCTCTGTGGCTTTTGTTTACGATGAGATACGTTAATTAAGTCTTTTGAGCATGATTAGTGTCCAAAGACAGGGAAGATAATTTCCTTCCTGACCGGTTCCCCAGCGACAAGTCCTTAGTGTTGCTTGAACAGCCTTCCTTTACTTAGAAAACGCCAGGAAGTGTGGGAATAAAGAAAACTCGTTTCTGATGCACACCTATGTCTTACAAATAATGCAGTAACGAACTCTTAAAAATCATAAGATATCATTACAGATATTCTATCTACAGCATATATAAGGATCTCATGCGAGTGGCCATCGCATATGAAAGTTATGAAACGAGTTGGGCAAATTCTGAGCTTGTTGCGAGCGTTACCGAGCAACAAACACAAAATGTAATAAACGAGTTGCATAACTTTCATATGCGATGACCACAAGCCTGAGATTCTGTTTATCACATAACAGGGTCGGGAAATTGACGAGAAAACAAGAACAAAGGTCACATACCTCTGCATAAATTTCACGACAAAACAGGCAGCACGTGTATGTGCCGCATCGCTACTTCAGCAGCCAGCCATGTCTCCGCAGCAACAGTAAAATAGTTCAGTTAAAACGTTTAGTGAATCTAAGGAATTTAAGAGAGTTAAGCATAGCGAAAAGACCTTGCCCGTTCGCACTTGATTGAAACGATGGATTTGAAACTGTTCGACAGACTGGAGAATATCTTGTGAATTCCTCCATGCACATGTATGTCATGTGACTCTTTCAATATCTGGATGGTGCTGTTTTCAAGTTGGCTGTTTTTATGGCAGTCTTAATACAGTTCGCATAAACGCTGGACATTTTACCCGACAGGCCGTGGACACATGGACTGAAAGCTTCGGCTTCAATTGTATCTCGAAATTGGCGGAGAATTTGGAAGTTGACAGAAAATTTGACAACCCTGAAGATTGTTTATACAACTGTAATTATTAATGGATTTGGCGTTTTTGTGGTCCAGGATTCGCATTTTTTTTTTGGGGGGGGGGCTCGGCGGAAAACTGTTATCATTCAGTTCACGAACGCGTTGTTTAGTTCACTATGCTTAGTGAGGCGTACGTTTGTCTCACGAGATATCAGCAGAGGCATTCCTCGTCATTAAGTCACCTTATTTTTATCGTGCAACTGGGAGCCCAAAAATAAGGTAAATGTGTTGTGTTTGAGGCTAAAAAAATGAAGTTGTTTGATCAACAAAAGTCGTGAACAAATAAAGCCTGTCGTCTGCTCGTTTTCAGACAAATTGGAACTTGAACTGTTGTTCATCTCTTAGCAAGTGGAATCGGTCGAATGGTAAATCGACGTGACAGACGCTTCCATAAATTTAAAGGGTGATATATTTCACTAACAGCTTTCTCTTCAAATACATTTCTAATTTTTGCTCACCCCCGTTTATCAGTTTCAACAACACAAACATAGTGCATGTAGGCTGACATGACATAACGTGTAGGATTTTATTTTTCCCGCGCTCTGCAGCCGAACAAATCCCGAAATGTTATGTCCCTAGGGTATTATGAAGAGTGTGTCATGGGCTGGCATGAATAAAAACTGTGGCAGTTACGTGACAAATTAAGGTAAGATATATCCATAATGGCTGTCACCGTACATCGACAACCCGTCTGACGTAAAGTCGCTAGAGGTTACAACACGTGCTGTTTTTATTGTTTCTATTACGACAAATTTTACAACTGCTGAAAGCGCCGTGTACGCAGAACTGAAAAGATTTCATTTCAAATAGGTTCAGAATTTGTGACCAATATGTGAGAACACATGAATGTCGCAGAAAACAATCTCAGCTATAATGATCCACGGCAATGGCCTAATTCACGATAGAACTATGGCATAAATAATCCCCGTCACAATATGCTACACCTGTCTGACAACTGACAGCTGTGAATATACATGTAGATAGTCATATGTCATGAATAATCCCGGGCAAAGAATACTACACCTGTCTGGTGAGTGATGGATATGAAAAGATACAGGTATATGTCCTAGTCACAACATGCTACACCTGTCTGCTGAGTGATGGATATGAAAAGGTACGGGTATATGTCCTAGTCACAACATACTACACCTGTCTGCTGAGTGATGGATATGAAAAGAGACGGGTATATGTCCCAGTCACAACATGCTACACCTGTCTGCTGAGTGATGGATATGAAAAGATACGGGTATATGTCCTAGTCACAGCAAACTACACCTGTCAGGTGAATGATGGATATGAAGAGAGACAGGTATATGTCCCAGTCACAACATACTACACCTGTCTGCTGAGTGATGGATATGAAAAGATACGGGTATATGTCCTAGTCACAACATACTACACCTGTCAGGTGAATGATGGATATGAAGAGAGACAGGTATATGTCCTAGTCATAACATGCTACACCTGTCTGGTGAGTGATGGATGTGAAGAGAGACAGGTATATCGCCTAGTCATAACATGCTACACCTGTCTGGTGAATGATGGATGTGAAGAGAGACAGGTATATGTCCCAGCCACAGCAAACTACACTACAGTGGTTGATATGAAGAGAGACGGGTATATGTTCCAGCCACAACATACTACACCTGTCTGGTGAGTGATGGATATGAAAAGGTACGGGTATATGTCCTAGTCACAACATACTACACCTGTGTAGGATAACCCCAGACAGAATATTCTACGCCTGTCTGGCGAGTGATAGGTACAGAGAGAGACTGGTATATTTCATGAATATTGCCAGTCACAATGTACCACACTTGTGTGGCAAGTGACAGGTGTGAAGATGGACGGTTGTATGTCATGGATAATCCCCATCCACAATATACTACACCTAACTAATGAGTGATAGGTATGGGGGACAGACAGGCATGTGCCACGAATGACCTCGGTCACAATTCATGTACTACACCTGTGTGACGAATGATAGGTAAATATCGAAGGTAACTGATCTTCATTGTAAGTCATGCCATTACAACAGCACCATGTAAATGTCGATGAAATACAATGATTTAGTACTAAGCTTTTCAAATCAATGATCCGTAGCTACGAATATGTTAACTGGTTGTACTAAGCTTTTCAAATCAATGATCCGTAGCTACGAATATGTTAACTGGTTTTTCAAATCATCAATCATGTAAACAACAGGTGACTGTCACAGACACAACCGTCAAAATATCACACGCGTGGGGTTCAACAACTGAACACAGCGAAAGTCATCATATATATGAACAGGCGAATGTCCCAGACAATATCACAATACCCGCTACCATATCATACGTCGCAGGTAAATGCCCAAAATCCAGTTATGATTTATCGCATCACGGGTTTCACGAACGGCGGTAATGTAACACAGTATTAAATGTCCAAAATCCTAAGTTATGATCTATGACGTCTCCTGCCTCACGAACGACAGGTTAAATGTCCAAAATCCTCAGCTATGATGGACAAGATAAAACTTCTGGAAAGAGACGGGCAGGTGTCCCAAATCGTCATGACTTTACTATATGTGGCATCACCTATCAGACGAACGAGAGGTGAATGTCCAAAATCCTCAATTACGATGTATGGCATTATTTATCTGACGAACAACTGGCACTTGTCCAAAATATTCAATAATAATCTACAACAACATACTTCTGGTAAATGACAGGTAAATGTCCCAAATCCTCAGTTATGATCTACCGCATCAGCTTCTGACCAACGACAGGCCAATACTACGTGATTTAAGTTATAGGAAGTACATAGATACACAAATGTGTAATGAACTTGTAATGTAACAGTACAAAATGCTCAGTCATAACATATCGCATACAGAACAAAGACAGATGTCAAAAGGAAAACAACTCAGCTGTATGATACCACATCACTCATTACATAAAATATAAGCAGATATCCAAGAAACCTAGACTATGTACGGTATTAAAGCATCACCCTTGTTTATATATATATACATGTAATAATATTGTCTCCGATTGAAAAAGGTAATTGCCTCAATTCATACTTCGATGTCATATTTTAATTGTGCAATTTTGTATCATTATGATGTCTGTTAACTTGAACAGCTTTACTCCGTAAGATTCGGGGCCTGATTTGAACAACTAACGTTGGGATACCGTTACAGCCCCATACAACTCTACAAGCTGGCGGATAATACCTTGTCGCCCTCGCGCCGTGTTCTGGATTCGGGGGGTAAACAACGCAAAAGCTGCAAGTGCATAGAAAAACGGAGAGACTCACCCGATTGCATAGTAAAGATGATAAAGGTGGAAGAAAGTATCCATATTGAGTCGGATTGTGGGTCGGTAACCGTGGGAGGTAGAGTGCTGTTCTCCGCCGATAGTATTCCACTGACGTTCGGATCATTCATTGGGCTGCTCCAAAGGTATGTCCAAGAGGCCCGTTATTCCGTTATTGCCAATGATGTCGTCCTGAGCCTCCTAGTTCAGACTTCTGTATATTTTCATCAGACAGCCTGTGCATGAATTACAGCGATATTGGTAAATTCGCTGTAAATCCGCTCCAGTCTGGCCGCGGACTTTAGGAGTTACTACAGGCTGTAGGTAAAACCAAAGCCGCGCGACGACTAACAATTAATCTGTAGCGGGACCACGCAGAGCGCATGCGTATGGGGACTTCCACGGCAGACATCCACGGCCAACTGCTGTCTCCGCATGCCACGTGATCCCCGACGGCACCTATGCCTGGTACTTCCTTAATTAAGAGGCTACTTCCCGGCACACGCATCAAGTAAAAGTTTTGTCAACTGTATGCACGTTGTCGCGTTATGAGACAATGATGCATACAGATGGGGGCGTATTATTGAGAAAATGTTCCAGGTGAAACATCACTCAGATTTATATATGCTACAGTTTAACTTACTGGCTTCAGAAATCTCCATTAAATCATTTTTAAAAAACGAGCTTT
Source organism: Acanthopleura granulata (assembly GCA_016165875.1). Taxonomy (NCBI): domain Eukaryota; kingdom Metazoa; phylum Mollusca; class Polyplacophora; order Chitonida; family Chitonidae; genus Acanthopleura; species Acanthopleura granulata. Next base: position 20,455,024 of record JABBOT010000008.1, read on the forward strand.
ATCAGTCGGTAAAAGTATATGGTTAACCTATAACAAAACGTCGTAGTAAAAAAACTCTCCATTAAAAAGTCTAAAAAGAATAACGTTTTTCGTTATTTGTGCAAAATACCTTCACCGGCGAGGGCTTTTGGAGAATTGTTCGTTTTTCTTGTAAGTATTACAATGCTGCTGACAGTGACATAACAGAGAAACCTTGACTATGTACGGTAATAAATCATTTAATGACGAGTGGCAATCCACAGAGAACCCTTTTACGAACAACTGAAATTAACATGCAGACTGTAATGTGTCCTGTTCGAGAAGTCTATGTTTTTACTACACTAAACCCGGTATTTCTACGACGGTTTTAGCACTACTGTTGCTTTAGTGGTATAATACTTGTAATAGGTGTGGAGTTCACATTTATTATTATTATTTCACATGATGATATTACAACCATTATGACCGCTTATATTTCACAGGGAAAACTCCTGGCAGCTTGTTGCCAGGTTTTCCGACCGTAATTTTACGAAAATTTTATAACAGCTATTCACGGGGAGTGGGGAGGGGCACCTGTTTGTACGCGAGAAGCGACCGGGTGCACATTCTGTTGCCCTTCAGTGAAAGCAACATTATTACCTCTGCTATTTGTTTCCAACAGACCGAATAAACAAACACGTAGAACATCTGTTGTGAGGCAGTTCATGCCCTGATATCACAGAAATACAAACATATCCACAGGTGGACATTAGAAATCTGCATAACTGCGAATAATGTCACATTCATCTAAGTATAATTCGGAAACTGTACCTCGCAGGAATTACAGCGTACCTAAACTGCACAATGAATACTTTCAAACTTTACTGTTTGAGTCTTCATTTGTGATTTTGTTAAACTTTCATTTTATTGGTGAAAGGAAGAGAAACAAATTCACTGGCACATCTGTTACAAATAAGTGTAAAAAACAAAATAGAAAACAAAGCCTAAATCAACACCGGCATTCGTTTTATGCAACCCTCGCCTCCCACTTGGTTAACCATGTGAAGTCAAGATTTGTTTGAGTTTACGGGTGTCAGACTATACGTGTTCCAAATCTGTGTGTAATTTCCACTTTAAGGTGATGTCACACGCCCGGTTTCGTCCATCCATAAATTTGGTTACTCATCTCATATGTGACAAATTGTAGAGTACGGCGTTAAACAGCAATCAAACGATTTATTACACAAACTGTTAACTTAATGGAGGTAAAGCATGCACGTGATTAGTTGACTCATTGTGGTACGTTGCCTAGCAACACCTATGATATATGCGATACTACCTCTGCCATATGTTGATATTACGTTATTACGTAACACACCTGCGCCGAGCTTCAGCCGAATGTTTAATTCGGAAATACAAAGTGGAACCTAAACCTTGTATACATTCTAGAGCAAGAGAAAGACCATCGGGTGAGAATTATTTGAAAAGTGAATTATGTCAATTGCTAGTAGTCCTATTCCGTAAATCTGATCAGATGTAGAAACGCAAGCTTTTTCTTTCCTTACCGATTAACATGGCGAAAATGGTGATGGTCGACTCGAGAATCCAGATGGCATCGCTGGAACTGTCTCTCACCCAACTGGACGACACGACGGCGTAAACAGAGGAGCAGTTGCCCGCCTCTGGTGATCCACACCGGCTGGACATGGTCGCTAATATCTCCGTGACTCGGACCCAGTCAGTGAGACGGCTTATAGTCCGATATCACTGTCAGTTACCGCACACCTGAGAGATGCTTTAATAAATGTGCTAATGTGCAAGTCCGATACGCACGCTTCGTGCGACCGTTGGCCGGTGGATAACCCCCGCGGTCGCTCCCGATCTCTCTGCTCCCGTCTCCCCTTTCCACTGCCGGTGCGGAACTGTTTCTTCAAACAAAAGCGATTACGCAGCATCTTCCATTTTACTAGGTAATAATTAATCTCAAATGTCCACTCCAATAACACTTGCCCGAGGCCTACCTGTAACCGAACTCTCTTCGTGTAAGCAAGAGACACGCGCCACTGTACAATAGGAGTTTGCGTGCACTTCAAATTATCACTTAAATATCCCTTCTCTGACATTAGGTACTGTTCATTTGATTATTTAACCCTTAATACATTAGGAACCGTGGTCATTAGCCCCACGGTGTACAACTGATTCCACCGAACATATCGTCTCCACTATGAAATGCTGACTTATGTAGCCAGGCTATGGTCTTTCATTTGCGTAAAGAGAACAGCTAGTCCTCAAACACGTGATACTGCCGATTCAAATATAGAAATACATACTTATTGAAATTTTCTGACAGAATTCTGGGGAATTTTACCTCCCACATGGTCATATTCAATGATGGTACCTTGGCTCACAGCACACAATAAGCATTGGAATCCGAATATTGAAATCTGGCTTGACAGCTTATGAGGAATATACTGATGGCCATTTTAATTTAACTTTTTATCTATGATCCAAATCCAATTTTTACGTTCCAACAGGGCACTTATTTAAATGCAAAGAAATCCACTGCAACTGCAATTTCCAGGACACAAGGGGAACGGCCACTCAGACACACACAAAGATTGTGTATAATTACAAATCTAAATTCCAGCAGATGAATGTGTATTCTGAATAACAACCGTACCTTTCGCCTCAAATGTGCCATAAATGGATATGATTAACATTTTTAAACATAGAACCTACAGTTGGGCTTATTCGGTCTTCATCAAGAGATTGGAAGAAATGATCCAAAATATAGAAGGGTCCGAAGTGGTATCACATTGCACCTACATTTTAACTGACATCCTCGCTATTAACATCACTGAGATTAACATTTGTGAGTTTGAAAATATGGAAGTCACTGGTATAATAGGTAAGTGACAGTTTCAGAGAAATATCCCTCGTAAATCGTGTTATCATATGCTATTTATGTCCGTTATGTTACACTTGGATATAGACGACAGACTGTGTCCTTGTTTTGTTTTAAAAATATCCTTAAAAGCAAAACATTTCTCTTTTTTGGCTTTTTTTTTGGCTTACCAAAACACCTTCCTCTGCTCTCCAACTTTGGAAGCAAATTTACATGACAGGGCTATACCCAATGGGGAAATAATTCAAGTGGCCGCATTAACAAGGATCAAGGTTCACGCGTGACAATATATATGTGTGTGTCAATGAAAGACCGCTGGACACTATAATACTAAAACAGTATCTTTACGTTTTCAGATTTTTTGGATAACTACATATATACATATGATGCGAATTTTGGATCAACCCACTTGTGAATGACGCATCAGACTTCATTTTCATCTCCAGCAACGTAGTAAACGTTATTGTGTTTCATTTCTGTACCCGAGTATAGACATTATACTAAAGTAATTGTAACGCTAATTTTATTAATGAAACCGGTCTTTGTGAATCAGACTGTCGATACTGTGTTATAGATGGGTGACCTTGACTGTGACTTGGGTATTTGGCATATATACTACATTAGTTTTCTGAAGAAGTTTTCCTAATGGTGAAGACAAACGTTTAAAAACTCAAACCTAAGTGCCGCATCACTCCATGGCATTCAGCATTATCCATGTCGTCTACACAACTTGACCTCAGAATTCAATTCAAGAAAACAATACAACTGTCAGTTATAAAATATTAGCCATAAACTCCTTTAACTCGGGTTTGCCAATTACAAGATGGCGGACGCACGAACCGCTGATCCGTGCACCTCGTCAATCATACTGACATGTAAAACTGACTTTTGATGGCTAGTTAAATACCAGCACAGAAGTAAATGACAATATACGACTGCGGTAAAGCAAATTATAAATAAACTGCTGAAACCGGCACATGAAATAATAATGGTCTCCAGCTAGAACGATTTTTTAGTGCTGATATTATGGTGTTTGAATGTAATACACTTTCAATGCACATGAGGCCTGGTCCCTTTGCATTATTTTCACATGATTTGTTACCAGATGTGATGACAAAACAATATAGTGAGTAACTGTAGACCTGTGAGGACTAATAAAGTACAATTAACATCACGGCACTTACTTTACCTAATTCTGTTTTTTTTTAAGGGGGGGAGGCTTCTAAGTTATTATGTAAGCATTTATATCGATAGTTATATAACTCTAACTGCTTGAGGGAAATCGACAACTGAAAGAGGCAATATTTCAACTCGACACAAAGAGCGTTCCCAGTGAGGGGTTCTATCTACATGTGGGTAGATATAGTGGTTATCCTTTAAATACTCCACTCAAAATCTCCGTGAGTGTAGTCTAGCATATAACAACCGATCCATGCCTACATGGCAAAAACGCAAGTTTTACCTGACTGCATGGTGAACACAATGAAAGCACTGGCCAAAATCCAGGTGACGTCAGCGTGGCAGAGGACATTCCCGCTGCGACAGGTAGCGGGCAGCTTCATGCTGGGACCGGCTCTGGTGTGACGGAAGTTCAGGTAACGCCGTCCTTTTAGTCTGTGTAATGCGTGTCTTTGCTACGGTGTGTTTAGTTCTGGTCGTGTGGTTATATTATGTGCTGTATCAAATATCGGCAACGTCGAATCACCCGTAAACTTGGAGGCTAAATCCCGGTTCCCACGTTTAGTTACAACTAATTATATAGCTTTGGTAATTTTCCCCTGGCGTGGGCAAAGGCAGGCATACTAGTGCACATTTTGCTGGAGACTATTGATAATAATTAGATTTCCAAGACTTGGATACCTATTTGTGTTCAGAGTTTATCTAGCGCGGGTCTATCGCGAGTGTTTCCGCCAAGCCGAGTCGTTGGCAACGGTTTGTTATTAATTGCCAGTATCACGCATCTAATAGGTTGAGTCCTGTAAACCCATACCATGGCGCATTTAGGTAGGACGCAGTAACATGGCGACGTTCTGTTTCTGCGGATTACATACCCGATCACATTGACATGAAGGTTGTTGGTCACCACGGGTTTAATTTCCTCGCACCCGGTTCCTGTGAGTGCATGGTTAAGCGCAATGTCGGTCTGACCCGTCCAGCGCGTGCCAGTAAATATGGCGGGTTGACAATTTACGAGAAAAGTATCCAGGGACAACCTTGATGATAACAAAAGCCTAGTAATCAATTTGTTGCTGCTTCAACAGGACAAAGTGTCCGGTTACGGTTTACAAGACGACTTTACATCTTACTCACTTAAGGCCAAGGCAAAAATTTTAAGGCGTCAATTCAGGACCTTCTTATATGCGGTTGATGTTGAGAACGTTTTCAAGTAATGCTCAAGATTTCGTGCCATCACTTTGCTGATAATAACTACTTCTTCTGATCACTGAATGACAAGATTTACACAACTAAATCATAATGAAAAGCGTACAATTTCCATACTTTTGGTGACATAGCAAAGGAACTCTTTGGACCCTGTTTCGCATGCGGGACTCCTATCCGCACTATTTATTTATTTATTTATTTTATTGGTGTTTTATGCCTTACTCAAGAATATTTTTCTCATATGATGGCGGCCAGCACTTTGAGGGAGGCAACCGGAGAGGCCAGTGGAAACCCGCGAACATCCGCACGTTGCTGGCGGATCTTCCCACCCACGGTCGGAAAGAAATCCAGCGTGAGCTGGACTTGAACTTGCAGCCACCACATTGGTGTGAGGCTCCTGGATTAGCCTGCTCACTAGACCTCAGCCTCGGAGCCACCTCCACCGCCAAGGCCCCAAACGCCCACCCCCACCCTATTTAAGTCACACATATAATTTATTTCTTCTCGATTGTCCCCTGTATTTAGCTCTCTATGAAATCATTCATATCCTCTAAAAAATTCACAAGCTCTACACATCGATATGTTGGAAGTCCATATTACTGCAAATAAAATACAGTTAAAATACCTTTTCAGATTCATGACGTGACACTCCTTGAGCTTATTTTCGACACTCGTTGGCTCGGGTGATGTCATAATTGTGGCATGCTGAAAACTGTGGCATGCTGGGCAATGGGCGCGGAGAGTAGTTTGTTTTATACTAGCGGCACACGATGCAGTTAGAACAAACTCCGATCAGTGACAAAACCTTAAGTACTATCTCCGGGATTTATAGACTGCACTGTTTCTTTTTTACATCAGGATTTCCTAACACAGAAATTTGAAACAACACTGTCTTCATATCATGCCTGTAGCTATATTAAAAGATGAAATACATTTCAGTTATTAAGGTTATATTACACTAGACGTTGAAAACGATTTCAAACATGGCAGTTTCATAAACAAGGTTTGGAATAAATTCGATCACAGGTAATCTAACTGGTGTCGCTCTGTGCGCAAACATGCCGGACTTCACCTATGACTAAACATGCCTGTTGTGTTTGAATAATTTTAACGTCACCCCAGGCACTGCAGTCTACCTGGAAAACAAGCTTGTGGGGTTTAACGTTATGAAATTGAGAAAGTGTTCTAATTGACCCGTACTTGCAATAATATGGACATTTAGCATATCACTACGTAGGGTTATTTCTTGGACCGGTGATATACGGCGTACTTATCAACATTTCACTTATGCTTATTTCATTTACATGGCCAATTTTATGATGGCAGAAAACCGTTCAGAGCCCGGGGAAAACCCACGACCATCCACAGTTTGCTCGCCGCCCTTCCTACCTACGTACGGCTGAAGAGGAAGCCGGCATAAGAGTGGATTTGAAATAAAAGATTTATAAAAAAAAATTATGTATAATTTCCTGAAAATTATGAACTCGCTTCTTGACCAGCTGGGTAATTATGTGTCGTTTTCATATGTAGTATTTTTGTTACTTTTAATTATTATCAGGTATGTTTTTGTTGTTTTTCGCTTTGGTTTGCATTATTTTAACAAAGGGAAATATTTCAAATCTCTATATTTAACTGTATTTCATGAATCATGTTGCGAGGTTCTACATCTGTGCATCGAAAAACGAGTTTGAGCAGACGAGGCTTCAGGGTTCATTACCTAAGCCTAGTAGTCACATAATCATCTTGAGATTGGCACGAACTTAGACTGCAGCCCTGATTTTGGGGGTTATTCTTCAACAAATTACCGAATTTGTACTTGACATGTATAGGGCAAATAGGTTAGATCATAACCATGTAATGTCGAACGAAGACAGATCTATAGGCATCGCGCAACAAAGTTCAGATTATTTGTCGTAATTGACCCATATGGTAAACATGGCGGCTGGAGTTTCACTTCACAAGGGAGCTATATACCAAGTGGAGAGCACTGGAGGAAAATATCGAAAATCGTGAATGACTACAGAATCGAAAAATCGTTTACATTGCACGCTTTTGATTTTGATCCTTTAATGAGACATATTCATCATTATTCTTTGAAAGAGAGTTTCTGCTCTTGGACCTCACGAAGACAGGGCAAAGTTAAACCTACCGACGTATCCTAGTCAGCGATCTTCGAATGTATCCGGATTTCAACGAACTTCGGGTTTCACATGACTGACTTAAAAGTATATTCCACTTTTGCCAAGGCGCCCTACAGAGTTACTTTGGGATCAAAACATCTGTGTCTTAAAAGCAAGGTGAAATGATAAAGATTAAGAAAGTTTGAATTGATTAAAATCGATAATTACGTTTCGCCACAGAATACCCCCCAAAAAAATATTTTCTGTCCTTCCCATTTTGCCTGATGTGACGTCAGGCACGAACACATGACGTCACCAACTGCTGAAGTGTATCTGCATATGACGTTACCCTTCCAAACGCTCATTACGTCATCAGGAAAATTTTACGGACACAGCCGAAGATTTTGTTTTTTAAGTGATCTTCAGTTATAAGAGTTAAATAGAGTTATTCATCGAAAATCATTTTGAACCTTGGTGTTAGGCTTGTTCCGTGGGATTTCTTTCATATAATTTTAATAATTCTATGCAGTTTGTATTCGGACCGTAGTGGGACTTTAATGGAGAAGGCTGGGGAAGTATAACGTAAATTGTTATGAAAAAAGTTAGGTTTGAAGACTTAATATAACACCATCCGATATTTGTTTAGACGTTCTCTGAGAAACAAATGCTTCATCGCCTTATGCTCATACAGCCATAGAAAGACGCCGATATTTTACCAACCCGATGCTGGCTGATTGACATGAATCGGGCCCATCGCTCTCTAGCGGTTAGATGTCAAATCTGCACACTGTGGTATCCTGTCAGCTCTTCGTTCTTGTCTGTGCATTGACGAAACAAGGGGCAGCAGCCAATCCTCCGTAACCATCCATACGTGAGTGGCGTTATGTACATTCAAAGGATATATTGGTAACGATTCAAGGGCCCGTTTCATTTCATATGCGCTAATCGGACTTTCACCTATGACCTGCCTTAAAATTCGTTGCCTCGGAACTACAAACATCTAAGAAATAATTGGTGGTCGTGTTTAAATCTACAAACCATACTCTTTTACCACAAAGTGCACAATAATTCCCCAGTCTTCTAAGTTTTTGCTTCATATTTATGAGATACTTTACAAAGCATTTTCAAGGAATTTTATTATTTTGCCCCTTAAAAGTGCATTGTTGTGAGTTAGTGGGTCAGTTAGTTGGTCCGGTTCCTTACATGTTGAAAATTAACTAGACAAGAATCACGAAACTCAGACATAAGTCCTCAGATCAAGTTCAAAAACATGAACAAGTTTTGCGGATTTAAAGAATTCCATCAGTTACATTGGTCATTTGTTTCTAAGCAATACCTAGTGTACTTATATACAGTCCAGTTTTGTGAAATTTTGTTTGCATTTTCATTTTGTGTAGCCTTGCAATTAATCTATAAATCACATGGATCCGGACAAAGTTTTCCCATATTTGATTTAACGTTTTCGCCAATGACTTCAAAACGAGTTTAAGCAATCGAACCGATATACAAGGCAAGAGGCACTTTTGTTCCATTCCATTTCACCACAATCGTTTTCTCCTCTGACTTTAAGCGTCTCTCGACTGTGCTCGTCGGAAGCTGAACTGATTTCAGTACTGTTTGCATAGCTTACGGACTTTCTTTGCTTTTAGACAAAAAGACTGCTATTCTGCTCGCCTACTGAATAGAAGAACGAGTATGAATTGATCTCGATGGATGAGTAAGGGATGGCGTCATAAAGACCTGCTACGTACACAGACGGCAATGATAACCACCATCGGATATTGATCGCATTCCACCCCCAACCCACCCCCACCCCCACCTCCAGAGTCCCATTCCTATTCACATGGGGGACAGAGTTCGATACCTAAGCCTCGGGGTCACACATATTTATATTAATATTAGTACGAACTTTGACTGCAGCCCAAACGTTTGGGGTTATCTTCTTCAACAAAGGACCCAGTTTGTTTGTGAGATGTTTAAGGAAAAAGAGTGAGGCCATAATCCAGTAATCGGGAAAGACGGGAAATGTATAAAGTATCGCGCAAGTTAAGTTAAAATTATTTGTCGTAATCGTCGGACATGGTAAATCCAGCGGCTGGAGCTTCACCTCGCATGAGAGCTATAAACCATTTTGAGAGCATTGAAGGATAAATATCAAAATTTGTTACTCCACAGTAGAAAAATCGTCTGCATTGAACGGTTTGATTTCGGCCCCTTAGTGAGAAACATTGCTCGTTACTCTACACTTCACCTCTTTGATACTCATATAGCTTCAAGAAGAAAAATATTAAAAGTTGTCAATTAATTCGTCATCTAAAAAACGTCTGCATTAAATACTTTTGACTTTGACTTTTTAATGAGACACACTGATCACAACTCTTTGGTAATGCGTTTGTGTCACTTGAGGCTCATAGCCTTATATCCTGAAGACGAAAACATGGCCAAGTTCAGGCTGCCGAGTTATCCTAGCAAAATCAGGCGTAAATCGTCGATCTGCGAATGTATGCATGCTTCGATGAACTTTCGGTTCCACGTGACTGGTGTAAAAGTAAATTTCTGTTTTGTGAAGGTGCCTTAAGCTTTTATATTACTATGATGGGTGACAACGGACACAGTATGTCCCCAGTTTTACCAAGGGCGATGAAGCCACCTTCGCATCACAACTTCGCATCGCAACTTTATCGCCCTTAGTATTGCTGGAGGCATGCATCGCACTTACATACTCAACCAATGTGTTTATTACTATGACCCCTCTTTAAACGATTGTTTTTTCACGCGTGGCCGTAAGCCAGTGGGTCGTTGTGCCTGGCTACCTAATATCTTGAGAACTGACCAGACGAGAATCATGAAATATGCAAGACTACAGCACATTTGAGTAAAACCAAAGCAGCGACGACAGTGAGATTAGTTGGCAAATGGTCACACATTACCAGTCCGGACTTCTGTCAGTTTACCTCAATTAGGGTTTTTATTCTAACTGTTCATGTGCATGTTTAAGAAGTAACAGTTTATGCAGCCCTAGCACCATGACTTAAGCAGAGAGGTAAAAAAAACCAGTGATGTCAAATGCTATTTAGACTTCACAGTGCTTACAGTATGCATAATGTTGCGTGCTTTTACGTCACAGCAACGAAAAAAGAGTTTGTGCAAGACACCAGGGCAAGAGGAGCTATTGTCGCATCCTATTCTACCACATTCGTTATTGTCCCAGGTTTTATGTGTGCCCCAACTGCTCTTTTTGGAAACTGAATGGATTCCAGCACTGGTTGGGTTGTTAACGGAATTCCTTTGCTGCCAGACAAGAGCAGACTTTTGTTCTGCCAATTCACTGCATAGATAGACGAGTGCGAATTGATCTCAATGAAGCAGTATGGAATGATGTCAAGCATGGATCTTTCCTTACAACTAGACCTCCTGCTTACACCGGTGACACTGATACCCACTAGGTGACGGGAAATTGATCACTTGCCCACTCCTCTCCCGGAGTGAGGTTGCAACTTTATCCCCAAGGGGGACACAATTTCTTACCTACATCTCTAGAGGTTTTGTATTTATAACTCTCAAGATTAGTACGACCTTTCACTGTAGCCCTGAATTTTGTGTCTAATTTCTCGAAAGACTCGAGTATAACCCTGTGATTTCGAACGAAAAGAAATCTATAAGGTAACCCTAAGTGAAGTTCACATTTTGAATTTCGAGTTTATTCATCAACAAAGACATTTGTTTTCTAGAAGTTCTGAAAAAGTGTAAACTTGAATATTGATTGAACAAACAGTAATCTAGAAGGTATCGCGCAAGTTAAGTTCAAGTTATGGGTCGTAATCCCAAGACACCGTAAATATCGTGGCTGGCGCTCCACTTTAGATGAAACCTAAACCACGTTGAATGCCCTGAAGGAAAGCTATCAAAACTTGTCAATCACACCGGGCTACTGTTCTGTTGACTCAGTGGTTACATGAATCAGTGCGAATTGATCTCGATAGAGTGGTATGTAATGACGACAAAAATGGTCCAGTCTTACTTGGGCCTATTTTCACGAGGCCCTCTTACCATGGCTACTACTAAGGTAACCAGCGTTGTAGGCATGCCGTCACAGTTGATAAACTAAGTCTCGAAGCCACTTAGTTATCTTGAGATAATGGCGAACGTATACTGTTTGCCTAAATTCCCCAATAAAGGACAAAACTTATTTAAGGTCAAAAAGTCAAGGCTTAACCCTGTAATGTGAAAGGCAGTCGACCCTATATAGATATCGCGCAAGTTAAGATCAAAATGTCTCTCGTAATCATCAGATACGGTGAAATCCAATTCCACTTTGCATGAGAGCTATATTATGTGAAAACCACTGAAAGAAAAACATGAAAAACTGTCAATGACGCCAGAATCGTGTGGATTCCTCGGGTTTGAGTTTGTGTGCTTAATGAGACGCATTAACCTTTACTATTTCGTGCAGCGTTTCTGGGGTTCGTGGTCTACTATAGCTAGAGCTCTTAGAGCCTGAAGGCGGAGACTGGGCCCAACTCAGTGAACCGAGGTATCCAAGCAAACACGGGCAAATCAGTGATCTTCGACTGTATGATGGCCTCAAAGGGCTTTCAGTTCCACCTGGCTGGCTTAAAAGTAAACTCCTGTTTTCAGAATATGTTTTAAGCTTTAGTTCACACTTATCAGACACTTTACACAGGACTAAGTCACAAGCAATGCTCTTTTGATTACTTATAACAATTCCTTTTACTCTGAGATTTTATGGCAGTGGGTCGTTGGGATCAGCTGTGTAATGGCTTGAAAACTCACCATAGGAGAATCATGAAAGATCCACAGAACCTATCATGTAGCGTAATTCTATGTTTGTGCACCGACAATCGAGTTTAAGTAACGATTGGACCGCCAAGGCAAGAAGTACTTTTGTTGCGTTCCATCTCACTATATTCGTGTTTGCCCCTTTGAGTTTACGTGTCTCCCGATTGTCCAGTTCGAACATTTAAAATGCTACCTGACTGAAAATGTGACGTGAGGCAAACTCACTAAAACGGACCTAACAGCACTTATTTATACCAGGAATGTAAAAGCAACACGAATATACATGTAAGCCGTTTGACGACGCATGTAGTGAGTTTCACACTTTCGCTGATTCTACCCGGGCAAGCATTATTTTTTGGTATTTTGGAAATATCGGCTTTCATGGCATTCAACATATGCTGATTTGTTCGACATTTTTCTATATGTAGCACTTTGTCAGATTCTGTTTCGCAACTTGCCATTATCATTAAGACGTTATTTTGGAGCTTATATCGCTCATTGTCTCTTTGTGCGATTACATACCTTTCATCCAGGTTTACCCTGACAGTGACATTGTGTGTATTTCCAAGGAGTGAAACATACATCGCCAGCTTGGAATCACGGACGCTATTGAGCAGCAGGGAGGGCGAGTCACACAACCTATTGGGAGCCTCCCCACGCCCCAGGGCGGACCCCAGCCCCTGCTCCGGCTAATTCCTGCTGCATATCAAGCCATATGGTGTCACCTCCATAAACTTTTGCCAATTATCTATGTAAACAAACGGGCGTTCACGTGCAGAAATAATAGCGACGGGGACGGCTCACAATCCTCGGCGGCCCTGGGGTTCCATTTGGAGATATGTCTTGCTGCGTGTATACCTGTAATGATTGAACTGCAACATGAAGGGTCATAATAAATGTGCATAGTTGAAAGTGGGTGAGCTGGAAATCTGCGGGAAAAGCTGTCTGGGGAATACTGCAAGGTCCCCCTGGACAAAATCCGCAAAGGCAGCAAAATCCCTGGGTCCTGTTGGTCTTGCGGTAAGGGGGTTTGGAGCGAAATACAAGTCTGTCGGGCCTGTGGGCGAGATAAAATTTGCCACGAACATATAGCCCGGAAGAAGAAATCCAAAAGAGAGTTTGACTTGGTACTGAATCAACTTTTTGTGGTTTGAACTCCCATTTAGACAATCTCGTGTTAAGGACATACCCATCCAACAATATGACTACTATGGATGACTTGATTGACGAGAGTACGTGCGTGGGTATATTCTCGATGAGACTATTCGCCTCCAGCGGCCGTTCAGACTCGACATCGGCGATATTGAAATCTCTGATGGTATACATGCTATAGCCGGCCGACTGGCCTTGCATGCTCACATGTGGGAGCAGAGGGCCGCTCTGCTTCTCACCGCGCTTCCTGGGGGAACGAGTTCTTACTCCGAATCAAGCTCCTGCGTAAACGGAACGAAGGCTACTTGGTTGTTGAATACAACTTTGACCCAGCTGAAAGAAAAAAGGAGCAGGGTGCCATGGAGATCACGAGGGATACCAGAACAGGTACTCTGAGTGGAATTGACAGCGTGTTCATTCAGAACGGCTACCCTATTACGGCGGTTGTGTATGGGATCTACCCTGTCAGAGACTTAGACCCTGCCCACCTCGCTCCTCTAAGAGATGGCGACCTCAACTGTGTGGCCCAGAGAGTCGTGGAGTATTTCGAGGGCGCCTTCAAGGGTCAGGGCTGACCGCAGCTAGACGGGTTAAAATCCTAGAGTGGGAGGAGAGTGTACATGAAACGGGCGCTACGGTCGATGATGAGGATGAATCGGAAAAGGTCCTTCAAAGGGCAATCATCCTGCAGGACACTGCCGGCGAGGACATATATAACAGTGGACATATACAACGGCCTGGTCGAAGAGGTAAAGTACAGCTCATCTGCCACAACGGGCACGCCTGGCCCAAAGACCTCCACTTTCCCCAAAAGAAAGAAGTCCACATCTATGAGGGCGACGTCTGACAGGCCATTCGGGAAGCCACCCAGAGTGAGCCATTAGCTGTCTGGCTGCTGTGTGGTCAAGACAGGAAGTTCGGTGTCGACCAGTTCGTACTACAGGATGGACGCACCTACAGTACACGGGAGGCCCACGAGAGGTTTCAAGCAATCTCCACTAAGTTAGGTAGACCCGAACTGGCCGTTAGGGCGTTCGGCGAGAACCACGCGGCCAGCATCATGGCGAAAGAAAAGAATGGCTGGAAGCCAACCCCAGCCAGTCTGGGCACCCCGGTGAACCTGCTGTACCACCTAAAAGACAGCCGGAAGCAATACCAGTCCTCTTCCAGGGCATACACCGCAGGGAAGAGCTGGTACTCATGGTAGAGATATCATGATAGAGATAGCGAGAGGCAGCAGGGGTAACCATCCAGACCGACGACTGTCGCTTAGATTATGCCCTCACGGTCCACTCGAGCCAGGGTCTCACCATCAAATACTCCCAAAAGGTCTGGATCATCGACGATTACCTCGAGTGGTCAAACTTAAATCTCCGTACCCCGAGTGGAGTATCTCAGCCAGTTCTAAAGGGTAGTCTGGCCCCCGGAGGAGGGTTCCATGGAAGACAACTCACTAAACAGCAGTTCCGCAGAGGAAGCTGATGGCCTACAAGCGCCAGGACCAAGGCAAGGGCCTTAAGTTTAACCGGAAGGTCGATCACATCCTGCATCTCGAAGAGCAGCAAAATCACCGCTGTGCCGCGTGCAGTATTAAGCTCCTTTGGGCTTACCAACCAAAGGATAACCAGCAGTTCAGTGTGGACCGGATGGACAACTCCAGGGGCTACAGTAATGATAACATTGGGTTGACTTGTCTCGAGTGCAACCGAAAAGGGGGACGCACAGTTCTCAACGCCTGAGTGTTGCGGGGCACCACGAGAAGTCCCTCGCAGACAAACCCCTGCTGCGTGCCATCTAGCCGATAGTACAACACAGGCTTGTCAGGTTTCCTTACCTAGCGTCCGAGTCGATCCACTTCTACGGACCACACTGGATCAGTCGCGCGACGGCGACCAGCCTCCATCTCGCCAAGCTGGTACAGATAGCGAACGCCAACCCCAGAAGGGAGCTTTTGCTCATGAAGGCCAACAGGCCGGCCTGGAACAGTGGAGGATGGCCTTTGTGCCATCGTTCTTGTCTTGGTGGCCTTAGAAGGCCGTCTGCCCGGGGCGTCGGGTCACTTCTCCGTTCAAAGCTGTCACGACTGCGGGTAACTGCTTTACCCACTCAGAAGAACGCCTAAAAGGGAGCCGCATCTCCTGGGTCGCTCGGCCAGGGTCCAATTGAACCGCTCAACGATCCCCTAGTCCCGATGGATGTTCACACGCCCACGACTCACAGAAACCCCATGCTTCGGGAGCAGCTGGTTAACTGTACCCATGAACTCCCGCCCAGGGTCCACCGGGAGCAGTTTAGGCCACCTCAGAGGCCCCCGTTTTTAGATACGGCCCAGGGCATCTGCAACCGCTTTAGAGTCTTAAGTGTCCACAGACTCAGCTGCTTTGGATCGGGTGGCGACATCGAACACTGTGAGGGCATACTTGTAGATGGGCTTGCCCACCTGTCGTGTGGTAGAAAGACCAGATCAGCTTGATGGATTTCATTTGGTGCAGCAACATCAAATTTTGGCCGTGGAATATGCCGTGGGGATGGTAGGAAAATCTGCCAGATGGCCTGTTTTTTCAACCAATCGCGAGTTGAGACCTTGGCAGCAGAAGCTAGTTTCTTGGGGCTATAGTATATCTTCGATCGACGAATACAACTCGTCGGCCATGGTAGCAGGCACCATAAGCAAGGTATACCAGCAGCCTGATAAGTCCAACAGGCGGCAGCCACAGACTCAGGAGCTTGGTCGTGCCCTCCAGTACCTTTCCCGCGAAACGCATTGCGGTCTTTTCGTCCTGCCGCAAGAGATGGAGCGACTTCTGTGCGTTATCTATCAGTACCGAGGCCAGAGGACCAGGAATCTTGCCGACGCAGGCACAGTAGCCAACGTCTAGCAACGCCGAATATAGCTCTACGGGCAAACCCATCATGTGTGATATATATATATCCAAGTGATGTCTACAAATGGAATGGAAAAATAACTCGAGCCTCACAACTCATGTCGTGCATGCCATTACGGCGAGGAGCTCGCCACAGTCTTTTCGGATTACTCGGCGAGTTTATAGGCGACCAGCCCAGTCACACACATCCCGAGGAGGATGAATGCGATCTCGCGTTATTTCTGGCCCTCCAAAATACGGTCTATAGAAGTCGCTTAGGACAGATTCGGTCCCTGTGGAGCTAACAGTTTTCCCCGTGACCTGAACCTACTCGCGCATCGCGGATCGACATCTCGAAATGTACGCTCTGCGTGCCTCTGTCGACGAAGTTCGTCATTCATCCAGTCCAGACGCTTTGTCCTTTTTTGAGACCACGCCGCCTGCGCCGCCTGGAGCTGTTCTATAGTTTTATCGTGGCGTTTACGGCCCGCATCGACCGTGGAGCTTCGAAGAGCTGAAAAGAGAAAGTTACCACCTGAGAAAGCAAGTGCATTTACGACAGCGCCTCATAAGAGAACATTTACGAGAACTGTTTCTGCGCCTCAAATGTCCTGCCTCCCATGCCTAGAATACTGCTGCGTGTCTGTGGCTGTGCTCCGAGGATGGCCCAAACATAAGTCCGAATGGTGTCGTTCACGCGTTCCACACCTGCCTTGGTAAACCCTTCAGCTTTGTCGAGGATGAGGATGGTCCATGGTTGATTGGCCTCGGTGCCTCGTGAGATGAAATCGATGTGGAACTTTTCTGACGTTCGCTGAAATGACATGCCGCTGGAATCGTAGTCGTAATGCGATTTCATGTTTCCTGTCCTTGTGACATAATAATAAGCCGCGCCTAGCCCGTGGTTTCCACTTCTTTTTTGCCGCCAATCTGTGTCTAGGGGGGACCCGAAACTCGGCGCAAATTCACTCGTATGCCCACCGGTCGTAGGGGTTGTCCGTCGGACTCCATGCATCGTCTTGTGGAAGTAGAGACTTAATCTCTTGCAGAGTATTAACGGCGCACTTTCGGTTAATACTCGGTGAAGTCGAGAAATACCAAGAAATGAAACAGTAGATTGGAGCGGGCACAGCACACAACTGGATTTCATTAGAAAACGAAAGACGAGTTAGTGCAGCCGAGACAGGACGAGGCTCGAGCGACCCTCATGAAAAAAACTATCCGCCAATTGAACTTGTCGGTAAAGAGGTGGGATACCGGAGTTCGATATACTTGTAATTTTACTCGCAAGTCGGCTATAAGATGTTGAAGTAAAAAAAACCCTTGCCACGTCTCGTCGGAGTCCCGTAGGGTTTTAATTTCTTTGTCATTACTACATCTTTTTCATACTACAAGTATATCGAGCTTTGGGACTCCGGAGGCCTTTTTCCACTGGGAAGTGCTTTCCCCAGGCCTATGGGAACTGGTCGCCCATGCTAGGCATTCAAGCATTCTGCAATACCACACCCGTCCACGGGCTGAACCAGCCTAGGGGTTTGAACCTCTACATGTGAGAGAAACGTGACTGGCATGTACCGTACTGGTCTTTGGGAGATCCCACTGCTCCATACACCGTTCGAATATCTTGGCTGCGAATTTATATATTTATACCTCCCAAACCCTGTTGCATATATTGGTCGCAAAAAAATACCTGTCTGATGTAGAAAGATGCGCTGATAAAGAATATCACGTTAGTTTTTGTCCAGAGCGATTATTTTCACTGAATTCCGCAGATAAAAATATGCTAGTCATTCATCCCACAATGCCATGCGGTAGGCATGGCGTCAAAAACTGAGAGCTCTCAGTTCACATTGAAAAATCGGTAATAAAGCCCCCACATGCTTCTATATTTAAACCAGCTAGCTGTAGATTATATTTCATTAACCGCAAGACTATACACAATACAGCAGCGAATATACAGTCTATATGCTTTACACAGTCCCAGTACACGCATAAATAGGACAGAAGACTCCCGTACTATTATCAGCCTATATTATATATAGCGAACCTGGAAATATGTGAGTATCTGGGCTATGTGGTAGACATAATACGCGTAGGTAATACCTGCTGATCTTTAAGCTTAGATCGATCGATACAGGCGGCTTATATAGTTTAATAACCACAGGTATACGCACAGCAACACGTATCTCTAAGTGGTGTACCGTCCCTGGGTCTATTATGGTACGCACATAAACAATCGCGAATTATTTCTGAATGTGAACGGGTGTCTGTCTACATAGATAATTGCCATAGGTTTATATACACGGACACCATATGGCTTGATGTGCAGCAGAAAATAGCCGGGGCAGGAGGTGGGGTAATTATATCTGAACGTGAACGCCCGTTTGTCTACACAGATAACTGGCAAATGTTTATGTACGAGAATACCATATGGTTTGGTGTGCAGCAGAAATTAGCCGGAGCACCGAAAGTTGCATCTTGCCCGGGAATTGGATATATACCATCGACGTACCGTGCCCACTGCTGTTTTTCATATAAGGACTATCATCCTTCGATTTGAGAACTCCCAAGGATCTGGATTCTATCTTTACCTGGACTGACTCGCCCTTGTAAGCCGGAATATTCCATCCGGATTTGGACTATGTCATCGCTGTCTGAGAGTTGAATAAGCCATTTGTTTATCATTTTCTCTATCCGATAGTGGTACCCGTGCATTATCCAACTGGAAAATAAATTTTGTTTAAACCAACTTGGGACTAAGGGCTGTAATTATGCTTCTCGTGCAGAACAAGATCGCCACGATGGAAATATGAAAAGTAACAATCAAAACTCAGACAGATATTTCGCTGCACGATAATTTATAAACTAGCAAGTTACACTATTTGAATATTTCCATCATCACTTTGGCTTACATTCGACAAACTATTATGGTTCTAGGCGTCGAACCGACATTCGCATACCAGCCATCAACCAAAATGGGCGTTCCGGGCCAACAATCGCAAGACCAATTTTCAAAAACGACAAATAGCACAAACCCCCAAAGAACTATGAAAATATATAAATATAAAAATCAGGACGGATTCATACAAAGAGAAGTAGTCAATAGTTTTCATTGATGACGAAAAGAATGCTCTAGGTGGATGAATAAACTCAGTATTAAAATCGTGTACCTGTTTAGTATACATGGTGTCGATAATCAACTATGTATCTCAGCTTTGATTGCAACTGTTCATATATCCAACGTGGTGGTCACACTCAACACGATGAACATACAACCCCTGGCTCTGGGTTAACGGAATTAGACACAATTATAAATCATAGTCCCAGAGATTCCGAACATCCCTCCGTATTTAACAAAAAGAGAGCCCTCCACCGTCCACCGTGGCGGCTAGGCTTGCGTGCGCCAAGTACTACACACCAAACCTTGGATGTAATAAAGCTATGCCTGAAAAGCTAAGCCGCAGTGTCTCTGTAAACTCATTGGCCCCTTATAAAAGAAACACCGTGTCTTATACATCAGCCGCCAGAGTTATAAACTGCAAATAAAAACAGACATGTGTTCTACCTTGGTTACCATAGGTTGCGGAGAACATCAAGAAATACAAATCGATCCTGACAAAAGCCAAATCATGTCGCTTCTTCTGCCCTGGTTCTGTGTCAGAATTTGTTATTAGAATAAACTGCTCAGGATACCGATAAGTAAGTTTATATCTAGTTTGCTTTTCACCTCAACCTGAATTATTAATGCAGTCAATAATATAACAGAGGAAAGCACGAAGAATAAAACTAGAATAGCGACGACAAGATGACAGTTAGAGAATGGTCGCACTTATCTGGTGAAATATGGTCTCTTATCAATCTGTTTCCGTTACCGTTTTACTCTAACTGTTCATGCAAATGTAACCAACAGCATCTCATACCAACCCTTAAAGCTAGGTAGTGATGCCAACTGCAATTTATTAGGCGTCGTTGTTTTCTTTTCTTTTCTTCTTGCACGTCGTTTTCCGATAGTAACATGGCTACCGTTTGTTGTTCATAATTTATGTGATTATAGGAGACTAGAGGTTTCAGTTTTCGAACTTGAAACACAGTTGGTACAAATGGAGTGACTGCATTTTGGATGCTTCACTGGCCTTGCTTAGATGTCCCACATCTTCCTACAGATGCCTTTAAACTATAGTTACAACTCAGACCAAAACCCGGATGCCATACAGGTCAGGGTTTAGGGTTCCCGTCCCACATACGTTTTATCCAACTTAATCTAAAAATAAATTGCACTTTTATAAGCGTTTTCTTTTAGATATATCCAGTAAAATGTGTTGGTATGCTCTAAGCTACGCGTAAATGTCCGCTGATGTGAGTGTATATTAATTATTTTATGTGTATGTCGAATAATGTGTAGGTAGGTCCAGTGCTGTATGTGTATTTCCAGTAATATGTAGGTTCATGTTCATCTATGTCCAGTTATCCACCAGTGTGTCTTCCATTGTATTCATTACTGATTTGCGTATTGAGAAAAATCTTGCCTTCTATTTCTTTAAATTTACTGTGTTTCTGTTATACTTTTATCTGAACGTAAGTAAAGAACCATACTGATCTGGCCAATATTTTAGGACTGAAGAAAAGTAGTTGCAGGTTATATGTGTGTATACGTTTACCAGACCCATATATTTCTCGCGACATCCCAGTTATTTCAGTTGGTTCTAAGTTAATTTTACAATGCGAAAATTTTAGTTACAGTAACAACCAGACATATACATGACAAAAGGAACTGTCCTTGCATAAATAGAATAAATGAATAAGTATAGCTTCGCTCGCCAACGGCAACACTGCATCTGTATTTTGGAGATGACATAGCTACAAAGCCGTATGCACAAAATGCATTGCATTTCAACAATAATTACACCTCGCCAGGTGATATAATCCAACTGCTGGAGATATTTGGATACAGTTAAATACAGTAAATCCATAAAATTTTAGTCACTTAAAACAAAACCACATGCTGTTCATTATGTTGATGAGTTTGCTAAATGGAATAATCTTCTTTTGTTTTTTTTTTCTATCAGAGAGCTCTTGATTCCTTGCAGAAATATTGCCATCTGTAACGGTAACCCAATTCAAGGGGTGTTAACTTGATTTTAATGACGAATGATCCGCCCTCTTCTATAAAACTCATTTATGTAAAAAGCAAAATATTTGCTCACGGGAAAAAAAGAAATATTGCTAACTTTTCTGTAATCATAGACAAGACAAAGAAGCTGTTTTTTAAAGCTGAAGGTCACACATGCGCGTGGGAGCAAATCAGAAAATATATGTCGTCTCTTCATGGCGCCGGAAGTATAGGTTCTGTGTGCAAGGAACAGAGCGCATGTGTCCTTTTCCGGCAGATAGAAGCATTCTCTTTCCGAATTGCGGTCAAGTGATGGCAATGAACAATGTAACCCTTTTTGCCGTGAGCTAGAACATTGGGATGGCCCCATGATACCATTGTGACTCAAGGCTGAGATTTTATAAGTCACCAATATTTTGTACTTCCTTGTGCTTGGGGCTCGATTTGCGTGAGAAGGCAGATCAAACGATCGACTACACTGTGACCGAGCGATGCGTCGTGCCTCGCGTCTTCGGAATAACTATCCAGTGAGGCAGCACACAGCATGTGTCGGTACTGAGCTAGACACCGTGTGAAAGCCTTCTTGAAAATAAGTGCCGCTTTTGACACGTCAAAAACACTTTTCAAATAAAAATTGACCATTTTTGAAATAAAACTAATCGGTTCTTACGTAATCCTGCTGTCTACTTTGAACTAAAATATTACCGCATTTGCAATAAAGTCTATATTCCGTTTTCATCATTCGTCAGTGGAACGTTATTTCAAAACCGATAATGTTTTATTTCAGTGGTGTTTCTTTTTTCTTTCAAAAGGTAACATTTGTTTCCTATACACCGATGTGCCACGACCGCATAAATCTTTACAGCACACAGAACTCAACACAGTTTGAAGGCCTTCATGTAATGTATTTCTATCAAGCAAGCGTTGTGCGCTGTGCGTCTAAGTGGATAATTGCGCTGCATTGGTGCAATCAAACCTCGACCATTTCCTAAATCTGGCTGCGGATGTGTCGAATAAAACAGGTACTAAAGCGAACAAAGTAAAAAAGAGTATGCTTTGTCCCGAACAATATAACCTGTATGAGTCCTTGATTCTAATGGAGACTTCTGATGTATAGATGTTGTCTTCAAACTACTTTATACGTACACTGGCAAGGCGAGAACGATCTTGATCGTAAATGGTTAGAAAACTGATAGAGGCCTTAGTGGGTGACAGATTATTGATTATGATTCATGACATTTGTGTTAAGTCGCCAGTCAGGTCATAGCAGGCAGTGCCTTAATGGCGAATGGCCAGTTTCACTACATACAGGACTGGCAAAGAGAAACATAATCATAATCTTACTGAGAATTCCTTAAATGCACCGTAAGCGATGATTCAGTGACCCAGTGTCAACATATGGCAGACATCAAGACGTGGTTGCAATGTTTATTTTTTGTTAACATTATTCTGCTTCAGTCATGGTGCTAGAAGTATGCAATTCGCTATTGTTTAAAGTGTCACTTGGCATCAAAACACGTGTTTCTTAAAAGTAAGGTGAAATGAAAAGGTTCAGATTGTCTGAATTGCTTCTCTCATTGTTTTGGCATTGTTTTTACATGAACAGTGTATTAAATGTTGTACGTTTCCTCAAAGAATAAGGGGACAAAATCTGCCTGCCCTTTCCACTTTGCCTGGTGTGACGTCAGGCACGAACACATGGCGTCACAAGCAGCTCATGTGTATCCACAAATGACGTTGCCCTTTCAAACGCTCTTGTCATCCCGGCTTAAATGCCTTACTTATCTTCCTGAATCGTCCTCATATAAGGGATATTAATCTACAGAACACCATATATTTGACCACCATGTTTTTTGGATCTTGTTGGTATTGTATTGGAGAAACTGGCACCGCTGTCATACAACACATTATCGTTCCCCACTATCCCCAGGACATGCGCAGTAAGCTGCATTGCAACACATCACCAGTACAACGGACACTTCCTTCACACAGCGTTGTTGTAAAAGCATAAGTTCAAATTCGTGTCAAGTGTCATTTAATTGGGTTCTTAGCCTACCTTAAAGGCAGGCGGAGAGTTTATCCTTTGATATGCCGCTAAAAACTTTTTTCCAGAAAGGTGGCTCTCGCTTTAAAATTTACAACTCTCCCAGCATGCTCTATAGATCAAGTTTTTCAGATATTTTCGCCTTCACTTCCGGAGATCGCGTTGTCTTTCAACTTTGGTCGTTCCTCTATTGTTCTCCTGAACAAGTTCACCCTGGGTAATGACGGGCACTCCTAGCCAATTAGCAATGCCATGTAAAACCCCAGGTGCTGCAGTGCTACATCAAAAGCCACAAACATTGTTCCGACCTTAGATGTGGGAGTTTGGGCAGAAAAAAAGTCCCGTTATACGACCAATCATCAGGTGATGTCAATTCCACATGACATTCGGGTGTACACTTTCATAAATCAGTGTCGTTGCCGAAGGGCATGATGTCCCAGGTCTTCCTGGAATTCCAGAAGACATCTCTCTCTTGGCAGAATGTACAGGAAATGCACAGAAGATCGTCAAAGAAACGGCATCTGCCCAGTAATGGTTTTCGTATTGAACTCGTTATTCACAGCACCAGAAAGCATCGCTTTGTCTTTGGCACACTCGTGTTGGAACATAGACCACTTGACTCTGTGCATGCCTCACTAATGACAGTTGTCAAGAGTCAGTGCTCGTTTAGAGAGCGTACAAATATCGATGTAGTTAAGAGCCTTTAAAACATTGAGTAAGGCATGGATTTCAACTTCATGAATGGGTTTGTTTCGCTTTGTTTTAGAACGTGTAATCGTTATTTTGTACCAATAACCAAGAAACACACAAGCCAGTTTATCACACACAAAGGTTACTTCGGTTAAAGGCAAAACGTATTTACTGTCAGGGAGTATTTTAGTAATATAATCGCGATTTCAATGGAAAAACAAAACCCAATCTGACTGAGTCGTCTATAATGAGTAGTAGGAAGACTACTAAGCCTTGGTCGATGAGTTGGCGAATTCGAATCTAGCTAGGGCTAATTCAGGTGCGGTGTTTGGTCTGAGAGTTTGCCAAGAATATATCAATGTATTTTCTTCAGTCACAAATGCTGAACCGTAGAGCAAACAAGCAAGTGATAAGAAAACATAATGAACTGAAGGCAACAATACTCCCCGAATGGACCCATCTAACTATTTTTAAACCCCAATGAGTTTCATAGAATTTATCACTTACACAATGGCCGCCATTCTTATGGGTGGAATAAGCTGGAGTGCCCGGTTTAAACCACGGATCTTTGACAAATTACCGACAAACTTTCACGGCAAAAGTCCAAGTGCTGTGAAAAGACAGGTGCTCAACGCAAACCACACCGCCCAACGTCCACATCTGCACGTCTACACCAAGAGCCTCTATGAAGAGTGAAAGTAGGGGGAATTGAAAATTTCCCAATTCAACCCTGCGTTTGAACTGGCACCGTGCACGTCCTCGCAGTTGAAAAGCAAGCACACTGTCTACGACTGGCTAACCTTCCCCGAGAAGAACAGCCAGATTCTACAGAAGTGAAGATGGCTGCACATTCCTTCACGCGATTTGTTGAAATTTGTTGAGATGTATCGTTGTTTGTGGAACAAACAATCGCACGAGATAGATCTGTTTCCAAATTATAATAGTGTAACCGTCAACAGTCACACATAATTCGACAAATTCAGGGCATTTCAACTTAATCTTTAAGACACCAAAAATTTTAGTTGAACTCTAGAATGGTTTTGAGTCGAAAACTTACAAAGGCACACATGAAAATCTTGAACTTGGAATCCTCGGCCTTCGTCAAAGTCTTCGAAACAATAGAATAGGCGTGAATCACAATGTGCCTTTGTTTGCCCATGATCCATTCTTCCCAGCACAACCAAATCAGTGACGTAAAAGGCAGTAAGAACTGTAACTTCCCAATGGCTAACGGGCCACAGATCTAATTAAATATTAAATTAACATGTTATACAATATTGCAATCCCGAGATAGTTACCGATTTCTCATATTTTTTTTATCCATGCAATCTTGTGGTTTCTTTAAAAAAACTCCATTTCCATTATATATATGACCCTGATCTGGGAGTAACCGGCTCGGTGTGACTGAGTAAGTAACACAGCATACATAAGCAGTTTACGATTGATGAGAAAATATCAGTAGACGTGCTTTCTAGAGTATGTATCTTGACAGGTTAATTCTCGAGGAACTTCTCTTTTAATGTACTACCTTGAGACAACATAGTCTCTAGGCCGGAGTTAAATACATTAGTGACAGTTCGTGTAATGACACTGCCCTATTATCATCATGCTATTCCGGGGAACCCAATTAAACTGTCATGTCCATAATGGCAGGTCTATGGTGAATCAGAAGGTTTTTATATGGTCAAGACCATTAAAGGTCAACGTTTCATTCGAAAAAAAAATGCTTACTATCAACGATAGTTTGAAAAGTAACCAGTTGACAGGCAAATACATAACAAATAGACTTAACGGCAGTGCTATGAATAACCGAATCTTAAGGCCCCTTGATTGATGAATGTAGAAACTGGAAGTGTATTAGTTTGTCAATTAATGCTCCATAACATAGTGCTTTATGAACATTTTAAAGCCATTAAAGTTTGTTAAAGAAACTGAGATTTATACCTTGTATTAACCCACACTGTCTATGGGGCATCACGCCTTGTCGCTTTCTTTTATCCAATATTTATAGATCTCTTATATTTCAGCTAAAATACAATAAATCTAAAGAAATGAAACTTTTGAATCGTTACAGTCTTTTCATAAACATTAAGTGTATATCTGCAAGTAAATTCTGTTTCGTGGAAATAAGCATTTCTCAAGATATATGAATATCGAAATGGTTATCTCCAGGGAGCCGCTTTGCAAACAGGGTTCAAATTATATCGAGATACTGTAGAGATATGTCGACATGGTAGTTACGTTTAACGAAACTTTACACCTCCTTCTAGGCTCCCAAAGAGTATACATCGCATTTATTAAACTCGCTTTTGATATATATCCTACAAGCCTTTGTTCACGTAATATATGTACATGTCGAAATGACATGATTGAGGTAATACGTCTTTCAGCGCCATTCATATTCTTTACACAAGAGTAATGTGCGAGATCTTTCTACGAAGGTCGCGAATTTGGCATTGTTTTTAGTTCAGCTGATCATCCTGAATTTACAGCTCCACAAGGTCCTTCCTAATGGACTGTAAATGACCGCGTACATGAACAGAAATCAACTGCGTCAGTGGTGACAAAAAAAACCCCTCGGCCATAACGGCTAGGAGTAGCGTTTTGTGCTTTCTTGACTCGGGGAAAACTTTATCACTCTCGTGCGCATGGGCTAATGGTGTGACGGGTCACGTGGGCAAACAGCTTGACGTCAAACCCACAAGACACTCGCGTACAACTTCTTCTCGAAGATCATCCTCCTCTGCCACCTTGGTCTCAGACGGCTTAGAACAGCTACTAGAAGCAGAAGAGGTCAAATCGAATTTACAGAAGGAGAATCGTGTCAGTTTGTGTTCTAGTAGACACGAGCCACCAGCAGACGCGGGTGATGCCACGTGATTACCGGCAGATCCTTAGAGAAGACACACTGACCTAGTGGCTTTCCCTGGAGACAGGTTGTTAAATGGAGATGCCAACGTGATGACATCAGCGGAAATGTTAACTACCTTGTGTGTCTTCCGTGTGCTTTCTCGTTATCAAATCTCTCTGTAATATCACTGCATGTCAGCCTCAATTACAAAACAGGCAACTACAATAAAACACAGAACGTGTTCTAGCCAAAGCCTTTGGTACAGCATGAAAGTGCCACATCTAGACGTCATATCCAGTATTCCCCTACCACTCTTAGACCATGAAGGGTCGTTCCAAATCCATAATAGTAAGATCCATTATGGAATAAACTTATAAAACCGCTTCCCAAAAGAATATGCAAGAAATAGTGCCTTTAAATTTCAAGCAGAAAACAAAGCTTGTACCTTGTAAGAAAGAAGCCGTCCAAGGTTTTCAGTGATGGAAGTAAGATGGAGAATACTTACAGGTTCAAAACCATGCTTCACACAACTTTATCAGTATAGCTTGTCTATATAAACTGTGCTATGATTACAAACACTGTGCAAAGCAATTTTGTTAGTTTAACGACGATGGCTAGTTTACTTTTGGCTCAGTGTTCAAATTAGTGTCTTAAATCTTCAGAGTGCCTGTCAAACTACTCTCTGGTAACTGAGCTTGAAGTTAGAAGGCTTGTTCCTTCTGTGGAAAGCAGCGATAAACTTTGACAATGTCCAAGGTTTGAGGTTTACATATTGTGGATGACGGATGGACCATAGGCGGAATTTTGCCAAACCCATTCATCAGTTGCCATGCGAGCCTTCAGTGACGTCAAGTCTTGTTGATGTATTAAAACTGAGACTGGGAAATCGGTGCTGCCAGGAGCTAGCGAGTGTAACCGTACAACAACAACGCCTAGAAACAGATCCGATCATCGTCGTCAAATATGTGGCCTCATTAATATTTATCTGTAACACGCATATCAAAGCGGTCACCTACCTTCAGCAAAGGTTCACAAGAGAGGATACGACTTGTGCAATATGGAGAGTCGCTTCGAACTAAATCAGCACCAATTTTCAATATTTTTCCCGTGCCAGGACAGGTAATGGATGTTTCTTGTAAGGTTTTCCGGCTAGCTAACAGCTGATTTTCTAGTAGGCTTTTAATGGCTTGTTGCTGGAGAAGGCTCGACAGTTGACATTTAAGGCTGAATTAAGAGATTAAGCAACTAATTCTGAGAAAGCTTGTTTGAAACTCGGTATGGTCAGTTTTCGAAACGAGAAACTATGCTTTCTCTTTCTATGCCTCTGGCTGAGGCCACTTAGCTAAATAATGGCACATGTACCAATTACTTCCAGTAACTTATTTTCATTTAGATATTTATTTTGTAAATTTGGACCTTTATCAAGTATGAATTCTATAAAGCTAAAATGTGCTTTAGGTAATTATTTTAGGTAATTAAATTTCCCAGATTAATTTTAGTCGAATATGAAATCTCAAAAAATGCC
Source organism: Acanthopleura granulata (assembly GCA_016165875.1). Taxonomy (NCBI): domain Eukaryota; kingdom Metazoa; phylum Mollusca; class Polyplacophora; order Chitonida; family Chitonidae; genus Acanthopleura; species Acanthopleura granulata. The sequence continues at coordinate 20,483,425 of JABBOT010000008.1, forward strand.
CGTGCAAGTTTTTTGTTCAATAAATGTTCCAAGAATATTTAAAACATCTTGATAACAGGGGAGGAATTCATGTGGGCCAAAGGGCACATGACGCCTGCGAGGGCGGAATTCTTCTGGTCTCATCTGGTCCCCAGTGGTCTGATTCAGAGAATAGGCTGTAAATGAGTTCTGACGTGAGTTAGTATGTACAGTTAGACGAAGCCATGAAAGTGCAATATGCAATATAAAACGCCTCCAGTAAACATTCCAAAACTTCTAAAAAAAAACAAAAAAAAAACACCTCCTAGCCCTCACACAACCAGTCAATGTTCACCATCAGTAAAAGCAATGCATTTTGAAAGTCTCTAAACATTTGCTAAGGGCAGACAAAACCATGTTTAGACGGACCCTCGATTGCGTTTGGGATTACCCGACAGCTTTTCCGAATTACACAAATACGCTCGGAGTGTTTCCACGGATTCAGCGGGATTGTTCAACATGCACTTAACCCAGAACGAAATAGGAAGGTGCCATTTTTAACCCACGGGGCGAGAATTTATTGCTAGGGTAGATTGATGGGGAAATAGAATCACAAAGGCAAACGCTGCTGTCTATGCCGTCATGGCTGTGGTAACCTGTAGTCAGTGCGTCAAGGAATAACATGTGCCAACGCAAACTCAATCGCATGTCCGTGGAAACACAGGCCAACGGCCTTTGGCATGACGTTCCAGTAGAAACAAGCTGTAAATAAGTCATAAACCGAATGAACAAATAAACTTACACAAAATTACATCTGAAGGCACGAAACACCACTACAGGAACATATGTACATTCGTGAGAAGGTTTTTAGAATAAAGCGCTGTGCACTTGTTTGACCCATGCTACTGCATACACCATAATTCTACAACTGTCGCAACATCTGTGATCGTTGGTATTTATTCGTGAGGTTCCGCTCATGCAGGATGCGTGTGGATCAGTGTTTATGCTATGGGTTGTGTCAAAACCAACAATTTATCCGCTTCCAGGCTTAACTGCTTTAAGAACACAACAGAATATTTTCCATGAACACCGTTTTTGTTTAACCTTGGGGGTGTAAATATGTTTTTCTTCATCGTTTGGTAGACACTGAGAGGAAATTCACTTAATTCTTGTGAAAGAATGCGAGCTGTGTTGTGTGCAAACATGGTCTGCAACGTGGTCGGTACACAAAAGTTTGTGGTTGGCGATATGTGGTCACATTACATTGTATACCTTTTTGTCTCGTCTAGCTTTGGACAAATTGCAGTAAGGCCTAACTGAGTTGACAAGTGCGACGTGCAACAAAAATGAGCTTAAACTAAAAAGAACTTTGAAAGTGTGTGTTATAAAAACACCGTGATGTAAAACTGAGAATTTGTAACTTTATTTAGGGTTTTCGTCTCTCAACACATCACATGTGACACCAGGTGACTTAGGAACACAAATATCAGAATGCACGTATCGAAATGGACAATCGTATACCAGCTGTCGACTGTAACGGATGTTGCGGATCATCCCAAGATCAATTTCAAAAACAAGGTTCACCACAAACCACCAAAGATGCAAGAAAGTATGTAAATTAAATTTCTGGGATTCATGTATAGAGAAGCAATCAACGGTCTTCAGTGATGATGGGAAACGCAAGGAATGCTTAAATTATTCAAATCGCATACCATGCTAATTCATCGGTCGCCGCTAATCATAACATTTCTCTCAGCTGTTCATGTATCCAACATGGTGGGTCTTATTCAACACTTATTAGTGACGCATAAATTTTTGTCACTGACTCAAATACATTGATCAGTCTCGTTTCCCACTCTCCATTATAAAAATTGTCGATTCTCACCACTAAAGTTTAAGATCCTGGCATTCTAACAACGCTAGGAAATGCAATCTTCAGAAAAAAAACAAGACACTTCCAAACTGCAATTGGTTTTGATTGACAGCATCATTAAATTCCGTTTCCAGTGAGCACGAGTCCAGTACGGAAATTACACAAGCGATCAGTTTTTGTTAACAGTTCACTAAGATACCTGACTTTTTCACTGGAGCTTTCATACCGGGGATTACATACGGATTACACACCTTCAACCATACATTTCTGAATTCCAATGAAAAGCAATAAAAATTCAACGAAAACAACGATGGCTCTCCTTTACCATGTAGATCCATTAGCGCTAATGAAATCCCAGATGGCGCATTCATTTTTGCAAAGATACATCTTTGCGGGTGTATTGTACAATGCCCGGGTTTTATTGAAGATGGTCTTTAGTTTCAAACGAGGCGCATCTCTAATCAAAAATGACAAGTAGGCTTTGCAGGTGGTTTTTTTGTGTTATATATGATTCTTACATTTTTGCCTCAATCAAAGTACAGCTTCAGCCCAAGATAACAATATGCGTTTGAAGCTATTGTGACACAAGAAAAGTAACTGAGTACATAAGAGATTATGGTCTGTTGAGTATAGTCGAACAAGTACTTCATAGATTCTCTGTCGTGCAACCAACCATATACTCCAATAATGCTTCTGTTTGAACGCCTGAAAGGATTCTGAATGCCAACCAAATATATATTTTAATCAACATTATTTGAAGATACCTATTTCTCGGACATTAACAAAGTAAGAATTTAACAAAGGTATCCCTTGTTATTGGTTTCTTCCAAAATGATCAAATAACATCAAAAAGATCAAATTATAAAGTACATACATTCATCTCTTAATACACAGCCAGAAACTTATTGCAAGATCTACCATAGAAGGTAGTGTAAGCAGTTGTCCTATACACTACTTTCAAATGTGAATGGTGTCGTCACAATCTGACGCCCTACTCCAATGTGGTGTACCTGTCAGCCTACACTATTTTTTGGTGTAGAAAAGTAGGCATCTGCACTCAATAAACCATAAGGTGTAGACCTAAGGTTAGGAACTATGGTGAAATCAGATGTACAGCATCGGGAAAAAAATGATTGTCTTATTCCTTAATTTTATCATGGAACTGTAAAAATAGTATTTCACGCATCATCATGATGAATCATGCGTAACGTTATTGTGTGTGGCTTCTCTATAACTGTAAGGCCCCAACCATCTTCAAATATTGAACACAATGTCTTGGTGTTAACAGGCTTTCTTGATTCCTCCACAGGATATCCGTATATTTATTCAACCTGTGGCGTGCTACTTAGGTGTTGGCCTGTGACTTATATCACTCACTAGTTGCAGACACCTTGTCTGCATTCTGAATATCGTATGAAATAACGGAAGACTACAACGTGAAAAGAAAAGCCAGAGCAACAACGACAATGTCATATTTGGCAAACGGTCACACGCAACTTGTGAAATCGGGCCTCTTGTTAATTTAGCACAGCTGAGGTTTTATCCTAATTTTACATCTAAATGCTTAAAAAGTAGAAACTTAGGAGACAAACGATACGTGAGACCCAAGGCTTCCTTACCCTGTCTCCCTCAAATACGGGTATCGTTTATGCCGAGGTGTAGACTACGCAAAAAGCTCTGAGTGGGCCACGCATCGCTTTTTGTCTCGAAGACTCCACATTTACAATAGATAAAAACATTGATGATTGTTTCGCCTAGCTCTATACTGGCTGGCACATCTACTACTCAGTCGTTCCTTAACAATCACAGGACATGTTCATCTTTACAAGAGTTAAATCGTAGTAATTGTATGCGATTATGAATTAATTTTGCTACTGACGAAAGAAAGTATGTACATGTATATAGAACTTCCAAGACGGACTTTTGGGAGGCACTTTTGGGATGTGACCAAAGTTAAAACTATATCAACTTCAGATTTTAAATTAATTTTAGTGCTGTGTTTTTCAGTTTTTATAATTTTTAACTTAAACAACTAATTCTTGTAATCCATAATGAGACTCACACAGAGTAATGACAAATATAGCATTTTTGAGTAAAAGCCACTTAAATTCTTTTCCAGTGATGAGACTTGTTCTCTAAAATACAAAGACTTTAACATACTCTAATTCTTCAACCTTTTCAACCGCCACTTAAAGCAAAATTTCAATATTTTCTGGAGAACAGTAGGGTATACATAAATAATTCTCATAGGTCTATGAAGCATACACCTGTGGTGACACAAATAAATCATTTGTGCTTCAATTTCACAATAAATGCATGCATTACCCTTTACAAACTTTTTCAAAGATTGAAAAGGTTGAAGATTTACATCTCTTAATTTTGATTCAGAGCATTAGAAAATTCCGTTAAGAGCGAATGGTTTTTATTCCGGATTGTATCAAATCCTTGAATTTTCTCCACACATAAGAAAATTTTACGACCCGTTTAAGACTTACACTCACACCGTATCCCAGGAGCACATAGTCAACCCATCAATGAGGTTGTTGCAGTCTTCTTTGGAAGACGCCACTGTTATATCTATACTGTTATATGTAATTTACATGTGTTTTATGAAGGAATTCTTTGTCCTGTTAGATGACAGCAGAAACGTTCACTTTGACTAGCCAACACCCTTCGCAGCAATTCACTGTCTATAAAATATTGCAATCTCAGTCGCGATGCTGCTTGACGACCCACAGGTGCATTGCCTGGCTTGTGCTCGGAGCATTGCGTGGCTACTACGTTGCCTTATCACTACTTGCCCAGTTTCTTGTACGTGGGTGCCCTGGTTTTTACTAGTTAGATTGCCACATTGTTACTGAGTGCATTACAAGGCTACTACCGATTACCGCATAGCCTGCTTAACACTGGGCGTATTGCTATGGCTTCTACTGGGTACGTTCATTTATAATAGCAACACCAAAATCAGGACGCGGAACCGAGAAATTTTAAGAAACGTTAATCGAAGAATCGTCGGTGCAGTAAATTCTTCTGTGGCCAGTCTTCTGTATTCCACCAGGATAAATGAAGAGAAAGCGTACCAGAGTTGAAGACTACATAGGCAACGTATGAAAAATCTGGCATGAAGAATCCCAGATTATCACCTTAAGTGACAAGTTAGTTTCTGATGGTTCCACTCAAGATCTAAATCACGCCTTTAATAAATAACTGATATCCTGACAGAATCACTAAGTTGCCTTAAAGGAGAAACGGTTGTAGATTGCTATGGTGACAAATCTGCTCCAGTCCCCCCAGGAAACCAGACTTATATACATTATATGAAGGTTGCCTTACAGAACACAACTGACACCAGGATATGAAAACAAATTACGATACACTGCACCATTTGTTGGTTGCAGCGTCATCAAAACCATATTCTTAGGTAATTTCTGTAAAATTTGCCTCCAGTGCTGATAACATTCCGAATGTGATATCGGTATCGTACGGGCGACGTTTCCTGCGCGACGAAGTATCGGGCAAAGAGTGGTTGAACAGTAGAACTGTGTTATTTACTATCGGTTGTACAGTTTGCCACTTCATTCTGAAACCGCATACATTTAATGGAAATCAATTTAATATATTTAACATTTTTTAAACACAAGTGTTTCCCCAAAGATGGTATAAATCGCAATATGTAAGGGTACCACTGTCGAAGAGGAAAACTGATAAACAAATGGCTTGTTCAACTCTCAGACAGCGATAGGTCTTACACAAGATCAATCAAAGAAACACGAAGACGCCTGAATAAGTTCAATACATATATTTCAACAAAATAGACAAATAGTACAACTGACAATAATGTACACAACAGTACAGATAATATACTCTCAACAGTACAAAATATATACTTTCTTACGGATGTTAGCGTCCCAAATCCGGATGGACTATTCCGGCTTCCAACGTCGTCTGTCCACGTATATATAGAATCCACAGTCCTTCGGAATTCTCGAACTGAAGGATGACCAGTCCTGTACTGACGAACAGCAGAGGGCCCGGGACGCCAACGATGGTAGATATACAACTCGCCGGCACGGTGCAAGTTTCCTTAGCAGACGGGTTGACAATAGCGTCCGTAATGATGAGTTGGCGATGAATGTTTCCCTCCTCAAAAACAAAGTCACTTTCAAGGTAAACTGGGATGAAATGTACGTAATCCCACAGAGACAATGAGCGATACAAGCTCCAAACGAACATCTCCAACAACACAGCCAGCGGCGAAACACAAGCTCACGAAGTGCTACGTACCGAAAAATGGAGTACAAAAGAACAAAATTGTCGACAGGGGTGTAAGCATATATCTCCAAAATCACACTAAAATCCTTCGAAGTAGACAGCAGCAAATATGACTCGAGTGGACACAAGCAACACGACTGCTGTCAAAGTGGACGTAAGTAAATTACTGCGAGCTTTACAACTTCGTCGCTCATATTTATAGGCTGACGTAAAGAAAATTTTGGTTGGTTTGTTCGTAAGCAGGTTTACAGTATGGGTACATCTCTCCAGAATGTACCCTTTATGTACAATGCCATGAAACTGATACACACAGAAGCCTCGAGGGCACGCGACTGAACTCCAGTGCAGGCCATCGCAGAGGAAAAATGTAGGTCAGACACTCACCGGGGTCAGCGCAAAAACAAATAAAATAAAAAAATGTAATACAATATCTTAAGCATATTTCAGCGTGGTCAGAGGTTAGAATGTTCTCACTGTAAAATCCTTTGTTACATGCTGATATTTTGCATATGAACCTTATGTTTCAGATACCTTTGTTAAGCTGTCATGATTTTTAAAATACCTGTATAATGTCTGCGTGCGTTTCTTCACTTGCACTCAAAACCGTCACGTAGAACTAGAAGGTCATAAATGATGAAATGTTTCATGTTTACTACCTAAACTTCATTATGATTGAATACATTATTCCTAATGCTTTCGCTGAGTACACAAAACATATTAATATTGTGAGTCACCTTGATTTTGATGTATACGACTCATGCTAAAAGGCCTCGGTACCGTACTCAGCGAGTTCCTTTTCACTCATTCAATTGTGTTTAATGCTGTACACAGAAACGTTTCAGTTATATCGTGTCAATCAAGCTTAGGGTAAAACAAACTAGTCAGAACCTAGGGAAAGTCACTTTACCTTTCCAGGTAAATGACGTCCATCAGAAAGTCTCTTCCAGACTTTGCAGCATGTTTTTCAATTTCATCCATTGTACACATACACTCTCCCTATTTTAAAAATGAATAATAACATGCGAAGAATATCATTTTCCTGGCAGCCACAACCATATACATTATGACCATTTGTAAACTTATGATAAACATATAACTCAGATAACGGTATCTGCCACACAAGTGTAAGACTTAATGGTCACACAGAGATGGTAATTTAACATGGCGGATTATTGAGTTCACAGCCTGTAAGATATTCTGAAAAATGCAGGCATTTGTACTTACTGGATTTATTTCATTCAGGTGTCATACACACATCAACTATAGAATATTAGCATCACATCTCAGGGAATTGTTTTTATTTTCAAATCATTACTTTTTCCCTGTCTGTCACAGGTTAATTATCCCTGAGGGTGTGAAATCAATAGAGGGTCTAATTTAAATTAATGGTATGTATGGAAACATGGGAGAAATGCACCACATGCAGGAAAACACCAATATCATTCACAGATTCTTTGCGTCAGTGCTGTTTCAGGGCCTAAACATAGATCACTATTTTTTGTGCCTATAAAACCTACGTTCGGTTTTACGTTTTGCCCATTTCACATTAACGATAACACTGTTACAGTTATACAATAATGGGTCTTCTGAGTTAAACTTTGCTCTGTTTTTGAGGTTGACAACCGTTTCATGTCTCGCCTTGTTTATCTTTTTAATACCTTATATTTATCGGGGGTTTTTTTCCCAAGAGATTGAAGCTTATATTATTATTAAATTGGTCTTTGGGAATTCGACTTTGTATATTGTTTTATCGGCTTATAACGCGAATTATGACTTACAGAATTCGCGAACCACTGAATTCCCCGCAGTTCACTTGGCGAATCTCTTAGTTCCGGTCTTAGACAAGTTATGACAGTTTTATTTGGTTTCTCCACTACTATTGTTCAAAACAGCTGCATATAACTGTTCGAAGGTGAAGAATCAGCAGTTTGTACCTAAACACAACTGAACATGGAAAATGTAGGGTAACCTATACACGGTACTTAGCCCTGGTGAAACCACTGAGGGTCTAGATTTCGTCGATCTATAAATTAAATTCGCGTATCGCGAATGATTGAAAAAATGAAACCAAAGCCTCCACTAACTAATACGACAATGTTATTGATTTTCTGACACAATACAGATAACTAACATGTCACCTTATACGTTTTCGCTGTAGAACAACTTTGTTATTGTCCGTAAGTATAAGCTGACCATTTTGTGGACGAATTAACCCTAATAAAATGCACGTGCCTAGACTTTTATAAGCGGATACGTCAATAGGATTACGAGCCTTTAATAATGAAATTCAATAAAGACAACAGCTGTACGTTATAAATTCATGTGGCCATAACAACCAGACCATATTTTAGGCGGATTAGTCCCAGTATTAAGCACGTGCGAAGATGTTTTTACGCAGTTACGTTAACAGGATTATGGACCTAATAATAGGCCTCCTGAAAATCCATGAAGAAAACATCTGTATGTTACTCTTTTTACGTTGAGAAAATTCTGATAAAGGCCTATACAGGCGTCTTCATAAATATGATGTATCTATATGGCGGTTGAAATAAATTAGACAGGCTGTAAAATCATAGGCCGCCGCAACCTGGGATCAGATTACCCTGAGGTCTGATGTTTGTTGACGAGACACTCACCTGACTGCATGGTAAAGACGATGAAGGCGCTGGTCAGAATCCAGGTGGCGTCGTCGTGTGAGACCACCACGCTATTCTTGCCGGCCGTCTGTAGGGGCATGGTGATGTTAGGTGAAGTCAGGGAAAAAGCATTCGGCATTTCTGCCCACCTGTCTACTTAAACGGCCGTTCTCCACGGAACCATTTGCCCAGTCATCGATGACAGTTGTGTACAAGGCGACTCTCAGATCTAAAGATTAACCAAGTCGATTCACGGCGATTTTTTTCCAATACACACCGATGCCAGCGCCACCGATCCGATCAACGAATACCGTCTGTTCACAGTCACCTAGGTAAAGCTGGCCAATATAATCATGTATCTACACATACAAGCAGTGGTTGAAACAGATGTGTATGATTCAAGGATGTATCATAAGGATGGCTGTCTAACGGCATCACATAACACTGTTTATATTGATCGACATCGAGCACTGCTTCGTCAACTCTCAGACTGCTTGATGGCAGATAATGTGTTTTCCTCTTGATAGGATACGTCCGCCGTGACACATAGATTTGCCGATATACACCTGATGCCGATGATTGAGGATTGAGGTAGGTCACCCCTTGGGGATCAAAGCCTCAACGTCAGTGTAATCGCCCCAGGAGGTGAACAGAGTTCTTGGGTTTAATGATTAGAGGATGAGGTTTGAGGCGGCATGGGCAACGAGACCAGTCCACACGTGGGTCGAGCCGAAGTCACATCTACCACAAGGACTCAAAGACTATTACCACACATTGTTCGAGATGCGAAACTCTCCGTGTGTAAATGGTATATAGATTTATATTGCTTTCCTGCATACAGAAACATTAAGACATATACGACAGTTCACTCGGATTATCACTAAATGTGCTGGTTTGGTTTTAAGCACACTAACTGATCTACATATGAAACTGTGATGAATATTTTTGGTCAGCTGTGCATCACTAGCACTTATCTTCGTTTTACCACACCATAACCACCAGTCCTCAACACTGGGGCCTCCAGTAAGCCATAGCCTGCTTTGAGAATGGTTGACGTGTGGAGTTGTGGGACTAGCCGTCTTGTATTTGTCGATTTATCTGCCAACTACCGTCGCCTTGTAACTGAGACTCGTGCATGACAACGTCAATTTTGTGGTTGGCACAGCGATGTCGTGACTGGACTTTAAGCACATCCATATATTCAGTGATAAACCAGCGTCGTCGAGTCCTGGTCACAACACGCGGTCAAGTGACTCTGGGGAAGGATTCCAGAATTCTTGGAAAATCTCTCGGCAAGGTAGAGTTAGATTTCGCCAGCAAATGGGTCTATCAACCACAGTTATTTTTATGAAGGGACTAAAAGGTCTTGGTCTGGATCAGTTAATTAACGATAAGTGCAATAATACTGTGCTGTGCAAAAAAAATCGTTTGTCACTCTGCACCCATCAGCTGGTGGATTGATGGATATTATGGATTATCTAGTACAGTGTGCTCGTTGTGTAAACGAACAAGCCGTTAACTGACTGTCTCAAACCGAAATATGAGCAATGGGTCAGACATTAGATTTGTTAGTGAAGGATCTTAGGTGGAATTTTTGTGCTTCGGAAAAAAACTTGACATATCCCAAATTATGTGAAGAAAACACAAAGAAAGCCCGCCCGAAAATGTCTGGGAAAGAATTATCGGTAAATCGGTAAATGTCTTGTGAAAATGTCGCAGTGAATTCCAGGCGTTAACTGGCGGGAACCAGCAAATGTGTCCAAAACATTCCGCCGACACAAGAAAATACCAGAGAGAACCAACAGATAGACCAGTAAATGTCCAGTAAAATTGGTTAAATGTCATCCGTCAAATATCCAGAAAACAATTGACTGAGCTGTCCGAGCATATTTGTAAAAATGGACTTGAAAAAGTATCGGCATGACGGGTAATTAGGCACTGACTGTCAACCTGACGCGTACTATGGCGTAGAGAAATTAACGGCGTTGCTTTAGATATGCCTATAGATTAGAATCCAGTGGTTCAACCTTTATAGTTCATTTTTCACCATCAGGTACACCACTCTGTCCTTCTACTGCCCGAGGACTGTCTGAAACCTTCCTCACTATCAATACATCATGAAGTTTTTCTAATTCGGACACGCATTATAACGGGCCTGACGTCTTTGATCAGTTTAGCTTGCACATCAACATACTTCTTCGTACAGCTTCCCAAACTGAGAAACATGTGAAACAAATTTCCAAATGGATTCGCCTGCTTTTGATGACGATACTTTGTTTCTGTCTAACTCTTATGCAAAGCAACCTGACATCATAAACAATGGCCTGTGGGATATAGCTAACAGAGTTCATGTAGTGTGCGTTCTTCAAAGGTTGGAGAACGGCGTAAAACCCCAATCAAATAAATGAATAAATCAAAGACTGCCATGGCCATTGTCGCCGGGTGACATCAGTTTATCATCATACAGTTATGTGCGCCTTGCATGCCTATTCAGTAAATTGTGTGTCAGAAAAAATACGCATCCTTCCTATGCCGACATTCATTGTTCGTCTTTTACAGCTCCTTTCTTTTTATACACCATTGTTGCGGAAAAATATTAAATTAGCTGAGTGTTGAAATTATTCCCGATCATTCAACTGGAAGAACCAGATGACACGCTGGCTGTGAAGTAAAATTATCGGGAATTTTCGAATTTTCGAATTTATCTTTGTTCGTATTCATTGTACTAGAAGGAGCAAATGACAACTTGGATGGTAGGAATGTTATAGGCAAAAAGGTATTGCAGCGTGAAAATTAACCGAGTGAAGACAGTGACAGGCAATACAGCGGTAAAGTTTGGCTAAGAGAAAAGGAGGTTGACGATAGATAATCACTAGACGGATTTTCAACACCGCCATTGACACCTATTACCATCCAAAACAAAAAAGTGTAAAAAAAAATCTAGTGGCATAGTAAAAAGTGGAAGTCTTCACTTCCAAAAGTTGTCAGCAAGAACTTGGTGTATGTATTCCTAGGCACGTAGACCCTAGTCATATTTCAAAAAACGAAGTCTTTAAACTCTATCCAGTTGTAAAAAGTATTTTCTACTCGTCCATGGTTTAAATGAACTTTTGTCAGTAGTCTTGTATTGATGCTTTGCCTCATGAAATGTGATGATACTAGGTCTACCATATCTACGCTCCTGAGGCACGTTTCACAAAGCCGATTCTAGTTTTAGCATCTTAAATATAATAGCATGATATCAATAAAATTTTGACAATTTTGTTTTTGGTAAATCCAGCATCAAATATCTATAACATGGCTTTGTGAAGAAGATTAAAGTTTGGAATTTAAGACCAAAATGACTTTGTGAAACAATCCACTGGTAAGAGATGAAATGCGTTAAAATACGCAGCGAAAGGGATAAGGAACATAATTGTTACCAGATGGTAATTTATTTGCCTGAGAAGTTATACCTTGTTCGGTATGGTGCTCGGTACAGTGATCTAGCCTTTCATGGCATCGCGCAGAAATGTGCCGGTCAGTTCACAGATAATTTTCGAATCGAGTGCTGAATATTTACTGATGCCAAATGCAAGTGTCTTGGCACTCGCTACGGGCATGGCTTAGTCCGTGTTAATGAGTAATACTGTCCGCTTTACATAAGCCATCAGCGGGTGATGATCGTCGCTGATAGATCAAGGTATGATAAAGCATTTAATGTCAGAAGTTATACGACACAGTGATGGCACGAAAAGTCAACGTAACCTTCCGAATGTTATCAAACATTTATTTATTTATTTTTGGATTGGTGTTTTACGCCGCACTCAAGAATATTGCACTTATACGACGGCGGCCAGCATTATGATGGGAGGAAACCGGGCAGAGCTCAGGAACTTACAGCGACCATGACGCTGCGCTAGCACGTTAACCGACTATCAAACATTTAATACCAAAATATATACAACACAGTCATATCGTTCAAAAGTCAACGTAACTTTCCGAGTATGGCAAGCCTTTTCGGTCCAGTGATGATTTATTTACAATTTACTGAAACAACGTCAGATATGTGGAAGACATCTGCACGTATCCTTAAAAAATGTGATTTTCATATATCTTATAGATATGTGGCCTATATGTACATGTATATATTTCTTATATCTCAAAATCTTTTGGGAAATTCCTTTTAATACATCTTTAAAAGACTATTTCGGTCAACATAGCCGTCAAAGAGGATCACACTTATCAAAAAATAGCGTCGAATTGTACAATCAGACTTACACCTTCAATGAAAAAATAAATATCTACACATGCAGTACAATAATTGCGCACTCATTTCGTCAGTATACGTAACCAGGTAAATACGGGGCACAAATCACTGAAAAGAATTCGAGATATGTCAAATCAACATTTATTTAAGATACATGTATCTTGAAACCAATGCGACAATCTGCACATTTTTTATACACCTCAAATGTATTTTTTGTGGTGTGTTTAGGAGGCGGTTTATTTCAAACCCTTACAATGAATTTCATACATCTGAGAAAGACTCCGATTTATGTCGGAATTAATACAGGATAACTGAAATAAATGGGCCTATCTTTCTACATATCCGGAAAATATTATTAAAGACATTTCAAATAACTGCTGTAAGGCTGAAGCTGCTTCCTGCTATCAAACATTTAAAATGCAAAAGTCATATGACACAGTTTTAACATTTGCATCTATGTTAAAAGAAAACTAATGTTTCGTCGTTTTGGGAACTAATCACATTTCCGAAAATATGTGGTACTCCACATTATGAATTATCCAGTTCATTTCAATAAAGACAACTTCCTTAGCCACTGATTTATTTATCTCATTGTTGTTCAATATCATACCCACTTTTACAGTAGTGCATGTTCATTTTTATTGGTAGCAGAAATGCCATATTTCTGCCAAATCAGTTGAGGACAAGGGATCAACCGATGTAAAACAACCCAAAAATCGATATGAACCCTGTTTAGTATGACAAAACCTCACGAACAAACAGATCGGTGGCATTTAGAATTTCCTGGCTCAAGGCCAGATTTGAACCCGCACCTCGTGCAGCAGATTTCGCGAGTCACGTTTCTAACAAATAAGCCACGCTCTGCTTTTCCTCGACTGCATTATGTGTTCGCTAAAATCCCCCAAATCACACGGTGTAAAAATGCAAACAGAAGAAAACAAGTGTTTGCACAGAGAAAAACATGCTTAATAACGATTTCAGTGGAAATAGTTGGTTTTGGGCGATGTCTGAAGTCAAATGTTGATTTCACACCTATGAATGTGTGACCATGTGAGGCAGTGCCTTTGCCACATTAGAGTCCATTGCAAGTCCATGAAAGCACATTTCTCGGCGGCAGTGTGATCAAGTGGGGAAACCACTACATCTTTCTCAATCCTTCATGCCTCTACTCAGCGGTAAAAAAAAACAGCGTCCCTGACGTCTAGAGACTTCTGTATTCGCCAGTCCCGGGGACCATCGCTCCAGCCGCCAGGTTCAATCAGGGATTGCTGATACGTGGAAGGAGAAGTGGAAATACACAACAATAAATATAACTATAACATAAAATCAGTCAAGAGCAAACATGTGGGAAAATAATGAAGAAGTGCTTATTGCACTGCGATGTGTGAGTTTACTGCTTCCGGTTGACTGCTTCAGGATTGAAAGCCTGTAGACAAAGGTTCGGGTCTGGATGGGTCAGACCTAAGACCTTAAAAGCTAGTCAGCAATACTAAACGGGAGATGCCACGTATAATGGTCGATCCGGTATCAGTGTATTGTGACTGAATGTGCCGTTATGTCCGTAAAACAAATATGTCCATAATGGGACAAACCAGCCACAAGATACCGCCGCAGAAATAATGATATAAACGACGCTAAACCCTAAAACAAAGAAAAGAAGAACAGAAAATGTAACATTTTTCTCCACAACGTCCAGTCCTTATTTTAGGTAAAAATCAGGGAACAAATTTGTCTAAGATTCTGATGAAATAGTTCGTGAATAGTTTTGTGAAAAATTAAATCTGATAACAATAAATACAATTAGTCTTGTGAAAACTTACAAAACTGTCGACGTCACAGGCAGCTACAAGACTGGAAGGAGACAGGTACAAGAAGGCTGCCTCTTCCACAGCCAAGTAACGGCTTTCCACGTACTGGTCACGTGTGCTGAGATTCTCCGTGGTCTGAGCGCAGTCCTTTACGTATTTATTGGTTGATTCCAGGTCGCGTGGACACGCGTTTATGCTAAAGTCTTGGGGACAAATCTGCCAAAAAATCAGCCATAGGGAGATTTTCACTTGTATACTGTGAGTGACAAAGGCGTTACCCATTTCCGCTCCATCATGGTTAGGAGCAAATCAAGATTCCATTCAGGAGTAGCGTATACAGATTTCATTTCAGGTTTCACTGAATCTCTTACATTTTGGGCCAAGATAAAAATTCTCTAAAACTACAGGTATGTTAAAGATGGAATAAAACTGTCTTCCACATACTTGGATTCGAACGTTAAATTTGACTTTAAAGCCGAAAACCGGAGAAGTATGGGGCAATTTGTGGTAAAAGAGTATCTATTAAGATAATAAACAACTTCATCCAAAATGGGACGTAACTATGCAAATAATTTTGATCAATCAGAACTCAGGATTATGTAAATCCCGATTAACGGGTATGATATGAAACGGGTCCTTAAATCATTACCATACTACCATACTAATGTACATAGCGCTATTCATATAGGCCCTACGGATGTGAATTCAATTCGATTACGGACGATTGGCTGCTGCCCTTTGTTTTCTTAGGGCACAGATAACAACAAATAACTGGCAAGATGCCACAGTTTGCAAAGTTTGGCTGCACAAACAGCACATGGAATACAGGCGAGCTTGATATCCCTAGAAAGCGAATAGCCAAGTAATCACACGGCCCTTCCACTACGCTATAACGCCAACTGTTAACTCTTAATAAACTCAAGCTAACTCCACCTAACCCTCGGTAAAGCACGAAGGCGCCATGTTTGATGAAGCAAAGCATTATGGGAACAATACTTGCCCCTTGACAATCTAGACCTCAGTAAAATGTATCCTAGGATTTACAATGTGCCATAGCCAGTTGTTCATTCTTATACCTAGCAATATCTACACGACTTGATCCTCTTTAATAAGCACCTGTAGTATTTCACATTTGTTTCCAACAACAGCTGCGAAGATTGATGTTAAATAGCCGAGCATACGTTCCTGGGATAAAATTTAAGGAGCCCTAGATCGGGATGCTAAGCTTCATCAAACATGGCGAACTCTGTTGTCTACCGAGAGAGATAGATTTGCTTGAGTTTTATTAGTTTTATGATTTTAATAGTTGGCGTTAGTGGTCAGAAATTGCAGCGGATGCAAAGCGTCCAACCTAAGGAGAAAAATGCAACACAGAAGCAAAGCCGAACTGGTCGGGTGAAAGCCGAATGATTGGTGATCGAGTATGCCGGTTGGTAAAATGTCGGCGTTTTCTGCCAGCCAAATGAGCTTACGGCAAGAAAGCATATGTTTCTTAGAGAGCGTTTAAAAATTATCGGATGATGTTCTAGCCTTACTCTTTTCACTACAATTTATGTTATTCTTCCCCAGTCTTGATTATAAACCATGAGAGTCATAAATTGTTAATTCGCTTTTGGAGAACTACTTGACGAATCCTACGTTTTATCATGAGGCTTATACGTGGAGTATGCAGATTGCTAGGCAAGTATTTGTTGTTGTAATATCAACGTTTTCATATCAGTGTGATACCTGCAAAGGCGACATGTTCTGTCTGGGAAGATTATTGTAGCTATTGTTGTTGTTGCTAATGTTGTTTGAGGTGGTATTTGTCTGGTTCTCGATCGTTGTGACTTTATACGTATGTGTTATAGTTTGTACGCACACATCGTTTATTTTGACGGGGGTGAGTGTTGTTGTTGTTGATTAGTGGCTCTGGTGTAGTAACACTTGCGGTCAGGCGGATTGCCCTTCATTTAACAATGTACAACGAGTGATTAAAGCTGTCCGAATAGATTATGATTCCGTTTGTGAAGAGCAGCTCATTCCCCCACCCCACCCCCCAACACACACAAACATCCACCTGCCTAAACACCCGTCCAAAATCCATCCGCTTGTAAACCCACCCGCCTACACATATTTTCACGCGCTCATTAATTCATCTGCTATTCACTCACGCCCTTACCACTTCATCACTTTCAACCGAATGCACCCCAAAACCTTATTTCATTTCCCGGATAACTTGACAGCATCAGCATGCATACTTCACCTACCTTCGTTGAACCCTGAACCGAATTTTGGCTCCCCATCTTCTGTAGCTACGTCCTGTGTACGTGTAGATCACGTGACTAAATCCAACAATCTCTCATCAGTGTCTTAACAATTGAGTCTTTGTATGTCCATGCTGTTAATTCGACGCTATCGTCTGTTCAGATCTGTAAGTTAAATGAATTAATTATTTATCTCAAGAATATCTGGTTAAAAGAATCTGCAAAAATGAAGTTGTGAGTAAAAAGACCATTATCTACTCAATCAAAGAATGCCTTCATTGATTTTTTAAGATTTGTTTTCACTAAAACGAATGCTGTCAAATGTTTTGATTGCATGGTTGGTTTATGGACAATATTGATAATGCGTGTTGCATTGTGTCCCGTCACTTGTACCCCACTCACGACAAAACTGTGATCACATGACGTCAGGGGAATTGGCTGCTGTCAGAGGTTATAGAAATCAGTAGGACCTTATTGGTTAAAACTGATAATATGACGGCGCATTCAATTTGGTCTGGTGTTGTCTTTTCTTTTAAGACGATGAGGCAATGCATTTTATTGTACTTAGGATAATGTCGTAGGGTGTCGGCTTTTTCATGGTATATACATGTACATTAAGGCTAAGAGCTGCTCTGTGCACTAAAACAACACCGCTGAATTTTCTTCTCCGCACACTGTTCAATAAACGGATTACCGAACAACCTATGCAAACGCACCTTACTTTCTGATTGTTTAGAGAGACAGAGTACACATTCAGCGAAACACTTGATGTAAGCTCGAGATAATCTGCTGAATTCACGCACGATCCGTAAGTCTGTTGACTGATTATTGTGGTAATGAACTGTGTCCGTGTCCAGCCTGACAGGTAAACATCGACATACAGCATCTATCTAGTAAGACAACATTTGCTGCCGCACTCCTGGTGGTTCTAACCGCACTTATGTGGATGTTAGAGAGTCAACTTAGCAAGCACCGCCCGAAGTGGCATAGTTGCTAGAGCACATGTCTCATAATGGGTTTATCTGGGGTTTAATACCGAATGGAGTCATACCAAAAACTGTATCAGTAATCTTGATACCGTTGAAGTGTGGCGCTCAGCATAGGAGGTATAGAGCCAGCACTGGTAGAACCGGTCACAGTATAAAGAAACTGGGTGGGGGTGTAGAGTCTGGTGTCTTCGGCACGGCGTTTCAGTGAGGCAGCACTGTAAATATCCCGGCACTGCATATGTGTCCCGTCTGCTACAAGGAAACACCACTGGGATGTGACCCAAAGTAATGTTGAAAGCGACGTTAACTAGAATCAAATAAACAAAAGAAAAAAAGAAACAACTTTGCGAGCCGTCATATATGGTACTTGTGTGCTAGGGTGTCATGAACCTTTGCTTGGCACTCAAAATCAGGGTATGGGCCCAAGTTCTGGTCGGTCCGGCGTAAGATGTCCGGAAAACCTTCGGGAACAGACGCAGATGTTCTTGGTACCAGAAACTGGTTACCTCTGGCCCCGTTAACCAGCCAGTTCCTCACCTCTCAATGACCCAATGGGAATAACAACTGCTGACAGTGTAAGAAACCTTGTTCAAAGAGGCAGGGTGTTGTAAAGTTGAGATCGCTGACATTGTTTGTCCGTAACCCTGTCCTCTTATGTTCGTTGCGAAAAGTAGATACTTCAACGAACTGGTGCCCTATCTTCTACCACGTGACCAAAACAGCAATCTCATCTTTCCAACTCCCAGTATGCGCAATTTGAACATTGAGTAATTTTAATGAGGCAGGCATGCGTTGTCAGATAGAAAAGTACTGAGAAGTCATCTGAACTTCAACGAAAACAACTCGGCTTTGCTTCTTTTTTAAAACATTATGAGTCAATTAATTAGTGCTGACATTCCTGGGAAAATAAATAATGCCCAGTTATGGATGATAAAAGAAAACGTATAGTTCAAGACACCTTTGCATCTAGAAAAATTCAATATAAGCGAAATCCTTCCTCATACATGTACAAAAATACTATCAGAAAAATGTAAACAGAAAAGTCATAACTTGGAACAAAAATAAAACCTACATTTTAAAGAAAATCTTGGAAAACTAATAAACATACCATCGTTTAATAATGGGCAGCATTCATTTGACGGCATTTATAAATAAGCTACTTTTATCAAATATATCTTCAAGGATAGATTTTTTAAAAAAAAAAAAAAATTTTTTTGTAAATGTTAACAATGTTTGATCTCATGCACTCTTCTTGTCGTGTCTCATTCATTTATACTGCACATACTTTTAGTAACTTTAAATAATGAAAGTTTTAATAACCAACCTTTATCAGTGACAGTCTGTAGGCCTGTGCTTCACAATTAACTTGAAAAGTTAATCAGAGAAAACATAGATAACTAATTAAACAAAGCATACTTACGGCAAAACATTTCAAAGTAAAAACAGATCAATGATTTAGGTATGGTAGGTCAGGTTAAGAAGCACACATTGTACATTATAAACTTTTCAACTTACTTCAAATCGGCTTCACTTGCTTGCTTAAGTCGCCTTCCTGTCCTTAACTAGACAAATCCTCAGGCGAGAGTTCCCGTTCTCTGCGCTGACTTGGGAATGAGAACAACTGTGTGTGTGACTACGATTAAGATCTTCGCGACTATAGTATACACTGCTGTGCCCTGACACAGTTATCGGCTTTGAGTACTTTCGCTGTGGCAATGCACTGTATATTAAAGACAACATAGGCTTAACTGAAGCATTGACCTAAATCGTCCAATTATTACCCTCCCCCCTCCTTCAAATTATCGGTTTCTTTATATGCGCATTTATGTCTACCTGATACCATGCACGTGATATCATAGCCGCTATATCGTCTTCCGCGTGTATGTCTTTAAAGAGAACTGATTCAGTTTCTAAAGACGCAGCCTGGATTTGAACTCCACCAGGGGCCTAAAACTCTAAAGACGGCCTTTCGTACTGCTGATCAAGGTACAGATGTATCACATGTACTCACTACAAACTACTGTATACAAGTGGTACCCATCACTGAGGCAAAAGTGCACTTCCACAGTACAGCAGTACACGATTTGTTTAATTTGTGTATTTCATCCACAATGACGTGTACCACTGGTCACATTTGCATCGTGTATGTGCAAATTTGATCACAGCTGTTTTACAGAGTACATGTAGGTTTACATGATGCAGTATACCGTCAGTATGGAGACCATTCAAGAGTCCGGTAAAGGCCCTTCAGTATCAAGGATACTGTACTTATATCACACATAAGTACAGAATTAAGAAAAAAACAAGCTTACATTTCGTCCATATATCGGAGAAATCGTTCCCTATATACAAGTAATCACCTCTGTAGTGCTTGCATTTGTTACAGTGTTGTGAAGAAAAGACAAGTTTACCCGGTCTATCAGTTTGAAATCACACACCAGGCGCTATAATGACACCTGTGCCTATAATGACCCAATTTCACACACACACACACACACACACACACACACCAATACAGACGTTAGTTATCTGGCCCCATTCTACTCTTCGTACACATAGGTCACACTGTGACAATTACAACTCGTAGTTACCTATATTATCTGACGAACCAATGACCAGGCTAAAGAAAATGACCCAAGTATTCACCAGTCCCTGGGGTCAACCTTATATTATATGTATCCTCGCCTGAGGGAACACAGTGACCGTATGAATAGAGATCGTATTATACTTTACCTCGTCGTAGACTTTATAATTGTCGTCCAATTAAGAGCATAGGACCAGTGTTATAATCCCTCCTTCCATCAGGTCACCTTCACACTTCGTCGTAAGCGAAAAGTGTGCGTGTTGACCGACTGGCCAAAAAGCCCTGCGCTCAAGACAGGCTCAGCCACCAACATAGTTTGACAGTATAAATCCAGCATCCGCTTTAATGCGCCAATGCTTGACGCAAGTGTATAAGAAGAGTCAACCTACGTTAAATTGGAGTTCCAGTGGTAAAAGGAGAAACCCAAAATCATAGGACCCAGGACCACGAAAACTGTTTATTGTGCTAATATTTTGATTTACCATAGGAATATTTGCTTTAATACATAGAATTGTCATAAACTTCATGACAAAAGTGAAAATGGGATTTTAATTTCAAACGTCAGTGCAGAAACAGGACCTGAAGTTAAGACTGACAAGTTTGAGAGAGCGTTGTGATCCTAGGATCTGAATACCTTTGAATTGCAGCTCACGACAAATAGTGTCTAATTATTTTGAACCACACAGTCTACTCATGAAGGTATATATAGGCTGATATTTATACCCCCACGCTTCATGTTATGATCATTCAGTATATGAGCTGGCGACAACATCAAACCTGGCGCCAATGCAACGACAGATTGAGTAAATTTAGGCCAGGAAAATGGCCACAGCAAATTACTTGGTGTAGTGGATAGAACATCTGCCTCGCAACGGTAAATTTCCTAGACTTTATCCTCCGTAATTTTCGAACTACCTCACTTGGCACTACCTCGTTTGGCACTACCTCACTTGGCACTACCTCGCTTAGCACTACATCGCTCAGCATAAGAGGAACAGATCAGATATACCGGTCAGGACTTTGTAATATGTGACCAGTTGAAGTGTCGTGTCTGGTGTCTTCGGAGGGGACTGAAGTTAGCACCACTTTCGTTTTTCGTTATCCGTTATTCGAATGTCGAGTAACGTGCTAGTACGTTTGTCGTTTTTCGGATCCTGAATAATTGATTCATTGATAGATTGATTGATTAACGGTTACAACAGAGCTGGCACGTATATCCCTATTTGGAACTCGAGTCTTTTGTTATTGGAATATCGAATATCCTGTCAGCACGTTTTTCGTTATTCTGCACCAGAGTATTTGATTCATTGATTGATCAATTGACAGTTACACTGGAGCTGGAACATATTTCCTTATATGGATCTCAACACTTTTACATTTTGTTATTGGAGTATGGAATATCCTGCTAGCATATGTTTTGTTTCTCGAATATAGAATAACGTGCCAGCACGTAATTAGTTTTTCGAATGTCAAATAACATTTGATTTAGTTTTTCGTTATTCGGGTCCTGAATAATTGATTGATTGATCGATTGACAGTTACAATGCAGATGACAGTTCATCATTCTGATCTCAGCTATTTTACTTTTTATTCTTGGAATTTCTAATATCCTGCAAGAACGTGTTTCTTTCTTCGAATGTCGATTAACTACAAAGGTGCTAGCAAGTTATTTGAATGTCGAATAACGAAAAACGGGCGAACAGGTTATTCGACATTCAAATAACGAAAAGCGAAAGTGGTGCTGTCTTCGGCATGGTGTTCGTATATGTCGGCATTGCTGCCACAAGGAGACGCCTTCGTGATTTGACAGAAATTATATTGAGACGCATTATTAAACAACAGTCAATCATAAAAGCCTTTATTCCTCTACTAAAAATGGATGATCTAATTAGGTGCCATCTACAATATATAGCTCACAGTGTCAGGGAGCGGTTATTGCTTACTTCACCCTCAAGAGGTGACCGCTTGTGAGGCGAGATCAAGAAATAAAAGAAAAATCCGGCCTTATTCAATTGAGAAACGGTGACGAATACAGTCTTCGTTGAGGAGAAACTTTAATTCGATGTCTGTTTTCCCTTTCCAGAAAATAACAAGAAAGCACAACGGTTTAACACGATGTACTGGATAAGAGAAGCTCACAAACAATCGGAGGTTTGCTACAAATATGTTGGGCATCCTGGAAAATAATTGATCTGGTATTTATTGACGCAAGATCTATGTAATGACATCCGTATATATACATGTACATACCTTGAAGCAGTGGGCAAATTTGAGGGTCATGCAGCATATGCTTAAGGCGCCTTTAATTTGTGTATAATCAAACCGTTTATACCATAATATAGTATACTATAACATACGCCTCTACATAAGTAAGAAAATATGATGCGAATCTAAAATCAACCAGTAAGCTTTCGACACATTTTATTCAACCATAAATAGATATGGCCAAAAACATGTGCCATAGTTTTTAGCAAATGATACAAAATGGGATAGCGAAAGAGTAAAAGGCCTAAATAGTACCAGTTTATACGTCCCCTTCCATCATAGCTCAGGCAGGACTAGCTGACACAAAATGCAGTTCTGTTAACTGCAAGTCTATAAAACGGGGCTGGTCTAGAATTACTCCCAATCTGAGTAATTCTACCCCTTCTGCACAATTTTTTTCGCCTTTTTTCCACGAAAATCTTTCTAGTCAAAACACTTGCAGAGGTTCTTCTAAACAACACATATTAACTTACATTCGAATTTTTGCAAATCTCCCAATGCCTCAAAAAACACCTCAGTCCATAATCCAGAGACTAATGAAGTGTTGTATTTAGGTTACAATATGTGGAGAAAGGGCGATGCTATAGAAAGACACCTGAAGCTGGTTGGAGGACTTATACCAAGACACCCGAGAGTCCTGATATGTACAATGCTGTTTAATGCATTGAACACAGGAATCTCCGTATGTAGTATTCCTTTCATCTAATAAATACCAGCGTAAGGTGATCTTGTCATGATTGAGTTGTTCAGCTCAGGGTATTGCCCTATCACTGGCAGAACTGAGGCTTAAAATGCCTCAAGACACTAGATAGCGCCTGACCAAACAGCTTGTCTGTTAAATTAGCTTATTACCCTGCACACTGACCAATGAGATTGTTTTTTGAAATCAGTTGAGAACGATAGCCCATTACCGATGAGATTGTGCCTTGAAATCAGTTCACAACACAAACCATTATCAATTAGGCTATTGTTCAAATCGGTTTACAACGCTGGTCGTTTATCAGTGATGTTGTTTGTTCAGATCAGTTCACAACACAAGTCCTTTATCATGAGGTTGTCTGTTCAAATCAATTTAAAACCCATTATCAATGAAATTGTCTGTTTAAATCAGTTCACAACATAAGCCCATTATCAGTGAAGTTGTCTGTTCAAATCAGTTCAGAACGCTAGCCTTTTATCACCGAGGTTTTTTGTTCAAATAAGTTCACAACACAAGCACGTTATCAATGCGTTGTTGGTTCAAATCAGTTTTCAACATGAACCCTTTATCATTGAGGTTGCCTGTAGAAGAAGCTATGAGTCCATAACGATTTTTCACAAGAACAAGACGAACTGTATACCTCATGGTCATGTTAGCTAATCAAGCTCACCTCAGCTCACAACACAAGCCCTTTATCAGTGAGGCTGTCTGTTCAAACCAGTTCACAACACTAGCACGTGGACAATGGGCTTGCCTGTTCAGTACCATTTCCTCTCGGACTGACCTTGATCTTACATTAGAAGGTGTGAGTTATGCCTGAAAAAAAGTACATCACTCCTGTTCTGTCCGGATTCTTCCAAAGCCAATGCGCCGGATAAACCTAAGTGTACAAACCGCTATTCGTGGGTTTCAACCACGATGGGCGTTTCGGGTCAATAATAGCAACACGAGTTTCCAAAACATCAAATAACACAAACCACCAAAGAACTAAGAAAGTATATAAAAAATAAAAAACAAGTGGGACGGGTTGTAGTCTGTCGTAAATTATGTAGATTAAATCAATACATACAGTCGTATACGAATTACCAAAGAGATCTCCAAAACATTCATTGTTCCTATAAACTGAACGTGGCCAGCTCCTCGATCCAACTTTTCAACGACTGTCCCGAGGCTACACTTACCTTCATCGCCAGCTTGCCTCCTTCCCCCTGAGGGATTGCTGCATATTAGGGGAAAATAATAATCCATTAGCAAAAAGAAATATACCTATAAGGCGCATTACATAAAAGAAAAGAGTCCATAACGATTTTGTCACAAGAACAAAGGCTCAGGTTAGAGACGACCTGTATAATTCATGGTCGTGTTGGCTGATCAAGCTCATTTCAGCGTTCTTGCTTATTCCCGATAAAACAATGGGTTTTTTGGGGGGGGATCAGATCAGTTGTAAAATATTCAGCAGGTGACATCAGCTGTGGCTGCGAGAAAACGAGAACAATGTGCTCTCTCCAGACCGTTGATCGGATCAGTGTAACGTATTTAGCAGGTGGCATGAAGTTGTTTAATCCATTAGTCATGTGAGGTTATTCTGTGAATTAAAATTTATTCATAATACATTTATTGACCTTCTTTTCTGTGCAGTTCAGAAAAAAGGTCTTTAATTTTGCCAAAATTGCAGTTCTTTCCGCTACCCAGATATATATTTATTTATTTCATTTTATTTGGTTGGTGTTTTACACCGCACTGAAGAATACCTAATTTATACGACAGCGGTCAGCATTGTGGTGGAATTAAGGAAAGCGTGCAGAGCTCCCGGGTTGCTGGCAGACCCTCTCACAGACGCCCGGAGTGGAAACCAGCAGTAGTTGGACTTTGAACTTACAGCGAATTGGTGAGAGGCAGCTGGCCAGAGATATGTCTACAAGTACATGAATGTATGCCTGCCTGTTGACACCGTGACCAAAATATCCATGAAGTGCGAACATCTTACACTGTATCAGCAGTCCGACTGACCCGGAATTAGATTAATCTGAATTATATTTTTCTGTGGGTGTGGACGTCAAATAAATTGAAAATATAATGATGTTCTGCTACATGGCACTTGTAGTTTGATCTAACCACTATAGGAAATTTGCCCTTTCTCATCGCGTAAAGCGGCGACATCATTTTTCCGTGGGACGTCACACTATTGTCGTGTAGAGACGTAATTTGAAAACTGCGCATTGTTATTGTTTGAATAAGGGCGGTACCGACTCTCCAGCAGCATACGTTGGAAGGTCTGCCAGCTAGCCGCAAGCGGTGGTGAGTCTTCCACCACCCCGACTCCGCAAGAATTTTTCCCAGAATTTTGGTGGCCGTCGAATAAGTGAATATTATTGATTTTCAGCATAAAATTCAAATAAATAAGAGAGATAATAATTAACTTATCAATCACATTTGCTTTAAATATATACACTTGACTTGTTTTAGACATGAATCCACCACACACTCCTAAATGTAAATTTACGTAAATTTCTCAACACTTCAAAATACGTTATTCTTCTTTCGTCTTGATCTTCTTTCCTGTGAAATGCGTAGTAACCCTAAAGGGTGATTACACACTTTTGTGGCAAAAACTCCAAGGTAGCACTCTCTGGATCATCTAAGTGTATCGAACTCAGTGTCAATCATTACAATGACTTTTTTCAGAATTTCAGCATAACTTATTGATTTTCTTTAAAAGCAGAGGTTAGTTACTTTAAAAATTTAACTCACGGTGCTGTACTCGCTAAGTGCCCGTGGCATATAACACGTGCTGCTTTGGTATATCAGCATATATCTTGGTTTATACTAATCATATCACAACAAAGAATGGCTCGAAATAATCATTAGCAGATAGCAAACATCCACAACATTAAAAAAAAAACGGTTAGTGAATTAAGAATGACATTAATTAAGTATTAGCGTAATTAATGACATGGACTGAAATGTGCAGAGCTCCTTCCGTTTCTCAAGTGGCAAGGTTTGCCAGCAAGCTGCGGATGATCGCGATTTACCTCAGGGCTCTGCCCGATTTCTTTCCACCATAATGCTGTCCTCTCTCGTAGAGGTGAAATATTCTTCAGTAAGGCATGAAGCCCCGATCAAGTAAAATAGTAAATCACGGAAGCCATAACATTAACGGGAATTTCCCAAAGGTCAGTATAGTGAGTCCCAGAGGAATACAAAAGGATTAAATGTTTTGCTTCAGTCTGGTTCGATAAGTAGACAATTTCAAAAAGTTCGGCATGTGTCCATGCTACAGTTGCTCAAGATTAGTAAGGCGGAACTAGAAAGGACCTAATCGGTGCGGAGCCTTGAATTGTTCTGTATTATTCCACGTGTTCCGTAGGTCAAATTTTGGGGCTGGTTTTATGATTTTAGTGTACCAGTTTGCACATGTTCTGACACATGTGACATATGCATACCCTTAAGAGCGATGAACTGAAAACCATATACGTTTATAGCGAATCCAAGTTGCCATGGTTACACGACTTCCTACATCATTGTGGCCCGTCGCACGAAACACTCGCAGCATGGCGTAGCTTCCATCGCAACCTATAGTGAACAAATACGTCGCCATGGTAAGTAACAGCTTTGAAAGACAACTTTTCTCTGGTTCGTGAAATTCAGGCATATTCTGGTCATATATGTACAATAGAAAATGTAACAGAACTGCCTCCAAGTAAAACATCAGATGATGTTGTTTAGTAGTCGTGACAAGCACCACTGAGTCGCTCGTCATGTCTGTCTGTTGGCCCCTGGGTCGATCAAAATTTTGACATTTTATTTATTCCATTATTTATTGACTAATTTGATTGGTGGTTTATCTTTTTTTCCATGCAGGTCTTCCGTGTTTTTTGTGTTGACCAGAGATATATGTATTTAGTTTATTTATTCGATGTTGTATGGTGATGTATGCCGTACTCAAGAATATTTCACTTGTACAACAGAGGCCAGCATTATGGTGGGAGGAAACCGGGGAGAGCGCAGGTTGAACCAGGACCATCCCCAAGTTGCTGGTGGACCTTCCGTCGTATAGCCGGAGAGGAAGACTGCATGCGCTGGACTTAAACACAGTGACCGCATTGGTTAGAATCTCCTGTGCCATTGTGCTTCGCTGACAGGCTAAGCACCTGGGCCACAGAGGTCCCCAGTTTGTTACATCTTATCTTTCTAGTTACATGGTCACTCACTTTGTCACAGCTATAAGCCAGATAGCATACTTGCGCATGAGCAGAACGCGTTATACGTGAAATAAACATTGGCACATGGTCAGTCCGGCCTCTGCTTTAAGTGCATCAACCGAGCAATGTTAGTTTAAAATATTATACTCCTATTACATGATATTATTTCACATCAATTGTGAATGTGTAACTGATTGGACAGAGCACAAACACAACATTCCTTTCAAAGATTTTAATGAATTCATATGGTGGATATAAACATTTTCTTTGATAAATTTTAGAATTTTATAAAACGGTACGTGTGACAACTTCATTGACGGCATTTTGTTTACCATGATATATCAGATGCCTTAGTTAGACTGTACCAGAATGAAACTAAAAGAACTTGTTCTACCCCAAAAGTTGAGACGGTGTTTGTATAAAATAGCTTCTTTTGGCATCTTAGAAAAGGTTGAGGTTACCTGTTGCATTTCAGAAAGGTGTATCCCGATGTGTTGAGCAGTGAAACAAACCGATACTGTTACTGACCAAAACACTGGCAAAATTGGCGACCTTATCTACAGGCCATTACTGATAGGAGAGAACGGATAAAATTACTTGTTAAGATTCCCGCTGAATTAAGACTCATTGCCTTATTTGATGGAAGAAAGAGGAAAGAACGAGAGCTAGTGCCTCTTAATCAAAGTTCCACAGTGGACTTTCAAGGTAAGCATGGCCGTTAATTTATTTTAACATCGAACATGTACTAGGAATTAGCCACGGAGCCTTCTGCCATAGATCTATCCAATAACACTGACGTCATGCTAGGTTACAACTATTGTAAGCAAGATTATTTATCAAGCTATGTGACTCACGATTTTCCTAGTTAAGGAATATAGTATTTACACCAAGAAAAAAAAGAAAAGCTGTTTGCGCATAAGTTTAGAATTACGACAAAAAAGATGCAAACGAAGGTGAAACTGATCAAGGGATAGACAAGTGAGTTAAATATATCAATCCTGATAAAATGTTCACGCTTTGAAGACCATGTGTACCGAAGATTTGGTTGCGTTACTCATTAAAGAGCAGCTCAACATTGGTCTGCGTTATACTTAATGACATATAAGAAAGACGTGAGCCGTTACAATCTTCTGTTCACATTAGTCCGATTAGTCCTAATCCACACCCTTTCCAAGGGTGTAAATTTACACCTAATAGGGTGTGCGTCCTGGGACAAGCCATTTACACCCTTTATGGGTGCATATTGACACCATTTTGGCTAAGAGTGTATGCTGTTTGCATATTTCTGAAAGCTATACATACCGACCAACCATGAAAACGTATAACACAGAAGTTGGTAACATTTTGATATAATCCAGAGAAATACTGAGACCAGCGTAAGAGTTTCGAGCGGTATAAAAGTGAGTTGGTCATGCCAAAATTCTTCTATGATTCTGTAGATTGATCAGTTGTCAGTTCCGCTGGTTGGTTGTCCATTACGTGTTTAGAACATTGCCGCTGCTTTCTTTCAAAGTGTTTCGGCATATATCAAATACAACACAACACGAAGGTCGTTTCCTTGCAGTCCTGGTGACGGGTTTACACAAGCAAGCATCCACGGATTGATTCGCTCTGTGTGGCTCCATGTTTGTCTTGAAAGTTAGTCTGCTTTAGAATATCG
The DNA here is from genome assembly GCA_016165875.1 of Acanthopleura granulata. Classification (NCBI taxonomy): domain Eukaryota; kingdom Metazoa; phylum Mollusca; class Polyplacophora; order Chitonida; family Chitonidae; genus Acanthopleura; species Acanthopleura granulata. The sequence goes on from JABBOT010000008.1 coordinate 20,512,867, forward strand.
GGTTAGCATAATTGGGCAACATAGTCCTTGATATTAGAATATCTGGTTAGCATAACTGGGCAACACAGTCCTTGGTATTAGAATATCGGGTTAGCATAGGCAGAAGGAACAAAGAGCTCAGTTTTTCTTTTCGAAAATCCTCGTGCTTGTCACAACCTGTCCATTTTAGCACACATTAATACCGCATTTGGAGTACAGATCAAAGGTATGCACAACTACTAGCAGTCTAGCGATTTTTGATTATTTTCTTCATAATCATCACTGCAATTATCATCATCATTTCCCTATGTTAGCGCACTCACAGACACTACCCAGCTGAAACTCTTTGTACATAGTCTCCCCGTTTATTACCACGCACAGCGTGACTGGTCTAGTCTTAAGAACGCAATCACCCATTCCGAGGCAGCACCTTCTGGATCTGCAAGCCAGAAAAGAGAAAAATGCAAACAAAACAGCGACGTCTTTTTATTTATTTATTTGTTTATTTATTTATTTGATTGGCGTTTTACGCCCTAAGTATATTTCGAGGGCAGCCAGCATTATCGCGGGAGAATACCGGGGAGTGCCAGGGAGAAACCTACGACCAGGTTGCTGGCAGACCTTCCTACGTACAGCGGGAGAGGAAATCAACATAAGCTGGACTTGAACTCACAGTGAACGCATTGGTGGGAGGCTTCGGGTCATTACGCCCCGCTAGCGCCCGCGACGTCCTTTTAAACCGGTGTACCAGGAGTGAAAATAGTGTCCAAAAGTCTGGCTCCTGGTGTCTCTTAAACTGACCCCTAGTGTACATAAGACTTGTTTAGGTGCACATCAGACTATCCCATGGTGTACATCAGACTGACCCCTGGTGTACATCAGACTGGCCCTGAGGTGCATCAGACTGACCCCTGGTTTACATCAGACTGGACACTGGGGTGTTCATCCGAATGGCCGTTTGTGTACATCAGAATGGCCCCTTGTGTATATTAGACTGACCCCTGGTGTACATCAGGCTGGTATACATCAGAATTGCCCCTGGTGTACATCAGACTTCTCTAAACTAAAAACATTACCATCGTTAAAAAAGTGAAACAATTCTGAACATGGGGGGGGGGGGGCAGCAATCTACTACTTAAGCAAATAAATAAATAACAACTTCATAGAATACACAGTGCATGTCAATATCTGAATAAGTGCCACCTGATTTACTGCATGGCTGCGATCAGTTGTGATAGTTCTATGTTTTCACTTACATATTGCACCCAAGAAACTGCCGTGCCTGATTTGTCATCCTACTCCATCTAGTTAGGTCGGCACCATCTTTCCTCATCGACACGGTGCCGAGGCTACTGGCCATCTGATTAATCTCTGCCGCTGTTTTAAAGAAGGATCTTTCGGCAGAGGACAGACGCTGACAAATTCTTCTGTGTGTCACAGTACGCCGTGGGGGGCATTGCGGGAAATTGCCCAGTTGAGCCAGTAACAGCTAGCAAGGTAACGAAGGCAACAGAAACCGTAAAATGTGCCATCTTTTTGTGGACGTCGGCTTCCGTGAACAAATACAAACAAAGTGTGATTTTTGCCACTCCGTCATGATATATAGGCCTACATTTACGTCACAGAATTTTTTCGCACAACAATTACACCTGTGCTTTTACTATCCCCCTCTTAGCGTTCGAGGTCAATACGACCCCTTAACTTACTCACAACACTTTCACTCCTCCCGCGAATCACGTGACACGGTTAAACATGCAGTTGTGAAGCTGAATTTTCGAATGAACTCAGCAGTAGGAAGTGACCAGGAAACGGAGGGAGATTTGGATAAAATCATTCCCCAGGCAGACACCTATGATTTGTCCACTGCTTTTTCGTCGCGGTGTTTCCTGTTACGAATTAACCTGTTAGTATATCAACGTTTATACACCATATCCACTCAGTTACCCAGATGAACACCCTAAGGGTCAGTCTTACAGGTACCGAAACTCTACATGTATCTGAAGCGCATTTACCATGGCGACTTAAGATATATGGATACGTTAAGACGCTGTCATAGACGTTACGGTAGGTGCATGTTTCACAGGCTTTCTAACACGCGTCTCCTGGCCCACTTTCACCAAACGTCGTAAACTTCGTAACTTTTCTCGTAAATAACGTCGCTTTATGGCGCTATAAACCAGACATCGCTGTGTGCGAAAAACTTTACGAGAAATATGACTTACGAAATTTTGTGAAAATGACTCTAGTGACTGTATATACATGTATATATGGGCCCTTCGAGAATATATATATATATATATATATCTTATGTGCACACGTTCTTTAAGGTACCGACGACTTATGAATACTAATGAATATCACACATCAAATTGATGCAAACGATAGGCGTTGTTGTTATATTTTAAACGATCCGGTGAACACGTTACCTGGAGGCGTTGTTACTCCCAGAAATAATAAAGCAAAAAAAAAGGGTCGTGAGAAGGAGAATATATCTAAAAATGCGCCATTTTGAAGATTTTAAAGACTTGCTATCAGAATAAAAAAAATTGCAGTTGGATGTTTTTAAGGTGGGTTTTATGGGCTATATTTTGGAACTACGATATGCAAAAGCATTTTTTCTCCCCAAACTGCATTTGAAGTTTATTCGTGTGTTAAGGAAACCTATCAGTAACGAATCTGATATTATGCACATTATTCGGCACAATTCATAAAAAGACGAAAAATAAGTATCCTGAATATTTGTTGTCTAGAAATTGAGCCTATCTTACGATTCAAACAAACTGCCTCGGTGGCCTAGTGATTAAAGCGTCCACCTAGAGGACGGGAGATCCAACTCTGGTCGGGTCATACCAAAGACTTTAAATATAGTACTTGTTGCTGCTTCGCTTTGCGCTCAGCACAGAGAGGTTAGGGGAAGGAAACAAGACTGGTAGGTCTGGTGTCAGTATAATGTGACTGGACTCACCCTGCCACAATAAGAATCAGAATATGTATGCATTCTAAGGATTCCTCGTCGTTATGACTGAAAAATTGTTATGACTGAAGAAAAAAGTACGACGTAAAAACCCAAGCATACGAACATGATTTTTCAAACATTTTAAATGTTAGAATATATTTATAAATAAGCAGTAAATAAGTAACTCCGAAGAAATTCATTTTGACGTTCTCAGTATTTCGACTTTAATTAAGTCATCCTCAGGAGAAATCTGCCAACAAGCAACCCGCCTTGAATCACAACTAAGACACTGCACCACCTGGCTAAAATTCATGTCCCTGAAACACCATGCTGAACGTTTAGTCTAGAAAGTGAATGCAAAAAGTGCTCGACGACATGAAAAGGAGCTCATGCTCTTCTGAAGGAATTTGCCATCCTGCAAGGAACAGAACAAAATCCCAATACTGTGATTCTGAATCTGACTGGTGAAAGTATTAGAAAAGAAGAAGTGCTTAGGTTTGGCCTAAAGCATGAACTTGCCCACTTTCCCAAAGACTCGAACGTTATTATCAACGTTGAAGTATTCTGGTAAAAACTCTCACAACTCAAATTACTTCCACTAGGATATATATAACGTGAGAAACTTAAGAATGCCATCCGTGCCGTGTCATGTAACCTGATGGATTTTAACAACAAAAGTCTTTCTGTGGACTCTCAACGCACACGCCTCTTCAGAAGGTTAAAAGAAAAAAATCATCAGCCTGAAGCCTGACAAAGGAAGTGGTGTTGTTCTTGTGACAAAAGAACATTACACTGACGGCGTGAATACAATTTTTAACGACTCATCAAAATTCCGCAAGATCAAAACCGATCCCAGCTTTACGCAGCATAACTCCCTGCTGAGCTAACAGCGGACGATCCATAACAGGGGGAGAACTGTCTGACGAGGATTATATTACTGTGCGCCCAAAGTCCAACCGCCAGGGACGTGCTCATGATCTCCCCAAAACACATAAAGATTTTGACCACATGCCAAAATTCCGACCTATCACAGACAATGAATGCATAGCGAATGACTCTTTTCAAGCCGCTAAGCGAATACGAGACATACCAAAACACTAGATTAGGGGTACCGATTTGTAGCATTTGATTTTGAATAATTATTCAAAAACGTCCCGTTACGAAGAGTTACTAACAGAAGCAGTTTCCTGCAACCCTGCGTAAATCTACCTTGAAAAAGCTCATAATGGATTCCTGCACCAAATCTGGTTTCTCATTCAACGCCATCCTTTATCAATTAGCCCAAAGATGATATTCCAGTCATTTGGATAAATCTGTCATATGTGGGACGACAAGGTGAGCGGATTGTCCAGCGATACCTCCAAGATAAGCCACCTACTAAATGGACCATTAAACACTGTCACCCTCTGGCAAACAAAGAAAATCTCGACCATGATCACTGGCAAAGATCCAACGCCGTCAGAATATAGAAGCAACGTAGTTTACCAATTCAAATGCCCAGGATGTTCCGCTAGCTACACAGCGATCACGGAACGCTTCCTTCCTTAAAAGGCTTCGAGAACATGGCAAAGGCCTGAGTGAAATCCATAGCCATGTAATGGAATGTGAACTTCTCAAACATGTTAAGGACTTAATCGATCTTAAAAGCAGACTCAATGATATGCCACCGTCTCCAGTATACCACCTATTGTTATGTAACACCCAGGTTGTTGACAACTCACCCAACTGGAATGAACTGTTATTTAAAGAAGCATTAGCGATCAGGCGAAACAGGCCTATAATACAGATAAGCCTTTTCTGTCTGAAATTAAAACCGACAGAATAATTGTCACCCAGATACGATTTTTTGAAATGCTATCCTCCATTTTAGATGCCTTCTATAACTGTTTACCGCTATATCTAGGCATTCATGTGTAAATTGCACATGCATATGTACTATTATGTTATATCCAAGCTGTTACCTATTCTCAGTTTATTTTAATTTTTAATGCTGATTTGGCACTTTACTGACAATTAACTGCTATGGGATATTAAGGGGGTTGTACTGTTATGTCATCATACACAGCATGTGTAATCCTTTGTTGATGCTGTCATAACCCAATCAGCTGACTCTAAAACAACACCATAAATGTTTATTGCCATGCAGCCCTATCTTATCAGATTTTCTACCATGCTTTTGTAGAACCTACTGTATGTTTGTGTATATATATCTATAACCTGCCCCAGATGGCACATTTCTCCTGAGGATGACTTAATTAAAGTCGAAATATTGAGAACGACAAACTGAATTTCTTCGGAGTTCGTTTGCTTATTTATTATGCTAGGCTATTCAGTGGATCAACTATATTATATAGTTATATTTAGAACAGAAAAATAGCGAGACAAGAAATGTTACATCTATTTTAGATAGATGCATCTTTTGTCCACATTTTATCATGCTAACTTTGTTTTCTTTGAATAACTCATGAGAGTCCCTCCTGACAGTCCAGTTCCACATTCGTCAGTCAACATAGAAAATTTATAATTTAGTAATCACTGTAGAAGGATTAAACCATTTTTTTGCTTCTTAAATGTTGACGATAAATTGAATTTCTAATTTATATTGCTATCACATATGCACGAATATATAAACGCCCTTAAAATACAGATTGCATTGGATTCGCGAGACATAGCTGCCATGAATTATCGATACAGATTAATGAATTATCGATAAATACCACTACTAATTTTCAGATGTTTCAAAATTACTACACCTTCCCGGCTTCGTCCATTAGCTTTTTTTTTTTCAAAAGTTTCAAAATATTAGAAAAACTGAGGAAAACAAATGAAAATTGCCAATTTTTTTGGCAGATGGTATATATACTAGTAGGTGAATGACTCGAGCGTCCGTGTCTCCATCGTAAATACAACACAGTTTTCCACATTAAATCACAGATCTCCATAAAACGGTCCAAATTTCACTTGCTTGCTTCCTCGGTGGGTGACCAAACTACTTCGACCATCGTAAAGGCACGCTCTCTTCGACATTGCTTACACTGACAGCTGGGGATATCCATAAATATTTTTCTGAAACAGTAAATATTCATTAATATCGCCAATTTATTTATCGCTATCAATACATCATTCAGTTATCGATGTGGATAATTCTCTGTTAAATGTTAATTTGCGTTAAATCTGTCTAGAATAAATTATTCTTATAATATGCAACATGTAAACTTCTCCTCACGAGCCCACAAGGCGTGACGTCAAATTGCCTTACGTGTACCCCGCTAAAGGCACATTTTTGCAGAGGCCTTTTCAGTCCGACATCAATATGCAAACAAATCATTTTTTGTTTCCATAATACAAATATGACTTCGTGCTTCACTGGTTTGTTTACCGAGAGACAGTCGAGTCTCAGTGCTACAAGGACGAAAGGCTGTTCAAAAGCACTGCCTTCCACCACGAGCGTTAGAGTTTACATGTATAATCTAGCTACCGTTTCATTCAAGCCTTCCTGAAGTCTAGGCACAACATCAGCACTTCTCTGAAAACGCGCTGTTCACTCCGTCACTATGTATGTTCAAACCTCGTCGCAGGATTACTACTCCCTATACTGGGTTCAAAACAGGTTTATGTCGAAAAAAGTTCATGTGCCCTGAACTTCATTTCCAAGACTACGTCGATCCATCAGTGCGTCAGTGAACAGCTATAATGTGTACATTCACTTTCAACTTGGCCGCATTTCTGGGGCACCATTTTGTTAGTTTACGGATTTGTTCTTTCACCCATGCACAAGCACAAATCTTTTTTTCACATCCATTTTTACAAGAATTACACGAAGGATTTTTTAAATACTTTTGTTTCAAAGTTATTGAATAAAGCTCTGACGTGGCAATATTGTACCTCAACATATACTTTCCATACACAACTGACTAACATAGGAAAAATTAGCCACAAGGTTAACGAATACATGCACCGGACACTATTTGATCGCCATAAACTATCTCAATGTATACTAGCAGTTCCATCTACCACGAACTCATAGGCATCGGAAGCTGTCTTGGCCTGGGTAGGGGGTAGGAGGGGGACTAATCTACTATCACAGCCAACTTAAGGTGAGGGCCCACGGGTCGTCTAGGCCACAGAAGCCCCGTGTACCCAGGTGTCCGGAGACACTTTCTAATCAATATTAAGCCACTAAAGTGAAGAGCTGATAATGTCTTGTGTAATTAGAGTTGAACTGTTTTTCGCTGTTTCCATTACGATATCCTGTTCAAAATCATGACTGTCAAGCATTATGCTACATTAGCAGCTATATGTTCTGAAATATTGATCCTTATCAGTGGTGATTGTACGGTATATAATAAATAAAAGTGAGAATATCTTTTATGTTAAATTCTGTCATTAGACTATCATTAGAAGTAAGGTATGTGCATGGGAGAAGAAATATCCTTGTACTTTAATCACAGGGAGAAAAAAGGGATAGTTTTGATTGTGATACTGTGCTTTATCCCTACTGGTAATATACCGAATGGTCCTGCATATGGCTTATACATATCTCGTCTGGTAGCATTTGTTACATCCCGTGTGCTGTGTGATGATTTCAATCAATATCACTTGTTATTACTGCAAAAACTAGTGTGTCAAGGAGATTCCATCAAATGCCTTCATTCTAAGTTTCGTAACTTTTGCACTGAGCACGCCTCTCTTATTGATGATATGTTTATCATCGGACGGAATCTCTAGGATTATTGTGTCTAATTCCGCTTTATCCGGGGACAGGAGCCCTATGTTCATCGTGTTGAGTGCGATCGCCACGTTGGATATACAATTACATGGATGAACACATGCAATCAGAGGGCAACTGAGATACACATTTTATTAACGACACAATATATACTAAAAGATACGTCTTGGACACTGAGTTAATTCATCCGCCTAGAACATTGATTACGTCTTTTCAAAACCATTGAAAACTGTCGTCTGCTTCTCTTTGCGTGAATCCGTCCTAATTTTATATTTATATATATTCATAGTTATTTGGGGGTTTGTGTTATTTGTCGTTTTTGGAAACTGGCCTCGCCATTATTGACCCGGAACGTATCACGATTTACCAGTAAGACTACTGGATGCTGTCATACTTGGGGTTTAACGTCAACAATATTTCAGTCATATGACGAGCAAGAGTCATTTGTATGTGTATCACACACCTGGTGGACTTGTGACATTGTATTTGGTTTCATTCTGCTTTTGTTAGTTACATATGTTTTAATAAAATTTGTATTCTGAAACAGATGAAAACAAATTTGAAACTTTTCACTCTAATGTGTAACACGGAAAATGCAGATGGGAAGAAGCGTTTTATCATGTATACTTATCTCTTACAATGTCACATAGCTTTAAAAAAATCAGCATATGTAATTCCCCTGATTCTTACAAAACATCAAGATTAATTTTTCTTTTAACAGCAACTTGGTTGGATGATTCACCTCCACGTTTCAAGTTATTTCCTGATTGTTCAATGTTGACATTAATTATACCTCTATGCAATGATACGGGACGAATCAAAATCAAAATCTCGGTACCCGAGTAATGTAGGCGTTCGTCTACGGATCACTGTAGCGGAGGCCAGTCGCAGTAATATAGCGTACATGCAGGCCTACATATAGTAAAGTACGACTATTTTTTAATTTGTCGTAGCTTGGATATATGGGCCACTCTCTTTCATATATATGTCCTATTGTAGAATGAATGAATGCTTATTGTTTAACGCCCTACTCAAGAATATTTCACTTATACGAAGGCGGTGTCTCCTTGGTGCAGGACGGATTTCCACCGTATCTTTTATCTGGTGCTGCCTCACCGAGACGACTTGCTGAAGACACCCAACAAGCCCCCTCACCCAGCCACATTATACTGACACCGGGCCGACCAGTCCACCCTCTATCCCCTTATTGCTGAGCCCCTAACGAGGAAGCAGGATGTACCATTTTTTAAAGTCTTTGGTATGACCCGACCCAGGTTTGAACCCAGATCTCCCGGTCCGAACCTATTGTAGAAAACCATATACACTAGGCCCAGATTGTGGTGTCATATAATGGAAAGGCCTATCATGAAATTAGCTTTATCATCAGATATACATGTACATATGGCCGTCCTGGGACAAATTTCATCCCTTTGTCACTGCTTGAGAAATTTCACGAACAGTCAGTTTTTTTCGGGCGGGGGGTGGGGGTAGGAGGATATGTCCACTCCCAGGCCAGAACCTGACTGGGGTGTACGGGGACGGTTCGGACTCCATTGAGTTTGAACATTTTACTACAAAAAGTGTACTTTTTGAACACTAGCACATGGTGGAGGAGTAACATGTTGTATGAGATTATCTTTTGCAGTTTAAAAGTATATTTTGGGTGTAACTGCATGGTCATAAGAATATTAGTAGGAGAGATTTCTATAATTTGGGGAATATGTGCCGCCAGCGTATTTTCCCTCCACGTTCCCAGGCAAAAGTGTAGCCTGCACCCTACGATAACGATGCAAACATGGCCAGTCTAGCGTGATTTTCTTTATGCACACATAGAGAAAACCTCAGTAGTTTCTATCAAATTATGGTACATTAAACATTAATTTCAAAGACACAGATACTATAAAATCTGCTCATTCTAACGATACCGTTTTAACAGTTGAGCCGTTTTCGTATTTCTCAAAATCCTGGTTTCTAAAGCCTCAAGTCTAAAGAGAGCAGCCGTGGTCAAATGAGCACCCAGTCACTGAAGAGTGCCTGTCAACGGCCTTTGAAGTAGCACAGCTAGCTGGTCGTCAACAGCACTGGTCCCATAGAAGTCCACGGTAAAACTTTCACTACAAATAACCGCTCGAATCCTACCTTACATTTGGTATGAGCCGATTCCATGAGTCAACCGGAATGTAAAAATATCAAAGCCGGCGTCGGTAAACCATCTTTTAACAGTAATCTAGCCGTTTAAACTTTTCGGGCTTTTCGAGCCAACGTCCACCATGTCTTGAATCCCAATTTCCGGCAGGCGATGGCCCTCGAGAATTTTATCCCACCCAACACATACTCTCTACAGAGTATGTGTAGGGTGCATATATTATACACCAGACTGAAGGCAAATTATCAAGGAACATAGCCATGTCAATGTTATGTGAAAAAGATCTTGTTTTTGGAGATCTAGGCGATGGAAGGGAGGAAGTACCCCAGCGAGCAAGTGGTCGCTAGCCACCCGCCAGATCCACAGCCGTTTTCCATCTGACATCTGTATGTAATACCTGTCAGTATATTAAATACGCATGCAGACGCAGTTCTTGTTGGACTGATGTTAAACAATGCAGTCAATCAAGTCTCTTTAAACCACTCAATCTGACATTAGCAAGAGCATGTTCATAAGTTTTCGTCACAATACTGTAATTGGGAAAAAATTCTACACTGAGTGTAGTTTTAAAAGCTTTCTTTCCATGTTGTCAGTTTGCTCGGAATGATTTGTTGAGAGCAGCAACTGAATCTCGGTAGTTTTTCCTTAAACTTTGTCATAATGTATTCGATGAATTCCTACAAAATATAAATGTCTTCTGACAAATCAATCAATCAAATAAATAAATAAATTCTCCAATGGCGAGTTTTCCTATGAAGGAACCTGAGGAGGATTGTAATGCGGACCAGAATCCTCATCAGGAGGAAATGGCAGCCATGCTTCGGTATTACTCGGTAAAGAATGAAGGTACGAAAGGGTTTCTCATAAAGGTTTTTGTAAACAGCCACAAATCGGCGTGTTGAAGTCTGTAATCACATTTGTTTCTGGCTAATCTTTCTGGCTGATTATGCACATTTTAAAATTGATTTTGGAGACAAAACTACATTGGTTGGCCTGGCCAGTTTCAGGGCTACACAAACAGTGTAATTTTATCAGTCAACACAGAATAATGCCTTCAGAATATGCTTGAACAAACATCTTGCAAATATGCAAAATGGTTGAAGAATTACAGTACATAATGACGTCATGGAATTAATGCCTTAATGTAAAATTTACCTGTTCGAAATTTTCGGAAGACTTGCCAAATTTACATACATGTACAGCCGATTTACGCATGACATCATCCTTGTAGAAGAATTCAGTTAGTCGGCCATATTGAAGTACTGTGAGGGTCATTGCTCCAAAATGGCTTCCAGAAAAGCATACACCGTAAACTTCATCTGTTAATTTGAAAGCGGATAATGATGATTGGAGTTCGTTTCAGAGAAAAGGTCACAGAAAATATTTATGATTACCTTTACTTGTTTAATAAATGGGAACTTGCCATTGTATTTTGTCAACCGATTCCCAATGGATTAAACTTCATAGATGTGTTAGGGACATTGCGTCGATGTGCTTAACGAAAATGAAACCTTGTGAACGCAAGGTTCCCTGTGTTTTTCAACGAATTTTCATGAAACTTTGCTCATGTGAAAGGTTGAAATTCCTCCACTAAGTATTTCCAGTTCACGGACATATGTGGGAATTTGACAACACTCGTTTCACACAGTCGTAATTTATCTGATCGTAATGTTTTGCCATACTCAACAATTCAGCTTTTGCCTTTACAATATGGCATTCGGATAAAATTTATGGCTGGTGGAAACCAGCGAGAGACCAGAGCAAGCCTTTGCACCTCTCCAGGTACCGGACACATCTCCTGACATCAAATCACAGCTGAATCAGTGAGAGTTCGGCGTCATTAGAGAACGACCAAACCACAGGTACACAATATATACAATTGTCTTCAAAAATAAACGAACAACTTCTTATAAAGTCTTCATATATTTTCTTATAAACTCTACAAGTATATATATATCCCAAAAAATAAACATGTCTATCATTAAAAACCAAGAAAACAGGTATATCCTTACTAGCAGGTATATCACAAGAATCTAGACGTCTTGGAAATATGCGCCAAGGACATAAGTATCACAATATCTCATGTATCTCATTACTTGCCTGGTTTAGTTCGCAAATTCCCAACACCTTTCATACAATTTCTTACCCAAACTGGTCGATACTAATTACCTCCACTTTATGAGGATGTGTGGATAATAGAATGGCACTTTGGTCTTTCATATAAACCCAAATAACACAGGTGGACATAACGTAAAATTTCTCCCCAAAAATTACATGTTTAGAGGCAAAAGAAAGGAATGAAATATTACTATTTTTGTGTGACTTACATTTTTCACATGAGATTTCATCCTGCCTAGTAAACAAAGCTCAATTTACCTTTTTAACATCAATGGAACTCTCAGAATGTGAAACTTGGTTATGGGCGAAATTTTACGCAATTTACCCTACCACATATGTATGTATGTACACAGACACTGGTGTACCCCTACACAGTGTACATCCTATATAAATGATTTGAGACAACAGCTGGAACTTTGTAAAGACAAATACTCAAACAAACGTCAATACGTGAATGTAAATAAATTGCATAAAATACATTTCTTCGCTGAAAACAAAGCATCTCTCCAAAACACAAATAAGAATGTTTCATGTATTTATTTGACTGTATCCTGTTTTTACGCCGTACTCAAGAATATTTCACTTATAGGACGATGGTGGTAACCTGGCACAGCCCGGGGGAAACCCACAACCATCCGCAGGCTGCTGGCAGATCTTCCCACATACGCCAAATAAGAATGAAGCCACTTGAATATATTTATCATCATCTTCATACATATATTTCTGTACAATTGTATAAAAAAAATAAATGAGCAAAGTAGCATTCAATTCGTACTATGTATTGACTAAAGGACCAATTACTGTAAATATATCTACATGGATAAAATATGTAGCAAAATCTATCAAAAAAAGAGAAAGTAGACAGTTGATTATTATATAGAAGACAAAAATACTGATATTTAAAAAAATTCACTTAATAATAAAATGTTTCAGCCAGTCAACATCACTACTAAATTTTTCAAGCATTGGCTATAAAGCTCTTTCCAAGGATAAGCAAACACACCCTGCATTAAAGTCATGGACTAACACTGTCAGAAATACAGTTGTATATCTCCTATAATACATCACAGAAACAACACTGTGAGCAACAACTCATCTGCTCCACCGCATAAATGTAATTCGTACCAATTATGAAGATGCAGCAATGGACATACAAGTCCAACGTTTTCTCTACAGTAAACAGCACATCATATTAAACCACAATATATATGTATGTAACATTACAAATTTATGTACGTTTATATGTAACAATGATTATTACACCACAGTCGTAAGAAACATATGAATGTGTACCACTGTCTGGAATGCGACTTATTCAGAGCTGGTTGAGAGCTGGTACAGCATATATTTCATTATTTGGTGATAGTGGCAGCTAGCTTGGCTACGTCAACGTCATCAAAACACATGTAACTGTGAGCAAAAAGCATGATTAGAAATAAAGATCTTCTCCTTATTTTAGCAAGTATAACAGATTCTATTGCTGATTTGTCCTCTCATGGCACCATCAAAGTACCACATACAAAAAGGGAAGTCAAGCCCATCCACATGTAGCTTTCACTTATGACCCTTGGCTTGGTTGTTCAAGGATTCTAGACAGTGCATTAGATCCCCGTGACGAATCAGAAGTCCGCCGTGAGCCAAGAGGTGTGGTCTACAATAACAGATTAAAACAAGCGAATTAAAATCAGAATATTTGAATACTCATCTTTCCTAAATAAAAGAAAAAAAAAACTCAATTTGGCAACGTTTTCTCCCCACGCTTATCAAGGGGAAGAATTTTATTTATTATTTTTTTAATATTTGTGAGGACACTTAGCTGCTATGTCTCATTGTTTCTGTTCGCCAAATGTTGTTTTCCTTTAAACATACAGCTATTGCCAAGACAAATTGCTGACATCCAAGCCAACTTGACTACTGTTCCTTTGCCCTGCATGAGTAAAACATTATCAATTTGCCCACAAAACATCGTCCTAAATTCGAATTACCTTTGGCCGTAAAGTTTCCTCTTTAGGTTTTGAAAACATTTACAAATTCTAGGCGTTAAAGACTTCTGGCTAAATTCTCTGACCCTGATTTCATAAAACTTCTTAAGTGAACTTGAACAACACAATGCTATACTTCTGCAGCATTTGACACTCCACCTTGAACTTTGGCACAGCTACTGACATAAAAGTAACTTACTGAACTTCAAAAGTTCCACAAAACCAGGCCCAGATCCAGCCTGATAAAGATAATCTCGAGCAATTTGAAGACAAACGCTAGGAGTTCCAATGTGCATATATGATTTCCCGAATGTGCCACTACCACGTTACCGTTATCCTTGACTTAGTTGTGCAAAAAGGTACATGGATCAAGAATAACCCTATGTTTTCAGCAGATGATTGTCATCTGAGCACAATGCACCAGTATCATTTCAAAAGAACATAATAATTTACTAGAATCGTAAATGACCTAAAATTTCTCCCATGACTAAGATTTTGATTCTGAGAGTTCTATTGATCTCTGTTTCAAATAATACTTTATGACATTTATTTGCTTCTAAAAATGAATTATTTTGGGTGGTGGGAGGATTTTAGGGCATTTACCTTTGTCCAGTTCCCAATTACATAATATATGACACATTACAATATACTCCAACATTCATTTCCACAACAACAGAAATTTGATAACAATCCAGCTGCTCTTCCCATTTCGTTAAAATGCCTTTAGTTTTCTTAATTGCACTCATGTATTTTTACATTCCAAAATAACAAGACTGGATATTACAATCCAGTCATTCCAGAATTCGACCTATTTCATCCTGACCTGAAGCAAGAATGATGCATATAAACCTGCGATATCTGACGGTTGCCCGTCACACGATATACATGAATATGGCAACTGTCTCCATAAAGAATATTTCACTTCGATATCAATGATACCTGATGATTTCAGGCTCATGAATGGAGGAAACCAACACACCTAAACAGCAATATACTTTATGCCACATGACAAAAGGCTGCATCATAAATAGCAGAAGCTGGATTTGAACACTCAAACACGCTAGTCAAGAGTTATATAGTGATCTGACATGCTTTCAATGTACAAAGTGGTCATGTACTCAGCAGAGACACTTTGGCAACGTTTGTCAGTTAGTTTAGTACAGCATGCTTTGCAACAAACTGAACACTTTTGAAGCTGTGTACTTTACAGACTGGTCATATAGCCAGCAAAGACCCTTTATAGGCAAAATTTGTCAACTCATTTGGTATAATATATTTTCCGGCAAGCTGTTGACTGTTGAGGCAAGCTTCAGTACCAATTTTAAATCTATTCATTACATTAAACTCACGACATACTGTACACAAATGGAACAAACAGAAAATTTAGACAGATAGAACCCTCTGAAATGTTCACAATAATCAGTGGAGAATACATAAAGCTATTGGTGGCGCCCAAGGCTCAGTTGGTTATTGTGCACCATAATAACCCAGGAGCCTCTCACCAATGCGCTAACTGTGAGTTCAAGCCCAGCTCAGACCGTGGGAAGGTTTGCAGGCAACCTGTGGATGGTCGTCGGTTTCCCCCGGGCTCTATCCAGTTTTGTCTCACCATAATCCGCGGTCAGATGAGTGAAATATTCTTGAATACGGGCGTAAAGCACCAGTCAAATAAAAATAAATAAATAAATAAATAAAGCTACTGATGACGTGATACACAGATAAAGAGTCATGAAGACAGTTATACCGTCAGATACATTCACTTATATATTTACATGTATGCATAAATTGTGACAGCCAGCATTCACCTGGGGCTTCTTTCACCAAAACGTCATACATGTACGTAATTTTGATGTAATTAAGTAAGGTATTGTACCTCACGTATACGCCTCTTTCACCGTGCATGCTTTCTGAAAAAGGGCAACATCGTAAATTATCATACAACAGATGTACGATAACTTACAATGAAAAAATATCGTATGACCTTTGATGAAAGCGACCCTAGCAGCTTGAAGTCTTTGAGTCACAAAAAATCATGAAGCTGGTGAACATTTCACTTCATCAAGATTTATACTCCTATTAAACTCAGACGTCATCAGTAGTCAAAATTTCCAAAGGTCTCAAACCACTGACAAACCATTAATCCTCCTGTTATCGAAGTGTTTAAAAAGATTTGCTAATTGTATATTCTGTTCATTAATTATCATCAGCATGTTCAAGAGCACCTGCCCATGGTCTTCAGTTATCAGTCCTACAGGTATCAAATCTAATTGTACAATTTACATGTACATCTATGCACACAGTCATACTTTTAATAACTAACGTTGCATTTCTGCTACATGTACCTGTAGGCCAATCATATTCAAATCAACTAATTTCCAAGCACAGTACTCGTACATGTCACAGTCGGTTTCGCACTATTAAATAACCTCCATTATAAAGCTTCATGTAAGGCTACTTCAACAGCCCCACATGGGTCATCAACAGCCTGCCAAGGCTCCTACGGTGGTGAACATTCGGTTATCTAGATACATGTAACTCCCAACATGTCCTAGACTAGGGCTGCATCAACAAATACTCGCTGTGCTCAACTCAAAGACAACCATCTTTATGTGACCATAATTCTCTGATCCCTAAATGTCAAACATTACAATGGCCAATTATGACATGTACCTCTCCAGGTAGCAAAGGTAGTATCGTCTGTTTAAATTGCACAGGCCTGTCCGGTACAGGTGGAGCTTCATCCTAGAATGTACACACACAATATCATACAGGTTATACGAAGGTCATCCTAGTC
Source organism: Acanthopleura granulata (assembly GCA_016165875.1). Lineage (NCBI taxonomy): Eukaryota > Metazoa > Mollusca > Polyplacophora > Chitonida > Chitonidae > Acanthopleura > Acanthopleura granulata. The sequence goes on from JABBOT010000008.1 coordinate 20,529,571, forward strand.
CAGAATAGTTGATGGTGTATCAGTGGCACAGCTAGTAATTAATAGCATTTAATATCTGTGCGTAGTTCCCAAACAAAATAAAAACTGCTGTAGTGTTTACAGCAACTACTGCCTGCTTACAAACGGCCATGCTTAAAAAACTGATTGTTGCACGAAACCTGACCCTATGACAAAAGATAGGGTCAGTCGGTTGGTAAGGAATTCTTTTTTTTTCTGGTATAGAGAGAACAATATTAACAAAAAACTTTTTATCGAAATACCAATATTTCCTCTTTTTGAGATGGTTAGTCAGGTTATGGCCAATGAACAGATTTTTGATGGTCTAAGCAAGTTAGTAATATATATATATAAAGTGGACATTAAAGTGGCCCTAAGTTCATTCAGCTGACCGTCAATGATGTCACAAAAATGATTACATTTATTCAAAACGTGAATAAGAGCTACCAATATGACCTCATGGTGTTCCAAAAACAAAAGGAGATAAGTGAGGGACATATAATCAGTTATATTCACAATGATAATTTTCAAACGATTATACAATGAACACAGTCGCTGAACATATTTTTGGCAAAAACTGAAAGCATTGCAGTTCTCTTTTAACAAGAAGTAGTATAAATCAAACCATTGCCTTTTTTGCTCATCAGCAAACTAATTAAAGGGATCCGCCTAGTCAAAAGGTTGCATATATTACTGCCCCTCATTCATTTTTGAGGACTGGATACTTTGATCACAGAGCTAATGATACAAAGGTGAATTTCTGATCTACTTTTGTAGGTCTACGGTCATTTGTATTATTTACAAGCTAATCAGGTTTGGGGGCCCCATTAGTGAATCATTGCATGAAGTTATATAGCATTTGGCTCAGTACATTAGGGAGCAATAAAAGTGACATGATGCAAAACGAAAAAAATTGGTAATAAAAAAGAGTATTTAAGTTTTGCCTTGCGTGTGTGTGTGTGTGTGTGTGTGTCTGTTTTTAATCAGTCGTGCGCGACACCTTCACTAAGTCGTGCTCTCAAGATAATTGACCAATAGAAACGCACAATTATCTCTTGAGCACGATTTAGTAAAGATCTTGTGTGCACAACATCATAAAGATGTTGAGAGCACGAGATGATTGTTAAGTCTTTTGCACGACATCTTTGCTACATCGTGCTCATGAGATGATTATGCACTTTTATTGGTCAATTATCTTGACAGCATGACTTAGTGAAGATGTCATGCTGGAACCAGCAGTCAATCCATGACTTTATTACACATGTACTTTTTAATCATGAATATGTTGTCAAAGTAAGTATCCCATATAATCTACATAACCCCTATAACCATAGACTGACAAACAGTCTACCACAAGTGATTCGATCCATATATGAAGCTTTATTGAACCACATGTAGTTTTTGAATGAAATATCAACTTTGACAGGAGAAGGCAGGTCACCAGCCACCAGTAAGTCATTAGAAATACATTACGTAAATCCAAAAATACGATGACTGAAGCCGACAGATGAGTTAACTGAAAAAGTGTCATCCATGAAGGATTGGACAGAAGGAGTTTACAAGTGCGTTAAAATACTTAGCTTCACCTAAGCTTTTAGCAAGTCACACGTTTTGCCTGCTTCTTACTGATTCATCCGACTTAAAGGGCAACATAAACGTTTTTTGTGACGTTTGATTTATTTCTTATCAGACAACTTTAAATGTTGCCATAAACGATCTCAACTTAAAGCTTTATGTACTCGTGAAAGTGCATTTTTTCAGGCCAAACTGCAGGTGGAAAACAGCTAATATAGTTAACAGATGTCCTGTAGAAATAGTGTATAAGTCAACACAGAGGGAGTTAAGATAAAACTGTCAAAAGAAAAGACAACAAATAATATAACCAAAGTTCCTTCAGAAGAGGGGTCCAGACAGACCTACACAGGTGTAGGCATATTTTATAATGTGCCTGGAGTCGGTCAGTCGGTTAGTTCACTATCGCAGCACAATGACTCGAAGCCTCTCACCAATGCACTCGCTGTGAGTTCAAGTCCAGCTCATGCTGGCTTCCTCTCCAGCCGTACGTGGGAAGCCGTCATATAAGTGAAATATTCTTGAGTACGGCGTAAAACACCAATCAAATAAATAAATAAATAAATCACCTTTTAATCTGGAATTCTTATAAGGCCATAGGGTAGAGAAAGGCCATTTTAGAGAAACCGGAAACACAATGTCGCGTCACTTGTACCCTTCACTCTTCAGTATGTGAGGCAAGACTGTGTGCAAAGTATGGTCAGGTTTATTATTACAATCGAAGGCCACACACTATGGCCTCCAGATGTCTTCTTGGGTTGTAGAAATATCTCGCACGTGATTGGTTAAAATTAAAAGTGTGGTGGCCCATTCGATTTTCCCCACATGAACATTTTTGCTTATTCTGAACTGCGACATCTCGGTTATCATACATCACAAAAATAAAACGCAACGTTCCGTGATCTATGAATAGGATTCTTTATCGATACATAGATGCATTTGGTCTAGTGTTGTCTTCTCTTTTAAAAGATGAGTTGTCTGAGATGTATTATTTATGGTGAATTTGATGAAGAATAGCATGCACTGTCCATTAACATGATTAATTATGAGTTGTCGGAGAAGCACTGAGAACTGCAAAGCACTACATCATGTCTACTGAGAAGCATCATCATTAACAGCCCAATACTTCTAAAGTAAAAAGACATGTGCTCGGATATTTATACATGTGACCGTACCAGGAATACACAGTTTATTTATTTATTTTTATATTTAATTGGTGTTTGACGCCGTGCTCAAGAATATTTCATTTACATGGCAGCGGAATACAGTTTCTCTTTTCTCCCATGGAATAAATCCATTCAATGAACATATCCATATCTTCACTTTTCCGAAAAAAGTGTAATTTTTCGCTTTCTGCACTACTAATATCTGTCCTAAATTTTCAAAAATTAGGATAGGGTTATGAGAGGAGAACTTGACGACACCTAATAGTTAATACCAGGAAGACGTGTGCCATTCCCTCATTACAACACTGTTGTTGGGGGCAAAATCTGCCCAACGCAATGAAACTGAAGTGGCTTGCATTAAGGTCTTTAACGACCGATAGTCTGTATGTGACATAATAGAGTAGGACTGAACAAACTGTGATACTAGGTGCTATCTAGGCAAAACCAGTATCATTGAATGATAACATGATAACTAAGGATCTGAGTTCTAAGAAGATATAAAGTCAGAAGGTTTTGAAACTGATAACGAGGGAGAGGTGTGTTCCTGATGTTAAAGTGCAACTACGTTTTCACCCCACTACAGTTAGATATGAATTTCATCCTGCCACCTCAGCAGAATACGAAAAAAAAAACATGATAACATGATAGCGAAAGCATACGATCTCACGTGAGCACCACAGGAGATAATGGCCAACATGTGGGCACGCGTACTACACTTTAATACAGCAATAATACAGTGTAGGTGTAAATCAACATTATTTAAAAAGTTTTCGAAAAATCACACATTCTTTCTATACAGTACTTCAATTATTAAGTCTACAATATAAACACGTGGATGATGAACAATTTTAAAGTTTGTGGAATTAATACAAATACCTCTCGTGGTAACTTAGACAGGATGACCTGATCAATATTAATAGGCCTCCCAGGAAGGGGCGGTGGCAATTCCCAATCTTCCAGGTAGCTTTTTACCTACATGGAGGAGTGAGAGTGAGTTATTAAATGGCTGTGAAAGTGAAGATTATATTCACACATTTTTCTGGAATTAAAGCCTTATCTGTTACACATGGATAGCTTTCTTCTTTAAAGAGCTAATTTGAAACATAAGGTATATCCCTAGAAAGGCTTTGAAGAGGACATAATAGGTACATATTTTCTGGAGAGTATACCCTGTACAAGTCTAAAGGTGTGCAGATAGAAACACAGTGTATAAGTGAACAGATAGAAATGCACTCTTCAGGCAAGCAGACAGAAACGCAGTCTAAAAGTGAATAGACAGAAAGAGACTAAAAGTGAGCAGACAGATCAAGGCAAGCAGATAGAGACACAGTCCGAAGATGAGCAGAGAGAAACACAGTCTGAAAGTGAACAGACAGAAACTCAGACTAAAAGTGAGCAGAAAGATCAAGGCAAGCAGACAGAGACACAATCCGAAGGCAAGCAGAAAGAAACACAGCCTAAAAGCTAATAGACAGAAACACAGACTGAAAGTGAGCAGGCAGACAAACCCTCTCAATGCAAACAGACAGAGACACAGTTTGGAGATGAGCAGACAGAAACAGTTTATAAGTCAATAGACAGAAACAGTCTATAAGTGAATAGACAGAAACAGACAAAAAGTGAGCCGACATATACGCACTCTCAAGGCAAGCAGATAGAAACACAGTGTGAAGATGAGCAGACAGAAACATAGTCCAAAAGTGAATAAAGAGAAACACAGACTAAAAATGAGCACACAGATACATGCTCTCAATGCAAACAGACAGAGACAAAGTTTGAAAACAGACAGAAAGACAGTCTAAAAGTGAATAGACAGAAACACTGATCAACAGTGAACAGACAGAAACACAGAGTAAAAGTGAGCAGACAGAGTCACAGCCTGAAGATGATCAGACAAAACATGGTCTAAAAGTGAATAGACAGAAACAAAGACTAAAAGTGAGCAGACAGATATGTGCTTTCAATGCAAACAGACAGAGACACAGTCTGAAGATCAGCAGAGAGAAACACACACTAAAACTGAATAGACAGACACATAGACCAAAAGTGAGCAGACAGATATGCATGCTCAAGGAAGGCCGACAGAAACACTGTGTCAGGATGCATGATCTGACAAGTACATTATGCATGTAGCCTAAACATGAAAAGACAGACGTATACATCTGAGTCCATTTATCTGCATATATCTGACAAATCACGTGTCTTGAAGCTATTATCATTTATACATTTCAAACTGTATAGTCATTAGATTTAAGGGGGGGGGGGAGATGGCAGCAGAAAAAGGAGAACACAACTTCTAACATATGTATGTAGCATAAAGAAGAAATGACCAGTTTTACAGTTTATTTTGATGTTTTGACAAACGACACACTTAAGACACTGCCAAACTTAATGCTGCACTTTACAATTACCTTTAAACTTAATGACAATGTCACAGCAAAGAATTCATTTAATTCAATTTCCGAATCACTGATTAGTTTTTATGAAGAGCACAGAACAAGAAATCCGAATGAAGGAGAAAACAGTCTGCTTTTCTGAGCAGATGAAACCAATGGTCATTGGCTGCCATGATCTAACTAACTACTAAAGCCAGCCAGAACCTCAGTGCTTGTTAATTCTACAATAAGCATGTGATGACAATGCCTCCACTGAATTACTTCCCTCGTCATATGATGCAATACAAGGATTGGTTTTGACAGATATGATCGAACTACAAGAAGTGGGACCCCCTCTAGTGAAGCATTGGGTCAGTATCTTTCATTGTAACAGCTATTTTCTAGGTATCAGCATGCAGAAAAACCATTAGCCATCATAGAGTTAAGGAGAATTGTATGGAAATCTTTGATGAAAATGGCTTTCAGTTGAGGTACATGTTAAAAGAAAAGACAACACTAGACCAAATGTATATAGGTATTGATAACGAATCGTATTCATAGTTCAAAAAACGTTACTTTTTATTTTTGTCACGTATGACAATCGAGATATCACATTCAAAGTAAGCAAAAGCATCCATGTGGGGATGATTGAATGGGCCATCATGCTCTCAATTTGAACCAATCAAGGATGAGATATTTCTACCACCCATCCATTGGGGTGTCAGCAGTACTTAGTTCACCATTTTGCCCTATGGAAGAAGTGTTAAATCAGCATGTTTTTCCTGTGATTATGAGACAATCCTGATATACTTTAAAGCCATTGTCAACAAGAAAGTTGTAGTGGAATACATCTGGGGTTATTCCCCAAGGTAACAACCAGGAGGTTGTAATAATAAACGGGATGCTGAAGAGCGCAGGGTACGGATGGTGCGACATCGCGTTCCTGGTTTCCCTAAAATGGCATATCCTGTGGCCTCATAAGAATTTCCGATTAAAAGGTGATTTGTACAGTAACCAAGCAAGTCATGAAAAAATGCTCTTGCCTATTTAGGTCTGTAAGGATCCCTCTTCTGATAGAACTAACTAACTAATAACTTTGTTTGCTTGTTGTCTATTTCTTGTTCTTGTTTTTTGTTTCTTGTTCTTCTTTCTTTTTTTTTTTATTTTTCTATTTTTGTTGTCTTTTCTTTTAACCGTAATCTGAATCATTCTACACATATGTAGTTTGTGGACAAGCAGACTCTTATGTTTCATTATGCTTTTCAGCCAATATTCACATTTTCTAAAACTTTAACAAATTTGTACAGTCTTATATGTATATTCAATGCTATCCAAATTGTATTTCACAAAATTGAAATCAGTTTTCTTAAACAGCATTTAAATGTCCCCGAAGCTGCCTTGTTTCAGGTACAGCCACATCCATGCACAGTGTAATATTTGCACACATGCGCTTATCCTTCTCCGAGCAAGGTATAAACAATTGCCTTTTGAATTCACTGCTTCTTTCAGTTTCATTTTGTGGATACATGTGTGAACAAACAAGGACATACCAGCATTTGAAGTACATGAAGGAAGGTCCTTTAAGCTTACATAGCCGTTCAGTACACTTTGAAACTTGTGTTACACTGAAAGCAATTTCAGGGTGCTATTTATACCGAAGATATCCTGAAGGGAGGTAATTCAGTGAGACCGAACAATTTTTCTCATTAGTAACTTAAACATCTTGTTTGAAAGCAAGATTAAATAGACCATTTACCTCATCTTTCAAGTTTAGTGGGCACATGTATTTAGCAATGAATTACTACTGAAGGAAAAGCCCAGGGAAGTACTGGGCAATTTGTAGTAGAACAGCATGGTTTGAAGATTTAAAAATGAACATCAAACCTTTTTTTAGATTTTTTAGTCCCAATACAACAAATTTTAAGGTAGATCATATCATACACTCAATCGTGAATAGTTAATACCTCCATCTAGAACAGGACAAACTGTGAAAATAATTTTGATCAATCAGACCGCAGGATTATGTAAAGCCCAATTAGCAGATATGGCATGAATCAGGCCCTTTATAAATCATTATCATTCTGTCTTTGGAATGTACATAACGCTGCTCATGCGAATTCAACTCAATTACGGATGGTTGGAAGCTGTCCTTTGTTTTGTCAGGGAACAGACAACAACGAAGATCTGGCAGGATGCCAGAGTGTGCAGATTTTAGGGGCGTAGACGAAAAGGAGTGCATCTTGACATTTTGTCGCCTGAGAGTGTAGGGCCCAATTCATGTCAATCAGCCAGCGGTTGGTAAAATGTCCAAGTCTTCTGACAGCTTTGTGAGCTTATGGCGATGAAGCATATATTTTTAAGAGAAAGTCTAAATAATTATCGAATGTTGTCTTTTAAATCCTCAAACCTTACTATTTTCACCACACATACAGGCACACTAAACTACTGGTTCACTACCAACATGCCAGTAGCACACAACAGACTAACTACAAGCATACCACTGGTACACCAATGGCACACAACAGATTCACTACAAGCACACCACAGAGACACCAAAGGCACAACAAAGACTAGCTATACGTACACCACAAGTACGACAGTGGCACACCACAAACTTGCTATTAGCATACCACAGACACACCAATGGCACACCACAGACTCACTAAAAGCACTCCGCTGGCACAACAAAGACTTAATATACGCACACCAATCGCACAACACGAACTATAAGCGTACCAAAAGCAAATCAGTGGCACACCACAGAACCACTATAAGCAAACCACACGCACACCAAGGGCACAACAAAAAATTGCTATAGGCATACCACAAGCACATCAATGGTACACCTCAGAATCACCACAAGCAAACCACAGACAGCAATGGCACAACAGACTCACTATAAGCATACCACAGGTACAACAGTGGTACACCAAAGACTCACCAGTCACACCACAGGTACACGAGTGGTACAACACAGATACAAGAGTGACACACCACAGAATCACTACAGGCATGCCACAGGTACATCAGTGGCACACCACAGAATCACTACAGGCATGCCACAGGTACATCAGTGGCAAACCACAGAATCACTACAGGCATAACTCAAGAACACAAGTGGTACATCACAGACTTACTACAGGCATAACTCAAGTACACCAGCGGAACATCACAGACTCACTACAGGAATACCACAAATACAAGAGTGGCATACCACAGACTGACTAGATGCAAACCACAGGCAAACTACTGGACCACTGATAGTTGCAAAACTAGTGGTTCGCCATGGGTCAACAGTAAAGAGTTTTGAACATGGCTTACTCATGTATGTACTAACAATTAGTGTTAATGACTTGTGCCATTATTTTGGGGTATCACGTGTTTATGTTAAGTTATGTTTGGCCTCTATGACTACATATTATGTAGATATTATATGATACAAATCTGATATAAAACAGATGTGTTAGGTGCAATGGACACTCACTGGATCTGACTTCTCCGAGTCAGCAAGCAGAGTCAGGTAAGAGTTTCGTCCAGACCCAGATAGCTAAACAAAGATCAACACATGCACGAAACAATTAGCATTGGCTTGGTGAGTTTTCTAAATTTAAAACTATTCTCCTCTTTATCTTGACTGGAATATGTTTTGCATCATTTACAAATTCACTCGACATTTTGAAAGTTTTCATGTAACTTACATCCCAAATAAATGCAAATAACAGGCTACATTGTAAACAGTATTGAATTGGACAATTATGGTATGCATCACTGAGAGCCGGAACTCTCTAATGCTGGAGGTAAATGATATCAGCTAAGACCATGCACTCCAAACAGGAAACAGCAGATAGCCTAATATTGCCATTTAGTCATACAGATCCTGCATATACACTGCTTTGGATCTATTATCACTACTCTTATTATGGCATAGGATGATTCATGCTTCAAATCTAATTCCAATGTTTATTCAGTCACACCTAAACTGTGAGCAACTGTAACAATTACAGTATTGCAAATCAGAGTGATGACAATTCGGAAAATGGTAAGGGTACCTTTGAAGTCCACTGATTGACTGAGTATGGGCCAAACTGGCTGATAGTCTAAAACGATCACAATAACCATAACGAGCCATTTTTCCCGGTCATCATATTTTGTGTCTATCAGACGTGTGCCAACGTGGTTGCCTGTTTCATAACTTGAACAATTTCTGAGGACCCTATCTGTCCCCCGTGGCAAAGGTCAGTTAACAAGTACAATGAGGCTGGGTGCTTAAGATCATGTCATCATACACTTCTCCATGTAAACACATGTATGTATATCCCTGATTAGGCAGGGCATAATACAAACATAAAAAGTCAATCCAAATAAAAGTTTGTTGAAATATTGAAGGATCATGAAAATTGTAAAAAAGGTTACTAAAAATCAACAAAATAATTTTAATTTTTGTAATGAGTCACTGGCAGGCCTAATATACATGTGTAAAGAAGCTTAATCATGTTTGTTAATCAACATGCAGATAAATGGTGTTTATCGTTCTGCAGATTAATTAACTTGTTTGAAGGGTGTCTTCATGGCACAGAGCCAATTCACTTAAAAGAACAGGCCACATTTAAATAAGACGCGCCTCACTTTAAAGACTGTTTCATGCTGATTCCAAATATAGTCTTCATTATTTTTTGACATTTTTTTCAAGTCAGATCTATTAACACCTCACACATGTGTGCTGGGAAAATGGCGATCCATTTATTTTACTACGGCTAACACAGAAAGGGAACAAATGTGAGTTGCGAGTCATTCTTACATTTTACACTGTATTTATGTATCAACCAAAAATAAAAAAATGCATGTGGAAAACTATTTGAGATATAGCCCGGACATGAAGTAATATGTATTTATACAGTATACACAGGGGAAATGGCAATCTGGTTACCAAGGCAACTGCGGAGATCGACGAATGCAAGTCGCGACACATCATCACACCAGTATCTATGTATCCACCAAAGCTTAAAACCACATGTGGAAAAGAATTCCAGACATAGCCCAGACACGAATAAGGGCCAAAAGACGGACAAAATCGCTATACCATTATACGACCGCCATTACTGGCAGGCATACAAAAATGCCAAAAAATAAAGGGGACCATATTTGGAATCAGCAGAAAATGGTCTTTTATATGACGATTAATTTGTTTAAATGTGGTCTGTTTTAAAATGCATATAGGCTGAAGAGTGACAGTGATTAAACTAACTTCCACACCATAAAATATTTACTTTGTTCTGTCTCAAAACTCTTCAATCATACCAATTTGTTAATCACATTGTTGTAGAGTCCATTAATTGTCAAGTAAATTTCTTCAGTTTAGAAAAATGTCAACGACAGTCAGATTTACGGCTGCAGGATACCAAGAGGAGTCCAGTAGAATGCCGTCTTCGGGAAAGAAGCATATGATGCATTTAACACAAGCTAAAGTCCATCATGCAAATAAGCCACAACACACAAAACATTTCAACGCATAAAACAAGGGTTAGGAAGAACCCAGCAGCTACCTAACAGGTGGCTCAGTCAAAATTGCAGCCTATAAAGCTTACTCCAGCACAGCTTCCAAAGAGCTTATGCAGACACCAACAGTGCCAACGCCAGTCTCCCCTCACACTCACAACGATAAGCATTACACTGTAATGCCAAGCTAAAAACAACAGTACAGATACCACAAGAATGTCAGTAACTTACAGGTAATAAGTACTCCCCATCATCCTCTGTGGGCTTCACTCTGAGATGTTCCTTCAAGGGAAAAAATATATAATAGTAATAATTAAAACTGAAGTAGCAAATAGATAACAGCAATAATGGTTATTTCTTAGCCATGTTAACAATTTACTGACATACCTCTGTAGTACTAGAGTGATCACGGATGTGCCTAAAAAATGTACATCACTTCAGATGACCAAAAATTTTGTCACCAAAACATGCAATGACTAACTCTGAGCACTCAGCCTTCCTCCATTTATAACCACTGTTTAAAAGAAAAGACAACAAAACGTATAGCCAAAGTTATTTCAGAGGAGGGGTTCATACAGTCCTAAACTGATACAGGCAGTTTTTTAGGACCTGTTTGGTAATTCTGTGAACCACTTTTTAATATGGAATTCTTTCCAGGCCATGGGATATACCATTTTACAGAAACAGGGAACAAGATGTCGAGTCATCCATACCTTACGCTCTTCAGTATTAGAGGCGAGACACTCCTTTGTAGGCAAAGTAGAGCATACAGTTCAATTTATCGTTACAATCGTAGGACACGCTTTGTGGCTTCCTGGTTGAGATCTTGGGAGATAACCCCAGACGTATTCCACTATCACTTTTTCATTGAAAATGGCTTTAAAGTATATCAGAATTATCTCGTAATCAGATGGCAAACAGCTACATGGCAAAATGGAGAACTAGGAACGGGTCTTCACAGCAGAAACAGATGCCTTCTCCGGTGGTAGAAGTATCTCACCCTTGATTGGTTAAACTTGACAGCATGGCAGCCCGTTCCCTTTTACCAGCATGGGCGTTTTTGCTTACTTTGAACTGCCATGTCTCTGTTATCTTACATCACAAAAAATAAACAGTTTTTTAGACCATATATGGGATTCTTTATCGATACATATATATATTTGGTCAACCAATCAAATACAAAATTGGGTTTAAAATCAGTTGCCTATTCTGCTAAGCCATTTCAGACTTAAGTCAAAGTATAAAACCTTGTGTTAATGCTTTAATAGTGTTCAACTGTGAAAGTTGAAATTTTGACAGATTTCTCTTATGATAACATTTCAAAAATTTTAATTTCTGATGCCTAAGAAATCAAAACAAAACTTTAAAATCATGTATAAAATTTTGACTGCAGTCTGAAAAAAATGTAGCTTTGTCGATATGCATGCATGCATGTATGAATTACTCACAGGTCTTCTCTTGAGGCTCTGTAAGATGACCGCAATCACTTTCTCATCGATCAAATTCTCGTAGTCCTTCTGGTCACCGAATTCCTGTCAAAGTTGGATGGAAAATGGAATTACAAATTGAAATACTTATAAATCCTCAACAAACTCAATCGATGAACAATAAATTTAACCTGTGATTTGAAAACATAATTAAGAAAATTTTGAAGGATAAAATATGGAGTTCAAGTAGAGCCACATTTGAACTTCAGGTGAATTTGAAATTAACCAGTTCACATCAGAAAACATTCCTTTATAAAAATGGCAATATGTGCATTATATAAATCTGTAAAGGATTTGGGGTAAACTTATTGTGTATCTTCTATTATAAAGCAAATCTCAACACAGGTCTGTAAAATTGACTGTCATCATATATCCTAATTCTCCAACCTTTTCAACCACGTCTGCAACCAATATTTTGAAACATTCTGACAGAACTATGGAGTGTAGAGAAATAATTTGCAGTTTTCATGAAGCTTGCATCTTTAATCACAGAAACAAATCGATTTTAACGTCATTTTTATAATCACCGAATGCAAATTCCAGTGAAAAAAGTGCATTTAGTGGTTGAAAAAGTTGAAGACTTACAGTGCGTGAATAATTCTTGAGCATTTCATTCACCAACAACCAGTTAAATAAATAATCAACACAAAAGTTTTAAAACTTTAATTAAAAAAATGTATGCAATGTATGTATTTAAAATACAAGTACAAGAGCTGACATGATTTTTAATCATAGATTATTACAGCTTTTAAAACAGAAATAGGATCACTACATGTGTATATACCTGTCCACACGGTATTGTTAAATATCCATCCCAGTTCGATATTTTATTCTGAAATGCCGAAATATTATAATTCATATACACATTAGTGCAAAAAATCCTCTGAACTTCAAGCTGCAGACAAATGACTGGAAGCCGGATTTGAACTCATGATGTCACTGGTCAAGGTCAATGGCTTCAGATAACTATTTTTGCCGACGACTATTTACTCATCCATTTCAAATAAGCATGAAAAAATGTGAAGCGGATAAGTAAAATAAGTTATATAATTTGCCTTTTAATTTTAAATGGTTAAAGGGAAACAAAAGTGTTTTGCCACAGTTTCTGTACTCAATTTACGTGCATTTCCCCAACAAACATAGGCCTACCAAATAAATTATACAACAAATAAAACAAGAAATTAATATTCATGTCTGTTGACATACTTGATACCTCACATTACACCACTACTTTTGTAGAGATAACACAATTAACCAAGACTGGATCAGATTTCATCCTTATTTCTATCAAAAATAAATGTTCTCTCAAAGCCACAATCACATCAATGTTGTGATCTTTATGGAACTCTTCTGTGTACAAAGGTGTAAATGCCCTTGTGTTCGCAAACACACGCATTTTTATGCATGCAGCTGTGCTGGTAACAGAAGTATTTCTATCATCAGAAACTACTGCAGAGGTGTGGCACAGGAATTAATACGGCCAGGAAACGAAGATGGCTGAGCTAAAAATGTGTTTCACTGTTGTTGTAGTCCCATACGTGTAACTGCTCCCGTCAGTTTTAAGGGCTGCCGATACGTATAGAAAATAAAGTTGTTCACGTATTTTTGTGTTTTGATGCGTATTTGCATGCAATAGTATCCAAACTGATGCATATTTTGCGAAAAATCATGCATATTTTGCACAAATAAAATGGTCAAGTAGACTTTTGGCCAAAACCATTTTTGAGGGGAGGTGAGCTCTGAGTTCAAACCACATGAAAGGGACAAGAGAATAAAACTGATGATTGATACTAAGTTTACAACAGATTCAATGGAAACTTTAAACCATGACACATTTAACAGCACGCAGTTCCTAAACTTCCCTGCGCAGACTTACCTTCTGGTAATACTGTACCAAGCTGGCGAGGGACGAATGAGTCTTTGCCTCCCCAACAACGATAAACTTCCCATTATACAACTGATCCACCATGTAATGGCGACAGCGATCATCTGCCCTGTGGATGCAAATTCAGCACATGGAATATTGCACACAAAAGGTTCCCTTGGAAAAATATGGTTGTTCCGTGGCTATGATCCTGGACTGTTGACTATCACTTGGATACCATAACCATTTTTATACCTTGAAACACGATTCTTTGAAATCAGAATAAATTTTCTGACGAAAGAAAAAGCAGGAAACACAATTTTCATAGATTTGTAGAGGGAATCTTGTGAAGAAACATGAATCAGGATTGACTAAACATGGAACAGAGATAGGTTATAAGGGTATCCTGCAAGGCAATCTTCAGCCTGGTTATCGAGGGATACAGCAACATGCACAAGTACCCCACCACTGAAACCAGCCTGGAACAAGCATGACAAATACATGACTCGCATACAGCAGGATAAAGCATGAACATATAGGCTGAAAACATTAAACTCCCAAAATTCAAACAAACTATTTACTACTTAACTTAATTGGTGTTTAACGCTGTACTCGAGAATTTTTCACTGGTTATGTGATGATAGTAAAGATTTCTAGGTGGAGGAAGCCGGAGCTCCCTAATTAACCTACCATTCTTTGCCAGCTACCTAACTAAAAACCAATGTCAGATCAGCGACCACTGCTTTAACCCTCTGAGCCTGTGAGGCTCAGAAATCCCACCACAATAGGTAACCTCATCTACCTGTGTATGTACTCACTTGAAAGACAGGCAGTAAGAAAATTTATTCTGGCTAACCCGTAACAGGAAGCAACCATGGACACCCAGTTTGTTTAGAAGATATTCTGCTTGCCTGCCAAAATAAAATAAATAATCATAATAACATTAATTATAACAATAATAATCTTAACAGATGCAACAGGGCTTCCACCTGAAGACCCTGAATCCCCCAAAAAGGAAACAAACACACACCCAAATAATAATATATACATGTATGTATGTATGTTGATATAGATATAAACACATATACTGAGTGTAAATTTAAAACAGCTCAGTTCAGGATGGATAAATATATTCCATCACTGGACCTCTGATATGGATCACAGAGGCCACTTTCAGATTCAAACATATGACTCTTTGAATCTCTGAGAATATGTACATGTAGCTGTTTGCACCAAAAAAACCTCTTTATTTATAGGAAGGTATTCACATGACCTTGGTCTGACCGTCTAGAGGTGATGCCATGGAATCACTCTGGGAAATCTCCATTGACACTGAAGGTAAACTTGAAAGCCTACATGGAGCTAGATGCACCAAACCAAACTTTCTTGTTAATTATGAAACCGCATTCAAGTGATCTTGGGCTGACCTTCTGCAGATGATGCCAAGGAACCACTCTGGGAAGTCTTCATTGACACTGAAGGTAAACTTAAAGGCCTGTGTGGAGCTAATGCACCAAACCAAATTTTCTTATTTAATTATGACGCCACATTCAAATGACCTTGGACTGACCTTCTGGTGATGATGCCATGGAACCACTCTGGGAAGCCTCCATTGACCTGGAGCAGGTATCTGGTCTGGGTCTCCTTGAACCAGCCATACACAGACACAGGCGTGGTTCTGTAGACGGCATCCATGGCGTCCAGGGGCTCGCTGAAGTCATCATCAGAATAGGAATCTTCAGCGTCCAGCTGGCGCAGAGCCTCGGAGCCCACAGACGAGTCCTCGTCAAAACTTGTGTTTATGATCTCCAACTGAGCCAATTATAATATACAGGAGATATAGAAACTTGTAAACAAAAGCATACAAGTTGTTCAGAGCAAATACTCGGACGCACTGTTATCTTAGAGGTCCAAATGCAAATGTCAGTTCAGCCCAATTAATATACTCGAGAAACCGCTATTATTGTAACCTGGTAGGTGAACTACTAGAAATTATAAATATAGCAAAAAGAAATGCTTCGAAACACCAACCAACCAAACAATCAATCAACTGACCATATTCAGGTTTCCCAGATTGCATTTGCCATTTTTTTAATTACCATGTCATACATGCCCGTGGTTTCTTAAATCATTCAGAAAAGAGTTATTTTAAAAACAAGAAAGAGAACTATATGGAGTCATGCTGTTCTTAACGTCTACTCCCTGAAGAGCTTAATGTTCCTTACCTTCGATTGCTCTTCTTGCCCTAATATGAATGAACCATCCCTCTTCACTGGAGACAGGATATTCATATGGGGAGCTGGAGGAGGAGATAATTCTGGCGCGGGTGGTGTGGGTGGGCGCAATGGCGAAACCACAGTGGACAACTGCTTTTTAGCTGGCAAATATGGTAATTAAGCACAGTGCTGTATTTGCAATACATTTGAAGGCAAAATAAAGGTGATCAATTCGTGCTTTTGGCGATGAAATTTACATGTACAGTAGTCTTGTGGGATATCACCCTACCTTCACAACAAAATACAGTATGATTAATCAAGATCAATCGAACTGTTTAATGAGCAAAATGAAAGTAAAATGTAAAACAAAAAATTTAATCATGGACTAAATTATAGGTCACATACACTAAACTCAGGTTGAATTCCAATGCGAGGATTTGTAACCTGTTCCAAACACACTTAATCACAATAAGTACTGGCTTTGCTTCTCTTTGACAATAATTACAACTTGCCCTTACATGTAATTTTCAAACAAATTTCCGATGGATAACAACCTTCACTAAAACTTGGCAACCTGGCAAAACTGAATCTTTAGTACATTTTTTTGCTGGATCAACACAAGTGAAAACGAAAGATCGTCATCTTTACAGCAGCAACGCAGAGAAAGTTTAGTAATGGGCAAAGATTTAAAAAAAACAAAAACGAATTTCTTACAGATAACAACTTCCACCAACTCCAGATAATGTCTTGACACTGATTCTAACCTATTTATCAAATCTGCTTTTTTTTTTGGCTTCAGATTAAAACAAAGCCTGCTCTTTATAACAACAAAGCAAAGAAGCTATAGTATTTAATCTGCAAAGATCAATTACTGCAAAAAGCCCGGAGATCCAATTCAGGATTTTCCATACCTTGTGCTGCTTCTCTGTCTGCCTGACATAACAGTTCCTGTTGGTGAACAAGTGCTCGTCCAAATTCCTCCACTTGTTCAAACATCTCCACTACTTCTCTTTCACAATTCCTGACTTTGTCTTTGATTGCCTTTACTCGTTTTCTGTCCAAGTGGCCTCGGGCAACTGCAGGTAATCACATTCAACAGAATAATAAATCCAAATCTTAGGGTTTCACGCAAGGTCACAGTGAGCTCAAGCCCAACTATGGCTGGCTTCCTTTCCAGCATATGTCGGAAGGTCTGCCAGCAACCTGCAGATGTTTGCAGTTTCCCTCAGGCTCTACCATAATGCTGGGCACCTTTGTGTAAGTCCAATATTCTAGATTGCGGCATAAAACACCAATTAGATAAATAAACGAAATCTGAGCCCTGACTGACAGAATTCTGGTTGTATTTAATGTTGTACTCTAAGATTTCCACATACAAGATGCAGGATAGGTTAATGCATACAGGAAAGCAGAGCACTCAGAGTAAACCACTTCCTTCACTGGGTACCTGGCAAACCTCTTCCCTTAAAACTACATACAGGGCACCAACAGCTGGATTCTAACATGCACCCTCACAGAACTTTTAAAGTTTACAAAGTCAACTTTGCCAAAGCTCCTGATTTGAATTTCCGAGCTCTTTCTTACATGTATATAAGACGCAATATTTTGTTGAATTCCAGAAAAGTCATTTGGGACTTGCTACTGTATACATGGCATTTAACTCTATTTTCCTTATTACGGAGCAACTAATCCAAAGCTCTGGCATGTGATCTGAACTCAAAAATTTTCCTTGATTACACAGATGATAGTGTCACAGGATACCCTGAGCATACCTTTCTGAATCTTTGTGGCCGATTTGTCCAACATGAGCATTTTCTCCATCAGTTTGTCAACATGGTGGCTTCTCAGAAAGACTTTGGTTTTACTAGAAATAAAACCCAGATCAATTACAAAGTAACTGATATGAATTTGTCATTTTACTGTAACTTGTCAAGGGTTTTTCTAACCACAAGATGAAATATTAGAACATTTAGTTTTAGACAAATTTTGCATTGAAATTTCATTTTTTGATACACTGGTGATGAAAAAATATTGAGTTTTCTGATTCATTGAAATTGAGTTTCCAAAAAGAAACTGGCTGGAAAAACCCCTGCATAGATACTGCACTCAGAAAAGGAAAAAGTTTCATCTTCAATATGTACCAAAAAGATCAACAGAAACAAACATTTGTTAATTGCAAAATGGGAAAGTTATTTTTGAGCTGAATGAATTGGAGCATTTATATAGAGCTACACGTGCCTTTATCTGGAGCTACATGAGCCTTCATACGGAGCTACATGGGCCTTTATAAGGAGCTCCTTGAGCCTTTATCTGGAGCTAAATGAGCCTTTATATGGAGCTACATGCGCATTTGTATGGAGCTGCATGTGCCTTTATATGGAGCTACATGTGCCTTGTGAAACAACTATAGGTACCTTATGGTGCTAAATGTACCTTATAGGGTATACATGGAGCACATACAGACAAAATACAATCATGGAGCAAAATTTCTGTACAATTTTTTCATGAAGGTGACCCCATAGACTTCTACTTCTACTGAACATTTCATGTAGACACTACACACTACACATGTAGAGTATGTGCGTATTACAATGTGCAAACTGAGTTGAATTCTTACCCTACATGAGCACCACTGAGACCATTTGTTGTAAGGATGTTCTGACAGGAGTCTGCAGTCGCGGGAAGGTGAGGGGAGAATACCAGCAGACTGTACCTGGTCAACAAAACATTTGACCAAAACACATCATTTAACATTTCTTTCTTATTTTTAACTCAACAATATGAATGAGTCTCACGTAGTATTACACAAGCTAATACACACCATACTACCTGTGTGACCTTACTGCACGTGTTCCCTTACTGCTGCCTGTGTTCCCATATACTGCCTGTGTGCACTTATACTGCCTGTGTGTCATTAGTGCCTGTGTGCACTTATACTGCCTGTGTGTCATTAGTGCCTGTGTGCCATTACTGCAGATGTTCGCTTGACACTGCCTGTGCGCCCATATACTGCCTGTAAGCTATTTGTGCCTGTGTGCCCTTATTGCATGTGTTCCCTTAATACTGCCTCTTTGCCCTTATACTGCCTGTATGCCCTTACTGCATGTGTTCCCTTAATACTGCCTGTTTGCCCTTATATTGCCTGTGTGACCTAACTGCCTGTGTGCCATTACTTCCTGTGTTCCCTTAATACCACCTGTGCAAGCCTGTGTGCCCTTACCGCATGTGTGTCATTAGTGCCTGTGTGTCCTTACTGCAGATGTTCGCTTAATACCGCCTGTGCGCCCATATACTGCCCGTAAGCCATTCGTGCCTGTGTGCCCTTACTGCATGTGTTCCCTTAATACTGCCTGTTTGCCCTTATACTGCCTGTGTGCCATTACTGCCTGTTTGCCCTCATAGTGCCTGTGTGCCATTACTGCCTGTATGCCCTTACTGCATGTGTTCCCTTAATATTGCCTGTTTGCCCTTACACTGTGTGCTCTTAATACTCAAGTTTGACCTTTAATACTGCCTGTCAGCCCTTGATGCCTGTGTGCCTTTACCACCCATATGTATATCCTTAGTGCATCCTTTAATACTGTCTGCTTACCATCACTACACACACATACGCACATATACCTGTATTCTCACTGTACCTGCCTGTAGGAGGTGCTACTGCAGCAGCAGATCATAACAGAAACTATCCCTGTGAACCCCTCAATTCCATTCCTAACGCTGCAGCTTTTCAAATATCTGAACTGCATGTATATGGCCAAATCTGCAGTCAAAACATATACAGTGGAAGATCCCAAACTGAGATATGTGGTCATGTAATTTAAACAAGATGAACAATTTTGACATACTTGGTTACAAACTCCTCAAAGGAAGCTCTCACAGCAAATCCCTCTTTCCTAATTTTGACTGTTTCCAGCATCCCTGTGTACAAGAGCTGAAAGATAGAGGACATACATGTACATTTAGGCACAAATATTTCAGATCAGTTGGCTCAGTGGAGATCCCAAAAGCACAAAATTTAATATTTACATCACTAATATTATTATCATTGTCATTTACATTTTGTCACTTTCTGAGAAGCTTCATATACCATCTTAAACATGTAGGTTGGAATTGGGAATTTCATTTTCACGACAGTGATCAGGTTTTTGGGTGGAGGAAATAAGACTGCTTAGAGTAATCACCAAATTTTGACCCCAGGTACTCCTGACAGGACTCTTGACTTAAAGATGTAGCCATACCGAAAAATGAAATCAAAATATAAGGCCATCCTCAAAAAATTCTTTGTTGCGGGAAACACAACCCTAACACAAAAAATAGGGTCAGTCTGTCGGTCGGTCGGTCGGTCGGAAGGGAAATATTTTTTTTTTATTCTAGCTAATGAAATAGATATAGATTTCAAAGAAATTAACATGGAGAGAAAAAAGAAATGCCATGTAAAGCCCCCAAAAAACTTTGGAGTAGGGTCCCTTTTTAGAGGGTTCGTCAGGCTAGCTGCAATAAATATATTTTTGAAGATGCCTTAATCATAACAAACCATGATCAAGATATGCAGAGGATCATCAACTGGTGTATGATGGTCGGAAGATAGCATCACCTTTGGCATACGGAGGGAATGTGATCAGCTTTAAGTTGGCAGAAGATCAACATCTGAACTGCTGTCCATGAATCCCGATGTAGGATTTAACAACAGGATCTGGCTGTACTTGTACACCACATGACACCAGTTGTATATAGGGAAAGACGACAAAAAATGACGTCATGGTGATCGAAAATTGCAAACTGTATCTGAAAATATCGTCACTGAATTTTTTAGATTTTTTTCCAGTCAATTAATTGCAGTCAAATGCTTTGATTACAAGCTGGGCTTTATGGATCATATTGATGATAAGGTTAACCAGTGATGTCACAACTACTTTTCGCAGCCAAAAGCAGAAATTTAATGTCAAATTAACTTTTTAACTTTTTTACACGGGTAAACATTAGAGGGGAGTACACTTCTAAAGGAATTTATTCAGAGCTGAACATATAAAGTGTACCTAGTTTTGTGACGTCACTGGTCAACCATGTCATCAATACAGTCTGTAAAACCCACCATACAATCAAAACATTGAATTGTGTTTAATTTAGTCAAAAAAATCTAAAAAATCCAGTAAAGGTATTTTCAGATACAGACTTAAATGGTGTTTTCACTCACTATAACTTTATTTTTGAGTGCTCTTTCACTTCAAGCAGCAAATAGGCATGCTGGTCTTACCTGAGTCAACATGTACTGACTGTCGAACAGATTCGAGGCTTTCTTCTGGTTAGGCTTGAGGCAGCGCACAAAGATAGGAGAGGCCGCTCTCATCTTGTCCATGAGGTTCTTCAGTGAATTCTAACAAAAATATACATCTCTTAAAGTTGAACTTACAAGTTCAGAGCAATGTGTCTCAATACTTTGATTGAATTTATTACATATCTGACATTAAGTTTACTTATTAAAATGACAAAACATTAAATAAAGCTTCAGAAAGTTTGACGACTTAATTAGTACAATTTTTACTTAAAAAAAGTACTTTCAGTCTAACTTTCACGTTTGAACAAACCTCAGGAGTCAGTTTTAATGATGAAATTCACTAATGGTAATCATCAGAGCCAAAAGCAATCTATATACACATGAAGGCTAAATCCTTTACTGTACTACTGGTACTGAATTATTACTGGCCCCATAAACAACCAGTGCACAAGAACTAACCCGAAACTGGCCACCAACAGTCAACTTGCTTTTGGCAGTTGCGGTCAACATAGGCTAAAACAAAAGGAAAGTTGATCATTAACAAGTGGTAACTACTCAATAGTAAGTCATTAACATCAGTCAACCATTGGCAAGTATTTAATGAACAGAAGTCACCCATCATCCTCTAGCGGTACTATACCACAAACAGAATGATAAGTTATCAACCATCCATGTATGTTATACCCTACTGGGTATGTCGTGTCCTATTATTGGTATATGAAATATTGAATCATCAAATTACATGTAGTTTCACTAGAGGTTCATGTAACTATGGAACCTTTACTCAGCATTCTACTAGTGGCAACTGGGAGTATAACATCATGAACCTTTAGTCAGAATTCTACTAGTGGCAACTGGGAGTATAACATCACGAATCTTTAGTCAGAATTCTACTAGTGGCAACTGGAGTATAACATCATGAACCTTTAGTCAGAATTCTACTAGTGGCAACTGGAGTATAACATCATGAACCTTTAGTCAGAATTCTACTAGTGGCAACTGGAGTATAACATCATGAACCTTTAGTCAGAATTCTGGGAGTATAACATCACAAATCTTTAGCCATGAACCTTTAGTCAGAATTCTACTAGTGGCAACTGGGAGTATAACATCACGAATCTTTAGTCAGAATTCTACCAGTGGCAACTGGGAGTATAACATCACGAATCTTTAGTCAGAATTCTACCAGTGGCAACTGGGAGTATAACATCATGAACCTTTAGTCAGCATTCTACTAGTGGCAACTGGAGTATAACATCATGAACCTTTAGTCAGAATTCTACTAGTGGCAACTGGAGTATAACATCATGAACCTTTAGTCAGAATTCTGGGAGTATAATATCACAAATCTTTAGTCAGAATTCTACTAGTGGCAACTGGGAGTATAACGTCACGAATCTTTAGTCAGAATTCTACTAGTGGCAACTGGAGTATAACATCATGAATCTTTAGTCAGAATCCTACTAGTGGCAACTGGAGTATAACATCATGAACCTCTACCAGTAATAATTAGGGGCTATTACATCATGAATCATTAGTCTAACCTCTGCATGTGGTAACTTATGGAATATTGTGTATGAACCCTTAGTTTGAATTCTAGTAGTGGTGCATGCTACCATGGAATATATCATCATGAACTGTTTAGTTTAATATGAGTCCTACTCATTCTATATGTCACTTTGATCATCAGTCTCATTCCCAGTGGTCAAGTTAACCTCAAGAATAAGGCCGATTGTTTACCTTGACATGGAACATTTCTGTTTCTGAAATAAAACCTAAATGTATCTAGCAATGTTACCAACAGCTGATCAAGCTTGACTGTAGTTTCATTGCTCATACCATTTCAAGTAAATGAGGACATTAATTACTGGAATCACCTCCGACGCTGTACATTAGCAAGTTGCATACTAACCCTCTTAGCTGAAAGCTTTGTGTTGGGCCTTTTGGATTGGAAAGCCAAACTGCCAGTTCTTGTGATTTGGGCTGAAATATAACAATATCAATTGAAACAAATCGGTTTGAAGTGTCTTTTATAGTACCTACATCCACATGTAAGTGTACATTGCCACCACTCAAACTATTTTCAGGCAAAATGGACAGAAAACAGCTGGCTGATTCATCCTGAAACAGATTTGAAGTGAAGAAGTAATGTCTCCATTAGGTGTTCTTTATTTGTACTGATTTAATTTTTACTTACTTACTGATTTTTTTCCTGAAACAATATTCCCAAAGTTCCCTTTTCAACGGAAATAAAGGTCACAAAAAGCATGCATAACCTCTGGTGCTGAAACTTACATTTCTTCATAAGGACTTCATCCCAAAACAAACCTCACAACAACTGACCTTTAGTTTAGTAATCTTTTGTCAAATGAGTTTTCGTCAAATGAGCTTTAGTCAAGTGACCTTTCATCAGCTAAGCTTTGTCCAACTGATCTTCAGTCAATGAGCTTTTTATCAGGTGATCAAGTTTTAATAACTGGACTTACATTAACTGATCTTTATTCAACTGGTCTTTAGTGAAGTGAGCTTTTGTCAACTGAGCTTTAGTGAAAACAGCTTTAGTAAACTGAGATTTACAGTCAACTGAGATCTAGTCAGCAGAGCTCTAGGTAGCCGATCTTTAGCCTATTGAGTTATAATAATAATAGCCTATTATAAAGCTTTAGTGAGCTGATCATGAGCCAGTCAGGGCCCTCCTGTACTGGCTTATTTGTCGCATCGCAAACTACAATCCGTCTGAATTACAGTTTCACATCCTGGTTAAGTCACACTTCATAGAAGCAAATTAGTGCTCTGTAATTTTAACAGCCTACAACTGCCTTATGGGACAGATTACACATCTATGTGTACACTTCAACATGATTTCAAAAAATATGGGAGTGTTCCCACTTAATGGATACATGAAAAGGTTTTGTTTTATATCTTAATATGCAGTTTACGATGTGTAATAACATTAACAAGTACAAAAAAAATTCTCAACCTTCTTTTTGGGGGATAAAAATGGCTTTGAAGAACAGTTTTCTTAAGTCCCCAGCGGTCAGTCCGAAAATTAGGTAGCCTGCAGTGGTGACATCATCGGTAAAGTAAAGATCTTAAAGCCACTCTAGGGGAGGGGGGAACTGACCGAATAGGGGGAGGCGCTCGCCCCCCGATGTCATGCAGAGCATGAGCACACGTCACCTCGCCTACGCTGCGGCCTCCTGGGTTGGCTGTTCATTTTTCTTGTTACTTAATCCAAGTACTTTCCCCAAGGGTCGCCATGGAAAATCGCTTGAAACAGCATTAGGTCGTGATTGGCTTAGGGCTTGGTGATATCCAACCAGGGCCATTTCAGTCCAACTTTGCTCAAAGCAATCAAGAGTGAAGTGATCGGAGCAATTTCTGCTGTGGTCACTTTGGGAAAAGTTGATTTCCTTCATTTTCCTTACCCATTCCTGTCTAATGTCACATCATGAGAAAATCAGAAGAAGCTGACACCCGAATAATTCCCACCCTTGCTGGAACAACCAAAAATGGCACACCAAACTATCTCTGAACGGAAAAAAAAATCTAGGAATGAATACAGAAAAACAAAATGGCGCTGATTGAATATACGCTCCGGTTCGTCACTATAGCTACCAGTTCTCGGGGCATTCAGGGGTTATGCTGCGCTCCAAGAAAATTCATTGATGACATCATTTCTGAGAACATCCGACCACTGACGAAAAATATGCATAAAATAGGGTTGTAATTAACAGGTATAAAATACAACGCAAAAATGAAAATTGAAAAAAAATTGTTTGACATAATTTTCTTCATTTTCTTTTTAAATATAATCTCTGTTTTCAAGATCCTTTTCATGTATCCTTTAAGTGGAGAGAGTGTATACCCCACAGCTTACAATGCTAGACTCACTATCATTTAAACTTCGTTTACAGTTTTCTAACTGCAATATTATGTAATGTTAAAATTCATTTACCTTTAAAAATGAATTTAATAAGCTTATTTTTACTCTGCAGAAGAGCATGCACGATACCACCGGGGAACGTGTCCCTGTTTTTCTCCAGCCAGTTACAGCCATTATACGCGACCTGCCAGAAAACAGCAACAATTCATCAGACAGAGGAAATACATATTCTCTCAGAAATCATGCAACGCACTATGTATTGTCTTCTGATGTAAAAAAAATCCCAATATTTTTTAATTCATTTTAATATACAAAGCTTCTCTCCTGCCCATTCAATGCAACAAAATTCTGGCCCACTAACCATAGCAATATTGCAGGTGCCCTTCACAAACAGACTGAGTATTTGTACATAAATTTTTTACAAAAACAAAAGGCCAAGATGACATAGACATGAAGGAAAATTCTCATCTTGTCTCCCATGGGCAAACTTCAAGCACAACTTTGAATCATACGTGTACATGTATAATTTATTAGAAATCATCAAAATTGATAAATCATTAACCAGCATTGAACAATAAACATGACATAGAAGGGGCTGATTTGTGATGCTACTGGCTTCTGTGGGCCCCATTGCCATATAAGTGATACAATTAAGAGCCACAAGTTCTAGTTCATGAACATTTAATATCATTTATCACACAGTATTAACAATTTTTATGGGGAGCAGATCGCAGCCGAGTGGTGAAGGTGCTGGCTTATTTCAGTCAAAACGTCACAAGACATGGCTTCAAAACCATCGTAATATCACCTCAGTGGCCTTCAGGTTACAGCGTCTGCTCCTCACTGAGGCATGTCAACAACGACAAGGCACTACCTAAGTTTGAAAGCATTGTCTCAAATTGTGTTTTCTTTTTTAGATCACTTTTACAATGCAGATGGGACAGACATAAGAACGATGACATTTCTATGTTTTACTTACACTTCTGTGACAGGCTACAAGAAGGTGGACACAGACTACCCTTCCTGCCATCTTGCATTCACAAAGCAGACATGATGGGAAAACAGACAGATGGAAGGACGAAACCTTTCTAAGTCCCCTTCCACTTTCATTCAGGTGAACAAAAAATGTGCGTCCAGACTAGATCGGTGCCTACCTTTCCTGCGTAATGGGAGATGGTGAAGAGCGTGCTTGAGTGTTTACACTTGCTGTAGTAAGGCAGATGGTTGAACTTCGAGTTCAGTTTGTCCACAAAAGATTTGTCTGTGCCCTGAAACATATGATGGTTAACTTGAAGAGTGAGTATCTCTGGTCAGCCACACTGAAAAGGACAAGGTTTTCAAGAGATGCCAGTTTGTTGCACAAAGATACTACAAACACTATCATGATAAGGGCATACCAATTAAAACTCTTGTTTTACATACAGAATAAATCTTTTTTCAATGATGAAGGAGGGTATAAAAGAAAAAAAAAATGAAAAATCATCCAATTTCCGAGAAACCAGGACTATATGAGCAATCATTCTTATTGAGGACATATTTATACGATTGAAAAGCCTTGACTACTAAGATCAGAAGAAACATCAAAATGGGACAAACTATAAAGGTGCACCGTCAGTGTTATTTCTTTTCCATTTTTGAACTTTTTTTAGTGTCTGTTTGCCTATTATAAATACAAAAAGTAAGTCATTTCCTTGATAGGCAAGATTGAATCAATAAATTCATACACTTAATCCTACATGCATTCTGGTGACAACTTACTGAGGGGAAAAAACATTCTTCATCTAACAGAGACAAAATCCCAATGGGTTTATCCAGGAACAGGTTCTGAAATTAGCATAACATTTCAAAAGTCAGTATTGCAGGGCTGTGTAATGAAGGGATGCATGTTATCATGTAAGTCACATGTAAGAAATTAAAATCAAGCGTAAACTGTAAAGCTCGACTTTCATGGAATTAACCAGATCTATTGTGCTAACTCAAATAATGTGTCTTTTTCTAAATTTACATGGAGTGATTGCATTGGAATTCACTCACTGGACCAAAAGTGTACTTTAGAAAATTGTACTCATTGCTGTCAGTTTTAAAGGTGAGGGAAAAAAGAGTGTCAGAAGTAAACCACCTGCCTTCGGCAAGTAATTGGCAAACTTTCTCACATATACTGATAATAACGCATATAGAAGGATGCCCATGTTATACATGCATACATGTATCCCCAGATCAATGTGCAGACTGTGAACAGAACAAAACTCACCAATAAATGTTGGTTATCAGAAAATTTCACTTCTGTCCAATCAATGCCTTCCATAGTGTATTCTTCTTGTTCTTGTTTAAAGACAAACTGACGACGAAATCATATACATGTATCAAAAAGTAATCAATCAACTGGTAGTCAAAAATAATGTGAATTGTGCCCACAACTCAGTACAAACTTGTTGAATTGTGTCTTCGAATTATTTATTTATTTATTTAGTTATTTGATTGATGTTTAACACTATACTCAAGAATATTTCACTTATACGACAGCGGCCAACATTATGGTGGGAGGAAACCTGGCAAACCCACGACCATCCGCAGGTTGCTGGCAGACCTTCCCACGTACGGCCGGAGATGAGGCCAGCATGAGCTGGTCTTGAACTCACAGTGACTGCATTGGTGGGAGGCTTCGGGTCATTGTGCTGCGATAGTGCGCTAACCGACTGAGCCACAGAGGCCCCTGTCTTAGAATTACAACTATAGTCTAAAAAGTCATTCAAAGGAAGATGAAATTGGCACACCTACATGCACTAAACTGAAACTGAAAATTTCTAAGGATTGTTCATGTTGTTTGGGATGGCTGCATAGATATGTCTGGAAACAAAAACAGGACTTTCTCATTTGGTTAATATACAGTAACCAGAGTGCATTTCTTGGTAAACCAAAACAGGGCTCACCTGACTGAATGACAGCTCCACGCCATATCAGCAATGTTCAGCCAAACTGTGGAGATAATATATTTAAACAAGCAAGCAGTCAAGTTACCTGATTGAAGAAGAGTTGAAGCTGCTCATTGGCCAGGTTGATACAAGCCTGCTCAAAACTGTTGTGCTCAAAATGCTCAAACCCAAATATGTCCAATATACCTGCGTGAGAGATAATAAAAAAAATATGCTTAATGAATGGATATGACATGTACATATTCAAGATGGAAAAACTTTAGAACTTACACACTAAAGCTGGAACTGTGCACTTATGAACACCTTTACGGAATTAAAGGTCAAAACGCATCTAAAAATCCCTGCTTTAAAAGTTTTCTGGTAATATTATATTAAATAAAAGGAAAGTGACGCACTTGTCACACATTAAGTGAGAGGAAACAATTTTAGCCATTTTTATAAGAATTCATGAAATATTACCTATTTGTTGGATTTCATTCTGAGGAATACTGGTTTTGGAGCCAACCAACCGATTGACTTTGTTAACAATCCAGCCGAACAGTCTTCCGTACAATGCCTTTGCCATTGCATCTCGGACGTCTAAATAACAAAAATAATGGTCAGGCATGTGTTTGTTACTAAATTATGTTTTGCATATACAAATTTATTAGCCATGTTAAAGTGTACATGTATACAAAAGTGCATCAGACACAATAAAAACATCAAGCCATTTACATACCAATTAAACTGAGTGAAGTTCAAAATGTTTGCATGAAAATTATTACAATGCTACCCAAAAAAAAAAAACAACCTAAGGGCTCCACAGAAAACTTGGGATAAATCCCTGAAGTACATATACATGTAGCATGGAGTAATCCTTAAAGGCTAAGACTTTGCATAAATGAAGTCATGGTGAGTGTAAAAAACACCACTTATAGTCTTTCATGGTCTTTTGACTCAACATAAAGATCATTTTTGTGGGGTCTTTTCCTTTAAGAAAGGCCCAGGTCTAACCCCTCTCACTGCAGATTTCTGAGGCACACATCTATCATGTCTACTGTACCTTCCGCCTGCTGTACAGTGTAATTCCTCTCCACATGATCTCCCCTTGTCACTGTCAAACTGGATGTCAAACACTTGCTCACTTCTGTTAGGTCAATTCCAAGCAAACTCTAAAAGATAAAAATGACAAGAATAAATATGAAAACTTTACAGTGTGCAAGAAAATTTTCATAATCACTTTAAAAATAAAACTAGTTCTCAGCTTTTTTCATGCCGACAAATATTTCTTCAGGAATCAACAGAAAGTAACAAATAGCTTACATGTACAAAAATAAAATAAAGAACAGTAGCTCTACTAGTTGGAACAAAATTATCACCAAGTTAATTAAAAAATCATATACATACAACAGACAATGGACAATTAAAATCAATACTACGAAATATGTATCTTGATTCACTTGTGCCAAGTTATGTTGAAATTGGAAAACTGTAGGAGTAGGCTTTTGAACAAAATGCTAACGTGGCAGATAAACAAACGGACAGACAAACAACCACTCGTCGAAATGGAAAAATCAGTATTACAAATTATGTATCTTGATGTAGTCTACACTTGAATCAAGTTTCACTGAAATCAGACAAACACTGTAGAAGTAGCATTTTGAAAATGTTCACATATTCTGGGTAAAATTGAAGGACAGGCTAACAACAGATCATCGAAATTGAAAATCAATAACACAAATTATGTATCCTGATGTTGTCTACACTTGACCCAAGTTTCATTGAATTTGAAATAAAAACTGTAGGAAGAGTAGCATTATGAAGGAAAAGTTAATAAATGCCAAACAGACACAGACAGATGAATGGATGGATGCCGGACTACTTGCTAATACATAACCTCTTTTGGTCTTTGATCAGTAGAGCTAAAAAAAAATAATCAAAACTAGAAACTTGAGACGAAAGAAAAATTATTCAATTACTGCCGAAATTCAAGCACAATAACGACATTAAAAAGTGGTCACCTAGCCACGAGTATGTATCCATGGGATTAATTCATATGATTTCTGTGTAATGCCACACTTCACAATTTGCTTCTTATAGACATACGACTGCTGTCAGTTTTACTGGTGGAGGAATTAAAAAGTACACAACTTCACTATACCATGTATCTGACAAACCACTTGACTATAAACCACAACCAAACCAGCTAGAATTGCATTAAAAGCTACCATCTCACTGGTCCGCAGCCATTTGACTCGACCAACCAGAAACAAACCACAGGCAGACGAATGGCTGGCTACTGGAATAACACTACAGCGTTTTGTAGCCGGCACTGTACGCAGCACAGAGATTTAGTATACGATGCATGACCAGGGAGAGGCGAACCAGAAAACAATAACCTATTGACAGGGAGGAATACGAACAAAAGGAGTGATTAAATGAAAGATTTGTGGTCCTAAGCTCCATGCATCAGTCATACTGTGGTTAGCAGATTACACGTACATGACATCAGTCATACTGTGGTTAGCAGATTACACGTACATGACATCAGTCATACTGTGGTTAGCAGATTACACGTACATGAATCAGTCATACTGTGGTTAGTAGATTACACGAACATGAATCAGTCATACTGTGGTTAGCAGATTACACGTACATGACATCAGTCATACTGTGGTTAGCAGATTACACGTACATGAATCAGTCATACTGTGGTTAGTAGATTACACGAACATGAATCAGTCATACTGGGGTTAGCAGATTACACGAACATGAATCAGTCATACTGTGGTTAGCAGATTACACGTACATGACATCAGTCATACTGTGGTTAGCAGATTACACGTACATGACATCAGTCATACTGTGGTTAGCAGATTACACGAACATGAATCAGTCATACTGTGGTTAGTAGATTACATGAACATGAATCAGTCATACTGGGGTTAGCAGATTACACGTACATGACATCAGTCATACTGTGGTTAGCAGATTACACGTACATGAATCAGTCATACTGTGGTTAGTAGATTACACGAACATGAATCAGTCATACTGGGGTTAGCAGATTACACGAACATGAATCAGTCATACTGGGGTTAGCAGATTACACGAACATGAATCAGTCATACTGGGGTTAGCAGATTACACGAACATGAATCAGTCATACTGGGGTTAGCAGATTACACGAACATGAATCAGTCATACTGGGGTTAGCAGATTACACGTACATGAATCAGTCATACTGTGGTTAGCAGATTACACGTACATGAATCAGTGAATCAGTCATACTGTGGTTACGATTACATGAATCAGTCATACTGTGGTTAAGATTACACGAACATGAATCAGTCATACTGGGGTTAGCAGATTACACGTACATGAATCAGTCATACTGTGGTTAGCAGATTACACGAACATGAATCAGTCATACTGGGGTTAGCAGATTACACGAACATGAATCAGTCATACTGGGGTTAGCAGATTACACGAACATGAATCAGTCATACTGGGGTTAGCAGATTACACGTACATGAATCAGTCATACTGTGGTTAGCAGATTACACGTACATGAATCAGTCATATTGTGGTTAGCAGATTACACGAACATGAATCAGTCATGACACGAACATGAATCAGTCATACTGTGGTTAGCAGATTACACGAACATGAATCAGTCATACTGGGGTTAGCAGATTACACGAACATGAATCAGTCATACTGTGGTTAGCAGATTACACGAACATGAATCAGTCATACTGTGGTTAGCAGATTACACGTACATGAATCAGTCATACTGGGGTTAGCAGATTACACGAACATGAATCAGTCATACTGTGGTTAGCAGATTACACGAACATGAATCAGTCATACTGTGGTTAGCAGATTACACGAACATGAATCAGTCATACTGGGGTTAGCAGATTACACGTACATGAATCAGTCATACTGTGGTTAGCAGATTACACGTACATGAATCAGTCATATTGTGGTTAGCAGATTACACGAACATGAATCAGTCATGACACGAACATGAATCAGTCATACTGTGGTTAGCAGATTACACGTACATGAATCAGTCATACTGTGGTTAGCAGATTACATGTACATGAATCAAGCATACTGGGGTTAGCAGATTACACGAACATGAATCAGTCATACTGTGGTTAGCAGATTACACATACATGACATTTTGCAGACAACATTCAGTAACGGATGCATACTGTAATAACCAATACAACATCTGATGTACATCAAAAGGAATGAGACGGACTTACACAAGCTACAGCAATTGCTTCAGCGCTGCCTTGCTCTTTTATTGTTGCTGCTTCCGACTGGTCAGGTGAGAAGACCACCTCTCCTAGATGAAGAATGCCAGCCAGTATTGTGAAAATGCCAGCTTGTTCCTGTCCAATCAAAAATGACATTGTCATTCATGGCCATCCAACAGCTAGTTGAAGCTTACTTTTATCTGTACTATAGTTTAACACCACAGTTACAGTGTATATCACCTGAAATTTGATGCAATCCCAGCTCATGCTGGCTTCTACTCCTGCCGTACGTGGAAAGGTCTGTCAGCAAACTGCAGATGGTCGTGGGTTCCCCCCGGACTCTGCTTGCTTTCCTTCCACCATAATGCTGACTGCTGTTGTATAAGTGAAATATTCTTGAGTACGGCGTAAAACACCAATCAAATAAATAAAAAAATAAATAAAATTTGATGTGTAGAAATGCAAAAGTGTTTTCCAAATTGACATTGCTTTTGATGCCAAGACTTAAAGGTGAACTGTACTGTCCCGGTTCCATTTTTCACTTTACTTACTTGAATGATATACCTGTGCCAAAAATAAAAATGATGCAGACAAACCAATACATCTGGTGAGCATATTTACTTGTAGAGAATAAAAATATATTTAACGCCAAAATTTTGAAGAACAAAATGGCACATCGCTGGCAATTATCCATTTTTGTCGCATGGAGGGGTCCGACGCGAAGGCATGAAAACTAATCCCATCGTAATTCGGTGCGTGATTAGCACAATTCATTGCTGCGCAAAAAGGCATACCATCATTATGACCTCACACACTAAGGGGACATCAAGGGCAGATAAGCATGTAGAGAACACCAAACATCACAAAACTCAGCTTATCGGTCGTGATTTTCCTTTTTTTTTCTTTGAATAACTTCAACTCAGTGTTTCGGGTAATTCTCAGATGTCTTGCACTTATTTTGTGCACAAAAACTGTTCGACCAAGATAGTTCACATTCAAGATTTTCTGATAAGAAATTAATCAAACTTCCCAAAAAACTTTTAAGTGGCATTTGGACGGATCAATCATAATGAAGAGAAAAGTATCGCCCAAACTTTTGGTGAAATTATACAGCACTTGAAGTACAAAACAAAGAATTGCCAAATAAGAATGGTATATACGCTATTCCAGCACTGCAGTCACACAATATAATCATTACAAATGAAATCAGAAATGACAGCATAAGGAATAAAGAGTCTCCGTTGATAAAGTTTCAAGCCTATTTAAAACTAACAAATCCAAAGTTTTGATATTAGGACAAGATGAACCATCCATCAGAATCAATGTACATCTCTCTCTAAGTAAATGTATTGGTTCCATAGTGATGTGATATGTAGTATATGTTCTTCAACAAAACTGACATAAAACTGTTACATGCCTTATCTTATGTTTGAAGGCTGCAGAAAATCCATGATGCATTTAAAAGTAAATACTGCACATGTGTGTATATCCTGATATCTGCAATTAAATTAACAGCCTAGCAAGAATGTTGACATCGTATTTACCTCATCTGTGAAACCAACAAGCTCCAGAGCATTGATCAATTCGTCATATTTCAGCTTGGAATATGATGCATTTGCAGGTGTGATTCCTTTAACCAAATATCTGTAATGTAAACAAACACATGTAGTGTATTTCCAGGTCAGATTCCACTGGTCAGAGAACTAGAAACTGTATTAGGAATAAATATTGCATTTCCAATTCATACTCATTTGACCATTTTTTTGTGCCAGTGTCTGTAACAAGAAGGAATTGTACATTTCCAGGCCTATTTGATTCATTTTAATAATGAAATCCATGTAATATGAGTAAATGTACATTTCCAGGTGTGATTCCATTTACCAAATTCTGCAACACAAAAAAATTCAGTTGGTCATATAACTGTAAGATGAATATATACTACACTTTTAGATCAGATTCCAGTTGAGTAAATAACTGTAATGACACTGCATATTCATAATTAAACATTTTTCAATACTCATTAAAATGAAATAAGCTAACCTATTTCAATGCATTCCTTAGTGAATATGCATGTATGGTACACAAATAAATGTCGGGTTTTGCCTGTACCAATACATCAGTACACATTAATTATAGAGAGAATTGTAGGGAGAAAAAAACAATCGCTACACAGTCTGATTTTAAGACCTAGATTTTGACACACATGATCACCCTATCATCTTCTCATTGATGTACCTTTGATAAACTACAAACATTTTTATAACACAAACATTACTTGCTATCCTAATTGTCCTAATGCAGAGAGAGAATGTGAAATACAAAACCATATTTGCCTGCATCAAAACTGAAAACCTTTCACCACGGATAACAATTAAAGTGTAAGAGATTTTACCTGTAGTGTTTCTGTGGAGAAATGGATAATTCTTCCAAACTCTCGGCTGTTTTCCCAGCAAACATGTAGTAAAACACGTGGAAATTTTCCTCTCCTGGTTCCTGCTGAACTAGACGAGATTTCTCCAACAGATATTCTGAGATTTTGGCCCCAAGCACTTAAAAGAATTAAAAGAACATGCAACTATAATGAACAGTACAAATCTTTCTTTTAAAACAAATACTCTTAAATGAGTTTATATTTTGGCTTTGCATGAGCTAATTTTAATAGGTAGCTGTACATAACTGCAAAAATACCCGACGAGATGTTCATAGTCTTCTGATGCAAACCCTTCAATGGGTTCATTTTGTGTACAAAAACAAAAAAATGCATCTTCTGGGATGAAACAGCAGTCAGCTGTCAACATTATGACCAGACACTTCCTCCTGCATGTCCACAGGTGTGTCCCAATACCTACATTCATATGTGGTAAGTAAACTTTTGAGGATGCAATGCTGAGTTCATGTATCATACATTAAATATTAAACATGCTCTGAAGGTCTAAAATTTAAATTGCGAGATAAATCCAACATAAATGTCTCTTAAAGTTTCCATCATAATATGGCTGTAGGACACTCTTCAAATAAACTGTGCACCTTGTCCTTTGTGGAAAGTTAGCTGGATGTACTTCCCGAATCGACTGGAATTGTCATTCATCAGAGTCTGGGCATTTCCAAAAGCCTCTAGCAATGGATTCACCTGAAATGTCACCACAAAAAAAAAAATGAAAAATTAATATTGCTGTTAAATACAAAGATATAAAGAAGAGATTAGAAAGCACATCTTGTACATACCTATAAATACAGATTACTCATGTTAAACTAACCTTGAAGTTATAATTATATGGCGGCCAGGTGCCAGATTTACAAACAGGGTGTAAGTTAGGTAAAACGTAATTGCCGTGGCCACACATATTGTAGAGATATGTCGTCATGGTACATGTCTGACACCCTCTATGTAAAACAGGCACCAGGAGGTAATAAGGGTGCAAGCCTTTCTTACTCTTGGTCACACAAGACACACACAAGCTCAATCTCCTTTTGGGACAGGGAACATGGAGAGTTCCATTTTTCTCAGGGCCACACTGATCAACATTGCTTTTGTGTCGACTTGCATGAAGGTTCTTCCACTCATAAACTTGGAATGCATAGGCTTCATTATAGATGACTGCCACAATAAGGCTGAGATATTGCCGATGTGGCATTAAGCCATAATCATTCACTCATTCATTACAGAAGAAAAATTCTATGATTTTCTTACCAGGTATTCACATGTAAATCAAAGGTAAAGGAATAAACTTAATGTTTATTTCTAAGAAACTTTCCACAAAATTTTTTGCAGCAAACAATACACTGCATCTTGTTGATACAAATTATCAGAATATGTTCAACAATCTGCCAACAAAAAAAACAAATTCTTAAAATCTGTATTTATTTATTTATTTGATTCGTGTTTTACGCCATACTCAAGAATATTTCACTTATACAGCCAGCATTAGGGTGGGAGGAAACCGGACAAAGCCCGAGGGAAACCCACGACCATGCTGATATTTGTACACTGTAGAGATGTATACCTGCAGAATCTGTTGCTCCAGTTGTGTATTCCCACTACATAGCTCCATCAACTGGCGCAGAAGAAATTTGGTGCTTTCTGTTTTTCCAGCTCCACTTTCCCCACTTTTCAAATGAAAAAAAAAAAAAAAAAATCAAACTCAGAACACGAATCATGTAATCTACTGCTAACATTCTTATGAAGAAAACATAAATGGTGATGATCATAAATCTTTTGAACAAATTACTGCACAATATTGAAGGTAACAGATACATCTACCCAAAGTTTTCAAAATTTCCTTGGAATGAACAAGGCCAATATAGACTATAATACAGAGTTTAAAAATCAAGTTTTAAGTCATTAATTTTGCACTGCACTCTTACAATGCAAATATACCTGATAAGGATGCACTGATTGGCTGGCAGCAAGCCCCGCCTTCCGAGCATTGATTGGTAGGCCAGGTCTGCCAGAGCATAGATGTGGGGAGGTTGGGAACACCTGCTCTTGGTGAACATGTACTGTTTGCAGACCTGAGAGATAATATACACAAATTATGGAACAATAAATGGAATGAACAATTTCCTTTATTGCAGTTGTAAACTTATCTGTAAATTCACTAGCGGAATATATCAACAAATTACAGTTTCAGTAAACAGAGAGGGAATATGTATTTATTTACTACTATTTAACTTGTTTATGCCGTACGTTCTCCATATTTCTGTGAGCATAAGGGTCGAGGAAACACCACAATTTATCAGGTATTATGTGTACTTTTTATTACACAGATGTCCCGTCCTTTCATCTGAGTATAGAGGAAGGTTATCATGGTTACTGGTTTCATATGGTACATGTTAAAGGACCACTACTCTAACTTTTACATGCATCCTCAATACCAGAATCTATCCCATTTTTTCAAGATATGGGAATTAAATGAGAGACTCTGAAGTCTGTAACCACAGAGAAGACCTTCATTTTGTTTCTGAGCTAGATTTTCTTTCAAGAGTGCGCCAGGCGTGAGAGATGTGATATCATGCCTATAATTCAAAGGCCAGAGAGAGTACCTGGCAAACTTCCCGATTTAACAATTAGGATATCAAGAGCTGGTCCTACTGGATTCAAACAGACGACAAGGTCTAGCAGTCTGACCTAATATATAAGGTATGTATAAGTGTACTGTGGTATGTAGTGCACCTTGCATGCGTTACAGAACCAGTATATAGGCTTTCTACTCTACAATACAACTTCAAGCATTTCAAACTTAACAACATATGTGAGAATTTGTTTTCACATGGCTGAGCACATCAGGCCATGAAAGTAGAGAATTGCAAAGCAGCCTTTCCATCCCCTTCCTTACCACTTTACTGGCAAGCAGTTGGCAAGTAAATCAAAAGTTCAATATACTGTGATACAAACGATATGAGCGATCACTCTCTAGGACTACACTTAAATACCAACAGATGGGTCCACTGTGCATGACGAGCTATTGTGTAACTTGGGACATAGTGTAAAGTCAAATACTCAAGAAGTGTAGTGTAACTCCCAAAAATGAAAGCCTCATTACTGACCCAATATTTCAGCCATCTATTTCTATCTCCGAATGATGGCAAAATAAATTGCTTAAATTTTCAGTCAAAATGAAGCTTTTATTTTTGCAGAGTTACACAACTTCAAAGCACATTTAATTGATGTGAATACCAACAAATTCCGACAGGGACAATATCAGTGCCATAGGATTCCAAGTGAGTGACACAATTCGTATTTTTCAATTTCTTTTTCCACAGTCAAACATGCCTGACCATTCATGAAATCCTCTGATAAACTTTCCTTGTGAATATGTTGCAATGACATGAATAACACAAATTATTATTGTCAGGTTCTGCACATAAACTTTTAACTCGACTGCATCCGCACAAAGGTTGATGAACTTTCGAAGATTCTGATCACCATCAGTTAGCTAAAATAAAACACTCATACAATTGCTTTCATGAACAGGCAAGTTTAAAGCTGATTGAGCACTCAGGCAAAGACTGCACTGCATACTTTAGGGTGAAATACATGTGACTAATGTGCAAAAACAAACATAAAGAAAATGAACTTTTTTAAATTTCATTATTCTTAATTTATTAAGCCTCAGAGCTGGACTAATCCAGCATCATTTATTAACAATTAGGCCATCCTTAACAATTCTTTATTTGACATACCTCAACAGTATCAGCATAATCAAGAAAAAATAACTTCAATCAGGAGTTTTATGAAATTATCATTCAGATTTCTATCAGTTTCTATCAACATTTCTTTACAAATTTCAGAGCAGGGCCCATATTTGAATGGTCAATCAGCGAGCATAATTTTAACGATGACCTTACACTGCAAGAGTAGAATATAATCTTACATCTTTGCCATAAATAGGGATATCCTTGAATGGGTTGACAGCAATAAGAATATCTCCCACGTATGTCTGTGAGGAAAAAAAAAACAGAAGGTACAAATTAAATACAATACTCCATGTAATTAGAACAAAAAAATAATAAATGTAGTTGACCTAAAAATCCCAGGCCCCCATCCATCAAAAAAGTGCATAAATTCATCGAAGTTAAAGACAGGTCCTAAAACATTACTTTCGGTGCTGAAACATACATGTTTCGTTATCTTTCAAACCAACCTCAATACAACTTTCTACAACCCATAGAACATTCCCCATCAGGTAAATTAGGAAACTTTGTCATGGACAAAGCCTTGTGTCAAATTCAATATATTTGTGGAACGCAATTAGGTACATGTAGGCTCCACCTATGAGCACATGTAAGTAAACACAGTCACATGTTAGGAATTTCTGCTGGTTTCTGGATTAGTACATGTTAGAACAGTGGGTTAGTATTATATGTATGTATTTATTTCCAGAGTTAAACTATGAGCTATCATCCTAAAAATAATTACAACAAGCAAACAAGAAATGTTTCAGGAAATACGAATGTATGAAGTTCATTAATGGATATATCCCTGACAGTGTAATACATAAGACCTGGGCAAAGCTGAACAAACAAGTGCAGTGACTGAATCAGGATGTTGAGGTAGTACACATTTCTGGAGCCTGGGATATAACATTACATGCTGAAGTGAAACCCAGGCCAAGAACTATATGAAACAAAAAGTGAAACGCTAACAGCATATTTTACTCTTGTTTAAGATAGATGTACATGATCTCGTTCAGGCAAAATGCCTACCTTTGTGAGCAGAGGTTTCAAAGTGATGTTGGAAACTGTGATGTGTGAAAAATCTGTGCCTGTTTTTGTGCTTAATTTATAATATGCATGTACTCATTTCACTGCAACATTTCAATGCAGCTGAACAGGATAAATAAGCAGTCCTCCCATATCCCTAAAATTATAACCACACATATTAATACATGTATATTCACCATCACATGTTTAATTGACAAAAAATAGTATTGTATTTAATGAATCCATATATTCCCAAATACATACCACTGTTAACAAGTCTTAATGAAATTAGAATAGTTGAAAGAAAACATTAAGTTGTTTCTAGGTCATCTCATAGGTGGTATATGAAACACAGACCTACCTCCATACATACACACACTTTACATGCAGCTTAATAAACATGTGTATATGTATATATATATATATATATGCTACATTTACACAATACAAGGTAGTAATATAATATTTGCCAGGCCATGATGTAAATACAGGGATTAGATCCATCTATAAATGTCACACTGGGTGACACAGTATGTGCACCTTACCGTCTGAACCGCAGCTGCGTCGGATTGGTATGCAGAAATCATACACTCATACAGCTGAGCTATTTCAGATATGACTGGTTTGGGATTTCAGAGTTAGGCTACATCTGACACCTGTTTGGCTGGTTTGGGATTTCTGAGTTAGGCTACATCTGACACCTGTTTGGCTGGTTTGGGATTTCAGAGTTAGGCTACATCTGACACCTGTTTGGCTGGTTTGGGATTTCAGAGTTAGGCTACATCTGACACCTGTTTGGCTGGTTTGGGATTTCAGAGTTAGGCTACATTTGACACCTGTGTGGCTGGTTTGGGGTTTCAGAGTTAGGCTACATCTGACACCTGAATGGCTGGTTTGGGATTTCAGAGTTAGGCTACATCTGACACCTGTTTGGCTGGTTTGGGATTTCAGAGTTAGGCTACATATGACACCTGTTTGATCCACTTATTGAATCACATATAAAACCCCCTCTAAAATAGGCTTTTTCTTGAAATATGGAACATTTGGCTCTTCACAGTCATGTGAACGAAATCAGGGAAAAGTTTAGTTGGGGAATAACAATAACAAATGTTCAAAAAAAAAATATAAATAAATTTATAAATAAATACAATTTTCAACAAAAGTTGTGAACTAGGATGCTTGCTAAAACAACTTTGAGGGCTGATATATTGATCTTATATCCTGGTCTTTTTCTCTTCCTTTAATGCATGACCATGCATTAAAAGCATGGCTGTGCTAATGGATAATGGCAGTTAACTGTACTATAAAATTTCCTTACACAAAACATCCTGAGGTTGTTTTTTTTTTGTCAGTAATGCTGGGATACCAGGATACACATCATACATCATACTTCATACATTATACACTATGCTAAACATGACAATGCTGAGATATTCATTTACTTGTTTAATGTATTTCAGCTAATGATTTGGCTGTAAAAATGCACTTTCAGTAGCATGTGACGGCCTTAAAATGATAGTTTTGATGCAAAGTTTTTCTGATGTTTATTTATTTCTTTTACACCTCAGTCGAGAATATTTCATTTATACGACAGCGACCAAAATTATGGTTGAAGAAAACTGGGAGTTTCTTTTCTTATCTTTCTGATAAGATTCATCCATCTTATATTAGTATATCATCTCTCCAATTTTGCCTGACAAGCTAACTAAATATCAGTGAATAACTTTTTGCATATACACTGTAGTAGCCGACTGACCGTCCAACTGACTGACTGACTGACTGACTGACATCTGACAAAAGTGGAAATTCGTTACCAGTACCTGTAATAAAGTTTCAGGAACTAGCACAACTACAAAGCTTGATGGATAATTGGAGTTTGTCCCAAAGTCAAGCCATTCACAAAATTTCATCCATATCTGTCCATAATTTTGATGGACAGAAAGACACATGGAAGGACAGACAGACGCCAAAAATTGTATAGCCTCCCACGGTAGTAGAGATAACAAACTTCCTTCGGTACGACACACACAAGCTACCATTTCTTAAAACTTAAAATGTTGTAATTAAAAAGTAAGCATTAACATTAGTCCAGATTAAATCTACATTTGATAGGTGATATATGAATGGGAAAAAGAAAAGACAACAAAAAATATAACCAAAGCTATTTCAGTGGAGGGGTCCATACAGACCTAACCAGGCATAGATATTTTTTATGACGTGCCTGTTAACTGTATAAATCACCTTTTAATCTGAGTTCTTATGAGGCCATATGGGCTGCCATTTTACAGAAACTGGAAACATGATGTTGCATCATCCATACCCTACGCTCTCAGTATTAGAGGCGAGACACTCATGTGTGCGAAGTACATGTACAGTCCTCTTAATTACTGCAATCGACAGCCATGCATTGTGGTCTGACAATTGAAATCTTGGGGAATAACCCCCGACGTATTCCACTGCCACTTTCTCTGTGAAAATGGCGTTAAAATATATCTAAATGGGAAACTCTTAAAACTCCTTCCAGCCTTTAACAAAGCAGTCTACAGCTTGTGCTCCACTGTTCTCTCTTGGATTACGTCACACTTCTTGGTGCCTGTGATCTCAGAAAGAACATAGGTAGTACACAAACACTGCAGCGTTACAGCAGAAATCAACAGGCTTCTCTGGGATTTGGATCCTTTTGTGTTGAAAGTCAGAGTTTCCCACTGTCTCGTAATCTGAAGGAAACCAGCTGATTTAACACTACTTTTATATGGCAAAGTGGTGAACTAGGTACGGGTGACGTCACAGCGGAAACACATATCTCCTACTGGTGCGCTTATAAACAAAAAGTCCTCTGTATTGAATACAGTATTCATCATGGCAAAACCATAGAATACAAAATGAATTCTGTGCTCATAATCACTTCTTCAGCTTTCAGTGTCTCATAATAACATACACTCAGTAAAGAGATTTGAACGACATGTACCTCCAATTCTCTTGTCCGTCATGCACTGGTCTCATTCCAGTCATGCGAGCAATTCCATCATGTCTACTAGCAAGGAGCTTACGATGTAAACTGATTTACAGGTACAATTTGTAACCTAAAAGAACGTTAAGTCAGTTAACAGTTATTATTGTTAACAAGTTAAGTTACCAAAAGCACCGAAAATATAACCCTTGCGACAATACTTTTCCATATACAGATAAAAAAAGTCAAACGTCGCAAATCAATGACAACCACGACTTTTTACTCACACGTCTTACAACAACAACGTCTCTACTTCATGATTTTCCGTTTACTTACGTAGATCTTGTCGTTTTCGTATCTTGTTTTCAAAGCAACTAACAAATCTGTTTCATCCAACTTCGACAATGTCGTCAAGTCGTCAGGAGCCTTGCTGTCTGCCATGACTTCGGAGTCAGGAAGTAAAATTTACACGAGGGTATGAAAGAAAATTTGGAAGCGTCACATCGTGAATTATAAATACCGCTAAGCTTAGTTTGACCTACTTGTGGGCATATCTATGTGTCGTCCCATTTGTCTAGCGCTTTCCTGGTGAGGCGCCTGAGGCGGGGGTACCCATTAGTGACTATCCCACCTGTGACTACTGAAGCGAAACGGGATGTGAGAAGTAATGTTCCATACAAAATTTTAATATCTCACGCTCCGATAAATTTTCCAGATATATTTTCGTACATATTTCGTATA
Source organism: Acanthopleura granulata (assembly GCA_016165875.1). Taxonomy (NCBI): domain Eukaryota; kingdom Metazoa; phylum Mollusca; class Polyplacophora; order Chitonida; family Chitonidae; genus Acanthopleura; species Acanthopleura granulata. Next base: position 20,572,982 of record JABBOT010000008.1, read on the forward strand.
TACTTTATAACCATATAGTATGACCCTGTAGATTTTTTTAGCGGAACATACACCGATTAACCAGATGAGTTCTAGCTATCTAAGCGATCTAGGCGCATTCTATAGTCCGAATTTTCTGACTGGAATTTACAGCTGATATTGTGATAGGCCAGACGGCATGCTGTATGTATTGTAGACTTATCACAATACAGGCCTACATGTATCTGCCGTAAGTTCCAGTCAGAAAATTCGGACTAGGAAAACCAGTAATACCGACCACTGTCACAAATATGCATGAACATACATGTAACTAATTATCACGGCTTTAGTTTCAGTCTGTGTAAACCCCACACATATCTACATGCAGATTATTTTTACAGACGTATATAGGCCTACACATATATATTTCTCTATACAGGAAAAGAATTCATAACCAGAGTCTCTGATGACACAGTAGCTCTACTGGTTGGGACAAAATTATCACGGAGTCAGTTACAAAATTATGGATGTATAACGGACAATGGATAATCAAAACTGAAAATCAATACTACAAAGTATGTATGTTGATTCATTTGTACCAAGTTTTACTGACACTGGATCAAACCTATAACAGTATAACTAATAGCATTTTGAAAGGAAAAAACGGTTAACATATGCTGGATGAACACACAGATAGACAACCGATCATCAGAATGGAAAATTGTTATTACAATTTATGTATCTTGATGTAATCTACACTTAAATCAAGTTTCACTGAAATCAGTCAAAAACTGTAGGAAGAGTAGAGTTTTAAAAGACACATGTATGTTAGCATACGCTGGATAAACAGACAGAGAGACAGACAAGAAATAATTGAAATGGAAAATCGTTTTCGTTGAAATCGGATAAAAACTGTAGAAGAAGTAGCGTTTTGAAAATGTTCACATATTCTGTATATTCAGACAGACAGACGGACAACCGATCATCGAAATTGAAAATCGATACTACGAATTATGTATCTTGATGTCGTCTACACTTGACCCAAGTTCTACTGAAATCTGAAAAAGAAAACAAAAAACTGTATGAGGTGTAGCGTTTTGAAGGAAAAGTTAACAGACGTGCGACAGACAGACAGGCAAACAGACGGACTCCGGACAACTTGGTAATAGATAACCCTCTTCTGATTTTCGACCAGTAGAGCTAAAAGTGTAGTTTATTCCGGGAGAACGACCATTGAAAGCATTCTGTAAAAGACTATTTTTTTTGTTCACTGAATGTAATGCAGTCACATGTCCGCATTGTATATATTTATTAATCTATTTGATTGGTGTTTTACACCGTACTCAAGAATATGCAAGGTGGGCTTTATGCACCGAACAGCCACACGTCACATCACCTTTTTCCCTATACTCACAGACAATCTTTTGTGAGCATTATATATAAGTAATCTTTTACTCGTGGGTGCTTGGAGTGAAAAACTGCATATATTTGGAATGGGGACGACTTCTTATAACGTCAGAGCACCAAACGGAATGCATTTCCCAAAGATTGAGAAAAAAAAATTTTGGTTTGTTTGTTTTTTTTTGGGGGGGGGGGGGTTCTTTAATTCCTTGACACCTTACCTCTTCATGAAAAACAAAAAGTCGTTTTAAAACAGCAGACCACGTATAAACAAAGTACACATCATCTAATAAGCCATTTCGTTCCGATTCCATTTTATACGCTTTTCATAATTCGTTGGTATATTTTTTCCTGTCATTAAAACCCAAATATTCAGTTGACATATACGGAGGACTGTTGGGACCATACTGAACAGACTGAAGTGCAGTGACGTTACAGGTTGTCTCGTAGCTGCCAAACATCCTCTGATTCATATATGCCTACGTTCTACGTGAATATTATATGTAATACAACACTTGTATCTGTATTTAATGTGGAACTGTAACAGTTACAGCTTGTTAAGCAGCGAAAAAAGAATCATGTGACGTCACTGTGCTTCAGCCTATTCATTATGGCCCAAAAAGTCCACCGTAGCAACTCAATATTTATTGCTGAAACATAATGAAGACCATATTTGGAACCAGCACGAAATGGCCTTTTGAAATGATGCGTATTTTGTTTAAATGTGGTCCGTTGTTTTAAGTCAAATTAACCGTATCTTTTAAAAGCTAAATTCTATGAAAGCAAACGACTGAAATAAACAAAATAAAACTGTAGATATGTAGATATCTATATATAGTCTAAGTAACTCTGCATGACAAATTCTTCACAAATATAGGCTAAGTCGAAAAGGTACAGAGATATAGAAAAACATAAGAAAAACATTTTTCTTAAAATGAATATACATGCACCATGACGGGGATGTCCTCCATGTTCATTTAAATTAAATATGCAACTCAAAGAAAACTTTTAGTTGCTCATTTTCTGTAAACGCTTAGACCACTGAAGAATTTCCTTTAATGGTAGTTTTACGTCCTGGAGATTCGTGATCCGAGTCGCACATAATAAATTGGGCAGCGTCATTCTCTATACCCTTGTAAACGGATACCAGATACGCTGCTGAAATGGGTGCCATATTAGAGAGTATATACAGTTCCGGGTTGATGCCATGCGTGAGGATACAATCATGCACTCTGTATACACTCATATGGATTTACACGGACATGTATGTGTAACATATATGTACTATACGGATGACACACTGTGTGTAGGATTACTGGTAAGTAGGTTATGTTTTGGCCGGTGTTAATTTATAATCTGTCTTTCAGCGGGTTCGCGGAAAAGGTTAAAGGAACAGAGCGCAATCAAACAAATTACGAATCATCTAAAAGGCCAGAAGTGGTGATTCCAAATATGTAATCTTCATTACTTTTTGGCATCTTTTCCGTACTGTTTAAATGTGATCTGTTCTTTTAAGCATAAATTTGGATGAAATTTTGTACACAGTTTGACTTTATGTATAGTACAGCAGGTATGTAAGTAAATGGTAACATTAATGATAGAAGCATGAAACTTGGCAGAGTTGGAATGTACCTCAACTTGAATTCGCTCCATTGCGGCCATTTTCCAAAATGACACTGGCAGTTGCAGTGCCATTGACAGTTATAGTGCTTATTTGCGGCAGAACGTTTCCGTTGCTATGGTCGAAAAAAAAACACATTTACAAGAACTACTAAGCTTACAGTTTATACAACTATATACGTGCAAATCTGTTAAATACTTGATCATTACCACATAAGGGTCCATTGCGACCATCTCTCAAGATTCAAGATGACAGGCATCAACTATAAGACTACATTTAACAACTAAACTAAATCCAATGGAGGGTGATAAACCTGCTTTATTTGTGTTGTGGAAATAAGGGGTAGTGTTGCTAAAAATGGTTCCGTGGCCAAGTGGTCAGGGTGCTAAAGCACTGTACAGTGTTCCTTTGCCTCTCATCGAAGCCTTCGCTGTGAGTTTAAATCCAACTCACTGTGTCTTCCTTTCCAGTGAAACGTAGGAATGTCTGCCAGCAATCTGCGAAGGCTCTTGGTTTTTCCCGGTCCTTATTAATTATCATTTTGTCAGTCGATGTGAAGCCCAATGCAAGTACTTCATTTGGGCCACTAGTGACCAGCTTGATGATCAGGCTCTTCGTTTGATGTATGAGGGAACCCTGTTGGTACAATTGCAAAATTCACAAACTGCTTTAGTGTCCTATCCGTTGCTCTGTGGCATGTGAGCTCCATCTTTCGAGGAGACGCAGAATGCTCTGGTTACATCTTCATGTGTTCCAGGCCTCACATGCAGTTCTCTTGCCTCTTTCCCAAAACACACAAAACACTGAAGGTGTGGTCCAGCTAAGCAGTACCTCGCTCAAAGTTGTCAAGACTCTAGGTCAAAGTTACGACTAAAACATGTGTGAATACGACGCTGAATGTTGGCATCTGGATTGTTTTCCCGTACAGTACAAGAAGGTCGCCGGTGCCTTCATGGTACCTATTTCCTCTATGCGTCTGGATATGTTTTTTATGTTAGTAGTGACAACCGCAAAGCCATCAAAGTCCCATTGACGGTCAATTGAGGTCGAAGAGAGCATTTGCTTTGAATTCTTCAATTCCAAGATCTAAAGTGCAGCGGGGAGATGGGGGGGGGGCATCCGTGGTCGAGAGGGTTAGCTCGCCCACGCTGTTTTATGACCCGGTGTCTCTGATCAATGAGATCACTGTGAGTTCAAGCACAGCGCATGCTGGCTTCCTCTCCAGCCGCAGGTGGGAACGTTCGCCAGCAACCTACGAGTGGTCGTGCGGTTTCCCCGGGCTCTGCCCATTTTCTCCCACCATAGTGCTAGCCACGGTCGTATACATGTAAGTGAAATATTCTTGAGTACAGCGTAAAACACCAATCAAATAAATAAATAAAATAAGTGCAACAAAAACAGCAACGTTTTAGTTTTTATCATATTCACCAATTAAAACTAATTTTAAAAACTTCACCGACAGTTGTCGGGGGGGGGGGGGCGTTAAAGATGAACTCCTAGCACAATTATGCCCACTTGTGACCGTAATGGTAAACATTTTTAATCCGACGGGCATTTTTCAAATTGGCGAACATATTTGAACATGACGGCCAAATTCATATGAAGATTGTGGCCTTGATGTCTTAGTTCCCCTTAGCTATGTAATTCGCATGTACTACGCCAAAGCCAGATGAATATTAAGCACAGTGGCATAGAAACCATATACAAAATGTCCATACGTACTGTTCGCAGCCATCTTGGAAAATGGCTGCCATTACTGTTACAGGAAAAATCTGAGGTGGCTCTATGTCCAAAATGTGTTTCCCATACCATAATCTACCAGTGTGCCAAATGTCGTCCTTCTATCATCAAAAGCACCATTCTCCCATACATCTTAGCTATCTGCTGTACTATATAGGACTAACAAGGGCAAGTTAATTACAGGAGTGAGTACCTTACGATTACTTGTCTCAACTAGAGCTTGCCATCTAGTTGTGTATAATACTGTCTTACATCACATACAGGTGTCCAAAGGTCAGGACCGTTAATGTAAAAGCCATGTTGCGTAAATGGGCACGATTTAATTCACGAGTAGCCTAGCACTTATAATACTGAATAAGGTTCTGGATATATACTGTGTGGAAACGATTACATACCGCAGGTGCACAAAATGGGAAGAACTGAACATCTACAACTTTATTATGTATACCAGTGATATGCAAATTGTGTATTTGAGAAGATATGTATTTTGTATTTGATTTGCTCTGATGGTACACAGGATTGTTTACTTCTATAGCACACAAAAATGTTAAGTGTTTAAGTTTGTTACAGTTTGAGTACCTGTGCTACACAGTCGTTTTTAGACAGTGCATAGGAGACAAGGATCGTGGCATGTGTGATATAGGCTGTATGCATATGGTATCAATCTGTCCGCCTGAGAGACACACACTTGCAGATCCATCTGATGCGTAATCTATATATATGAGAGAATAGTTGTTCGCTAAAGACATCCATGTCCACAAGCAGATTCGAAACCATATAGCATATGTCGAGAAAATGATGAATAAACAATGCTGTTATAACAAGTTTATTTTCGTATCGATACACAGTTTAACGCGGAAAAATTAAAACATCGCGATGAATGACACGTATATTTCCGTATATAGAGATTCAGTCGCCAACAGCTGTGCGTGTAATTTGTCTGTGTCCTGAGTCAATTGGAAATACAGCCTGCAGGTGTAATCAACCACATTCGACAGGCTGAACTCTCACCCACGGGAGCCTCATCCAATCTTGAGGAAACACTCTCAACGCGGGCGTGTAAATACGTCGGTGAAACGGAACCATTGAGTCATGAGCCAATTGTCCAGCGACCGAAAATAGCTGCAAGAAACAGAAAATAGAGAAAAAACAAAAACATTTTACACGTTTATATCGTTAAGTTTTAGATAATAGAAGCCATTTTAAGGTGTTTTAGCATTGCTTGTTGGTGACAATAAGCTACCCTGAAAATGCTCAATTGTGAATGTTTTACAGATGGCGACTAATACAATGTCCAAAGCAATGTCGGACGTTTAATAAGCGATGGACGTCTTTTGAATATGCATAGGACCGTCTTCTCAGTGTACGATAGTTGAAAAGCCAATTCTTTTCCATAAGTAGCCTATATGGCGTGAAAATTTGCCTATATACATCATATATGAGGCAGTTAATCAGTGTAACTTGCCAAAGGACGATGGTTATATCCCGAGTACCCACGCTTCCTCCACCCATGAAACTCGCTGCCAAGTACTAAATGAAGAATGTTGCAAGTATGGCGTTAAACAATTAACAAACAAAATGATTAATTTATGAATGAAATTTTATCATGTTCCACTACAATTATGTTAACTCACATATTCTTGACGGCATACAACTGCACGTGCGTATACAAACAGCTACAGATACATGTTAAGCTTGGGTTTCGGAGATAATATACCATATATCACACAGCTCAGACGGTACAGCCTTATTGTTTATATGATTCGTGCTCTCTGTACTCGGTACTATACATAGAGAAAATATTTCTGTTATGTTCCGCACGGTCAGAAAGTTTCTAGGTGCAGAACCACGGAGAGTCCGACCTCACCTGCATGGTCAGGTATAGGTACAGGTACTTGACAAACCTCCTTAAACTCACAACCGAACCATACAACGGTACCTGGATCTCAACCTGCGATCAACGTCATTAATTGGTTTATTTATTTTATTTATTTCATTAGTGTTTTACGCCCTAATCAAGAATATTTCACTGATGCGACGGCGGTCAGCATTGTGGTGGGAGGAAACCGGGTCATATAGTGAACTTGTCGAGGACGTAAGCCACTGTGTCAGCGAACTTTCCCTTCTTCATTTCATCCCATCATAATGTCGCCACACGACTTTGTTACATCTAGAAGTCTATTTTTATAACTGGTAATAATCTGATTGCCAATATACAGCATTACAATGGCGTGCAGACTGCGTGCATGGCGGAAATTGGATTCCAGCACACGACTAGTCATCGTGAACAGAACAATGTACATATCTCTTAAGGATACTAGAACCTATTTTCTCTATGATATCTTCTTGTCAATTTTCAAATTTTCAAATTTTCCTTTTTGAAGTAGATATATTACTTTTTATACCAAAAAAACACGTCCCACAGATTTTTTATTTTTTGATCTCAGAATGCTATGAGTGATCGTTTAAAGTTAAAACTTTGGTTGGAACTTTGATGCTCTTTTACTAATATATTTAAAGCTAAAAAGATATCAGAAGTCTGCGGGACCCTTTTTACCTTAGGTATTCAGCCACATGTGTGTCAAGTTTCCTAGCATCATGTTGAAAGATAGGCGAGAAATAAAAGTGCTTCACCACACAACCGTCTCAAAAGTAGAAAGGGAGAAAAGGTCCAAAATGCCTGGACGAGCATTATGTGTGACAAATTCGTCATTAATTAGTTTGCTAATAGACTTTAGTGACAAATTGTCCTGCCTCCAGTTAAAATGTGAACATATGCACCTACTTGTGTTTTAAGTCTTATCTTGTTCCATCATAGCGTAAACTGGTGTTTTATCATGACATTTCTGAACAAACTTTACTAGAAACCCCTCCCCCAATGGTATTCCGGTGGGGTGATTAAGGCTGTTGTTTTAGTTAATAGATCTGCTGGGGTAGTCTGCACAAGCAGCCATTCACAGTTTTACATCAGGAGGCAATACACATTTGCCAGAGGCGTGTCTATTCACGGCAGGCAACCCTCCTCCCCCTTCAGTGAGCTCATCCCACTCATCAGGGGGAACTAAGAAAACACAACTGCCTTGGTTCACCATGGTTCACAACATTTTATACTTTTTGTCAAGTTTTATGTATCTACAATCCGAATTTGGTTTTCATCTTTAAGTGAGAGGAAAGATAAGAGAATGGGGCATAAGAAAGTGAAATAAAACAAATTTGGCCAAATTTAAACCCCTAGTATCCTTAAGTGGTTTCTCCCTGCTGTTTGAAATGGACGGCACGTGAAGGGTTTCTGCACAAAATTCATTAAGCCCATCCTATTTTAACTGCACGCGACACGCAAGCATGATTTATAATTGTCGCTTTGTATATACGTGTATATGTATTGGTCGGTGTAGCCTTGTAAGGTTAATCAGATTTTAAACATACTGTGGTTAAGCATAATGGGTTAAACATTTAACGAGGGGCTTGTATGAGTGCAATAAAGACATCAGTTTTTAGTGGACTGTCGTAGTCTTTGCGATTTTGCTGACTAATTCAGCCTAATTCTGACCTTCATTTTGCCGTCTTGATTGTGGATATAGTTCCAGCCGCCATCGTAATATTCCAGTGTAAACTTAGTCATCATCGCGTGACGTTTCCCTCCGATTTGGATCGACTGGAAATGAAGCAACATTCATTTTATATAGTGAGATAGGCTACAAGCCATGACCGTTGCACGCTATATGCATGTTTCACGCGGTATGTTTACTTATGGTTTCATAATTAAAATCCTTAATTCTGAATGCAGGTCCTCTCGTAGACATACATTTTGGAGCCATATTAATGTGCTTTTTACGCATACAGAGATCAGAATTGTTCTACCGTTTGTACACTTGGCTGCATGTCATATTAAAAAAAAACCTTTCGTTAAATCTGTTATTTGAGGGATGACGAATTGCCTTTCTATTCATCTAACGGATTTATTCCTTCCTACATGTAATTACCTTATCAGTAACCAGCTAATTCGTTACCAGAAACGGATTCACCCGTTAGACCAATGGAAAGGCAATCCGTCCTCCATCAAATAACGGATTTAACGGAAGATTTTTTAGGGTACATTTTGCCACTGAGATTCTTACTCCGGGAATTGTGGCTTCATATATCTATACGGATAGATGTGCCGTGGATATTTCGACAAAATAAATCCGGGAAACTGAATCTATATAAGTATTGTTAGACAAGGCTTTGAGTGGTTAATTAATCAGATTGTTATAATTTATAATTTTTCTCTATCTATATTGGGGCCTCAAACATTTGATTTCATTTCAGCACAAAAAATATGGAAATTTGGAACATTATCGTTAGATAAGGTTGTAATGGAATGGATAATCAATGAGATAATTATAATCTAATGTCTAACTTTTCTACATATCCTTAAATAAAACCACTAAACGGTACAACATGCATGTATATCGTATGTTACCTTGATATCCAATCCCTTTAAACAGTGGCAAGACTTGGAGCGTAATTCTACAGACAGCTTCACGTTGTTGCCCTTCTTGTTCTTGTCCAGATGATGAAGTAAAAAGGTTTCGTCTCCTTCAATGATGTAAGGCAGAGAGCTGGGCACCCTCGAGGACAAATAGTTCACATAGCTTTTGAATCCTGAGGCGACAACGGAGTGCTTTAAAGGGGAACAGCTTCCTGTGGCATTCTCTGGAAATGTTTCGCAAACAGAATATGGAATGTTTATTTGATTTATTATATTTTATCCGTGTTTAACACTATATTCAGGAATTTTTAACTGTAGCTGTATAAGGTTCTTGCCTTAAAAGCGGTAGCCGAACAACGACAGCTGGATTCGGACACACGCTACCTCAGTGCTCAAGGGACTTGGTCTCAGTTAAGCCAGCATTTCGACCTTTTTGGCCAGCAACCCTCCTTACACCCACCCCTCTAAACATAGTATATTTTGTTTGTTTGCTTGGGGTTGTTGGGAGACTCTTGCACATTATTCCCGTCAGATCTCGACGGTGTCTCGAATCGCTATATATAACAGGCTGCATGCACCTATGAAGGTGTAATATTTATAGTGCTGCCTCACTGGAACACTATTTCGACGATCGACACTAGACATGACACTCGACTATTTATAGTATTCTAAGCATGATATACGCTGATACACAGGAGCGTTTATCATTATACAACAGGCATAAATCATTGCCAGTTTGGCGGTAATATATAAGAAAAGAGTGTTTTGGGAGGACGCTATAAGTTTCAAGGCGGCATATATAAGGACACAAACATGGATGATATACACTGTATCTAAACGCACGGCTCTCTCCATTTTACGCGGACCTTTGTACAGCGAGTGTGTTTTCAGCGAGTTCTTTGTGAAAATTCTTCATACAAAGAATCACCTTTGCTCTCTTTATGACACATGTTTCATAGCGCTTTGATTGTATACCCTTAGACAAGTTATTCACTGATGCCATAGATGTCAACCTTTGGGCCACGCATTCATCATACTGACGCCTCAGTATAGTCCTACCTATAGATCTACATCAGAGCTGATGTGTAGAGCCACGCTACGTTAAAATCGTTGCAGACATATACATATATACACCCATAAGATTTGCGTAAGCCTTTGCAGGTTTATCTAAGTAAATACCATTGCATCGCTTTTGGCACAGGCGTTGGAGGTCTTCCTTTAAAGGTAGATCTTGGCTGAAATAGTGCTGTAGAGATTTTGCACATATCTGGATAGATACATAACCACAGTACAAAAAGACTACAGCATAGAGAGTAAAACCAGAGCAACGACGACCGTGCGATGATTTGGCTAATGGTCACACGTGCTGTAGCCGGATAAATTCGATCTTTTGCCAAGTTACCTCATTTATGGCTCTATTTTAATTGTACATGCAAATGCTTGAAACAGCAGCAGCTCACACTTGCACAGACTCCAGGATCACGAAGCTGTCTTAGATTTAAGCCACACGTGGTCTTAACTTCTGGTAGTTTTCCTGAACTTGTATTTGAACGTAAACGTCAGTTTTCATTTATGTCATGACGATTTAAAACAATTCTTGGTATCGAAATGAAAATTTCATATGTGATTGTCAATATTTCGAGCTGTGAACTGTTTCGAAATTAAGATGAAGTCTGACTTAAGTCTAAGACAGCGACGCGATTCTGAAGCCTGGGACCAGTTTCATGAAGTATACTTCAGCCAAGTAAGCCTTAACTATCATGGCGACATATGGTATGAAAATATAAAATACACGAAGTGCAACTTAGCACTAAGTATTCTTCATGATACTTACCCCAGATCTTAAAACTCTCGGAAAGATAGCCGGTTATATATAGACGAACCCAAATTGTTATTGCCAAAAGTCCGATAAATTACCTTGATCTTTGAGAATTTCTTTAGCCGCCGTCACGACTCCAACGCCTCCGTGAGATTCCGATTCTTCGATATCCCCGATGAGAGTGTTTAGTTTGGAGAGTAAGTGTTCTATCTGGCCCGCGTTCTGTCGGCTCCACTTTCTAAGCTCCTTGGCCTCTCTGACTGCTGCGGAATCGTCTTCCGAATCTTCTTGGCCACGGCGAGAGGATTTATCGGTTTTCTTGCTTTTCTTGGATGATTTGCCTTTTGAGGTTTTCTTTTTTCCTTTTCCTTTCTTACTCTTAGCAAATTCCTCTTTGTCCTCTGCTGACGTCTTGCTTTTCTTCGGACTTTCCGCTTTATCAGAAGACCCTTTAGAGGCTTTTGCGTCTTTTTCTTTGCTACTCTTGGATTTTTTTTTGTCCTTTTCGGCAGTTTTGCCTTCTTTTGAACCCTTGATCTGAGATTCCTTGGAACCTTTGCTTTTGTTTGAGCCTGCTGAACTTTCCCTCCCATCATCTTTCTCCTCGGTCACGCCGTTCCCTCTTAATGTCTGTAACCTTGCCTCGTCGTACCCTGCACCACCGATGTTTCTTTCTTCTTTCGCTAACTCTTCTTCGTAATATTCTTCCATAGACTGTTTGTCTGCGGGGTCAGCCAAAAAATCGTAATCGTAGTCGTAGTCATAAAATGCATCCTGACCCTCAGACATTCCTCCTCCATAATATGACGCGTCGATCGTCCTCTTTTGTCTGTGATTATCTTTCGTCCGAAATACTATGGGTGGTCCTGAAACATTCTTTTCGCCCTCAGAAAAACGCTGTCTCATCTTTGGGGGTGCACCTCCTATCTTTCTGTATGCCGGTACCTGAGGTTTCCTTTGTCCCTCGTGTTCCTCTTTGCCAGGATTGACATCCACTTTCGTTCGCAGAGATTTAGCTTCGTGTTTGAAATGTCCAGAGGAGGAATTGTCGGAAGCCCTGTCACCTGCATCAGAATCCAGTGGTAGCTCGTCCCATTTAGCGCCTCTCACGTGTCTGTGCCTATATCGATATCCGCCTTGATGTCTGTGATGTCCAGGTCTGTGGCCGAGATGTGTGTGATCTATCTCTCTTAACATTAATTTCAGCTTAAGACAATCAGACTCGATTCCACATGGAGGCAATGAGATTTCTTGTGCAAACCTGCTGTGACGACCATTACGCACACTTTGGGGTCTGAGATAAGTAAAAATAATAGCGTTATAAGGTGATGGTATTCATGCGTGTATATATAAATGTGTGTAAGATTACAGAGAAAAATTGAACATTGGTAGATGATAAAATCAAAGCGTCTTCATTTTAGGGGTGGGTTTTTTGACAAAGTTTAAGGAGAAAATCAATTTAGAAAACAGAAACGATTCAGAAAGGGGTAACGTTATATACAAGTTTCTATCACTATACAAATATATTGCCTTGATATATATTTGCTATGAAAAGTCAGAATATTTATTCACAACTTATGTTTAATGGTTCTTATGCCTTTTAATATTAAACCGATATTCCTTACTGTTTATCTCGAAAAACACTCACCTTTCAACTTTCTCTGCCCACGGATAGCCAAACACAGGGAAAAGAAAGAGGCCAAATAAAGTCAAGAGGGCGACCAACCTCTTCATCTGTATCGACACATCGACTGCATCTAAGAAGGCATTCTGTCAGCAACGTTCGCAAGAAAGGAGTCTTTCAGCTTGTCTGTCTACAGCATTTGGCGTGTATGTATGTACGCATACATGATTGTGACATCATCGACTGTGACGTCACTCAGCTATATGACGTCAGCACCAGTGTGGCCCATGCTGTATGACGTCGGCATCGCTGGGCACCCGTCCAACGCCCAGCAGCAGGACCTTGACGTCATTTTACTGACCTCAAATATTAATTTCCCGGCTCATCACAAAGACATAAAAGACAGCGCCACGTTAAAATAGAAACCGTTGGCGCTACAAAAAGTTTTTGACGAAACAGAGGCTCCACGTCCTGCTTCACACTAGCGCCACCTCACGGGATTAAAAAAATATGCATGCCGCCTTCCCGTTGATAGATCCACCATATCCGATGTCCCACTACCTCTCCTCGACAGCGTTACTTTTCATTCCATTCCCTGGGAAAGCAATTGTGATGTTATGACGTCACAGAAAAATTGAACATTTGTAACCAATGTGTGGGACATCCGATTGACCTACTTGCAACATTATTGGTTATGATTGTCAAATGCGTGTTCTTCATTCACAATTCGGAAAGGTCCATTGGCGTTGGACCTCCGTGGCTACGTTTGTTAGCGTACTAGCGCAGCGTAATGACCCAGAAGCCTTTCATCAATGCAGTCACTGTGAGTTCAAACCCGTGCTGGCTTCCTCTCCCGCCGTGCGTGGGAAGGTCTGCCAGCCACCTGCGCATGGTTGTGGGATTCCCCTGGGCTCTGTTCGTCTTCCTCCCACCATAATGCTGGCGGCCGTCGTACAAATGGAATATTCTTGAGTACGGCGTAAAACATCAATGGAATACATAAATAAATTCCCATTGGCGTTACTAACGTGTTGCATTCGCCGGGTGAACATGATTTGTCTGGATGCGCAGTTTAAAGGCTTCGATCTAAAGTCCACTAGATCTTCACCAACGAGGCTCCATGCTTATTTAGCAGCATGTTTTAAGTCAAGAAGTTCGCTTAGAGTCGAGTTGTACGGTGGTCTCTTATACACCAACCAGGCTCTCGCCGATTTCCTCCACCTGTAGACCTGACCCCATCATATTACTGACATATTCTTGACCATAGCATAAAACACCGATTGGTTAAATCTGGGACGAATATAACAGTTATATTCGTCCCAACTTGAATGAATTTACATTCGGGTATATTGAGAGGTGTTCTCATGTACGGAGACACCAACAATCTAGTGATATACTTTCATCATCATACATGCGGTATCTAGGACCATAACAATTGTTCCTGCGTGCTCGTTTGATTTATTCACCACTATATCGTTCAGGTTAAATCTACAATTGAAAGAATCTGATTCATTAATAGTGACAGTTAAGCCATGTGGGCCCGGGGCCTTGATGTACATGTACATACACCAATAGACATACACTACAGTTGATTGTTTCTTGCAGTGTATCAGACTAGGAGTTTGAACATCAGCTATAGATATCCGAACACCTCTGTTTACTCACACAAACAAGACTGACACCTTCTCCATCGTTAGATATGGTGATTAACACAATATAGCCAGTTTCGACAGCTCAATGTATACACTAATGAGGTCTGTCGATTCACGTGACAAAGGGAAATCCCTGTAGCCTCGTTTTCAGATCAATGACGTCATTGAACATTGGGGAAACCCCGGAAAGATGGACGACAGGAGACCATGAAGACGTCGAGATGTTTTTGTCGAATTTAGATTCTTATTTAGATAATTTAGGACTACTTAAACATGTCAGTATTACAGAGATTATGGAGTAACACGGAAACAACAAATCGGAGCGCAAAACAAAAGGTAAGCATACATCTGTGAAGAAGGTTTACATGTAAAAATCTGGGAACACTTGATAATGGTGTTCTCAGCTGATTATTTAAACCGTGCAGTTACCTGGGGCCTTGATATTTATATGGGAATATAATGTAATGTATATGTATATATCATTATATGGGAAAACTTTGAATGAGAATTAATTACATAAATCTACGCTCAAAGGACGACAGCACACCGTTTGTTACAATACGTGCAGCTGGCCTCCTATCATGCTTGTTTCAAGCCCAACAGCAATAAAAATATACCGTGCTTCAAACAATCCTCTCAAAATCATCCACACAATACCAGCCATGTGTGTGCACATACTAACAGCAAGAGCCGCCCAGCCCGTGAAAATACCATAAATACAAACTGAACAACTACGTTAAAGCACCATTTTCAATTGCGCCGGTGTAATGGATTGATCGTTTGTCTTGTAAATAATCTGTTGTGTGTTGAAGACCACTTGTCCTCCACCAATACTTCATGCGAGAAAGTTCTTCAGTAAGTTGCCAAAGATCACAGTCAGTTGGGTTTCCTCAGCCCATAAAACTGACTGCCATTATATAAATGAAAAACTAGATAAGTCAGATAAAGAAATTGTATTATTACATGTACATATATACCTGTGGATGTATGTATATATTGTATGTGATTTAGTTGTAAAACATCCACATTAGGTGGATGGAATCAACAGCTGCCTAAAGATGGGACCCTGACAGACAACGACAGACAGGGCTGTACTATTCTGTGAATACTTGCACGTTTAGCTGATGATATTTATTGTATTTTATTGTACCTAATGTTGGGCTCATTGAAATTATTTTTCAGAGCACATAAAGACCTTAAAATTATAATTTTGATGCCTACACTTAACACACCAGTTTTTTTTCTGATTAGCAATTTTTCAAGCTTCACAAAACACTCATAAGTAACCCTGCAATGTGGATGAATCAGTCAGAATTAAGCAAAATGTGTCCTAAAAAACCCTCATCTGAAGATGAAATACAGTTCATCATATTTGTGTTATATATGGTTGTCTCTCTGTTGTCTCCCCCCAGGATGAGGTGGATATCTTATTAGAGCAGGTGTTCAATCCTTACACAGAGCTGCAAGTCCTTCAAGGTCATGCTGACATCGTCCGCCTTCTGCTCAGAATTGATGAAACAAGGTAAGTGGTTAGATTTGATAATGAAACGTGCAAAATGCTGTAATTGACCTAAAATTTCATCCATGACAGATTTGCTCATCGCACGTTTTTTGAAACTGGGAGACCTCTAGATGTTGGAAATGTGTCTTTAGGTTTGTTTAGAAGGTGGTATCGTACATGAAAAATGTAGTTTCAGCACCAAAAAAATATTTTTTGGGCATGTATTAGCCTCTAAAAGTGCATTATTGGGGAGTGAGGTTTCAGATCAGTTACAGAAATTCATTTTGCAAAATGTTAATACATTCTGTATAGGGGAAGTCCCGGAGACAGATCTATTACAAGAAACTATTTGTTGTTACCAGATGGTGGAGAAAAAAATGTTATCCACATGCTCAAAGTGTTAGATGTCCAATGTTGTAAGGAGAGTGACCTTGTAGCTTCACAGTTTGTGAAGATTCACTTATGTGATACCAGTCATGCAGTTTCATGGGTGGAGGAAACAAGAATGCCTTGCATAAGCCACCAACCTTCTGCAAGTGACTCACAAGCTATAACTTAGAATCCACATGCGGTGTTCAGATATGCACTCTGTGGTGGTGAAGAACAAGTGCATGGTTTTCTGTGAACGTTAGATTACGTAAGTGGCCACAACTACTTATTGTCAGTGGAGGGATCTACAAATTCCCTGTCCAGTCCTGGGTTTGAACCCGCATCTTGCGTGTCCCAGCATTCCAGCAGATTGGGTTTTCTTTTTACAGGTTTG
Source organism: Acanthopleura granulata (assembly GCA_016165875.1). Lineage (NCBI taxonomy): Eukaryota > Metazoa > Mollusca > Polyplacophora > Chitonida > Chitonidae > Acanthopleura > Acanthopleura granulata. Next base: position 20,589,532 of record JABBOT010000008.1, read on the forward strand.
CCTCTGCCTCTGATGACAATACAGCTATAATATGGAATATAAAGGTAGGATCCGTGGAACGATTTATTCATGTTTAATTACAGATTCAGTTTTAGCAGACAGACTTAAAACTTATATAGCCATAGTTATGGACATTTTCATTGTCAGTTGTGCACATACATCAAGCCATGCATGAGATTGTAAAGTTTTATAGATTGAAGCTATGTGGATTTGTACAACATATGCCAGCTGCTGACACTGACCAAAATGTGTAGGCCAAGTACCTGTGGATTACCAACATTTTCTCCTCAAGACACCTTCCCCACCAACATTTCCCCAAGCATTCCAAGACTCTTTTCCTAATGGACACTCTTCCAAGCAACATTTCCCTTACTTTCATACACTTATTCCTCCGTAATTTTTTTCCCACAAGACAGTTTCCCAAAGAAACACTTTCCCAACCACGATTTTCCCAACTGGCTTGACTGCCACTTTTCCCATTCAGACATCTTCCCTTCTGACATATATACCTTTGCTGATGCAGAGGTACACACCCGAATAACACCTTCCCAGTGTGATTAGATATCTCCTCAAGCAATTGTTGATAACACCATATGATGTGTCAGGGATATACATGTACACATCTGAATGACACTAATTCCTAGTGTTTATTTATTTGATTGGTTTTTTATGCCGTACTTAAGAATTTCACTCATATGACGGCAACCAGAATTATGAAGGGAGGAAATCGAGCAGAGCCCGGGGAAAATCCACAACCATGCGTACGTTGCTGGCTGACCTTCCCACATAGGGCCAGAGAGGAATCAAGCAAGAACTAAACTTGAACTCACAGCGGCCACATTGGTGGGAGACTTCTGGGTCATTGCGCTAACCCACTGAGCCACGGAGGCCCCCTAATTCCCTGTGTGATGAGAACATGTATCTAATCAAGCAATTGTTGATAACACTATGTCATTCATCATGGTGCACTAACACATACATATTGCTGTAGTGATGTGCGATTCTACTGATTCTGGCTACTGATGCTTTTTCTAGTGATTAATTACATATCTCATTTTATCATTTATATTATCTCACTGTACAATATTATAAGCTGATCCATGATGATTCTTACAATTTTATGAATTGCATCTTGCAGACTGCCCAGAAAACTTGTGTTCTGTATGGCCACACTCGGCCTGTTGCCTGCATGCTGCTACTGGCGCCATCTAGTGAGGGATTTGAGGACCATATGTTACTGACTGGCTCGTCGGATAAGCAGATCAAAGTAATTACAACAACAACAACCCACATATATTCATTAAGACAATCTTATTTTAGTTGTTTGGGATTGTACATGATATGATTTTATTGTGTCAAGAAACTACAACATAACATTTGTCAAAACTTTTAACTCCGTGGGTATATTTTTGTGCTTTGTAATTGGGTAATCTCTACACTGTGACTGGGTTGGGTGTCATGTGTTCAGGGAGGCAGCAATAGGGGAGTTTCGAGTTTGAACTGTTTTATCGCTAAAGGCAAGAGATGCCCTAATGTACTATGTGACCTGTCAAAAATGTTAGGCAACCATTTCTGATTACATTTGTTATAACATGGGAAAAGTTTCAAAAAAAGTTATTTAGACTAGGCTTACGATAGGGAAAATTAAGGAGCTGGAAGATTTTTAATTTAACATGCTCCTGATTGTAGGAGAGGTCGTTTGTGCCTCCCTAACATGCCGAGACAAATGGTTGGTAAATTGAAATCAAAAAAATTGCTTCACATTTTTGACAAGTCACACGACACAGCTGAACTCTTTTTACCTTCTGCGACAAAAGAATTCAAAATTGAAACTCCCCTACTGAATTTGCATCACTGTTTTGACTAGTGTGTACTAAACTTAAAGCAAACATGCAAACAGATCAAGACTTCAGATAAGTAGCATTAACTAACTCTTATAATTGTTAGACATGTCTTATCTTGGCCGAGCTGTTGACATGATAGCACAACAGAGTGACTCAGGAGCCGCTCACCAATGCGGTCAACTCGCTGTGAGCTGAAGTCTGTCTCATGCCAGCTTCCTCTTCGGTCATACATCGAAAAGTCTGCCAGCATCATGCAGATGGTCATAGGTTTCCAAGTTTCCTGTCACCATTTTGCTGGCCGCTGTCATGTATGTGAAATATTCCATGTATGTAAAATACCAAAGTAAATAAAAAATAGAACTTGACTCTCTGAAAATTACAAGCGTTAATTATTTATGAGCCGCTCTGAAGAAAGACAAGCTGAAACAGTTATAATCCTCATTGAAGTTGGTAAGCATACATGTAGATCTGCCAGAGGTATGTAGTGGATTTCAAGCGACAACTGTGTATCACTTGGCTGTACTTTAGGTATGGGACACAGAGACGGGGGAGTGTGTGCAGACTTTCCTAGACCACGGCAGCTCTGTCAGGGTACGTACTTCTTACTGTTTAGATTTGTTTGGTGAAATTCATTGACCTGTGTTTGAAATAATAGTGCAATAATACAATGATGTACTTGTAGGAATTTGAAAATGATCTCCTGTTTGATGCAAATACATATTAATTTTTTGATTCCTGTTTTATGTCATTCTCAATGAATACATGTATTTCATTTTATAGTATAATTACAGTATATGATAACGTTTTTTTTTTATTGGTAAATAAATCTGGTAGACCTTGAGCAAAAACACCACACTTCACCACCTGATAATAAACCTACTGACCTAAGGCGATCGTTGGAAATGAAATCGCAGCATCATACATTGTGGATCTGGTAACATTGCTTTTCCTTGCAGAGTTTGTCATCACTGGAAAATGGAGAACTTTTCTGTTCCGGAGGGAAAAAATTGTGTGTTTGGACAAGAAAAGGACAATTGCTAAGTTCAACATTGTCACTCAATGATGGTAAGGGCATCTACACATTTAACTGCACTGGGAAGGATTTACGCGTAGAAATGCGAAAAATCCATCCAAGCAAAACGTTTCCTGTTATCAGTGGTTATCTCTAAATATTGTCAAGTCAGAGTGTGACCTTTTTCCTAGTGTGCTCCACATACAGGAGGCATGGACTTAGAACAGTAATAGAAGTAGTTTGAATATCATCAGAATGGACATTGGTTTTTGACGCTAAGTACATATAATTCCTGCACTCTTCTGGGAAGAGAAAAAGAAAGTTATTGTGGTGGAGGATTATGGGGACTGCATTAATACACATACAATTAGAAGGTAAAAATAAATGCTCTGCTTTCTTTCAGAGGATATTAATTTGATGATAGCCATAAAGAACAATCGAGTAGTCACAGCATCGGACAAGCAGTTGTGTAAGCTTTTTTTGTGTGAATACAAATAAAAATCTGGGAGACACATGTACATTAACTTTATGATTTACATTCACTTAATAATCACTCATTAATAAGATGAAAACTGCATTTATTGAACAGCATGCTAAAGATATATCCTGTCTTTAACCTAAAAAATGACATTAATTTTGATCAGTGGGTCTTCTACACTTAGTATGTTCTTTGATTAACAAATATGAAAATTCCTAAATGGAAGATGTAAAAGCTTACTTTGCATTTTAACCGTTTCATTTTTCATCTCATTTTCATCTTTTGTAGAGTTTGTAAGTTGTGACATTTTCTTACATGCCTTCACTACAGGTGTGTATGCTGTTGTAAAAATGATCAACTCACTGACATCAGATTCAGACAGTTCATGGGAGGTAACTCTGGTGAAGAAGCTACCTCCTCACCGTGAAGTCATTCGTTGCCTCATCAGTGTGTCTGGTTAGTGTTTTCTTCAGATTTTTTAATTGCGCATGTAATAAAACATTTTCCCCAGGACATGCCTGGTTTCGTCACACCATAATGCTGACCACCATCTTATAAGTAAAATACCCTTGACTACGGCATAAAACCCCAATCAAATAAATAAATATCAGTAAATAAGGAAATCATAATTAAACGGTACCAGATCTTTTCATGAGATAGGATATTTACTCAGCCACTATTCTGTATTAAACTACATCTTAACTCTTTCACTATGACTCCCTGCTCACATAGACTGAAGTTCTATCCTCATCAATATGGCTAGCCGGTGATGTAGCTATCTATAAATTTTGAAACGCTGTTTTTTTTTTTGACATATTTAACATAATGGTGCCATAATAATAATTTTATTAATTCATAAAATCATTTTAGACATGCCTTGAAGTTTGTTAATCTGTTGTCCTCTGCAGTGTTAATGTGAAAGAGAGCATGTCAGTGTATGGAGAGCATTTCATACAGCCTCCATTACTCAGTACTGCATACATTAACCTTCCATTTACCTTGATCTCAGTCCCTGAATCTTTCTTTTTGTGCTTTGTGTTAAAGATGGTTCCTTTGCAAGTGGTTCCATAGATGGCACTATCATACTGTGGACAACACAAACACTGGCGCCCTCTAGGTACTTCAATTCAATCCCTGACTATCAAGGGAGGGAACACTTATACCCATACAGCATCCAACATATGATATGTATTGATGAGGTAGGTTTCGACACCTTTTTACCTAAAAAAACATAATTATGTGTTGAATTGTTGATATATGCAGAGTACAGTACTGACTTGACTGATCTTTTGATTTTTAAATTAATGGTGAAGTTGAGCAGTAAGCATGGTACTGTTTGTACACATTAAAAATGTGAGGATAACTATTCCAAAAATATGAAAAAAAAAAAAAACAAAAAACAAAAACAAACAAACTAACATACATCTGTGGTATATTGTCAGTTCCTGAACTAATGTATTGTACATTTGTATAATGTTTTCAGGAGAACACATTTATTGTATTTAAATTTTTTGCACCTGACTTGTGATTTCAGTTCAGAATAGGTTCAGGCTATGACTTGTTGTGTGCGTCAGTGCTGATGACTAAAGCCAAGGCGCATTACTCTAAAATACTCGTTGTGTTTACAGAGATACATTGTGGCTGGAATAGGTTCAGGCTTCTGTGTGTATGACACGGTGTGTGGGTCAGTGCTGATGACCAAAGCCAAGGCACATTACTCTAAAATACTCGTTGTGTTTACAGAGATACATTGTGGCTGGAATAGGTTCAGGCTTCTGTGTGTATGACACGGTGTGTGGGTCAGTGCTGATGACCAAAGCCAAGGCACATTACTCTAAAATACTCTTTGTGTTTACAGAGATACATTGTGGCTGGAATAGGTTCAGGCTTCTGTGTGTATGACAAGGTGTGTGGGTCAGTGCTGATGACCAAAGCCAAGGCACATTACTCTAAAATACCCTTTGTGTTTACAGAGATACATTGTGGCTGGAATAGGTTCAGGCTTCTGTGTGTATGACAAGGTGTGTGGGTCAGTGCTGATGACCAAAGCCAAGGCACATAACTCTATAATACTCTTTGTGTTTACAGAGATACATTGTGGCTGGAATAGGTTCAGGCTTCTGTGTGTATGACACGGTGTGTGGGTCAGTGCTGATGACCAAAGCCAAGGCACATTACTCTAAAATACTCTTTGTGGGCTTTGTCTGGGACAAGTAAGTTAAACCTGTTGTTTGCCTCTGCTTGTACATGTGTATTAATATTTTGAACTGTCATATCATACCAGTCCGTTAGGTATCAGCCTCACTGTGTCAGGCTGCTGTATGTCTGTCTTACCATTTGTACACCATTAACAGACTTCTTGCACTCTAATTCGATTTCTGTTGAAATAATTTCCAAATTGTCCAGTAGAAATTTGTCCACTGCTGACATAAAGAGCATTACAAAATCACTTGTTGACAAGAACCTCGTGGCTGTACGCACCCAATAAGTATGTAGACTACAGGACACATCAGTTAATTAAGTTTGGTTACATGTATGTCATTTTCAGTACCTTCTTAGCGACATGCTCTGAGGATGGCTCTCTCAGACTGTGGGGACACAGTGAGACACTACAGCTGGCTCAGCTGGACACCAGTAAACATGGGGACAGTGTCCTCTCACGATTTACTGGCTTCAGGTAAGGGCTCTGAGGATGGCTCTCTCAGATTTGCTGAAGTGTATTCCTGTAAGGAGTTTACCTCCTGGAAACTGTAGATTATGTACCTTGTACAATCTGAATTTAATATTTCTTAACAAAGTGTCATATAATTTGATTGTTTCAGAATGTGCCTCAGTGATAAGATGCTGGAAAGTAAAGTTCAGCAGTGGTGTAACGTAACTTTTTCCAGTGGTTGCCATGAGGGAAACCAAAATCTTAAATCTGGCTGCCTGAAATATTTTCACTTGCCCAGAATCTTTTTCACACTGAAGATAAATTTTAAACAACTAATGCCTTGCACAAAGCTTGCATTAAGATTCAACTAATTTTGAGCCAGAGATCAAACACAGGTCTATCCCTTGTTAACAATGAATTCATGGGAAATATTATTAATCATTTTTGAAAATTGGCTAAATCTTGGTTGTTGCCGCCGATGTTGATTTTGAAGGCTGCAAGTTTCCAGTGACCTTTTCAGACAGGCATTTATAATTTGTCAAAAGGCATTCCGAAGGCTAAAAGTTTACCTCTTTTCCTAGTTTTACAGCGTGTTGAACTTTGCTTTTTTTTGAGGCACACAGGCAACATTTTTAGCCGCAGCAGGAATTTTTTTATGCACGCTAAAGCTTTGTTGGTTGTAATAATTGACAGTGGAGTTTGCTGGTACATATACATAAAAGTTTGAGGATGATTGGTATCCTTTACGATCATCCCAGATGAACACTGTACCTGTTAAAATAAATATTAATCGCATATTGCGTGAAAAAATAAAAATTGTTTGTTCCAAAATACTGCAGTACAGGTATGTATGTTGCCGCATATAAACTTGACACATTTCCATTATCCATGTTTGGGGCCCCCTACAGGTAGTGCCACCTGGGACTGTGCATAACTAATAGTTTATCAAACGTATTTGTTTTGTTGTTCAAGAAAACAAAAAAAAAAAAAATAATAAAATAAAGTAAAATGAACTTAGCAAGTGCATTTACCACACTTGCCTATAAAGTTTATTTTGATTCCAGTGACCGCGGTTTCTAGAAATTTGTTTATTTATTTGTTTGATTGGTGTTTCACGTCGTACTCAAGAATATTTCTCTTATAAGACGGCGGCCAACATTATGGCGGGAGGAAACTGGACAGGTCCCTAAGGAAACCCACGACCATCCGCAGGTTGGTAGGTCATTATGCTGTGATAGCGCGCTAATCAGCTGAGCCACAGATGCCCCCCAATTTCTAGAAATGAGGAAAAAAAAATCCTTTGAATGCTGCTAACACAGCAAATGTGTGCTTACCAGTAGGCATGTTGTTGTTGTTCTTGATTATGTGACAATCTGATACGTTGCCTGAAATTTAAATGCATATATTTCAAGAGTAAAACAGCCCACAATGTTGGAAAACTTTTTACTGTGCCTTGAAACAAAACATACCCAAATTGCGGGGAAAGTAATACACATAAGCTTGACTTTGTCATGGCGGTGACCGTTTTGACATGTGCTCTGTAGGTGTCACGACCGCGCAAATTGTGACACCCTTGACAGCCATTTTATTTGATGGTTTGCTTTTATTTTGTGTCAGCGGACAATTTGCTGCAAGAAATGTATTCATTGAATTCATTGTTGCTTAATGTCATACTCTGGAATTTTTCTTGTGACTGCTGGTGCTGAAAACTGGGCTGATCCGCAGAAGAAATGTACTTGCCTGGCAGGGCAGGTACGTTGGCAAGGTTGGTTGCCCAAGACATTTTCTGCTTGCCCCGGGCAAGCGAGCAAGCCTTAAGTTACACCACTGTTCAGTTTCAGTTTGGACAGGTTTTCTTGATTCTGAAGCTTTGGGTAGCCAAGTTGACAATTAACAGTTGACCTCATTAGTGCCTTAAAACAATATGTTGGGCTCCTGTGGCCGAGGGGCACAGTGCACCAATTCAGCATAATGACCAAAAGCCTCTCACCAATGCAGTCGCTGTGAGTTCAAGTTCAGCACATGCTGGCTTCCTCCAGGGTTCTTGCTGTTTGGTTTAGTAAAATTCCATGACTTTCCATGACCATTTGAGGACAATTTCCATGACCTTTCCATGACCTTTATCAGGTTTCATGGACTTGAAATCCGAGTACAACTGACACATCGACCGTATGTCAGATTGTTGTTTGACCTGAACTTTAAGAATTTTGCACTTACATAATGGCAGGAGGAATAAAACACCAATGAAATAAATGATGACAGTACATTTTAAGGGTGAAGGAAACGGGAATGCCCTGAATAAACCACTGACCTTTGGCAAGTTACTGTTGCAATTCTATAACAGTATCAGTGTTTTTAACTATCAGGTAAGTTGTAATAAAGTCCCGGGAACCTTTCAAATTCATCCAGTATAGCAAATTTGAAAAAAAAACTTCTTTAGGGCAGAATCATGTAGACTTGCTAGAAGTATTTCAGTGTTGTGACACTGAAAAAGAGGGAATATCAGAACAAGAGTGAAAAACAAGAGAAAGGAAATATTTATTGGATAGAAAACCTACCAAAGATGCACAAGAATATTTCTCCACAAATAGCAGCAACGATCGCAAAACAATGACCCAATGATATGCTCTGCAAAAAATGTTCATTTATGTAGTCTTTCGCACAGTACATTACTGCTTGGGCTGCACCATCAACACAGTTTGTAGCAATCCAGAATAAACTAAACTAGCAATTAGAAGAAAAAAAATCTTCTTGTGTTAATTCTTCTGAATACTTCAAAAAAGGCCTCAACACACAGCTAGCATAAATGAAATAATAACCCTTAGGATGGAAATGACATCACGTCTTGCTCCTGCTGGTCCATCAATCTCTGACAGCAACTTATTTGCTTCTTCTTCTTTATCTCTTGCTTTTTTCCGCTTTCCGTTGGATGTATAAATGAAGTCAATCTGACCAAATCTCTCTACTTTCTCTGCCAAGTCATTGGCTATTTCAGCAGCAAAACTGCCTTAGCCTCCAGGTGGTTTTTCTTTTTCTTTACTTGGTCTACTTTGTCTGACACAGCACGTCTCATCTGAGCCTTTTCCTTTGTCTGCTTTTCTTCTACCAGATACATATGGTGTTTGTGAGAAGCACTGCTCGCAGAGACTGGTAGTTTCTGGGTAATGGTAACATGCTCTAAACCACCCTGATGGGTCACAAAGTCTGACACAAGGCTTAAGGGCTCTGAGTGACTCATCTTTAAGATTTCCTACCAGCATTTGTTTAGTCACAGAAAAGCCTCTCTCAACAGTGGCTTGTCTGTGAGACAGGAGCAATAACATCTTAACAATCTCCGCTAACTTCTGGTGCTCCTGATTTCTTCCAAGAAGATCATACAAGTCTGTCAAGTCTGCCATTGCACGTGTCAAAGTCCTCAAAGGCCTCTCTACAATCTGTTTCCAACTTATCAAGAAAGCCTGAGAACTGCCATTTTATCTCCTCACAGTTTCCTCCCAACACTCGCTTGGCACCTACAAGCTTAGTTAACAAGAGTGGTGATCTGTTGCTTACACACTTGTCCATCACTGACCATCTGATGTGGATTTAAACAACTCCACTGCCTTGCAAAGCTGTATGTTAGAGGAGTGTTATGTGTCAGTTTTGATACAGTTTTCTTCAGGCAATTGAGACATTTCATGCGAGACATTTCATTTTTCTATTTGACACTATTTGAGTGCTTCACTTTCTTCAACTGACTTTTTGTCTCAAAACCTATGTCAAATTTAGTGTAATCAAGATGATTATCTTTCATTCAACTTTTAGGAGCTTTACTACTGATATTTTCAAGAGATATGTTTTTTTTTTTAAGTTCACCGCACAGAAATGGTACAAGTGGGGCGTCAGTTTGAAAGACAATAAGAAAGGTCTTAAGTTGTTTGGCCACAGATTCAAAAAAAGCCATGCTTGCTCGAATTAGTGGGTCTTTCACTGCATTTTTTACAGTGCGGTAGGATTTGTTAGTAAGCTCTTTGTTCTATGTTGCCGTATCTTGAACTGTTTTTACATACTTTTCCACATCACACCAGATTTCTTGTGCATGCTGAATGACTTCCACATTTTCAATCCACCTACATTTGCAAAATTTCATGGGAAACTTATCTGTATGTGTGATTTCTTGGAAATCCTCCCTACGGGCAGGAGAATCAATAAATAACCAGTTGAGGCTGGTCAAAGTGTCCTCTACATCTAGTCGAGGGCTTTCTGTTCCATGACGTAAAGCATTGTGCACTGTGTGCAGCCCTCATGAACCAGCATCAACAATATCCGGCGCTATGTCTTCAGAGGCTTTAATTTCCCCACACAGATCCCAATGCAACTTGAAATTAATGCTTGGGCCATCCATAGAGACTTTGCAAGACTTTTGTTAGCTTCCAGTCAGTCTGCTGGATAGTTTCCATTAGGACCTTCTGAAGGTCACCTGCTGTAGAATGACCCAAACACTGTGAGTCACAGTAACTTGTTGATACTTGATTCTTATGGTCATTCCAAAACCTAACATGGATGTCCATCTGTCCACTTTGGATCACTTTGTTGTGACTCGCATCAAAGAGCAAAACATACATTTCAACATCGTTCAACATATCAGAAATAATGATTTACAATATGGGGCAATCGCAAAACAAATAATGTGTTCGCACTTATTTTCACTACATCAGAAATTTGTTGCTATGTTGTTGTCTGGGAATATTCTTCTAAATAAGTCTCTAATGTTCGTGGAGCTGGTGAAACTTGTGGGATACAGTGGATTTCAGGGCCCACAACACTTCTGCACTCAATACTTCGTTGCCGCTGACCTCTGATGGCGAGTGTGCTGATATTGTGGCATTATGTGGGAAAGTCTGCCGACAACCTGCGGATGGTCGTGGGTTTTCCCCCAGGCTGTGCCTGGTTTCCTCGCACCATAATGCTGGCCGTCCTTGTATAAATAAAATATTCTTTATGACGTAAATCACCAATCAAATAAATAAACTGATAAATAAATCAAGCAAAAAGGTGTTTTTATTTATATCTGCATATCTGAACTATGGTGTCCTGCAACCATATTAAAGCCTTTAATACCAGAGTTTTATACATGGAAGTGAAAACTTGACTACAGTTTTAAACACAAACTAATGGAATAAATAAATAATTGATACCGATTTGATTTCAGTGTTGACTACCTTCGTCACTGTAGAGCAGAGGGTTACCTGATGGAGTTGCAGCTGATGGGGGAGTGTCTGGGGCATTCTGGAGCAGTGCAGGTAAATGTATGACAATGACCATGACAACACAGTTTGACAAAACTTAAACACAAGACTATCAAAATTCAGTATGATCTGTTTTCACACCATGCCAAACACGAGTGGATCTCTGTATGAACTTTAGCCCTTAACTCACAGTAAATTTCAAGGCTGTTTCTGAGATGTTTTCATGTGTACATGAGGCCTGCATTCTCCTTACCATGTATGAGCTTTCTGTTCAAGGTTCCTCAATCTACATGTATATGTTAGGTCATGTGTCAAGGGTAACACAGTGTAAACATGTGGAAAAGTATTTTTAATTGACCTGACAAAACAGTAATGCTGGTATGTTTTTGGAGTTAAATCAGAACTTACTTTGCATGTAAACATGTGATTTATTGGTTTGGGCTGGTAGATTTAATATTTCTTTATTTCTGTTTTGAAGATGTTTTTGGATTATGGCAGTCATGGAGTGGTCTCATGTGGTGTGGACAGTTTGGTTATAGCCTGGAAAGTAAGAGCTAATACTAGGTGCTTTCTGTAATAGGAGTGCCATTAGCACTGAAGCATTTTAGTACTAATTTTGAAGGCACTCCAAGAGGGTAAATAAAATGTACAAATTCCTTGACTACAGTGCAAGATCAGTTATGATGAAAGGAGTGCTCAGCTAGTTGTGAATACAATCTAAAATAAAAATCTGCTCTCATGTCCTTGTATTTATCAGTGGCGAAGAATATTTTAACAAATGCTGCCATGAAAATAGCTTCAGATCCACCTTTTATGCGATCCGAAATCATTATGTAGAATTACATACAGGTTTTAATTTGCTTTCAGAATGCGGAGATACAGAGCTTAAACAGAACAGATCTTCTGCGGGAAATGCTGATAGGAGCAGCAGGAGTTGTCTAGCCTGGGAACAAGTAAACCATACACCTGCATAATCTAGTCATTGTTGTACATTTTCAAAGTTACCAATGTATGTTTTTTGGCATTAATCACAGGTACCATTCCAGGCCATGCAAACATTAAGGCCGAATTGTAAGTATTAAAAAGTGCAGTTGGTACTGATACAAATAATGCTTTTTTTCTGTGATTTAAGCTACCTGTAAATTCTTATGATGTGTTTATACAGTGTGTGTATGTATAAATAAAAGATGTCATAGAAATCATTCATATTTCTTTGTAATCTTTAATTGACAACAGGAAACGCTGATAAATAACAGACAGCCAGATCTCAAAAATTTGAGAACTCTGCTGGTACACTATTTGACCGAAAATGTCACCCCCCAAAAATGCATTTAATTATTTTACTAAGCCAAATTAATGTCATAAATTATTATTTTTTCGAAAATCAATGCAAGAAAGAACTGTCAGAATCGGAAAAAATGAACAACTTACATGTAAGTCACGGATGAAATTTTAGGTCATGTAAATGTAAAAGGGTTGATGTAAAACATGGCGCTGCGATCTGTTAAAGAACAGATTAATACTGCTCAATTCTTCTTGATTCTGTCTGTTTTAACTTTAAAGAGTTCCAAAAGAAAAGAAGGAATTGAGTATCAACAGATTTGTAATGATGTCTTCCACTTTCCAATACCATAAATCATTCTTAACAAGCACAAACATGACCGAAGTCTTCATTAATATCCATCCTTCAATAAAGACCTACTCGACTTCTGAGAGAAACTGGAGCTGGTTTCATGCCGCCATTTTGGGTTAGTCAAAATATTTGAAGCTGGCTGCTCGAACTTGCACTACCACAGCATAAAATCAGCCGTTATTATCAATTTGACACCTATAATTAATGAATGTATCGATAATGCTATCAATCTGATACATATAATTTAAGTATTAAATTTGAAATATATTTTATGCTGAGACCTGAAATTGCTTTGTGAAACAGGCCATGGACTTAATACTTACAAAGAGTATGAAGGAAGCGTGAGGAAACAGAACTGACACCATGCATGGTTAAAGAAAGAGGTTTACATTGTGCAATTAGACAATAAAACAAGAAATTAAACTGTTCTAAAAAAAAAATTATCAGCATTTTTCAACCAATTTGCTTGATGTGAAAATATTCTTGACACCATCAATGTTCAGTGAGGCAGGCACATTTGTATGACGTAACAAGGCAATTTTACTACACATCAGTGATATCAGGCAAAAGTCAAAATCAGTCCAGTGACCACGATCCTCCAAAACTTAAAAAGAACTTATAATACCATGGTAAGTCATTATTTAGGAACATAATCCAGGCTTTTGGACAAAACAAGGTCAGATACAGCTAGAGGATTTGTGCCAATAAGGATTATACCTCTTTGCATGCACTTGCCGTGTGTACACTTATTCACATATTGCTTACATATGTAATTATAAACCAAATTTAACAAAGACAGAAATGTTGAACGTGTCTAAATACCAGTTCCTGGTTGTTAAAATAATAAATAATCCATCATAAATGATGAGGAAAACAAAGCCTTCTAGTTCAAAATAATTTAGACACAACGATGAAATTTTAAATACAGGAAAGCATTTCACCCCATTTCGGTGATTGTTAAAAACGAAATAAAAAAAGGTTTCTTCATCCAGTGCTACTACACTAGACTTGTGAGGATACATACCGGTACAAATTTACTAAGACTTCATGAACTTCTGTGCCAAATGCCCGATGTGTGCGAATGTCCTATGAAGTAAATCTGTAGCAAGCAGATGTTTCTTCTATCATACTCAAAGCACCATAACTCCTCCAAGCACCTTCTGCTTAACACAAAATAACAGTGACATCTATGCACAATACTCAAACTTTAGTTTCTCTGCTTGGTGTCGTTTTGATCACAAGTAGCACTCATCATCGTGACTTCATACAACGCAGCCGTATAGCATCAGAGAAAGCCCCGAGGCCACTTTCATCAAACTTCGTAAATCATGTTTCTTATAAGTTTTTCCTAAATGAAATCTTTAGGTTACAGCGGCATAAGGCAACGTCATTTCCAAGGAAAGTTACGAAAAACTGATTTACGAAGCTTTGTGAAAGCATCCCCTGCTCCGTGATGTTGCCTCCCTCTTATGAAACATCCCCTGTAGTTTGTGTAGAGTTCATGCTTTTTAATTCAGTTTGTTCACAGTTCTCTTCCACACTTTCCACTGTCACTCTGTCTGGTTGAGAACTCTCCAGTTCTGAACTTTTAGTTTCTGGTTCAAAACTATCTGGTTCCATTTTGGAACTCTCTGGCTCCATTTTGGAACTCTCCTCTTTCAATTTGGAACTCTCCTGTTCCATGGCCAAGTCCCCGGCGGCTCCGTGATCCATGCTAATCGACGTGTCAGGCGAGTCCCCTGACACCGTGCTCAAGGACGTGTCTGCAGAATCGCTCTGACCCACCTCCATGCCTTCCTGCTTGCCTTTGTGCTTGCCCTTGCGCTTTCTCCCGTAATACGGTCCATATGGTTCTTTCTGTTTCTCATTCTCCATGTGTTTAGCGTAGTTAGAATATCCGGCCGGCGCTTTGCTCAGAAGATGAGCTGGTTCGTGGATGCCCAGTATCTCTGGCAGCATATACGGTTTGAGCCAGACCACCAGAGGAGTTGAGCCGAATGTGTAGTGAGTTCTCTTGTGGTAGAACAGCAACCCATCAATCTGAAATTATATATATGTGCACAATATATTGCATGTATCTTTGGTCAAATTGATTAACGCACTAGTGAAGCACAATAACCCAGGACACCTTCACCAATGTGGCTGCTGTGAGTTCACGTCCAGCTCATGCTGGCTTCCTCTCCGGCCGTACGTGGGAAGGTCTACCAGCAACCTGCGGAGGGTCATGGGCTTCCCCCAGGCTCTGCCGGGTTTCTTCCCACCAGAACACTGGCCTCCCTCGTATGATTTAAATATTCTTGAGTACGGTGTAAAACACCAATGAAATAAATAAATAAATAAAAACATATTATGTTTGCAGTTGGAATACTAAGTCAGAAAATTTATATTCACTAATCACATTCCTCAAGTTGAGAGACTTGCTGTAGTTGACTTTTCAGCGTGTTTCACCTGACAAACTTGAATGAAACAGATAAGTCACTAGGAACAGAATTCATAACTCTTTCATTAATTCTCTTGGTGCAGTTTCAAATGATAGTATAAGTATCCAACGTATTGAATAAAATGTGTACAAGTACTGAGACAAATTAAAATGTGGCTACTGTTTTTTTTGGTGAAACAAAGAGAACACAGTATATGGCATGGTGAGACAAATGAAATTTGGCATTGGAACAGCAAGACAAAATAGAGCATTTGGTGAGCAGAGTAAAACAGGACACTCAACACAAGACAAAATCCTGCAGTTGGTTAAGAGACTAAATTCTGCAACTGGTGGAGTGAAACAAATAAAATACTCAAACTGATGGAACAAATAAAATACACTTCTCCCTCATTATAATGCGACTCGTTACAACACGAGATCTGTTACAACGAGGTCTGTTGGCATTGTTATTGTTGCACGCGTCTCTACATAAACTTGCGTCTACTCTTTGAAAACGAAGAAAGCCTTCCTGTTTTGTATCTTTTTTGTCCGTACAGGCCGTGTTAGGTGTTTATTCATGGAACAATTCTGTATTACATTTACGTGTTGACTGACTGGCTATAAATGCCCAGCTATGCTGGAGTGGCACATCCGATAACAGGCTGTCGCTGGCAGCGACATTACAAATCTGTGATGTATCAGAAGAAAATATTCCTGAATGAACTGCAGGGATGAGATCGTCCCAACCTCAAATGTTTTCATGGACGCAGAAATTATAGCCAGTGTCCACGGTGACCCTGATAACTCCAGCATCCACAGTGATAGCGACGATTAGGAGAGCCTGCGCGGTAAAACCTGGAGGGCGCCCTCGCTTACATGGAGGTTCGGAACAACAAACCACTCCGAGTTATTCAACTCAGAAACATGATTGCGTATGTGAGAGGGAAAAGAAGAAAGAAGAAAATGACTGACTTTTTCAAGAAAAATTCTTCCGCTATGACTATGGTAGGCATATAACTTGGCCACTACTGTGGCAAATCCCAGAAGGAAAGGCTTGTACTTCATGGCTCTGTTTTCCTTTTCTTAACCTTTGAATGAAATATTTCAGTTAATGATAAACAACAGTTATAGTTTTAGGCATTTGGGGCTTTGCTCATTACACTCACTATACTGCGCTATCATCTGCCATATATACTGCAACTTGTGGAGTGAGACAAGTGAAATACTGCAACTGGTGGAGTGAGACAAGTAAAATACTGCAACACATTCAGACATAAAACACTGAGACCGGTTGAGCGAGATTGTTATGTAACCCATCTTTAACATATTTTTTGCACTAACCAGTGACTGACCCAGGTTTTCCCTCTGTGTACGTTATAGCCTGCAATGGAATTCAGTCGCGTGTTCTCAAGGCTTCCGTGTTTTTCAGTTTCGTGTAATTTTACATAAAGCATACATTCTGGAAAGATGCACCCATCTTGTAAACATATTTATGATCAAAATCATCCAGAATTTTGTGTACGTCCGTCCAGTAAAATGAGCAAGTTAGTATTTTCGCCCTATTTTGCTCAAGTCCAATTGACAGCAGTCATATTTACTCTCCTTCACTGGATTTTGCTGGGTTTGTAGATTTCGGCTTTCACACTATTCCACATATGTTAATTTGTACTTTTTTCCATATGCAGCACTTTCTGAGCTTATGTTTCGCCACCTGCTATTTTGCTTGAGACATTATTTTGGAGCTTGTATCACTCATTGTCTCTTTGTATAATTACGTACATTTCATCCCAGTTTACCCTGAAAGTGACTGTGTATATTTCCGAGGATCACAGACACTATTGTCAACCCGTCCACCTTGGAAAGTTGCACCTTGCCGGGGAGTTGGATATATACCATCGTTGGTGTGCCTTGCCCACTGGTGTTTGTCATTTATAGGAAAGCCTTGATTCGAGAATTTCAAAGAACTGTGAATTCTGTATTTATTTGGACTGACTCGCCTTTGGAAGCAGGAATATTCCATCTGGATTCGGACGCTATCATCAGTAAGAAACTATATATTCTGTAATTATGTGTATTGTTTGTACGTTATGATCAGTTGCACTATTTGCCTGTTTTGTTCAAATATATGTATTGAACTAATTCAAGCATCTTTGTGTTTCTTTGTTTGACCTTGTGTAAGACCTATCGCTGTCTGAGAGTTGAACAAGCCATCTGTTTATCCCTTTTACTCTTCGAAAGTGGTATCTTTACAGAGACAATGAAGAAAAAAATTGAGAAAGATATAATATGAACAGTTAATGGGAAACTCACCGGGAACTGAGCTGAAGAGAGAGCGGTGGAAATGACGTCCTTCTTACAGGGAAAACAGGGCAAGGGCAAGAACTTGTACTGTGACGGACAAAATAACAGGAGTCACCAACAGTTGTATTTATGTATTTATTTACTGATTTATTTGATTGGTATTTTACGTCGTACTGAAGAATATTTCACTTCTATGACGTCGGCCAGCATTTGGGCGAGAGGGAACCGAGCAGAGCCCCAAGGAAATCCACAACCATCTGCATGTTGGTCGCGGATCTAAGACCTTGTCGCCGGAGAGGAAGCCAACACCAGCTGGGCTTGAGCTCACAGCGACCAGAATGGTAACAGGCACCTGGGTCATTACTCTGGTGCAACCAACTGTTGTGGGTAAATGTGCTTAATGGTTTCCAGAATCAGTATTCAAGGAGGAAAGTGGAGCACAAGCCTACAAAAGTGCCGCACAAGCCTACATAATTTCTCGTACATTTTAAAAATCAAAGAGACAACATTTATATGAAAATGTCCTGACTGTGTGCATGTTTGGACTTGAGGCAGTGACACATCATGACAAAATCTTTGTCTCTTGAACCACGGAGAAGAATATTACACTTACACACGTTCAAGAGGCTTTTCCAGGGTTTTCCATGCCCGAAATTCACTTTTTCTAGTGACATAAAACTGGTTCTTCTGCCGTTATACAAGCTCAGAACAATTTATATAATGTCCCTGTTATTTTCCCATATAGACAATAATGAATTACGCAAAGATGTTGGCAAATTTCAACACACTATACTGTAAAAAATAACCTCTCCATGGATCAGCCACAGTGGTCCTATATCATCAATGTGTGCTAAGATGCTTCTCAATTTCAAGGTTTTTTTATATCCAGCATCATGAAAAAAAACCCCTGAATTTCCAGAGTTTTCAACGCCTGGAAAAGCTACTTTCAAATTTCAAGGCCCATATACAATGAATGATACGTGGATGGATAGAATGGCAAGCAGTCTATCTTCGATGTGCATTCTGTCTTTCGTGTGAAGAAAAACCAGAAAAATCATAGAGGAAACAACTGCAGTACCATGTATGCATCTATCTAAGTTGGAATAAGCAACGTTTTCTGACAAAACTTAAAAAAAATTGTCATTAAATTTTTTCACTCAGCTTGCATGTGTTTAAACTCTTCACATAAATATCAGGGTGGATACAAACCGGATTTAACTTAGAAAAGTGCCCAATCTCTGGATGCTCGGAGAACTTTGTGCTCAGCCAGTACAAACGGAATTCTGTCTGCAAAAAGAAGTAATCAATACCTCTTTGAGGTACTATAACAATCAAGTACTATAACAGTGCGAAAATCACAACAATGCACAATAGATGTAAGATGGAATGTTTAAAGAGCTGAAACTTTTACGTTAGTGAAATGTCAATGTGTAACAGAATTCTGTCTGTAAAGATATTTAATCAACAACAATAACAAGAAAATCAAGGCCACAATCATAACATTTGAAAAACTGTTCCTCTGTTTTCAGAATACAGAAAACATGACTTCCAGAAAATTCATATGGTCAACTTTCACTACCTACCTGATATTAAAGACTGCAACTTGGGACTTTAACCACAAGCCTGGATGTGCTTGAACTTGTTAAATGCAAAAGCTTTGAAAAATGAAGTTACAGTGAGTACAAACACCACTAAAAATTGCATATGAAAGTACCTTCACTGATTTTTTTTTCTGATTATATGACCGTGTTTAATTTGGCAAAAAAGTCTGAAAAAAATCAATGAAGGTATTTTCAGATATAGTTTTCAACGGTCTTTGTATTCACATAACTTTATTTTTAAGGGGTTTTATCCTTTCACTATGAATTGTGAACGGAAGTAAGAACCCAAAATACACTGAATCATTCCTGAATTAAACCTTGTAGAAATTATTACGATTTATTTATTTATTTATTTGATTGCTGTTTTACGCCATACTCAAGAATATTTCACTCATATGACGGCAGTCAGCATTATGGCGGGAGGAAACCCACGACCATCCGCAGGTTGCTGGCAGACCTTCCCACGTACGGCCAGAGAGGAAGCCAGCATGAGCTGGACTTGAACTCACCGCGACCGCATTGGTGGGAGGCTTTCTGGGTCAATGCGCTGCGCTAGCGCACTAACTGACTGAGCCATGAAGGCCCCTGTTACAATTAAAGTGTTAGAAGTATGAATGGTTATTATGTCAGCTGTCTACCTCACTCTCGTACAAGGGGTGCTGTTTCCAGTACATGAGGTCCAGGACAAAGTAAGTCTTGTTAGCCTCATCCAGGATACAGTCCATGATGGTACAGTCTACAACAGAGTGACAGTGGATTGGTGGTAAGGCTGTGTACGCTGTAACACTGAATGGCCATAATGGTACATGTATAGTGCACAAGAGATTCAATGGAATGGTGCAGAGGCTGTCTATGCTTTAACATTGAAAGTCCATGATGGAATATGTATAGTGTACAATAGATTCAATGGAATGGTACAGAGGCTGTGTATGCTGTAACACTGAATGGCCATGATGGTACGGTGTACATCAGAGGCAGTGGAAATGGTATAGAGGCTGTAAATACTGTAACAATGAAAGACCATGATGGTACAGTGCACAAGAGAGGCAGTGGAATGGTACAGAGGCTGTATGTGTAATACAGCTGAAACTTATAAACTCACCGCCCATTTTACTCCTGTAATTTCTATTGCCTCCGGGCAGAAGAGACTGGAATCGCTTCATTTTGAAACCATTCTTGGCATATGCTGATGTAGAGTTCTGCAAAATTACAAACGCACAGTAATGACCAATGGAAAAGATGCACAACTGAAAAGGATACCAGAGAATTGTCACTGATTGGCTGTTCTTTAAGACATTCAAGTGAGCTATTATGTATTTTACTACCTCATTTGTTCAGTGCCCACTCATATCTGACCTAGGTGTACTGAATTTCACATAGGGCTCCACAGCCCACCACTCATGGTCATTTCTGTATCCCTTTATATGTACATGTATACCACATGAAACTGGAAACGCTCCTCAGTATATGCCATAAACATGCAAATTACAAACCACAAAATTGATAAACACGTTCCACTATGTGGAACTAAATGCACCATATACATGTATACAACGCTGGTGAGCATGTGTCATCAATTTGTCTCTACTAAAGTTATACAGATTTTGCAAGAAATGTTAAATAGTGAGATATAAAAAAAAATATTTAATACACTTCCAAGAATTTCTTTACTTACAATACATTAACCATTAACCGTCTAAAAGTTAGTAATTCTCTGCAACCAGTTTTCAACTTATTGCCTTCACAATCAAAATGGGCATATGTAACATGATTTAATGGCATTGTCAGTTTAAATATGTTAAATGGTTAAACAAGCCACACTGATGAATTGATGCAAATGTAAGATCATGCCATTACATCCTTAAATGCATGACATAATAATGGCATATCTGGGGAATATCTGAAAGTAATTTTCATGCAATTTATGAAAAAAGTTCCCCAGATTGAGTCCTTAAGCTCCTTCATGTCCTCTAAGACTGGTGAAAAAGTCTTCGACGATCAACTATGCAGTTCATTTTTTCAGAGAATAGAGATAAGTTAATAAAACTAGAGCCCAAAGGCTGTGAAACGGGTCTATTGCTCTTCTTGTAACTAGTGACCAGTTGTCTTCCAGCACAATTCATTGGTCTTCTCCATGCACAAAGTGCCTATTCGTTATTGTGCCCTTAACGAGGGACCCGGGAGCAGTACTTTGTACCATTTTATGTCAACCTTTTCTTCCTCAGCCTATGACATTAGTTTAAAGAGAATGCATTGCACAAGAACATCATGTTGTGATATACTGTAGGACTGTAGACATTTTCTCTATAAAATTATTCAACTAAGTCCTTGACATTGCTATCTGTTTGGTTAGTGTGAGCACCAACTCAGTCCAAAATTGTTTTTACTGCTGCTGTATTTGGCACTAGGTCAAGGCAACGCATAATACATGTTTATTATAAGTTTTGTCAAGCTTGTATTGGGAAAAATTACTGGCGCGATGAGAGCTGGAGGCTTTGGACCCTACGAACACACCACCACTGCTTGTAACTGGTTAGGGGCATCAGCTAAATGTTTTTCGTCAGCTGAAAACTGGCACATGCTTGCGGTTTGAGGACTGTCAACTGACATAAGACCTTGCACAGAATCACTCAACTGCTAACACCCATCTTATGGAAATTCACTGTTACGAAAAAAAACCCCACAGAAAACAACTGATCAACAAATGAAGTACAGTCATATGAAATGTACGTGTAAAGAAATTAATGTCAAATGAAAAGAAATAAATTTTTTCAAAAAGTTTACAGATTCATAATTCAACATCAGAGCTAACAGTTACTTTGTAAGTTAAAATTGCTACTTTCAATCAGACACTTGATTTGTGAGGATGGGAATGGGCATTTTCAAGAAGCATATACATATATACGAAGCTGCAAATCCAGCAACATGCGGATGGTCGTGGGTTTCCCCCGGGCTCTGCTCAGTTTCCTCCCACCATACTGCTGGATGTCGTCATATAAGTGAAATATTCTTGAGCACGACGTAAAACACCCATCAAATAAATAAATAAATCAACTGAAAATCACATAACATTCAGCAAAAATCATATGAAGCTGGGCAACACATTTTCTCACGGCAGAATTAAGATTTTCCACAAAGCTGCTAATGTTTCAGGATATTTATTTAATAATATACTCATTAAAATTCTATAACAGCAAACAATGCCTGCAGGTGATCATATGCACAGAATCACTGTTAAAGTTACCCTGAAACAGAAGGGATACAAAGGCCAAAAACTACACGAGCTTTGCTGAGAAACTATGGAAGCATAACCTATGTACTTTTTTGTAGTATTTATAAAATAAAGTTATGCCTAAATATGTTCTTATCATATTATCCCATTATTCACGCTACAAAGATTATTTCATTAGTATCCCGCAGGCGGCGATTATCGACAGGTGTGGGTGGCAAAACCACTACCTACTAAAGCCAATAGGGGAGTTTTGAGTTTGAACTCTTTTGACGGTAGAAGGTAAAAAGAGTTCAACTGTGTCATACGACTTGTAAAAAATGTAAGGTAAGATTGTTGATTATAATTTACCGATCACCTGTCCTGTGGGGTTAGGGAGGTACAAATAACCTCTCCTTCAAGCAGGAACTTCTTAAATTAAAAAACTTCCAGCTCTTCAATTTTTCCTATCGCATATCTATTCCAAATAACTTTTTTGAAACTTTTCTTAGATGCCCATGTTAGAGTAAAAGTAATCAGAAATAGTTCCCTAAGATTTTTGACAGGTGACATGGTACAGTAGGGCTTTTCTTACCTTTAGGGATAGAAGAGTTCGATCTCAAAACTCCCCTGTTAGAAAATAAAAAGTAATATAGTGTTTTTCTTGTTTCGCTCTTGTGAAAGAGAGCTTTTGTGAATTTGAGTTTGTCACTGTAAAAGCCTCACTTTCACACACTTCTATCTCTGTGTCATACCTTGTGTTTATTATTATTTAGATGACAATACTTTATTTCCTGTGACAAATTTGATTATTTAATCTTCTTGACATACAAAACTTACATGTTTCCCAATTGTGAGCAACACTTTCTGTGTGACTTGTACACTGTCTGGAAATTTGCACAGGTTGTGAATGTGACAGGCAAGATACCTGTCTGATATTCTTGGATAGTAACCCAAGAGCTCAAGGTCTGGTAACTTCCACATTATTCTTTATTTCCACCATTTTAATGACTACCCAAGCACTCGACTGCTACGAGGTAGACTTGAATACAATTAGGCACTGTCAAATATATCCATGTAAGCTACCAAGGCTATGTAGGCTACATACGCTACCACAGGCAGTCAAGGTACCAACTGGTACGTGACACTTACCGTTACCATCCTCAAAATAGCACAAGCACATTCGATAAACTTAAGGGACACAAAACTAAAAAGATAATGAATGAATGCATCACTCCAGACATAATTAACGTTTTATCCAATGCATAATCATTACATGTATATTCAAACAAAACAATGAAGAAAACATCACATAAGTTAGCTAATTTGATCATAACACATAGTCTATTTCGTTAAATGCACTGACATTGAGAACTTCAGTGAAATTACTTCCGGAAATTTCTCCACATTTTTTTCATGCCTCTATAATGGGCCTCTGGTGATTCTCACGCGTAGGCCCATAAAAAATCCATGCCTGTATTAAGTAATGGTTCACGTTAGTTGTAACACTGTGTGCCACACAATTAAAACCTGTGATGCCACAACGAGAGTCCTCTTCCCTGTGGGACAGATGACCATTGTCCACTCCGTTTCGAAGTCATCAGGCACCTCCACTAGCCACTCCGAAAACATCAGCTGTGGGTACAAACATATCCATACAGTCCTTGGTATAATAAACCACTTTAGCATTTCTGGCTCGGCGTTACAGCTCTCGTCACAACAGAGCAATCATTGTCAAATTAGTCCCCAGCAGCTGCTAATAAGACGACAACATTTCAAAATACAGTGTACCACTTTCTTGTCAATATTTGTTTATTTATTTGATTGTTGTTTTATGGTATACCCATGAATATTTCACTCATCCAAAAATGGCCAGTATTATGGTGGGAGAGAACTGGGCAGAGCCCCAGGGGAAACCCACAGCCTTCACAGTCTTGTCAATATTTTCAGTTTCTCATTTGGTTTTGCCATAACTTCCGGCAAACGGGAATACAATTTGCAAATGTAACAGACATTTAATGTAATAAACATGCAACTCCTATGTTAAGTCATCGGCCTTCGAGTAAAAATTGGCATCCAGATCTAGAGTGCTGCGAGATCTTGCAACAAGTTTGCCCAAAAATGCGAATGTCGTTCATACATGTAGCCATATTAAAAAAAGCCTTCTAAAAACCTCCTCAATTCATTACAATCCTAAAACTTCCAACTTACTCAAATAATCAAAATAATTTCCACTCGCTTCTGAAAAGAGTTTAGATTATGACTAATATGTGTCCTACCCACAGGGTAAATCCATCAAACCCCCAGCATCGCTTTATCAGAAAATTAGGGGGCCTTTGTGGCCGAGGGGGTTAGTGCACCAGCTTGGCATAATGACCCAGGTGCCTCTCACCAATGCAATGAATATGAGTTTAAGCCCAGCTGATGCTGGCTTCCCCTCCAGTCTTACATGTGGGAATGTCCGCTAGCAACCAGCGGATGGTCGTGGGTTTTCCCTAGGTTCTGCCTAGTTTCCTCCGATCATAATGCTGGCCGCTCTCATATAAGAGAAATATTCTTGAGTACAGTGTAAAACACCGATCAAATAAATAAATAGCAGTAAATAAATATTACATGGTAGCAACTTTTTGAGGAGTCCTTTTGATTTCATAGTTTATAGGTCCACGTATATAAACTGACAAACTATTTCAGTTCCATATTTTCACAGAGTTTGCCTTACCTGGTTTTTATAATATCTTCCTGGTTTGCGCAACACAACATCATACTCCATGTCCTCCTCATCCCCGTCTTCATCCTTGTTTTGCTGAGTATCCCATGATCCCACTGACAGATTCCTAACCAATGCACTACAATCAAACCTTCTCCTGAAATGAAAAAAATCAGGGCTTCATGTACATCGAACATGTGGAACAGTGGAATATTACTCCTACAAATGTGAAAATGTAACAAATTCACACAATGTTATTTTTACTACACAAGGTAGTTGATAATGTAGAGAAACATGTCCACATGCACACTGCTACATTTGTTTGGGGAAATCAGTTGCAAAGAAAATAAATGAAAAATAAGTAACAAATTGTTATGTGATACGAATTTAGATTATCTACATTCATGTAATATTAATCAGCATAAACTCTTACTCCAACATATCATAATAGGAGGAAATTTAAAGACAAATTATACATGTCGTCTTTTTCTTTAGATGGGTCACATGAAATCTTAAACTTAAACTAAAATTCTGCCCACAAGTGATGAAGTTGCACATTTTGATATCTAAAAGTTCTACTCTTCGAAGAAAAGGTTTTCTGATGGATTCAGGATTATATGCTACTGGAAAAATGTACATTTCATTTCACCAAAAGTAATATAATTTTTATAAGATTTCACTGCCTTTAAAAATGCACATCTTGGGTAAAAATTTGGGTTCATTTACAGTTGTGCTATCAGGGTATTTCCAGCCAATTTGTTTTTTGAAACTCAATTTGAACAAATCAGAAAACTCAAAGTTTTGTCACCAATGAGTGGAAAACTCAATTTACTTAATACAAAAATATTACAAATACAAAATCTTTCTAAAACTCAGTTTTCAGATATTTCTCGTAGTCGTTACCGCAAAAAAAAAATGGCGAGAAAAAACCCTGACCATATCAGCCACAAGAGATGAACTCACTCTTTTTGAAGTTCAAGGTATTTCCTTCTTCTTTCATCCTGGCTGTGCTTATCGCTTTTCTTTTTATAGTCGGCAAATCTCGGATGCTGAGCAGCTGTGCTGTTTGGTTCGTAGGTCACTTGAAAGTTTGTGGCAAGGGCTGCTGTCAAGTCTTCCATCTTTACCACACTAAAATGAGGTGGAAAAGAAAAGCATTTCTCATTGTTTTATATAACTGGTATTAGATTGCGGTTTACACCATTCTTGGCGGGGAGTGGTTGGCATAAATGAATTGGCTATAAAAACATTCTAAACAAAGTGAAATGGTCATCTCAAACCTGTCAATGCCATTTTCATTATTCTTTGACCAAAAACTTGAAAGGTACTAAACCCGAGGGTATGTTTTGTACTGTAGGTCTATTTAGCCTTAGTCTGAGGGTGCTCACACGTTGGAATTTGCATTACAAATGACACAGTCACCAGCAATGCTCAAATTCCACATCTGAGTCCTACGCTCTACTCAGCCGTGCCGTGATACACTCTACGCTCGCGAAACAAGCCAAACATGGGGCTATTTAACTGTTAGAAAACCAACCACTCTAAACATATGTGACAACATCACATTTTTTATCTCATCAGAACTAAATTCAACGCGAATTTACAACTTGAACCAGGTATCCCCCAATTGATAGCCGCTGGAAATGTGTCCATTATCATTGCGTCCAAGGTTTTCAGGGAGTAGTTTTATCACAGATTTAGGCTCATTGTCATTGTGTCCAAGGTTTTCAGCGAGTAGTTTTATCACAGATTTAGGCTCATGTGATGCATGTTTCTTGGGCGTACAAGGCCGGTTTAACAGTCAGACCGCATCGTTGATTGGCAGAGTATAGGTCAGGTCTCAGATGTGCAATATGAGCGGCAACCGCATTATTTATATTGCAAATTCAAAAGTCTGAGTAGCCCCAGACTAATTTAGTCTACATCAGAGGCGAGTTTCCCTGTTTGCTTGGTACCGGGTATGTGAGGAGTCTCAAAATCTTATTTAGTGACCTGTGAACTGCATGAATTCCATCTCTAATTCAACTAAACAAAATAGCAACAGCATCAAAGAGGGTTGGCCCTGTGCTTGCTACACGGCCTATAGTGATAGTGGTCGTGATGCCGTGTCCTTAAAATCGCACATGTAGCCGTGTCAGTGTATCAATACAATAAAGAGATACATAGACAGTACCTTAAAGACTGACAGTTCTTTCGGAAACATAGGCTTTCAGCTGTGTGTAACAGGCTTCGTGTGGCACGTGTGAGGAAGGCTGTTATATACAGCTGAAAGCTTATGTTTCCGAAAGAACCAGTCATTCTTTAAAGTGTTGTTGTTGTAATTCTACACAACAGATTCCTGTCGTCCACTTCGAAAGCCAGGCTATGAAATACTTAGTAACAGCCATATTATCCCTTTTATCTATATTGTATGCCTACAACGTTGCTCTGCACACCTTTTGAACCGCTGGAAAGAATATTCAACTTGTATCTAAGGGCATAACGGCGTAGCATTATTATTCACGGACGCATGGTGTGTTGTTGATGTACGACAAACGTTTGATAGATAAATGGAGATACCAAAAGATGTGCGCACGGACCTTATATAAAAACGAAAACGGACTTCCATGAACTCATGTGACGTAGGGCCCATGTTCACAACACCAACTACTAACACACGTAATTAAACGACAACTCATCTTCCGCGGCCTACCCTGAGATTAAGATTTAGACGTTCATCTCAGATCTATCCTATCAGTGTCAGAGGGGGGTATGATTTTGTGCGACAAATTGTAGGC
This sequence comes from Acanthopleura granulata, assembly GCA_016165875.1. NCBI lineage: Eukaryota > Metazoa > Mollusca > Polyplacophora > Chitonida > Chitonidae > Acanthopleura > Acanthopleura granulata. The sequence goes on from JABBOT010000008.1 coordinate 20,617,393, forward strand.
CTGTATGGTCAAAAGATCAAGAGTTATATTTTATGTAGCAGTGCATAAGAAGGACGAGTATTAATTTAAACAGACTAGAATACTATATACTAGATGTGTATCTGTGTACGCGTAACCTACGTAGGCGACCAGTTAGCTGTGCTATCCAGAAAGTCGTTGTATGTCTACAGACTTGATACGTGTGTAGATGCGCAGTATCTAAACTTACATGACTGTGGAAGACGTCGATTAGCCTGATGGCTAGTGTCTTTTAGGCCTATGTAGTGTTCATTTGAGGCAGCACTGTGTAAATGCGCCCATGTCGGGACAGGCCTGCTGCAAGAGATATCGTCGTGATAGGACCTAATCAATGTTGAAGGTGACAGTAAAATCGCAAAGAAATCATAGAAACAAAATGAAGCCAATCTAGACAGCATGGTTTTAGATAACACGTTAACTGCGGATTGTCACACCACGCACTTTGAGATTTGGATTAGGCCTAATTTGAAAACTAGGCAACAGTTAAGGATAAACAGAATCATCGTCGTTTTTCGAGTTATATATAACTGGTAGACCTTGCATTAAAGAACAGACCACATTTATTTATTTTATTTATTTATTTATTTATTTGATTGGTGTTTTACGCCGTACTCAAGAATCCTTCACTTATACGACGGCAGCCAGCATTATGGTAGGAGGAAACCGGGCAGCCCCCGGGGGGAAACCCAACATTATTGTTGAACAATTGTTGATCTTTCTTATTATACAGTGATTTAAATGGAAATATAGATTGAGGTGCTACGGTGGACTTTTTGGACTATACTGAACATGCTGGAACACAGTGACATCGCGGATTCATTTGGCTGCTAAACATGTTGTAACTCTTACATATCCACATTAAATAGAATACAGGTGTTGCAGACCTAATACATTTATATTCATGTGGAGCGTACACATATAGCAAACAGAAGATGTTTAGAAGTTAAAAAAACAAAAACAAAAATGCCCACCATAGCACCGTAACAAAATTATGAAGATCATAGTTTGGAATAAGCACGAAATGGCCTCCTAGATGATACGTACTTTGTTCAGATGTGGTCTGTTCATTTAAGTTACATGCAGTTGGAAACCACTTGTCCAGAAGTGTGACATAGGCCTGCATACATGTATGTAATGACATATGGAAAAGTTTGTCAGTTGCTCCGGGCACTATGGGTCAGTTGCCCTCCGCACGACCGCCAACTGGCTTCTCGTCTCTCTCTCGCTCAGTGACGTGTGTCGGCTGTTTCTTGTCCACCCTTCTGGCCGGCCTTCTCAACCCCAGAAAGCTTGATTCTGGACAGATCATTGACTGTACATTCGTCGTCGTGGTTCTTCTGGCATTCCCTCGCGTGCCCATCCTTCATATGACAGTCGTGGCCGTTGAAAGATGCGTGACTATTATGTACCCTCTTCGACACTTCATTATGCTGTCCCGCCGCAATCTCATACCCGTGGTCATCCTTTGTTGGGTAGCACCTGTGCTGGGATTTACGATTTCGGCAACGTTTTGGCACAAAATCCAGACAAACGCGGAAAACACTACCAACTTGGTCTGTTCCTTGGATCTCTGTTCTGTGCTAGATTTCCTATCAGCCGGCGTTGTTGTGTTTTAAAGCTTATCCATCGTGTTTTCGGCCTACGTGAGGATTTTTCGTGTTGCCATCAAGCAGATAGGGCGAGTGACAGGCCAGACCATGACGACAACGTCGGAAACTGGCCATCGAGCTAAGGTTACACTAGCCAAGTTAAGGTGGCGTTTCTGATATTCATTACGGCAGGAGTCTTCACCATCTCTTACCTATCCCTCAGCATTATTCTCTCTACGTTCTGTACGGAAACGGGAAAAACTGGGGATTACAAAATCCAAAAGGTGTTCAGCTTTCTAGCCTACCTGAATTCCGGTCTGAAACCGTTATCTGTTGTCTGGGCAATAGACCCATTCGTCAAGGCTTCGTAACCTGCTGCTCGGACTGGAAAGGGCGAACCTTCTCTCGCGGAACAAGATGAGTTCTGGTGGCAACGGTTAATAATCAAGAATGCATGTTAACTATAAATGTTAATCACCAGAGTTCATAAGATCAAAGTATTTAGACATTATGGGTCATATTCGTTAAATCCATATCGAGAAGATTGTCAGTGTACATGTACAGTACCTTTGGCCGCGACATCTCGAAACAAAGGTGTCTGCATAATTTTTGTAGGAATTGATCATTACATTTTGAACAAAATAAGGATGTTCTTGTTCAACTTGTCAGACGGCATACGATGTCATGACTGAAGCTTAGATACAGTTAAGATACATTGTGAATAATATTTCGTGATTTACAGGTCCTGTTTATTTCACCACGAATCTGTAGACGTGGAACAATAATTTTACCACTGTGACGTCACGTTTATCGACGAATGAGAGGTTTCCAGTGACGTATCTCATTTGTGACGTCGACCCTCTGTTTTCAGTCGGGAATAAGAGGGGTGAAAAATTTACCACAAAAGTGAAACACAACCTTTTAAGCAGCGACAGCGGTGAGCACAGAATTTTTGTTCAGAAGGCTCCTCAGACTTGGTGAAATTGCTGTACACTTGCAATGTAAGATAATTCTTCTGCACCGATGGGGTGTTTAATTTGAAGAAAATATTTCCAGAAGGCGAAGAACTGTGACGTGCCCTATATTATGACGTCGGAGGAGGAAATGTACGTGACATGACGTTGATTGTGACGTAACAAACAAGTCCGACAGAGTGGCATCAAGATTTTGTGTGAGCACAGTTGTTTAGAAATCAATGATAATCGAGGTAAGTTTTTCGTACAAAACGCCTCTTTCATTCCAACATATGACAGTAAAATTAAGCCGCCTTAATCTTGTTTCACCCCTTGATGAAATCGTATGAAGGAAGATGTATCTGGTAATATTTTAAAGTGTTGAGATATGTGACAATGTTAAATCGCTGTTTTAAACTTCCAGATAACTGTACCAGAGAATGGACATTGATGAATATTCGCCTTGCGAATGGGGAACGGATATAGGTATGTAAGGTGATATTTAAAACCGGGAATGGCCTTATTATGCACCACCCCCAGAAAAAATATTAATCTTTAAATGAAACTTTAATTGAAGTCTTTATTTTGGGCACAGCTTACGGAAAATAAAACTAAGATTCTCCCCAGTCGTAGCACGGTGACGCTGCTGGAATCGACTTAGTAATCAGGATTTGCTTATTTAAATGCGATCATTAAAGAGATCGATCCCTTTGTATAACCGTTTATAGAGGCCTGTATATACCTTTTTTGTGGTTTCTGGGCATGTGCTATGAGCAACACAACTCTAGCTATAAGGCATTTTTGAGAGCGCAAAACTCCATACTCAGCTACACGTACAAATTCGTGGACTGTACATCTGTGGACCGAGAGAAATTCAGTCGTTTAAGACGACTAGGCCTCGATCAGAAAGATTTGATTCTAACTTAGCCTTAAGTATAAATCAGTTTTTTGCGGGTAAGATTGTGACTCATGTTAAAATGTTTTACTTCAGTACTGTAGAAGTTGTCCTAGACCTTTAAATTAGGATAAGTTCAAATTTATGGTCAGTATTAACACGCTTTACACCACTAGTTGACACTAAGTTTGACTGTAAGACAGCTTCGTGATCCAGATCAACACCAAAATATAATTAGAACAGATCATCACCAAGATATAATAAGAATAGATCAACACTAAAATGTAATAAAAATAATCTACATCAAAATGTAATAAGAACAGATCAACACCAAAGTGTAATAAAAATAAATAAACACCAAATGTAATAAGAGCAGATCAACACCAAAATGTAATAAAAATATAATCAGGTCCTTAACTAAGGATGTCTCATGCTGGAATCCAACTCTCGCTGTTTTGGCTAAGGTTTCAAGTCGGGAGGGTTTGGAAATTACCTACCCAAGTTTGCTCGTTCACTCCAAGCACTCCGATGTCCTTGACCTATATAAGGACTTGCTTATGATGCTTTAGTTAAGACAAAACACTGTTGTCTATTATAACACGACAATATGTGAAATATGTAAATACTTATATACCTTGATTATTCTTTAGATTATACAAAGGTCATTCACCTGTTCATCCAGGTTCCGCTTGTGACGTTGTCTTGGTCTCTGAATGTAGCCTGGCAGGAGGGCTCTTCCACGTGGTTAGCGGACACAGGAGCCTCTGGGAAGACATAGATAACCACCTATGCCCTGAAGAGAGACATACAGAGGACACTTTTTTCAGAAAGGTTCTAGAACCATTTCTAGTGCGCTGTCAGACTCCCAGAGAACAGTCAGTGTCTCGATACCTCTCCATGAATACAAGACAGCCAGGAAACTCCAATATCACAGAGACGATCTTGCCCCCTCGGCAGAAAGTGGCTGGGGACTCGAACCACCCTGGGGAAAAAACTGCTGCCAGGGACAGTAAACCCGATCCGGCAAAAACCCCAGTTCCGTCAGCCACCAACAGGCCAAAGAATCCTGGTAAGAAAATCTGTACATTCAGTCTGGAATGTAATTATTCTTAACCGTGATAAAACAGCTGTATAAATTCATCTGTGTGTTTGTCGGTCAGTCCGTCCGTGAAAACTTTGACATTTTGTCACATGACATGGTGCATTAACTTAAAGTAAGTGACGAAGCCGATAACAAAGTGAAAAATCACCTGAATATGGACAATACTGGGATCATTGAAAGGAAACCTAAAGGATTTCTGCATCGTAGAGCGCCTTTTGGAAGTTTTGCACAACGCTTTCGCTCCTCATTTCAGCGTGTTCCTCCACTTCTCGTAACAGGAAAAATCTATCATAAAATTTTATCCATTACGATGTAGGAAGGGGTTTGGGTGAAGGGTGGTGAAGACTTTATCCGTGATATGAATGACATCTTTTCTACATTTAGTCCGGATGTGATACAAGAAAAGTTAATTTTAATTGTTGTACTATGAGTGTAACAACTGATCCACCATTGTTTTGAAAGGACTTGAGGACACGCTATAATATGTAATGTTCTTTATCATTCTTTTCCAGGCAAGACCGGCAAAGTTGACAGACCAAGGTTCTTCCACCATGGCGATAACTCGGTATCTGCACCCTATACCGTGTCCTCCAGTTTTCAGCATCGCCAGACAGCGCCAAAAATGCCCTACTTCCGAGAGGTCGTCTTCACACAGCTCTCCAAGGGGGCAGTTTCCACTAAGGAAATGCACCTAACGAAGGACATGGGGCAAAAGCAGATGAAGGACATGAGGCAAAAGCAGATGAAGGGCATGGGGCAAGAGCAGTTGAAGGAAATCGGGCAAGAGCAGCTGGAAAAGGACATGGGGCAAACGCTGTGGAATAAGGACATACAGGAAGAGAAAATGAAGAAGGACGTGCAGGAAGAAGCGCTGAAGAAGGACATGCGGGAAGAAGAACTGAAGAACGGCATGCCAAAAGAGCAGGCCAAGACGGATGCCAAGGAGATCGTGTCTGGGTTCGGAACTGAGAAAATGGCAGCGAAACCTGCTCTGAAAACTCAAAGTGCCAAAAGAAGACAACAAACAATTATGAAACCTCGCATGTCCAGAGTCACCAAGCTTATGCTTGTGGATAACGTAGGTTCACAAAACACGAAAAATCATCGTGACACATGCATGAACAATACTAATAAATTTGAGAAGAAATCCAAAGTATTCGGTCGTCTTGGAGCCACTCTTCGAGGACTGCGACAGAGTCTCCGCTCCGTGTTCAGAGCGTGTTTTTCTATTCGTGATGACGGGAAGGACATAGCCTAAACTCAGTCTATTAGGGAGGTGTAGGATAACTTTATCTGTGATATAAAAAAAGACAGCGTCGGGAGAAACATTTCCCCCAAAATAACATGGTATCCCACACTGACTTATTATTCATACACACTGTGTACATGTTATAATATATCCCCAAAATTTGTTATTTATTCTATTTGGTTAACAATAAAAAGATCAAAATCATATTAAATCTTTGTTGTCCATCTCATTTAGTAAAATATATTTATACCAGGAGATTCTCTGCTAAGGAAATATCAACTATTAGCTGACCAGCATAAAAAATAAGCATTGGTTTTTCTCGATTTGCATTTCGGACACAACGAATACTGGTAAAATATCACATCTGACAGGGAAGATTCCACAAAGCCATTTCTGACTTTAGTCAAAATTTAAAACGTCACAGTGGTTAGTTTTTGAAATTTTTCTGAGGATAATATTGATGATGAAGTCAAAATTGTAATTTCCAGAGCCCAAAAATTAGCTCTAAAATCGAATTTGAAATTTTTACTTAAAGGAAAAGACCCCGAAAAAATTAAGTTATGGTTAGTAAAAAGACCATTAAAAACTGTATATAAAAATACATTCTCTGATTTTTTCAGAATTATTTTCACTTTTTATTCACGAATGAATGTTCAACACATTGGGGGCAGACACAGGTAGACCTATGTGCACAATCTATACAAGATTACTACTTATCACCGATGGGTTGAAGAAAACTGAATTTTCTAAGGCAGTTTTAATATAAATATTTACTTTGATTAAATATATTACAACGACGCAGATATAACCCGCACTATCACTGTAAGGTTGCAGGAATTGGAGGTGAAATCCGGACAGGGATTTCAGAGGTCATGTTCACCAACACTGTCAGGATTTGACTGCTGTTCATAACGACCAGACATTTTTCATTTACAAGACAGTGGATGGAAGAAATCGGGATGTTCGGATTAAACCAGCGACATCTGCCGTCTTACTGACAAGCTTTTCAACGAAAAATTTACATATTCAAACGCCATCTTGGTGGAAAACAAGTACCGTTGGCAGAAAGGCGATACTCTGTATTTTCTGAGTTAGATCAAACAACCACACCATCATGGACGTATGAGTAAAATACAATGCCTGTGTCCTACACCATCTTTATTTAGTATTATAAGACATTTCAGAACTACACCCCGAGGCTCACCCATGCATGACAGGCGTATCAAACCGAGAATGAGTCATCCTGCACAGATATTTATAGTCCATTCACTGTGGTATTGGGTATATATAATTATGATTCCTAAGTCTAGACAAAACTGGACAGGCTTTATATCAAAACATGATATCGACAAAATACCAGTATGCTTTACACTGATGAATGAGATACTCCTTGCCAGAGTCATGTTAGAATCTCAATTATTTCTGCACAATATATAGCACACGTCTTTTCTGTAGATTTTGTCAATATCTAGGAAAACCTTTCATTTGGTACTACAAACTACAAATTTGATAAGGATGGTCATTAAGAGTTCCTCGTTCGGAAAAGCCCACAAGACACCTGTATTTTCATGTGTCAGACCGTCTATGGCTTCTTAAATGAGTATACATTTAGGGTTCAGTATACTGAACCAAACTTTGAATGGCCACTCTCAGATTCGTTTTAATATTAAAAATCTCTACATTGGCAACCATCCTTAAAATGCCCCAATTTTAAGATTTTTATCTGGCTAAAGTTTTCTTTTTTTCAACTATGGAATCCTTCAGTATCCATGCCAAATTTCTTGCTTTATTACCAAGTGAACAGTCGCTTTAATAATCTGTTGGACTAGTATGTAGATTTATCCCCTTCTACGCAGGGGCGCTTATTTTGTATGCACGATTTGACTATATCGAATTCCGTTTGTGACATCCTCCTGAACTCGTAGCTTTCTTTCACGTTGTAGGCTGGCCTAGGAACCTCTGGCATGACACAGGTTATTACTTATGGCCTGGACACAGACTAACACTCAGGAACCTTTTGTCGAAAAGGTCGCCGGACAATTTCCGTGACGCTGCCAAACTCCCATGTATAGAGCAATCTCTCCTGATATTTGTCTATGAACTTCAGGAAGCCGGGAATGGCTGTAACCACCGGGGCGACTTATTGACTTCGTCGGACTGTGATCAGAGAATGTACTTCACAGAGGAGACGCAGAAGTTTCCCCCAAAGAAACTTAATACCAGAAAGATTAAATCCAAACTGGCAAAACCCCTCGCCCGTCGACCAATGGGTGAACAAAGACTTTTACCTTAGGTAATAGAATCTACATATTCGGAGGAATTCAATCTTTTCGTTAAAAATCTTTGTAACATTAGATTTTTTTTAGAAAACAAGACAAGTAAACCCAGAAAATACTATGTTGCTGTAGTCTATATGTGTGAAACTTCGTTTAAATCATTAATGTATTTGTTACAGTTGAGTCATCCACCTTATCCTATAGTATATATAACATACAATAATTTCTGAATGCTTCGCAGGTAACGTAAAGCAATGAACCAAATTTCTTCCGCCTTGGGGTTCATACTCTACATCAGTGACTCAAGTTCTCGTCACGGTCAAAAATCACTAATGATGTTCTTTTCCCAGGTCGTCTCAAACCAGCGATCCAAACTGGCAGCTGTCGTGAAAGAAGAAAAGCTGAAGGAGAACATGCGGGAAAAGATCCGGTCACGACTGATGGACACAGAGATGATGTCTGGATTCACAAAATACGGCCTGTGTTATGACCTCGGCAAACAGAGCTCAAGACGCAACACAGCTCATCCCAACTGGTTGTACGGAGTTGGTCCTAATGTACGATTAGCATGCGACTTTAAACACGGGCGGCTTGCACGTAACGTGTTAAGTGGAGTTGCGTCTTCAGCTTTCAAGTATGCACAGCCGAAGTGATACAGGGAAAAACGCAATGCAACCATCCGCTGCGACAACCAGAAATGCCACATATTCAGGGCCACAAACAACAAAAACAATTCACAATCCCATGCAAAAGCTCGTCAAAGTTAAGTCGATGGTTGGCGTTGAAGGAAGTATTAAGAATCTGCAAAAGGAGGAAACTCGGCTGGATGTGATCAATATTACAGCAAACGGCCAAAAGAAACCCAAAGGATTGTGCTGGAGCGTTCTCTGTGTTTACAGCCTGTTCCTCCGGTTCTCATGACAGAAAAGGCCTAGTGCAAGCCCAGGAGAAGTATTTCCCCATAATGAAAACATTTACGACATGACAGATTGTTTAATTTCGTAAGAAATAAAGACGTATTTTAAATACATGCACGTTAGACGTGTGAGAGTATCTTTAATTATCAAAAATATTCTGTATACCGGCAGCCCTTGTGCTAAGAGGACATCAAGGACTGTGAATTACACTAGAATGTACTAAACTGACACCAAAGTTGCCAAGGTGGAGGAAAAAAAAACCCGGGAGCAAGGATAACCACTGCCATTCTCCATAGATTTGATACAAGGAACACCACATGTGTAACTAGCGTTTTAGCGTTTTGACTTGGAATCTAGCAAAAGGTGAGAAGATAATTTCAAATGTTTTCATATTAAAATCCAACTCCTCGTACCTTCATTTTCAAAAGTACTACGGCAATGTTAATTTAATTCTAGCCACAAAAATGATTTTCATTAGTGGTAAACATTTAAGGATAATAATGAAACCAAGTGATAGCCCTATACATGTAGCTACCATATAATACATCTGACAAATCTAAGCTATGATGTAAAGTAAACAAATACATCTAGAATCCAAAGCATTTCACCCTTTGTATCTAAACATTCCTTTTAGTGAACTTCTTAAAAAATACTTATTTATTTATTTATTTATTTGCTTGGTGTTTTACGCCGTACACAAGAATATTTCACTGATACCAAGGCGGCTAGCATTATGGTGGGAAGAAACCGGGCAGAGCTCGGGGAAAACCACGACCATCCGCAGGCTGCTAGCAGACCTTCCCACGTACGACCGAAGAGGAAGCCAGTATGAGCTGGACTTGAACTCACAGCGACCGCATTGGTGGGAGGCTTCAGGTCATTGCCTTAAAAAATACATTTTGTTCTTACAATGCAGGGTATAAATGACTGAAATGAACTGAAACACTGAATCATGTATCGTTTTGTGTGAACTGCTCGTGGTTGCCAAAGGTGAAAATCAAGGCTGCAAATAATGTAAAAATTGTTAACAGACATAACACCAACCAACATACTGGCCTTAAAAATACACCCAAGTATTACAAGATACTGTACGAGGTGTATTACATGTGTAGAAAATACATAGTTGCAGTATTTTATAATGACAAGCAGAAAATGAATTAAAAGAAATGCATCAATATGGTAATATAAAATTCTACTTGTTGCTGACATGATTAGCTAACAGCCTTCAGCTCGATATCAAAAACAAGCGTGCTGTTTGGAGGAATGGGTCCCTGTCGCTGGTTGCCATAGCTGCAAGAGAAAACAAAACTGTTCAGCACAAGTAGTAGTAACATCGAAAGAAACTGAAGAAAAGATGTCTTATTCTCTAGCACACAACTTTAGTTAACTTCGGAAATTATCTTTACAAATATACATACATGCACATACAGAGCTGACAGCTGTATGCAATGTTTGAAAGACAGTAGGCATTGCACAACTGCGATAGAAAACTCCAGGTTACGATTCCTTTAGAGTCTATACCGGAGATTTTGGGGAAAAAAAAATCTTTTTCACTATTTAAACTTTCCCCCACTAAGAATAGCTCAAATGACCGAACTTCATAAAGTATAGCATTCATATCTGTCCTGTTGACAGCGTTAAAACGATTCAGAATCTAAAGCTTGAAAAACTTGTGAAGCAGCCTGATTTTGAACCGTAACACAAGCATAGACCAGGCTGATGTTTGTCAAAGGTAATTATTTGTTGTTCAAATTTTTGCTAAATATTTCTTTTGAGTCTTTTCTCTAATAAGAAAATGAAGCTGACACTGGTAAGGAATATTCCCTGGGTTAGATTTATATACGATAAATAAACACAGGATATTAAATAAATAACACTTATGGTGTGACTAGAGTGTCTTCATCAGGGACCAAGAGTGTATCTAATAGTGAAGCCCTACCCTTGATTAGCCGGCACTGTCAGACGTCTCTTTCCTCCAACCTTCATTCCTACAGGGACCAACAATAGGCAATGATATATTTATTAATTTTACTGGTGTTTTAGACGGTACTCAAGTATATTTCACTCGTATGACGGCGACCATCATTATAGTGTCAGGAAACCGGACAGCGCTTGGGAGAAACTGGACATAGCCCGGGAGAAACCATCAACCATCCGCAGGTTGCTGGCAGACCCAGCAGACAATGACAGCACACAAGTTTACACAGGGTATTTACTTATTACCTTTGACTCTAGAATATTTGACTACTACAAAGATGGCGAGTTTTATGTGTAAAGTAAACCAGGCAATAGGTTGGGTAGAGCTCAAAAATGGTTGAATAGGTTATCTACACAAGTGACTCAAACATAATATATGCACCTATTTTAAAAATTGAGAACTGTTAGTATTGGCCGTAAGATCAGGATGCCCTCTTTGACTTCAGTTTGACCAGAGACTCATCGTTGTCATGAAGATGCAGGGTGGAGGACAATTCTTTGTACTCAACTGAAAGTTCTTCAGACAAGCCCCAATTTTAGTGCAGTAAATGGTTTTGAAGTTGAGATTAAGTCTCACTTAAGTCTAAGACGGTTTCATGATCCTGGGGCCAGTTGGGCTCCGTTTTCACCATACCAGGAAAAACTCCGTACCTTTGGTTGAAAATTTCTTGCTGACACGAAAATACTTTCATTTGTCCATTGTTTTCAGTGGAAAAAATTCAATTAATTTCATGTCAGTTTCAAACATTTGAAAACAGCCCCATGTATCTTACCTGTGACCCCACTGTCCCAACCCTTGATGACTTCGTGTTTGCCCAGCTTGAAGCGGAACGGTTTGCCGGACGTACATGAATCAAACTGCTTTCCAGACGACAATTTTCCAGAGTAATACACATGAACCTGTGAACGAAATCAGGATATGGTCCTACAAGTTAAGAGCCCATTCCAGCTCTGTTACTGTTTGGAGATGACCAATAGCTAAGAGTTCTCTACAGATATGAGTTCAATCCTGAATCAAGTCCTACCACAGATCTTGGTGACACTGACCTTTTTCTTTGATGCTCAGCCTGCATCAATCAACTGAAGTAAAACTGGTCAATAATGTTGCAAGTGACCTTAAACCACAAGCAGATTACAATCAAAAGAAAAAGAAGAATTGTTACTATCCCCAAACCTTGTAAATCATTACATAGCCTTCCTCATTAACACCCCCCTCCCCCCCACCCCCCGCAAAAAAAAAATCAACACAAAAATCAAACTTACCCAATTTTATTAAAGTGGCCTCAACCTTGCATCTAGCAAAAACAATGTGTTAGGCTAACAGGCATTAAAACATTGATTAGCGGATTTATTATACCCCCAGAGTATCCCACCCTCCCCAGATTCACCATTTTGCCAGGCCTAGCCTCTGGGCCGTGCCCAACCTTGACCTCCTCCACTACAGTGCCCCCTGCCACTACTTTCTTCTGTGGACTTGTCTTCTCCTGGCCTTTAGTTTTCCCGACACCCTCTTCTGGGCCGTTCTACAGACAGAGATCAAATATGGTTAATGTACATAAATGTGTCAATTATTTCCTACCATGACAACATGCAGTCCTACCACTTACAAGACCCTTTGTTCATTATCTAGAAGACCTGAAAGATAGTTAATTTAAAGAAAGTGTTTATTCATTTAGTTTAAAATGTAGTTGAATTGTGTCCTAGAATATTTTCAAGACTATTTCACCCTTAAAATGGCGGTCAGGTTTTACAGTTTGGATGGCAGAGAAATCTGCCACATTTTACAGGATACAAATGTACTGGCCCCAGGATCACACAGCCATCAATATTTAGGCTTACCTTGCGATACTATTCCTGGACACTGATTTTTACTTACATGTAAATATTAATTTTTCCTTTTTATCATGCAGGTTAAAGACAATTCTCAGTATTAAACTAAAAATCTTTATTTGAATTGAAATAATAATTATCATTTTTACCATGAAGGTCTGAGACAATCCTTGGTATTCATATAAAAATTTCTCAGCTAACTCACAATTTTAGCACACTTAAAAGTTTTGAAAGTGAACACCAAGTCTGACTTGAGTCTAAGACAGCTATGTGCTAAAGCCAAGCCAAATAAAGCTGGATTTGAAAAGCTGAATCCTTTATCTGACTGTCACTGAAATACATTTCCGGGCTGAGGAAACAGGAATGCTAAAGGTCTTGTTTATTTGACAATGGCCCACACGGACACTTACACTTTAAAGGTGAACTGTCTCGATTCTACTTTTCACTTAGTGTACAATTAGTGTACCAGTGATATAAAATATGATGCAAAGAAAAAAAGTACATCCGATGAGTATTTTTACTTGTAGAAAACAAAAATATATTTAACACCAAAAATTCTGAGAAGAAAATTGTACATCACTTGTCTGCCCTTGAATGGCACTAGAGTGCCAGACATGCGTGCCATAATTGTAGCATTTCCATTTTTGAGGCGCAACGTTCACTAGTTTATATGCAGGATAAAAAAAATATGCCTCCTCAAAATGGTTAGAGCATAATATAGAGTGCCTCTTCGGTTCAAAATGGTCACGTTATGTGACAATCATTCATTTTCATTTTGCATGAAGGAATCCGATGGGATGGCATGAAAACTAATCCATCGTAATTCGGCGTGTGATTAGCACATTTGATTGCTCCACAGAACGGCACACTGCCACCATGACATCGTACATTTGGGAGGCATCAGGGCAGGTAAGTGTTTAGAGAATACAAAATTTCATGAAACTCAGCCTATCCGTCTTGAAAAAAATATATTTTTAAAAACATCTAGCAATTTTTATCCTTTCGATCAATTTGGCTTCATGTTTCAGATACCTTTAGGATATACTGTGCCAATTTTAAGCAAAAAAATTCAAGTGTTTAAAAACACGAAATACAACAGATTAAAGTGTACAGCCAAGAAAGAAGACTTCTACGTCACATAGGTTGATACACTAGGGCACAAAACCCTTAAAGTAGTTTTACAGCAATAGAGGAAACCAGCAGCTATAATCACTCTTTTTAGCAGATTTGAATTCCTTACAGCTGATTGCCCTTCTTCTGCCTTCTTCTTTTTCTTCTTCTTCTTCTTTTTCTTTCCCTCTGTTGTGTCACCTGTTTCAGGCTTGTTGTCAGTCAAAGGTGTTTTGGGTACAGGTGTCTGAAACATGCAATAGATTCAAGCGTGAAACCAGCGACAGAACAGCACATGATTCAGTGTACTGCAAGTGCATGCATACTATACATTTAATGAACCAGTAGTGAACAATGTTATAAATGTGTGATAAAAATAGTTGATAGTCAAACAGTACATCTATCTGAGAGCCACATAACAAACATCAAAATTGGACCATACTTTAATACAGCAGTTATTAGAGAGAAACCAAAGAACAATCAGAATCAACAAAATCATTAAATTCAGAAAAACTTTAACAAGTATTGGTTGGACTGGTTTTCAATCTTAAAATGCCGTTTCACAAAAAGAACCTGGTTTAGCAAAATTAGACAATATTTGGAGGAATTACTCCCTAGAAACTTAAAGGTGACATACGCTGAATTGACAAACAGATCAAAATCAAGATCTGTATATCTTTGCTAAAGCTTTCTAGGATATTTATTATACTTGACTGTTGCTTAATGCCAAGAATTTTTCACCTAGAGTAATACAGGGTGTCCCAGAAGTTGTGCACAATCCTGGTTTTCGAAAAAAAACAAAACACCTTCATTGATTCCAAAAACACTGTTACTGACAATAATCATAACAAATGCTCAAATTGAGCTCTTGTTATGATTATTATCAATAACAGTGTTTTTTATATTAAAAAAGGTGTTTTTGAAATCAAGAAAAGCGTTTCTGAAATCAAGAAAGGCGTTGTTGAAATCAAGCAAGGTGTTTTCTTTTTTTTTAAAAACCAGGATGATGCAGGACTTCTGGACACACTGTACAATAAAGTATGGGTGGAAATAATCTTGAGTGCCCAGGACAAACCACTGACCTTTGGCAAGATTTTAAAGAACTTTGCAGTGTGCGACAAAGTATGCACAACTATGAACGTGGTGGAAGGCAAGTGATCCTCAACGACTGTTATACTGTATGAACAGCCAAGCAACGACCTCTTATCACCAAGTTTTTATGAAAGTTCTGTGAGAATGGGGCAAACTACAAATCCCTGTCCAAGGCTGGGATTGTATATTTATTTCATTCATTTATTTGCTTGGCGTGACTTCTCTCAAATATGCAACTAGATGAAATTACTTATTTATCTGATTGCTGTTTTATGCCAAACTCAAGAACATTTCACTTATACGACCTGAGCCAGCATCATGGTGGAAGGAAAGCAGGCACAGCCCAGGGAGAAAACCTATGACCTTGTGTCAGGTTGCTGGCTGGAGAGGAAGCCAGTATGAGCTGGGATTGAACTCACAGTGATCTCATTGGTGAGAGGCACCTGGGTCATTGCGCTTCACTAGCACTCACTGCCTCGATCACGGAGGCCCACTACTTAATCTTAATCTTTGCTGAATATGTCCATGCACTTGAGAATGAATGATTTCAAGATGAACACGTTCCTTCCAGGGTTAACAACAAACCTTTGAGGCTGAAGCTGCAGATTTTGGAGTGCTGACTTTTGACATGTTCTTGGGGGTCTGTTTCTGTTTGTCTGGATTTGAGACCTTATTGGACTTTTGTTTGGCCGAAGAGGGAGTTTTTCTTTCTTTCTCTTCCTCATCGTCTTCCTCTTCATCTTCATCATCGTCATCATCATCATCTTCCTTCCACCCAAGTGGGATTATTTCATCTGTTACATTCAAAGCAAGTCACTTGAACCAGCCCTACACTATTCTACAAGTTCCAGAGGGATCAGATAAACAGTACTGGAAATTATCAGACACAATAGCATGTTTGCTGCATGTCTTACATTAAAGTCACATACTGGACATACCTGTATCTTCCCACCAGCCTTGAAAATGCAAATGGCAAGCCTACAAATAGGTGCCTGACATTTTTGAAAACACCTCTTTGGTTGAAATGATATGACCAAGTTGTTCATGTTATATGTACTAGGCAAAGTCGCTGTAACACTTTCACCAAACTGACGTTTTTCAAATATTTCATGCACCTATTTGCAGTCTTGACATGGCATATATATCTTTCCAATAGTCTTTGTAAGCTTTGAATCCTTAAGTTTTTACATTGTACTCAACAGTTATATGATGACATGGAGTCCTTAGATTGTTTATGTATATACTGTGTCTTTCTGTTGCAGGATAAGTCGCCACAGGAACATCATGTCGAGGATACCAGACATGACACCCCACACAGTCTCATTACACTGACACCGGGCCGACCAGTCCTGTTTCCTTGCTCTAACCTCTCAGTGCTGAGTGCCAAGCGAGACAGCAGCAAGTACCATTCTTAAAGTCTTTGGTACGACCTGATCTCTGATTGATCCCAGATCTCCCAACATTGTGGCAGACACTTTCCACTGAGATGGTTTCTTTATTCTCAATATACCATATTTCTCGCATTGGTATATTTTCGTGCATTCTTAATATATGATATATCTTGCTTGGGTACATTTTCTTTATTCTAATTCAATATAAAAAAAACGCGCTCTTTCTATTTATCCCTGCATATGTAACATCCAGAAACAAGGCTATGTAAAAGGAGAAGGCCTATGTAAAAGGAGAAGGGCAATGTAAATAGGAGAAGGGAAATGTAAAAAGGAGAAGGGCAATGTAAAAGGAGAAGGCAATGTAAATGGAGAAGGGCAATGTAAATGGCGAAGGACAATGTATAAGGGGAAGGGCAATATAAATGGAGAAGGGCAATGTAAATGGCAAAGGGCAATGTAAATGGAGAAGGACAATGCATAAGGAAAAGGGCAATGTAAAATGCAGCTCATTTTCTTGTGCATCCTCAAATGGATGACCGCTGATGAAAAGTCTTGTAAGCCACCATTTCAGGACACTAGAGAGTGTAGTCAAGACTAGAATGACTAGTCCATTACCTTCTTCATCATCATCTTCTGAATCCTCATCTGAATCTTCAAGTGCTTCGTCATCGACATACTGAAACCAAAGTCACATGCATCTCACTCTCACTATCACTTGAACCTTTGACTCCTTCTTGTTTTCAAGGAACATCAATCTGTATCACATTCAAAAGATTAGGACTATGGCAAACATCACCATCACTTGCACCTACGTAAAAAATATTAAATATGCAGAGATATGAAATAGATGTATGTAGTGTAAAACGCAAATTTCTTCATTTGCACACGTTTTTCAATCCAATACTATTGGTTAAAATCAAAAAACTGTAGAAAGAGAAACAATATTAGGTTAAGTGTATCTAACCAAACACATTAAAAAAAAATTAGCATTTTTTATCATTTTAAAAAAATTTATCATTTTTAATCACTGAAAAAAAATTAGCATTTGAAAAAAAATTAAAATTTTTTTAATTGTCTTTTTTTTTCTTTTTGTTTTTTTACCCTTGGCTTAATTTGAGCTCTAAATATGGGTATAAAACATTTACGGCCTGAATGTGATTTTGATATTGGGATGGGTTTTGACAAAAGCACATTTCCCTGAAAACAGAAATGACGAGACAAGTCTGATCTGTTTTATTGTTGTTATTAAACTGCCTTACACTTGGGTCCTCGCTGTCATCGCTGCTGTCTTCATCTGTGTCATCCACAAGCAGCTGACTCTTCTTCTTTTTCACAGGCACAGCATCATAAGCACTGGCTAGTTTTCGCTTAATATCTGCTCCAAACAAACATCCACCATGTCCATTACAAACTTTTTGGAACGTATGTTTATCTGACTGGAGTTTAACCAAGTACTTTAATTGATATTAAAAAATTGAGGCCTGGCTCATCAGATGAACACTGAACTATGTTAAAAACACTTTCCTTTATTTTTTTCCTTTTTTTATGTTTATTTACTTCTTTCATTGATATTTTACGCTGTACTCTCGCATATTTCACTAATAAGACAGTGGACAGCATTATGGTGGGAGGAAACCGGGTAGAGCCCAGGGAAACTAATAACAATCCACAGGTTGTTGGCAGACCTTCCCGCATATGGCCGGAGGTCACTTTTTACATTTAAGTAAGTTAAATACAATCAAATGTTTACATTCCATGTTGGGTTTTATGAACCATATCAATGTAGTCAATGTTTATGTATGTAAATACACCCTTTAGTGTTGGGATACCTCATATTTATATCTAACAGTACAAGATTACTAAAATGAAGTTCTAAAAATAAAGGAAAAAAACTGTGACCTCAGAACACCTTGCCATTAGCAGTGTGGTCTAAAATGGCCACCTTACAATTCGGCATTTAACTGCATTTAATATTGAGAGCAACAAATAAATTAATTGCCAACAGTAAACATATCAAACATCTTTCTTTACCAATTGCTTAACAATATCCTCAGGAGTTTTTCACTTCATGTAAGCCTTCAAACTTTTCAATCATTAATGCAGTTTTTAGAGGCTAGAAAATACATACAGATATTGTAAGAATTAAGCCCAAAATGATTTGTTTGTGTCACCACAGGAATAAGCTTCATAAATCTATGAGAATTATTTCTCTAGACCCTACATTTCTCCAAGAAAATTTTGAAATATTGTTTTCAGAGGTGGTTGAAAAGGCTGCAGAATTAGGGTATTCGATGCCAGTTAAGTTCATCGGTCAAACAAAACACACGAGTAATAATATTTCCTATTTATAATGACAAAGAAACTACTGGTTTTCATTGATAAAAAAGTTTTAACCATCTACAGTAACAGGTTATGTTCCATTTTCTGTCCCAGATGGTCAACCAGTTATATCACCCTATTCAGACCATGCCATCTTGAACAGGTTCTTACACCTGTAAAATTGGGCAGACATCCACAGTGTTAGAAGATGAAGTAAAAAACGCTTGACCATACCTCTTGCTTTGACCTTTGCAGAAGATGGAGGTGTTACCAGTTCTGGAGCTTCTGAAATATCAATAATTACACATCTGTCTTCATTCAAGGCTTATAATGATATCATGAGGCATTTTCTGAACTGCTTGTTCATTTTATAATAATATTGACTTGTCACGTATAGAAAATCTTGATGCTGAACACAATCACAAGCAATTCTATTTCTTATTTGTAGAAGACAAAGAAGTCTTTACACAGGTGAAATAGGTACATTTACAAGTATATGACAAACCTTCCAACATAAAGATGTGAAAGGTTGACAAAGAGCATGATCTAAACCTGCCACTTCATTGGTCAAGAGTTAATGAACTGGCAAATGCTTCTAAATTACAAATTAAACAGCTCTGCTCAAGCATATTTTTTTCTTCTTTTTGTTTGAAACTAGGCTAGTTTATGATTATGTTATTGATGTATAGTTACACAGAAACGTGCAAATTTGCAATAACGAAGGCGTCCCTCATATGGGATTTTGTCCTTTGGCGCTTGGGCCCCTTGTTTATATGTATATATATTTATATATCCAAATTTATATAGTTTTTGATATTTTATGTTGTACTCAAGTAATTTCCCTTATGACAGTGGCCAGTGTTATGTCGGGACCAAACAAGGCATGCAGAGCCCATCAGAAGCCCACAACCACAACCAGGCTGCTGCCAGACCTTCCCATCCCTCATTTATAAAGTGAACAGCGCATTTGAAAAAAAAAAACAAGAAGTCAAACATTAAACTGACCACCTGACAGACAGACTTAATGACTGGCACGAATTGCAGCTTAGATTCTGCTATAAAACATCTTTATTTATTTATTTATTTGATTGGTGTTTTACACCGTACTCAAGAATATTTCACTTATACGATGGCAGGAAACCGGGCAGAGCCCAAGGGAAACCCACGACCATCCGCAGATTGCTGGCAGACCTTCCCACGTATGGCTGGAGAGGAAGCCAGCAGGAGCTGGACTAGAACTCACAGCGACTGCATAGGTGGGAGGCTTCGGTCATTGCACTGCGTTAGTGCGCTAACCAACTGAGCCACAGAGGCCCCTATAAAACATCTGTTGAAACATATATCATATAAACTGCTTTGATACCTTCATCTGAGGAGTCATAATCTGAGGAGTCCATGGATTGTGGGTAATCCATCTGTTCTTCCTCATCCTCCATCAAATACCCAGTCAAATGAATGATTCCTGAAACCAAACAAGACAGCAAATTTGCACAATGAATGAAGAGATGCATGTATGTTTTTGGAGCCAATTCTTGATTTTTATTATATTCATTTATTTCATTGTTGTTTAATGGCAAACTCAAGAATTTTTCAAGCGTACACTGGTGGTTACTTTAACAGGTGAAGGAAACCGGAGTGCCTGGCAAAAACCACTGACCTCTGGCAAGTTACTTGTACTGATGAACCTGAAAGCAGTGCGTACCATATCAGTGGCAGAAAGGCAGTTTACACCCACATGAGCATACACCCATCTCAACCACTTATTGTCAACAAGGCCCCACAAGCAGTGAGAGCAAGAGAATCTACAAATTCCCTGTCCTAGGTCAGATTTGAACCTGTGACTCTCGTGTTATAGTGATTGAGAGGCAAGAGTCTTCAACCACTAAACCCTCGTTTGCCTTCAATTCCAGATTTTACCAGCCCTATCTTTTTTTTTGGCTTGTCTAGAAATGATACATGGAAATGAAGCAGAACTCAGTATTTCAGTGAAAATCTTGAGAAAATTTTTTATTAGATTCGTAGAATGTTTTCCATACATTCTCTCTTAGTGTGAAGAATGTTATGCCAGTTGTCAGTGTGATGAATAATGTTCCCTTACATGTAAGCGTACACTGGTTCTATTGAATGAAAACTGTAAGCCACATTTATGTTAACTTTACAACACCCATTTAGTTAGTGAGTTATCGGACTGGTGTTGTATGCTGTACTCAAGAACATTTCACTTGTACACCGACATCCATCATTAAGGTGAGAGGAAACCAGGAAGATCCCTGAGGCCATCCACAGCTGCCATAAAGAAATTACGGCACCCAATGCAGATATATGATATAACACACAAAAACTTAAGCTGTGTTAAAAATGCCCTTCATGTACCAGCAACCTGATTTAGCTTACTTAGTTTTTGGAAAATTCCTGGTACACACCAAGAAGTCCTTTATAGTCTCTAGTGAAGCCATCCTTAAAAAAAATGTTTGTTGATTGTAACCCAACCCTATGTGAAAAAATAGGGTCGGTTTTTAGGCAATTCTTTGTCTTTTCTTATGGCTCTTGAAAACAATAGGGATTTTAAGGAAATCAACATGGAGAGAAAAAAAACAAACAATCCATTATTTATTAACTATTATTATTATTAACCAAATTATTAAGAACTTTTCAGTGAGATGAGTTCCAACCTGATCCTGTCAAGAAGAATGCCACTTCCTCTCCCTCTGTGAGGTTCAGGTCAAGAGGCTGTTGGTAAATGTTTTGGGTGTCCAGGGTACACAACAGAAACTCCGCTTTTTCATGCTGTATCATCAGCGACACACATCCTACAACAGCACATGAGACAATCAAATCATCTGCCATCGTTATTAATATGCCACTCTCTTACTGCAACGCTGTTGTTGGGTTGGCAAATCTGCCTAACGGGTTTTAAGAGAAGCCTATCGTATTGCAGCTCGTCAGCTAGCTGATTGCTCTGTCACTTATATAATGCAGGAAAAGACAGAGTGTCACGCTGGATGTAAACTGTGAACCATATCAGCAATAATATCATGATTTTATTTAATAAATTACATGATAACCAAGGTATTGACTGCAAGAAATTAACAAAATCTACCGTTTTCCGTTACTGAAACTTGTGAAAGTTTGTACAGATGTGTGTAGTAACTGTTTGCAGAAAAATCTGGGGGACATATTTATGACAGTGTTATACATTTCTGAGCCTGCTAATACTGGATCTCATGTTGAAGTGAAGTGTTTCACATTTATTTGATGGGTGTTTTATGCCGTGCTCAAAAATATTTCACTTACACCATGGCGCTCAGCATTACGGTGGGAGGAAACTTGCCAAAGCCCTTGAGGAAACCCACGACCTTCCGCAGGTCGCTGGCAGACCTACCCACATACATGTACAATCTGAAAGGAAGCCAGCGTGAGCTGGATTTGAACTCACAGTGATGACACTGGTCTGAGACACTGAAGTGTGTTATCATGATGGGGAGGTGTATTATGTGTGTTTGTACCACATCACAGTGACAGAATTTGACTGTTCAAATGTACTTTAATGCTGTCTCACTTACAGTACAGCACACGTAGAGTTCAGACTTATTGACTGATTGACTGTAGTGTGAGGGCTTAAATGACTGTTTGACTTTCTACATGACCCTCCTTACAAAACTGCTTGTTGAGGGTAACACAGCCCTATCACAAAAAATATGAACGGTCAGTGGCAAAATATTTTTTTTATTCTTCCTAATGAAATAGAAAAGAAAATATTAGAAAGACATTAACAGGGTGAGAAAAATAGAAAAAGAAATTTCAGCTAAAGCCCAATAAAAACTTAACAGTAGAGTCCTTTATTGGAGGATCAGTCGAGTTACCTGTAACAAACATATTTTCACTGATTTAACTTAATTTAATTTAACAGTTAACTCCATCTTACCTTTAGCTGAGCTGGGTTCCAAGGCGGCCATGGAGATATGGAAGGAACTCTCCACAGTCTGGCTGTATCGCTTTCCCCCATCTATAGTCACACCTGAAACATTGGAAAGGTACGAGGTCTGCAAATGGTCATCTTCTAAACATGTCTGTGCAAACAGATTACCCAACAATCGGTGTGTCTCTGAGAATGCAGATATTTGTTGACTGGATTGATCTTTTATGCTATACTTCAGAATATTTCACTTATACAACAGTGGGCAGCATTATGGTGGGAGGAAACTAGGCAGAGCTCGAGGGAAACCCATGACCATCAATCCACAGGTTCCTGACAGATATGTCAAAAATTTTTTTGTACACCTTTATGTTCAGCTCTGTGGTCCTGTAATCTGTCTGTGTATGGAAAAGCTAATATGACATTACAGTTCTGCTTTAGGGCCAGAGAAAACCCACTGAAGACACACATTATCAATATGGTCCATAAAACCCACCATAAAATGATTTTATTGTATTTAATTTGGTAAACAAAATCAGAAAAAAATCAGCGAAGTTATTTTCAGGTACAGCTTTTACTTCTCTTTTTATTCACCATGACTTACTTAATGTCTGGTCTTTCTCTTTAAGCATTATACCACTAACCTGCACTATGGTATAACAGAAACCTTGAAAGTTTAAACGGTAATGAAAATCATTTCATAAATCTTTTGAAGCCCATCCTGATGGACTGATTTTTTCAAAATCTGCATTGTAACTTCATCATTTCCATCCCTGCCTCTCAAAAAAGAAAAGAAAAGAACAAAAACAAAAAAACAAATTGCTTCAAATTTCCGTACATGCCACATCAATAGAACTAATCTCAATGCAGTTTTGGCTGGTGCACCCAAACTAATATGCAAGTTCTATTTTAGTGTAATTCAGAGTGGAATTATGAGGAAGTTTGCCCTACAGAATACAATAAAAATATCACTCTTTTCAGCATGCCTTCCATACCAGAACTCAATTTCAAATACCTAACTCAATTTCAAAAACCTCACTTGACTTGAATTCGACACGGCCATCATCGGTGAGAGTAGTCAATTGTGTGGGCAGCATTTGTGATTTAACACAAAAATGACAGAGAAATGAGCAATGGATTTATATACTTGATTAATGTTTTATGGGGTATGCATTAAACTTTCATTTATGCGGTCAGCATTATGTTGGGAGGAAACCAGGCTGGAAAATGCATCAATGTCCCCAGGTTGCTGGCACACCTTCTGATGTCTACACGCCCAGGACATGAGCTCACAGCGACTGCGATTATGCTGTACTAGCACACAGACCACTTAGCCATGGACATGCCCCATGAGCACATCAGGTGAATTCAATTGTTATGAGAGGAGGAGATGGGTGTTAGAAATCCATGACGTTTTCTGCAAAGCTGGGATGGACACAGTACGTCTCTGTGCTGCTGTAACATAATAGAGAAGGTTCAACTCATTCAAGAATCTCCCTTTCACAATAAACATCTGAGATGCCGGTCAGCAACCAACAAAGGCAATTTCAACTTAACGTTATCTTTACTATGGCTTCCAGTGACCCACAAACGTCCATCTGAAATCTGTCAGCACTTACAGGTGAAATATCCCAGATATCCAAATTTCTTGTCCATGAGAGCGGAGTTTTAACTTGTTCCCTACATCAACACGTTATGGCACATTCTGTTGGTTTGAAAGTGCAAGTTTATCCCAATTTCCGATCGTTGGTGACATTATGGGAATGTTACTTACCTCAGAAATGGTTGTTTTTAAGTCTTTCTTTCCATGTGGATCAGTGTTGCGTATTTTAGCAGTCAACTGAAGTTTGCACTTTTTGGTGTAAGCGGTTGAAGATGGCCTATGTTGTTCCAGTTTGTGAACAGCTGTTGCCATTCAAATTTGGTGCAAGGTTTTTCAGTGAGTGAAAAAACATGCGAATCTGCCGAAATCTCCATATTTGGGATTTACACACGTGGAGACTAGCACAGGTAAGCCTCACTTCTTTCACTTGTTTTGCCAAAATGGCTGGCTTGCACATTTACTGGGAAAGAGGAAATTTTGTGACGCTTAGCCCAAATTTATGGCACAATAATGAAGTTCTAAGAGTGAAATAAGCTCTGCATTACATGTATAAGGTAAGTGACCTAATGTACACATTCAGTTTATGTTTTTTAAATTTTTATGATTTTTATTTTAGTACCTGAAAGCCCTATCTTTACAACTCTAGTGCTGAACATCTGAAAAGCCGGTCAACAACAAACAGCCATCACTCACTTGCCTATTACTGCTATGATTACATGCACAGATTGGAAAATCTGGCGGTCAAAATGCCAGTGTGTCACACTCATTCAGTTTTCAATCACAACCCATATTAACATGCACATGTAGGCTACGAACCAGACAACGTGGTGACAAATCCACGTGTGTTGTTGTTGCAAAACGGCCTGGTGCGCGTACTTCAAATAGCATTTTCACATTTAATCTCACACGTACCACACATTTCTAAACCATTTCAAACTGATGCTGATACACTCATGTGGATACGGGACATAATTCTTACCCCAAAACATGTTTTTCACTTCTTTTAACACAACCATTTAAATCACCGGCGTCATCACTGAACCCAGCTGTGCCGTAAAGTGGATTGTCATGGTTGCTGTTTGTCGTAAAATGTAAGCACGTGTTTCAAGCCTTGTTGCGAGTTTGCCATCAACGTCCCGTGTAGTCAACGACGCATACATACCGAATTTGATCGATATTTTACTCGTATGCCATGAACCCATTTATACTGTCATCACCAGCTCCCAACAGACAGCTTTAAACACACGCATACCTAACTTGCAACATTTAATTGGTGTCCCACGCCGTGCGTCTGAAGAATATTTCTGGACGGCAGCCAGCAGTATGGCGGGAGAAAACCGGACAGAGCCATGAAGAAACAGAGGATCAGCCACAGGTTGAGTTGCACACCTCCTGACTTACCACGGGGAGGAAACTCGTATGATAAATTTGAGTCAAAAATATAGCGTTACAGATTTGAATGATTCCATTGCGCAACAGGCATTGCTTAAAATAATAGACAACAAAAAATACAATCAAAGTTGTTTCAGAAGAGTGGTCCATACAGACCTGAACGGGCATTGGCACTTTTCTATGACATGCTTGGTAACTGTATAAATCACCTTTTAATCTGGAGTTCTCACGAGGCGATAGGATACGCCATTTTAGAGAATCCAGAACACGATGTCGCGTCATCCGTACCCTCTACTCTTCAGAATTAGGGTCGAGACACTCTTTTGTGTGCAACGTACTGTCCCATTTTGTATTAGGCCTACAATCGAAGCCAAGCATTGTGGCCTCCAGGTTGTGACATTGGGGAATAAACCCAGATGTATTCCGCTACCAATATCTCGTTGAAAATGGCTTTAAAGTACAACACAGTTATCTCCTAATCACAAGGAAAACTGCTGATTTAACACTTCTTATATATGGCAAAATCGTGAACTAATTGCTGCTGTCGTCAGAAACAGATGTCTTCTCGGTTGGTGGAAATATATCGCCCTTGACTGGTTAAATTTGAGAGGCGGCCCGTTCGATTTCTCTACCTGGGCGTTTTTGCTTACTTTGAACTGCAATATCTCGGTTATCATACCTCACAAAACTTAAAAGTGACGTTCTTTGAACTATGAATAGGATTCTTTATCGATACATATATACATTTGGTCTAGTGTTGTCTTTTCTTTTAAGGTTTCTCTCAGCCACTGGTTCGATTATAGGCCTACAGGCCTAATCGTGAAATGGGCCTGGCTGTTTCAGTTGTGTTTATTTCCCTTGTCAACGCAAATCGTTTTGAAGTGTATAAACTTAGGCCTTACTTACAAGTGATCACGTAATTAAAATCCTTAGTGCGCTAGCGCGGGGCAAAGGGCCAGGGCACTCCGAATCTCGCCAGTGAGGTCGCTGTGCCTTCAAGTTCGGAATATGCATGCATGTTGGCTTCCTTTCCGCTCTTACATGTAATTGGGAAGGTCTGCCATTAACCTGCAACATGGCCATGGGTTTGACCAGGGCATTGTCAGTTATCCTCCCACGGCGGCGTAAAACACCAAGCAAGCGAATAAATAAACATGCAAGAAGGCTTATCATTATTTCAGCATGCAGTTGGACTGATTTGTTAAAACAGCAATCAAATGAATATTAAGACAATTGTTCAGATTAGGGTTGTCTTGGCAAGTTAACCTGCGCGCAAAAGGTAGCCGAAATAGTTGAAAAACAATCTTGCGTATACTAAAGCTAAAGTAGTGCTTGAAAAAAAGCTATATATAGCCCTCAACTTCATGCATCAAAGACAAGGCAAAATGTATATATATCTAAAAACACTTCTAATTATGTATATTGTCATTCGTTTAATTTTTCCTGACGCAATGAACGTATTGCGAAACAATGGAAATTAAAATGAAGTGTTGTGTATACCGGTTTATAAAACACGGACGAGTGATGGCTGAGATTACTTACAGTAGATGACAGTTTTTTCTGATAAATGCTTTAGGCTTTATATTTCAAACATAGAACACATCGAACGCAAACCGGTATATGACTATAGCGTAAAGCCACAATCATTCCTCATGACTTGTTTAAGTGGCATTTAGAAGTTGGGATGGAAGTACACTGGAACATGTCTTTCTTATGGATATACAACTTCTTGGTTTATTATCATTCCTCAGTTTAAATGTACGTATCCATGGAGGCTATACCGTGTCCTTCCCATGTTCCTGAACGAACACACCTCGTGTAGGGGTTTGTCAACGTTGTGGCGGAAGAGGTACAGGACAGGGAGCTTCCGTGCCCCAGTGGTTAGCGGGCTAGCACTGTACAATGACTCAGGAGCCCCTCACCTATGCGTTTCCAGTGAGGTCAAGTACAGTTCACGCTGGCTTCCTCTTCAACCGTAGGTGCATAGGAAGGCCGACCAGCAGTCGCGGTCGTGGGTTTCCTCCTGGCTATCCCCGGTTTCTTCCTACCACAACCCCGGCTGACGTCGAATGGCTAAATACCCCAATCTATAGTATGCCTCTATATACATGTATTAGACGACTCAGTATTGCTGCAATACTGCCGATGTAGCCTAAAACCGTAATCATTCATTCACTTTAGCAGTCAACACACAACATGTACATGTATCCGTCAACATGTCTTATATATGCGTAATAAAGCTATTTAAAGACTATTTATATCCTTTTCAATGTACTTGAATGAACAGAGATCACCAAGCAACGAGGCAGTATTTATAGGTATGTTTTACATTCATCATCTCGTTGACAATCCAGGTATGAGAAGCTGCCTAGGAGACAGTATACCGATGGGGCTAATAAACCAAGAGTCTCAGAGGTTAAAAGTCACATTAGAAGCCAGAATCAAGTTCTTTAAAATTTTTAATACATTGAATTTTATTTGCTGGAGCAATATATGTATTTATGTATTCTTAAACATGTTATAAAATGGTCTGTAAAGTTAAACATCGCGAATTGTATAAAATTATATATAAGGATATTTAAACATTAATCACTCTATCTTTTGAATCAATGATCTGATGACTGCAATACGCTGAGAAACAACCCTGGAAATGGAAATTCTTTCACGCTGTAGAGTTTGTCTTCCCTATGTCAGTTGTCACAGTATGTGCAGAACTCATAATTATAACGTATAAAGAATTATAATTAATTTCTGGAAACCAATCAAGGGATTAAATATCGCCCTTTGTATATGTGAAACATAATCCAACTAGCGTAAGGGAGGCCTCCGTGGTCGAAGGATTAACGCGCTAACGCAGCCCAATGACACAGCAGCTTCTCACCAAAGCGGTCGCTGCGAGGTCAAGTCTTCATGCTGGCTTCCTCTCCAGTCTCACGTGGGAAGGCCTTTCAGCAACTTGAAGATGGACATGGGTTTCCGCTGGGCTCTACCTGGTGTTCTCCCACCACAATGCTGACCAACATCTTATATATAAGTGAAATATTCTTGAGTATTTATCTGTTTATTTGATTGATGTTTTACGCCGTTTTCGATAATATTCACTTATACGACGACGGCCATCATTATGGTGGGAGGATGCCGGGGAAACCCACGGCCATATGCAGGTTGCTGGCGGACTTTCCACGTACAGCCGCAGAGAAAGCCAGCATGAGATGGACTTAAACTCATATGTAGTGACCACACTGGTGAAAGGGACCTAGGTCATTACGCCGCGCTGGCGCTCTAATTCACTCGGCCACGGAAGCACCCTAGTCTTGAGTACGGGGTCAAACAAAATAAATAAATGAACTATTCGCACAATTGCAGTCGATTGTTAGGCTGTCCATTCGCAACGAAGTGGTTGTAATGCACATTGTCATTGCATGCCGATATGACGTAAAGCCAGAAAAATGCATTCATTTACAGAAGTCAACATGCATCTACAACAACACACATGCGTGCTTCTTGACGTGCATTTGCCCTTCATTTGTGAACATTAAGGTATGCCCACATCAACGAGGCTGTGTTTATAATTGATTAGGACATTCATTATCTCGTTGACTATGTCCATGCACGCACACATATATATCCCGCGTTGATTCTACACAGGGTCTATAAATCAGAGGTTCCAGAAATCTAAGTAACATTAGAAGTCAAGGTCCTTTGTTTATGCTTCAAAACAAAACGGAAGCCCAAAATTCTCTAATGGAAAGGAATTAAGCTTAAGGGCTTATAAACCTCAATGAACAAGAGGTCCATTACAGTGAAACTTTGATTTATAACCGGATATGACCAGGGCTGCTAGCAGCTTAATTAAGCTGAGTTACACGGTCTAAATTATCCCCATCGCTGTCGGATCTTCGGCACTTTCACCAGGTTAATGTTTGGGCCGCTCACATGCAGCTGGAGGGATGCAATGAGTAGCCTACTGTGCCGACTTGGTCGATACTGAACCATCCATGAAGATTAAGATGCTGAGACATCTGTCTTCATATATTTGGTTTGTTCTCAAAGATGCATATATATTCATATTTACTCATTGTGATATGCCAAAGATTAAACCTATCCAATTAACGCTTCTTTTATGTACACATATTTGTATATATACGGTACACATATATATGAATATATAACTTTATTGTTCATATAAGCAGAAAATAACATCTTACGGACTTACGGAAGCAAATTTCTCCAAACGATTTACATCAAATAGTAATGAATCGATAGGGTTCTGGCTTTTGTTTAGTTAACATGGCTAGCGGCTTCCGTAATTGCATCCTTCATCTTCAAGCTTAGTGATGGACTTGGCCATTCCACTGATTATGATGATAAATTGCTAAATCGGTAAATCCCTTCAAAACAAAAAGTCTGTGTATGATAAGTCCATTCTGATTCTGAACTCTAGTGAGAAGGTTTTGTTGAAAACAATCCTTGTCATTGTTTGCAGTACGTTAGAAAACAAACAGGAACAGATCTTCGATATTCTTACCGTTAGCCTTTCGGTGTGGCTCAACCCGATCACACCTATCCATGGTGTGAACAAAATATCTTATTTGTTTATTTATTTATTTATTCATTTATTTATTTATTCATTTATTTATTTATGTTTTGTTGTTTTACGCAGCACTCAAGAATATTCCACTTCTACGACGGCAGCCAGCATTATGGTGGGTGCATGCATGGAAACCGGGCAGAGCCCTGGCGAAATCCACGCTCATCCGCAGATTGCTGGCGGTCCTTCCCACGTACGGCCCGGAGAAGAAGCCAGTATGAGCTGGACTTGAGCTCACAGCGACCGTGTTGGTGACAGGCTTCTGTGTCATTACGCTGCGCTAGCGCGCTAACCACCTCCGCCACGGAGGACACCCAACAAGCCATCTTGAGAACCATTCCGGCGATCGGTTTGAAACTTTGTTTCGTCTAGATAAGATGTTTAGGACAGCTCTTTGGCTCATCTATGCCTATTACGGTATGATACAGCTTCAATGTACATTCCATTCTCATAATTTGTTAGAAGAAAGTTTTTGAAGGCATTTGAGAATGATTCCCGCCGTGCAGCCTTCTGATTATTTAAGTTATCCAAGTTTTATGTTCTCATAGGAGAAAATTGTTGGAGATCGAGCATCAGGGTGCTCTGCCAATCACAATGGCTATCCTGTCAGCCATCTATATTATAACTGACGTCACGTGACCAGCCTTGAATGACGAACGATGTTCGATATCCAATAGTTACAAATTTCGATATTATATATCTAGAAAGGAGGCCAACACTCTCAAACACCGAGCAATTCTGCGTTATTCCTCAAACTTAAATGTCAAGCTACCCAAGTCTCAGCTGGATACCTAGGCATACTGGTCGATAATGAAATCCCTACTAGGATGGAAAGCAAAATCCCCTATTCCTCCCCTTGA
Organism: Acanthopleura granulata; assembly: GCA_016165875.1. Taxonomy (NCBI): domain Eukaryota; kingdom Metazoa; phylum Mollusca; class Polyplacophora; order Chitonida; family Chitonidae; genus Acanthopleura; species Acanthopleura granulata. Next base: position 20,648,473 of record JABBOT010000008.1, read on the forward strand.
TGCTAACGGTAAAAACGTTACAAATGATATCGAAAAGGCGAATGGATACTGTACATTTTTCGCATCTCATTCTGCCCTTCACCAGATAGTACTTGTCCTACCACCTTTATATACGTTACTGATGGTTGGGCTTCAGCTGTATTCAGATTTGTGAAAATGAAATTAGACATTTCCTCAAAATTTTAATTATATGAAAGGCATCAGGTACTGATGGTAGATAAAATTTCATGCTAACATACTGTTGATTGTATTGCATCTTCTGTAACAAGTCTGTTCAATTATTCATTACAGTCAGATGTGTTTTCAACAGCATGGAAGCTATCACAAATTTGTTCTGTGTTCAAAAAAGGGGATAGATATTTCTAATTATCGACCAGTGTTCCCCTTCAACCTTCTCTTTCTAAAGTCTTGGAAAGGTCGTTTATAAACGTCGTTATGAGTATTGCATGAGAAATAAGCTTCTCGCACCAAATATAACTCTGGATTTAAACACAGCGATTCGACTATATGCTAGTTAACGAAAATTGTACATGACATTTACAAATGTCTTGACAGTGGAAGTGTTTAGTATTTCTAGATGCCAGTAAGACCTTTGATAAACTTTGGTGTGACGGTCTTCTATTCAAGTTAGAGCAAATGGGTATTGAGGGTCCACTACTTACATGGTTTAAAGTTTACTTATGTGACAGGAAAATTATATTTTGTATTAACGGTGATGAATCGGAAACTTACCCAATTCATACCGGTGTTCCAAAGGGCTCTGTATTGAGCCCTCGTCTGTTTTTAATTTTAGTCAATGATATTAATACGAATATTGAATGTGATATTAACATATTCGCAGATGATACATCTTTATCTGAAGCTATTGTTGATTTAGCAAGTTCCAAGACTAAAATTAATAGCGTTCAATTTTGGTCGATTGTCAAATTGGGCTAGCCAGTTGTTTGTGACATTTACTGCTGCGAAAACAGTCTATCTTCTTATATCTGTGAAAAAAAACCCCACACATCCAAAGATGTATTTTGATGGCGTAGAGATGAAGAACGTTCAGGCTCATAAACATATCGGAATTATTCTGCAGCACGATGGCAAATGCAATGAACATATAAGATCCATAGTTAAGAAAAGTAATATGAATATGGGGATATTTTATTTGATAAATACAGTATGACACTATATCCAACTTAATAAAATGCGTCCAACGCCAAGCAGCATAGTAAACGAACTGAAATGGGAACCCTTGTACAGTGGGCGTAGATCTTACCGCATTTTGCTCTTCCATAAAATCATCAATGGACTGTCTCCTCCATATTGGAAGACCTTAGTTACCCAAAGATATAACACTGAAGGAGCTGCTTACAATCCTAGAAACACGGATCAACTTCGATTGTTTAACTGCCGAATTCAGATATTTTCCTCGTCCTTATATCGTAAGACAACCAAAGAATGGAATCAATTACCTTCTCACATCCAAAATTCCTCTTCGAATACAGTTAAGAGCTTTCTGTACACTCAAAACACTAACAACTTTAAATCCGTGTATAATTCATTTGATACGTTTGCCTCTATTGTGCTCTTCAGAATGAGAATGTCGCTGAGCTCTCTTCACGGGGACTAATTTAAATACAACATTATTAATGACCAGTCCTGCAATAAAAGCAGCCATATATGTGAAAATACATATCATTATTTCCTGGAAAGCCCCGCTTATGCTACCTGTTCAAATATGTAATCAGTATTATATCACCCGGAGTTTATCCTTCATGATACCTGCCGGGCTGCTCTAAGCATATCTATAATATTCTTTTATATGGATCATCAGAAGTTAGCGTTGATGATTTGATTTGATAAAATTAATTTTAACTTCTGTACATAATTTTGTAAGTCAATATAATAGATTCAGCAACTCAGCCCATTTATTCTAAGACAATGTCAACTCTTTTAAGATTATTTTTGATTTCATTGTGATGTTAATTTTGTTTCCCTCTAGCTTACTCTCTAAAGTCATGTACATGTTGTTTTATCTATTGCATTAATTTGTGTTTATATGTTGGATTGCTTGTTGAGGGGATTGCCTATAGTGGCCATTAGGCTGTGGGAAATCCACTTAAAACAAATAAAAAATTAAATTAATTGAAGATTTGTTAATCTCCTGAACCCGTTATGTCGAAAACTAATCTATGTGGGCCTAGGTGTATTTAGGTTTCCAAACTGGTCATGCGTGTAAGAAGATGCAGATTTCCACGAGATCCAATATGGTTTTTTTATCGGCCATCTTTGCATGCATGGCATCATCTAGTTTCTGCATTTGATGACCATTCATTGCACGGAGAAGATTTCAGTCCAAATATATATATATATTATTTGATTATTTGATTGGTGTTTTACGCCGTACTCAAGAATATTTCACTTATCCGACGGCAGCCAGCATTATGGTGGGAGGAAACCGGGCACAGCCCGGGGGAAGCCCACGAACATCAGCAGGTTGCTGGCAGACCTTCCCACTTACCAAATATATACAGTGAATCACTGAGCCCATGCACCAATTAATTATTATTAGTTGACTGAACATACGATATTAACTTGAAATTTCACGCTATATCATGCAAGCAATTCGTCACACTCATCCTCAGATCCCTTTCTCGCCCGTGCATGATTTGAAATAAGTAAAATACTTTCAATTCAAACTAATGCTTTGGTACCATGAATCTGTAGTTTTGCACCATACCACATGCATGTGCATATCTACATGTAGATGCTGCATGCTTGTGCATAGCTTAACATTTGTCTTCAGCTAGATACTGACATCTGACAGTTGAATGTATTGTCTGATCGACATCTGGCAGCCTTACATGTTTAGTCAATTTACAGTATGCATCATTGACGATAGGTATTTGTCTCCCTAACGTGCGAATTAAAGTTCGGCCATTTCATATAACGGGGAGCTATATAATACATCCGCCCTGAGTAATTCGGGTATAAAGTGCATTTATGTGTAGTCTTTTGTTCATTCGTGCCATTGCTATGACGTTTTGTGGACACGCAGGTAACGTGTGACTCATGCGCCGCAAAACAACAATGATTAATTGAGCTAGGACCCAAATCAACATGCGCTGGAAAACATCCATTGTATAGGACTGTAAGTATTCCAGGCTGACTGTTGATGCCTGTGCCTGAACTGTATGATTAAGCACGTCTATAGTGAAATCCCCAGATTTAACTCTTTGAACACGCGAAAAGTTTGCCAGAAATATGCCTCGCAATTATGCAACATTTTCACCCTTCCACAGGTGTTACACGCAGCTTTGAAATAAAGGCACTGTTGTTTTCGTGTACTTGAAAGCAGTCAGACGACATCACGACGTAAGTAAAAACTAAGAATCAGGTAAAAATGTTGCAAGTGATGTACATGTACTTCAATTGAACGCAGTGTTTAACACTCGGGCACGTATCAGATGGGATGTGTATATATGTACATATATTTGTATGTATGGAGGCCAATATAATTTGGAAACAAAGCAATTTTGTCAATATGTATTTATGAGCACGCAATCTATATGGCATGGCAACTTGAAAGGAATCAATAACTAAACGACTGTTACTGAAACACCTCCATAAATTACAGAATTTTTGTTTGGACATATTCTATTTATTTCACTGGAGTTGTACGCCGTACCTGAAACTTTAAATGTCATCTGATCACCGACGCAAACTTTATGATCAGATGAGTGAAAATAAAAGAGTATTTTTGTCAACTCAGATTTTTCTTAATCTTGGAGAGCTAATGGAAGCCTCATAAAAACACAGAAGTCTTGTTATGCAGCATACAATATGCATCTAAATGCATTTTATTAAATTCCGTGAAGTGATGACATAAGTACTCATCAGGAAAAGATATTTATTATTATAGTACTCGGTATGTATAGAAACATGAGGCTGGTAAATTCAGTTTTATTCCTAACTGATTTCAAACGACATTATCCAGACTGACAAATGACAGTTATACTTGATACAGTGTTCAACAGCGATACATTCGCACTGCATGTATTCAGTTTTGTTGACATTAGAGCAGTTTTCTGCCTTGCCAACCACCGCTGTGTACATCAACACAACAAACTGTCAGATCTCGCTTCCACTATGGTCAATGCGGTGCGAGGTTACGGGATACGACATGGCTTACCGTATTCGCACGTGAAACTAGCGCATTCATGTAAGTGAATGGCGCACCTATAGCTGATGATATAACCTGCAGGAAAAAATCCATCTACCCATAAAAGTTTTGCAGAGTAGTCTAGAGGATTTAGCTGTCTTAATGCCCAGCTGGTTGTCGCCGGACAACAGCTATGACTGGAAGCAGAGGTTTGAAAGCCATACAGCAGCCGGTCACATGCAGTGGGCAAATTAGGAAAATAGCCGACCTCCTGTGGGTTGATCTATGAATGGCTTCTTTTGACAATTTATCTGGTTTCCTGGCCATTGTCTTTGATTGCATCTTGACTTGTGTTTTTCTTTTGTTTAGCCAAATCATGGCCTTTATAACTTTTACGGTTATAAAAGCCGAGTCGGGCTTCCTTGACTCGTACATGTTGCTGTTGTTTCGCCCGTGATCCTTAATGCCGAAATGACAGAACCACTGGCTGAATATTCATACTACTCAGTGGTCTGTAGGCCTAGTTCACAGTGCAAGACCTTGATTAGAATTAATACACCCATGTAACTGGCGCAGGGCTTTGCAGAGCTTGAAAATGTTGGTTAAAAAGTGCTCCAGTCACACGTGCGAGTAAGTGACATCCCGATAGATGTATGACGCGATGAAATGCCACTAAACCTGCATCGATTACCACATTTTTGTCCTAATTCGCTTATCATTCAAAGCATTGATGCTGACATAGGCCTAAGTTCAGCTTCGTAGCCTGGCTCATTCTACGTTCGATTTCAATCTTTCGTCTGTTGAAGTAAGGCATTTTAAAACAAAACGTCGACATCCACGTTTGTTTATTGAATCAATGAGGGCACTTTGACGCCAAAATCCCGAATATTCACAAACCACCTCCATAGGCTCGCACAGTAAAGGCCGTGCACGCCCGTGTGCGCGAGGAAGACTAGCGGTTTGGCACGTAAACACGCGTTGTTGTTGTTTCCGTTTCGTTTTAGCAGCAATTTTGATAGTGTCGAAACAGGGAGGAAATTGTTTGATAATCAAAGGGGCAGGATAGCAATAGTTACTCAAAGGAGCAGGGCGCAGATTTTAAGGGGCAGGGCGCTGGGCCCCTGTAAACCGACGAAGCTCGGGGTGTGTTATCCCGAGAATTCTAAAGGCATAGGAACAAAATGACGAAGAAATATCTCGAAAATAACATCGCGCGACAGATCGTGACGGTACGAACGTGGGTGTGCAGTGACCACTTCATCGCTGCTCAGTATTAAAACTAGACCCTGTGCGTCTCTGTGGCTTGACGCAGTACTTTACTACTGGCCACAGAGACATTGCTTGGTCCACTCAGATCAAGCATATTTTTTCGCTCGAAGTCCATAGCATCTTCTTCCAGCCTCCTAACATAACAAATTCCACACACCTTTATTGTTACATATCTCTTCTAGACTCAGCAGCAAGCACTAGACCCTCACTGCGCTGGATAGGAAGAATTCAGCTCAAAACAGTAACGGCAGCGGTATTTCTCCTTTGCATTAGAGGGTATGTCGTTACAACACGGAGAAAACAATCCATCACATCGTCATTTGTTTACAGGTGTCTGTGTTCCCGTCATGGTTGGCTTGCCTGCAAACACGGCGGGCGGCCTGCGTGACAAGAGCGATCAGTGGTCACGTGGGTTTTTTTTGAACGCAACGTGTAAAATCGGTTGTACGGAATACTTGTTAGAAAGAATAATACGAAGCGAATGCACTATGTCACTAAGTCATCGTCATTGTACTATGTTTGATGACCTTTCCATCGCTTTGTACAATTGTGTAATCGTTTTGTGCCTTCGCCCACTCAAACATTCTCTCGTACTTGAAGAGGTGCATTATGATCTGTTTGTGTATTTACAAATGATTCCAATACGTCACCCATGCCTCATGCTATATCACTTTTAATATAGCACATCTGCTAAACTACACAACAGTTGTTTAACTTATGTAAATAGAGGCATTGTGGCTAAAATATACGCCCCATTAAATAGAAGTGTGTTACCATAAGTTGCAAAATCTATAAATTTTCGAACCCAGAGCGAATCAGTTTTCAGGTTTAATGTATGCTTACTGTGGAACGTCTCTTTTCATTGATCGATGATGTTTGAGCAGCGTTCTCGGAAGCGGTAAAGAAAAAAATTTACATTTTGAGCGAAGTAAAATCGATGAAATTGTTTTAGCCTTTATGGAACGTAATCTGGGTTCATACAGATCGGCAAATCACGCAGAAAATGATCCGAAATGCTTGCATGCGTGTTTTCCATGGGCATGCACTGCAGACATATACAAATATTGGGATTCTGTATGAAAAGTTTTCTCACCAGCCTTTACATTCATGATTGATGCCTAAGGGGTATTTACGGCAAATCTGTTGGTTGATATCAGGCAAATGTTATCTGTGAGATTGACCATACAGATTATTCCTTTGTGTAATGGTATATGTTAGCGTGTATCTACAACATAATCCAATCCAATGTGTAACGCGACACCGGTAATGAATTCATTTCGGTCCAACCTAAAAAGCACCCCATTGTACGTTATATTGCCAGAACAGCCAAATTCAATTTGAACATATCTGAAGTTGAAATCAATTCGTCTTGAGGACTCAAATCTCAAATCAGGCGTCAGGAGCGACCAGAGAACACACTATAGCGGGTAATATGCGTGCAGAGACAATCAATACAAACAACACAGACATTAGGCAGTTCAATACTTTCAGCAAAAATTGTTATTGCTTTTTTTTTCTAAAAAAAAAGCAGATGTTATATACATATGACATGGAAGAAAAGGTATGTTTTGGCCCAATCACTCGCAAATGCAATACGTTTTTGTTTTATGTATGAGTGCCTTTAGCCCTCAAACAATTAATATTAAAGAAGGTTGTACATAGTAGGAACGGCCCATTCTAAATGACAGGGGTGGGCAGTCTGCGTTAAACATGAAAATATATTTACATTTGCGCTGTTCGTGAACTTAGCGGTATGCATTGTGTACGGCTGAGAGGTTGTGCGGAATTCGCTCCTGCCGCGATCGTCGTATGCAGTCGGCGAACACAGCCGCGTCAGCTGAACTGAATGCAGGCACGGTGACAGACCGCATGAAGAGGGGAGCGAACTGGTTCTCAGAACGTGAGTCGGAGAGCGTCTAAGTGCCGTTAAGGTGTTAAGCTCTGACATGGTTTGAAAGAGAATCGGTTTATTCAGCAACAAAAACGCCACGCATTGCAAGAAAACACGCCTTTTCGTCTGTGGTATACATTTTTTTTTTTTGTGGGCGGATATCACGTGGTGTGAATAGCTGTCACAAACGGGCGGTGTGTTCGTGGATATAGCTCACCTATAGACTGACACCGTGCTGTGTAGGCCTACCTGACACTGACCGATATACCGGCAGATCCTAGCTCACATATGGATGGCTAGAAGTTGATGTACGTAGCCTGTGACAGCAGAAGCCAAGCTCAGCCTTCAACCAGCCACTATACTGCCGTCAGGTCGGCTAGGCACAGAATCGCCGGCCGGTGTTGGTGTGTAGTGGATATACTGCGGCGTATAAATAAGAAACTCGATATCTTTTTACCTGAACAAATTTACCACGAGCAGCCGGACGTTCAAAATGCCTGCGCCGGTGTTTAGGGGGACAGCGTTCGCTCCCAATACGGACTTGTACGCCATTGACAACGCTAACCGTGTTCTAGAGCGTCACGTATTTGACAGAAGCGAGGGCAGCTACCGCTTATCGTCCACTAAGACATTCCGGGGAAAACCACTCGCCATTACGTATATGTGCGTGAAAACGGGCTTCGATTTCGACGGGGTTGTGATCACGTTGGACACTCGGAACATTCGCTTCGTCTCCTGCCCTTACCTCGAGGTGAGACGCACGGTGTACTCTTACGGGAGATGCACGGCGATCACGGCCGTGCCCAACACTCAGTCCCTGCTGGTTGTCAACTCGGAGACCGCCTCGATTGACGTGATCAACATCTACGGCGTGCCGATGAAACGCTTCGATCTGCCAGACATACTGAACCCGGAGCCCGGACTGATGGGTCCTGCAGCTTCTGTGGCCCTCTCCACCCTCGGAGACAGGGAAGTGGTCACTGTCACATCCGACACGGGCCTGTATGTGATGACAGTGGACATTGATAAAACTAAAACGCTTATTCTCACACCAAGGTAAGTGACATAGTCAGGATTATGTGTTATTCTTTTTTGCCAGGTATTAAATCAACCGCATGGTAAAGATGTGAACAACTTATAATTGGTGGTCGCCTGCGATAAACTGTGCCCTTGTCTCGCCTCTACCTATGTTATCACACAAGGCCTTGTTCCGCTCTCCTTCATTCATAACACGAGAGAGGTGTTACATTCCTTCATGTAAAAAGATATGCCAGTATGTACACCTGTGTGTATATATATATATATATATATATATATATATATATAACCATACCCCCTGGTTATAGAACGGATCGCTATAACGCCGTGTATTATTTTACACGAGTGTGAACTGTGAAATGAGACACAATTTTCCGTGTGAAAACATTTTGTAGACTTGTCTTTGTGTATTATGTATATATGTATACTATGAGAATACATAGGGACGTGATTTTGACCATGGGGAAAGTTCATTCGCCGCACGGGTGCAAGCTATCATCGGCACTGTATGAACGTCAGCTACATGCAGTATGTGGTGTGTTTACGTCGCGTATCCCTCATTGCAACGAATACACCACAGGTCGAAGCTGCTCGTAGCCTTTCATTGCATGGCCCATAGTTGTTAAACAACAAAGGTATCAAGAATGCGCACAGCTCGCCCAGGGTAATAGGTTTACGCATGTTAAGACCTATAGGGTTCTTTATATGGTCTTTAGCATTGTATATTATATACCAACTGTTATGACGAATGCATGTGTAATAATCGCCATATGTTCTAGGATCCAGACAAGCTCGGCAAAATCGTTTATATTAGCTATCTTTATTATGACAGATGTAGAGCGGTTGACCTATATGTTTACGAACTGCAGATATTGGATACCAGGCAGTACTGGTCATCTTCAAAATAACAACGGAGATAGCATGTATATGTACATTTATATGCATGTAGCTAATGTTAAATGTTGTCGAGCAACTGAAATCGGATATAACCGCTGTTGAAAACTGCAACTGAAATAGTGTAACTGAGTTTGAAATGTGCAAACTAAAACGTATGGCTGATGTTGAAAACTGGGTCTAAAGTCGTAAAGGTGAAAGTCAAATGTAGAACTGAAATCGTATAGGTGTTGAAAGCTTTTAGGAAAAATCGTATAAAGCAAAAGTTCAAAATCATAATTGAACTCGTATATACATGATGTTAAAACCTGCAAGTGAAATCATACAACTGAAATCCAAAACCACACATGATATCGTATTATAAGTATATATACTACAGTTGATGTTGAAAGCTGCAGCTCAAATGATATGACTGCTTGAGGTTCCACATAACAGTTGGAATCGGACGGCTGATATTCACCTCGACAGCTTCTCTAATTGCTCAGTACTGGTGTCGACGAGTGTTAGTGAAAGCTGATTTCTAATCTCCAATACAAGATTTATTTATTTTATTTCATTGATGTTTTACGCCGTCGAATATTTCACTTATACGAAGGCGACCAGGATTATGATGGAAGGAAACCAGACAGAGCCCAAGGGAAACCCACGACCATCCGTAGGTTGCTGGCAGACCCTGCTACGAATGGTCCGAGCAGAAGTCAGCATTCTTGGACCGGTCTTGAACTCACAGCGACCACACTGGTGAGAGGTGTCCATTACAAGCTCCTTGATGAGAGTGGTTAGGAGCATAAGGTGTTACCGTTAAGATATTGACTGATCTGTCCAAAACAGGTGGCCGTATCGCGTATTTTCACTTGCACCTTTCTGTGTCTACACCATGTCAGTTTGATTCCCGATATTTTTATCTCGTTTTATCTAGTTATACCTGTCTACACGATCAGATAACGTCAGTTAGGTACATGGTCACCAGTGAGATCGGTAGTGTTAATTGGGCTGTACAGATATACCAGACACTGATATATCAGTGCATTCATCCATTCAGTGTCCGTATTGATTCATCATATCTTATCAAGTTCATAAAGAAGATGTTTTAAATCATGTGGTACGGGTGGAAAACCAAAAGTGGTGTATCATACGTGAATCAGTGCTGGGACTAATGATCCTGTTTCTTATTATCTTATGGATGTTTGTGTTGTGAGGCATAACCTACGCGCACAACTTCTAATCGAATTCAAATCAGCGACTCGTGTTGTTTTTTAAGCGATGATGCGGCATTCAGAGTTTATATAAGATTGTAGATGTGAAGTTGCCGCGGTTTCTTATTTTGGCATCTTTTGCTTAGCACATTAGGCAGTGAATTACGATAGTTCCCTACAAGTAGAAGTCGTAGAAGCGATAGACTTTATGTAGAATAGAGTCCATACTGAATGATTCCGTGTGGTATTATATTACCACTTATTGTAACTTCCTTAATCATCCACCGGTGAAGTGATATCAACTAAACTTGATTAACTCGATGGCTCTCTGGCTCTGGACAAACGGCGCCTTATTTGGGCTATCTAGTCATTGCTACTAATGGCCTGGGTCAGGCAATGATCAGTGCCCCCCCCCCCATGAGGGGGTGAGGATGGGGGGTGGAGAATTAAGGAGACAGATGAGAACATTTGTCAATAAGAAGCCGCAGATTTACTTCTCTGATTAATAGACTTTTAAGCAGTTCGCGTCTTTTACATCAGAACAGGACAGTTTCTTGGACTTGGTTTGCAATGCCGATTGATACAAATGATATACCGGGAATTAACCATCGTCGCTGAGCATAGGCGAGGGTCGAACCGTTAACCCAGATCCAGTCGATGAGATAAAGTACAAAACAGTGACTTCAACTCTCATCGCTGCGTGTATTAGTTATGAGAGCCTATATATAATGCCCTGGCACTATACAGTCTTGGTTCTTCTATCCAATCCCTCCCATCGCTACCGCCACCCCCGTGGTAAACTAATTAGCCATTGCACACAGCGTATGACCCGATCCAGTCACCATCGACCCGTGCTATCTGTTCGACTTCGCCAAACTCGTATTCAGCCAGCGCGTATCGCGGCTTATCGTCCCTGGACACGAAGCCAAATCGCATTATGGTATTATGTAGCTAGACTAACGCACCATATTTTTGCCTTACATGCATACCTGAGGTAACTCTACACCCACCAATAATTATCTAATTGTCTGGGGGCGTGTATCATGTTGCACAAACTCAGAAAGGGAGGGTTCTGATAGAAACGCAATCTGCCTTTGAGAAAGCAATATCCCGTGTAACGGAAAACGTGTTTTTCTGTATCGGTATGAAAAATTAATAAAGACTATAGCCAGAGGAATGCACTGGTTTCGCAGTGGTAATGCACACGGTCCTATATTGATGTAGCCTACGCATAGCGAAGACTTGGGATTCCGTATAAAGGTACAGCTGTTTTATGTGCATTGATTGGTTACCAAATGTCCAGAGTGAGAATATTTCAGTTGTGGGTAAAACCCTGTATGTAACTCTGTAGCTAAATGGATGCTCTGTCTGACAAAACGGCGTAAACCTTGGTACCATGGTACCTGTTTAGTCATATGTTTTAATTTGTTGTCTGCAGGTATCGAAGTATTATTTCAGAAATAGGCAGTGCGGTAGAGTACGCATATTTTACGCGTGTGCAAAACGCTGAACAATATGGACGGAGGGTATTACATACAAATCTTACTGATGTGGTACTCATATTGGGTGATATGTTTTTATTTGTTCGCTATGGCGAGGTTGAGCTTCGGAACAGGTGTTTCGTACTGAGATTCCAGACTTTGTATGCATGTCTACTGTGCCTCTGCACAAGGATATTATAATTATTTACACAAACATGAATGATCAAGGACACCGGGTTCACGCCCAGCCATTTTAGAGGCCACAGGATAAACAGCCTACAATATCAGGCGTCCCTTTCTCAAGGATTGAGGCCAGCTGTGATATGTGCATGTATTAGTCGACTGTATAATGCAGACCAGAATTGCATAAAACAGATATCGACCTGCGCATATAACGATAGTAACGCGTGCACCTGGGGAAGCAGGCGTGCCTAATTACCATAACAATAGCGGCGATAAGATTTTCCAACCGGGAAACTAAAAACACAATTATGCGACTACATTCGATAAATTTCAGCGAACAGGAAATGGAAGATAGTGTTTAAAGACATAATAACGTGGTTAATAGCATAGTTAGATTTCGGGCCCGATGATTTGATTATTTTGCATGTACCTGGGATGGTGTACGCGTAAATGTGTAGGTATGGAGATTCCACTTCCTGCAAGCGTTTATTGACTGTACATTAAACATGTTGTTTTGAACAGTTGGTCTTGTTACCCATCTTCCTTTTTTTCTTCCCGTACTCACAATCTTCTTCACATACAGTTGTACCGATTTAGTGTAGAGCATATAGGCACAGTTATGCAGCTTAATGATTAAAAACAACAATACGTTGGCAGGTGGCCAATACGACATGTCACACGAGCTGATCACCTTTAGAAGGTGGACTGTTTTTAATCCTGGGTCGAACAGGCGTATATGTATATATATATTAGGAACGAGTTCATGACTTTTATTGCCTTGCAGTTGTCAATTATCCAGCCGAATAAATGGAAACACCTATAAAGCGTATCATACGAGATCTTGCTTATGGTGACCTTCACACAGGATCATATTGATGGTGACCAATGAAAAGGATCGTATTCGTGGTGACCTGTGCAGACGATCGTATAGATGGTGAAATCCAGACAGGATCATGTTGATGGTGACCTGTACACAGGATCGTATTCATGATTTCCTGTACACAGGGTCGTGTCGATGGTGGCCTTTACAGAGGATCGTATTGATGATGGCCTGTACACAGGATCGTATAGATGATGGTCAATATACACATGATCTTGTTGATGGTGACCTGTATACAGGATCGTATTGGTGACGTCCTGTGCACAGGATCGTATTGATGGTGACCTGTACACAGGATCGTATTCATGATGGCCTGCACACAGGATCGTGTTGATGGTGGCCTGTACACAGGGTCGTGTCGAAGGTGGCCTTTACAGAGGATCGTATTGATGATGGCCTGTACACAGGATCGTATAGATGATGGTCAATATACACATGATCTTGTTGATGGTGACCTGTACACAGGGTCGTATTGGTGATGTCCTGTGCACAGGATCGTATTGATGGTGACCTGTTCACAGGACCGTATTGATGGTGGCCTACACACAGGGTCGTGTTGATGGTGGCCTGTACAGAGGATCGTATTGACGATGGCCTGTACACAGGGTCGTGTTGATGGTGACCTGTACACCGGATCGTCTTGATGATTACCTATACACGGATCTTCTTTATGATGGCCTATGTAGTGGATGATAAAAAAGATACAGCCTGTGAAATTGAAGGTAAATGTAGTTGCCAGCTGCTTGGAGTTAACCGTTAGTATCCATGAATCTGTTTAAACTTTATTTATTTGCGTGGAATAGCGATTTTACATGGCCTACTCTCAGATTTGTATACACTAAGATCGTCTTCATAAGCATGGTTACAGAGAGATTCATGACATTTGACGGATTGGAGAATTGTATCGCTGAGATAACAAAGTGACCCATTTTTCATTGCAATCATCGAATGCCTAATCGTGACATCGGCAGGTCTGGGGTATATCCGCTCTGTTCTCCAGTCTATCTACCGCCGAGGTGAAATGTCTCAGCCGTCAGTGTCCACCATGTCTTGACACAGGCAGACCAACAGTATATCCGCTGTTGTCTTCAATGTATCTTCCACCAAGGTGAACTATCTCTGCCGACAGTGTCCACCATGGGGTGGTAATTACCGTCACCGGTGTGTCTGCGCCACTGAGCTTTGTCATCTGGTAATGACCGCTGTTTATGTGACCAAGAAGTTAGAGCGCTGGTGTCCATAGACACGGGTTCGTACGACTTTTGAAAACTTGCTACTTATCAACCTTGCACCAAGGCTAAAGCAGACATGCGAAGTACGGTGATAGTATATACTGTGACAGAGTGCATGGGATATCCTCTGTGGTGTCTACAAAATGGCGTTGAAGTGAGGCAGCACTATAAAATATCTACATCTACGGGAATTGAGACATACTGACAACATGCACAAGCCAGGATATTCTGCACAGCTAGGATAAAATAATTAATTTGGTAATGACGTTAAACCCCAAACTAACAAAGTTAATGTTTCTAACAGCAGTACGATGGGTCAATTGGTTTAATTGATTGTTGCTTCACTGCTGTACTCAGGAATTTTTTACTTATACGTGTAAATAGCTAGGCGGTCAGTTTTATAGTCGGAGGAAACCCAAATTCCCGAGATAATTCCTTCTGCAACTTACAAACAAACTATCCACATTCTTGCAAGACTTTCATGTTCATGTGATGTTCCTTCTGCAACTTATAAACAAACTTTCCACATTCTTGCAAAGACTTTCATGTTCATGTGACAATGCTCGTTCTAAGGAACGGGCATTGTCGACCACTTGTTGTCATCAAGACCACAAAACAGTGAAAGCGGAAGAGAATTCACGGCTCATGCGCAAGACCGGAAATGAACCTGCATGTACCTCACTGTTGAGTTGCCCCTGCTGCTCTTTACTGTCCCTGTTCGTGGAGTTTACGCCGAAGTTTACTTCACATTGATAGCAAACATGATGAATCATACCTTGCACGATTTTCATTTGGGGTCAATTGCATATCGGTCAATGGAATCTCCGCAGGATATAACATCGTTATATGTTTGCTTTCTGGTTAAAAACGAACCACTGATAGGATAACCTGTATACGACTTACTATTTAAATCTAACAACGCTCTGATGCCATACTAGTAGTTCACAAAACGACATGAACACGGTATTGAAATCACATGTGTTGTTACGCCATAACGATCTCAGCTATTTGTAGTGTGTGTCCCGGGCTCAACTTTAGTAGACTGATATTATTCATCTGCTCAGAATTATAGCTTAGACGTACATGAGTGTTGTATCAGCGTGACATGTGGACAGTGGACAAACAATAAGGTGATGCCATTTCGTGACATTGTCATCGCTCTTCTCATAATACGCGACAGCTGGACTCCGCAGTATTTAAAGATGCATTTGTTTTATAAGTAGACCAGTTGACGGGATATATTCCGGATAAGTTAAAAAGTATACATCATACTATCAAAGTATTTCGCCATAGATTGCATCACTGAAAGACGTATGCCTGAAAAGTTTTTTTTTTATACAATGTATATTTGAATGTATGGCTTGCAATGTGATACTCTCTAATTTTATTATTTATTCGACGCTTATTTTGCATCATACCCGAGAATATTTCACTGAAGGAAATTAGGAAAGTCCTTGCAGCTTCCTTGGTATTTCAAACCAACTAAACAAAAAAAAAAACAAAAAAGGAGAACATTGTTAACATTTTGTTTGACCTATTCAGAACAGAAAACCATTTTTTACAAAAGCAACGTTAGACCTACATTTACATTTATTTTGTAAATATTCACCTTAAAACGTCAACAATACTAATTGTCTGTAACGATATATATATATATATATATATATAAACAAGTTACAAAATTCATTCTTGCTGAATTTTACCTTGATTAATTTCAACTACATTTATATTTATAAATGACTCGCTAGACGATTTTTATTTGAATCTGAAATATGAGTGTTCACATCATTATTCTGGCATTAATGCGATCAGACATCAGTAAACGAAATGGCATGCAATTACAACTGTATTTCACTGGCTATTCATTTCTTATCATTATCCGGGCTGATGAGTTCGCCTGCAATATTAAAGGGCTGTACGCTGTGGCTACATTTATAGACCAACCGGGATTACATAATTAACCGTACGGCGAGAACTATACATAATGGCAGAATAGGAGCGGCCAATTGAATATTTTTTTTTTCTTCCGGAAAGTATTGGAGAACTCAAGGGTGCAGCCCCACTCTTAACCCCCGTTATATATAATTCTCTTCAAAAATAAATTCTGTATTTTAAGCACTTTAACGACCGCACGTTTGCCTTTTCTTTATGCCTGCTGAGAAATGATCGGTTTAGAAACGTTCTGTTGAGAAATGTTCTGTTGAGAAACGTTCTCCTCAACAGTCACAGAATTCAAGTCCTGCTTCTGCTCGGATGCTATCAAAGCCTTGCCTTTGTCTTTGATACCTAGCGTATCTCAGTGTAAATCCACAACACTGGGGGCGTATATTTGTGGGTAAGGACGTATATCGATTTTTATTCTTCCTCTGAGCCGCTGTAATCAAAACCAATGTGGTTAAGAAGCTGCTCTGTCGCCAGGGGCGAATATCATCTCACAATTTCCGGATATCAAGATAGTTTCCGGTTATATGCCGCGGTCGACTTTTTTCACGATAATGATACCGATTCGTCACTTTATACCTTGGTCTTTGCAAAACATGCAATGCAGGTAACGTTTTTGATTTTGTTCAAATGTAAATGTTTGCGGTTTAAATAAAATATCCGTTTGGAAAAAGGTGATGCATCCACGGATAAACGAATTAGACATAAACTGAGATGCTAAGGTATTTTCGTGGAGAACACAGTATATATATATTTAAGCAAGATATCAACAGCGTTTCCGCACAAGACCAACACTGGGGTGGGGTGAGTCGGCCAGGGTCCTGATAAGTATGCATTTATATGGTAAAGCTCTGTGAATAATCAGAAGTGGTCATAAGATGTTCTGCAACATTCAGTAGCGCCCTGGTGAAATTAAGCGGTCAAAGATGCTCGTTGTCATGGTTATTCGCAAAGTCTAACGTTCGTAACGGTACACGCCACCTTTTAGAAAACTTGTCAGTAACTTTCCAAATCGCGTAGGATGCACCACCTGTCGGAGATTAAGTATACATTTACATGTTTCTTCGATGCTGTGTGTCGTTAATCAAATATTCGCCTGCGTTATGTACTTCTGTACAGCTTTATTCAAGTGCCATCGACATGAAATAGTCGTAAAACTCTCCATATACATGCATGTCTACAGAATGCTGTGATTTATCACCAATGCCCTAAAGGCATTAAGTTAGCTGTGGAAACAAGAAGCCGTTATTTATTGCCCTGTGCATGCACTGATCGCAGTCAATCACCTAGGAGTCCTTTGTGAGAGCAATGCAGCTGTGCTTGAATCAATGGTCCACAGACAGAAGTTCCACAGATAGAATTAAAACGCATCAGTTCAATAGGCAAGGTCAATATGATGATTCACACTCACCGATGACTTCATTTTGGCGGGGTCTGCCAGCAACATGCGGATGGTCGTGGATGACCCGGGCTCTGCCCTTTTTCTTGAGTGAGGCGTACAACACCAATCAAATAAATAAATAAATCATTTTGGCGGCGAAGCAATCGTGCGCGGAGTTGTTTGGTTCACTACATCTGTGTGAACAACGGATGTGAATAAGAGCCAGACAGAAAAATCAGGTCATACCACTATACTGGCATCACCTGATTGCATCTACCTTTAAAACGGACACAAATCAATATTTCGTCGAAACATTATGTAGGCTTGGCCTGTCTGTGAATTACTGGAAATCTTTTGCGTACATGGTTTTGCGTACTCTGGAACTTGATTAGCAACGCCTGTCTCCGTCTCCCATCGACCCGTCTGTACCTATGGCGTGAACATCTCACTAATGCGAGGCTAATTTTAGTAAACCCCACTGTACACACAAAACTGGTATAATGTACATTCTCAGGACGTTTTATAGAGCCAATTCACGCGTTGTAATCTCCCTAACGTGATTTCCCATTTGGTGCTCTAGAACAGTCTGCTTGCGTACTGCTGAGCGAATCGATTTCAGTCTTCATTGACCAGCTGCATTTTAGTGTTGCTTAGGTCTTTTAATCTGGGAATCTGATGGCAGTACCAATCTTGTAGGCGGTTGTAATCATGCTTCCACTAACAACCGAAACCTCGATGAATTTATTTTTAACTCAGCTTTCATGGACCAAGGAAGCAAGCCTGTACTAACCTGCATATCGAGTGGTTCACAAGTTTGAAATTTCAAACCTCATAAAGCGCATGCTCTTTCATGTTATTATCATGGCAACCGATACAGTATCTTTGTATTCCTGTTATAATGGAATGGCATTACGATGTCCCTTAAAATTATACGATGTCAGGTCAACTGTTTTAGTTTACTTAGTTTCATATTTCCTCAAGCCAAGAATGTTATGCTTTTTTTTGCGTTCATTTGTCTGTCTAATTTACTGTGCATTAGTAACCATTTCCCTGGAAAGCCCATGGACAAATTTTGATGAAGTTTTGTGCACAGTGTGGTTATGGGCCACGTACCAATCCGTTGGATTTACACCCGGATTCGGATTTTTAAAAAAGATTCTTTATTGAAAGGACACATATGCATGTTTTTCTTTTCCCTTGTAATATTGCCTATATAGGGGAGTGATGTCCCTGAGGTTATTGTTAGGATTCATCATGCAGTCGAGGGCGGCTGAGCTGTAGTGAGGGAATTGTATATAAAGTTGTATGCTTTAGGCACATACATGTATGTTTACTAATTCATTTCTTCTTTGCCAGGCAAGCCTTGAAGAAGACGGAGAACTTCTGTCCAATCAGCGTCGCCTCTCTGAGAAATCTCCTGTTCGTGGCCAATGGCTCGGAAGATGAACCGAGGATTCACCGGTACTCCCTGTCCTTAAGAGACAAACCCCCAGAGACGGTGGTCCTGACGGAATCCGGAGAGATGGGTGAGAGTGATCCTCTCTCCGTTTGTATTTTAAAGCTAGACGAGGACAATTTCCGCCTGGGAGGTTCCAGAAGACACGACAATGCCCGAGGCATGGACCTTTTGTTTCATAAAAATTTCGGGTCGGAGGAAAACTGACGAACAGCGGTTCAGGGGTTGAATAATTTCACCCAAGAAATGTGTTTTGTGAAGTTTTGGATCAATGGTGTAGGAATTATATATGAATCCCGAGAAAACATCTCGTCGTTTGAGAGCCGGAAACCGCACAAGGTTTTGTGTTGAAAAGGACGGACGTGCTTGAATGCACTGTTCAAGTGTAAACGAAGATCTGCGCACGTATTTGAGGGCGAAAGAGCGTAAACGGATCCTGTTGGATAACGTGATTAATTCCAGATTTGGTCGACCACTGCCACACTTTTCGTCGACTTCTCAGGACAGGTACCAATCGGTCTGACCAATATCATTGTCTTGCCCATTAAAAACGGCGTTTGGGATATTTTGTGTGATGCATTGTGGGTGTCGTCTTGGTGTTTGGGTAAACTGTATATTCATGTTATTTTTATGAAAAAAATCGTTGCTAAACGTTGATTTTAGAAATTTTATATATGCATATATATTAATGTAGGAACACTAAGTTATTCATTCGCAGAGCAAACATATGTGCACAGTTTCCAAATGAAACTTTTACGGGAAATCACATGTAGTAATGGAGAGTTATCTTCCCCTGATTTGTTCATCTACTTTATATCGTTTTATTAATGGAATCAGATATTTTTAAGCTTACACTTCGTTCTAAGAAAAGAACATCTTCAAGTTATATTTTATGGAATGGTTTTTATAAACTGTTTTGATTTTCATACTGATTCAGCTTATTATTGATATAACCTGTATAACTGAATTTATAATATTTTTTCAAACAAACAACTCATGTCCCGAAGTCTCTTTTTGCCTCCCCCACCCCCACAAACCTTTCATGACGCGGACCTGATTAGAAACTACGTAGCTTGTACACATATATATATAATATACAAATATAATCACAAAAATCTCAGAGCCTCATGAATAAACAGGTTGACTTGAACTTGGCATTTGCGTTTCGGCTTCCAGT
Organism: Acanthopleura granulata; assembly: GCA_016165875.1. Lineage (NCBI taxonomy): Eukaryota > Metazoa > Mollusca > Polyplacophora > Chitonida > Chitonidae > Acanthopleura > Acanthopleura granulata. The sequence continues at coordinate 20,668,642 of JABBOT010000008.1, forward strand.
GTTTATTTGTTTATTTATTTGATTGGTATTTTAAGTAGTACTCAAGAATATTTCACTTATACGACGGCGTTCAGCATTATGGTGGAATATATAAATATATAAGATATATAAACCGAACAGAGTCCGGTGGAACCCCACGACCATCCACAAGTTGCTGGCAGACCTTCCCACGTTCCGCCGGAGAGGAAGCCAGCATGAGCTGGTCTTGAACTCACAGAGACCGCATTGATGGGAGGCTTTTGGGTCATTACGCTGCGCCAGCGCGCTAACCAACCGCCGTTCAGTGGTTCTTATTTATGTATATTTGGCGCTTACATTTTTTTCACTTGCACGACGATGTTCATATCTATGTGTGTAGGAAACCTGAGTGCTCTGCATCAACCACCGACCTTTTGGCAAGTTATTGATGAATTTTCGCAAATGAAATGTATACAGATAAATATGTACAAGAGTAGCCCACGTGGAAGACAAAAGGTCGCCAACGAACATTTGGCTGCGCAAACGACCACACGGGCGTCTTTGATCGCTTACTGTCATTAATCACTGATAGCGCAATAACCTTGTCCAAAGCCGGGTTTGAATCCGCATCTCGTGTGTCCCTGTGACTGAAGGCAATCACATCTTTTGGCGCACCTCCGTACCACACACCCACATCCCAACACTTAGCCAAGTAATCACATGGCCTTTCCACAACGCCACAACGCCACAACGTTATGGAAAGGTCCCATTGAGCACTAATGGCACAAACTCGACCACTTACCTTCACGCTTTCACGCGACCAGTTCGGCTGTACTTCTGTGTTGCATTTCTCTCATTAGATTGGACGCTTTGCACCCGCAACAATGTCCGATCCCTAACGCCCACTGTTAAGTCATAATAAACTCGAGTTCCACCTAGACCTCAGTAACGCACGAAGGCGCCGTGTTTGATGACGCAAAGCATTATGGGTACAACTCTGTCTCGAACTCAGCAAATTTTATCGTAGAATATACACTCTGTCATAGCAAGTTGTTCATTCTGTGGAACGGTATGTAGACGACGGCGACATTTGATTCTCTTAAACACCTGAAGTATATCACATTTGTTTGCAACAACGGCTGCGAAGGTTGATGTTAAATGGCGGAGCATAAGTTCCTGGGATAAAATTTAAAGAGCGCTAGATCGGGATGCTTAGCTTCATCAAACATGGTTAACCGTGGTGTGTACCTAGAGAGATAGAATTTACTCGAGCTAGTATGGCTTAACAGTGGACGTGAGAGGTCGGCTATTGTAGCGGATGCAAAGCGTCCAACCCTAAGGAGAAAAATGCAACCCAGAAGCAGAGCCGAATTGTTCGCGTGAAAGCCGTAGGTGGTCAAGTTTTGCCTCACAGTTGTTCAATGGGACCTTCCCATGGTATTGTAACGTAAAGGAAAGGCTATGTGATTACTTGGCTGCTCAACACTGGCGTTGTGGCGATAACTTCCCTCTGATTGCCTCCGGATCTAAACATGCTCCCACCGCCATATTGCTGTAAGACTTCTGAAGTGGCGTTGTTAAAGACTTTATCATTAACTCATACCTTACATACGATGGAAATCATGGTGCATCCCTAACGCTTTAAAATCAAATCTTATAGGTTTTACATTTCTTTTCAGGCAAAACGGTGATTTTTTGTTCACACCATGCAGATTACACCACTCCATTTGGAGAATTGACAATACTTGTTTAGATACAGTTTGCCATTATAATGCTGGCCGCTATCGTATAAGTGAAATATTCTTGAGCATGGCCTAAAACACTAGTCAAATTTATAAATGAATAAATAGATACTGTTTGTCCTACATGTGTCTAGGTTCCTTGTTTCTTCATTGTTTTGAGTGGCTCAGACGGTTAACGCTCTAGCGCAGTGCAATGACCCAGAAGTCTCCCACCAATGCGGTCTCTGTGAGTTCAAATTCAGCTCATGACGGCTTGCTCTCCGGACGTACGTGGGAAGGTCAGCCAGCAACCCGTGGATGGTCGTGGGTTTCCACGGGGCTCTGCCCGATTTCCTCCCACCATAATGCTGGCCGCCGTCGTACAAGTGAAATATTCTTGAGTACGGCGTAAAACACCCATCAAATAAGTAATTAAATAAATAACTAAATAAATCATTGTTTCGATGGTGGCACAACCGACGGTGTCTTCCTGTAGCTTGCTAGTCTCATTGCTGCTAGACATGTACGTGTAGTAGGATTGTATAGATTGTATAGACAATGCGTAGTGCTGTTTCTCTGGAACTCTAACAAGATGTTCTGAAAAATGCCAGTTCAGGAAAATACCAATAAAAATACCTTGTCAGCCAGGCCTGTCTCTCTTCTACTAAGGGGTCTATCAACAGGTCTCGCCACGATATGGCCGAATGACGTTAAGCCATAATAATTCATGAATTCATTCTAGTAACAGGCGAAATCCGACATTTGTATACCACTCGTGGATCATGAAGGGTCGATAATCGAAATAACCTGTAAGAAATTACCCTTATTCTTCTAATTTTTCGGACAGATAACAGTACTGTGGAAAGAAAAAAATTAAGTTTCTGTCCTGGTTTTTTTCTTCAAAAAAGTAAAGATATGGATATGTTTCTCAATAGGTGAACTAACCATGTGAGAAGTGTGTATTCCTGTTACAATTACATGTATAATGACTAAAAATGGCAGACCAAATACATTAAGTGAAAAAGTAAGTATTGTGTTAAACAACACTCAAATAAATAAACAAATAAATTCTGAGATTGGTTTACTTTCTATTCCTGAGATTCGGCAAAGCGTTAACTGTATACTGTTGTCGTTGTCTTGGACGTGACAATTTTCAATTCCACAAATCATTCAACTTTGACTCAGACGAAGCTAGTTCCATCGTTCTGAGGTGCCCCTCACAATGCGGCCAGCACAGACAACCCGCGAAGGAATCCTTCACGTACAGCTCAAAACAAATCAACCTAATTATCGGTTCGATAAATCCCCACTCTTATCTCCCAATTGAGGATAATGTAGAGGTTGCGCCAGAGAAAATCGACGCAGGGCGCCATGATGAGACGTGTGTGGAGGATCCGTCGATCAGGCGTCGAGTAAAACTGAGCCCAACAAAGGGATAAGGACCGAATTCATGCATTTGTACCATCGGCTCGATCTGGAAGGATTCTTTCGCGTGCAAAGGCTGCTTAACGTCAACGTCACTTTGGCGCCTCAGCGTTGATGTGTGTGGATATACCACGCGACGCGTCTGGTCAGAGATTAGTGGTCACAGTATAGGAATAAAAGCCATAGGCTATTTAATGGCTAGCTTCACACAAGTCTTCACTGACTGATAAGGTGTGATAGAAGAGATACAAACGTCTACTTCCACAGCACCTTCGCTTGTCATCCGATTCTTTGGCAAGGAGACAACGTAAATTGTAGTAAAAAGTGTAAGGTCTTAAAATTCAAAAAGCAATTTTACATGTTCTCTAAGAAATATATGCTTTATCGCCTTAAGTTCTCATAGCTGTCAGAAGGCACCGACAATTTACAGACTCGAAACTGGCTGAATGATGTGTATTGGGCCCGTCATTGTCTAGCGGAAAATGTCAAGCCGGGCTCCCTCCCGTCCGTGTTTGACATGCTGTTTGTGCAACCAAAACTGCACGCTATGACACCCTGCCAGTTTTTTCGCTCTGGTCTGTGCACTGACAAAACAAGGTGCTGTTAGTTGAAGAATAGCGTTGACGTTCATTAAAGAAACAGAATGGTAATGACTTACCGGTCAGATTCCTGTCATATTGAATAATCCGGCATTAAATACTCCGACATTGTGACTGGTGAAAATTATTTTCACAGTTACGTTCCCTTTTACACGAAAATATTTATTATTTTACTATTGAGCCTTTGTTAATGATCTCCCTTGAAATTTGTTGTCTCGGAATTAACCAACAACAAAAATTGATGGTCGTTTATAAATCTTCAAATCATTCTCCTTTATCACATACACATACACTCATGTATATAGTATAGGTAATCGGAGTGCAGCGTGCGAGGAATGCAAGGCAGAACTCTATTTAACGTTAGTAGTTTACAGGTCGATAACAAGATTTTCCTGACCAATACTCTGTCCGATCGTTACCATGACAACGACAATATAGGCTTACGTACGCCAATGAATAATATATATCCGGTTTCTGAGGTATTGCCGAGAGAAACCATGTATTCACCCTCAATTCACATGAAATTGACGTGTTTTGCTGTAAAATACATCCATACGGTACATAGTTTATTGGAATGGCTAGCGGAAAAATAAGATAACAAAGTGAGAAATGGATATGCATAGCTTTCGAATGTAACGAGAGACTGGGAATGCTACCATCTCTGTGACTGTAATTTGCACTCTTGTTGGCAATTTATGCCGGCTTGTAATGTGAAAGGAAAAACAGGACAAAACCATTGACATTTATACATGAAACTACCCTATCGCTTAGACTTCATTTTGATTGAATCAGACAAAGGATTAAATCAAAGGTCCGCTTTATGAACTACTTTTTTGTCGTCAGTGACGTCACGGACTTTTTTCCCTTATTTGTTGCCCGAATAACCAGCTCGTTCATGGGCATTCTCGTGTTACACAAGGAGTTTAACAAACATTTGCTCCAAAGATCAAAAGAAAAAAAATCGGAAATAGAAGGATAATGGTTCGGACTTTTGACTGCATTTATTTCAGTGGGAAAATTTTCAAAACACCAAAGAACAAAAAAGAATTCATGCTAGGTAGAAGAAGATTCAGATGTAGTTTTCTTTGGACTCGCCTCCGACACTGAATTTGCTACGTGAAGCAAATCAGTTTGGTTTCCGTCCGCCAGTTCGTCACGCTTTGCAACAACTGCCCGACGTATTGTGTGATTGCAACAATATTTCTTTGAAAACCACCTGATTTGCGCATAGGCTTAGCACATGTTATCAATTCTTATTGGTCTTATTTGTCTTGGAATAACTGCTCCAAATGTTTGTCGTTTTGATAATACCTAGTGTGCAGATAAATTTCGTGTAACCTATTATATTTTTAAAAACGTGTTTTTTTCCCATTCCGATATGTCGTCGCTTTCTTTGCAATAATTGCTTCAATATTGTAAAATTTTGCTAAAAGTTTGTGTACAGATTCAGTTTGTCTGCCCATCAAGTTGAAAAACCAGCTTGCTCCAAGCATACGTTTCGTGCATTTAACGTGGGAAATAAATTCTTGAAATCATTCAGTCACTTTACTGTTGCGGGCGTGCGCAATAGACGCAGTCCTATATTTACCAGTACGAAAGATTTATCTTGCACCCTGCATGGATTTGCCTCGCGTGGAATGAAAACTGACTCGGTAACTTAGTAACCCACATAGCTTACATGAATAAAAAAATAACTCGGATTCCTTATTGACGTTGGACAAATAGGACCATTTTTAGTTTACCTGACTTGATTTCAGATCGGATGATAACGGTTTCAAATTACCTGATGTTCGTGATACAGGCAATGAACACGGCAAGCCATGAATGTGACTTCAGGCGTAGGGTACATCCGACATGGGTGCTATGCCATGTAGGGCTAGTAAGTCTATACCAAACATGGTGGACTCGCATATATATCTTATAAGTACAGAAGTCTCCCTAAAATGTCACACCTGCCAGGTAAACAATGATTTTCTGCCTATTTGGGCGGATGTTGGTGGGCAGAAATCACATGGCAGGTCGATTAAGGCGTGAGATAGGCGATAATATCTTTATAAATAATTACAGACCCTTCCGTGCGTGTGTAGTCATTATATTCGTATATTTATGTATACATGTAGAAAGTTATGTTAATTTGTCACCGAGTGTTAAAGGGGAAGGGAGCTGGAACTTGTGGTCCTTATCGTCGAAGTGCATGTACTGAGCGAGATCACGGGATGTAGGCCTACATGTAAAACGTTGTCAAAGCGGTTAGATTTGCATTAATAATAGTCAAGGTTGACACGCACGTGGCCATGCGTATAAAGTCATTGTTAAGCTGTTGTGTCGGTGACTTGTGGGACACATTGTAGTTAATCAGGGCATAACTTGGCTCACCGTCTCCGCGATAAGCCGAGATCGCCATCCAAACACTTGGAGGAAGGTTATCACGCGCGTTCCTGTATAATTAATTTGCTACGGAGCGTGTTGTTTGGTTTTTCCTGTGTGCATTTTCCTTCACTCTGTGGATTCAGTATTCGGCATGATGGCGGGTAAAATGCCACCGTGGTTAAGAGGAACTACGTTCGGCTCGCATGGGGACATCTATATGATTGACAGCAACAACAGTTGTCTGGAGAGGCACGTTTGCTGCGAGGATGGAATCAGCTATAACAGGCCTCTGAAAGTACAACTGACCGCTGGGCAGCCGGGTGACCCGCGGCCACGCGCTGTGGCCTACCTAGCTAGCGATGACGATCAGAAAAAGAGAATACTGATAACTTTGGACAACAGGACTTTGATGTTTGCATCGGCTGATCTAACGATACAGGACAAAGTTAAGTTAAAGGGCATATGCACCGGCATCGCCGTTGCAAAGTTAAGGAAAAACATATATCCTCATCCTTTTTCAGATCTCGTGATTCTTTTGCTGAATGCCACGGATAACACTTTAGATCTCCTCACCCCCAGCGGCGAGAGGATCCAGTCAATTCCCCTCCCCCACAGACTTGGTCTTCAAGAGACACACGGGTACCTGACGTGGTGCCAACTGGAAGATCGCGACGTCTTGGTAATGTCCAGCACCAGGGGGGTCTTCACGGCCACGTTACAGTGGACACTGGACGAAGGTTGGGCGATTATTTTAAGGTATGCTATGTGACTAGATGTCTAGAAAGGTACTCTGGCCTGGTTAATGGCTTCCATTTATAGTAATAATTATAGTATAAATGAGTGGGTAATTAACTAGGCCCATGTGCAATATCGTCGAACCAGACAAAAAGATGACAGTAAAATTGCAGATAGAATGTTGAAATCTATCAATGAATGTCAATTAAGAAAACTCGTCTAGACACCGAAATGTTCCATACCTATCTGTAATTGCATGGGCAAGGCAGTGCAAGTGGAAGAAACGACATTGCACTGTTACTTACATACAACTTCACTTTAAAAAGAATACTTCGGTCGAATCTCAACTGTGTAGGTTGCTTTAGTTCAGCAGAGCGATTACTTTGCCCGCGCATTATCCAGCTGTGTTCTTATACATTTCGACGCTATACAATTAGATAACTCCACCAATAATGCTAAGCTAAATTCTGAGTGATATGACTCGAAACGCTATATTGTGCAGATGGTTAGCAAAGTGGTCCAGTGGTTGACACGCGCTTGTCTTTCAGTCGCTAAAACACAAGAAAATGTGAGTTCAAACCCGCTCTTGTATCCAGGATTTTGTAGATTCACCGCTTTCGCAGTGCTTGTGTGAGCCTTGGTTACTTCGGCGTAAAACTCAAATCAAATCAAATCAAATAAATAAAGATATTGAAGGTTATTATCTCTACACTTGTGCAAAGTTCTTGTCACATTGACTGTCTCGTTTGGTTACTAAGTAAAAAAGACAGCAGTCGGCGATGCACCTGTGGCAGTGTGCGCAGCCAAACGTTAGTTGATGGCTACTTTTTCCACTAATGCATATATTGGCAGCGTATATAGGTCTGCTTCAAAAGTTCTGTGTCTTCTGCATGTGTGCCGCTCGTAAGACTTACTGAACAGCTCGTCCAATAATTAGCCAGTTCTGCCCACGAGGAATTGAGAACTTTTGCTATACATTTCTTACGTCTTTCCTTTCCCTCCACGCCTTACATTAAAAAGTGTTGTGTCAAGAATTTTTGAGTAGGCCAGGAATGTAAAACACAGGTCTCCTAATTCGATTTGCCATATAAAGATTGGGTTGTTCACAAGCGAGATATGAGATAATTTCACACGAAACCATAAGAATACATGTATAAGCAACAGCTTCATTTGATTGCACAACCCATCCGTAGTGAATGCTTGCAACATCTCACAAAATGTCCATGTCGTCTAGCACTATGATCGTTAGACGGAAATTACTGCGAGTATACGTGTTTGGGGGGAAAATCCACAAACTCACAGTAAACACGTAAAAAAAAACAAAAAAAAAACACCCATCAAGATGAAAACAAAATCAACTTTTTATGAGACCCACATTGCCAACCAAGTACGTAATTTTTATTTTCTAATGACATCTAATTATATGCTACAGTAGGACTAGATTAATGACCGATGCTAAAAGATGCCAAAAATTTGACCTGCTTTCAGACAGATAGACAAATAAACAGACAGACAGACAAACATACAGTGATTTTCAACAGCTAGGAACAAATGAATTGTAACAGCGTAGACCGCGTGTCATGCAATTGTATTAGTTAAAAAAAAAAACAACAAACAAAACAAAAACAGATGCATTCAATCGAGTATGTTTGGATTCACGTAAAACGCCCACCCTCACTGTGTAGTGGAGAATCCATGTGCGAGTTTGTACTAAAACATGTTAAATAAATTAGTCCACGTTTTTAATTCTTTTATTACTTCGTTTTGTACCCTCAGGGATGAACTGCTGGCTAATGAAAAGTTCTCCCCGCAGGGGGTGTGTTCGGTGGACAGTATTCTGTACATAGTAAACAGCCGCAAAGACCGAGTGATGAAGATGAATCTCGTGTGTGGAGAGTCCGGGGAAGTGACCATGGAATATTTATCCTACATGAGTGTGAACAGACCGTGTGCAGTGCATGGTCGGAAAGTCGGACACACTGTACTGTTATGTGTGACTACGCTAACGGGCCGATTCGAATTGCTGGACTTCTAGGATACTGCTGGGATAGTCCTTATTTACATTTCTAAGGTGCTCCTACCATGGAATACCTCACATACCCAGCTGTGGAAGGTCTCAGAGTTCGGCGCTTTCACGTGGTTAACCTAGTGACTTAACTATTTTTTGCCCTTATATATGGAGGGTATCAGGCTTACCACATGTACATATCATTTTCAATACAAGATGTGGATATTAGTATTAAGCTAGATTATTAATCTTTCATCTGTGTAATTAGGTAATCAGGAAGTACATTGAATAATGTATATTAGGTGTAATGGGCCTACAGTATTCACTTGACTATATCATTGATACGCGTGTTAGAATGCGACTCTCGCTGGCTTGGATGTGGTTAAAGGTTGAAAGTTTGTCAGATACCTGGGCCAGAATATGGAATCGGAGTTTTATTGTAGGATGTTCATTTCTTTTAAAAGAAACTGCAACAAATAGATTGGGAAAAGCGGAAAACTGTATCTAAAATGTACACCGTGCTATAATTTTGTTCAGGTTTTGTAGTGGCTAAGATAATTAAGATGTATTGCAATTCAGCTGTTATTGGCTTGGCTTTGGTGTTTCGATAGGGGGTCCGCCAGGTAGCGGGCGATGTGCGTTGATATTTCACTGGTTTCCTATATCTATAAACCTATTGAACCATTGCATAACTGTGGTATTCTTGAATACATCCTATGAAATCTCGACATCCTGCTGACATTCGTGCAGAAGCTGATAAAACGGGTCTTTGACGTTTCAAAGATACTTCAGTCTGACACAGTATGGTCCCGTGTTTGTGACAGTGACAGACCACTCCTGACATTTTTACTTTTCTTTTATACATTTCTGGTTGTAAACAGTAAAGTTCAGTAAATTAAACAAGTCCTGTATAGAGTGTTTTTCGGAAGTATTTAGGTCAAACACAACACAAGTTGCTTACACTTATTGAAGGTGGAGCATTAACTAAATGCCCCCCCCCCCCCGCCTCCCGAAAAAAAATTGGATGTGTCGTGAAACCCTTTCCAGGTGTAAATCGGAAAGGACCCCTTGTAAGGAGATGGGAAATTGTACCCTTGTCGATCAGGCTGATTGCAAACCTGCTAACAGGGACAGAACTACTTTAGAATGACGCAGAAGCGTCCCCGGTATGCGGTTGAAGTGGTTCTTTAAAAGGTCTTGCTGTGCCTTAGGCCAGCAATAAAAAAATATTTGGTTCTAATTAAGAGCGTCCCCCATGTCATTTATTGACTGATAACGTGGATACCACTTATATATTTTTGGCTGCATTGAGCTGCCGTTTGGAAATATATACGTCCATAATTATCATAGTTGGAAGCATATCCAAGATGCAAATTTGCAAAATGTGAACAAATAAGACTTGTGTATTGGCCTGGTTTAATCCTATTCCCTGTACCTCATGTTACTAAAAAGTGTAATCAAGCATAGCTGTTGAACTCCCGAAACCAGTATTTGGAGGATGCCTCCGTGACTCAGTCGGTCAACGCGCTAGCGCAGCACAATGACCCGAAGCCTCTCACCAATGCGGTCTCTCTGAGTTCAAGTCCAGCTCATGCCGTCGTATAAGCCAAATATTCTTGACTACGGCGTAAAACACTAATCAAATAAAGGTCGGGTCACACTAAAGGCTTTAAAAATGGTACTCGTTGCTGCTCGCTAGGACTTCAGCATTGAGAGGTTAGAGCAAGCAGACAGTATTGGTTGGTCTGGTGTCACTATAATGTGACTGGATGGGGTGTCATGTTTGGTGCCTTCGGCATGATGTTCCAGTGACGGCATCACTTTGGAGGTATAGACTCGCCCTGCCACAAGAAGATGCACTATAAGTACACAGTAGGCTCCTCTTCGTCATATGACCGAAGCGTTGTTACGTACGACGTTAAACTCCAAGGACTCACTCACTTACTTACAAAGGCTGTAATCAGGTTTTTATTGTTTTCTTAGATTTCAACTCCGTACTCAAGAATTTTTCACTTTCATGATGGTGGTCAGGTTTATAGGTGGATGAGACGGTAATGGTTTCGAATACTATAACAAAAGGTTTGAATTGATTAACAGTAATTTGATTGAAACACGAGTATCCGAGTTTACTTATTTCACATACAACGACGACCAGCGTTATGGTGGAAGGACATTATGCAGAGCACGGGGAAAACCCACGACCATCTGTAAGGGTATCTTACAGTATAAATCAAGGTCACTGAAAATTTATCGGCTATACAGAAGTAATTATAATTACTCCAGTTTTACATTTTTTATTTTGATTTTCTTCGGAAAAGAAAAATTGGGCTGCATATCGAGTGCATGTACAAAGGTCAGTCAAATTTAAACTTGATGAAAATAATGCAGCCCCTTCTCATTTATGTATGAATTGCTTTTGGTTGATCGTGTAGAACGTAGTTATAGTAACAAATGATATAGATATCCACACGTGACCAATGAGATTGCGTGCTCCAGTGCGTCCGGAGAGGAAGCCAACATGAGCTGGACTTACGGCCTCATAGGCTGCTAGATCATTGCGATAAAAATGGAGTGGGGAGGAAACCAATGCATGTATGTCAAACTGGTAAGTTAACAGTTGACTTTACCTGACCGGTAGGTCTGCTGGTATAAATATATTTTGCTGTGTAAAATTAACAACAAACATTTGATATGACTTTTATATTTTTAATTATTACCAAACAGAACAAACAACACAAACATATTTCTTGCATAACACAACACGAATAATCAGTCAGTGTGGAATACGGTGTTATTTGGGAGGAAATATTTCTCCCGACAATGTCTTTTATATCACAGATAAAGTCATCCTACCAACCCCTGCCGACTTTATCTGCTCTTGCGGCATGTCCTTCAATTGTTCTTGCCCCTTGTATGTGTTTCCTTTATGAAATCTGCCCCTTGGAGAGCTGTATAAAGATCACTTCTGGGAAGTAGGGCATTTTTGGCGCTCTCTGAAAACTCGAGGACACGGTATAGGGTCTAGTTCCCGAGTAAGCGCCAAGGTGGAAGGACTTTGGTCTGTCAACTTGGTCGACGTTACCTGGAAAAGAATGATAAGTATGTTACGTATTATAGCTCGCCATCAAGTCATTTCAAAATAACGGTGGATCAGTTGCTACAGTCAAATTACGCCGATTAAAATTAACTTTTAGTAGCACATATGAACTAAATGCACTTACATGTCACTGGTACATGTAGAAACCCTTGTCCATCCCCACTGAAGAAAGCACGAATTCGTAATAGCTGCGATATTCAGCGAAAATTCGAAAAAAATAAGGCCCCTTGTTAAATGAAGGCACCATGTTATCAGACAAGGTTTTGTGTCTTATACCACTGATGAAGCCTTCAACATATACCCCACACCATCCAGAATGTACCATGTTACAAGATAAGATATTAAAATTTTCACAGAAGGACTGATTGACAATCACACAGATCACTTTATACAGCTGCTTATCGCAGGTAAGAATGATTACTTTCCACTACATGTACACATTTTCTTACCTGAAGTGTTTGACCTGTTGAAGGACTTTAGCTTTTGCAGGATCGGAAGAGCCCTCCTGCCAGGCTACATTCAGAGGCCAAGAGGACGTCACAGGTGGTACCTGGGAGAAAAGGGGAATGACCTCTATATAATGTAATGAATAACCAAGCTATATATAAGTGAACATATATTTGACATATTGTCATGTTATAACAAAAAATCGTGTTTTGTCCTAACAAAGGCATCATAATTAATATCGCTCTACGACATTTATTTATTTATCTGACTTTTTCATGTATTTTTACTAGTATGCCGGCGCCCAGGTTTATAGGTCAAGGAAATCGGAGTGCTTGAAGTAAATCACCGACCTTGGCCAGGTATCTGTCAAACCCTCTTAACCTGAAACCTCAGCCAAAATAGCGAGAGCTGGATTCGAACTCGCGACCTCGTAGGTCAAGGAACTGGTAGCATAGCAGCCAGCCTGGGTTATAACTATCTGAACCATCAACAAACATAGATAAATCTCTGTACAGGATGTACCTTCATTTCAGTATGTTTCCCTTCTGCCTTTGTATATACGGTTTATAACCCCTAACAGAGAGGTCTCTGTCGGTCCCTTTCCCTTATACGCCTGTCATCAGCTTTACGGAAAAGTCTAAAACAGTAGGGATTTGGATGTTCTTTTGTGCACAACCCGGTCTTAGGCTTTGGCATCCTCATATTACACTTTGGTGCCCTGCTCTTCCTATTACACTTTGTGCCGTTCTATTCTCATTACATTTTGGTGTTGATCTATTCTTATTAGATTCTGATGTTGATCTATTCTTATTATATTTTGGAGTTGATCTGGATCGAGATCAGAATAACGATCGAAGTCCCAGGATCACAAAGCTGTCTTATATTTAAGTCAGACTTAGGCTTAACTTGTGGTGCTAATCCCGGCCCTTAATTTGAACTTAAATGCTTATTTAGATTTTCATAATATTGAAATACAAACACTTAAGGTGAGTCGCAATATTAGAGCAGAAAACGGTTTTGTAATTAACACTAGGTTAGACGTAAGTCTATGTGACGGAGGCCTAGTCCTTTCAAACGATTCTGTTTCTCTCTGTCCACAGCCGTACAGTGCAGGAATTTGTACACAGGGCTGAGTATGGAATTTTGAGCTCTCAAAAATGCCTTCTAGCAGCCATTGTTTTGCACATAGCACATGTTCAGAAACCACAGCAGGATATAAGAGGCCTCTGCAAACAGTTATACGAAGAGGCTGTATATTGGACTCATCAATTTGAATCATCACATTTGAATGAGAAAATCCTGATTACTATGCCGGGTCAAACAACTTGGCCGTGATACGGCGGGGCGAATCCTAGTTTCATTTTCCGTAAAACTGTGTCTAAAGAAAAGATTTCAATTAAACTTTCACTTAAATATTAGCATATTTTGCCCGGGAAGGTGTATAATAAGACCATTCCCGGGTTTAAATATCATTTTACATACCTATATCCGTCCCCCATTCCTCAGGCGAATATTCATGAATGTCCATTGTCTGGTACAGTTGTCTGGAAGCTTAAATCAGCGACTTAACATTGTCACACATATCAAAACTTTAAAATATTACCTAATACATCTACATCCAAGAATTCGTGACGAAATATGTGATCAAATGAAGCATGCAATGTGATGCCAAAAAGTTTGCGGTTGCGATGATTTTATACAACCATAAATTCAATTCCCCGTCTTCTACCGCATTTTGGCCAAAGTAGTAGACGTGATAAATCATCAGAAACATCATGTCAAACATTTATAAGCCTAACAAGAAAAAAAACCAACAAAACAACAACCCCGTGAAAAAAGCAAATGCAATCTTTGAAACACGAAATAATATGCACAACGTGTCTTAGTTGCATGTAAACTTCAGTCACGGCATCGTATGCCACCCGTCAGCTGGAACACGAACTTATTTTGCTCAAAATATAATGACCAGTTGTGGTAAAAATTCAGTTTTGTGAGACGAAAACAGACATCATTGTCTCGGGATGTCGGCCAAAAAGCATACTGTTGACTTTCTCAACATGAATTTAACAAATATGATCTAAATATCCGGTTTCTTTGGCGTTATGAACTCTAGTAAGTAACATTTATGATCATTATGAATCCTGGACTGTTTTCCTTCACCGCCAGAGCTCATCTTGTTCTCCTAGAGAAAGTTCGCCTTTTCCAGTCCGAGCAGCAGGTAACAAAACCTTGACGAATGGATCTGTTACCTAGACCGTAGATCAAAGGATTCAGACCAGAATTCAAAAAGGCCAAGAAACTGAAAACCTTCAGGATTTTGTAATCTATCATTTCTCCGGTATCCGTACAGAACGTTGTCAGACTGATGCTGAGGGGAAGGTAAGAGATGGTGAAGACACCAGCCGTTATAAACATCAGAAATGCAACCTTAACTTGGCTCCGTATCATCTTAGCCCGGTGGCCATTTTCCGACGTTGTCGTCATGGTCTGGCTTGCCACACGCCGTATTTGCTTGATGGCGACACGGAAAATCCTCACGTACAACACGACGGATAAGCTGTAAAACACAACAACGCCGGCTGATAGGAAATCTAGAACAGGACAGGGCGTCACGAGATCCAAGGAACATAAAAAATTCGTAGTGTTTTCCGTGTTTGTCTGGATTTTGTGCCAAAACGTTGCCGAAATCGTAAATCCCAGAACAGGTGCTACCCAGCAAAGGACGACAGCCAGTATGAGATTGCGGCGGGACAGCATAATGAAGTGTCGAAGAGGGTACATGATGGTCACGTATCTTTCCAAGGCCACGACTGTCATGTGAAGCACGGACACGCAAGGGAATGCCAGAAGAACTACGACGGTGAATGTACACTCAATGATCTGTCCAGAATCTTGCTTTCTGGGGTTGAGAAGGCCGGCCAGAAAGGTGGACGAGAAACAGCCGACACACATGTCACTGAACGAGAGAGAGACGAGAAGCCAGTTGGTGGCCGTGCGGAGGTTTCTGTTGGCCAGGATGACGGAGATGAAGCAGGAATTGGTCCACGATGTCAACACCCCGAGCACAAGGAAGAGAGCAGATTGTAAATGCATGCTTGAAATACTCCCCTATTTCTTAATCAATTGTAAAACTTATTAGCCACAGCATATATTTTCAGTCCTTTGTGAGTTTCATTTGATGCGCGATGGGTATTTCACCTCATATATCATCGGCATTGATACGGGCTATCCATAGGAGTTGTGTATTTAGTGATAAGCTTCCTTGGTTGTTACAGAGAATGTGTAAAAATATCAAGCATTAGCTGGACAGGATGAGACCGCATAAAATCGTGATACAAGAAAGGATAGCATGGCTTGGGAACGCGTGTATTTGCCCAAATCTCCTATCATTTGTCCATAACAACAGTGTGTACACAAATATCAGCCATTAGCTGGACAGGATGTGGCCGCATTTAATTGTGACACAAGAAGGGATGGCATGGCTTTAGAACGCGTGTATTTGTGCGCTGATCTTATCTCTTTCGCCAAGTTCATCACAATGGTGCAGACACTAGCATATCTCTGGCTGAAATACCTAAAATGCTATGTATAAACCGTTTTAAAAACGACAAAAGACTCCATGCACATGCAGCTGCATCTCAAGTAGTTGGGCCTATGTCTGGAAATAGATCTTGTGCTTATCCACCGGGCACACGCCGTCATGGTTCACGGCTGATATACGAATGTCCGACTAAACGCTTAGATTTATTATGTATAACTTTGAATTAAAATTCTTTAATTTATTTTCACAGGGTCTGTTATACGCTACGTGAATATTTCATATATGTGCGACAACGGTCAGGTATAAAAGTGGTGTAAACAAGTTTTGGTCAGCTGTGGTACCATCCATCAATTACGGAAATTAGTCCAATGATAAGATTCCTTAGTTGCCACTCAAGAAACCCACCAGCATTGGTTTGGTGTCGATTAGCCTTAAGGTTCTGCGGAAGCGATTGCAGTTTGAGCAGCATGTGTCACTGTCTGATTGGATTTGAACACGCGACCTCACTGCAGTCCATCCATTCAGTCATGTGAGCTAGCGCTTCCGCAAAATACAACACAAAATCTTTGTTCCGCTCCTAATACTTGTCCCGATCCTATTCAGTTCCAGAATGATTCGTAACGTTTTGGGCTAACCACCATCTTACCAGCGCTCAAAAAGCACTGAAAAGAATCTTTAGTATGAAGTAACTGATCTGTTGTAATCTATTCGAGTTCATACAGTCCGTGGATGTTGCATGACATCATCAAGAGTTCTCTGTTGAGCCTTGTACCGATTCTTATTCTTCATACCGGGCGAAAATATCAAAAAGTGACTGCAAATAGAAAGTTAATAAGAAACAGATAGTCCATAGCTATCATATAACTGGATTTACTTTCTCTCTCACTATTTTAAAGTAAAAGACAACTCATGGCTGAGGTGCTGTTCATTACAAAGTTTATAAAATTCTCTCTTGAATATGAAAGTCTATTTGAAATTGTATGAATTCGTTGCTGAGTTATCTTCGTTTGAATTGTGGAATATTGTTCTGCCGACTGGGGATCTGAAGGCTCCCATGCTTTTGAGCTTATTAGGAATGGACCAATCAAAGAGCGAGGAGATATCAGCCGTTTGTAAGCTGTGGTGTAAATGATCTGCCAGTGTAGCAACATAGGGACAGCACACTGTTTTAATGTTATGTGTTTTAATTATAGCAAGTACAAGTGTGAAAAACACTGCAAAGTATATCCAGACCATTATGTTGTGGCAGGAGTAAGTTTCTTGATCAGTTCATGTTATAAATTGGCATATATACTAAAGTTACAACCACAACCGTAGCAGCTTACTACAGCCTCGGGTGACAAGAGTGTGCCTCCCTTGAAACAATTGCGTCACAGCCCAGACAGAACGACTGCGTTTTATGCTAGTCGACGAAGAATGGCCAGACGTCAGTTTCCGTTGTCGTAATAGCTGTTAGAAAGACATGCTTTACCGAAATAAACATAATATTGTCCAACATTTTTGGCAAATTTAACTTAGAACATGAGCTGTTATTCACTTTAAGTCCGAAGGAAACAGCAACAGTTTGTCTTTATGTTGAAACGTGAAAATGTGTATTTTGCAGTAATAATTAGTATAGGTATATGATGATGACCAGGAATATACATAAAAAAACCCCTGATGTCTTAGTTAAAGTAATTTCTGGTCCATAATGTATTTTTGGTAATATAAAAATAGAAACGAAAACAGTGGAAAAGAAGTTACACAGTATGTGTCTGCCAAACGTCTTTTCGACCTTTAAACTTGCAGTTAAAATTTTATGTACACGGTACGGTATGCGGCAAAGCTAGAAAGAGTTAAGACAGTTACAAAGATTTCTTAGACCCGGCTGCGTATTCGCGTTTCATCACGCGGCTGCGTATGCGGCCAAATCAATCGCTCTATGCAGCAATCCATGCGGTATGGGTTTATAGAAAGCCGGACGAGCAGAATCCCCAAAGTGACCTTATTTCAGGGGTGTTTTCCTACACATGGATAGCAAACTACGACCTGAATATGTACAAAAAAACCCAAAAAACAACAAAGTGTTTGACGAAAACGGACAGAGAAATTTATAGTGTTGATTTGTTCATCGTTCGTGCCATGATCACAAGGATACCCAATACGCAGGTATTGATAACATCGCGAAAATTAAATCCATTGAGGGCGAATTTTACTGTAAATAATACAACCTTTACATATGTGGGCATATCATAGCAGTGATCATCAAATAATTCTTATCTAATGCAACACGTAGCAACACAGATCAATATGACATGTTTGGCGAATGAAAATCTGCGGCGAAAGGAAAAAACGCACATCTTACCGCATGTGTGTGATTTTCAGAAAAGCATTTCGCATGCTACAGGGGTACCGCGCACAGCACTTAGTATGCATGGGCTCTCAGCATAAGAGTTTGTTTATCTGGACATGTACGTGCGGCTGGGACGAATATGTTAGTCCCAGGGGCCCGTCTTACAAAGCTGGTGTAGCTTACGTCAGACGTAGTCGTTTACGTCCGCTTTAGTAGCGGCTTCCGTCATCCCCTAGTGGCATCTTACTAAAGTTGTGGCGATGCTTAAAGTGTGTCTACGAAACACCACAAGCGCCGCCATATTTAGTATACTTACGAAAATTCGGGTGCGTGTAAATTTGCACTAAAACTTTACATCAAGTCACAGCTACTCCAGCTTTGTAAGACGGTTAGGCGTTCCAGCGACATACGTCCGGCAGGCTTACACCCTGTCGCAGCCTTACTCCAGCTTTGTAAGACGGGCCTCAGGTGAGGAAACTATAAAATATGTTCAATAACCCACTATTAAAGAAAAAACTTAAAATTTTGTTTCCTTGTATTTATTTTAAATGTTGCTGAGGTCTAGAGATCTTGGGACAGAACCTACTGTATTTCAAGGGTAGCACACATTATATGCGACATAAGTCTAATCAAGGGCGTTAACTTTTGAGGGACTAAGGAAATTACTTCCCCTTGAAAACATGACCATGTGGGCAGCATGTGGAGTGGACTTGGTCATTGAGTAGCATAAACTTTTTAATTTACGATTTTAGGGTGATGGGCGAATATTACAGTGAGTGATTATGAACATTCCATTATGTCAGCGTTAAGTGAATATACGAGTGATACTCCAGAGATGACAATATAGGCGAAAAATCGAAATGGAAAGTTTCAACACAACAACAACAACATGGTTTTTCAGTATACTACCAGTATAGGCGACTTTTAGTTAAAACAAGTGGAGAGCTATGCTTTTGATCAGCATAAAGATGACATCATTTGTTTGCGCACGGCGTTCCCGTATTCTACGACACATGAGAAAGTGCATGCTGAATAGTGAAAGGAGAACATCGTTGAAATTTATACCAAACAAACTGTTTCATTTAAGAGCCTTGAATTTAACTCCTGTTTCTGTTTGTCACTACCCGGTCTCGAACAGTGTTTTGCCAGCATCCAGATCATATTTTCTTCATGAGGGTATTTTGGACAAGGTATTACCAAACTGTTTCCAAACTCAAAGAAGATATCTGCTGAAGCACGTCAGGCGTCTTGTACCGCACAACCTGGCTTATGGGTTGTACGAACAGCTTATAGAAAGCCATGAAACAATAAAACCGAGAGACACTAAAGTTGGAGCTTCACTTCTCAGCAGACTAGATACGGTTAGCAACCCAGAAGAACAAATAAAAACACTATCCACATCAGATATTATAGCCTGTCTGTATGCTTGCCGTGAACAAACTGGTCTAACCCCCAAGACAAACAGTATTATTCAAAATCTTTATGAGGACAAAAAAGTAAGAGGCTCCAGACAAGCTGATGTGAATCAGCTTCTTCAGGCAGAACTGTCAAAAAGGGTTAAGAAAGAGAACTTGGAGACATTACTCCACTGTGCTCATGCAGCCTTTAGCAGTGGAGGCAGGAGGTTGTATTTTCTGTCTTCTTTATTTAACCACATCCATGAAGAGTTCAAGGAATTGTCATTGACGAAATCCGAGTTTGTCAAGATACTTTTTTACATTTATTACCATGGAGATGCCCCAGAAGGATTGCTCTTCAACCTGCAAAACTACCTGTCTGAAAACATGGAAAGTTTTGAATTCAGCGAACTTCACGTAGTTTCATTGGGATTTTTCAGGGCAAACAAGCGGATTAACGATTATATAATTTTGAACAAACTGGCTGACAGACTTTTGCAGAATCTAAACAGTGTATCTGGGGATGCTCTGGTCAGCTTTATGAAGACTTTCAGACATTCAGGTTTTACCAAAGTCAGCTTCTTCACCGAGCTCGCTGAAAAGTTAACCTCCATGAACCTGCAGAACATCAGCTCTCAGAACCAGATCATGCACCTGGCGATGGCATTTGGATCGCTACGTCTCTACCACGAAGCCTTCTTAACCTCCCTGGTTTCCAGGAGCAAGCACATTCTCCGCACGATCCCCAGGTCTAAGGTTCGCACTAAAGACTTAGGCAGGCTGGTCTGGGCACTTGGAACTTTCAGTTACAAAGACGAGGATTTTCTGCAGAATACTGTTGTTCCAGTGGTTACAGAGAGCCTGGGTGGTACTGTCACAGTGAAGTATCCCGAGTCATTGGTTGACGTGGCCATGGGCTTGGCGTATCTCGGCCTCTACCCTGATGACATCATTAATGCTATATTTTCTCCAAAAACGGCAGCAAAGTTGAGAGGTAAGGTATAGATGTGTCAAGGGAGATACCCTTGTAGTAGATGTACGTACTGTTAAAGTTCATGAATCATGAAATTATGAATATCAATATGATTTTTATTTTGATTATCAATACTGATATTTAGGAGGAGAGGGGAAGTGACTTTAAATATTGCAATTTTGTCGTTTTTAAAGGGAAGTACTGAATGGCTGAAGGAAGACTGAAAGCTCCCCTAGCCCTCAATTTGAGTCCAGTTACATATTTTGTGAACTATATTTGGGGGCCATTGTGGCTCAGTCCGTTAGTGCACTAGCGCAACGCAGTGACCCAAAGCCTCGCACCGATGCGGTCACTGTGAGTTCAAGTTCAGCTCATGCTGGCTTCCTCTCCAGTCGTGTGTGGGAAGGTCTGCCAGCAACTTGCAGATGGTCATGGGTTTCCCCTTGGCTCTGCCAGGTTTCCTTCCACCATAATGCTGGCTGTCGTCGCATCAGTGAAATATCCTTGAGTACAGCATAAAACACCAATCAAATAAATAAATAACTAGCTAAAGCCTTAAACCCTGTTGAAGTACCGGTAAATAAGTAAATAAATCACACATCACTGTGTGTTTACCTTTTTCATGGTATTAGTCTTTAACCCATATACCATTCTGAATATGATTTTGTTATCTTGTGGCTGTAAATCTAATTTCTGTTACAGACATGCCACTTCTGGAGAAATCAAACCAGCTGCTATACTTACATCACTCCGTGAAATTAGAGCACCCCAGTTACCATGGCAACACACTGTCAAAGGTGTGGCATTATTAAAAGTTTTTAAATATTGACTTTTGATTTTTAGATTTTTTTTTTTCCTGTACAGAAAACTATATATTTGTTTTCATTCAGTATTAAATTTTAAATGTGAGATGTTGTTGCCCATCTCAGTCAGCTGTGGATTCTTTCTTACTTATTTACATGCAACTGAGTCATCAGCAGAATACCAAGATTGCTTATTTTAAAAGAAATGACCCAGTGTACGCATGTATGTACATTGAGACAGCATCCCACTTTTTTATTTGTCATATTGCATGACCAATGTACATATATCACACGTCAAAATGAAGAAAATGACATACATTGTCATTGGAGAAAATAGGAAGTGCTGCCATGGTAATTTTAACTAATCAGGTGCAAGTTATTTCTGAAAGCCTGGACCACTTCTGTTTGCAATAGTGTCACACAAATAATTTTGCGTGTCGTGTGTGCTGTGGCTGTTCTCTTCAGAAAGAACTGATTATGTTAATCCTTATCTAATTTTAAAATGGAGCCCTGGGGGCCTCTGTGGCTCAGTTGGTTAGCGTGTTAGCGCAGCATAATGAACCAGGAGCCTCTCACCAATGTGGTCACTGTGAGTTCAAGCCCAGCACATTGTGGCTTCCTCTGTGGCCGTGCATGGGAAGGTCTGTCAGTAACCTGTGGATGGTCGTGGGTTTCCCCCGGGCTCTGATTGGGTTCCTCCCACCATAATGCTGGCCGCCATCATATAAGTGAAATATGTCAGTATGGTGTTAGACACAAATCAAATAAATGATAAATAAATAAATAAAACAGAGCACATGTTTTTGTCTTTTGGGGAACATGGCCTCTCAGTTGAAACAGTGCAATCAGGTTGTCGGATATATGTCTCTGATAAATTACTCATACATTATCGAACAATCACAATTTTCCGGCAGGATTAAGTGAACATTTTCCCCCTTCTTTTTCTCCTTCAGAGTTTTCTTGACAGCCTCCCATCAAAGGTTTACGGGGACATGGACCGAGAGCTGTCATTCCGTCAGGGCCTCGGCTCATCCCTGACCACCCTTCAGAGGTTGTTAGGAAAGCATAAAGTCTGCTGCACCTTTATACTTCCTCATTTCCAGACAGCTGGTAAGAGTAGCTTTCCAAAGCCATTTTTAAAAAGAGTAAAAACCATAACAAACTATATATATTTGGAAAGCTTAACACCTGTTTGTTACAAAAATGCAACTTTCTGATTTCTGCAGTGATGCAAAACCAACTCATGGCCTCAAATTACACGTACCCTCTTGGACGGAAATTCCTGAAAAAGATGAAAAATAACCTCATTGAGATTGGATTGAAAAAATGTATAAAGTTTGTAAAATGTTCTATAAATAGGTTGTATTGCATAAAAAAAAACATTGCACTATTGAAAGATCATAATGAGAAGTGAACATTTTAATGGTTATTCCCTAAAATGAACTGTGAAACACTTATGGAAATGCTGCTTTGTTTCAGATATTATGATGTGACTAAAATATTGTTTAGAAATACTTAATAATATTAAGAAAGTAATAAAAAAGGAGATAAACAACCCGTACACCTGCACTCGCATTAATATTAAGACACCACATTCATTTCCACTTCAGAATGAATATTCATGTTTGTAAGCTGTACGTGTCTGTGCCTCCTGCATAGACAGCTACACGTACCACGTGCATGCACACTACAGCGTTCATGTTTGTAAGCTGTACGTGTCTGTGCCTCCTGCATAGACAGCTACACGTACCACGTGCATGCACACTGTGCATGCACACTACAGCGTTCATGTTTGTAAGCTGTACGTGTCTGTGCCTCCTGCATAGACAGCTACACGTACCACGTGCATGCACACTACAGCGTTCATGTTTGTAAGCTGTACGTGTCTGTGCCTCCTGCATAGACAGCTACACGTACCACGTGCATGCACACTACAGCGTTCATGTTTGTAAGCTGTACGTGTCTGTGCCTCCTGCATAGACAGCTACACGTACAGCTGTACGTGTCTGTGCCTCCTGCATAGACAGCTGCACGTACCACGTGCATGCACACTACAGCGTTCATGTTTGTAAGCTGTACGTGTCTGTGCCTCCTGCATAGACAGCTGCACGTACCACGTGCATGCACACTACAGCGTTCATGTTTGTAAGCTGTACGTGTCTGTGCCTCCTGCATAGACAGCTGCACGTACCACGTGCATGCACACTACAGCGTTCATGTTTGTAAGCTGTACGTGTCTGTGCCTCCTGCATAGACAGCTACACGTACCACGTGCATGCACACTACAGCGTTCATGTTTGTAAGCTGTACGTGTCTGTGCCTCCTGCATAGACAGCTACACGTACAGCTGTACGTGTCTGTGCCTCCTGCATAGACAGCTGCACGTACCACGTGCATGCACACTACAGCGTTCATGTTTGTAAGCTGTACGTGTCTGTGCCTCCTGCATAGACAGCTGCACGTACCACGTGCATGCACACTACAGCGTTCATGTTTGTAAGCTGTACGTGTCTCTGCCTCCTGCATAGACAGCTACACGTACTACGTGCATGCACACTACAGCCTTCATGTTTGTAAGCTGTACGTGTCTGTGCCTCCTGCATAGACAGCTACACGTACTACGTGCATGCACACTACAGCCTTCATGTTTGTAAGCTGTACGTGTCTGTGCCTCCTGCATAGACAGCTACACGTACTACGTGCATGCACACTACAGCGTTCATGTTTGTAAGCTGTACGTGTCTGTGCCTCCTGCATAGACAGCTACACGTACTACGTGCATGCACACTACAGCGTTCATGTTTGTAAGCTGTACGTGTCTGTGCCTCCTGCATAGACAGCTACACGTACCACGTGCATGCACACTACAGCGTTCATGTTTGTAAGCTGTACGTGTCTGTGCCTCCTGCATAGACAGCTACACGTACCACGTGCATGCACACTACAGCGTTCATGTTTGTAAGCTGTACGTGTCTGTGCCTCCTGCATAGACAGCTACACGTACCACTTGCATGCACACTACAGCGTTCATGTTTGTAAGCTGTACGTGTCTGTGCCTCCTGCATAGACAGCTACATGTACTAAGTGCATGCACACTACAGCGTTCATGTTTGTAAGCTGGACAAATCTGCATTTTGTCTGAAGTAAGAAGTGAAAATTTTAATATTCAAAACCTGTTCTGCAAAAAAATAAAAAGGAATAAACAAGTCAATGAAACAAGAAAAAAAGCCTTGAGTTTGTCCAGATGCTTGCAAGGCATGGGTACACTTTAAACTCAGTGGTTTATTTTCTTTATTCAGATCTGGAAATTCATCTGGATATGGATAGCCAACCTGTCCAAATAGATTGTGTTTCGAAGGAAAAGGAAAAAGCAAGTGTTCATAAAAGGTATTGGTCAAGAAAACTTATATTGCACCATTAATTAGTTAGCCTGTGAGGAAATAATGTAAAAAAAATTAGTTGACAAGTGAACACAATATGTAGTCAGTTTTTAGAGTTCTCCAATGGCATGGATGATTTTTTTGGAGAATTCCTGTAAGGGAGCATTAATAGACAAGCAAACCAGTTGGGCAACATGTGTCATGCACCAGCACTGGGAAATCCCCAATCCAGGCTGTCCACTAAACATTGCTGAAACGTTGACAAATTGGTTTAAAACTTTGGTTTAATGACGAGAAGACAGAAACGGCATACAGTTTATACTTACAAATACATGTACTGCGAAATTCTCGCACTGAGCTGCCAAGTATATACAGCTCTGAAAGATTTGGTAAATACCCCCTCCTCCCCCCCCCCGTCAGATACATGCATGTGCCAGGTCTCGCAGTTTTTTCTCTTTCAAACTAGCTGGCAAGTTTATAATAGGAACAGAACAAGTGTGCTGTGTACAGTGAAATGTTATTGTGGAATTCCCTCACCAAGCTGTTAAATATATTCAAGCTCTTGCAGTTCTTTCTAATTCCCAATGGCTGTTGAGGTATAGGGCAGACCGTGGGTGCAGTGGACAGTGAAATGTCACTGGGAAATAACTCATCACATTGTCAGAAATATTTCAGATCATACAAAACTTACTTGCATTTCAGAATAGCCATTGAGGTCATAGGGCAGAACCAGTGTGCAGTGGACAGTGAAATGCTCCTTGGGAATTCCCGTGCCAAGTTGAGACAACTCCACAGAATTGGTTATGTCACCCATGTGGTAAGCAGTGATGAACTTTGAGTTGACACTGTTCTTTAAAAAGTTTGTCCTTTAAAGGACCCTTAAATCATTAAGGTTGAAAAATTTAAGATCACTCGAAGTTTTCCCGGTGTGGAAAGACTGTTAGCAGACAACTCTAGATGTAATTTACACGAAATACGAAATACTTTCAAAACAATTTCCTAATATTTATCAGATCAAGCCTGAAAATGTGGCAGGTAGAATCACTTTGTTGTACTACATTGGACAATGCATCCAGTAGAGATGGAACAGTCGTGTAAGCATGGGCTAGGTCAGTTATCTTTAAATTTTGCCTTGGACACTTTTTACAGACCTCATACTGTACTTTTATTATGTACGTGTCGAAATCCAGACAGTAGTTTACATATCATTTATGTGTTGTCTTTTTTTCAGATATCTGCTTCTGATGCCAGGAATCTTGACACTATGGATTCACAAAGCAGAGAAGAGTATTTTAGAAGTATTTTGCATTCTGAGTTGAAAGTGAAGTTATGAATATAAAAGACTTGCCGCCAGTGTTGTCTTGCTTTGTTATATTTATATATGTATTTGTTTAATTGATTTTTTACGCAGTACTGAAGAATATTTTACGTACATGACGGCGGCTAGCATTATGGTGGAAGGAAACCAGACAGAACCCCGGGGGAAATCCACGACCATCCGCAGGTTGCTGTCAGACCTTCCCATGTACGATGTAGCGCTCTGTCATCTATTGTTATTGACGTGAAGAAGACACAGAAGGTAGCGCAATGATCCCTCATACCTGGACCCGTCAGTGTAGTATTGTGTGGTAGATTTGAACGTTGCTTTCAACACTATTTCAGTCGTTTCATGATGGTATCTCTTTGTGATGTAGCGGGCAGTTCCCAGTCTCAGCTTGTAACACCACCTCATAATATCGGATCTCCCATGCTGATGTAGTTCAATGACCCAGTGGTCACCCACCAGTACTGCTGCTTCTGTGAGCTCAAGTCCAGATCATGCTGTCCTCCTCTCCGGTAGTACGTGGGAAGGTCTGCCAGCCACGTGCGTAAGGTCTTGGGTTTCCCTCGGCTCTACCAGGATTCTTTCCATCATAATACTGACCGCCGTCGCATATTGAAGAGAAATATTTCTGAGCAGGGCGTGCAACATCAATAGTTAAATCAGACCTCAGGGTGCACGGTGTTGCCTCACCGGAAGACACCCTGAATGATACCACATAGTCACTCTTTCTGACATCTGGTCCACCAGTACTTCGCCTATCACTTTATGCCGAGTGATGAGCCAGGAAAGTACTAAGAGATCTTTTGGCATCTGGGCCCACTTTACTAAAACTCTGATTGTCTCGAAAACCGCGTAAATTTTCCATACAGAACAAATTACAAATACACTTGCATATATTGTCGTTACCCTGAGTATATCACGTAAATTTACGACGAATAATAAAAGTAGGCCCAACGAACGAAAACTGCTTTGTTCAGACTGCCATAAGAGCTGGTTGCAGCAGACAAATATTACCTGCCAATAACAATGAAGCTTGGTATGTGGAAGATCAAAACCAGAATCGTTTCTGCCAGAGGCTGATTTCAAGCGACTTTTTGGGTTTGTTTTGTTTTGAGCGTCTCCTCTCTTTCCTTCAGTTTGAAAACCAGAAAACCAAAGGTTTCAAACGTAATGGACACGAGCTGCTAATGCAGTATTTAAAAGTGACTTGGGCACAGGAATCGTTGGGTCGCCCACTATAGAAGTCCTTACCCCTGTTCAAATTTATGACTAGTGTCCTCCATGAAAGTAGAATAGATCTGTTGTGGAACGTATTTTCACTGTTGGTGAGGAAGTGAATGTCGTTGAATTGTCAGGCAGGAAAGCACGAGACTCTATTTCAAATGTTCCTAACAATACCCAAGTCCAAGCCTGTAAATCGAAATAGGTTGTGAACAAATAATACAATCACTGTATCATAATGTACAATTCCATGTAGTTGTGGGAAGGCAGGAAGCGACTCCTTCAAAAAATTTAATCTGATTTCTTGGTACAGGCTTAGAAAAGTTTCACCGACATATAGGACATCGATTAGTGCACTAGGTAGCACAATTCTAGGGCTTTAACAACATTTAGGCTAGCCCTAGAATTGTGCTATGCAATAGGTGGAGGATTAATTGTTGAATGACAGCTTTTAAAGCTTTCGTTCATGAATATACATGCAGCACTTATTCAACGACGGTCAGTGTAATGGGTGAAGGATTAATGGGAAGCGTTTCACGCCAATGGTAATTCAAGTCAATGCTCTATAATCTGTTCATTCCTGCATTTACTATGAAGTTTTGTGATAACGTTTTACACGTGCAGTGCAAGAGAGCAATGGTCAAGTTAACTTGCGATCGAATCGCCACCGTGCTGGAAAATATAAGCTATGGGTTGGATTTTAATGCCGTAAGTAAGGATAAGGAATAATTCCCTTATGCCACGACGGGAAGTGTCATGTTTATGTGGAGAGGAAACTGGAATGTAAGGAAGAAACCTGAGTGTCTGGAGAAAACCGGAATGTCGACAGGACACAGGACTGAATGGGAGGAAACCGGAATGAATGCAGCGAACGGGAGTGTCGAGAGGGAACAGGAGTGAATGGACAAAAGGTGAGTGAATGTAGGAAACAGGAGTGAACGAAGGAAACCGGGGGTTAATGGAGGAAATCGGAGTGAATGGAGGAAATCGGAGTGAGTGGAGGAAACCCGATTGAGAGGAGCAAACCAACGACCTGAACGGAGTAACTGAGGAATACTCCCACATGTGACACTGATTTTCACGTGCACGTCGAACTCGGTGTGTACACGATGCGTGCCGGTGGAAGACAAGTGATCATGACCTATCTTGATCCCCCTTAATTCACGGAAACATTTGCTGACAAATTCACAACCATTTATTAACGTGTATTTCATGAAAAATAACTGTAGATGCTATACTGTATCGTGTATGTATGCCACACTATGTACTTCACAAATGGCATGGAGCAGCTATAGTACATTACATAATACATTTTCCATTAACTCACAACTACTCACATTCAAATGCTTGAGTGAAACACCATGCTCATGAATGCATTTGACAAAAAAAAAGAAAGTAAATCTTTACGTCATCATTCATTTCGATAATCAGAAAACAATATAATGCTGGACAATGATGTTTGGTCGCTGTAAATAACTTATCAAGTCCATACCAGTTTATTTATTTATTTTCTACGCCGCACTGAAGGGGGTTTCACTTAGAAGACGTCAGTCAACATCATGGTGGGAGGAAACCAAGCAGATCCCGGGGGAAATCCATGACCATCCGCAGGTTGCTGGCGGACGTTCCCACGTACGGCCGGAGAGGAAGCCAGCATGAGCTGGACCTAAACTCACAGCTACAGAACTGGTGAGAGGCACATGGGACATCACGCCGCGCCGGGTTGCTATCCCCCCCCCCCCCCGTTCATAGGCAAC
Organism: Acanthopleura granulata; assembly: GCA_016165875.1. Taxonomy (NCBI): domain Eukaryota; kingdom Metazoa; phylum Mollusca; class Polyplacophora; order Chitonida; family Chitonidae; genus Acanthopleura; species Acanthopleura granulata. Next base: position 20,697,730 of record JABBOT010000008.1, read on the forward strand.
ATACTAAGTGTCATCAATAATGAAGCAGAAAAAAACTACAACACTCAAGAAAATACATGTTTGCATTCCAACACGTCTTCGCGTAAAATTATAGTGGATTGAGTTGACAGTTTGATATTCTAATGATATTCTATTCTTAAAAGTCTGAATGCTTTAGAGGAACAGTTAGTGATATATGGGGGTAATGCAGCATATATCTGTTCAAAAATACAGAAACACCGAGGTACATTCTAGAACGAAAAGTCATAAAATAGCTCTCTAAAATAAGTAAATATATATATCTTATACACATGATATATCAATCATAAAAGAATAAGTTTTGGAGTATGCTACCCACCATGTATAACAATTCCTATGTGAAACTGACCACATATCATCAAATAAGTTTAACCTTCTCTGCGGCGCACTGTCAGCTAAACTAAAGAAATAAGAACAAGTAGGCTTATAAATGTACACTCAATCTACGACACTGAAAACAATTCTTGGACGAAATCTTGCCAATAATGAATACCAAGGGGATACACGCTTTTGGTCAGTGGCAATGTATTCTGGGTTAAGATGGATGACCGCAATAAATGTCATCGATTTGCTCGCTAAACGTCATCGGAAAGATTACTGAACACAGAATTAACAATGCAATACATTGTACAGCTTGGGAAAGATTCTCCCATTATCATAAAGAGTTACTGTAAATATACACAAGTTACAGTTCTTTGAAAACTGACACACCAAACCTTCTGGTAATAAAACATAGTCATTTAACACACTGGATCAAATTCGTGAAGGGAAACAATATAAAATACCAAACCTTCTTGTCATAACATCGGTTATCACAGACACGGTGCCAAAACACTATATAAACAGTATTGGGTTCTGCTGATTGTTACCACCTATTAAGGAAAGGGGTATCTACACGTGCACTGTTAACACAGTGGTTACTTTCCAGAACGGGAAAATGGTCATGATGACGTTAAAATAAATAGAAAGAATAGATATATACTATATATAAAACAGTAAGGGATATTCAAGTTCGTGTTTATATTTCTCAAAAATACAATTTTATAAAATGTGAACGTTTAAGTCCACCAGGGAATACAAGAAGCCTCAAAATACAACAACAACGATGGTGCAAAGCGTATCGCAGGACGTGAATGTGGAGTGTATTTTCAAAATTTGCATGTAAAGTTGTCAATCAGTTTCTATACATTACACTAATTAAATCACCATTGAACTTTGTATGTATGTACATTAATACATCGTTTCCTTCGTGCCATCAACTTTCTCAGTGCCTGGCTCATTGACAGAGGCAAGTGCTGTACATCCTTTACAAAGACAAACAGACGAGACCTCTAAAAACACCAATGCGAGTTCCTGCAATATGTTTACAACATTCACATACCATTTTAGCTGTAACTTTACACGATGTTGTAGTATATGTGACTGGCAGTTGAATCTTTGTGGCACTTTAGCTGCGAAGAAAGAAACATGGGACGATGTCGTAATTTTACATCACTACGCAATTACCTGGAGTCGGGGGAAAAAGCTGCCCTTGAAAAGAAAAGAGCACTGAAGCTCAAACAGTCAGCAAACTTAACTGTACACATACACTATTTATTACCACAGTGTACAGAATATCCCCGACTATTTCTGAATGTAACATGTCAAATAATAACACTAATAACAATGTTCAAGTAACAAAAAATGGCTACGATATGTTTCTGTCTATGAATTTTAGTCTTAAGTTTTAAAGATGTCACGCTTTGGGTAGAGCTTCTTCCTCTGTGGTTTGTCGTGCCTCTTCCTTCCTACGGACATAACGCTCTCCCAACGGCACCAACAGTCCGAACATTCCCGCCATTATCATCCATATCCCAGCAATGCGAAAGGACATATCCCAATTCCCCGTGCCATCTCTCAACCAGCCTGAAACATACAAAACTAGAAGAATAAGAACTGATGGCGATATTTTAGTTCCTGGCAACAAATTAATCCATTTGGTCACCGAGAAAGCAATCCGTTATCCCTCAAATAACGAATTTAACGAAAAGTTTTTTCAGGGTAGACATAATGCCCCGATCAAGTTCATTCAGAATATATTTCCTTCTTTTTGATGGGTGTTTTACATCGCAGTCAAGAATACTTCATTCTAGTTAAATTTTACAAGCTTTGTTTAAATACAAAATTGCTTTCTGGAATAGGCCCCTGGATACTCAGTTAAACTGAACGTCACACTTTTTACGCATTTAATCGCTAACAATATAATTTCGTTCCGCCTTAGTTAATACCAATCACAAAAGAGTTGTGTTTGAGAAGGTGAGACTATGAGGACCGTCGGCCCGGGGGATCATTTTGCAAATTGGTTCACATCTCTCCTATCCTCTTGGATAGTATATATCTTAACCTGACAAAACCATTTCATTGCATAGCCCTGCGACATGTAGCAACCAGTGACAATCCTTACCAAAATAACAAAAAATATAATTTTTCGGCATACAACTACTGAATTATGAGAGCGCTGAAGCCAAGACATTGTGCATTGTACAAATTAATTCAACAAACAGGACATGGTTTTCCTTATAATAAACAACAAAAATAATATAGAACAGCAAATGCTGAAGTGGTCTGGATTTTACAGCCAGAAAGGCTAGAAAAATTACCTCGAATCTTCACAGTGTTTCTGTAATGTTCCAAAACAGGTCTTTTGAGGCAGATGCATTTATAATAACTCTTCTTCGTTTCACAAAAAATCAATAAATGAATTCGATGTTATTTTTTTCTCTGATTGGTGTTTAGCGACGTACTCAAGAATATTTCACTTATACGACGGTGGCCAGCACTATGGTGGGAGGAAACCGGGCAGACCATCCGCAGGTTGCCGACAGGAGAGGAAGGCTGCATCAGCCGGACTTGAACTCACATCTACCGCATTGGCGAGAGGCATCTGGGTCACTACGCTACACTAGCGAGCTAATTCCCTAGGCCACGGAGGACCCCGTTGTGTCATTGAGACCTCAGACAGAATTAATATGGTGCGGGCCTAGATATACTCACCTAATATCGGAGGAGACAACAGGGAAGGGATACTAATAAAACTTGTCGTCAGTCCGAATACTTTCGAAATCTGATTAACTCCAAAGCTGTCCGCCAGGAGAGGTGCGACCAGAGACCAGTAGGAGCCGCCGAACAGCCCGTACCAGCAGGAGTAGACACCAAGAGTAACGAAGTCCCGGGCAAAGGGGGCAATAAGAGCAGACACGCCACCCGCCATCATCCCCAGAATGTACACATATCGGCGCTTGACGAATTTGAGATCGGACACAAATCCGAAAATGATTCGGCCAAAGAGATCCGAAAGTCCGGCCATGGAAACGAGCAGCGCCACCTGGCTCTTCGAGACACCACACTCATTGGCGTGTGGAGGCACAACTATGAACAAGTTGGAGTAACTCATGTTCGCTGAGGCGAAGGACAACCCGTATAACAAAAATACCGGGTTACACAAATAAGTATAATCAAAAATATCCTTGAAAGAAAAGTTTTTGACGCAACTTTTGCAGCAGTTTTTCGATGACTGAGAATTCGAATTCTCCGAAGTCTGCGTGGTTTTCTTCTCCAGCATCGTGTCTACTTCTTCAGCATATTCATCGGAAGTTACGTCACCTTGTGTCTCTTTCACGACGCCATTTGTAGCCAGACAGTCCAATTCTCTTGGCTTCTTTTTGCGGAAACTCTCCAATGGCCTCAGTAAGGCCGCGCCTACACAACTGTGTAATATAACCCCGCCAATAATTATCATAGCCCCAAAGAGGGTGTACTCGTCAAACAAGTACTTCATCAAGAACGGATAGAGGAAGTAACCAATTCCATTGCCCGCCACGGCAACGCCATTAGCGAACGATCGCCTCTTTTCGAAGAACAGCGTAACCATGACAACGGTAGGAGTGTAGGTCAAACCTACACCGACACCTGGAGGAAAGAATACGAAATGGAAGAAGCTTAACAAATTGATATTGGTATATTTATATTTTGTGAAACGTTCGACCTTAAGTTAAACTGAGTAATGGTGTCTCTGCAGGGTCGCATACAATGAGGGAAGTTTGGGTCAAGAACTCAAAAATCTGAGTTTTCCAGTAGAGCTAATTCAACTCAGAGTTATTCACAACAAACTATATATAGGATTAGCAAACAAATACTGTTGTTGTTAAAACAGAAATCGAAATAGGCAGTTTGCCACAATACCTATTGAGATTGGCGTAAAACACCATTCAGATACATGTAAATAAATAAATAAGTTTTCTTCCAGTGAGATGCCTAAAATGGAAATAGGTGTATGATGACACAAAAATGTATACAAACTATAGGACCAATCACTGTAAATACACAGTGCAAGGTAGGTAAATCACACTCACCTGTAATTATACCAATGGTAAGGTAAAGCATCTCTATCCGAGGAACGAAAGCACTGCTAACGAAGCCAATACTAGCGAGAATTGTGGCAACCATTAGCACCGGTCGGAACCCAAATTTGTTGCCGAGACTGGAACTCAATGTTCCTAGAAAAGGCAGTTATATATCATGCATGCAAGTCATGTGTGAAAATGCACTGAAAAACAAAGCACTGAAAGAAGTCATTAAAAAAACCAAACCTATTTCATACAGACAACTTCAATCATCATCATAACAGTTTTCTGTTCGTGTTAATGTTTGCTGGGTACATGTATTAAGTTCATGATTTATGTTTGTTTCATTAATCGTCAGATTCAGCTCGAGAAGGTGGCTCTTTTACTTCCTTTAAGACAGACCAGACAATTGTTACACCTCATTAAAATAACACTTCAAACACACAGGGAATGATCCCCGGACACAGTCACATTGTACAATGACATGGCAAACAAACCATAAATGAAACCTATTCCAGTCACATCGTACAGACACATCAAGCAAATAAAGTCCTTGCCATTTCTCTCAAAATACGGAGTGCCCAACTAAGATGTCACAAATACCATTTTATCTGTGCGTAGAAATTTTCTTCCATTTCACAGAACGGCGAAGAGGAGGACTGAGACTGAACAAGGCATTGGTATACAGAAGGGCTTTAACTGAAGGAGGTTCGAAAAGAACTTAAAGCATTTCACTGTGAGAAATTTTTCAGTTATTCTGTTTGACTTTCTTAAACTCTTTCATCAAGGAAAGCCTACCGTTAAAAGAGTGCTGTCCTACGATTTCTTTAATTCAGTTTAGTGATTAGTCCGGAGATCATGTCTCCAACATCGACCTGTGTGATAAAACACAGTAGCGACCTCTCTCGTCTGGACACGTATCTAACTTCTCTTTCGCTTAGCTGGAGTGTTTCGCAAACCATCTCAGCATTTGCCGAAACAAAAAACAATGGCATTACCCCTTTTCAAAATTATCGATCAGAATCTTATAATATAAAACAGTTTATGCCAATTTTATGCTCCAGGAAAGCCCGTGAACCTCACGGAAAGGTCAAGAACTTCATGGAAAGGTCATTAACCCCCTTGGAGAGGCCATTAACCTCATTGGAAAGGCCTCTAAAATCGTGGAAAGGCCATCACGCTCATTGGAAAGATCACTGATTTCATAGAAAGGGGATTGACATCATGAAAAGGCCATTTAATCTCGTTGGAGAGGCCTTCAACCTCATTGGAAAGGTCTCTAGCCTCGTAGAAAGGCCTTCAACCTCATGGGAAAGGCCATTGACCTCAATGGAAAGGCCATTAAATCGGAGGGCCGACGATTTTAAGGTAAACGAATAATTAACTAATTTATGAAACGGAAGTGACGCATGTGGTGCATGTAGGCAGTGCAACAACAACATAGTACTGATGTCAGCAGTCTATTGAGGTGGTCGAGGTGTGCTACATCTATTTGCCATATGCATGCGTATCCCTCATATCAAAAATTTTCTCTCAGCACTGAAGTCCATCATGGGGTATATGTGTGGTTGATTGTTGTTTATAAATTTGCATATTAAGTTCACACTTGCTTGCGAGTGACACGGTATACATGTACGTACAGCCTATATATCATGTAGTGCTTTGATAGCTGACAGTTTTGTTGGCAGAAGTCCTACAGGGCTTTGTTAAACATAGGGCTTGCTAGCAGCAGGCACAGAGGCTTTTACGTAAACTAGGTTTACATGTTGGAACTCCTGTATATATACATATATATATATATATAGATATAAACGTTATTTCAATGGCATACATGGGCAACTTGTGATTTGTGTCATACCTGTACTGTCGATATGTAAACAACAATCAACTACACATACACCACAGAGTGGACGTTTGTCTCGTTTGAATGCCTTTGAATTGAGTGATGCGCGTACATGTGACCAATAGCTAGACAGCCTAGGATGTCGTTAGTATTACACCTGTGTGTTGTTGTTGCACTGCCTACAAGCACCACATGCGTTACTTCCGTTTTTATAAATTAGTTATTTAATCACTTGTATTAAAACTTATTTAAGTATGCTCGGGTCTTTATGTTTATGAAAAAGGATCTAAAGACAAATGACACTCAGTCAAAAATCGTTAGTCTTCCCCTTTAACGTCACTGGAAAGGCTATTAACCTTGTGGTTAGGCCATAACTATAAACAGTGTATTACAGTACCACTCAGATTTATAGCCTTAACTGCATCGTTCCACATTAAGCTGTAAAGCATTATGCAATGACGTACCACAACTCATGAGCAGGAATACACAGAGACTGAGTACCCACGCTGCCGCTCCCGCACTCGTGTCGAAGTACTCTAGAAACTCCGCATAGATCAGTCCGAACGACTTCAGGCAACCCACAGTCACCATCTGAATAAGGAACGTGCCTGTATGAATGGGAAAAAATCACCGACTGATTAGTTTGTTAATAAACGATGTTGAACTTAAAGCACAGTTAAGGTATAAGTCATCATCATTTAATCGGATAGGGAACGTGCCTGTGGATATCAAAACAGGGATGAACAGGTTGTTTTTTCTCTATCAATGTCTTTGGGCTTTTTTTTTTCGACTCATCGACTGATTCTGAGCTGTGAAAAGTAACTCCACGGTAGGACAGCGTTGTTGCTGTTGGAGATACTGAGCTGTTTTGTCTTGATTGTCGCTGCGTGCGAATTTTGACCGCACGTGGCTCAGCTCTTCGTGTTAGTTTTCAATCCTAAATTTAATGACGATTTAAACAGCATAAGTATAGTTAATAACAGCAAGTATAGTAAATAATGTAGCATTACTGCTACACGGATATGTTGCTGACTTGCTTCACGCTGCTTTCTTCTATAAACATTTGAGTGTCCCGATATGTATGGGTACATTTTGTACAGTAATGGCCACTTTGGTCCAAACCTCTTGTAATAAATATGAGTTCTTGCATTACAACTTTGCCGGGGGCCTCCGTGGCTCAGTCCGTTAGCACGCTAGCGGTCGTGGTGAGTTCAAGTCCAGCTCATGATGGCCTCCTCTCCGTCCGTACGTGGGAAGGTCCGCCAGCCACCAGCGGATGGTCGTGGGTTTCCTCCCACCATAATGCTGACCGCCGTCGTGTAAGTCAAATATTCTTGAGTACCGCTTTAAATACCAGTCAGATGTATAAATACATACACACTTCTTTCCCATAAATCATCAGAGCAAATGATGGAGGATTGAACAGATGAATGCAGACTTCGTCTAGCTTTAGGTGGAAATGCGTCCTCATTAGCGTCTTTGTTTGACCTGATCAGAGTCACCTAGGATTAGCACAGCGGGCATAGTCTCTACAATGTTAGACGGGTAATACCTGACCCCCTTCGGGTACTATGTGAAGTGGGTCAGGTATTACCAGACTACTATAGCGTGAACAAGCACAACCACACTGGTTCCCTTCACCTCTTGAAGGAAAAAAAATTGTCACTTTATAAATCGAGGCCGTTCTATGTTGTTTAGTTACACTGAACGACCAAGTCACTCAGTTCTGAAATATGTCTGTGAAATTATTGAATCGAATAGTGGGAGCACCGTCTGCCAGCTTTTTATCAGAATCACCGGCAAGGTAATGATGTGCTGGCTGTTTGATATATTGTCCACAACGAAACTCAATGACCCCCACCCTCCCTCCAACAGAAAACAATCTACAAATAATGATCACCGGGAAAAAAATTTTCTGGCCGAAAGTTGACATAAAAAAAAATGGCGGACTTTTCCATTCAAAAACCCAAGAGTGTAAGAACTATTGTTAGAACAGGGTGTGTCGATCCTCGGTTTGACATTCGTTAGAACTGGATGTCTTGTTGATTCTTGTTGCAGTATTTGATTTCTTTTTTCAAATTATGTGAAGGTTTCTCTTCCGTAAAAGTTCTAATCCCTTAAATCAATCCTTTCTTCATGTTATGTTTATGGTTTTTATGCCTTAATCTCTCTATTTTTTTTTTTGTTTTTGTTTCTTTACACACTGGGATTATATGTCTATCTTAATTCACTTTTTTGAATTTTGAACAAACTAATTAAAATTTAATGGTATCATTAATAAGCTGACGCTGGTTTTAAAAAAAACACGCTATATACAGCGGAATAATTAACCGATAATTTCCGAGAGGACGTCCAAATGCCAAAAGAACAAGGCAAGTCCTATACATGACTGCAACACTTAGTACCATTAACACGATGGCTCCTGCATTAGAACACACACCATGATGATAATGAACAAAATAATAATTAAATATTTCCAAAATGTCAAAAAAGCAAAGTAAATCTTATAAATAAATGCAACATTTGGTATACCATTTTTTCCAGTGATTAAAATGGAAGTAAAGGCTGACGTGCTACGGTGGACTTTTTGTACCATATTGAACAAGCTGAAGCACAGTGACGTCACAGATTCTTTTTACACAGCTGCTAAGCATCCCCTGATTGCTATATGTTCTGCGTGAATATGCATGTAGGGCAACAAATGTATATGTATTTAATGTGGAGGTGTAACAGTTACACCATGTTTAGCAGCCAAAATCTGTGACGTCACTATGGTTCAACCTGCACGTTTCAGAGTGCGCCGTAGCACCTCAATCTTTATTTCCATTTAAAAAAAAAATGCCAAAAAATAACGAAGACAACATTTGGATTCAACACGAAATGGTTTTTTAGATGCTGCTGCTTGGTATAAATGTGATCTGTTCTTTTAAGCTAATAAGTGCGGCTCAGTTGTGTCAGTACTTTTACCTGCCAGGGTAACCCAGGCCCATCCTCTGTCAATAGGTAACCCCTCGTCCTCCATGCTTACTGTGTATGCCCCTCTGAATCACTGTCCTTTTATAACGACGCTGTAATCTGCAACAAACCCGGATGTGAACATGTCATATACAGAGGATTCGTTATCATAGCCGCTGTATGTGCACAGCAACTTTCGACGTATTCTGACACCGTTGTCAAAGGATATGCTGAAATTAATTAATCAAAAGCTGTTATCCGTATATACAAACTGGGAAGGTCCGCCAGCAACCTACGGATGGGTTTTTGGGTCATGGGTTTTTCCCGGGGGGCAGCGCGGCTTTTAATGGCTGGCTGCTGTCGCATTAGTGAAATATTCTAGAGTGTGGCATAACAAAAAAAAATGAAATAAATAAATAAATCATTTATACAAACCTTGTGTTGTTAATAATGTCTCTCCTAAAATTCTATGTGTTTATCATTTACACGAATACGTCTACGATAAAGATTTTTTCTTTTGAAAACTAAGACATAGTGTAGGCACCCGCGATTGCATCACCTTATACCATATCTCATATACATACACATAGCTCTCAAACTCCTATGTGATTCTATTTTTATTGATAGCGGCAGTTTAAAATATGGGTCGTTACACTCATTGCGCAAGGACAATCGTGGACTTCCTGTGTAACGGTGTGAACATGAATGTAACAAAATTTACACACAGAAGCTTACGGATGCATAAAACCAAATACACGCAATGCCTTTAGGTTTATTACATATAAGCCTATGCACACATATAATAATATATGCAAACGCCCCAACGCCTCTTTGCACATATATGATGTAAACACACAGCGTTACATACTCACTTAGTATATAGAAAATAGATATTTTAACAGAACATGGAAATTTGGAAAAGACTTAGCAAGGCTACCTTAGAATGACCTATCCACATGGAAATGTTACTATGACATCAGATTTATATTTATATATACACACACAAGCCAATCTGAAAAGTAAAGACTGCACTGATATAAAATGGATGTATATTCATACATATATATTAGTTGTAATAAATCCCATTTAAAAACAGCTGGCGTTTGCAGATTATTTTGATTTATGAACCTTAATACAATAAAGTGATATTTTTTTAAAACATGACACACACTTTAAAAAATCGTCCAAGGACATAGGACATTACAAGCACGTCCTCTAAAATTCGAATCGCGAATATGGCATCAAAACAGCATTTTTAAATGAAATCAAGTCTGCGTGCAAAATGAAAAATGAAAGCTTTCACTTCACGGCAAAACGACGGTGGGCAGGTACATAGGCTCTCGGATAGAGGAAATCACAGGTCTCACAAATCGCCTGAATTAATGAAATACCGCAGCCAAAAAGGAAAAAAAAGAGCAAGGTCTGGAGCTGATCGTGTGATCTACTTATTTAGAAGCTGTTGCTCGGCCTTCCATGCAGGAGAAGCTGTCGTCGTGAAAATTCTAACTCTGTAACGCAATGTGTTGCTTTGAACTGTTTTCGTTGCGATTGTGGAGAACTGCTGTCCTTTTTTCTTTTTCTTCTCAGAGATTGTGATGTTTGAACTGTCTATAATAGTGTTAAGCAATGTGATTTGTATGTTTGGCAGGATGCATTATTCAAGTGTAGAAGAATAATAGTGTTTAAAGTCAAGGTTGCATTCATGAGGAAAAGTTTTAACAGTCCACAGTAGCATATATCGATAGACTGGAAAGATGGTCTTGTGTTTGTTAATGAAACTGTTAACCATAAGAATGCTGACAGCCTATCGGGTATTCACAATACCAGTACAAACTCTTGTTTTTCTATTTTCTTTTTTTTTTCTTCTTCTTTTCGCTGAATAGCCTGCATGCATGGTATTAACTTATGGTATATCTGTGTACAAACCATAAAACTATGGTAGGCCTATATAAGTCCTGCAACAAGGGTCAATATACCCACATCACCTACATCATCTCCTTCATCGTACCTCGATACAGATGTCATTATACTTCGATCAGCCATGCAGCTATGTCCCTCTTACACGCGTTTATTATATAAACAAGTTTGTCGACTGTTTTGCCGGTGCTTTACATTGCGATGCACGTATATGTTACCTTGTCATATTGTCGCACGGTATGCGCTTAGTGGCATGGGAACTCAAGTAGATCAAGGCTAAGTATGTTGAGTTCCAGATTCTATAATACATTACACAAATTTGCAAATACAAAGCAAAAAAACACAACTCTTGCCTACAGCGATGTAAGCTGAAGGTATAAATAGCATACATACATGTAATACATTCTACAATAAAAAGAGAGGTGACATCAGTAACCCTAGATATTTCACTGTATATATACTAACCTATATGGACTAAGAATGCCTTCTCTATATACATGCCATTGCTTAGTTTCATGCAACTTTCGCTATATACACCGTATAAGTTCGGACACTTTTCCAATACCCGCATAGGATATAAACGATATTCTGCATTGTCACGCTTTTGTGTAATTTACTCTACATGTTTGTATAAAAAGTAAATAGATGCGCGTTATGAGTTATTACTTGTCTGAGCAAAATTGTGTGCTTTCCATGGCATGCTGAAGAAGTTATGACTTGAGTTTTTTGAGCACAAGACCACACAGGAACGCATGTAAAATCTGGTAACTGTACTTTTACCTATATACAGATTATAGAACATTTTAAAATGAACTTACTGTAAAGAGTCCATTGAATTTAAGCTCCATATTTTATGTATAAGCATAAATGTCTCTCCATTGCCTCACTATATACACGTGTGTATTGCCTTTATCAACCAATCATGTAAAGCTGGCGCGTATAACCCGGAAAAGCGCCAATACAAATCAACCCCCCCACCCCCTGGCGCGTATAACAGGGACGTCTTAATTGAATTGCAGGACACTGATACATACAATGATACAATACCACTGTCTTACCTGTATTCGGGAGTTTGTGAATATTAATACATAAATGACATAACCTGTAAAATACTTCTATAGTATACCAAATTTAAGTATGAATTAGCCCTTCGTCAAAGCCAGTTCAGATTACACTTGGTTCTGTATATCACGATAAAATTTCTGCATACTAAATGGTGGTCTGAAAAATGACATGTAAATCTTGCACATATCCCGACTTATAGATATACCCCTTATACACAACCTAATGTGAACTGTGTCATCCAAACCTTGCAACAGAGCCTTAAGCACCTGTACAAATACATATAGTGCATACCAACGCGGTTGCTGTGATTCAAGTCCAGTTAATGCTGGCTTCCTCTCCGGCTCTACGTGGGAATGTATGCTAGCAGCCTGCGGTTGATCGTAGATTTTCCCTTGAGTCTACCCGGTTTCCTCTCACCATAATGCTGGCCGCCGTCTTATACGTGAAATATTCTTGAGAACACCAATGAAATAAATATACAAATATAGAATGCACATGTGAGAAGGTCGATCTGTCAGCAACCCTCATCAACGCCACTGCTTTGTTTCGTCCTACACTATAATTCAGGAAGACCTCGTATGGGTGAAACATTCTTAAGTATAAAGTACTTGTAAAACACTAATCAGATAAAAAATAGGCCGCTGTACAATTGTAAGAAGCAGTTGCTAATGAAAAGCACAGATACCGTAAAGATACCGTACTTGGTCTGTGTGTTCTTTGCACAGTTAAAGTCATCTATTACATGTGTTCGCCACCTAAGATTTGCCTATTTCACAGAAGAGAGGCCGCTAGAATCTATGACTAGTTATTTGTAAGCGTCGGACTAAATCCCTTCCCCGTGCCTGGCACAAGCTGACAATCGGGATCGATATAGCAAGGTACGAGTGCGTATGAGGGTTGACTATTGTATAGATCGGACCAAAATGGAAGCACGTACTGCATGATTGGAAGACAACCATCTTTGACTATTTACTGGTTTTAGATTGGCGACTCTTAGGCTACTCCAACCCTTATGCAGTCTTAATTCTGCTTCTTTTCTTTTTTTTTTTTGGTTTTTGTTTTGCCCTCATTTTCTTGACATCAAGGTCAAAGGATGTCTAGGCCATAACATGGATTCTGTAGTACATCCCGTGCCTCTTGCACTCAAATTCATAGGTGTTCACTCCTCACAACTACACGAGCAGGCTTATCCTCAGACGATGTTTTGTCGCGTGCACTACCTGTTCTCGTAGCCAGTTCACCGAAACTGCCCTACTCCCTCCACACACACACACATACTCACCATATAACTGCAGGGTCTAACGGTTTCTTCCTAGGATACTGGTCTCCGTATTAACCTCACTCTGGAAATAGCGCACCGCCTTTAACTCATCAGGCCTGAGTATTAACCAGTATATTGGGATTAGAGCTGCATACATTACGCGTGTGTACAGTGTGTGTGAACATGCGGCTGGCGGAGGCGGGCCGCGCTGCGTGTATATAAAGCATGCTACTCACGGGCCAAGCCACTGTTCGAAGTCCACCTCTCCTCACGAGTGGCAGCTGGGAAGGGGTTTATAACCACAAAGGTTAACACACACAGCTGTAACAGTTCTACCCTTAAAGCTTCAAGTTGCAGTTTACATCATTTTCATTCTCCATACAACATACATGTCCATACATAAGCATGTTGAGATTTGTGATGTACGTAGGCCGGTTTACGTCACAATTTCCCGGGCTCAAGAAAATGATAAGTACATATAACCCTTGACGCAAACTCCCGTACATATCTGCTTGGGGATCACTACACACAGGAAGTCATGACCACGCAGAATCGTGTTACAGACTTGTACTATATTATAAAACAACAGTTTGTGAAACAACAGTTTGTGAAACATTTGCCCGGCACTAAAATGTTTTTGGCCGTGCGTATGATGTGATCCATTATAAACTGAGTGTTTATATATTCATAGGCCGTGCTGCCATATCAAATGGGCGTGTCGACTGCACTTAAATTTATGTCCAGCCGCATTAATCTGTTTGGAAAGATCCAATGTCCAATATGCTATAATTTAATTCATTAATTTATTTATTTGATTCGAAATTGAAGTTTATCGGCTATAATCAAAGTGAAGAATCTTTCATTTATACGACGGCAGCCATGAGAAGTATATATGGTCGGAAGACACCAGGCAGAGCCCGGGGGAAACCCATGACCATCCGCAGGTGGCTGGAGGACATTCCTACGTACGACAGGAGAGGAAGTCAGCCAGAGATACAATTTAAATTGCATGAAATTTATCTTCCTATACCTAAGAATATATATATCATGTGTCAAGGTTATGCATGATTATATAAAAAAAAACCCACCACACTTCGCCAGGTATACACTAGTATAGCCGTCGAACATGCTAACCGTGTGGCAGGAGTTGGAATCGAACGCGAGACCTCGTTGTCTTAAATATATTTGAATATCTTACTGCCATAAAAATATGTCTGAAGTAAACTGATAATAGGCCAGATTTCACTGGTTACGCGTCACTATTTATCGACTATATATCCCACTGTTGTTACTATTCTGTATGTACTCTCCATTCTGTGGTATTTTGTATGTTAATGTGTACATTAAATTTTATGATATCAATCGCATTATCTACAGCTAAGTTGAACTTGAGTTAAATTTCATGTTTCACCCATACGTTGTAAATGTCGGACATCATCTATGTCTGCGACTATTTATATGCGTATAAGCACGTACATGTACACTGTACGCACAGTTTGCCGTTATATACAACAAGGAATGAATCTATGTATCCACCCTTCCCACAGCGCTTAGCTTAGCAGTGGTTCATTAAGTACAACATAAATGAAATATTTCATTCTAATTATAGAAACTGTAATTCTGATATCAAATTAACATGGTATACAATGGGGACCCTTTCCGTGAATAGCAATCCGGGCAGGAGCTATGTATTAGCCTATTCTTTATAACTGCCTTTGTGTGACATTTCTAAGTGCAAAAAAGTAGTATGGTCAAATATGGTACCATAGAACAATACCCTATACAGCTTGAACCCGAATAGTCATAATGTGGTAAAAGGTCCGACTCAATAAAGCGATTGTGGATATATCACGGTATATTTGCAGAATATGGAAGCCGAATAAGGCCATCGTCGTACCATCGTTCCATCGCCCGACGACGACATGAAATGATGGGACGATGGCACCTTCGTGCCATCGTGTCTCCGCCTCGTAGCCTTGTCCCATCGCTTCGCGTCATCGTCGGATGATGGAACGATGGCACGACGTTGGCCTTATCCGGCTTCCATAGCAGAACAATCACCATACAAGATGTTGAATTTTTGACCATGGCCAGAATCTGCTTGCCAGCTGTTTATCAGAACTTTCAAAATCAGTTCTGTCTTATCACAATAATATCTGCATGGAGCAGGTCGATATATAGATATATACACCAGATATTAACATGTACCACTCCGTAATCACAGCAGGATGACATAAACCGATCAGTGTCTGTTTTATGATTGGGTGCCGAGCGAAGAAATACTTCAGTTTTAATATCTTATGGTCTTTAGACGTAATTTCACTTGGGAGTGAACCGGGCGTTGAATGTAGTTTGGCTGTCCGGTGTGAAGTGAAAAAGCCTCGAACAAGGCGAAAAACTCAACTAAATTCCATCTTTAGCTGCATACACAGAATAACGCATGTTAAGGGGCAACACATTGTATGCGGGAAAAACTATAGGTTAATGTTGGGAAAGAAGCTTGTAACAGCTTGTTCCTGGTAATATCTGCTTGTGTAGGCCTACATGTCAATACAAACACACAGCAACAATAACCCACACAAAAACACACCAACAGATTTAACACTTAAGTCGGTTCAAACATGGAAATGCTTTCATATTGTTAACACGTGCAGTCCTTTGTGGAAAATACAAGAATAAGACCACTGTAATTTGATATGATTTTTATTTGAACAAAGAAAAACAAAATATAAACAATACATCTGGAGAGAAAAATATATATAAAAGCAGTGTAGGTATGTATTTCCGTGGGGAGAAAGTCGTTATACAAAAACAGTTTTTATTTCATGTGGCCATGCAAAATCCAAATGCCTCCCTCCACCACATCATCCGGTCTTCCTCCTGACTGTTAATTGCTTACATCAAATCCATGCCGTCACGAAAACCTGAGGAACACGATGTGAACACGGAGCATAAACTTCGTCCCAGTCCTCGTAGAGTTACTCTAAGACGGCGGAATCCTTTGGGTATCTTTACGGTGTTCGCAGCATTAACCACATCCTGGGCATCTTCCTCTCTACGGGCACTTTTTGAGCTCTCCTTCCGGTCGACAGTGGCCTTCATCTTCAGGGTAACTTCACGTCGTTGTCTTGTCACCTTTGGTTTTCGTGCTTGTTTGACAATCTTGGTTTCTTTTCCTGCTCTTCTGGTAGCAACCTCCGCTTTTCCACATGAAGAGAGTTTGTCATTTGCAACTTTCGACAAACGGTTTTGCCGAAAATCATAATTCTTTTTCTCCTTTTCGGCATTCGGCGGGACAGGCTTTTGCCGAACGTTCTTTTCGTGCGTTTTGTCCTGTGCAACTTTCGGCTCGGGTTTTCGCCTAAAGATTTCATCGGCTTTCAAGTTCCCGCTGAGAGTTCCAGCCGGTGGCATTTTAATCATTATCTCTGGGAAGTATGGCATTTTCGGAGGTTTCTGGAAACTGGAGACAGAGCTGTGTGGTCTGGTCCCCGCGTAATCCCCAAGGTGGAAAAACTTTGGTCTGTTATCTGTGTCTGAGTTATCTGCCGAAAAGATCATATAAATTATATATAGTTACACATCGCCAATAATGAACTTGTATATACCTCTATCCGTGGACGTTTCATAGTATTTATGCGTTGAAGAGGCCAATCACTTGAGATATGAGCAAATTACCTACGTGCATAGTTAAGCTTTACGTGTTATTAAGTTTCATAATATGTGGTTGCGAGGAATTATTCACGTACAATCTGTGCCATCGATAATCATTATTGTTTTATAACGATGTTCCTACCTGGAGTTTTAGGTCTAGAGTCGGTTGAGAATACACGGGTTTTCGATGACTCAGCCTTAGCCCCCATTGATACAAGGATCTGATCAGGTGTGCTCTGGGTCCCTTTCAGAGAGTCTTCCTTGGGGGTTGTCTTCTTAGAAGAAAAGGCCCTCCCGGAGGTCTCGGAGCCCCCAAGCTTCCCTAAGTTCATGGTCAGGTATCTGGAGACGGATTGTTCTCGAGGAGTCTGAGGCCGCACTGGAATTAGTTCGGGAACCTTGGGAGCCAACCTCTCTTCTCTTTGGATTTCCTCAGGCCATAAGTGGCTATCTATATCCTGCCAGAGGTTCCTGGTGCCGGTGGCCACGTGAAAGATCCCCCCGGCCAGGCTACATTCAGAGTTCAAGATCGCATCACAAGCGAAACCTACGGAGAAGGGAGAATGGATTTGCGTGAATTTAGAAAAGGTTAAAATGCAAACATGTTATATGTGTAACACTGCTGCATGGATGATAAAACTGTCCCCTGTAAAGAAAAAATCTTCAAGAACTGCATTTCAAAAATTACGGGCCATACTTTCCTATATTTAACACTGAATCGGAGGCAATTTATGTCTTAACTGCCATATTTCTCCCAAGTACACGTATGTAAATAGGGTATCAGTAGGTGACAAAAAGTTGATAACAGCGGGTTGACTTGCAGACAAATAACCTAAGGCCTTTAAAACCAATGATAAAAGGCAACTGCTTTTCTCGAATGGTTCAATATATATAGAACTTCTTCTCAAATAATCTCTAGAAGTAAAAACACATGCAGGGTTTGCACCAAGATGTTACCACACAATGCGGAGTTTTGTTTTCAGTTCTGGTCTATAGGGTTTAGAATCGGAACACTTTATGACAAGCAAAACTACACACACAAAAAAATACATGTACATATTTAAACTCTTTATAGTCATATGAATTCATGGTGTCCTTTGTTCTGTAAATGAACACTCATATATGCTCTATAAACTAGTTTCGGTGTCGATTCTGACAAGTTGATTTCGGGATTGGCAAAGATTCAGCCTCGTTAATGTATCTTGTTTTTTAGTATAAATACTAGACTTTCAGGTATTTTGCATCAAGTACATCATTTACATAAGTTTACACACCTATATCCGTTCCACATTCGTCATCATTGGAATAATTAATATCCATTTTCTTTGCACTTGTCTGAAAGAAGAATAAGGAAATTGACTGAATGCAATTGTTTATGAACTGCAAATTAATGCACTATAATTAGCATTAAACAGAAGCGTACAGCCACACATAGCGACAGTTTTGTACCCGCAATGCTTTGGCATACCATGCACAGACCACTCTGAACTCTTCAAAGTTAGTAGCCATATCCTGTTACAGAGTCACATACCTTCAGCTTGTTCTGATCTCTGTGCAACACTTTTCCTCACAAAGCTGTGATACTGTGCGAGCCTCGTTTATGACGTCATCAACTATACACGTGTTACAATGTCGCATTTGTATTGGATGACGTCACTATATTTGACACCATGAGCAGACCCAGTGCATGATCATGTAATTTACGTAACGTTTTGGCCAAAACTGGAACAGGTCTACACCATATATCAAATATTATAGGTCTACCTCATCTTCACGAAATATTATAGGCATACGCCATTGAAACAGGCCTTTGTAGCATTATCTTTTTTAGAGCTTGTGTTTGCTAAACATTGTATATGTCATAAACCTACGCACTCGCATTTACATGTATAAAGATCGAACTTAGGCACCGAATTCGCAAGTATTGTAGACTGGGATATCTTCTATATTTATCTAATCGCTTGCTCTTAATCACTTTCCTTCCCTTTGTCTTGAGATTAATTTGTAATAACAGTGAAATCTTACCTCTGTTTATTGTGTTGTAGCTCAACTTGGTCTATCTCATTCGACGTGGAGACAGAAGAAACTGCGTCACAAACAGGTTACGTCACGCGGTGGCATTCGCCTGACAGCAACAGTGACGTCATACCAAATGCCACATCCATGCAGGAGACAACGTTGATTTTCTATGAGAATCCTATGAAACATATATCTCCCCAACCATCGTGAAAATCATAGAAATCTATATACGGCATATTTTACTGACACCCAGAGAGTGTGGTGTAAAGTTGCAAAAAAAGTGGACAAAGGAACTTGCACAGGGACAAGCGAGGGCTTATTCATAAGCCAGACAGCCGTCTCGAGTTGCGCATAATTGCGTATGAGCAGAGCGCGTCATTCGGCAGACAAACAAAAGCACATGGCCATTCATGTCTATCTCTTAATATTTCAGACTTACACTTACAGACTGTGGAGCTCAGTTCTTTTTTTTTTCTGTGTTTCCCACAGGGTTTTCCACTTGAAACAGCCCCAGAACCCATGCATTGTCTCAAATATCACACAGACACATAAAATGCACGAAATGGGCTGAATTGTGTGTCACTGCCTACGGTTACAATGCCTGAAATAAAGCCACGAGGGTCTGTTTATCTAGCAGCGAAGGATGTCCGGTCATACGCAGTTGTCTGGCTCATTAACTGAAAATGTTTCAAATACCTACATGTACCCATATTTCGACAACAGAACAGAGTAAACATTTAAAAATTTGATACTGATTATTCAGTTTTTATATATATAGCTGGCTATAACAAAACAACTTACCTTATGCCGTCTGATTTTCTTAGATCGCGACGGGATAAGCCGTGCACCCAAAATATTGTGTGACTCCGATGCCCGCAAAGGTAAATAATTCAGTGAATTGTTGAGACCATAGGGCTAGACCACTGGCTGAGGGAAATTCAGCGGAAAGCCTGAGTGGTCGATGACAATAGTGCGGATTTCGATCAGTGTAAATCAAAGCATGTAGACACGAACTTCTGGGTCCATCATGCGCATATTGATGAAACCCTAAAAGTATATACACGGTATATTTCTGCCTTTGGACATGTATCTAGCATCCTCCACATGGGGTCAGCACAATGATACTGATAGCAACTTATTGATAAATCCATGCCTTGGAATAAGTTGTTGCAGCTTTCATAAAGTTCGTCTTAGTAAATCGTATAATGTATCAGTCTCATTACTACAAAGCGTGGGATAAGGGAGATAACTCTAATACACAAAACGAAGCAAAAATGTCGCCGAACATTGTATCAATAACGTAGCAAAATCTTAGCTACATTTACATTACAGGAAAGAAACAAACACAAAAAAATCGTGTATAAAAGATATGTGAATTCAGAACAGAATGCAAAAAGTAAGAGGTCAATATCTACTTCAGTTTTCAGTTTAAATTTCATTTCGTTATGTTTTTCATTGCTGTTTAACATGTATTCAAGAAAAGGGATGTTTGACGACCACGGCCTATAGGCCTCGGGATAGGGCTACACGACTGTAGTCTCCTCGGGAGATCTCGGATCAAACCCGAGTCTGGTCATACCAAACATTTTAAATGTTGTTGTTGTTCAGCACTGAGAGGTTAGGGCAAGGAAACAGGACTGGTCTCAGTAAAATGTGGCTGGGTGGGGTGCCATGTCTGGTGTCTTCTGCATGACCTTCCAATGGCGGTAGCACTTTGGTGACATGGACCCGCTCTGTCACAAGAAGGCACAATCTATATACGTTGTACGAACTCCTCATCGTCATATAACTGAAAAAGTTTGGGGTACGACGTAAAAACCAAGCACACATACACACATACATAGATGTGTCAGTAAATTGCGGTCCACAAATTGGTAGTAAAAACATACAGCTTTATTCTTTTATCTTCCCATCTTTTTTTCTTCTTTTGATTCCTTACAGTCAAAATATACTCATTTAAAGTCGATATTGTCAGGTTTATCTTTTACACGGAGGATCAAACAAATAGCTACACGTGGTCTGTAAGTCAAAAACCATTTAGGCTATTCGCCGCCTCGAATCTGGCGCATGTCGCTTTCTCATGGGTTTGTCTTAAAGCATTAAAAGTTAATGATTTATTTCTCCACATGTTCAAGTTTATTAGTTATATATATCTGGTAACCGTTCCATACAGCTTATTGAAAGCGGAACATCGTGGAATGTAGGGTGGCTAAACAGAGGAAATATATATTGACCCAGTCCATTAGGGGAGGATACATGGGCCGCCTAGGCCCCGGAAGCCCATTCTCTTTATAGACAGGGATAAAATGACCTTTTGGAGGGGAAGGGAGAGAATCATATATTACTTCAGGATGCTGAAGCAGCAAAACCACTGTCGCACCCAAATAGTTAAGGGCCCAAAGGCGACCAAGGCCCTGGAAACCCTGGCTTTTACATTGTCAAAGACCCGTTTTGGATGATCTTTGCTGACTAAAATTATGGCAGGATACCAGAAAAAAATGCGCATTTTTCGTCTTCAGTGGAGGACAATATAATTTGGAGATGGTCTTGAAAGTAATGGAACTATACTACATCCCAGTTATATGGTGAGGATCAAGGGGCCACCCAGGCCTCAGAAACTCTGGCGTTAGCAACTTGCAGGAGAAACGTTTCGTGAAATTTCTGCTCATTATAAAACTAGCTATGATAGGAAGCGGGGATAAACATATCCCTATATCTCAGGCATTGCCCTTTTCATGTATATGTAAGTTCAATTACGTTTACTCACCCCACAAAATGTGTGTGGGAAGCGGGGATTGGGGGTCAGAATATACTAGGAGAAGGGTAGTTGTCACCCTTGTGCCCCACCCAACCCCATCACGAACACACACACCCACACACCCGCACACACGCACACACACCAGCTTCCTACACCTATAAATGATACCACTAAATTATCCAAGAATCAATGAATAAACTAAATTGTACCCTGATCACTGAGCCAGCCGTTAACTAACCAGTAATCAATCTAACCAGCCATTAGATTGTCTGCCACTTCAACAGAGACCCAGAGATATCCGAATCAGACGAAGATCAGTTCCTCCTATAAGTCTTTAATTAGTTGGATGAAGGATCGGAGTTAGATGTGACATGAAATAACCTATTCATTGCCAATCAAGGAATTGAATATATATCAATTATCCGTAAATTTAACGGAAACAAGGTGTTGATCGTCTGCATAATTTCGTGAGAAGATCTAAATCAACATGAGTATGCACTGCACCATACAGGTTTTCACCTTGTATAACTGTTCATTGGGTCACGAAAACATTTTTCTATCCTGTAGATTTAGCGTTATGAATTCGAATCAGGCAAATGAAATTTACAAATGAACTCTGCTGTTTTGTTAAATTTTTGTTTTTAATTTTTTTCATTCTAACTCAATGCCCTTTTCAATAACATCCGGTGTATCAGTGAAAGAATCCGACGGTGTGGAAACATCCTAATTTAAAGTTGAGGTCTAACCAGCCAAAGCTTGATTCGAGCCTGCGACCTCAGCATCACTGGCCTATTGGCTGCGTCGATAAAATCACCTCAGTGATGTGAGCAAGCGCGGGTCATGTTTGTTTTCATTTTTTGGATTTGACTTCCCAGGCTATACGACTATTAATAACTTTCATTTGTTCCCAGCGCGAATGTTCTAACCGCAAGTACATAAATCTGAGTGTCACGCCATATAATCAGACAGAAATTCAATGCAATGCGTTTTTGCCGCCCGTTCGATTCTCACCTGGCGATCGATCTGGGTCAGAGGGCCATGCCATGTCTGACGTCCACCTGACAGGTGGTGCGAACCAATCAGTGACGAGAAAGACAGCTGGAGGCGGGCGAGAGGGGAGAGGGGTGAATGATCGAGGACTGACGGCCGAAGCTTGCCACAATAACAAACCGCAGAACCGGCTGGCGGAGAATGAGACACGGGCTTACGTCCATTGAATAGTGATTATGATTTACCTGGTGGAACGGCCAGATAGTGAAAGTGATGACCTGTAGGCTTTGGGATCAGATTTGTACGTACGTCTGTGCGATTGGAGTGTGATATAAATATATATGTAGATGGATCTAAACTGAAAGTGACTGCGATTCGCGAACAAGGCAGGCCGGTGGTATGTTTTGCCGGTCGAGAATGAAGGGCGTCTTTGGCGGCTTTGACTCAGACAGCCGCAAACCGCGGTGACCGGTGGTAGCCACTATAAAATGGCGACAAAGAAAAGGTAAGCCAGTATATGCGCCTGGATATACATATACATTCAAGATTCAAGTGGATCTTTTCAGTGGCCGAAAACTGTATCTTACAATTACACAGATTTTAGTTACGTTGGGTTACTTGTCACAAAGGCTTAACCGCCTGTATGTATGCTATTCCTGTCTGACCAGTTCTGTATTCACCTCCTGTTCCTAATGAATTGAACAAAGGTATGATGATTAGACAGGTAATGGACGAATCCGCGAAAGTGTCGCTGTCAGCTGACTGGTAGTATAATTCACTACTACTGTTACCCATACCTATGATGAGTTACCATTGCTGTTTTGAAGACAAGAAAAACGTTGTTCTGTATAGGTCTGTGTATACTCCTTCATGTCCAATATATATGTCAATTTGCAAATTGTAATCAAATTTCATGAAAGTGCCTCTGTGGTCAGAATACAAATTGCGTCGAAATATTGCAGTGATGTGAAAGAAATCCTACAGAGTAGGCCTAAGCCTAACACCATGTTTCAAAAGGATTTTGATGAATAACACTATTTAACCCATATAACTGAAGATTCCTGGAAAAACAAAATCTTCGGCTGAGTCCGTGAAATTTTCCTGACGTGACGTTGTATATATGTCCCTGTATGACGTTGAATCAGGCAGACGTGATGTTGAGTAAGGCATTAATGCTGGGATGACGTCAAGAGCGTTTGAAAGGGCAGCGTCATTTGTGTGTACACATCAGCGCTTGACGACGTCGTGTGTCCGTGGCTGACGTCACACCAGGCCAAGTGGAAGCAACAGATATGTTTTGTTTCCGTATACGCTGACGAAACGTACAATGTCGATTTTAATTTGCTGCAATATGTTCACAATTTAGCAAAGCAATTCAGACTATCCCAGGCTTTTAATTAACCTTGCTTTAAAGACACAGGTGTTTTGACACCAAAGTAGCTCTTTAAGGACTTCATCCTTGGTTCAGTAATTCTGCGCTAAAATATATAGCTTCCACTGATTCTTTCAATGCTGCTGACATAAAACTACATAGGCTTATTGTGCAATTTATTGTCAACAAGATAGGCCTGTATAGGTGTATAGGGACAAAGGCTGGGGTTGCAGTGTATGCCCCCCACCAATCCAATTTTCTCCCCCACACATTCCTCTCCTACCCCCTCCGCCAAATGGGTTGAAAGAGAAACAAAATGATTGTTTTGCAAAGTTGCTGCTCTCTGACAACAATTTTTCATATTGGTATTCTGATTTCAGTCGGCTCTTAAAAATGGAGTGTGTAGTTGATCTTACAACTGATTTACATTTAAAATTTCTGACCGAAGTTGCATGTGACCATTATGTAGGAGAAAATCATTGATATCTGTCAGAACTGTAAACTATCAGTTACAATGTCTGAATATTATTGGGTGAACTGTCAACGAAAGAAACTGTCCTGATGTAAATGTGTGTTAGTAATTACTGAATGTAGCAGATAATCTGTTTTCGAGTTTATATAGTAACAGTGATCGTTCATCATCTAGTAAATTGACAGTGTGATTGTATATATACATATAAATTAATAAAAGTAGCAAAAAACAGAAATTGTGAAGGGTAGACTGTAAGCTGACAGGCACAGGGCCCGGCAGCCAGAATGTTTGGTGATTTTTATCAGTATCCTGTTGTCTATGTAAACAGACTTCAAAGGTTTCACACTTCACACAAGTCACATATGTGGATTTGAGATAATTGGGTACTTTCCCCTTTCATTATACATTATTGGGCATAGAACATCTGGCTCCATGTTTTATCTCCATGTGGGGGAAAAGTAATTGTACCATTACAAAATGTGTGACGCTTCAAATTTCTACATATACATTCATATTTTTGTCTTTCATTTAAGGTTAATACATTGATTGAACGCAAATAATGCACTTGTAATAATTTTGATTTCCTTGAAAACTAATAAAGAATTATATTTGTGTGCTTTCTTAATTATGAGTAAAGTGTTCCAATAATGTTAAATAAGACATGCATAGTGATATTTCAGTATATACTGACAACGCAACTGTTGCCTGTCTTTTGTGCATAATCAATGCATGTAGTACCAAATTGATCTGTGCTTGTGACAGAATAAATCTGAATTTCTATCTCCCCCCCCAAAAAGTTATCCATGCCTATTATATAACATTATTAATAACCAGCTATATATATTTCATATGATTTGAGATTACACATATAGATATGACTGCTAATTGCAGTAAATTGTATCAGTTACATATGTTATGAGAATGGTTATGTATGAGTGACAGATAGAATTACGATGCAACAGTTATTCCATTTATGACATCTTACAATATAATCATAGTTCATTGATTACCTGTACAGTCTTCATCACCAGTTTAGATAATGTGTCATAATGTAGATAATCACATCAAGGAATAGTCTTAAAACATACTGTTAGGGGTTCATGTCCGTGTTTTTTTTTTTTTTCACACAAACTATAACCTTGAAAGCCATAGATATTTTACATGTATCACAAGGTTAGACAGATTTAAGTTAGATCCACATGCATACTCTGTCTCTATATATGTCTGGAAGCGTCTGTTGCATAAAATATTTTACATTGCTGAATTGGACGATCACAATCAGATTAACACCTATATTGGACTTAAATGCTACTTAGATTAGAATTAGATTAGTTATTTAAGCCAGACTGTGACGTCATACACATGTATGGGCTTTGAAAGGGATTAGCATTACATTGTGATATATTGAGGTCAGAAGATAATACATGTAATAACCCTCTGAAATCCACAATAATTGAAAATATTTCGAATAAGACCATGATATTTCACATGAAAATGAATTTTTATTTAATGGATACTGGACACCATTCATGGAAATTTCCAGCTTTATCTGGCATTAAACATTTCACACTTTGTTACTCTATTAACACTATTTCACTGCCTGATACCGAAATAGTGACATGAAGAGTGGATGCTGTGCATCACCCATGAAATGATTTTTTCTGAAAAATTTACACATGGGCTGTGTTGTCATTTTAATGCTACATATGTATTTCACCTGTGATAGTTAAATTATCTGCTGTACGTGTTTCCGTCCATTAAATGATGTGTGTGTCTTATTACGCTTAAAATATTTGAAATAATCACGTAGTTAACATGTGTATTGTACTCTCTGGCTCTGCAACCAATGTCTTTATTTATTTATTTATTTATTTGATTGGTGTTTTACACCGTACTCAAGAATATTTCACTTATGCGACGACAGCCAGCATTATGATGGGAGGAAACTGGGCAGAGTGCGGGAAAAAACCCACGACCGTCGGCAAGTTGCTGGCAGATCTTCCCATGTACGGCCAAAGAGGAAGTCAGCATGAACTCGGCTTGAACTCACAGCGACCACATTGGTGGGAGGGTTCTGGGTCATTACGCTGTGGTAGCGCGCTAAGCAACTGAGCCACGGAGGTCCCCGCAACCAATGTAATACTTAACAGGCAGTGTTTGAAGGTAGCGTAATGTCAATGGCCTCTGCAAAGCTGGGCTATGTAACACTCAGCTGACAGCCTCAGCAGCGGATTATCGCTGTGAACAGGTGACAGGTGTTTGACTTAATCACAGCAGAGAACAAGCCTGTATAATACATGCACTGTACAACAGTCTGCCTTCAAGCAGACTGATCACCTGACAAGCATAGTGCTGGGAAAAAGAGCCATCTGTTCGAGATTTAAATAAAAATCAAAGAAAAAAAAAAAGGGAAGCATAAAGGCACAATAGCCTGCGACGTCCCATGAAATGTCAACCTCCTCATGCACTTGGGTCACTTGTTACGATATAGCGAATAGACCATTGTACATGTAAATGCAACTTGTAAAGATAGGATGTGAAGAATTTTACCGACCCTTGGATGTATAGCCAGACATACAGACAGACAGACAGAGTTACTCATCATGTAGCTAACAAAGAAACACATTCGCTTGGTCAGGGGTGATTTTGTACTAGTGTTTCAATTTTTTTTCAGTCATCAGGCGATGTTTCAGCCAAATCTAATATATACATTTAAATGTGGGACTTCATATGTATGAAGTCTCAGTGTGTGGAGTACGTTCTTCTCCCACATCAAATCCTTTTTCATATCCAATGCACATTATTATTTGCTTTTCCTTACACTTGATTTACAAAAAAATAGACCTGTGTGAACAGAAATGGGTTAATAGCTGTCCAGTTGGAAAATAAGGAATGCCAATAACTTACAGCTTTAAAATGGAGGGGATGGGGCAGGCTGTACTGGTCTGCTAGTGGTTAGGGGCTCTTGAAATTCACGAAGTTCTGTAGTCAGTACACACAAGATGAGGGCTCAAACCTGGCCTTTGGCGACAGAGATCGGTCTACGATACTCATGTCACCAATTGCATAGTCTAACTGACCATCGTCATTCAAGTGAAAAATCCTTGAGTATGTAAGAACTGATCATGTAAATAAATGAGTAAAATTCAAGGAATTAGGTGATGGCTGAGTGTGAAGTTGCTTACCTTGCAATCACCACAAGTTGATGGGACAGAAGAGGTGGGAGTTCAATCCCAACCTTAGTTGCAATTTTGTAGATTCCCCAGCTCTTGCTGCTCATGGAATCTTCATGCGAGTACATGTAAATAAGCATATTATAATGCATTTTTTTGACCCAGGGCACTACTGTTTTAACCACCCACCTGAAACCAGGTGCAAAATTCTTGAGTATTTAACTCGTCAAAACAGTGGTCAAGTAAACAACTCCAAGAGACGAAATCAAGAGTTATTTGTAGGAATTTTTCAGTCAATTCAAACGTTCAAAAACTTTGCTTTCATTCCTGGAAGTTAATATAAAATTTGTTGTCCTCAAGCATACTAGTTTCCAAGGTAACATTCAGTAGTCAACGTCAGTTAATACCTGAACACACTATATGGATATCAGACCTGTTATATTTCTGCATCCATTTGTCATACAAGCACATTACATGAGCTCCAGGCACTTTCGACATATTTATTACTTTGAAATTGTTTAGACTACGTAGATGTCAGATGAGTATGTCACCTTTGATATACGCATAATTCTTTTCCTTTTTTTGCAAAAATCCAGAAATAGAATAAATTATTGAATTTGTTAATGTTTATCAAGACAAAACATGTCAAGTTATTGTTTTCTACTTTGACATCACACTGAGGGCTACCAGCCTTTGACATCACACTGAGGGCTACCAGCCTGTGTTCTGCAATGGTTCTCAGTCCAGTGTTCCTAAACTGACAGTTAGATTTATTTGAACACCTGACTTTCTAATTTTGGCAATATATGGCTGTCTCCAAGGCATATTGCTTTTACCTGATTTGATTAGGGTTACAGACGTAGATCCAGTTCTCACTGGTTTAGCGATGACTGTATATATATATATATATATATATATATATATTTATATATCAGGTTCATTAGGCACCAGGTGAATTTAGAGAGTGAAATACTAATGAGCGCAGCACTTCATTAACCTCAGCGAAAGAAAGAAACAAATTATCCTAAATAATCTAAAATTTCCCCCATGACTATATTGCTCATATTTCCAGATTCTGACAGTTCCTTAGACTTTAGAGAGAAGTTTTCAAGTTTGTTTGGAACAGAAGGAACATGTAGAATGATACTCTGCTGGAAAAAATGTGTGTCAGCTGTGAAAACAATATCTAATGACATTTTCTTTGCTCCTCTTTTTGGGGAACGAAAATTTAGGTCATTTACAGTAATCAGTCTAATTTGATGAAATGAGACCAACTTAACTGTGGCCAAACCTGACTGACTTTGAACGAAATAAAGATGTACATAGCTACAGGTATGTAAAGTATGTGCGCACCTCCCGTGAGATTAAACTTTGATTAGGTCCTGGCTCACTTAAAATGCACCAGATCAGATATCGGATACTCTGGCTGCTCAGTATTGGGCGTGGAGTGATACACCAGGTAGAGCCAGCCCCGTTATATCAAGGGTTCATTAGGGGGACTAATGTATTCAGCAGAGCAAGGTTCATGCATGTGCTCATTAAAGGTTGCTCATTTCCTCTTTGTTGCTACGTCTCGACGGATTGTCTGCATCCTTTTATGTACTGCGTCTTTCTCACAGGTAGTGTTTTCCCACACACGTTTTGACCTGAGACACCTGTATACACACATACAGACATGCAGGTATATATACATATATATACTGTATGTGCCATGAAAATTTGTCCCAGAAATATGCATATTTATTGAGGTAAATAAATGTGAGAAAATGTTCATCTTTCAGCGTAATGAAATTTTCAGGTTTGAAGCGCCTAGGATCCTTGAAACGCATTTCATAGATTAGACAATACAAATCTTGGAATCAGGAAAAAAGAGTAATTTAGTCATGGACGAAATTTTTTTGTTGTTTACAGTACATATATGTACATCATGATAACTCAGGTGATTTAGTCATTGTACAGTGTTGTATGTTGTCATTATCCTGTAAGATGTGTCTGCATTGGATAGTTATAATACAAATTTTTAAGGTTAATAAAGAAAAAAAAAACAAAAAACAAGGCTGCTGTCACTGATAATAGTGCTGTATCATGTAACTGTTAAATACTGCATTTAATCATGTTAATTGTTATCACACTTCTACAGGTATGTTGACTCTTCACCCGCCGTACGTTATTGACATATTACTCAGGCAAAAATTATTGATATCAATTACCGCAGCTATTGGCTTTATCGACCTTTTTCACGTTGTATAAAAAGAGCATTATGCAACATAGTATCCAGAATTTACCGGCTGCAGTGTGCTTGTGTGTGATTGCTGTGAGTGCAGAGCCACTGTAAACTATGTGCCATATCTCATTGTATCCCAGGTGCCATAAACACCTGGTACTGATGACGACCTCTCTAAACACCTTTGTTTTTACCTGCGTGCAGGTCAACAACATCAGATTCAGTTATCACACATACTTGCAATTCAAGCTTTAAATGGGATGTTTAATAAAATGTTCGTATAACGCGCAGATATATTTCTCAAGTAGTGTTATATTTGGTGTCTTGTAGTTTTCTGGGACCTCTGTGGCGGAGAGGGTTAGAGCGCAAGTGCAATATAATGACCCAGGTGTCTGTGAATTCAAGTTTATTGGAAGGTCTGCTGTCAACGTGCAGATGGTTGTGGGTTTCCCCAGGGGCTTTGCCTGGTTTCCTCCCACCATACTGCTGACCACCGTGATCTAAGTGAAATATTCTTGAGTAGTGTGTAAAAAACACCAGTGAAATAAATAAATAGATAAATAAATTGTACTTTCCCCTATAACTCTGGTTTCTCTTCAAATCCACGCATAAATCTTTCGCCTTTTACTAAGCATACTGTCCCCTAGTAAATTATGCCCTACTACATTTTCCACTAATACTCCTGGGATATGTAATACATACACATTATAATTATCTCCTGATTGGAAAACGTGCAATTAACCTAATTCATATCAAGTTGCTCTTTTAATTTGTGGCAATAAACTGTCCACTTACTTGTCAGAAATGATAGTAATGGGCAGATCCTCCCAACAGATTTATGAAAGCAGTCTGTGTGTAGAAAATAAACTGTAGGATACATTTTATGGCAAGATAATCCTAGCATTGCATGGAGTGTTATTATTTGTGCACTCTTATCGATGTTATCAGTTTATTTCCTGTAACAGACAATAGAATCAGTTACAAAATTTAGTGAGTTATGTGCTTGATGATTTTTTATTATAGTATTATTATATATTGCAAATGTCACCAGAGTGGTAAGGCTGAATTGCAGTTAGGTTTTTTGATCTGACACTGAAAGGTATAGAGTACATGGTTGTGCTACATATTTCCATAACAGTGGCTTTTGCATAATATTATTCGTAACTTTCATATGGACATTCTGAGATGCCATCAGTAAAAATATGTTTATTGCGGGTAACTCTACAGACTCATCAAAAAAGGAATCTACTCATAATGTTTTTATTGGGTTTTAGTCGGAATTTCTTTTTTATTTTCAGTCTAAGACATTTTCTGAAAATTGCATTTTTTCCAGTAGGATGTCATCCTCGCCTGAAAACAAACCTAAGAAAAACCTTCCTACATTCAATACAACTCTCAGAAACAGGAAAAATGAGCAACTTAAGTCATGGACGAAATTTTAGGTCGTGCATTTATAGGTATTTCATGTAACAGAAAGGACAGAAAATTTTCCCTACCTGCCGACCCTATACTATTTTTGATAGGGTTGTGTTGTCCGCAACAAGAATTTTGTAAGGATGGCCTAGTATGGTCAAAATGTTTCCATGGCTTGTTGCCCTTGGATTGTGGGATGTCATGATGGGGCCATGCATTGATGATTTATTTGATGTACCTCCAACAAAGGCACATACACTGCTTCATTTTTTTTTTTTTTAGCTTAAAAGATGGAAATGATCAGTGACATCACAACAGTCAAATTACATTAAAGATTAGCTATATGAACAATTTCCTTGCAGTATTCAACACAGAATGAATTAGTTTAACAAAGAAAACTGCCCCAGTGTTACACAATAACACGAAAGGCCTATTGACAACATAATTTTTTGTAAAATTTAAAACTTTACTGTAACAATTCACCTATAAGTCCTGTCTGCGTTCACATTTTCAGGTTTTCAGTTGTGTATTGAATTTGTTCAAGTTAATCCGCTCATGGTCATGAGTTAATCAACACTTTTGTTAAGTAGCAAAATGAGATTATAATTCGAATATCGAATCCCAGCTGTGATAGAATGTCTCCTGAGGCTAGGATTGTAATTCTTGGCTGTTTTCTACCTTACAGGCATGCTACTTTTATAATGGATTCATTCCAGACTCATGCAACCAACAGCTAAACCACAGCAAGCTGTATTATATACCCCACCCCCTACACCCCACTTGTTATGGCGCTAGTCCACTACCCACTCAGCTTTAACCCCAGTCACAACACTTTGCTGTGAACAACAAAGGCCTAAAAGCCTCCCCTCAAGGAAAGAAGATTAATTCAGTGCACACTGTGGAATTAATTTCTCTCAGTTGGTGTAATTGTTAGCTGGGGTATGAGTGGACTGCTTTTGGGGGCTGCGTTTCTGCTTGTTCAAGTTCCAGTCACTACCTGGGTATATGTCCGTGGCAGACTTTTTTGGCCTGCTTGAAAGCTTTCTTATATTCAGGCACCTATGGGTGTGCTAGCTAAGGCTATGGGATTGAGTATTGTTATACCTACATTTAGTGTGTTAGTATTGTCCATCGATGCGCAGCTGTAAGTCATATTGCATAACACGTGGTGTAAGACAAGACTGTAGCTTGGCCATCTCGCCAAACAGTGGATGCCAAATATAGGGTCGATGTAATAGCTGATGTCCATTCCACCTGCTTTTGTAACGATGTCAAAAACGACAGTGGTGAAGAAAATCATGGGGCTCCAGTTGTACAGATATGACTTCTACAGGTCGGCTGAGAGTCTCAAGTCAGTCATGTAGGTATATACTGTCTCAATCGGTCGACATATAGTAAACATGATGGAAACAGTGATTTAGCAGAAATGACCAGTATAGTGCATACATTTATTTTCAAAAAACAAAACATCGATGCATTATAGCTGAAATACTACGAAAGTGGCATTAAGCCATAATCATTCATTCATTTATTCAAAGAAGTATATATACATGTATCTGTTGTGGTATTATGGCACAAGGGGCCTCCAAAATCGAGATGATTATGTATGAAATCAACTAGAATTAAGTACCGTATGGTTGTCTGAAATGTTTCATTAAATATGAATGTTCAACTCTCAAGTTGTTTATATGAATTTATGTGAAAAGTTTGTTTACTTCGAATTAATTACAAATGTAATTAGCTTTGTTTCATTTACTTGTGTATGTATGAATTGTTATGACAGTTGGGGTTAGTGTCAGTAATGTTGTTGTAACCATGTTTTATTGACATAAAACACAGGTAAGAGTGATCATGAAATACTTCAAAATGCAACTTATTTACATTGAAATATATGTCTGGTGAGTATATGATCCACCAATATACCTGAATTAATCTATAAATAGCTACAATTAGAATTGCATCCCTGCTATGTAGCTCCCTGTCATGCTAGAAAGATATACCAATATATTTTGGCTGGAATATTTTTATTGGGTCTATATAAGTGAAAGGATTTCTCTTTCAGCCATAGAACATGGTTTTGTTGCTCCTTTTGAAGTATATAAGTCTATATGTAATAGCTGGAATGATGTCATTACACAAAATATAACAGTTTGTATCATGTCATGACTCAGAATCTAACTGTTCACATGATATTTTCTCTACCAATGCTCAGAATCTGACAGCTGGCATGATGCTGTTACTTACGGCAAAATTCAGGATGATCATGACTCAGAATCTAAGAGTTGGCATTACATCATTATACACAAAATCTAACAGGCAGCTTGTCATTAATCAAAATGTAGTTGCTGGCATATATATGTCGTTACACAATATCCAGCAGGTGGCAGAATGTCACTACACTGTTATTCAACAGATGGCATGATGTTAGTCGAAATCAAACTGTTGCCAAAATGTTGTTACACAAATTCAAAAGTTGGCATGAAATTACACAAAATCAAACAGATGGCATGATGTCATTTCTCAAAATCAAACAGATGGCATGATGTCATTTCTCAAAATCAAACAGATGGCATGATGTCATTTCTCAAAATCAAACAGATGGCATGATGTCATTTCTCAGAATGAAACAGATGGCATGATGTCACTTCTCAAAATCAAACAAATGGTATGATTTCATTTCTCCAAATCAACCAGATGGCATGGCATGGTTGCCTAGCTGCTGGTGTCACTGTAATGTCATGATCGACTTTTCAGGAGTTATGACACGGTAAATTTGGGTGTCTGGCTTAATTTTCTTTGGATGGCCTAAAATATTATGTTGTATATTGTCTTGAGTGTACTTATAGTGCACTAATAGAATTTACAGCTTATATCACTTAATAATAATTTAATAATTCACCTTCAAATTGTTCTTTTCTCTTTTTTTTTTTTTTTTGCTTTATTTGAAGAAGTGTAGTCCAAAACAGGCCATGTGAAATTTGCCTTCTAAAGAACTGGTGGATGTCCATTTTAAAGTTAAAGAATATTATGCCCAAAATAAGTAAGCCTGATTGGAAAGACCTTTGAAAACTACCATTGATATTTTAGGGCTGCTTTTTTTTAGGTTTGTATTCCATATGAAAGAACTATATTTCAACATCAAATATGGTTTTTCGGATGAAATCTTTTACTAAATAAAGAAATATCAAAGAAGATAATTAAAGCTGGACGTAGTTATCAGTGGCCTTTCTACTCACACTTCATATTTTTGGGATATATTTTTCGCCTTATTACCAGGTGATATTGTGTGAGTAAATCAAACAAGTATGAAATGAGGGCCTGCCAGGGGACAACATGTAAGACATCAGACAAAAACACAGGCAGCACTTAACACTTCATGTAGACTAGAAATATCCATTACAATTGTATTCCAATTTGATTAATTACACTGTTTATTTTGTCACAAAGTCACCCACTGGTTGATTTAACACTAACATGTTCAGCTATGTGCAGCCTTGTAATAATAATGATTAGCATAGTGCTTGTTTACCTTCGGCTCGGAATGGCTGTGAACAGCTTTTGTGGTGGTTGCCAGCATGATTCTAGCTGAAAAGTAAAAAAACAAATTATGTATATACCCGTACCGAAGTTGACCTAAAACCTTGTCCATGATGATATCATATGGATATTGAAAAAACAAGTTTTTGCATCAACAGTTAATATCTAAAGGCCTTTATTTGCCTCTCAGAAAGCACATTTTTAGGCAAGTTTTGTAGGACCAGTACGGTAATTGCTACAAGTCCCTTGCTGATGAGTACGCAGGGTGTTAATCATTGTACATTGGTACTTGTGAAGCAATGTGAAGCAATTATGGTGAGTTCAGGAATTCTGTCAAATTGATATGGAGTTATCACACCCATAATGTTAATGTGTAGATATTGTGTATACACTGCTTATCAGTGATACTGGTGATGTGATTAGACTAAAATGCCATTATTATACACTAATTAATCATTATTTGGAGTAAACTGATACATTGCACTTTATTCTTCATTAAGGTATCATATGGTAATATAGACAGGTAGAAGCATAGTGTTTATTATGAATGACTTCATCGTCATTTGGACAACAGACTGATCAGCTATGACAACGACTAGTGATTTAAAGCGATCTGTACCTCCTCTGTCTCAGTCGCTATCCCTGGGGCCTTGCATGGCGTCAGTTAATGTATGACGCATTTTCCTGTGATTTCAAATTGACTAAGTAAGTTTTACTGCAAAGGATATATTTGATGCATATATTACACAGGGTGACAGGTATTGACCATTAAGATATCAAAGGACATGTAAAGTGTGATAAATACATACATATAAATGCATTTGTATTTGTTGTATTTCACAGAGATCTTTATTACAGTAATTACATTCAGAAGTAGTGTTCTCAAGGATACTTACGAACTCTTTGGGCTTGATAGTTATATGCTTGCCTTACAGGCAATGTAGCCCATGAGAGCTTAACGAGTGGTTTTTTGATGGAAGCCTGATTGGTCTTAAACACACAATGCATCTTAAAAGAATGAGAACCCATATTTTTGTAAGCAAAGGTTAAGACATTTTTTTACAATCAGTATAGTTCGATTTTGGTACACAGTTCCAATGTTCAGCCAGTACAGCTTTAGTATGGCAGTCATGGACACACATGTCCATGGATCTCGTAACTGTCAGATGAAGGCACAAAGCAAACC
Source organism: Acanthopleura granulata (assembly GCA_016165875.1). Classification (NCBI taxonomy): domain Eukaryota; kingdom Metazoa; phylum Mollusca; class Polyplacophora; order Chitonida; family Chitonidae; genus Acanthopleura; species Acanthopleura granulata. The sequence continues at coordinate 20,733,969 of JABBOT010000008.1, forward strand.
AAATTAGACATATTCTACAGTATGTACATGTGTTAGACTTTAGTGTGCTCTGTTTTACCATTGTCCCTGTCTCGGCTTGGGACTGTCCCATACTCTGATTGGCTCTATCCTTTACTCTGCCTGGCACTACCTCATACTCTGCTTGGCACTATCCCTTACTGTGCTTGGTAGTAATCCCTTATTGTGCTCGGCACTACCCCTTGCTCTGTTTGGCTTCCTCTTTGGCTGTACGTGGGAAGGTCCGCCAGCAACTTCCAGATGGTCGTGGGTTTCCCCTGGGCCCTGCTCGGTTTTTTCCCACCATAATGCTGGCTGCTGTCATATCAGTAAAATATTCTTGAGTACAGCATAAAACATCAATCAAATAAATAAATCTCCCTCTATAATCTTATTGTGGCTGCAATCAAGTCTGGCACTGTCCCAGCACTGCAAATAATACGTCTTTGGTTTTGGCTTGAATTTTGACTTTATACATAGACACCACATTTCTGTTGAAATCTCATTTGGCATTGACCACTGACCATGGTACCATCGCCTGTAATATTTTGATCCTCTGTTTTTTTTTTGGCAGGTCCTGTTGGCTGTGGCTGGAGGACAGGCTCTACTCCTTCTGTGCAGAATGCTCCATCATTGTCCTTACCCTGGTCAACGTACTAGTCATAACCACGGAACTTCTCATTGGTCTGCGCATCATTACAGGTAAATCTGTCAATGTACTAGTCGTAACCACGGAACTTCTCATTGGTCTGTGCATCATTACAGGTGAGTGTGTCAATGTACCAGTCGTAACCACGGAACTTCTTATTGGTCTGCGCATCATTACAGGTAAATCTGTCAATGTACTAGTCGTAACCACGGAACTTCTCATTGGTCTGCGCATCATTACAGGTAAATCTGTCAATGTACTAGTCGTAACCACGGAACTTCTCATTGGTCTGCGCATCATTACAGGTAAATCTGTCAATGTACTAGTCGTAACCACGGAACTTCTCATTGGTCTGTGCATCATTACAGGTGAGTGTGTCAATGTACCAGTCGTAACCACGGAACTTCTTATTGGTCTGCACATCATTACAGGTGAGTCTGTCAATGTACTAGTCATATCCACAGAACTTCTCATTGGTCTGTGCATCATTACAGGTAAGTCTGTCAATGTACTAGTCATATCCAAGGAACTTCTCATTGGTCTGTGCATCATTAGATAAGTCTGTCAATGTACTACGTGTCACCTGATTAAAATTTAATTGCTTTGTTGCTGGTACCATGAGATTTTATTTTCAGGTTTGACATTCAGCTATTTGCTGCATCATCCACTCCACATATATATTTTTCCCACAATCACTGAAGCTACCTATTGACTTTGTGAAAACTTTTGCAAGCCATTTGTGAGGGACTGCAGCATATTGTAATGCTTCGCTTATGTTCCTTTTTGTGAACTAATGTATTGTGTTTGTCCTATATCTGATATATATCTGATATATATCTATTGCGCAATCACATGTCCAGTGTTATAGCTGAGCGCTCCAGTCTCGAGGAACCTCATATTTTCCCACTTTGAGGAAAGCTTTCAAGCCATCTGTTCAAGCCATCTGTTCAAATTGTCGTGATGTCATTTTGGTGTCTAGGTTCCCACTCACTTGTATTCATGTATTGTTGTGTTTGCAGATTATAGTGTATGTCATTCAGTGCATTGCACTTGTATACTCAAGGCTGCCATGTGATTTGTATAATGTCACATTTCCTTGTGTTTGGCCATGTGCAGAACAAAGTATCTATCTGACTTAGATACGTGGCACATTGTCCGTCCTTCATATCAGCTCTCATCAATGTCGACAATCATCATGATGGAAGCAAAAGAAATCTTGAGTGCCGCACTGAAAGTGTCATTCAAATGAATAAATCAGCTAAACAGGAACGTTGTTGTATATAATAAATTTCTTCAGTTTATCATTGAACAGCACACAACCTGATAGGCATATGGATTTGTCTCGTGTGTGTGTGTGTGTGTTGAGAATCTGTTACAGTGAAAAACAATATCGCCAGAAGATCAATCCAAGGTTGATCTATGGGCATATTGCCTGGTCAAGGTTGTTGTGCGCTGACTGCATAATTGAACGTAGTGTCATAATTTATAGGCATCTAGCCCGTTGGGATTGAAATACCCTGTGGAAAAAAACCTGTTGTGTAACTTTACACAGTATAGATGTAGAATTGTTGAATAATGATCAGCAATGCTAACTGGAAACGATTCAATAGTAGATCTTGCCAATTTATACCCATAGACACTATTGAAACAGTTTTTCTTGAAATTTTTTGCGGATTCTGTTGCTTTTTCCTGATACAGTAAAGTCCTGCAGGGAAGCTTTTGATTTCGGACTGGATTTTCCTGTCCATACCCACTCATCTTCATGATCTAGATTAGCAACGTACTGATGTATATGACTCGTAATTTTTCCACGGCTGCATGTCAGCTACTCCTTTTACCAGATTCTAAGAGTTCTGTTGCGTGATCTCTATAGACATTTGTTTTTGAGAATTTTTCTAAAGGTAAGATATTAAACATGTCATAGAAAAAATGTTAAGTTCATGCGCCCGAAGCAACATAATATGTATTTGCCATTAAAATGCAATTTTACTAGGCGAATTTTTAAGAGAAAATACAATAGTTAAAGATATCCCTGAGAGTTCACTTGTTACTGGTAATATAGCTGTGTTGGGTAATATTTGGGAGGTTGGTTGGATGTATATACATTCCCATCATGTGTATCCAGAGGAACAGGAGCAGATATATGTTGTGTAGTTTTCAGGTAGGCCCTATATTATGTGGGAGAGTTGAGGTCTCTCAGGATGTACCTGTGTAGCTTCTGACATTACAGGAACTGTGATCTTGCTCTCAGAGAAGGATCCCCACGTACGGCAACTTGTTACTGTTTTATTTCCGAAGGGTTAATGCCCGTTTGCTCAGGATGTGGGCTGACAAGGAGACGTGTTTGCTTTAGGGTTAGAGCAAATTTGTCTTGGCCAAGAATTGTTCTTAAAGGAGGAAAATAGAGATCTGTAGCTGCATGGGTTGCAGCTCATATTCTGCCGAGTATTGAGACTCAGGTCGGAAAGGTAAGGTTTTTACAACGCTGGCGTCTAACCCTGCAATTTGCACTCAGAGAGGTTAAGAGCACTTTGCCAGAACATTATATATTCACATACGCACATTTAATAATTGTCACATTAAATATGCAGGTGCTTGTAAGAGCTTGTTGATGTCATCATGTCAGGGGCATGCATTTTGCATTATTTAGCAGTTTGTCATTTTTATGTGTACCCGGAATGTGTTAGCCTTATAAAATAGATGGCAGAATGACATACATTATTTATTTATCCGATTGGTGTTATACACTGCTACTCAAGAATATTTCACTGATATGACAGCGGCCAGCATTATTGTGGGAGGTAACCAGGGCGGAGCGTGAGGGAAACCCACAACCATCTGCAGGCTGCTGGCAGACTGCCCCACATACTACATATAGAGAGGAAGATCTGCCAGTACCATATGGATGGTTCTGAGTTCCCCTGGGCTCTGCTCAGTTTTCTCCCTCTGTAATACTTAGCTAGTGCCACCATTTTATAAATGAAATATTCTTGAGCATGGCAAGAAACTTCAATCAAATAAATAAATAAATAAATGTATTAATTTATTTATTTTTTAAAATTTTTTTGTTTTCTGTCACATTCAACATGTTCAAGACTTCTTCACCTATGTGACAGTTCCAAGCATTAATGTTGGAAGAAAGCTAAGCAGACTGGGTATAAATGAACTATTCATCAGCACGGCATGAAACTTCGATCAGATAAATAAATAAATTAAAGCTGAATGGGTATATTAATTTATTTATTTGTTAAAAGTTTTTTTGTTTTTTTTGACGTATTCAAGACTGCTTCACTTATTCGACAGTTAAAGGCATTAAAGTTAGAACAAAACCAAGAAGACTGGGTATATTAAGGTCATGTTGTCTTTATTTGAATAAGGAGAATTAATGTCCTAGAGTTGATCGAGGCTTTAACTGTGTGAAAGAGCCGACACTTCTCGGCGTTCAAGGTTCTAGGGCCTTATGTGTCAAGCCAGTGCCTTTGTCATGGCCGACTCACCTGAGCCCATAAGATGAGGGATTTCTATAAACAAAGGCCTGGAACTGCACACCTTGAAAGTGCTGGCTATATAGTTATTCCTTGTAAGGAATCTGCTGAAAGGTTGGCGTACACAACGTACTTGACGTACTTGATGGAAGTTACAGCACTTAGCCTGACCCCAGTGATTTTCCCAGCTAAACACTTCTGAATAACAGACCTAGGTGATAATTGATCAGTCAGCAAGGAAAAGCCTGGAGATTGAGGTGTGAAGAGGAAAATAGGGGGTGGGGGGAGTAAGGAACTAAAGTTGAGGAGATCTGGTTTTGTTGGTCTGGCTGAGCTTTAAACTGGGAACTCAAAGTCTAGCAGTACACACATAGGGCTGATATTACTTGCCAAACAGCTCATATCTGCTCTGTGTTCTGGCATGTCTGGGAGCAAATATAATGTATTTTCCCACATGGTGTTGAATTTGCTCAGATTCAACTTAGTTCCAGTTTGCATATGAGTCATAGCTATTGTTTCAACTTTTTCATTTCCTGAGATTTTGCAAATTTGGTGAATGAATCTTAATTGTTACAGGAAGATATTTTGACAAGATCAGCAATAATCTTTGTGATATGACTTGATCTTTGACAAAGATAAATTCCACAATTATCCAGTACTGTCCCGTGTTGATATATTTGTTGTATTGAACAAATTGATAAAAACCAATAGTCATACTTTGGCTTTACAATCAGTCTTTCTCATGTTGGCTTTAATTAAATCATTTAAAGCAGCCTAAGACAATTAATTTTATGCATATGAATCATGTTTACCTTGAAACAGCATATAAACGTTTTATTGTAAAAAAAAAAAAAATTGGCATTAAACGTGTTAAAGATGTGTCGGCCTAACGAAAACATTACATTTGGAAAGTCGTGAAAATATATTCAGGATCACCACCATTTTTTATGGAAACTCATCCATTCAGTATAACTCCTAGAATCTGAAAATATGAACAGCTTAGTCATGGATGAACTTTTAGTTCATTTAGGGTAATTATAATTGATGCATTAAGCATTTCGCTGCAATGTCAGTTAAAATAATCACCATACTGGGGTACATGTGATTCAGTTAATTTGTTATGCCATTAGAAAAATATACACTGTAATGTCATATTAGTCATGAGAAGCGATACAGTTTAAAGTTCGTCAAAGGCATGAAGACCGTTGCTAGGTAATGTTACATACATCATGTAAATTATATAATGGTTTACTGGATCAGGTGAGGAGGAATGTTATTTTACTGGTGCAGTGGCTAGGCCAGGCTGCTGCTGATTCTGGAATGAGCAGTGAGATTCTGTTTGACAGACTTGACAGCTTGAGGGAGGGGTGCGTTGTAGATCAAGTGTATTATAGTTCATCTCTGAAATATATATGTATGTGTGGTGTATGTACATGGTGTGTGTATATGTGTATATAATTTATAACTGAACTTCTACCCCTAATATACCTGAGAATTTAGCCCCACCTTAGCTTCAAGTTGTTTATTTCCCTGACTGGCGTATATATTCCGGAGATATATTAGACTTTCATAAAAAGTATGGATTTTTCAGAGGTCATGTACACATAGGAATGTGAAATATACTGTGTATATGTATAGCGGCAAACAGTCTCGGGTAAAATGGTATGGGCCAATTCTTTGTGAACTTTAAAGTTAAACATATGTACATTTTTAAAAGATGTCCACAAACTTGTACGTGTGTGCACCAAAGGTTGAGAAAAAATGCACCAGGGTGTGGTGGTCATGAAATACCAGATGATCTACTTCACCTGGCACTGTAAAAACAACCTTTCACGTGCGCAGTGACCTCTGCTGTCAGAGTACGTCAGTTTTAACGAGACAGGGCAGATTCACAATCGGTCCAAATGATAAGTGATCTCCTAGTCCTCCATGATCTGACGGAAGTTATCAGTGATCATTTACGCGGAGTTATCTGCTGTCTAACCAGCACCCTTTACCCACAACTCTACTTTCATTATGCATACCACCAGGGAACTGTGTCATGTCTGCATTTTTTAAGAGGTATAACAGTCAAATATTGTAGATTAAGTTTGGTAAGGTACCAGTTTTATTAGGTATGTACAGGGCCTATTAAGGAACACCCACTGTTTAATATGGCTATATGCAATTGTATATCACTCTTACACACATGGATTGACCTTTTTCTGCTTGATAGTCAGCTTTTGTACAGCGGAAACAAAGGGTTCTATAAGTACAACTGATTTGTGGCAATTCAAACATCCATGTATATGTATAGCTCATGTATATTTTTTTTCTGTTTTGTTGATGTTGTACATGTAGGCCTTTCTGTGTGGCTGTATAATTAGGTGCTGAGCACACACAAAGGTAATTAACGGCTTGTGGAAATTAAGTCAGATCTAAGCTAACCAAGCAACTGATTTTCACAGGCCAATGATCTTGACTTTTATGGGTACCGTCCACTAGCTGACATGATACATATTTTGTGGGCATCTTTTAGGAGTGTAGCATTATACATAAGGGATGCACATACATACCTTAATTCTTCTAATGTTTAAGACACCTGGTCTGCAGTTTTAACCTGTATACATGTAATTGTAACAGGAATAAATAACCTTTTCTCACATTGTTAGTCCATCTAATGAACAACATATACATACTGGTACCATCTTTCCTTCCCCCCCCCCTCAAAAAAAAATAAGAAAAAGAGAAGCAAAGAATAAAGAAAATCAAGAGAGAATTTAGTTTTGCCTTCAGCATGACTGATACCTGTCCGTATAATTAGAAGAAGTAAGGTATTCATGTATTATGTGTGTGAAATGCAAATCCGAGCGCCTTACTAATATGATTAGCTTTGGACTATATATAACTTAAGGAGAAGAGCACTTGACTATAATAAGCTGACTAATTAGAATCATGTACATGTAGCTTACATGGGGGTGGGGTAGGTTTTGGGTGGGGTGGCAGGCTTATCAGGTACATTGTAATGATTGATGTATATGTGTACCTGACAGAATAGGTGCAGTAGCATCTTCATCTGTTCATGTACTGGTGTACTACAAAGTTTACTCATCTACCTGCTGGGTACTTAGCGTATCTGTCAACTGTTTTGCATACTGTATGTTTCACTGTATGTGAGAATCTGAGGAAATAGTCTGGATTGTCAACTTGGAGACACTTTGTGGTGCTGTTAGATAATTTGCAGATGCTTTGGCATTGACAGTACATGTATATGTATTTTAATATACTAATATAGAAATTATCACGCAGCTGTACATTATCTTATTAAGTTTTGTCTAGATAGGTTAATTCTTAAGGCAACAAAATGGCAAGGTGATGGGTCTGTTGTAAACCCTATTCACAGTGCAGGTTTTCAACAACCACACGCCTCACAGTGCAGGCTTCAAAAATGATACTTTACACATTGCAGATTTCAACAACCATACTCCTCACAGTGCAGGTTTCAAAACCATACTTTACACATTGCAGAGTTCAACAATCATACTCCTCACAGTGCAGATTTCAACAATCATACTCCTCACAGTGCAGGTTTCAACAACCACACTCCTCACCATGTAGGGTTTCAACAACCACACTCCTCACCATGTAGGGTTTCAACAAGCACACTCCTCACAGTACAGGTTTCAACAACCATACTCCTCAAAGTGCAGGTTTCAAAACCATACTTTACACATTGCAGATTTCAACAACCACACTCCTCACAGTGCAGGTTTCAACAACCACACCCCTCACCATGTAGGGTTTCAACAACCACACTCCTCACAGTACAGGTTTCAACAACCATACTTCTCACAGTGCAGGTTTCCAAAACCATACACTCCACAGTGAAAGATTTCTACAACCATGCCCCCCACATTCCAGATTTCTACAACCATACTTCCTACAGTACATGTTTCAACAACCACACTTCTCACAGTGCAGGTTTCAACAACCACACTTCTCACAGTACAGGTTTCAACAACCACACTTCTCACAGTACAGGTTTCAACAACCACACTTCTCACAGTGCAGGTTTCAACAACCACACTTCTCACAGTACAGGTTTCAACAACCACACTTCTCACAGTGCAGGTTTCAACAACCACACTTCTCACAGTACAGGTTTCAACAACCACACTTCTCACAGTGCAGGTTTCAACAACCATTCTCTTTACAGTGCAGGTTTCACTGACTGCAAACTTCAGACACACTTTTAGCTCCACACAATGGATGCACTGGCTGTCCACATTATTTGCACATAGCACTTGTTATATGCTACAGTCTACAATGTGTTATAAGGTTTGGAGACTGGGGTAATATCTCTCAAGGGGTTCAAACAAGAGGAATGTGTACATAGTGGTCTACATGTACTTAACCACTTTGCTTACCTGGTCTGGGATGATTCCACTCTAGTGACACCTGTAAATAAATTGTCATTTCCTATTTACAGTGAGGTGATCACCGCCCTTTGTCTCTTGGGAACGCATCACCGAGTTCCATTTTTCTGAGAGCCTACTCCCAGTATAAAGACCATCCCTTCTGTTTGTCAGTAAACAGGCTGCACTAAAGCAAGAGCCTGCCATCAAGCCAGTATCTAAAGCACTGTAGTGCACTTCATGCTGTATGTGTTTTAACTCTTGTTATTGAAGCCTGCTAATTTGCACCTGTGGGTTGATCTGATGGACTGATTATTCTTATATACACTATACTGGCTATCCCTTAAGTATCACTTCCCACCCTGCACTCAATTTTGGAAAATAAATCTAATTGGAGAGATTTGCTTATATTGTTTCATGACAGCTCCCATGGCTCTTAATAGTACCAGTGTCAATACTGCTTGCTGTGAGCTGTAATGAAATTATCTGAAATTGCCACTTCTGGTTAGAATAGCTTGGCAGTGTAAATTTACATGAATTGATTTTTTTGAAGATTGATTACCAATAGGTGTAGAGTCCATTCGAAGATGAAGATAAATCTATGATCAAATGTATATTCATATTTCTATAATAATATACATGTGGTATGATTTTTCTGACCATGGATTTAAACAAAATAAACTGGTAAGAAATATATTTGAATTAAACCCACTCCACATGATGTGTGAAGAACAGCACTCAGTCAACTCTCTCTTATATTTCCGTCTTCTAAAGCTTAGTTGTCATTTAAACATACCGCTGGCCTCCGTTAGGTGGTTAACATCCTACCGCAGCGTAATAGCCCAGGTGTCTCTCACCAATACCATCGCTCTGAGCTCAAGCCCTGATCTCGCTTACTTCCTCTGCGGCCGCACAAGGGAAGGTCTGCCACCAGCCTGAGGATGATCGTGGGTTTTCTCTGGGCTTTGCCCAGTTTTTTCCCACCATTAAACTGGTCGCTGTCATATGTGTGAAATATTCTTGAATACGGCATAAAACACCTGTCACATAAATAAATAAATTTAACTGTACCTGTCTGTCACCGTGTTACCTGATTTGGTCTTTCTGAAATTTTCGGCTTTTATTTACTGTTTTAAATTTCATTTATCGTTCACTTTAATCTGACTTTCTTTACTTGCAGCCCCAAATTCTTCGTCCACCTCCAGCAGCACCCCTAGTCCACACATCACTGGTTCCAATCCAGAGTCTAACTCCACCACCGAGGCACCAGTGGACACCCCCCACTCTGGCGAGGAAGTCCTTGACCCAGGGATCAGGATAGCGGAGTCTGTGTGCCACTACTTCAGTCTGGCCATAGCAGTCCTCTTCACCATGGAGGTAGGTGGTCATTGACTTGTTACACGGCGTATTGATTGGGAATAGTGCATTATTTAATGACCCTGGGTACCATGGGGCGCATTTCACCTAGCAACTAGTAACAAACCAGATGCTGTTTTAGTGGTGTTCATTGCAGCCTACAAATCAGGCGTGACTCTCTGTAGTTGTTCTGTGATCCTCCCACCATAATGCCGACCACCATCGTAGAAGTGAAATGTTCTTGAATGCGGCATTAAACACCGATCAAATAAAATAATGTATGATTATTCTCTGACAAAGTACAGAATGGTTTATCTCTGGAATGTTGGTGGTAAGGCTAGTTGTAGTCCTGACCCATTGGTGAACATACTCACAGAAAACTACATTAGCCCTATGACTTCAGTATATATGGAGAGCAGTAGAGATTGTATGTTCATCTGTTAATGGAAAATAACACATTTGTCAAGATTCAGAAAATTTTGGAGAATTATGCTGTTCCATTCAAATACTTTGTTTCATATTTATATGCCCACATGGTTTGTCACATTTAGGTATGGCATTGTTGGTCCGTCCATCTAATAAATAAAGAGGATTTTTGCTTCAGTTCAAGTTGTAGAATTTGTTCTCTTTTTGTCTACACTACCTGAGCAGAAGCCCATTGATAGCATTGAAAACAAGTCAAATTACTTCAAACCTTACTGAGTTATGTCCCCTTTTGTGATTTCTGTCAGAGCTGTATTTGAAAAACTTGAAATAGAACAATTCTTTACATCATCAGGACTAAGCCTGGTGGCATATTGTCTGTTATTCATTTTGCCAAGACGGGCACATTTTGGGGTTAAACTGCCGGACAATGAAACTTGGATTCACTGGCAGCTGGGTGCCCCCAATAATTTTACATACTGGTTGCTCGTATTTATCTTAAACATGTCATCTGTGGCCACCGTGGCAACATATAATGACCCAGTGCCTCCCAGTTTCCCCTGGGCTCTGCCCAGTTTCCTCCCACCATATGATGCTGTCATCGTATAGAAATTAAATATTCTTGAGTATGGCGTAAAACACCAATGAAATAAATTAATAACATATCAGGTAAAATTTCAAAAGAAAGTAAATCTACATGTGTATATAATATTCTGTATTAGATGAGAGAATGGGAAAACTCAACATGACTGAAAGATAGATAAGTATCATTCTCTTAAATACCCTTTTCACTTTCGGTCTCACATGATAGTTTAATAGTTTTGAAAACTTTAATGGTCCGATTTATTGCACTCGTAAGGCAGCTCTTCTCGTAATCTTATTGGGGGGCCTCTGTGGCTCAGTCGACTAGTGCGCTATCGTAGCGCAATGACCCGAAGCCTCCCACCAATGCAGTCGTTGAGAGTTAAAGCCCTGCTCATGCTGGCTTCCTCTTCGGCCGTATGTGGGAAAGTCTGCCAGCAACCTGCGGATGGTCGTGGGTTTCCCCCAGGCTCTGCCCTGCTTCCTAACACCAGATTGCTGGCCGCCATCTTATAAGTGAAATATTCTTGAGTACGGTGTAAAACACCAATCAAATAAATAAATAAATCATAATCTTATTACCATAACTACAATGGCACATACAAAATACATTAAAATAAATAAATACATTTATTGATTATAACACTTGAAGTTTCCACACCTTAGTAGTTTGAGTGATTTATTTTCTGCCATTCAACTGGAGTGGATTTATATCTACCTGATGTCTGTGAAACAATGACTCGTTATGTTTTTGTAGTGACACATGCTTTTGGTTTCTTTTCAGCTGTGCCTTAAAGTGATTGTGAGAAACAAGGACTTTTTTTCAGACAGATGGCAGGTGATTATCAGTTGATGATGTTATATTGACAGGATATAAAAATGATAAGTGGATTGCAGTGATGTACAGCGCTGCTATGGACATATATACACCTACACTTACCAACACATTGTTAGTCTTGTATATTTTTCCCCTCATCATGCTAAGCATAAAACTGATGGCTAAGTCACCGCAAATAATTACCTAATCCAAGTGATGGTGAATATCTCACATATTAAATTATCAAGGGCATGTTATCAAGGGCATGTTATCATGGGCATGTTATGATAATATCTGATTATTTACATGTCCATCAGCTCTTGTTAAATTCTTAAATTTTCTGGGGAGTGTTTTGAACAAGATATTTGTACACTACTTTGTATACTTCGTGCAATAACACTTACATTGAACGCAGGTTTTATCAGTACTGAACTTGTCATAAGTCAGTGGCCAGATTTGTATAAGTCAAAAATTCTTGAGTATGCCGTTACGTAACAATCAAAGAAATAAATATATATTCACTTGCAATTTCATGTTGAGTGAAACATTACCAGTGTAAAATAAGTTCCATTAGTTAAGTTTCCATGTCTGTCTGTCAAACTTCTACCCCCCCCCCCCATTTGAATGGTTGAACCCAGTTTGGGAATGGACCTTTCTGAGCTGTCCATCAAGAATGTGCATTTGACCAATCATAATCCGTATTATTGCAAGTAGGCCAACGAAATGTCCCACACATTGGCTATAAATGTTCACTCTTTCTGTGATGTCATGACATCACAGTTGTTTTCACGGAGAATGGAATGAAAAGTAATGTTGCCATGAGAAAGGGTGGTTAGACATTGCATGTGGTGGATCTATCCATTAGTACTTTGATGGTATATATTTGCTCTATTTTCAGGCCTTTGACGGCGTGGTTGTGCTTGTCACTCTTGCTTTAGAGATTCTGTTCTCAGTGATCCAGCCTGTGTCGGAGTATGCAGAACTGGCCACCTTTGTTGTCATTTTGAGACTGTGGAGGCTTCATAAAGTGTGCAATAGTGAGTATTGCTTTTACCTGTGAACAGGATATAAGATAGATCTGCTAAGTCCAATATTAGTTACATCGATATCGAGTGAAAGGATACGAAACTATATAAGGCTTATTGGCCCCATATAGTTTGATATCCTCTCACTAAGTAACCATGTAACAAATTTATCTCACTGAAGACTCCAAAAATTACACTGAAATTTGTTTCTTGAAAACAAAAGAAGCTTCAACAGTAATTCCTGTTGCATCGAGGAGCTTTGAATTACCAAGCTGTAATCTGGGAATTTGGATATCATAAAGTTATTGACAGTGTTCATTCCACATTCTTTTGTGAGGTTGTGTCATTGGTGTCATTGTTGCGTCCCATTGTAACTGTTACGTGATGGTTTTCTCCCTACTGTTGAGTCATCAAAAGCATATAGCATCTGCTGCAGGGTTTAGAGTTGTACATGACGGTCTTGTGACTGTCTGATGCAGGATAAATAATAAGAATTTTACCTATGAACAGGATATATGATATCTCTGCAAAGTGTGAAACAGTCGGTAAGAATTTTCACAGAGAATAGGGTATGATTGCTCCGCTAAGTGTGAATAGTAAAAATTTTCCTTGATAACAGCATATTTGATTTTTCCACAAAGTGTACAATAGTTTATATATATATGACAGATTTTTTCACCCTAGAACAAGATATATTATTGCTCCATGAAGTTTACAATACAATGTTGAGTATTTAAGCATGACTCATACATTAAATATTTACATAATTGAAGCATATTATTTGATTTTACCTGTGTGAGCACACATTGCAAGCATGACTTGTTAGCAAGATGTATAAAGTGATAAGAAGCTGAGAAATATTTATTATTTACACAGGAAAGTTTGCTTGATTTTTTATGGTTATGCATGCTTTATCTCCACAGTGAAATCGAATGAATGGAACAAAGAAAGTGAGATAGAAATCTATCAGTATGAAGAATCTAAGAGAAAAGACGATGAGATCCACAGACACTTACAGTTAAAGGTGGATAAACAAGAGGTAAGTGAGAAATTTAGATATGGCTCAACTCTTTCAGTGTTGAGAACTTGTTTGTAAGAATTGTTTTGAATCATTGTGGTTTCATTTCTTTAGACATTTAGTAAATGAAAGATGTGAAGAGATCTGTGGATATTTGAAAAACAAAATCTATATTTGAAGTTAAATACTCATAAAATTGCATGCCAGTACAAGTTGCTTTACTGCATGCAGACTAAGGGGAGATAACTATGCAAGTAGTAATAGCAATATGCGGATTCAGGGGGGATAACTCTGCAGGGCTTACCGCTAAAGGGCAGCAAGTGCTTTTCCCCACAGAAACTTCTTGTTGGTAACTCTCAGGAGTTTGCCGAGGACGTTTTTATTGGTATTGATAAATGTATTTTGATAAATTTAACTGTGGATTTTTGGTTCCAGAAAGAAATCAAAAGACTGGAAAGTATGCTTAGAAGATATCAGCAGGACAATAATTTTGATAGTAACAGAAACAACACAGAAACTTTGATGGGTAAGAAATGTTTTCAGCATCACATGTTGTTCTTTTTGCATGTATCAGCAGTATCGTTCAGTCTGCCTCAGGTGTGATATTTCACATATCAGTCTGGAAAGCAATGTGGACAGGAGCTATCAGCAGAAGCCCTGCAGTTGGTTGGATTTTTACCTGTGTGATGTAAAATTTACACTTGGGCTTACTGGATGCATAATTTGGTATATGCGATTATTAAAATGGCAGATAAAACCTGCAGTTAAAATGAGATAAAGAAACAAGAATCAGTGTTTATGTAAAAAAATTGTTCAGTGTGGGCTGCTAAATTTTTCGACCATCAACAAGTTCGACTTCACATGTAATATATTTATTTCATAACAGGTATCAAAGCTGTATCATGGAATGAACTCAGTATGTAAGATGATTTTCGGCTCAAATTACACAATACAGTGACACTGCTGTTCCACTTTATTTTACTGTAACCTTATGGTTTGAAATTAGTCTGTGTGAAGAGGTCCTGAATTGCATGGTGCACTCATATATAGACAGGATTGTGGAGATATGCCGCTACAAGTAACAACTGGCAAATTTAAGAGAGTTCAAGAGTTGAAGATTTTTGGGTCAACAGGTTGAATATCATGTCAAGACATTTCTTTGTGCTCACTCGCCTTGATATGATATTCGGCCTGGCTTGCATGATGGATCGTGTATCACCCAGCACATGGCCATGTAACACATGCTTATGTGTGGGTTTGTGTCTCTCTGTCATGTCTGTGTTTGTCTGTATCACCCAGTGAGGACTTCAACCAGGTGATAGTAATACTGAGGTATCTAACCATTGGCATATGAACTACGTCAACATGTGAACTACATCAACATGTGAGCTACATCAACATGACAACTGAAACTGGCTCTGCTTCGTTAATATTATTTAGGAAGAAATTTGTGGCAACAGTTAACCAACACATGAAAGCAAAACGATGTTTTCTGTTCTTTGGCCAGATTTCAACATACAAATATTACACCATTATATTCCTTGGAATTTATCCAGCTGTTCAATGTAGATAACCTTTTGTGATGTTATCTTGAAATTGACGAGGGAGAATGTTCAGCTGTCTATGTGGATCCTACTATTCACAGACACACAGCCTCTGTGCGTACAGATGAAGTCAACGCTTCAAGGTCGCATTGCTTTATGACTAACCGATTTAACCCCTTGCAGATTACACAGTGGTCTGTGGTTTTACACATGGATGTCAGTGATCTCGTGCCAGGGAGATAAGGGAGATGTCATTTATGTCCTGCAAATCCCCCCCTCAAAGTAAATTTTCTGAGGTTTCAAAGACTGAAACCTCAACACGAGCTCATCTGATAACGTGTCAATTCCGCTCTAAAGTGTGATTTCACTTTGTGTTAATTTCATGCGAGTTACCACCTGAAAAAAAAAATAATAATTTTACCAGCCTAGTCTTTGATTGAGTACACAATATATTCTTAGAGAGAGACTGTAGAGAACTCCACTTAGTGTGATATATTGTGTAGGTTTCACTTCAGAACAGGACTTCACTGTTTTTTTTTCATGTCTATATGCTTGTGATATGCAGAAAGTGTAGGGCTAAATATATTTTGTTGCTCAAAAAGCTTGTATTCTAAGTATATATAGCTTGTTTTATACAGGTATTACAAATGTACATGTACTAGGGCAGACAACTTTGGTATTTAAATTATGCCACATTCAAAGACATACTAATTACAACTAATTATTTTTACCAAACCTGTTCTGAGAATTCGTAAGGGTTATGTCAAAAAGAGTTCTTTAGAGAAGTACCCATGATAAAATAATCATACAGTATTGCAAGAGAGAGGTGCCATTTTGCTCAGTGGTGGTGTCTATGGGCTTGATTTTGACAGCTAATTTATACAGCATGTATCTTTTTAATAAATCTTTTTACTTCAGCTTGTGTTATGTAACTTGCCAGTGACACAGGAAGGAAGAGATCCATTAACTCAAGAAGCTACATGGAGTCTGTCAGCAAATTACACATGAGAACTGTAGCATCAAAACAGCCGTCAAATCAATCACCTCATCTGCACAACTGAAACTGCCATTCTGTTTAATTCAAGACCTGTTTTCCTGACTTTGTATTTTTTTCAGAAATTTTAGAATCCAAGGAGCCGTACAACAGTTATGCTGAGGTGAAATCTAACAAAATAATTGAGTCAGCCACACAGGAGGCTGCTCAGGTCAGGAGGTCATTTCCATGGAAACCAGCCAATGGGCATGTCCCCTTTGACCACAGTGGTGCCCAAGACTCGCAGGATGTGTGCACAAACAGTGAAAGTGATATTGACAATGTCCCCAACAGTGGTGGGGACCAAAGACTGTTCAGGGCTGACAGCGAGAGCTCTATGTCTCAGGACGGAGGACTGACCACTGTCCACAATGTGATGGTAGACGTGGAGGGTGGGGGAACTGACCAGCGGTTTGATGATGGACACAGGGACCAAAATTTTGCCAAAGATGGTATAGGTGTGTACAAAAAAAACTTCCTCCAAAACTGTATTTTCTTTTTATCACTCATCGGAAATTGGCATGAATGCCTGGTTGTACATAGCAGAATACATAGATACGTAGCTCTGTCATTTGAACACTTAAAGCAGTTTTCATGTCACTTGTATTAGGTGTAAACCGTGTCACCTAAAAGGATCATATTGTGTTTCATTGACCTTCACCATGATCCATTTTTTCAAGGTCATTGAGCTTGTGCCACCATTACATTACCTTGTTACATGCACCACTGACCTCAGCTCATTGGCCAAAGGGTGCATAATTATGAGGTCTAATGCCACGTTACAGTCATATCAGGGCAGCCACACCAATAAGATTGCAGGATCAAGTCCAAAATTGTCCAGAATGGAGAGAAACTGTATCAGTTAATAACGAATATGGATTAATAAGGCTCGATAAATGCACACATGTATATTGTGATTCAGTGGAGGGTAAAGGTAAGGGATTTGGTACCAGACTGTTATATGATGTAAATATTCCAGTGTGGGTGGAATCTGATCAATATGTGTAGCAGGTTTCTGTTTATTACCCCCACACTCCTGCAGATCGAGGGATATCAGTATGGATATGTCTGTCATGCTCTAGCTTCTGTGCAGTACTTCTCCAAATCTGGATCCAATTTTGAGGAAATTTGGTGTACAGGCCAGTGTTGGTTTACCTCAGATCACCTTAAAAAAAAAGGCCAGCTCATTCTGTGTTATGTATTAGATAGTTAATGAGTTCTGTGATCCTCGTTGCTTGTTGGTTTCCGTGAATTCTGTGATCCTCGTTGCTTGTTGGTTTCCGTGCAGTGACTGCTCCAACTCCAAATATAGTCAAATTTTAATAAAATTTTGTTTGCGCCTTCATTTTGTGGCCCCTCAGAACAGGTTTGAAAACCAGATTGGTCCATGCACAGTATCTTGTCCTTGTTCGGTTAACCAGGAAGAGTGGTGAAGAAGGCTGTTACGTATGTGGTCATTGGCTAACTCTTAGTATACGTACCAATGACAACTGTTGTAACATCCAGCTGTTTGCAACATACCGTCACAGAAAACTAGGTTGTGTGGTCAGATTTGATTGGCTAAAAGTAGATGTAAATATTTTGTAAACCAGTCAGGCAAAAAAAATGGATTGCAGTGGAGTATTTTTTTTTTTTTGACATTGTAGATGGTGAGACAGAGGGTCAGTTTGCATACACTAACCAATCGTTTGAGACGGAGGTCAGTCTAGATGACCGGAACTGGCCCGTGCTGTCTGAGATAGACGGCACCAAGACCTACAGAAGTGATGTGAGTAATCAGCTAGTCCTAAATGAAGTTCACATTCTAGCCTCAATCAACTGGCAGACCTGGGTTCAAATCCACTGCAAGTTTCATGATTCTTTCGACTTTTAAAAATCTGCTACTTTAGAACTTTACTGGCTTGTTGGCAAACATACCATCTCTCATTATATGTCATTATGCATCTCTCCCTCAATATAACATTGCTTCATTACAAAGCACAATTCAACACAAACTGGTCACAAAGTTGTTTCGGCCCATATCGGTACACGCTGTCAAATGTTTCAGTGAGGAAAAGTCTTGTAAATTCCTTCATGGTTCACAACTAGTCAGTAAAAAAGCGTGATATGCAGATTTGGTTGTTAATTAGCATCCATGATTCAGAAACCTGAATACATGTCACAGACTCACAAATTTCATACACGCTCTTCATTTGTAATAACACGGCAGGCAGTTTTGTCTCCAAACAATTCCCCTACAATGTAGGTTCTGCTGTTAAAACAAAATCATCGAATGAAACAGCAATGTATTGAATTTATGTACATTAGTATCTTGTAAAATCAACTTTGTCCATTAAAGTTTCAAACCTCTGTAAAGTTAATTTTTTTCCATAGTAACAAATATTTGCAAATATTGCTTTTTGTCTTGTTATCTGCCACACATAAGCCTAGATTAATAATTCTATCCCATGTTTTATTTTCTTGGTAAACTTAATATGAAGTCTTTGATAATTTCTGTTTTACAGGAAGGAATTCCAATGACTTCTCTCTAACACGAGATGTTTTTGCGAAAAAAGAGCTGGGCTGAGATCAAATTAGTTTTTTTATTTGGAAAAAGTAGGAAATAACTGTCATAATAAAGATTTACCCTGTGTCTTTCCCATGAAATGTCTGAAATGAGGGTCAATGGCTGATTTGTGCTGATGTATGTTATATTTTTGCTGTAAGCTACTTTATACGCTATCGAATGTATACAGTTAAAAATTAATTTTATCCCAGACATCTTCACATGAACTGCTGTTCCTGTCTTATTCAAATTTATTTTATCAAAGCATTGTACTGGATTAGATGAATTATACATGCAGGTGTAATTCTGTGCTGATTTTTCTTCATCTGTGTTTGGCCGTATGAAGGAATGAGTGATTATGGCTTAGTGCCACGTTGGCTGTAGCTTAGCCATATCATAGCGATTAACCATATAGCTTTGATTCTAGAAGTGCCTTGTTAAGGCAATAGATATGAGGCAAGGGCTACCAGTAACTTCTTTAAGTGAATTAAATTTTGACTGAAATCAAAATTTAAAACTTTAATATAAAGTATTGTTTAAGGCAAAGCTCAGAAGGGGAAACTCTCATGGATTTGTGTTAATTTAGCAAGATCCCATTGGTTCAATTTGTACGTTTTCAATTTGAAATGTCAAGCTGAAACCAACTTGTGATAGTTGGCCTAATGCTTTTGACAGTCTTTAGGTGTGCAGTCCAATACCACCCATGGAGAATGTCATTGTTCTTCAGTAGCTGAAACCTCTGTTGGGGGTCATATACCATATTTAAATGTGCCAGGTGCAAAACATAGCAACCCATATGTATTGTTTTGTTTCATGCATGTATTTTTTCTTAAACTCAAGAAATATTGCACAGAGCCTCCTAGTACATACACTTGGTTCAGTAGAAAGTGTCACATTGTAACAGGGTGAGTTGACCGAAACTTTGGAATATAGGATATATATATATATATATGTGTGCAGCTCCAGGAAAAACATGCAGTCTTCAATATTTGCATACAAAATAATTTCCAAACTTTGTACTAGTGACTGTCAAACTGTGGGTTGTTGGAACAGACTAGTTCTGTGCTGTATGTTTTGGTAAATTATCATTACCCAGCTTATCAGTATGGAAATGAATCCTCTATCCTTGTCGTTTACACGTTCGTATCCATGAAGGGATTATTACATGACTTCATACTTAAAATGAGTGATTGCCATTCTATGGAGGAAAATAGTTCAGTACATCAAAATCCAGCAAAAGCTGGCTATTTCAGACTCTGTACAGTTTTTACTAATGTTCGGTAATTAGACCAAAAAAAAAAAAATAGAAAAAAAGCCTTCTGCACAGTCCAATGCTCTGTGTTAATATTTTGATGTTAGTAAAAATCCTTGAAAATGCTGGTGACTTGGTCAGATCTTCAGTATACTGAAAGTTAGATATGGTATCTCCGTCCAGCGCAGACTTGTGACTCTAGAACTGAAGTAAAACCTACGTCCATTCCTTTTGATAACCCCTCGATAAAACAGACCGGTCAAATTTTAGTACTAGTAAGAATGTTTCATTTCAAAACACAAAATTTTGAAGAGAAATGGAGTGAACGGCTAACTTCAGCCCCTCACAATTGACGGAAACAAGAATTCATTTGGACAAACATAGGAAAAGCTGACAGACTTTAAGGAATAGGTTTGACTTCACATATGGGAGGAGGCTAGTCAGTCGACGAATCGGTGGCTAGATCTGACGACTGAGACTGGTGTTTTCTAATTTTGTAACTTAACCACTCTTCCCGGTCGGACTACCCGACAGAGGAGTGTCACTCGTAAAAAGCATGTGTCCGGTGAAGTTTCAGCGATACTGTTGGTGACAATTTATGTATTATATACTTGGCATATTTAATGACGTAAATGTATGTCAGTAACGGTATGTTTTGAATGTAGGTATAAAGTGACCTTGTTCATGATTGTAGATATCCAGTTATTTGAAAGACTTTACAGCACATATCCACAATGAACGTGTAGATGTATAAACTGGAGATACGGCTTCATGTGTTTATACCTCACTGTTGTTGATGTAACTGCTGTGTCAACAATAAGGTTGACATAATTTAAATTTCATCAGTTACATCTTATATTTGTTATTATTTCTTAATATTCGACACAAGAATTGGCAAAACTTCTGAAATGTGTTTACGTTTTTAATACAAAGTGTGTATATATATATATATATATATATATATATATATATATATCCACACATACCTTTGCATTCCATGCGCCGGCTTTTATTGAGCGCGAGGGATCAAGACTTGTTTCGGTATATGTGTATATATATTCTGAATTTTACTCTTTTTCAGTGTTTTGTATTAGGCTTCAAGTGTGATGCACAAGGCCACGGTTTTCTTTATTATAATCCGTATGTACATGTGTATTGTTGTTTGTTATTGTACAGTTTTCCCACGTCACCACAGACACCCTCAACAGTCTTGCCACCCTGCTGGACATGCCCTGCCAACACCCATCCCTCAACATCCGCCTCTGTCCCGCCTGACCTCTTCTCCCCAACCCTTCACCCGCTTATCACATGTAGCCTTTCTCCTTTAAGCAGTTCATCCAAGTAAATAATCCGATCCCTTTTAGTTCTGTTCCGTTTATGTACAGGCATACGTAGAAACGAACCTTGAATTGACACCAAGTCATTATTGAGTCGTTTGATTATGGTGACACCTTCTGAAAATCCGGGACGCTTAACAGCGCAATGTTTCATTTAATGAACACGTGTTCTGAAATTCATCAGAAGTGTCTGGTTAAAAAAAGAGACCAAAACATCTGACAATGGACTCTTTCCGAGATGTCAATCAAGACAGCGCATTTGACCAGTCATAATCTGCATATGGTGTCAAGTAGGTCAGCCGGATGTCCCACACATTGGTTTCAAATGTACATTCACTGTGAAGGGAAATTAGACCTTTGTGGCATAGCGTGTTTTTACATAAAGCAACAGATGCAAAGCTCATATTGGCCGCACATGGCATGGCTCTCAACCTTCCCGAAAATCGGGCTAAGAATCCATTAGAGACTATTTACTTAATGATCTTTCGCCAGTTTGGTGTTTACGGTTTCTTGTAACTGTAGTAATGGCATGTTTTTCACAACTACAGCACCTGTGACTCGTATCTGGTGTGGCTTGCTCAGAGTAACGTTAGGTGCCAGGTTGTAATTTATCTCACAGTGATACGCCATCGAAATATTTTTTGGCTCCTTTGGTGTTTAACACCTTACTGGAGAATTCTTCACTTCATACGACAGCGGTCAATGTTTATAGTCGGTGGAGACCGGAGTTACACCGCTCTTGAGAAAGCACCTGACAAGCCTCCGGACTCATTTGTTCTCAAACTAGTGTATATTGGCGTAATGAAGTTAAGGGTGCTACCGCGGTCACATATATTGTTGTTCATTCAGAAATAGTAGATCGGAAGAACGGAGGGGAACTTCTACAAATTTAGCTTTCAGTCATACAATCTTGAACTTTAGCCTAGTTTTTGGTCAGCTGAATCAACTGTACATGAACCACTGAAGATATGGTAGTAAATCAGCCTGGGTATGTATGGCTCAGGTCTCTCTTCATTTCTAGATGATGACGGCTTTGTAACGAAGGGCATAAGAAAAGACGCGTCCTGTGTAAATAACGACAATCCATCATGGCATGTAATAGCTGAAGCAGAATTGTGCAGACAGAGTTATGGCTAAGCACAACGGATCAAGTTCAGGGTTCGGTGTCCATCATATCAACTGAATTCAATTCTAACGGTCCGTAACCGATAGTCTAGCCGGTATAACGTTATAGATATTGGTGTTAATATTCCTTAACGGGTTCAAAGGCTACACTGGTGTGCTTTTGTTGTGTATTATTGTATACCAGGTCCAAGCTTACATCCAACAGCGTTTTTCACAAGGGCTTTGAAGACGCGCGATTGCTTCTTTAAATACCTTGTATTATCAAGCTCCTCAAGTTCATGGCATACATTTGTTTTTGGATTCCATCGGCGAGTCGGTTTGTACCATGGAAATCTGTCATTCCAAGAGAGACAGTTCAGTTTGTGAGAATTAAATCAACTGATCTCCTTGATGTAGCAAAACGGACTCATTGGAGTCATTCCTTGTAAAAACTTTTATGTGAGATAAGTACGTTCTTGAACTTTATGTGGAGCAGATTTTAAATTTAAGTGTTCAGAAGGTCATAAAACTATTATCTGTCTTGTTGACTGTCTCATGGGACAATATTGCTTTATTAATCGCAATCGTATGAAGATCCACTCACAAACAAATCAAAATGCCCTATCCACATCCCCGTACCTCTTCTATTTTCAATTGTCCTGTTTCTCATTACAGCGTTTTTTCACTGGTTCATTCACCTTAGCACTATAAATGTCATTGCATAGCTGTTATGAGGCGACCAGATTTTTTTTGTTAAGCTTCAATCGTTCCTTTCATCACAGCGTCATTTTTCTTTTGTGTAGAAATAGCCTGTCTCATAGATTTATTCTTTGCTGATAATATCAATTTCATAAAGGGCTTTATACCATCGGTTTTGCTGTGCGTAATTGGTGATCAAACATTGTAACTTCTAGTATACCCTATTCTGCTGGAAGGTTTTCTGAAAACCTTTAGCGAAATTCTCTGACTACTAGAATGAGTTTTGTAACAAATGTTGTAAAACCTGTCTTTTGTTCCCGTTCGGACACGGTTTTCCGTTAAAACGGGGTTTGAACCCATTGCTGAATGATTTTTTCTGTTAGAGTGCATGTCTTTTGTTACCGGTTGGGATAAACCAGGTATTCTGTTCGAATGGGCTTTGTATGTTGTGCTGTTATCACGCTGGTCGTGATTGCAAACTTGACTGCTATCGGTGTTTAATCGTGGTATTGTTTCTATGCAGTTGCGTGTGCACCTTTTCTCTGACAGTCCACAGTTACTGTAATATTGTTGACTGGTGCTCACATCCACACTATCCAGTTCCACAAGCGATTTAAGTGCTTTTGAATCATTATAACGATAATCACCACGCGAATTGCTGGTGTGCAGCGGGATTTAGCTGTAGATGGCGGAGGAAAAGTTTAACGTCAAACGTAGCGTTGGCATCAGGGATGAGAAAATAACAACGTTTTACTCTGCAATTTCATTGTTTTAAATATTAGATCCACTCTGTTTTTTTTTTAATGCTCTGAAAATAAGGAGAGGACGGCTTCCGATTTGAATACCCACCGATGGTTTCCATCGCTCACTTGTGCAGGCCTTTTTTTGATGGTAATGCACGGTAGCCTTGTTCTCGATAAAATCAGATCTCATAGCCGCTTCCTCTTTGGCTATCAAAAGGTCAAACCTCAGAACCAATTAGAATTTCCTTTAATTACACAAATAAATGAACGAACCTAGTTCCATTCTGAAAATACGGGGGTAAGAATTTGACGCGCTTCCAACAGCTTTCCTCAAATAAGCGAGAATCGGAAGTGGCTATAAGGTCGGATTTCAGTAAGATTTCCTGTTCCCTTCCAGTTATAATCTAAGGCAAATGACTTTGGTTACAATTATGCATTTCTCTCTTGTTCTATATATACTTAATGTCTTACTATAAAGGTTTACCGTCTCTATCAAACTGTTACTAGATTTGTATGTGATCAGACTTGTCTGTTTCGTATTTAGCTCTGTATCTACACGATCTATGCACAGGAATGCCGTTTAAACCAATAATAATGTAAGAAATTGTAACCTGTGTCAAGAAATAAATACATGCTTTCCTATATCTGCCAGGCGAGGGTATAACACCATTCAGTATATGCAAAAACCATTAAGTTATTAATTATCATGGAAATATAAGATTCCGTTATCTAGTTTGTTCAATCATGTCATCCAGTTATTATGCAGTGTGTAAAGCGCTTCTATATAGCAAATCACTGTTGTTTCATCGTATATAAATAGAAGGGAATGAAATGGTTTTGAGATAGTTTCCATGTCTACCATGCAGTGCATTCTCCATTCAGCATGTTACCAGTACGCCCTTTAAGCAACCCGTTTATGGACGAAATTCTTTCAAAATGCATGCCATATATCGACTATTCTTGATGGCCAGCTCATGAGTTACCAACTCGTACGGCCCTCTTTATTAGATCACAAATCATTTGGTTTATCATAGCCTTGGAAAGGCTTCTTGACAAAGAGATCTAAGCGACCGTCCTTTACTGTGCCTTTTCTATATTCTTACCTTTTTTTATCCTCAATCCACCATTCCCACTATCGGATCATTGTTAATTTCTCGTAATTGGCGGATACATTTGAAGATAGTGATAATCTATGGATGATTGTTATTGGTTAAACGTTTCTTGGATTAAAGCCAAAAGTTTCATGTTCTGTACTTCGAAAGGTTACTGAAATATGAACTGGTGAAATTAATGTCCTAAGGTCAGTCATCAGCCATTGGAAATAAATTATGACTGTATTTATTATGGAAGTGTTTCAGTGTAGTTCTTTACTCATCGGAGTCGATCGTCTTGAGGTCGGGAGATGATGGATCAATCCCGAATGGCATCATACTAAAAAGTTAATAATAGTACTTGTTGCTGCCTCGCTTGGCGCTCAATGATAAGAGGTCAGATCCGCCCGGTGTCGGTATCATATGACTGTCTTCCGAGATCCGCGCGGTTTCCCTCCATCATAATGCTGGCCGACATGGTATAAGTGAAATATTATGTCGTAAAGAAAGAAAGAAATATTTGTCAAGCACCTGACCAAGGGAGGTAATGTACCCTGAGCACTACTGTTCCCTCCACTTATAAATCTGGCCTGTGTCGTAAAAGTGAAAAAAATGTCAAATGTCTAAACCAAAGATTTGTCATGTGGTGTTATTGTAAACGTGTTTCCGCCACATGGGTGTTTGTTGTGAACACGTGACAGTCTTGTGTGGTGTCTTCGCAGGTCTTCGCAGGTTATGAATAATGTCCCACAAATTTAGTGGTAAGTGGAGTTATGAGTACTCAGTGTCGTAGAGACATACCAATATACATGTATGAATCCAGGCTACACTTGGAGGAGTTAATTACTCGACCTATCTTTAGCTATTCACAACGTATAATAGCAGCTTCAATTTGTACCATGACTAAGATTTGGTCGTCTGTTAAAAACATTGCTTTCCCAGTTGTTCTGACATTTGAGGAAATGCTTAGCCACATTGGCAGAGATCAGAGTCTCGGTGCAAAATTTAGCTCACTTGTCCTTCCAAGCATCGCTAAACCACGTCTGTATGTCTTTTTCTGAACTCATTGATTACCCAAGCATGCTTTTCTGTCTAATATACCGAACAACGTTGCCAAATTGCCGTCGATTCGCCTGTACTGAGGCCATGCCTCTCAGACCATGCGTAGCAGCGATTCAGTGAAAGCGTCTATTAGTAAGGTAGTCAATGAAGCGCAAACGTTTCGGTCAAGCAATAAACTGATGGTCTCATACAAATGTACCGAGTGTTGTGGAAAGCAGACCCTGTATCTGTACAGGCGATTGGAAAGATTTATATATTGGCTGGAACTGGTTCAGAGTCATTGCGTCCAGACCAAAACGACATTTGCAGGAATCACGTGAGCAAAACACTGATAGTTACATTTGATGTTGGCGGTCAGTTTTCTTTGGAAGCAAATCCTAGGAACGTTTACTACAGTTGATCACTCTCTTACTGTTCTCATACTGGAGCATTACGTTGACAGTCTTTCATCTATGTCGACACATACCACAGGCAGTATTTTCTCCATACTGGAGCATCACCTAGGCAGTATTTCATCTATGTCGACACATACCACAGGCAGTATTTTATCCATGTTGCATTCTACGTCGCTTTCTCAGTATTTCATTTATGCTGACACATTCGACAGGCAGTATTTTCTCCATGTTGGCACATCACATCACGTGTAGCTTATCCATTCTAGTAAACCATATCCTCCGTATTAGTCCATGCTGGCAACATTACACCAGCAGTATTTCATTCTTCCATCCATGGTTACAACGAACTACAACGCCACTCCATCAGTATTTCTTTACGCCCCTTGCGATTTAATCCATGCTGGTAATGTCTAATTATTTCACCACTGCGTTCGATATCACATTGACACAACCGTATCACATTAGGTGTATTTAATCCAAACTGACGGCGGCATTATTCCGTCGTGCTAGCAATTCTAGTAATGCATCGACATCATTCCGTCACGTATTTGGCATTTGATCCATGGTGGTTATAGCACATCGGAAGTATTTTATTCCTGCTGGCCACACATTGGCAGTATTACGTCATGTCGGTAGTATTATATGCAACAACATATCAGAAGCATTTCACCACATTCGTAGTATTTTCTGTATTCTCACAATATCATTATAAATAACCGATAATGTTACCATGATCACAATATGTCCATACTGGCAACATCGAATAAATAATATTCTAATGTGCAAAATGGATCGATAATATTTCATTGAAGAAGTATCGTATTACATCGTCAGAAGGCCCTTTCCATCCAACCTGAAGATTTCACGTCAATGGGTAGTATTTTATCGGTGCTGGTAATATTTCCTTGCTAGTACTTCTTCGTCATATGTGCACTATTCGATAATAAAACATCACATCGGAAGTATTTCTTCCATGTTGGCAATATCACGTCGATTGTACCTAACCCAAGCGGGAAAGATCACCCAGGTAATCTTTTAGTCATGATGGCCAATGGCAGTATTAAATCTATTGTACAAACTGATTACATACTTTACATAGCCAATTCTCACCACTGGTGTGTTTATGACTTAAAACAAACTCGTTTTGGAGCCCAGAATGAATTTTTGTACAGAACAGCGTTTCTGACATGTGCAATCATGCATGGGCTGTTCCAAAGTTTACGGAGCGTGATGTCAGACGTGGTCCATTGATAAAGAGGTAAAGACCATGTACAGTGTCGATGATTACATCGTGAGGCTGGTTTCATCTGGCCAGTTAGCATGCCTGTGGGGTTGGTGGCTTGTGTATTCACGTGATTAATTCCAGTTTCCAATACTGCACCTCGTCCTACAAACCGACGGCGGAGTATAAGTTTATTTCCTTATTCCATTCGTGTTTACGGAAACATCCTTCAGCCATAATTAATAAGAATGTTTCACTTATACGACGACTACCAGGGCAGTCAGCTTTCACAAAACTTTGTAAATCGATTTTCGTAATTTTTCTCGTGAATTACGTGCGTTTATGGTGTGATAACCTAGACGACCTAGTTTATGAAAGAAGTTATGAGAAATTTCATTTGCAAAGCTTTGTGAAAGTGATCACTGGTTTCTGGGTCGAGGAAACGGGAGTGCCAGGAGAAATTACCGCCGCTGACCAGGTATCTTACAAAACCTTTGACTTAAAGCTACAGATGACGGAGAGTGACAAATTAGCTGGAGTACAGTGGTTGGAGTTGTCAGAAAATGTGGCTTCATAAAACAACTTACTTATGTATTTTTGGGGGTGGTGTTTTACGCCAAACTCAAGAATATTTCAATCATACGACGGTAGCCAGTAATGTGTGAGAGGAAACGGTGCATAGCCCGAGAAAAAACCACGGTTACTAGCGGACCTTCCCACGTACGGCCGGAGAGGAGGCCAACATGAGCTGGGCTTGAACTCACAGCGACCGCATTTTAAAAGGTACCATTACAATCGAGTGTCTAATCAAATTTGGATGGATAGAGGTCAGTTTTTCACATGGCAAATATAACAAATGTGTCAGCGTTACTGGATGGAAAAGTTTTACGGCACATCAAAAAAAGTCTCCTCCCTGCTAATCAGCTTCTCTAATAAGCAGCCATGACTACGCTGTAGAAAGATCTTATTCTGGCCATTGCTGAATACAAAACCGCAAGCCGTGAAGCTAAAATGTTAAATTTATTTATTTGATTGAAGATTTTAGATGGGGAATAACACACACACACATATATATATATATATATATATACATATACACCAAGTTCTCAGGCAAGGTATGGTTCCTGCTGTCTACACTTGATTTCCAGTTCTGTAGTACAAACCAGAATTGAACACACTGCCCCATTCAAAGGCCGTAGTATTTCACAGCCTCTCCACAATTATCTATTATCTAATCACACAGAACCCCTCAGAACAGTCTTTTCCTGTCGGAATACGAACAGTGTCGGTGGTTTCCTTACTCTTATCCTAATGAATGGACTTTGAAAGGACAGCAATCATTTCTTCAGCATAAATAGCGCCATTCACGTTTTCATCACTGTCTGCCATTTTTGTGGGGTTTCCAACACAGAGGCAGGGCTTCCTGGGAGCGCTTGTCTACACCACTAGACCAGAGGCCACAGAAGTTGGTGACTCTCTCGTTAACGGTCATGTGGAATATCGGAATGTTACACTGATTTAGTATTTGATAAGGCTCAAAGGGAAATGACAATTTAAAAAGAAACAAAAACAACAAAACAGAAACGTCAAGAACAAAAAAAGAATGAGTTGGCACAAAGCACAACTGTATTTAAAAATGGCTTTTGTCTTAAGCATGAGCAAAATTAATTTGTATTTAAATGCCTGAATTCTACGATGGGCTATACACACTGACAGATTTTGGTGTCGATCATATCGCCGGGATTTGTTAAACTTGACGTTCGGCTGGTCTTATGGTGGGAGGAAACCTTGCATAGCCTGGGAGAAACCCACAACAATCAGCGGGTTGCTGAAGGACCTTCGCACACACGGCTGGAGAGGTGGCCAGGTTGAGCTTGAACTCGCACTTATCTCACTGGTTAAATATTCTTGTGTCATTGTGGCCACGGATGCCCACCCAGCGTTTGGATGTTAACGTTCTGCTTTTTAAAATTATCAATATTCTTGAGCATTGTGCTGTGAAAAGTAATAACTTGCCCATTAAGATCTACTCTGATCGGTATAATACATGACTTGAAGCGATACAGAAAATGTTAATGACGTCTTTGGGGCCCAACATCATTAGTGTTTTCCAGTCACATACCTGACTTCTGACATGTAGATAATATAGTCCACCCGAAACACTAACCCAACAGTAGTCCCGGTGTAAATTGTCCCTCCCCTCTTCCTCAGTAGTTTTTTATTCAATTAGTATTCAATTTGTTTCTGTAATTATGGGTTAAAGAATCCGAGGAAGACAGAGAGAAATAGCTTTTGGGTTGGGATGAGTATTCAAGAAAAATGTTAGCACACTGACGTTTTAATCAAAAAAGCAGAACGTCGATGTATCGAAGGTGGGTGCTTAAAGCCACCGAAATGAAACAGACTACGACTGATTTACACGAAGCCCATTCAAAGCAGAAAGAATATACATGTATATGCATTTGGTAAGTTTTAATTTCTATAGTATAATGTTCTTTAGGTATTCTAAAAACCGTATCAGTGGCAGTTTAATTTACCCAGTTCTAGGTATGAGCTCACGGAAATCAGCTGTAGCTAGGTCAGATTCTGTCCCAGTGAACTCAATGAGGAAAATATTACTGACCTGAACAACTTGAACCCGTCCTTACATTCGTTAAGTACTGATTCTCTAAGTCATCCCGAAGTGTATAGACATGTCAAAGCCTTCATCGGTAAACCATTTTTTATCAGTTATCCGGTCGTTTAAATTTTGAATTGATTGAATCCAGCCAAGGTCCAACAAGTTTTAAATTTGAGCTTCCGGCAAAGTTACTGCATGTAGTTCGAAAATTCCTCCATCTGGAGTTCCTTTGAAAACTTGTTTTGTTTTTCTCTTCAATTCTAAGGGTTCTCTTGTCAGTTGGTCTCGTTGTCAACAGTTTATCTTTCAAACTGCCAGCACATACCTTGCCTGAGGTTGGAGTATGAAACATGACGAACATTGATTTGATGGCTCAGGCTAGGAGTTTCAAGGGCTGTTGTCACAAGAGGGTTGCCGGTGTCGGTTTTGATCAGTAACCATATCCGGTAAACTAGTGTATACAAACATTAGGACGGGCGTCAGTTGTGAAGGTGTGTGAAACTTTCCTGCCTGATATGACATGAATCAGAGCAGGCCGTATACATACAAGTAAATCAGATTTGACAAACGTTCTATAGGCTCTAGAACCGTTAGATTCGGTGCCGCCAGGTGGTGCTTCCGGTTCAGGATTACAGCTAATAGAACTCGGCTCATACAATTAGCTTGTCTTTTAAATTATCAACCGTTTTCTGAAATCAGGAATACGAAACATGCAATTTATGTCATACCCAGATTTTAATAAAATCCAAATACCCGCCGATGAAAATGTATATATTTCCATTGCACACGCAAGCCCATGTTTTGCTTCTTATTATATCTGGGATGTGACACCACAGCACGTTACATAAATTCTAAGATTAATCAGCGCTGTTAACACATTTATTATCATGTCTGAGGAATTATCCAGTCAAACAGATCTGAGCGAAAGTGTTTCCGAAAATATTACTTCCTCTTGTAACAAGGAACGCCAGTCAATTTCATAAAAACACCAGGCGACATTCCTGTCAGATGAGCCTGATTTTCTAGGCAACCCGTCACATGCTTTAATCATCTCGCCATTTCGGATCCATTAAGTTTCCTTCTTGGAAGTAACATAGAGCATTTATGGTTGCGAGAGAAATAAAGTCGTAATGCAAAAATCAATTTGGCGGTAAGGGCAGTTTTTTGTTTTAAAACACTGGGGAGCGTCGATCCAGCCAAAACGCCGTTTTCTTTTGTGGGGAGGGGGGAATTCTCAAAATGCCGTGTCCTGAAGCGTCTCAAGCCGTCCACTCATGCGCTCTACTGCTAGACTTCTACTTCTGCTTTTACTCTTGTCGTATTCTGCTGGTTGACTCTTTGTCTACGCCGATAGAAAAAGCAAAGCGAATTGGATTCAGCCTGTGCGTGCTGATTTTTGGTTCAGAATTAAAGTTGAAGGAGGTTAACTTATTGGTTAATGCAGGTGGAGATCTAATAAATGAACAGTTGGTTACCTTCGTGCAAAGTCGTGTCCTTTATAAGAAGTTTCCGTTAGAAACTAAGCCAAGTCCCTAAGTTAATGCAGTATTTCCTATCAGAATAGGTATTTCAAGGGAAACTGTAAGAAGTGGTTTCATCATTAACGCTACTGCAATCACCCCACATTTGCACAATCCAGTAATGGATTCAGATTTCACGTTGCCGAACTTTTTGCGCTCATGTCATTTGCACCGGAATTTCTCTGTCCAAATGTAGGTGATATATTCTGTCGCCAGTAGCGCCATGCAGCTTGAATGGACAGGATAATGCTAACTTTACGTATGAATATCAAAGTACAAAACTGACTAGTACACTGTTTAGCGCTTGAGAGATACAAAATGCTCCAATCACTTGTATGTGATTCGACGCCCGGTCGTGTCAAAAGATGCTGACGTCACCTTGACGAATGAAAACGCTATACGCTATACGCCATATCCCTGGAAAGCGATACGACTCTCGTGGCATCAAACGCCTGCCATCGAGTAGAGATAGAAACATCTTGAGAACGTCGAGACTCGTTGTATTGGAAAGGACGAAACAGAGTATTCCCTTGGCTTTGTAACCCTCCAAGACAAAGCGATTTCTTGTGGACCTTTCCATTCTTGAATTATCATCAAAAAAGAGCTTTAGAATGAGGTGTCACCATAACATTGAATTCGCAATGGCCATTACACTCAGGGAGCTTCCAAATATGGCGCAGAATCCATAATATGTATGTTGGACTTGGGAGGCCATAGTTGTCATTTTATGGATCAAACCATGGTAAGCCAGGGACCGTTAAGATGATATATACAGATGAAACTTACCATTTAGGCCGTTCAAACTTTCACCCCATTTTGATCGAAAACAGGTGGTCTTCAATGAACGTAGAACAGCACACATGGCCACAGCACAAACGCCGTACATCCCTTACAATTACCAAGGCCCTATTTTCTTCCATCATAATGCTGACCGTGGTTGTCGTATAAGTGAAATATCGTTGAGTATATATGGCTTGAAACACCAATCAAAGAAAACACCTGAGACTTTTGAACACCAAGTAAATCCATCAGGAGCTATTTTATTACACGGTGGTTTGTAGAGGTCGGAAATCTAGCATCTATCCTGGGTCGGGTCACACCAAAAACTTTAAAAAAATGGTACTTGTTGCTGCCGCGCTGGGCGATAAGCACTGGGAGGTTAGAACAAGAAAGCAGGAGTGGTCCGCTCGGTGTCAGTCTAATGCGACTGAGCTGGGTATCATGTCTGGTATATTTTCGGGTTGATGTTACTGTGGCGGCAGCACTTATGCAGCATCGACTGGCCCCGCTACAAGAAGACACATGTTATACATACATTCTGCGGACTCTTCGTCGTCATATGACAATAAAAATTGTTGACTACGACATAAAACGAAAGCGTACATACACACAGAATCACGAGTGGATTGCACTCTCTCGCAATCTCAAACTGGCGTAATTCACCGTTGATATCTGGTATCCGGGCTATACCTTGAGCTGGAACCCAAGATCGACCCGTAAAGTCCCCAGATGCATGTTTTATTACTGGATGATGGACAACAGGCAGGAGCGGATCTGATCCGCCATCTCACAAGAGGTGTAATACGTGAATGGTGTATATTACACTGTACACCTGGAGCTGAAAACCTAGACCCTTGAAGTGTGACTGTTTTTCTCATTTTACGCGTTTATATATTTAGACATCAAAGGCAGAGGAAAACACTGTATGCTCGTTCTTTTGATGCATCCGAATGATCAATATCTGTTTTGTTTTACGCGAGTGTTTATTGCTGTTTACTTATTAATAGCACAAAGACACAATCACTGCATATATTCATCAACCATTGTATTACTCCTTGAAGATTTGATAAATGGCGATGGTGTCTACAGACGATAATTCACTTTGGAGTTCCTGAATACTGAAACCACTGGCGTTTTTTCCTTCTCGAATTTTTCGCCCTTGGTGACATGCTGCTGTATAGCTGTATTTCTCTGGGTAATAAATCTGTCACGACCCTACCAGGAATGCGAGAGAGCACCAGTGGTCCCGGAAATAACAGACCTGGCAAGCATTTCAGCGTGATTTACACTGTCCTTAAACTGGTGTTTGAGACTTGCGATAGGTAGGTATAATTTAGCGGCCACGATCATCTGCGTTTTTCTGTGTTTTGTTTCCTTTTCTTGTGGAAAATAAAATGTCAAAGGACTATTTATATATTTCTGGTCATAGCAGCTATGGGAAATACACTGAACAACCCGAGACGCATTATTCATGTTGTATTGTTACAAGTTTCGTATAAAGTTCTTTTAAAAGAACAGAACACATTTTTAGAAAGTACGCATCATCTGAAAGGCAATTTTGTGCTGATTCCAAATATGGTCTTGATTATTTTTTTGCATGTTTTACATTGATTAAAACGGAAATGAAGATTGAGGTGCTAAGGTGGGCTTTTTGGGCCATATTTAAGGACAGTGACGTCACAGATTCTTTTTAGTTGCAAAACATCCTCTGAATGCTATGTGTCTGCGTTTATTTGAATATATATGTATTACCAACACCTTTATCTGTATTTAATGTGAAAACATAACAGCATGTATGCGGGAAAGAAAAGAATCTAAGACGTCACTGTGCTTCGGTATGGTCAAAAAAAGTCCACCGTAGCACCTGTATCTTTACTTCCGTTTTGGTCACTGTAACCCCCCCTCCCCCCCCAAAAAATAATGCCGACCATATTTGGAATCAGCCCAAAAATGCCTTTCAGATGATGCGTACTTTCTAAAACGTGATCTGTTCTCTTAAATGCACAGTCTACAGTAGTGGCTCTTCAGTGTTGTTTTACAATGTGTCGGTTCTATTTAATACCTTGACCTGGACAACGGCATGGCAAGTATGAATTTGCAAATAAAGTATTGAAGAATAGACTTTTTCCTGTACGAAATGGGATTAAACCTACGTCTCGTGTAACCTATAATGATTGAAAAGCAGGCACCTTAACCACTAGGACACGCCCCTCTCTCCCTGATATCGGAAGACAAGTGGTAAACAAATGTCGGATTTCGTGCATGATTTAAGATCAGAAATATTCATTGTATGTTTCGTAAGGCTATATATAATAAAAAGGACGTTGGCAAATTTCTGCATTGAACAACATATTTAATTCCCAAGTTTATCTCTGTTCGTCGTCTTGTCGTTTTGTGCATCCGGATCTATAGAACAGCACGTGTCCAATCAACTGGATATGCACAGAGGCCTATGCCAATCTCGTAATCCCTACATGTCTCCTTAGTTACTTATCTATGTCACTAAAAAATGGATGACTCTAGGACATTGTAAGTTGGGCATCGTAATATGAAGATTTCTGTATGGAGAAAGGTTGGTTTAATCGTAGAACCCACAAAAACGTGACTGTTAAGTGAACGTCCCTTCACAGAGCAATGTGGCAACGAGGAAGATAAAAGCCGTCGCCTCCGAAGACCGCCCCAGGCACAAGACTCTGTATCCACTGATACAGAGTGTTCATCAGACACGTTCGGTACGGCCGTTTACTCTATCATAGCAGTGCAATTAGCTGTTTTCTCTCTCGGTGGCGTTGCGTGGTAATGTAGCCGCCTGTGTTAAAACCCCGCGGTGTAGATTCTACAATCTGAAGTCTCAACCCTCCAATAACCCGTATTCACCAAGACAGAAAGTAACGTACTTTTTCAAGACGAATACGACTTTGTTGAACATGTCCATTTAACTGCGGGAAGCAAATTCATCTACTACTAACGCATTTCAGCAGTAAATGGACGGAACTTAGTTCATTGACGCCTTCTAATACCTCTGATTTGTGAAAAGCTCTTGGGTCACTGTTCTGAACTACTATTCCACGGAGGCCTCCGTTTTCATAAAGTTTGTATTTTGATCGGGAATTCAAGTTTGTCCCAGTGACACAGAGAGATTGCTGCATGAAAACCAATGCAATACCAAACTATAGTGCGAAAGCATTTTTTGGATCATTTCAACGAGGAGGACAGGAGCATCAGGGATTAATCTATACGCGATATACACAATAATATTTTGCAGACCTTCTGTACTTCCCAGTACATGCACAATGTAAGACAAGATGCGTCAGATATATTCTCATTTCAAGGGTCAAGATGTAAATCCACAAGATGAGCCTCACAGAGCATGGCCGTATTTCCCATTGTGCATATGGTTACAATCCTGAATGGAGCATCTATGTGGCCCAGTGGTTGGACCGTCTGCCTCGAGGGCGGGGGATCCGGGATCAACAACTGGATCGAGTCATACGAAAGATTTTAAAAATGGTACTCGCTGCTGCCTGCCTTGGCGCTTAGCACTGAGACGTTAGAGCAAGAAAACAGAACTGATTGGGCTGTATGTGTCAAACACATCATCTTGATGATATTCGTCGAGTTGAATAATGTCAGTGAACACGTGATGTCTTTAAGACAGAAAGTATTTCCGATCACGCACTGTTTGCCTCATGAGGTCTCCCTGTTATGAGTTTCAAATGAACTCTTGAAGCAACACAGATGTGCTAATCACCAAGATACTTCTGCCTTTCTTTAGAAACACCCGAAGAGAGGAAGATTTAGATTCAGTACTGTCCATATGTATTTATTTACTTATTTCAGTGGTGTTTTACGTCGTGCTCAAGAGTATTTCACTCGCGAGAACGTTCACTAGAAAACATCTCCAATATTAATACCAAACTAAGTACTAAAATCATGTGGCGCATAGATCAATACTGAGCGACATATTGATGAAAAATATAGTGCTCTGTATTTGGACACAAAAAGAAACTTTCCACATATTCGATTTGATATTTTGACGTTTGAGGAGTTCATAAAATCCACACCGGAAAAAACAATTCTTGAAGGGTTGTTAATCTTTCCATTTGAACAAAATTTCACCGAAAGACAACCTAGAACATTTTTAGGCCCTTACCATATAAGGCGAAGCATTTGAGAGGCAGACTGAGGACACAGCATCAAAGTGTGGGAGGGTTCTGTCTTTGCAGCTGGTGAAAATGTTGTTTTCTTACTGAAGTTTTCAATTCCGACAGATTTCTAATTTCTAAACATGCCGCCAGTCGCTGTCTTCAAAAATGCTGCGACTTTTCTATTCCCATTCCCCTTAATTTTCCCATCACCTAATCATAGGAATTAACGATTACAAATGAAAATTGCTAAGGTGTTGAGTTTACATGGCTGCTAATAAAACTATCATTCTGCGGCATGATATATAGCAGTCTGCTAAATCATGTCATCCAGGATGCTTAAGCAACATCCAACGGCTGAGAATGTTGAATCGCAGAATACCTGAGTAGCTGATGAGCTAAATATCAGGGGTTATCTGAAATGAACATAGGCCTAGATCTTTCCGGGTAGCGAAGAGACATGTAATGCCGAGCTCGTACAACCAATAACTTTAAGAGGCTGTGCAATTAATCTCCGCATGGCTGACGATATTGTTTTCCCACTGGAATGCCACTTGATACAAAAGCACAAGCGCTCGAACATGCTGTAGAACGACTTTCTCGCTTGGCCGATATGACTAACTTCGCTTCTCCAGCAATAACATTCTAGTTAAAACACAAATAGAGCCGCCGATAGAGGGGAAACTTATTGGAAATGCCAATATCAGTGTCCGTTTCTGGGCTAGACGTGTGTGGACAGAGTATCATGTGTTTTCGGTAGTACATTGTTAAGCAACCCAACCCAACCGCAGAAAATAGCCTGGGACGAAATGTTCAGGCGGAAAATGTTCTGTTTGAAAAGGTTTGTTCTGTTTTGCCCAAACGCTTTGCCAAATCACTTTTGGCACCTGTTCCACATAACGAAAAGTTCATGTAAGTTAACTGTAAATAACCAAACTTCGGGTAATTCATTGTCATAATAATGAAGGAATGATTAATTGGGGATCATCCCCACACTGACAATATCGTGGGGATATCAGACAAGGATACTCAACTCCTGTATCTGCATATCTG
Source organism: Acanthopleura granulata (assembly GCA_016165875.1). Classification (NCBI taxonomy): domain Eukaryota; kingdom Metazoa; phylum Mollusca; class Polyplacophora; order Chitonida; family Chitonidae; genus Acanthopleura; species Acanthopleura granulata. The sequence continues at coordinate 20,771,860 of JABBOT010000008.1, forward strand.
CTCTTGAACTCAAGCAAAGCACAGCCTTTCTTTGAGCTTTATGAACTATTTTATGTGTAAATCTTCAATATTTTATTATGAAGCGGTATGTTTAACATCGGTCGGAGTTAAATGACAGCAAAGCGACACATTCGTGGACAAAATACTTCTGTGCATAAAAATCTTCATATATCATCACGTTTTTTGAAAAGAAATAAGTGGATGTAGTGTCTCTATTGTCATTACATTTTCCCGTGCTCTCAGATAACTGGAATACGTCAGTCTTGTCACAAAAACTTAGCCAAGTCATTCGGACAACCATGTATCCATGGGCCTTGTTGGTATGTCACTTCTGTGAAGTTTGAAAAAATATATCGCAGTTTAGTGCTATACCCACGTTGGTGTCTTTCTGATCCAGTGCCCAAAGCTATGGAACTCGGAAAACTTCTTAGCCTACAAGAATTCGAAGACTTTTTGTCCACGTCACTGTGCTGTGTCAATAACACGTAATGCGAATTACGTAAGACTAGATGTCCTCTGCTCCTATTCGTGTCGTGTCAAGTTCCCACTGATCATAACCCCAAGCTTACCGCTGGTGCTAACGCAATGGACGTTTAATGGGGCAGAACAGAGTTGATTGCGTGTACCGAACACCGGCAGTCTGAAAGTACTGAAGAACAGACTACAGCCTGCCCAAGAATGCGATCGAACACACGTTCTGTGTAACCTGCAGTGATTGAAATGCAAGCACCTTGATTACTCGGCTACGCATGCCCCTCGGAAGACGAGTGGTGTGCAAATTTTGACCTGGCTGCACTCTGTAAAGTCAGAAATGTCCTAAAGCATTAATAAAATAGAATGTTGGCAGATTTCTGCATTGAATAATATAATTAAGCTACAAGTTTGTCGCTGTTGATGGTCTTGTCTTGTGCATCTGAATTTGTGGAATAATAGGAGTCGAATCAACTAAGGTCATACAGAAGTCAATACCAATCCCTTAATCCTTACTTGTCGCCATTGTTCAAACAATGGATACTGCCACCAAGTTGTCCGCTGTGCGTTGTAAGATAAACAGTTGTTTACGGCGAACGCGTCGTTCAATGGCCGATAACCCAAATCTGTTACGTGAGCGTCCCTCCAGTGGTAATGTTGTAACGAGAAAAATAAAAGTCGTTACCTCCGAAAGCCGCTTTAAGCATAGGACCTTGGATCCACTGATACATTGTGATCATCAAAGACGACCGGTGCGGCCATTTATACTAATATAGCCGTACAATTAGTTGTTTTCTATCTCGGTGTCTGCTAATGAAGCCATCTATTTAAAGCCCTGTGGTGTGTATTCCGCAATCTGGGGTATCAATCCTGCAATAGCCCGGAGTCATTATTCAACAAGACAGATAATGTACTTTTTCAAAATGAAAGCGACCTTATTGAACATGTCCATTTAACTGCGGGCAACAAATCCATGCACTGCTGACGCATTTTCGACATAAACGGACGGAATTTAGTTCATGGGCGTTTTCTTTTGCTTCTCATTGGTGAGAGGTTCCTGGGTCACTTTACTGCATTAGCAAGATGGGCGCTCAGGCCACAGAGGCTCCGTTTTTCATTTTTCATGGCAGAGAGAGAGAGTGCTGCATGAAAACCAATGTAAAACCAAACCACCAAGGCGAAAGCTTTTGCTGGATCATTTCATCTTAGAGGACAGGAGCATAAGACATTGATCTTTGCGCGGTATACAATGTTTTGCAGATCTGACAATAGATTGCTAGTGTGCTTATCCCCAGTACATGAGGAAAGTAAGACAGCGTGAGATATATTTTCATTTCAAGGGTCGAGATGTAAAATCCACACCACGAGCCTGACAGAGCATGGCCGTCTTTCCCGCGATGCATATGGAAGTTGCACAACTGAATGTGTTCAATGTCGTGATACGTCGTGATCTTTATGATATCCAAAGACCATCAGTGAACACCTGACGTCTTGTGGACAACAGAAAGTGTTTCTTAACACGCATCGTCTGATCACGTTTCTCTGTTATGAGCAGCAAAACCAATCGTTTCAAATTGGCCCTAGAAACACGAGAATGACAAAGATTCTTCTCCTTTGCTTTAGAAACAATTAAACCGGTAACAACAAACATTCGTGACCCATTTCGCCTATCTTCGGGCTTACATCGAGAATGTAGAAGTGTGTACGGAGTGGCCATCTTCCCCCCAAAAGTGGGCTCGGCCATATTTTCAAATCTAAGTAAAATACTTTCTTTCCGAATTGGGAAAAATGGACAAATCACGCAAGGAGTATTAATTTTGAACTTACTGAATGTTTCAATTTGATAAATGATTTCTGACCTAAGGTCATCAGTATTCAGTATGGCTACCCCCATAGAGCCTTCGTCTTGTTGTACGCCAAACGTTCTCTAGACTGGCAAGCATACATCCCGGAGAAAAGCAGATCGAAACATTATTCAATGAATATCAAGGTCGGACACGATTAATGTTCTGCCAACAGGATACGGGAAAAGACTGACATTTCAGCTCTTACGGTGAGTCCATTTGCCGTCTCATGTTTTTTAAATCTACGCGCTGTGGAAAATGACGTAGTAAAATGGCGACACAATACAACAGAGGTCAAAGTCAAAGTCTCGACGTAGGAGTAGACTTGCCTCTAAGTTTAAACTGCTACCTTCACCAGCGCCGTGACATGCCTAGATTTAATATATAGACGATGACGAAGAAGTTCTTCATGGGCTGAATTTTATGTGCATGTCTCTCGAAAAAAGGCACAATCGGCACAAGTTACATGACAAAGAATGGTAATTCCACTCACAACATTTTTATCACCTTCACGCTGCAAGCGACGCATTGTCTGTCACGTCTTACAACCTGCGGTCCATTGGCATCAAAGCAACATATAGGCCTACACTCAGGAAATCTTGACAAGAAGATGCTTTTGCGTAAGAGTCAACTTAGAAAGCAATACTTCAAGGGCGTTTCAAAGGACATCTGATTTAAACTTTGCTGAGAACACTGTAGTGGGAATATAACATTTTCTAGAAAGACTGCCTTCAATCGTTATATGTATCTTGAGTATCCGCACAAATGATGTAGAATTTTGCCAGAAATTTCCAGTAAGAAACGACTGAGACTATCCATGTTGATCGATTCTGGTCCTGTGTTGAAAAGGGTGAAGTTAAACTCGCTAGCCGCTATAAGTTCAGGATATAATGTTTACCTATGTTACCAGATTCGTTCAGTACGCCAAAAATAAAACATTTTACCGTAAGCAGTCATTCAGTTACAACTTGTTCAAATAAGGAAAAATTTAACATATTTGAAACAATAATTGCAGAAGTCTCTCACCACTTGAAATGAAAAATTTGAAACATAGGTCATGAATTGCCAATACATGTAACGTTGATATCCGAGGTGTAATTTATTATAACTTTTTCAGCCATGTGAAGCCCTGGCAAAATGTCCTTGGTAATAATTTTGAAATCTTTGTATAAATATTTCGTTTTAGCCTCTGACTACTTTTCCCCACGCACTCAATCCTTTGATGTCATACTTTCCAGACGTTTATTTGCTGGTTTTCCAATGGCGTCGACTGGGGGCGGATCTCGGTCAGGCTCTGACTGAAGCAACAGACATGTCACATTAGCTGCAGCCGTAACATGCCACAGGCACGAGATGCCTTGAGGCATCCGTCCAAGGTTTGTCACACAGGGATATGGTACAAGAACTTTCTTAAGGACGATTAACAAACTCGAGAACATAGAAAGCAGCTTTAAAATCAATGCTAAAGTCATGTCTCCTACTCAGCAACATATGTGTTTTGACGCCAAGTATTTTTTTCACATCTTCGACTTGTCATTTTGACATTTGATGAATTCATAAAACCAACGACCGTCAAACAATTTTACTGGGGTTGTTAACCATTCCATTTCGTCAAAATGTCACAGAAAGGCAACCGAGATCTTCTTAAGGTGCATACTATGTCAGACGAGGTGAGTGTGAAACAGTCACTGCAGCGTCTTGCTCTTGATGTTCTGCAGTTCCAAAGATTTAACTGAAACGAACTGAGGGCGATGTCAAAATCCTCACCCGTCGTAATCTGAAGTTCAGATTAGACAGTAAAACCAGATCAGCGATGCTAGTGTCATAATTGGAAAAAGGTTAAACGCTACCGGTGAAAACCGGCCTCTTGTCAATTCACTTCAGTTACGGTAGCTGACGAGGCGATTTCAGGGGAATTTAGTATATATTCTTCTTACTACGTTCTTGCATCAGGCCTAAAAATAAACCTTTTGCCATATAAGCCTTGCTTATATGTTCTTCATACTTTTATTATCTAGATTCCCTAAATATAAAAAAGCAATTTGTCAAAACCTGAAAAATAGATGCTCGGCACCAAGGTAATCTACAAGAACCAAAAACTGCATAAACAATGTCTCCTCCTAATCGAAACCACAAATTTGGTATATAACTCATCAATTGCTAATGTTTGTAACGTTCAAGTAAGAGGTGTGTGATTTCGAGTAAATTTTGGAGTCATATGAAGTCCTGGCAAAACGCCGCTGTATTAATTTTGGTTATAGCCTCGCCTGACTTTTCCCTACGCGCTCAATCCTTCACACTGACAATTTACACAAATCCATTTGCTGGCTGGCCAATGGCGTCGGCTGGCAGTCGGATCGAGGTCTGACCTCGGTCAGGAGAGTGACAAGCGACAACATGGCTCTGACTGGAGGAACAAATATGTCACATTAGCTGTAGTCGTAATATAACACAGACACAAGAAGCGTTGAGACATCCTGAATCAATACTGAGCAACATATGGATGGGAAAAATAGTACTCTACATTTCCACGAACTCGATTTGATATTTTAAGATTTGATTAATTAATAAAATCAACGCCCGTCAAACAATTCTTGAGGGACTGTTAACGTCTACATTTCGACAAAATGTCACAGAAAGACAACCGAGACCGTTTTAAGGCCTCCACTATGCATGACGCGGTAATTGGGCGGCAGAGTGGGGACACAGCCTCTGAGTGTGGGAGGATTCTGTCTGTCTCAAGCAAGGTCTTTGTAGCTGGTGAAACTGGTGTTTTCTTTTGTTGAATTTTTGGATAGCAAAAAATTTGTAATTTCTAAGTGTTTCTGTTTTAAAAATGCTGAGACTCTTAGTTTCCCATTTCCCTATATTTTCCCAACATCTGATCATGGGAATTAACGATGACAAATATAAACTGATAAGGTGTTGGGTTCACATTGCTGCTAATGGAGCTGCCATTCTGAGTCATGGTTTCATATGTCCGTGATTTAAAAAACGTATATAACACTCTGCTAAATCATGTCACCCACAATGCCAAAACAACATCCAATCTCCAGATGAGAATGTTGAATTCTCAGAATACCTGATTAGCTGTCAGGGCCAGATATCCGGGCTTATCCGAACTGAACACAGAACTACACACGTAGAACTTCACAGCCAGCGTAGGGAGAGGCAATGTGGAGTAAGTATAAAATATGGCTATCCAGTTAATCCAGGTAAACACCAAATCGAGCCGCTGATAGAAGAGAAACTTAATGAAAATACCGATATCAATGTTGGCACATTTAGGCACATCTAAAATATCCATACATACTGTTGGCATCTTGGAAAAATCTGAAATGGCCCTTTGTCCAAAAGTGTTCTCCATACCATAATCTACCAGTCTGCCAAATGCCGTGCTTCTTTCATCAAAGGCACAATTGTATCATATATCTTACCTATCTGCTATACTAATAAGCCTACGGAGTTTCGCAACAAACTTATGTCTCCACAGGCCTTGCAGCCTGTGTCGGTTCTGTAAAGTTTGAAAAAAATGTCGCATTTGTGGTACGATACCCACATTACTTTCTTTTTAATCCAGTACCCAAAGGCGTATTATTTTACGGTTTCGTGGAAACTATTATTTTCTGAGACAGACTTTGAAATGTGGGTGCCATCTTTACTACAGAACTTGAGAAACTTCTTAGCCTGCAGGGATTCGAATCTTTCTGTTTACCTCACTGTGCCATGCCAATAATACATGATGCGAAGTAGATATCAGGCTGTGTGGCTAGATATCCACTCTTTCCTTTCCTGATCGTAACCCAAGGCTCCGTCGGGGTGCGAACACGATAAACATTCAATAGGGCAGAGGATTAAATTAGATTAGACTAGATTACATTACGTACAGTAACTACGCAGATTGTTAAATGGGTAAACGGTGCTTAAAAACGTCTCTTTAAATTAGCAGCCAACAGACACTGCTTCGGGAAATGGGTTTAGACGGAAGAGGGGAAACGTACAAACCGATATAATGTGGAAAACAATACCAAGTTTGGTGCGGAGACCTTGTTTCGATTGAGCATAACTCTAAATTACACTTCCTGATTTATGCTGTCATTGGTGTCATCAGTGGGAGACCAAGAGTTCAACCCCTAGTCGGGTCATACACGTAATTAATGAAGTCCTTACCAGACGCAATCTTTTTTGAAAACATTTTGATTGCTTGGCAAAAGGGAATAGGTCAAGTGCTAGTGAGCTGGATGTGTACTGTGACCGGAAGGGCCCTCTATTGGCCAGCTACTAGGAAGTATGATTTGGGTACTATGATACTATTATAATAATAACCATAATTCCCTCCGAAACAGCATATCACCAACTTCTGTCCAAAGCATTTATTTTACACATATAACAGCAACATGGAATACAAAGATGGCTAAGATCACTTTCTCGGCAAATATCCCACTCTTTATACTTATGGTGAACGTCTCTAGCATACGTCTTCACAAAAGGCTGCTCTCTTCTTGCCCAGGCCAGAATACCAACCCTAACTAAATTATCTTCAACGCCATTCTGGGAAACCTTTACAATAATGAGCATGTAACGGCCTGTGGCTGGGAGATAAAGCTATTACAGGTGCTTGGTTGGGCACTGAATGCCCAGACCCTAATGGTCACTCCAGAGGCGTACATTAATCCCAGTCTGACGGCTCTAATATAACCGATGTCATCAACATGGGCGTCTGTAGTCGACAGACAGTTGTCAGGATCATCGTTACAAGATGCCTTTGGAATTTGTTTCTTTTTTCTGTGAAGCGCTGTGACTATACGTTTTATTGGAACTTCGTCCCTCTGAGAAAGATGGTTAAAAGTAAATTATTTATATTTATGAATATGACCCTATATTTAAGAAAATAAACATTGGACTAAAATGGACTACCATGTTGGTGCAATGCGGCTACATTGAGTGAGATATTGATTGGATCTCTCTTTAATGCACATGCGATTGGACTTAGCTGTACTGAGCTCATATTTGTTGTTGTTCCGGAATAACATGTAATACCACAGAACAGATGAGTCCTGTGGTTGGAAGCACTATACAAGTAAGCCGGCTGATTGGCTTGTACAGTAAATCAGTATATAGTAAATACAGCATGCAGTAAAACATGAATTTTTTTGTGAAATTTGGTTTAGTGTACATTTCCGATTCAGACAAATGAAAGTGTCATTCCGTGATAAAATAAAGCAACTGTCGAGATAATGTATAATATTGAATGTTATATACTGCAGTGAAACATGGCAAAATGTTACAAAATATACTAAACAGCTGAGAATGATATATTTTGGAACAATGCAGATATTCTTTGTAATGAAAAAATAAATCATATAAACCTGTCACCTTTTTACATATAAACATCTTTTTGCTTTTTGTGATGGTACTTTATAAAATGTAATTCCAGAGGCACTTTTATGCTTTACGTAGAGTATAACGGAGGTTATAGCGTGGCTCCATTCTTGATTAGATTATATGAAAGATATATATACATGTATTCACATTTCTCTTCGCGTAATATCTGCCTGGTGGAAATAGAATTTGTTCGCTTTAAGGCTGTTACCTTGGCTGAATATACTTGATTTAGCCAACAGATACTCTACATCCTTGCCCGGCAATATTTTTCTCGGACGACACATTCTTTATAATCACCGGGATGATGCGAACGGATGTGAAATTGAAAACAGGAAGATCAAATTAAGCTCAGTTTTTCAACACCGATAATATCTATAACACACTTGGGAAATAAAGATGATTGGTAGATTGCAGATAAAAGTCCTTATCGAGTGATCAAGGGCTTGGAAGGAAAACACGAAGATTACAACCAATTCCAACTTGTTTTCTTTTCACTGATCATGCAATATAATAACCTGAAATTATCTTGTCTGGAACAGCGCTAACGGTAACAACCGGTAAGTTTACAGCATTGCCTCCTCGGACTGTTATAGCAAATGGTGTTCAGGAAGGTGACAATCAAAAGAACTTATATTTGATCAACGCCACACGACATACCCAAGAAAATGTATTGATGTATCTTATCAATCAGGCATTTTGCGGCATAAGCTTAGTGCAGGATGGTCTCCAGTTTATATCAACTAAAATCTTACTCGTTTAACCCAAGACTCTATTCTGTTCATTCGTATATTGGTGCTTTGAAGTATGTTTTCAAGATATCCTACTGTGAAAATGTAAGTTTCAGCGGAAAAGAGTAATTCGTTTTGATATTTATTCATACTCTTTGGTGGGATTTTAAAGGCATATGCCACTTGTCTGTCGATATTGCTGCACATGTAATGTCACTAACCTACGGTACCTGAGAAATTGTACCAACCCCTATAGGATGGCATAAGCGCCGTGAGACATAAAGCTATCTAAATTGTCCATTCTACGAGAATTGGGCATAATTGGTGAAGAGAAAATACAGCTTTTGCATCCTTGTAGAAACGTACTATTGGTACTTCAAATCTAGAACAACAAAACAATATCAGGATTCAAAACTGCAAGTGTACTTTAGAAACGGCAATTACAGAGCTTTATCGGCAAAGGCTGTTTGAAACACTAGGTGTAAGGGACGAATTCTATAGTCTGAATATCTGAGCCTAGCAAACTGGTGTTCTATAATGCCGAATAGACCACTGTGGCTACGAGATAAATTAGTTTTTCTCGGACATGGAACAAGAATCCCATGCTGGTTTCCTCTCCAGTCGTAGGTGGGAAGTTCTGTCAGCAAATGTGGATGGTGGTTGGTTTCCCCTGGGCTCTACCCGGTTTCCTCCCACCATAATGCTGGCCGCCGTCGTATAAGGGAAATATTCTTGAATGCGACGTAAAAGATCAATCAAACAAATAAATGCAAACATTACGAACCGATGGTAAAAAACAACAGACTACGTAGTATAAGTAGAACTACCAACATGTAGTAGACACACTCATTTGCTATTTACAGAATAGGGTTTCAAAAATATTGACGGATCAACGAGTTTAACAATAGTTTTCGTTAGACAAAAAGAATACTAACGAGCACATTTAAAAGTGGACAAAAACAAAGCGAACAGTTCATAATACCTGTAGATAAAGATGTTGACTTCCAACTCCATCCCTGCCGACATATACATGCTGACACTAAGCTGGGGTACCACAACTGTAAAAGACAACATCCAGCTTCTGTTGGCAACTAGGCACATGTTAATCCGTCAGTGAATAACGAAGACACACCCGACCTAAGAAGAAACACCGGCAATATAGCAAAAGGACAGAGGTATGTAAACAATCCACCGAACCCGACACGGAGTCTCGCTTATTGGTCATCTCCAGGTCATCTTAAATTGCAGCAACACCTTCAGGAGAGAAAGCATATCGACTGAGGCAGAGTTTATTTTGTTCATCAGGCAGATTAAGAAAAAATCATGCTAAATTCGTATGAAAATTCTGAGCCATTCTCCGAGAAGTTACCTTAAAGTGCAACAACATCTTCAGGGCAGAAAGCGTATCCGTTGACAAATAATTTATTTTCCTCAACAGAAAGATTAAGAAAACAAAAAATTCCATTTCTCCGAGCAGTCACGTGCCAAGAACGTCCGTCGTTTAACAAGAGTACTGGCATGTAGAGGTTAAAAACACAGGTTGAATCATCAAGTCTCCACTCTCCCCCATCTCCGCCATTTACCGGCTCAGGGGTAAGTCGGGTCTAAGCTCGACAGACTATTGTTCTCTTGCAATGAATAATACTTTACCATCTTGCCCAAATGTCATCGCAAAGGCGGGGACGAACCAAAGAGTATTTAGCTGAGGATGTAGTTGCTTAAGGTGAGGAAGGTTGCTCCTTATACTTTAATAAGCCCTAATTATTATCTGCCAGCCCACTGTCACACTTAACCACTGAAGTAGTAAAAGTGGATCTCTTTCCTGAAGAGATTGAATGGATTCCTACCTAAGACGACCGACCGCTGACCGACGAGAGGGCAGTCGCTTCTGCAGCTTAAGGCCAGGTGGTTTATTAACCATCTGACCACCTACCATAGTTTCTTTCGGCCTTGGCCTTAGATGTCTGGACTGGCAGATTTCTTTATATGTGGAATATTGCTGAATACGCGAAAAAAAACCCAATCAAGCAAACAGATATAACAGTAGTGGTTTTGATTAAAATTATTTTTCAGATCTTTCGAAGGAATGCGCTTGTTTTACATAGAAATAACGTCCCATATACTTGACAAGAAGAAACAGAAATCTCATTGGGAAATTGCTTGAAGCTATTATCTTCATATTACGTAGATCAGAGTGTGAAAAATCAATATACCCAACATGTGATCGGTCCTTGATCTATGAGGTCTACCTGCTATTATTCAACTTTCCTCATATACCGCTACCGCTTTGTGTCCGGAGAATTGACTGGTCTGGCGAGAGGGCACACAGGTTCTCTCCACCCGTAAACCTGTTTGACATCCGCTGTTTATTAAACGTGAAAACCATTTGACGGGTGTTAAACACCTCTCTGAGATAGACCTAAGTGTTTAAATAATGGACTTAACATGTTTAAAAAGACGTGTCCCTGATCCATGAATGTGTCCTCAAGGAAATAAAAATATAAGACAGACTATAGTGTAAGACAGGTCTTAGGTTTTTTCTTGAGTTTTTGATTTTGAGACTCGATAGATCAAGTTGGGGGCTGTCGCTCGGTTTAATAACCGCTCTAATATCTCTACTGTCAGCCAATCAAAAGAGACGAGGCGTTCTAAATTGAGAACAATTAGCCAAGCTGGAGTCAAATAACCAAGCTAAATTCAACAACGCAGTTACTTCAAACATCACCATGGCACGCCTCTATGCCTTTTCCGTAAGTAGGTCATTGCCAAAGAGTGACTTTATTGCCTGATAACCCGTGTAATGTCGCCAAATAACCTCCCATTCGCTTTTAGGCATCCAGTGCCTCACAGTCGATCGTGTAGACACCCGTCCGTGGGTGGCATGGATTCACTGAGATCGGCTGGTACTAAGGTAGTCAACAGACAACAGAGCGTAAACGTTTCGGTCAAGCAATAAACTAACAGGGCCTCTGTTTGCCGCGCCATTTCCTTCGGTGTAACGAGAATCCGTCAGGACTGCCTACCGCGAAGGATGCAGTGAAGTATCTTTCACAGAATGCTAGAGAATCACTAGACTGTCTGCACACTTGGAGTGTAACAATCGCAGATATTTTGTCCTCTTATTGGAAAGCCTCCGTTAACTATTATCTCTGCGAGAATTGATAGGAAAGATTCATAAATTGGCCGAATCTGGTTATTCCCAAAACAGCATCTGCAGGAATCCCGCCAGTAACAGTTATTAACACTATAGTAGCCCTACTAACGGTAACACAGTATTCCATGAAATCGGCAGTGAATGTGCATCATCCACCCTGGTCCTTCAAATCGGCAGTGTATAATCCATCTTGGCACGCCCCATCAGTAGTATTTTAGCAATGTTTGCGTCACATTTCACCTATGCTGGCAAACCACATAGGCAGTTTTTCATCCATCTTGGCGCTCCATATAGGCAGCATTTCACCCACGCTACGAATGATTAAACTGACTGGCTCCAGTGTAACGATTGTCGACAATTTGCCTCCTTTTTGGAAAACCACTTTTTACTACCAACCCTATAGGATCTGAAGGAAGGTTCATAAAATAGCCTCAACCGGTATAGAGCCATTAAATCAAGACCAAAGCAGCATTTGCAGGAATTATGTGTTATTCCATAAACAATGCATTCTGGTAGCCACATCCCATAACACTATATCTGTTAAGCTGGCACATCATGTATTTCATCCATCCTGGCACATAACCTTGGCAATGTTTCATCCATGGTAGAACATCACAGCGTTAGTATTTAATCCCTGCTGGCACATCAGTAGTATTTTATTCATACTGCCACAGTAGTTTCCCATCATATACGTTTGATTAGTCCATGCTGGCAAGAAGGAGGTATTCTGTGGCGTCAGGATGACACCGCAGTATCCCATCACATCGGTGTTGTTTTGTCCATGCTGAGGTTCTAATTATTTCTTCCAAGGCACATCTTTTACCTCATATTTGTAGTGATTTGCCAATGCTGGTAAATCATACCGCCATTCCCCCGTCACAACGGTAGTATTGCACCGAAAAGGTCAACAGAGCATCGGCGACTCTCATCGCATTTAGTTTAACATCACATCTGAGGTAATTCGTTCATATGATGAACAAGACATGGACAAAATCCCGTTAAATTATAAGTATTTCATCCATGCTACACACATATATTCTTCCACGCCAATAGTGTTTCATCCGTGGTGAAAAAAGCACTTGGCAGTATTCCTTCACATCTGCAGTGGCGGTGGCTATATTGGATGTTTTGGAGTTCCCCTATTGTCCTCTACTTTATGCCAACAGTCACTTTGAAAATAGCATTTAATCACTAACCTTATTCTATACACCTGTCTTTCACGGAGTTTACGGAAATTTCAGAGTGTCAAATCACGGCTCAATGCATGAAAAGAATGCAACTGTATCGTTTTGACGTCAAAAACGTCAGGAAATTCTGACTATGATTTACCGATCACCTGTCTCATTGTGTTGAGGAGGTACAAACGACCTTTCCTTCATTCAGGAGCTTCTTCAAGTAAAACATTTCCAGCTACTCAATTTCCGCCATCCTTTGGCTGGTCTAAATAACTTTCCGTGACACTTTTCTTAGACGCCCATGTCATAGCAAATCTAACCAGAAATAGTTGCCTAACATTTCTGACAGGCCAAATGGTACATTCGAACTTTTCTTACTTAAAGTAAGCAATAAAATCGTTCGAACTTGAAACTCCCTTATTCAAGAAAATAATAACATTAGCTTCATTCTATACTTCAATACAACTATCCAAAACAACCCAATATGAAGAGAAATTTCAGTACAGAGCAGGATGGAAATGTCTTCCGGCACACTAGAAATAGACAACTCACTCACAAATACATTATCTGTTTCCCCAAAAGTATCAGGCTGCATGATCCGTTTTAGTCATTCCAATACTGACTTCAACGCAACACACCTAGGGTAGATTATGGGTGGAGAATACCGGATTACCAGGAATACAACACACCCATTCGCTTAGTACCTGCCAAGGCTCCCGACTTTTACACATTTTACCATGTCTCCGGAAATACGTTTACTGCCACAGTCTTGTACACCATCTGAAAGCCTATCATATGAAGTAGTAGCCGCTTTAAAGTATGAATCCCAACCTCACATCGTAACATTTACTTTGATAATCAATAGCCCTTGAATTCGTATTGGACAATGAACTTTGGCAAAGATGAGGAGACGATACTATCGTACAAAGAACCATGTTACACACATGAAAATGTTCTACAGCTTTTAGGCAAAGAAAGTCGTCCTGTTCTTGACACAATAATGTAACTATGTCACATGGAATGTCCAGTTGATAAATACTGACATGATCCAGTATAGAGGTAGTGAGAAATCTTTGATTCAAACTGTCTTACATACTACTCACATAACTCAGTATAGCATGCTCAGCGCCAGGAATGGTAGTGCCCTGCGCCAGCAATGATAGTGCCTTTCAAATAAAACAGTACGTACATCTCACAGTGGTAGCAGAAAGCCTAATAGGTCACCATTTGCAGTTTCATAGCCAACTACAAGTTCTAAGCCAAGGTGCCGTTCCCACAAACTACATTTGCTTTCCAGTTTTATAGTACACGCCAGAATTGAACACACTGAGGTATTCCAAAAGAGCGTGGTATTTTGAAGCTTCTCCACCATTGTGTGATAACACAGGACTGCCCTAAGCGGTCTATTACTGTTGGAATATGAACAGTGTAGGTGGTTTCCTTATTTGTGTCATAATACACTCACACTGTGGACATGATGCATTTCCGTAACAGCGTCATTCATGTTTCCATCGCCGTCTCCCATTTCTGTGGGATTTCGCACACAGTGACAGGGGTTCCTGTGGCACCATGTACCGGAAGCCACAGATGTCGGCACCTCTTTCAGCACAAGAGGCAAATGCATCAAATAGCGTCACCGATAATTACGCGAGGACTGCTAAGCACAGCCGAGTCTTCGTTACCGGTCAGCCGGATTGTCTGAATTGGAAACAAAAAACAAACCATTATATTCTACAGTCTCTAAGGTGAGGAAAACAACAAGAACAGCAAAGTAAGTTATGTCAAAGGTAAACGTAACTGTCATGATCACACATATTGTACAGATACGTCGCCATGGTAGTTACGTTTGACATAGTTACACTCTTTTCGTAAAACGGGTCCCAGATTTTTCTCTGAACAGTTTCTATAAGATAGTGCGGTTTGAAGGATGTGGACAAACAGATGAACAGAGCCATGACAAGGGGAAAAGTTGTTATCTTCGGACTTTTTTAAACATGAACGTGTGATATTGAGAAGATGCATTGTCATTTCTCCCGAAACAGTAAGGCATATAATTAATAAATTATGACCAGAATATAAATACATGTACATTCAGTTTATTTATTTAGTAAGTACACCATTTATATAACGGTTAATGTGCCCAACAATCTGCCCATAGTACTCAGTGATAACATGAACCTTGTAATGATAAAAGCATTTAGCTGATTAGCACAGTCGATACTTCAAACTTCAAATTAAGAACCTAGGCATTCAGTTAGAAATAATTACAGACAAATTGGATATCACGAACCATTCTGCAGGATGCCCTGATGTTCGAACGCCTGGGTGTAAATCTACCTCTAAAACTGTTATATTCCCTGTCCTCGGGCGACGAGACCGGCCCGGAATTGCAGCTATTAGAACTCGGCTCATAATGTTTTACCTTCTTTTTTAAAGTGTCAACCACTTTCTGAAATCAGAAATACGGAACATGCGATGTATGTCATACCGAAATTCCAGCAAAATCCTAATATCAGCCGACAAAGAAATGGAGTGCCAATGGACATATAGACCGATGTGTTTTTTATATTTCACACGTTACAAAACTGCAGATTATAGGACTTATGGCACATTGATATAAATGCATTTTTACTTGGCTAGAATTCGCCAAATCTGTTTAACGTTCCTCTTTGAGGAACTACTAGGAAATACATCTGAAAGTGTTTCCGAAAACGACAAGAATTTCCTAAAAAGGCCTGGAGACATTCCTGTTTAATGGTGCTGTCTGACTTTTGAGGAAACCCGTGACATGCTTTAATTATCTCCCCATTTCAGATCCATTAATCTCCCTTCTTAGCACTATAACATATACAGTTATGTTTGCGACAGACTTAAAACTTGTAATGGAAAAATTATTTTTTTACAGCACTGGGACAGATCCGCAGAGCAATTCGCCCGTACTTTTTCTAACCAGGACTTCACGAAAACCCAGAACGTACTGATGTGTAATGTTTCGATCACTCCTCGCATATGTTTTTGCTCGTTGCTTTTTGGGCTGCATCTTTTTCACGGACATAATCAAACCTAAAAAAAGGAAAGGGAATTGGATTCAGGATTTTTTCTGGGTAAGGGGACATGCGCAAACCTTAGATTGTCAGATTATTATAACCATGAGAGCAGATACGGTCAGGCGCAACGAAATGCAATATGTCGTCAAGGTAATATTTGAGATAATTTATTCCTATTGATTTATCCCGAACTCGCTGTTAAAATAACCGAAACAATCAGGTCATTGGCCGTTTTGCCTATACACCAATGTCGCTAAACTAAAGCAGCATTTTGTGAAAACTGGACAGAGTGGTTTTGTCAGTACACCCACCATAATCAAGGTGAAGGGATGATTAACTTTCACCTCGATTGGAGAAAATGCATGTTTTCACACCACCTATCTTATACTTGGAGCCAGAAAGAAAAATCTGTCAGTGGATTTAAATTTTACTTCGCCTAAATGATTTACCTCTTGCTATTTGCACATGTGTCACTTTGTAAAATATTTCTCAGCGTCATAAACCTTCAGAAAGTGCAGAACGATGGTATTCATACTTATGAATATTCAAACACAAAACTGATTGGTACTAATCTGCATCCGGGCATTGGAAAATGTTTGGCTCCTGACAAAGACACTATGACCTACTTATCATTTACTATTCGAGTATAAACCCTCTATAGCCTTATCAACTCCAAGCCGCTGACGTCAGTGATGAATAAAAACGCTGTATCCATGGAAAACCAGGCGAGGACTATCGTGGCATCAAAGACGTATCATTGAGTAAAGACAGAAACACCTTGAAAAAGACCGTCGAGGCCAGTTCTACTGGAATGTTATTGCACAACCCTCTATCGACATTGGTCATTACATTCGGGGCAGAATCCATAATATATCAAAGGAAAGAATGAGAATTTTGATGTATTCAGAGTTCTAGAATGTATTTTATTATATACAAGTCTATTAACTCACTTCAGAAAATACAATTATAGAAAAACTGAAATGTGTGACATGACTTGATGATGTCGATGTATAAATACTATCTCTAATTCACAAGTGAACAATAACAGTGGAATTCATCTCTGCATTGTGTTTGAAGACATGCACACTCTCGGCAATTAATTTACAAAAAACCTGCAAACAAGGGTAAATATATTAGACACTGGAGAACGACAAGCAAAGTGAATTACACTAGAGCGTTCAAGGCGGTGACCGATATGATTTCTTTCATAGATTCTCCATGTTATACTCAAAACTTATTTCACTTCATAAAATGGCAACCATATTTATTGGCGGAGGAAGCCGCGGAAAACCATCGAACCTTGACAAGTTCCTGGTGATGTTTTCTGCCTTCAGACACACCATACTAGCCCAATACAAGCGCGACGGAATCGGGAAATTCCTGGTCCAATGCCCTAAAGAGCCTGCAATTCAAACCCATGCATATTACAACTGAGCGACTTCCCATTCAAATCAAAGATGTTTGTCTTGTTTTTGACACAAGGTGCTTTTAATACAAAAGAATGGATAAAGATTGTTTGATATCATTTTTCTAAGTCAAAAGCATTACTGTGTCAAACAGCAGAAAATAAGCCTTTCCAGCTGATTACGAACGATACAATACAACTAAACTTCTTACCTCGACTGCAAAGATGGCCAATATTGTTAAACTACTGTAGTTCCAATATTGTTAAACTACTGCAATACATGTCCCACAATTTGTTGCTGTGGTGATGACCGCTTCCATGGTGGACACCGTGGTCGTCATGGTGATCGGAGCTGTTGTAATGATCGCTATGATTGGATAACCCAGTTGAGGTGAATTGATGTCATGATGATTCTCGTGATTTGATTGGTCGTGTTCGGCTTGTATGGCATGGGCTTCCGTGTGGTAAGTGGAAGTTGTGATGTGGTAAGAGTGAAATACCGTGCCGTTGTCGAAATAATTGCTGGACCCGTTTACAGAAATCGACGTATCTTCACTTTCTGCAACTAAAGAATCGAAACACCTTTATGCTTTCGTTCATTGTAATTTACTACACAAGGTGGCAATTTCATGAGACTTCTTCACTACATATTGTCTCGTAAATAATGTCACCTTAATGAGCTGCACCACAGATTGGGTATTTTCACGGAGAAATTTTGTGAAAATGGTATCCTAAAAGTATTTTATCACACAATGATTTTCGTTTGTTTCGTCATTATTTCGCGAATATCACGATAGTTTCGCCTTGTAAGTCGGTATCTGAGCCACTATATGCATAGTGCTGGCTCACAGCAACACCATGCCGATGACAACAAAGGCGTTATAGTGACATTATTTTTTCTTTAACCCCTCTTCACGCGTGAACTCAGACCGTTTGCTGCCAGTGTGCAATATATTTAGAAAACTTACTGACAATCATCTCAAAGTCGATGAATATCTCGATGATGACCAGGGCCAGTATGTCACTCCCGGCATCTGCAAATACAGAGATGGGCAAATGCCATATACATCAATGCCACGAATTCTGCTATTCTGCCATTGGGAACAACATTTACGGTTCCCATAATGGGGTTTGTTTTCGTGACGCCACAGTAATAATCCAGCTAAAAAGCTGGTGCCTTTGGAACAAACCGCATCGTCAGCAACTTCTCTTAAATCTGCATTTCAGTGTAAACACTACCGTTGGCTTCTTGGTGAACAGTTAAGCTCTGAGTTTAAGACAGGATTAAGACCCTGGATTGCGGAATCCACACCGTAATGTTTCAACACTCATTTCTTTATTAACAAGAAACGCCCCCGAGAAAGAAAATAATTAACTGTACGCAGTGACAACGTAAATTTCTTCCCGGAGGCATTTCATGAATACCCGTATTAGTGGATCCAGGGTCCCTTGCTTGGAGAGGTATTTTGAGGTGACGGCTTTTATATTCCTCGTTAGCACATTACCCAAGGAAGGAAGTCACGTTTTTGTGGGACCTACGATTAAACCATCCTCTTCATATTACCACGCCCAGCGAACAACGCGATGGCAGCGCCCATTTTTTAATGGCACAGGTAAGAAAAACTAAAAGGCGATATGTATATGCGAAGATGGACTGATGTGTGCAACACCTGTTGATTGCACTCGTGTTGTTTTGAAAATCTGCAAATGCACACGACAAGACACCCAACAGAGATAAACCTGGAGCTTAATATTCTTCAGTGAAGCAAGATGCCAACACAGCGTTTTATTAAAGCTTTTGGACACTTGCAATGAACAATTTTGACCAGATACTATGCCTCAAATATGATATCTGTGCTACTGTACGGTCTTCTGTTAATACAAATATTTAGTGGTGATTCTGGCCGAGTGGTTATGGTGCTTGGCTTTCAATCACTATATGTTACAAGGGACGTTATTGTACCCAAATTGTTATTGGTCACTGCAAACTACGCCTTTAAAAGAGAGGTATACGCAATATATGCAATATCTCCTGTCACCAGAAATGTATAAACAGCTGTTTGAAGTTTTATTTTCCAAAAGAAAACTAAACAAAACATAGATGAACGCATATGACCGTGGTCTTATACATATCCATCACAAGTATGAAACAGGCGAAGGGCAATAAAAATTACACTGAAAGGCTTGTCATGCAATAAAATGCATGTGTTTCAGCAATCATTCAACTCCGACCCCAAGTGAGTCACCATCTGTAAGATTATAGATGTTCTTTAAGAAATCTTCAAGGAAAATCACACTGATTGAAGATGATATGCGGCGATTGAATGCACGTGCCATTTTGAAGTGAGGTTGTATTAAATACTACAATGATGTCATAAAGATACTGAACGTGAAAAAACCCCACAATAGTCTGGTCTTTTCCACACCCTTTGATGTCGTAATCTATAAATGCCTTATATTTTGCCTTTAAGCAGTTAAATTAGCCATTTGGAGAAAGAGAGGAAGGTGAAGAAAAGAAGACTTTCTATCGCATTCGCAGGCCTGTAGGTGTTTGTGTGCGTGTATGCATACACTTTGACTTTACGGGAATAACATGTTTACAATGGCTTTTTAGACAGGTATACTCTTAATTTCGAATCGGGCTGCTCTGCGATACTTCTTTACTTGTTTACTTCTTTACTTATGTTTACGCGGTCTCTTGCAGTAGCCAGGCAATGTGTAGAGGATGTTTACAGTGAACCTTTGGAATGCAGAAATGGTGAAACTTTAAACAAGCAGCATGCCCATGCAGACCAGCACGAGTCTAGTTCAATCTCATCATGACAAATCCATGGAGGGGGACGAAACTGTAGACTAGGGGATGGGGAACGTGTGGTGGACAAGCCAGGTCATGTCATATCGATTACATCTCATCACTGTCAGGTAGGATTTAACTGGGCATTCCGTCTCAGCCTCAGACGGTGAGCATTAGTCGTCTGGGAAAGTCGATGTCCTCTGGACGGATCACGAATTCCAGACGCCGCAATCAGGTATATCTGAACTATTGCTCGCACCCTGAATCAGTTTTGGCTGATCTACAAATAGTACAGCGTTAAGATTGATTAAGGCGTGATGGACATGCTTATGAATGTGTGAGTCATATTTCACTGGGTGATCACCGTCTCCGGCTAGAATTACTCAAACTTCTGTGTTGTCATCATATTTAATGCGTGTATACAATATCGTGAAAACTATGCAATGCAAATTGTTGTGTTCTTCAGTTATCAAACACACAATAATATGAAAACAGTGGAACAGTGCTCACGGTGTATATATTTAGTCTAGGGATCTGACGCCACAACCAACGGCTATCTAAACGCCCAATTTATTGCTTTCTTTTAAATAACTGTATATTAACTAATTCATATCAGATGACGGCATCGTGGCAGTTCATTTGCACACAATTGCAATTCGTCCTGCGTGCAGTCAACTCACAAGATGATGGATGATGTTAGAAATACCAGGGAAGAAGAGACTGACATTATGTTTCTCTGTCCTAACCGTTACTGAGACGAACTGGGGGTGATGTCAGTGCCCTATCCATCATAGCCTGACGCTCACCATGGTCACATGTAACTCTTGAGAACATTCATTTCAGGGGAACTTAATATTTACCCTTGTAGCTACGTTTATACAGTAGGCCAAAAATGAAAAGTTTGCCATAATTACGGGCCGATCTTCATCCTCATCTTCCTCAGCCCTGGATGCAGGAAAAACAATTTGTCAAAACCTAAAAAATAGATATTCCGCGGAAACGTAATGTGTTAGAACCATAAATTGCAGAAAAAATATCTCCTGCTACTCGAAACTACAAATTTGGAACATAGCTCATGAATTGCAAATACATGTATCGATGAAAGTCAAGGTGTAATTTATAATAACCTTTGGCGCAATATAAAGTCCTGGAAAAATGTCCCTGTATTAATTTTGGAAAATTTGGATTATAACCTCAAGCGACATTTTCCTATCTACTCAATCCTTCAGAATGACAAATCACCGACGCTTATTTCGTGGTTGGCCATTGGCCCAGGGTGTGGGTCAGATCGAGGTCAGGCCTTGGAGAGTAGAGTGGCAAGAGATACCGTGGCCTCTGATTGGAGGGACAGACATGTCACGTTAGCTACAGCCCTAATCTACCACAGACACGAGATGCCTTGAGGCATTCATTCAGCAGGTTTGTCATAAGGGGTGATTATTAAAAGTCCTTATAGCAAAGTCCTTGTACCAAACTTACGACGATATTTACTAGGAATCATCTCCAAGATCAATACCATGTGGCGCACACTGCGCAATGTACTTTCTTATTTAGTCAAAATGATGTTTATTTTTATTTCCACATGAAAAAGGAAGATACACACAGACTCAGTTTGATTCTTCGATATTAGCTGAATTCATAAAATCGGTCAAACAAGTCTACGCGGGTTGTTCCCTTCCATTTGGACGAAACTTAAAGACAACCAGAATCCTTTGCAGCAAATAGTTACTAAACACAAAGTCTTGAGAGAACAATAGGACATAGTATGTGTCGTGTTGGCCACAGCGTCTTGCGCCCACTAAGCTTAAAGACGGGGTTCTTCTTATTGGGAAAGGTGTTATTCTTGACCCCTTTCTGTGCATTTTTCTTTGAGTTCGATACTTTTTATTTGACGATTTGTGCTTTGATTTGAGGTCTGATAATGTGCCAAACGAAATTAAAAGACTGCAGCATAGAGAATAAAACCGGAGGAAGGGCGACAATATGATGGTTGGCAAATGGTCACGGTTAACCGCTGAAGTAAACGTAAGGCCTCAAATGAATTCACAATATTTAGGTTTTCATCTAAACACATGTAAGGTAGTAATTTCTACGTCAGCATAATGAGGCAATGAAATGCAGATGTTAATTGTAAAATAATAGACAACTGTTCTCCACAATTATCCAAAATCCTGTGTAGTCATTTAATGGGCACTTAATAACATTAAACACATACATGCACTAGGCCTTGTGCAAGCTTGATTGGTTAGATTATGGTTTATAGTTACAGCAATTCCTGTTAGGTTTCTTGATTAAAAAATGCTCACATGAAATGTACCCGTACAGCAATGGAAAGTAACTGATAATGGAAATATTACAACAACAAAGAGTTCGTATGCCGCTGATTTGCCCGAGTTTTGCGTTTTCAATTGTTCAGTCAATAAAGTCTTCAGGGAAAGCGTTGTAATCAACTCTCAAGCTGGATGACATACGTAGAGTTTTGTGTGCACAGCAAAGTCCTGGGCGTCCAATTCTCAAAATCTTAGGTTGCCCCACCTTTGATAATATATCCACCTGCAAAATTGACTTGTCATAAAGACTTGTCGCGACGGCTACACCCATTTTCGAACTGCAGAGACGTTTGGATTTCAGTTGCCACATCTTTTCCCACCTCTAGTCATAATAGGACTACAACTAGGCTGTGTTGGCTTCGCATGGCTGCAAATAAAGCAGTCTTCCCGTGGTATGGTGTCACAGGCGTCTATATTGAAAGCGATGCTAAGCACTCTAATAAATCATGTCATCCAGGGTGCTAAAACAACACGCACTCTCTATTTGAGAATGTTGAATTATCAGAATTCATGCTATCAGAGCAAAATACCTGGCGTTATCTGAAATAAAACACAGAACTACGCACTTAGATCCCTACAGCTAGCGTATGGAAATGAAATGTCGAATAGGTAGAACCCATAGCCTTAATCTTATAAGTGAACATCTGTCCGAATCATATTAAGGGATGTGCAATTAATCCCCGCATCGCTGAATTTGTTTGCTGCTGGAATACCCACTTGATATAAATGCATAAGTGTTCCAACATGCGGGGAATCTACTTCTCCGCTCGGCCGATGTGATTAACTTCGCTTCTCTGCCACTACAGGAGATGAAAACCAGTTAAAACACAAATAGAGCCGGTGACAGAAGAGGACCTTTGTGGACATGCCAATGTCACGCACCACTTCCAGGCTGTGTGCAGGCAGAGTAGCGTGTGTTCTTGGTCGTACGTTTGCAAGCCCTCCTTGGAACCAATGGACCCAATAGAAACTTATATCCTACTTTGCTCCAGAGGCATTGCCAAATCAGTTTTACTCAGTCAAATATCTGATGAGAATATATTAATTTCCCCTAATATATTGGCTTCTGGAGAAATGAATGATTCGGATTTGCCACATTGGCCGTGTTTCAACAATATGGTGCAAATATCTGGCTGCGATGCGCTCTTTGTTTGTCCACACATTTGCTAGGGAACTCAAGCAAAGCACATCGTTACTGTGAACCATATCAACTATTTTTATGAGTAAATCTCCATTATTTTATGTATAGATTTGCATGTCATCTCACAAGATATGTCCTTTTGAAAGAAAATCTGTGCAAAAAGAAGTGGATCTCTTGCTAACGTCGTCACTACTTCTTTCTACCCTCACAGATAATTAGAAAACGTCAGCCTTGTCATAAACACGTAGCGACGAGGCATTGGAAGAAGGTGAAGTTGAAAAAAATGTCACATTTATAAAAGTATTCCCACGTCTTCCCCTTAATCCATTGCCCAAAGCCATATTACTTCGCGGCTTCAAGTACACTATTATTTTCTCAGAGAATCCTGATGCCATCTTTGGTACCAAAGGAAAGAATCTTCTTACCATACAGGGATTTGAAGACTTTCTGTCCACGTCACTGTTCCGTGCCAGTAGCACATGATGTGAATTAGATATCACGCCGTGGGGCTAGATGTCCAATGCTTGCAGCCGTGTCAGGTAATGCATTGGCCACGTTCCCACTGATCGTTACCCGAGGCTCAGTGCTGGTGCTAACACGATAAACCTTTAACAGGGCAAAGAAGATTAGATTCCGTACAGTAAGCAGGAAGATTCTTAATTAGGTAAAGGGTGCATAGGAACATCTATTTGAATTCGTATCTAACAGACACCGTAAATGTGGAAATACTTTCGACAGTGGAGATGTAAAGTGCAAGCTGTTATAATGGGAGAAACATTACCACGTATGGTAAGAAGAGCTCTTCTCCTCTTTTAACTAAATTTGTAGTACACCTTGGACCTGTTGTCCCAGCGTTAGACAACTGCACTCCGACGACCGACAGCGAGACGCCCGTGTTTAATCCCGAATCGTGCCATACAGGTACTGGCTCCATTAAACTGGTCAATCTTGGTAGTTTGTGGTTTGTTCCTCCGCACAAGGTTATAGGCCAAGTAAGGGTGAACAAAATGTCAGAATGTTGTGAGAGTTGGGCATGCTCTAACTAACAAGCTAAAAGAATGCAATGTTCTGTTGTAACCGGATTCATAAAAAATAATCAAAATCACGCCTTCTTTATTGGTATATTGTTAAAGATTTATATATAGAAATCAGAGCAACTCACTTCCGAAGGTGGATAGATCTGTTTTCTCCCTAAAGTCCTCACACTTTCTATATGCTACATAAGCAGTAGTACACTTCTTTCATATGATTTGATCTCTTTTTGCCACCGCGAAATATTGATGCACTGTGACGAAAAACGATACTGGGACTTGATCATTCATGGTAAAATGACTAAAACCATTCGACTTCTACTTTATTTCAATGTATTTATAAACTATGTACACAAAATAGCTTACTATATTTGCTAAACAGGTAACAGGATATCCACGGAATCTTGGAAAGCATTACGTGGCTCTAATGACAACCTAAATTGTGTCAGATTTTCACCACATTTACTTTAAAACTTTATGGCCGAAGATGTCATCGTGTTTCAGCCATTTTTACAGCACTGGGAGTAAGACCAGACAAGCGAAGGTGTTGTGACAGGTGGCAAATAAATGACCTGAGCAGTGAATTCCTGGCTCTGGTCAAATTACCTCAGTTAGGGTCTTATCCCAATTGCCCACATAAATACTAAAACAATGGCAACTTATATTCCTGTATCACTATGACTAAAGCAGAATTAGGTAAATAAAATACAGATATATTAATTGAAATGGACCTCAGTGTTCACAGGAATAATGTTGGAAGCAATGATAAAGCTCAAGCATTCAGTTAATCTGCATTCTTTTCAAACTCAAGATGTATCACGTGACTGCTCTGAGAAGTGACTCAGAGTTTCCAATCTTATTTTGCGTCATTTTCTTCATTTACTCTGCACATTGAACGTACAAAAATGATGGCACAATCGATAAGATTTCTGTTCTCAAGCTGTTGTTGGGCTCCAAGGTGCTTTCAAGGAGAATTCCCGATAAGCGGTGCTCCACCACTGATTCACATTTCAAGACTCAGGCCTCGTCTGCCGTCCTCGGTGGATGATAGATCCAATATATTATTGTCAGTGTGCACGCTTTCGCTATTTTTTCAATTCCTCTTCCTATCTTCGGTTCCGTTTCCGTTCCTCGCTCACGTTTCAGAATATGACCCATTTCACAACAGCGGAGTGATCTCAACTTGCAGCCGAACATGCCCAAGTTAACTGATTACCTATTAGTTAGATCTGATGTGAGTAAGGCTGAGAGTTAGGTTTAGAAATAACTATACGTGCACTCGCTTCCTACATATATATTTGCAAAATTATTAACTTGACCTTGAACTGTGTCTGGCATCTATCCTTCATACATTCGTTGATCAATCGCAAAGCATTCCGTCTGGTTACCACCGTTTTTCTATCCAGCAGAAGGACCCAACATTCACCAATGCACATGGTTAGCAAAAGAGATTCTGACTTACATCAAGTGATTTGCTCAACCTGCACAGAAGAAATTTCATTCCGTCTTTCCACAGTACAGTTATACTTTTGTAATCCCGACATTGTTCTGTTGTTTTTCCCGTGAAGTAGCATATTGTGACAAAGGTCCCAAAGTTATCGCATCAAGGACTACTCCCGTTGTGTATGCACTTCTGCTACATGCACTGGGCTCAGCAATTAGCGGCCAGCACTGGCGTAAAAAGACGTCTCAAAATCTCAACAATTTAAACTAGACAAAATGAGCAGGCTCAGAAAAATAAACTTACTTGTAGAAGCGAAGAATTTGATACCAAAGGTAGGTTTTTCGTATTGCATGTATAAGTTTCTCTTAATGGAGGCCATTAGCTAATTGGCTCCTTTATACAGCAGATGTCTGTTATCCTACGTTATTTTGCTTGCTTGATATACACACCGGATGATAATGGTAAAGGCAGAGAAAATTCCAACAGCAACAGTTTGGCAGCTTCTTGAATTGATATTTTGGAGAGCTTTTGATATATTTGGATAAGGAATGGAAATATATCTACCACGAGGCCAGATATTCTCATGTAAAGGAGATTACCTCAGAGAGCATCTTTAAAATCCCTGTTCGATGGATACTTTCATGTAAGTGGCGTCAAAGGTGAATATGATATAAAGAAAATAAGGAGGGCGTAATATACAATACAGTCACAGAAAGGAACCTGAACTATCAAACTAATTTCTTTTAATTCCCAAGATTATTCCGAATATTCCTTTCTCATTTTTGTTGTGCCTAAAGGGTGAGATTTAAGACGTAGCTGTCCATAGCAGTATGAAACTTTTATAATCAGTGATCTCTTTTCAACTTTTCCAGCACAATACTAACATATAAGCAATATTTAGCAACTCACAGGACAGGCGCAGTGTAGGTCACCACCGTGTTTACGTTGTCAATATACTTTGGACCTAATCAATAATAATAATGTCTCAACTGATAATGGCTTGGAAATAAAATAAACTACTTTAAGCGAAGGAGTCGAATGCATCAAAGGTTTTTCTTCATTTTATTTTTGCTTAGAATATATTATACTTCTCATTTTCTCCAGACATAAGGTTTATGTTGTCATCTGTTGAAGACAAAATCTGTCCAATGCAATATGTAAAAGTCTTTTACTCCATGTTCTTGGTGATCACCGTACCGGCGCACTCCTTGCCACGAACCGATGAAGAGAGGACAATGTATGTCAATATGCTACATAGGTTGACAACAAACCAAACCAAGAATGCCTTTGGTGATCTCCTGAAATTAAAACAATGTCTTGAAAAACAAAATGGAAACTATTTTACTCAGTTTTCAACTTATCCTTTCTGGCCGTACATTCATTTAATGTGGCCATGTAATCAGTGACTTTTCGGCACATTTTCAGACATCCACCATAGTAAAAGAAAAGAATTATTGTGTTCTACAATATGAGTAGAGTAACAGAAACAGCTTGTTCGCAGTTCCAGATTAAAAGAATGGACACAATACACATCTGAAGAGCATTGCCGTGATCAACAAAACTTCTGCACGTCTGGCTATCTGCATATTAGATAGTTTAACGGCCGAGGTATGGTATCATACTGAGAAATATACACTGTAGAAAGAATGCGCGGCTTCTTCGGGGGACGAATCGAAGAGGTGAACTGATTGATTTATAGGCTATCTTGTCTCTATCTAGTCTCAGTGTCTGCTGAATATCCTATCGCCCCTTGTGAGGCCAAGGAGAACCTTTATGTAGGTTGTAGGAAGTCATGGAATACAAATTTTGTTCTGGACGGTCTGGTAAAATTTTTTATCTGTTTTCATGATCAAAGTATCCCTTTGGGAGTTTCACTTTGAAAATTGGAATTGCGTCTTCTCCCAGGTATTAGTTGACGTTAGAGAACAAACCAAGCAACAAAACGTGATTGCGGCTCCAATAAGACCGTTGGCCACGAGAGGGCAGCAAAACGTGACCACGGCCCAAAAAGCACTGCCGGTTAAGAGGAGGTTGGCTGCAACCTGAATCCCAGTTCCGGCATGAAGTCCCAGGAATCTGGTGGTGCTTGATAAAGAGCAACGAGAGGCGGGAAACCATGTTGGCGTAGTCATGTTACCGTTCAGCTGATGAAACCTAATCCTGTATTGATTACCGAGGTAAACGCCGTAATCTTATTCGGCCTGACATATCAACGGAGGCTGTTCTCCTCCAGCCAGTACTTCACGCGTACTCCACACGCTGATCATCTGATCCATCAAATCCTGGTGTTCTATACGCTATTACAAGAGCCGCCATCCTACATCAGCTCCCAACTCCCACTCTCACACACAGGCGATTTCCAGCCTTATCTCTGGTTATAGCAATCACTTTAACCTAAGAATATAACACCCAGAGGTCTGCGCTTATCTGCAACAAGATGAAACTGATAAGGTGAAGCATTTCATAACAAGGTTTGCGATAGCTGTTATCTTCACGAATGGTGTACAACTCTCCTAGAATATGTAATTACGATGGCTTTCTGTTTTGTTATGTTAATCCCATTCAGATGCAGGCGTTTGCTAGAATTGCTTGGGAATGACAGGCTGGTGAAATCACATGTTTTGCAGCGGAACCACACAACTGCTATATTTTGCAGTTGTCCTGACAATATACCCCACAAATATGAGTTTTAACCGCAAATAGGGGTCATAAAATAGTAGTGTTGGTGCTGAAACCCACATTTTCCCGTTAGGATATCATGATACAAACAAACCTGGGGCCACCGTGGCCGAGCAGGTTAGCACAAGCGCGGGATAATGACTTAGGTGCCTCCCACCAATGCTGTGAGTTCAAGTCCATCACATTCTGGCTTCCTCTGCGGCCGTGTGTTGGACGGTTCACCAGCAACGTGTAGATTGTCGTCGGTTTCTCCTTGGCTGTGTCCAGTTTCCTCCCACCATAATGCTGGCCGCCGTGGTATATGTGAAAGACTCTTGAGACAACGTAAATACTAATCAAACAAATAAATAAATAAATACAATCAAACCTCAAAACGCCTTTTCCAGATTAACAGATTACGGACCCTGGTACGTTAGAAGAAACGGCATGAAGTGTACTTTAATGTGTACTCCAATGTTTGCCATGTAAAGTAAGCATATTTCCCAAAGCATGTATGTCTGATATCTAATCTCCACATAAAGCAGCTCTATTCCCAGATAAGGTGTATGCATTTCTCCAGTTAAATTGCACGTATATAATTCGTAGTTCGTCGGGCCACAAGCAACGCGGTTAATTGATTTACAAGATCATTTTATTATGCAGAACTGAAAACATGCGTGATGTGTGCTCAGCTTAAGGGCGTACATGTAGGCTATGTGTCAGTCTACTGTGGTTTGGAGGGTCATATGTGGTGTTTCAGGCAGCCCGCGTGCCAGCGTCATGTATGGTGTTTTAGGCATAGCCGGTTCCAGTGAGTAAGTACTACAAAATGTAAGCATCATGGCATGACGGGATAATGATTAAAGCAAACTTTAAGGTCAACACAAATCAAAACACTGCAAAAAACAGTTACGAAATACTATACTCTGTTTAATACGACAGGAATTTCAGGAACTGTTTGTCCCCATAAGCACCGAGATTTCTCTTGTGTGTTCAAACATGGCCATTCCACGTCCGTGTGTCTTTGTCAAAAGTCGACCATTACCGAATCGTGCCTTTAGTGCCTGATAAACAGAGCAGTGTCGCCAAATGACCTTCGATTCGGTTTTATGCAGCCAGTGCCTCTCCGTCGATGGCATAGATCCTGTCCGTGGGAGGTAGGAATTCTGTGAAATCGTCTGTTAATGAGGTGACCACTACAGCGTAAACGTTTAGGTCAAAGCAATAAACTAACCGGGCTTCCGATTGGGGAAGCTAATTCCTCTGGTGTAACGGGAATCTGTCAGAATGCTAGGAAATGGCAAAGCTGGTTGATTCTGCACACTTGCAGTGTGACACTCGCAGACAATTTGGCTCCTTATTGGAAAGCCCCTATCAATTATTAATCCTACGATATTTATAGAAAAGATTAATATCTCGTTAATCACAAGTAAAAAGCGGGTTATTTTTGGCAGTATAACATCTATATTATATATTATTCTACAATATCGGTAGGGCAAGCATTTCATCCTTGCTCACACATCATATCGGCAGAAATTTGCCCATACCAGCATACCACATCGGCAGCATTTTCTCCATTCTAGCATACCACATCGGCAGCATTTTCTCCATTCTAGCATACCACATCTGCAGCATTTGATCCATTCTGACATACTACATCAACAGCATTTCCTCCATTCTAGCATGCCACATCGACAGCATTTCCTCCGTTCTAGCATCCCACATCGGCAGCATTTCCTCCATTCTGGCATACTACATCAACAGCATTTCCTCCATTCTGGCATACTACATCGACAGCATTTCCTCCATTCTGGCATACTACATCAACAGCATTTCCTCCATTCTGGCATACTACATCGACAGCATTTCCTCCGTTCTAGCATCCCACATCGGCAGCATTTCCTCCATTCTAGCATCCCACATCGGCAGCATTTCCACCATTCTAGCATACCACATCGGCAGCATTTGATCCATTCTGGCATACCACATCTGCAGCATTTTCTCCATTCTGGCATCCCACATCTGCAGCATTTTCTCCATTCTGGCATACCACATCTGCAACATTTTCTCCATTCTGGCATGCCACATCGACAGCATTTCCTCCGTTCTAGCATACCACATCTGCAGCATTTCCTCCATTCTGGCATACCACATCGGCAGCATTTGATCCATTTTGGCATACCACATCTGCAGCATTTCCACCATTCTAGCATACCACACCTGCAGCATTTGATCCATTCTGGCAAACCACATCTGCAGCATTTCCTCCATTCTGGCATATCACATCGGCAGCATTTCATCCACGCTCGGACATCACGTCAGCAATATTTCACCCATGCTAACACACTGCATCAACAGTATTTTATCCATATCGGGAAATCACCTTGGTATTTTGCCCATACTTGGGTATTACACCACATTCATCTAGAGATGCCAGCACATTACGATAATACTTGTTCCATGCTAGCACATTA
The DNA here is from genome assembly GCA_016165875.1 of Acanthopleura granulata. NCBI lineage: Eukaryota > Metazoa > Mollusca > Polyplacophora > Chitonida > Chitonidae > Acanthopleura > Acanthopleura granulata. The sequence goes on from JABBOT010000008.1 coordinate 20,802,941, forward strand.
CATAGGTAGAATTTCATCCATTCTGACACACTACATCGTCTGTATGTTATTCATGCTGGCTCATTATATGTGTAGTACTTCATATCAATTCTCGCATATCGTATTAGCAGTATTCCTTCACATCAGTATGTTTCATTCATGCTGGCAAGATTATATCGGTGGTATTCTATACGATCAGCATGACATCACAGTGTCCCATCACACCAGTAATATCTTCTCCATTCTGAGATTCATCATATCGACACTGTTCCATCCCCACAAAACTCTTGGCATAAGCAGGTTTGTCAGACATCCTTGGTACTTAACCCATGGTGCTACAAAATATCACCATTATCCTTCGACATCATATGGTCAACCTCACATCACCCATCACATCTGAGGCATTTCAACCATACGATGAACAACACATACATGTACGCAGTATCCCGTCAGGTTAGAAACTTTTCATCCAGTGTACCAACAATATTCCTTCGCATCGGTAGTATTTCATCCGTGGTGGGAACAACACTTGGCAATGTTCCTTCACATATGTAGTATTTTGATCCATTTTGAAAATACTCAGATCTGGCAACATTACAGTAGTATTTCAACACCATGCTGCATTTTATCCACACGGTAATATTTTATCTCTGTTTATAATGTCATATCGGTAGTTGTTTATCCATGTTGGGAATATCAGATCACTAATATTTCATAACTGATTGTATTATCACATTCAAGATGATAATGTCGCATCCATACCGACGATATAACAGACATTCTCACCGGATGTACTCACCGTTCCATAAATCACGCTTTCTTGTACTGTAGGCGCTAATACTCATATAAGAGCTACTGGAATAAGTGACCCGGTTGAACAGTATTTCAGCCGTATTGTGGCGATTAGGTAGCTTACTCGATGGAAACCGTCCGTAAGTTTTCACGTAAGGGGTAGACGATACTGTAATCAGACACCAGATATTCTTTAATAAGCTCACGCTAAAATGAAAATAATTAGAGCTGATGAAATATCTAACCTTAAATAATCACAGACAACACAACACGCCAATGAGTTCAGTTTTACTGTGATACAGTAAGCTTGTTCATTCACGTATTGCGTTTTTCCAGTATAGCTTCAAGCGAATCGCCTCAATTTAATACATTTATACAATATAGCATATAATATGACAAGTACACACACCGTACAGTTCACTGTGTCCGATATTATACCCAGCCGGGTTTTACTATAATACTGCAGCTCTGAGTCTACATCATACACTTGTGCCCTTCACCTTACTTCAGCAATCTCCTAACCCGGCCATCGGCTAAGTGGCTACATCTTCGTTCCATCTTCAAGAATTGCTACCGCTGCAACAAATCTGGACATTTATGTAGAGACTGCTTAGGAATGCCGCAGCATCTACTTTACGTTGTCTCACTGTAAGGCCATATATTCTAACTATATAACTGCGTGCAGATTGTCCTCAGCAACCATACCTACAACCTGTTCATTTTCAAAAGACTGTGGAATATTTCCCTCTGTGTAAATGCCGATAGCATCTTTACACACTCCTTTTTGATTCTTTTTAAATGTGAATGGCGGTGGCTATAGTGGATATCTTACTGTTCTCATTGCCCTGTACTACATTCCTTAGTGTGAATGCCAAAAGCCACTGTGGACATTTAATGAACGGCCTTTTTCTACTTCTCTTTGGACAATGCGGACTTTACGGAAATTTCACAATGTTCAAATGACGGCTTAACGCATGAATTTATTTATTTCCCTTTCCGCCGAAAATTACATTCCGCCACGAAGTATTAAGTCGACTTGCACGCTTAAAAATAACAACATCTTCATCACATAATCCAATTCAATAAAATGACCCAAACAACCCAACATGAAGAGAAATTTCAGTACAGAGCTTAATGGAAATGTCTTCCGGCACATCAGGAGTAGACAACTCACACATAAATACAATATCTGTCCCCACAAAAGTATCAGGCTGCATGAATAAGATCTTTTTATTAGTTTAACTGCCGTTTAATGACTCCGGATTTTCTACCCATCGTGACGATGTCGGTAAGGTTCATCTGTGGAAAATACCAGAGTGTGACGACTACACCACAGCCATTTGCTTCGTACTTTTCAAGACTCCTGACTTTCAGCCGCAACCAAACTAATGGGAACGTTATTCAGCTATGCACCTGATTCGTCAGGTGTCGGCCGCCCATTTAGAATGCCGCAAGAAATACACTTAATGCCACAGTGTTTTAAACTATCTGAAAGCCGACTATATGAAGTACTAACCCTGTGAAGGATTAACTGCATGAGAATGCGAATCCCAGCCTCAGATCGTAATATTCATTTTGGTAATCAATCTTTCCTGAAATTCGTTTCGGACAATGAACTTTTGCAAAGATGAAGAGGCCATATTTCCGTCCGTAGAGCTCTGTCACAAACATGAAAATGTTCTACAGCTCTTAGGCAAAGTCGTCCTGTTCTTGACTCAAAAATGGAATGCTGTCATATGGAAGGTCCAGTTGATGAATACTGTCGTGATCCAGTGCAGAGGTAGTGAGCACTGGTTTATTTCAAACACTCGTACACACTACCCACAGAACTCAGTATAGCATGCCTAGTGCCAGCAATGGTAGGGCCCTGCGCCAGTAATCGTAGTGCTATGCGCCAACAATAGCCCTACGCCAGCCATGGAAGTGCCTTTCAGAAAAAGCAGCATGCATATCTCACTGTGGTAGCAGAAAGCGTAATCGTCCATCATTTGCAGTTTTCGCAACTGCATAGCGAAGTCCAAGTTCTAAGCCAAAGTGCGGTTCCACACAATACACTTGATTCCAGTTTTATTGCACACGCCAGAACTGAACACACTGAGTCACTCCAAGAGAGCGTGGTACTTTGAAGCTTCTCCATCATTATCTGATCACATAGAACTCCTCTAAATGGTCTTTTGCCATTGGAATGCGAACCGGGTGAGTGGTTTCCTTACTTGTGTCATAATACTCTGATTTTGAATGGACACGAATAATTCCTTTGCGGAAATTGCGTCAATCACGCTTTCATCACCGTCTATCATTTGTGTAAAGTTTACCACACAGCGACAGGGCTTCCCGGTGGCACTTGTGTACACCAATATCATATGCCGGAAGCCACAGAAGTCGGTGACACTCTCAGCACAAGAAGCAAAGCCATCAAAGAAAGTCACTGATAATTAGGAGAGGACTGTTAAACACAACCGAGTCTTCGTTACCGGTCATCCGGATTGTCTGAATTGCAAACAAAAGTATTTAAAGGTAAAGAAAACAACGACAACAAACCAGTTGAACTGCGGATACTTCCAGATGTTACCTAGCAGCATGTGGTTACAATAATTACAGAGGTTGAGGGCAATAGTATAGTAGTGAAAGAAAGTATAAATTTTGAAAGATCAAAAGACACATTTAAATGGGAACAAATAAGAGTACAGAGCCATGACAAAGACAAAAGTCGTTATCCTCGGAATTTTTTAGACCTTAAGGTGTGGTTATTGAAACAATGCAATGTCATTTCTGCCAAAACAGTAAGACATATAACTAATAAATTATATTTACAATATAAATACATGTATATTCAATCTTTATGTCACGCCATTTTTGTAACGTTTTATAGGTCTAATAATTTGGCCTAATCTGACTATCCAATGATCATATTCACGTTTTAATCATGAATGCACTTCGTCAATATAATCACAATCGATGCTTCAATTAACTCCCTTTACACATAATCACAGACAGACTGGATATTAGGAAATGCTCTGTAAAATGCCTTTATAATTGAACATCTTGGGTGTAAATCTACCTCTAGAACTGTTGCACCCTGTGTCGTCGGGGGATGAGGCCGGCCCGGGATTGCAGCTGTTAGAACTCGGCTCATAATGTTTTAGCTTCTTTTTTAAAGTGTCAACCTCTTTCTGAAATCAAAAACACAGAGCACGTAATTTATGTCATAGCCAAATTCCTGCAAAATCCCAATATCCGTCTACATGGATGTCGGTCCTGCCACTGGATACATATCTTCATGTGATTTCTTATATTTGGCATGTTTATTTATTTATTTATTTATTTATTTATTTATTTATTTATTTATTTATTTATTTGACAGGTGTTTTTCAATCCAGTCAAGAATATTTCACTCATACGACGCCGGTCAGCATCATGATGGGGAGGAAGCAGGGCAGTGCCCGGGTGAAACCTCCGGCCATTCGCAGGTAGCATATTTGGCATCTGATAAGACAACAGAGTACTGGAACTCCGGGACATATCAAAGTACCAATCATTGGCAAAAGACTCTTAACGCTCCTGTTTGTGGAACCTCTCTGAAAGTTTACCAAAAAACGACAGGTGAATTCCTAAAAGGCCCTGGAGACATTCCTGTTAGTGCTGTCTGACTTTTGAGGAAACCCGTCACATGTTTTAATCATCTCGTCATTTCGAGATCCATTAAATCTCCCTCTTGGCACTAAAACATATCATTTATGATTGCGACAGCTTTCAAACCTGTAATGGAAAAATCAATTTGGCGTGAAAGGTAGTTCTTTTGCTTCAGCATTTGCGCAAACCCGTCCAGCTAATTCGCTGTTAATTTTTCTTGCCAGCCCTTTGGGATCTCCTAGAATGCACTGACCTGTAGCGTTTCTATCCGTCCGCGCATGCGTTCTACTTCCTCCTCTGCTTTTATTCTTGCCGTTTTTTGCTCGTTGATTTTTTTGTCTGCGTCCTTTTTCACTGACATAATCACACCTGAAAAAACCCAAGGGGATTGGATTCAGGATTTTTGTAACAGGTTAAAAACCTATTGCATTGGCAGAAATGCATAAAGGCAATGAAATTGTAGAGCACCTGGCAAAGACACCAACACCTACTCACCATTTATTATTCGAGTAACCCTCCACAGCCGTAACACCACCATGAGCCCGGTGGCGTCACGAGCTGCTGACGTCACAGTGACGAATGAAAACGCTATATCCATGGAAAACGAGACGAGGACAATCGTGGCATCAAAAACCTGTCATCGAGTAAAGAGAGAAACATCTTGAGAAAAAACGGACTCTCGTTCCACTGGAAAGGTTGAGAAGTTATTCCTCGCCTCTGCCATCATTCAAGAGTTATGTTTCTAGAAGACATATCCATGCTGAAATTCCCACAGAAAAGAAAGGGTTTGGGAAGTAAGATGCCTATAAATATTTTGTAGAGCATTGTATCAGCATTGGACATTACATTCAGTCCGGTATCCATAACATATCTGTGGGACTTATTTAGAAACGGTAAACTATATAATGTGCTGTATCCAGAATTGAAATTCGAACATTAACACAATGACACGTATCTGGCCTGTACTTGTGAAATATTCAATAGAAAAATAGCCCGTTCTTTCTGATGTATTCAGAGTTTCGAGGAGTATTTTCTTGTACAAAGGATAAATGACTCACTCCAGAAAGTACAATTATAGAAAAACTTGACTATGTCGCATGACGTTAATTGATGTTCATGTATGAATTCTACAATTTATTTACAAAATAACAATAAGAGTGGAACTAACCTCAGCTTTGTGTTTGAAGAAATGCATTCCCTCGGCAATTAATTTACAAAAAACCTGCCAACAAGGGTAAATATATTAAACACTGAAAAACATGAGGCGAAGTGAGTTACACTAGGGTATTCAAAATGGTGACCAAATTTGTACGTTCGAAGAGAAACTTTGTCAGAACCGATATGATTTTTTTAATAGATACTCCACGTTACACTGAAAACTTTTTCATTCTATAAAATGCCAGTCATCTTAGTTGTTGGTGGAAGCCAGGAAATGCCATCGAACCATGACAAGTTCATGATGATGTTTTCTGCCTTCAAACACATCATACTGGCTCAATACAAGCGCGATGGAATCGGGGAATTCCTGGTCCAATGCCCAAAAGAGACAGCAGTTCAAAGCCGTACATCTTACAACTGAGCGACTTTTAATACAAAACAATGGATAAAGATTGTTTCACATTATCTTTCTAACTGAAAAGATGCTGTGTAAAATAGAAAACCTAGACAACAAACCTTTCAAGCGGCTTACGAACGAAAGACTGGAATTAGACTTCTTACCTCAACTACAAAGATGGCCAATATTGTTAAACTACTGTAGTGCAATACATGTTCCACAGTTTCCTTGTTGCTGTGGTGATGACCGCTTCCATGGTGAACACCGTGGTCGTCATGGTGATCGGAGCTGTTATAATGGTCGCTATGATTGGAAAATCCATAGTTATGTTGAGATGAATGGACATCATGATGAATCTCGTGATTTGATTGGTCGTGTTCGGCTTTTATGGCATGGGCTTCCATGTGGTAAGTGGAAGTTGTGATGTGGTAAGAGTGAAATACCGTGCCGTTGTCGAAATAACTGCTGGATCCATTTACAGAAATCGACGTATCTTCATTTTCTGGAACTAAAGAATCAAAACAACTTTATGCGTTCGTTCACTGTCATTTACTGCACAACATACCAAACATATACGAAACTCCGTACGGACATATTCTTTTGTAAATAGTGCCACCTTACTGAGCTGCAACACAAACCAGATATTTTTACGGAGAAGTTTTGTGACATTGGTATCCGAAAAGTATTTTATCACACAATGATTCTCGTTTGTTTAATCATCATTTCGGTAACATCACGGTAACGTGTCCCTCTAAATCCAGTATACTAGCAGGTGTATTCATTGTTCCACTTCAGAGCAACACTATGCCAAGGAGACAAAGACATCAACCACCTTATACTCATTTTTTAGCGTTCTTTTAGCTATTACATATCCCTCTCTACTTAGGGCTATGACCGATTGCTGCTATACCATGGTGTATTTAGACAACTTACTGACAATCATCTCAAAGTCGATGAGTATCTCGAGGATAACGATGACGACGTCGATGATGACCAGGGCCAATATGCCATATTGCACCGGGTTACTCTGTAGGAAAACGCCCAGTTTCTCCCGGCGCCTGCAAAGACAGAGATGGAAAAATACCATTGCATCACTGCCACGAATTCTACTGTTCGGCCTGCACAAACACCATTTACGTTACCATAATGGGGGATGTTTTCATGATGTCACAATAATGACCCAGGTAGAAAAACTGGTGCCTAATGAAAACACGGCACTACCAGCAACTTCTCTTGAATTTGCAGTAACAGTGTAAACATTTCCGGGGACCGAGAGGGTTAGCACGCCAGCGCGGTGTAACGACCCAGGTGCCTCCCAACAATGCGGTCTCTGTGAATACATTCAGTTCATGCTGACTTCCTCTCGGGCCGCACGTGGGAAGATTCGCCAGCAAACTGCGGAAGGTCATGGGTTTCCCCTGGGGCTCTGCCCGGTTTCCTCCAACCATAAAGCTGGCCTCCGTCGTATAAGAGAAATATACTTGAGTAAGGCGTAAAACACCAGTCAAATGAATAAAGAAATAAGCATTTCCGTTGGCAGCTGAAAGCAAGAAAATGCGAAAACTTTGGTGACTTAGATGATTTAAACATGTGCTAATACTTCTTTTTAGCAATGTGGTATTTTTCACTGACTGTTCTTTGACAAACTTACTAAAACTAAACAAAACGACTCTGCCGCGTGCATGATATCAAGTTTCTTCCTGCCTTGCCTGACAGGTTTTTCTGAGACGAATATAAAGACAAGAGCAAAACATGTGACCGAGCTGGTCAGGACTTTTTACCTCACCAATCTGATTGTTTACCGCATGGGTCGAGATTTCCAAACTCATTGGACGAAATTTACAACCACATTGGTTCAAACTGTTGAGTTATTTGATACGAACGGCAGGTATTTGAGTATTTGAAGGGTTGGTCAACAACCTAGAACAACATCTTTCCTAAAACGTTAAATTGCTTGAACTGCTACATTTGGAGACATCCCTTCATTAAATTCCCTCCTGTTATGTCGGAAATGCGACAGCGGTGCGTGGATTTGGCGCCAGCAGATAAATGGACGATACTTGGCAATCTTCTTCTTGGGAAATAGTTCACTCCGTGCTCTTGCAGGATTGAGCTTTCAGATTGCAGAATCCACACATCGCGGGGTTTCAACGCAGACGGTTACACGACCAAGAAACGCCAACGAGAAAGAAAACAAGTAATTGCGTGGCTATGACATTCTAAATGCCGGAGGTATTTGATGAATGCCCTGTAATAGTGGATCCAGGGTCCCGTGCTTGGGGCGGTTTTTCGAGGGCGACGGCTTTTATCTTCCTCGTTACTACATTACCCCTGGATGGACGTTCACGTGAAAGTCACGTCAAGAGGAGAAACACGTGATGTGTGTGGGGTTCACACATTATTTCACACGATGACATTATTTTACGGTGAAAACATCTGGCAGCTTGTTGCCAGGCCTTTTACCCGAAGCGTTACCCAAATTTTAAAACAGTGCAGTTGATTACACTTTTCTTGTTCTGCAAATCTAGATGCATGGCAACCAACAGAGACAAACTTGTAACTTAAACGTTGTTCAATTCAGACATCTGCAGACTTCCTTTTTCAGCATGAGTTTTTGACCAGTGCAATAATCAAAAAAATTTTGACCTGAAGCTATGCCTCAAATCCGACATGTGTGCTACTACACATATGCCTTTCAATAGCTGTACAGGTTACACCGGACCTTGCTTGAATCCCATTGCCCAAAAGGGAACGGTCTCTTCAGGGGTGAATTTTTATCTAAATACCTTATTGTAATGCCGTGTTGTGGGTCAAGAGATATAGTACCGACGCATTGCAAACGAACACATAAAATTTTACCATTGTACTCTAATTGTCATTGACCCGTCTTTGGTCTCTGCAAACTATGGCTCCAGAAAAGAGGTAAACGCAATTTGAGTCTCGTTTTGCTCTTTGCAAACCCTATTTTTCATATCTCCTATCACCAGAAATGAATAAACAGCTGTTAGACATTTTACTTTTCTCCAACAAAAAAAAAAAAAACAGGATGATCCTGGTCTCTCAATTATATATATCCCTTGCAAATCTAAACCAACAGGTGAAAGGCAGAGTAAATCCACTGAAAGCTTGTCAGGTGTGTGGTTTATAGTACCACTTGTGCTGCATTGTTTTCACAGTAGCGTCATGATAGACCCGTTAGACAGTAACATACAAGCAGATCAACACGCGACCAAGGCCGTGGAACACAAGGAAGAAAACAAAGTGCATGTGGTTTCCGTAGTCATTCTACCTTGTTCACGAGTGTGTCAGTATCTGTAGATAAAGGTGTTATTTAAGAAATCTACAAGGAAAAATTCAATAACTGATGAATATTTGTAGGATTAGCTATAATCGTAATTGTGTATATACCTTACTGTGGGTGCCCAGGAATCGGACTGCTCTGCGATAAGCAAGAGACGTATTTACTTAAGTTCTCATTCATGTTTAACTATCACGCTCTATTGTAGTAGCCTGTCAGTATATGGTATTTGAGGAACTTTACTGTGAACGTTTCACAGAATCGAATCAAGAAATGATGAAACTGGCTTAAACAAGCAGCGTACTCAGGCAGACCAGAATGAGGCCAGTAAGTTCAAAGTCATGATGACAAATCCTGGTATGACGAAGCTGAGGAGGGAGAGGTTTGACGATCAGACCAGTTGATGTCATATCGATTACAGCTCATCACTGTCCAGACCCTAGGGTAGGATTTAGCTGGGCAATCCGTCTCAACCTCAGGCGGTGAGCATTGGTCGTTTTGGGGGAATATCGATGTCCTCCGGACGGATTACTGAGCATATAGCAGAAATAGAAAGAAACTCTGGGCGCCACATCGGGAATATCTAAGCTATTGCTCACAACCAGAATCAGATTTTCCCTGATCTACAAAGAGCCCAACCATAAGCCGGACTATGCCACGGTGCGCATGAGCGGATGATTATGTGTGTATGAGTCACATTTGTCTCGGTGATGTCATTCAAATATAAAAGATTCCAGCATGGGCATAAAAACCAGAGCAGCGATGACATTGTGATAGTTGACAAACGGTCACAAGTAACCAGTGAAATACGACCTCTTCTCAGTTTATCAAACTTAGGGCTTTATTCCAGTTGTACGTGTTTAAGAGGCAACGAGAAATAGACACTCCCCTTCCACAGCGGCTCGGGCAGACTTAGCTCCAAAAATATTTCAGTGACGTTAAATGCAAAATACTAAACTTCACTGGTGTAGAATTACTCAAAACAAGGGAATACGAGCTGCTGAGCCGCCATTACATTTAATACACAATAACATGAAAGCAATGCAAAGGGACATAGGCAGGTAAAACACCACCTCACTGACTGTGCGTGTATATCGGTTTTCAGATGAGTTGACTGCACGCACGGCGGATTGTAATTGCCTGGAAATGAATTGAAAGTATAAGGTCATCTGATGATGAAATAGTTAATTTACAGCGATTAAAAAAGCACGAAATGGGGCGCCAATGGGTGCGGCGTCAGATACCTGGATTAAATACATAAACTGTGTGCACTGTTCAAACAAGTAATTCATACATGTATCGAAATACCCCACTATCAGTACTAGACACATGACAAAGAATGGAAAATTCAGCGCTCGATGTTTCAACTGTCTTTACGTTCCCAGTGATCCCGGGGTATCAAACCCTATCCGCCATGGTTTGATATTCATCATGGTTATATGTAACTATCGAGTACATAGAATTCAGAGGCATTAACTGTTGTCATTTCGTTCATGCACTAGGTCAAATATGTTACCTTTTGCTATATAAACCTTGTTTCTTCCACATCTTTCTTTCATATTTCTACTGCTTAGATGCCCTAAATGTAGTAAAGGCAATTTGTCAAAACCTGAAAAATATATACTTCACGAAAACGTAATACGCCCATGTATATTAGGCTCAATAATTGTAGAAATAATGTCTCCTCTCACTCGAAACCATAAATTTGGGATGTAGCCCATGAATTGCAAATTCATGTAACGTTGAAATTGGACGTGTAATCAATTATAAACTTTGGAGTGGTGTAAAGTCTTGGCGAAATATCCCTGCATTAATTTTGGAAAACATCGCTTATAACCTCGATTGGCCGACTTTTCCCCATGCACTCAACCTTTCAGGCTGACAATTTACCGACATGTATTTGTCCGCTGACGAATGGCGCCGGCTGGTGGTCGGGTCGTGGTCAGGCCTTGGAGAGTAGAGTGACAAGCGATAACATGGCGCTGACTGGAGGAAAAGACATGTCACTCTAGCTACAGCCCTAACATACCACAGACACAGGATGCCTTGACACATCCATCCAAGAGGTTTGTAACACAGGGATATTGGTAGAAGATCTTTCTTAAGGCCTAACAAACTCGCGAATGTGTTTACCAGAAAACATCATATGGTGCATGCAGGGATCAGTACTGTGCAAAACATTTCCTAATCTGGTCCAAGTCATATAATCATCGCACGTCGAAGAATTCTGCAAGGGTTGCTATCCTTCCATTTGTACAAAACATCGCCAAAACACAGAATCCTTTGTTGCTAGTCGTTACTAGGTAAGACAAGGTGAAACAACATGTGTTGTCTTGGCCACAGTTCCTGTGTCCAATTTATTCCTTCAGCTGAGACGACCTATTCTATTAGAGGACGGCGCTGTTGTTTTTCGTTTGGGTTATGTATTTCTTAATCCTGACGTAGGGATGCATTTTTGCGATCAGTTTTTATTTATGCATAGAAAGCGGCGACAGAGCAGCAACAACAGTGTAATAGTTAGGGATATGGTCACACATAACGGATGAAGTACGACCTTTTGTCAATTTACCACAAACGGAGTGTTATGTAAATGCATAAATATGGAAACTCAGACGCCACCAAGCAGCAGGGCTTATACGAAATGGGGTAAAAAAAATTCAGGGATGCTCATTGCATAATATTAGATGTCTTTGGACCAAAATTGCCCAAAATACTGTGTTGTCATCATATTTAATAAACTATAAAATAAAAAAAATGCAAGCCCAAAGTACAGTAAGTTGATGATGGATATATTTAAAATTTAAAAAGTTAGTGTACCGCAGATTTATCCGATTTGTGGATTTACATTGTTCAGTGAGTAAAATGACCTAGGAAAGTTTTTGCTTTGGTTTTGCAATCGCTTGTCAGAAATTCTTCACCCAGATCTGAGTGTTTTCTTTGCAGAGCAAAGTTCCAGAGTTAAAGGTTTGAAACCTTACATTTTCCGAACATTTCATCATGTATTTATCTCCACAACTGATCTGCTGCCAAGACTCATATTTTCCCAACATAGAGACGTTTCGATTTCTTTCCCTATATTTCCTAACCTCTAGCCTACAACTGTGCACTTCGCTAAGATCATGGGTTCATATGGCTGCTAATCAAGCTGTCATTCCGCGCTATGGTGTCATATGTACCTCATGTAAACCAATATATAGCAATGTGTTAAATAATATCTTCCAGGATGCTCAAACAACACCCACTCTCCAGTTGAGAAGGATGAATTCTCAGAATATCTGCTTAACTGTCAGGGCCAGATATCTGGAGTTATCTGAAATGAAAACAGAACTACACACGTAGGTGTGTACATCTAGCGCATGGAAATGAAATGCTGAGTAGGTAGACCCCATGGCCTTAATCTTATAGGTGCGCATCTGTCCGAATCATATTGATTGCTGTGCAATTAATCTCCGCATGGATGATGATATTGTTTGCGGCTGTTATAACCACTTGATATAAATGCGTACGTGCACCAACATGCAGGGGGCTACTTCTCCTCTTGGAGGATATGATTAACTTCTCCGTCACTATTCAGGAGATGAAAGTCAGTTAAAACACAAATAGAGCCGCTGATACAAGAGCACCTTATTGGAGATGCCAACCTCGGTCTGAGTTTCTGGGCTAGATGTGTGGGCGGAATATCGTGGGTTCTCGGTGGTAAATTTACGGTACGGTAATGCAAAACAAGGATGTGTTTCTTAACACCTTGGAACCAATGTTCCCCATAGAAACTTATATTCTATTTAGTCCAAGATCCTTTGCCAGATCAGTTTAACTTGGTTAATGCCTGATGAGTATAAATGGATTTACTGTGATTTATTGGATAATTAATGAATGAATGATTCGTTTTTATCACATTAGCAGTGTTTCAGCTAAATGGTGGAGATATCGGATTGCGATACGCAGCTTCTTTATCTACATACTTGCTAAGGAACTCCTGAGTAAATCGGCACGTTAGCCCACAAAATGTCTCTTTTTGAGAGAAAATCTGTGTTAAGAGAATTAGATCCCCTGGTAACATCGCCACTTCTTCTTTCTGCGCTCATATATAATTAAAAAACGTCAACATTGTCATATGAACCTAGTTACGGGGCATTGGAGTAAAGTGAAGTTTGACAAAAATGTCGGCATTTATAAAAGGATACCCACGTCTTTTTCTCTCTGATCAAATACCCAAAGCCATATTGTTTCGTGGCTTCAAGTAAACTATTATTTTCTGATATAGGCTTTGAAATTTCGATACCATCTTCGGCACCAAACGTAAGAAACTTTTTAGCATACAGGGATTTGAAGACTTTCTGTCCACGTCATTGTGCCCTTCCAATAACACATGATGCGAATTAGATATCAGGCTGTGAGGATAGATGTTCACTGCTTCCATTCTTGTCGTGTAATGTACCGGCCACGTTCCCACTGACCGTAACCCCAGGCTTAGTGCTGGTGCTAACACGGTAATCCTTTTACAGGGCAGAGACGATTAGATCACGTACAGTGAGCACAAAGGTTCTTAATTAGGTAAAGGCTGCATGGAACCATCGTTTTTTATTCTTATATAACCGACACTGTAATTGCTTTTGACAATGGAGATGAAAAATGCAAACTGTCATCATGCGAGAAACATTACCCTGCACGATAAAAAAGCTTTGTAAAAAGGTGAAAAAAAAAAATTGTAATACACTTTTGACCTGTTTCCTCGCCTTTAGACAACTGCACTCTGATGACCGAGTGAGAGACGCCTCTGTTCCATCCCGAATGTGTCATACAGGTACTCACTCCATTAAAGTCGACAATTCCGCAACGGATGGCTATGGGCCAAGTACCCTTCAATTTGACATCAAAATACTGCTAGGGTTGAGCATCCTCTAACCGGCAGGATAGAAGAATGCAAGGTTCGGTTGGAACCGGAATCATAATAAAAAAAACGTCCCTTCTGTGATGGTATATTCTTAAGTCTTTCTTTTATAGAAATCAGAGTAACTCAGATCCGAAGGCGGATTTTCTCAGCCAAGCCCTCATACTTTATATGTGACATGAACAGTGGCATACATCTTTCAAATGATTTGTTTTCCTTGTCAACACCAAAATACCATCTAAAGGCATTGAAAGATATTCTAGGAATCTTTCACAGACACATCAAGGTGTGTATGTAACAGATTGTGGCTGTGAGACAAAGCTATTATAGGTGTTTGCCTTGGTTCAGATTACCCAGACCGTAATGGTCACCCCAGAGACGTCGATTAATCCAAGTCTGACATTTCCAATATAACCCATGTCATCCACAGCCGGGAATGAGCATCTATAAGAATTACCACACTTAGCTGACAAACGCTTTCGCGCTCGCCGTTACATTGATTTGGTCTAAAAACCAGACGTTCTTTTACTTTTGATGCACAGCGACTGTAAGCGGTATTGGAAATTTATGATTCAGTGGGAAATTACTATTAGATATCTAATAACTTTAGTGTTTATAAATTGTGTACCGAAAATAGCTTACTATATCTGTGAAATACGCTGTAGTTAACAATACATCCACTGGATCTTGGAAAGCACCGTGTGGCTCTACTGACAGTGCAAATTGTTTCAGATTTCCTCTACATTTCCTTTCAAAATTTATGGCTGAAGATGTCATAGTGTTTGAGCCATTTTTACAGCACTAAGAGTAAGACCAGACAAGCGTAGGCAGTCTGAGAGTTGGCAAATAAATGACGTATGCGGTGAATTTCCGGCTCTGGTCAGTTTACCTCAGTTAGGGTTTTATCCCATTTGTTCACGTAAATACCTTAATAATAGCAATCTATATTTCCCCGTTTTTGCTCTTTATCTCAATTTCTCTTCCTAGCTTCGGTTCTATCTCCTCACTGACGTTTTCAGAATATGACGAACGTACCCAAGCTAGCCGATTGCTCAACCTGCACAGAGTAAACCTCGTTCCATCTTTCTGCAGCACACGTATGTAATTGATTGTCTTGTTATTCTCCCCATGAAGTACTATTTTGTAACAAAACCCCCAAAGCGATCTAATTAAGGACTACTCCAATTGTATATGCACTTTTTCTACATCCGCTAGACTCAGCCTGTAACGGTCAGCGCTGGTGTGAAAAGATGTCTCAAAAGCTCTTCAAAAAGTAAAACGAGACAAAATGAGAAGGCTCTTAAAAATAAGCTCATTTACAGAAGCGAAGAACTTGATATCAAATGTAGGTTTTTATCTGATAACATGTATAGGCTTCACTTAATCGAGGTCATTAGCTAATTGGCTCCTTCATATAGCGGATGTCTCTTATCCTCCGTTATTTTGCTTGCTTTGTTTGCAAACCAAATGATAATGGTAAAGGCAAGGAAAATTCCAACAGTCTGGCAGCTTCTTGAATCGATATTGCGGAGGGCTTTTGATATGTTTGGATAACGAGACCGGATATTCTCATATAAAGGAGATTACCTCAGAGAATCTTTAAAATCCCTGTTCGGTGGATACTTTCATGTAAGTGACATCAAAGGTAAATATGATATAAAGAAAATAAGGAGGGCGCAATATAAAATACAGTCACAGAAAGGAACCTGAACTATCAAACTAATTTCTTTTAATTCCCAAGATTATTCCGAATATTCTTTTCCCATTTTTGTCGTGCTTTAGGCTTGAAAAGGGTGAGATTTTAGACATGGCGGCCCATACGAGTATAAAACCGTTATACTCAATGAATTCTTTTTAACTTTTCCAGCTTGCTATAAACAAAGAAGTAATATTGGGCAATTCACAGATGAGGAGAATCGCACCATAGGCCAATCCGTGTTCACGATGCCAAAATATCTTTGGCCTAATCAGTAATAATAATGTTTAAATTGATAATGGCTTGGAGATAAAATAAACTGCTGTAACCAAAGGGGCCGAATACATCAAATCATTTTCCTTCATCATATTTTTACTGAGAATGTATTATACTCCTCATATTCTCTTGCCATCAACTTTATGTTGTCATCTGTTGGATACAAAATCTGTCAAATGCAGTATGTACAAGACTTTTACTCTGTCTTTTTGACGATGGCTGTACAGGCGTAATACTTAGCCAGAACCGATGAAGAGTAGAATATATGTCAATACGGCATTTACCTTGACAATAAAGCTTAAGAAGAATGCCTTTGATGATTGCCTGAAAATAAAACCATGTCTTGAAACACAAAATGAAAAGTTTAATGTTTGAACATGACTAGAATAAGAATATCCGTTCCTTTGCGTACTGGAAACAATACACGTCTCAAAAGCATTGCCGTGAGCAATAAACCTTCGACACGTCTGGCTATCTGCATATTAAATGGTGTAACGACCGAAGGCTGGTATCATACTGGGCAATATACACTGTTGATTGAATGCGAAGCTTCTTCGAAGAGAGAATACAGTCTGATGCGAATCGATGCGGTGGACTGATCGATTTATAGGCTTTCTTGTCACTATCATAGCTCAACGTCTGTTGAATGTATATATCCTAATGACCCTTGTCAGGACAGGGAGAACTTTTACGTGAGTTCTTGGATGTGGTGGAATGGAAATTTCGTTCTGGGCGGTCTGGTAATTTTTTTTATCTCTCTCCGTGATCAAAGTATCCCTTTGAGAGTTTCTCTTCAAAAACTGGAAATGCGACTCCCTATTAGGTATTAGATGACGCTGCAGAACAAACGAAGCAACAAAATGTGATTACTGCCCCAAGAAGACCGCTAGCCACGAGAGGGCAGCAAAACGTGACCATGGCAAAACAACATTGCCCACTAAGAGAGCGCTGGCAACAACTTGGGTGTCATGGCGGAATCCGAGTTCCGGCTTGAAGTCCCACGAATCTCGCGGTACTCGATCCCGGAAAACCAGAAGGAGAAACCGGTTGGCGTAGCCATGTTACCGTTCAGTTTATGAAGCCTAATCACGTATTCATTAGTGAGGTAAACGCCTTAATCTTATTTCGTCTCCCATATCAGTAGTGGAGGCTGTTCTCCTCTAGCCAGTACTACACGCTCTACTTCACACCCTGAGTACCTCATCCATCAAATCCTGGCGTGCAATACGATATTACAAGAATCCCCCCCTCCTCCTCGCCACGTTCGCTCAGCCGCCCACTCCCACCCTCAAACACAGACGACTTCAAACCATATCTCAAGTAATAGCAATCAGTTTGAAAGAAAAGGCAACACTGGACCAAATGTATATATGTGTCGATAAAGAATCCTATTCATGGTTCAACAAAACCCACTTTTTGTGATGTATTGCAACCGAGAAATCGGAGGTCAAAGTAAGCAAAACGCCCACGTGAGGAAAATCAAATGGTCGTATCCTTCGGCCTAGTAAGAATTCCAGATTAAAAGGGGACATAGAGTTACCAAACACATCATAAAAATAACTATACCAGTTTACGTCTGTCTGGACCTCTCTTCTAAAACAAATTTGGTTATATTTTTGTTGTCTTTTAACCGAAGGATATCACACCCAGAGGTCTGCACGTATCTACAATGAAACTGATAAGGAGAAGCACTGCATAACGAGGTTTGCGATGGCTGTTATCTTCCTGAATGGTGTTCAGCTCTCGTAGAATGTGTGATTACGATGGCTCCCTGTTTCATTATGTTAATCCCATTTAAAGGCAAGGCGTTTGCTAGAACGGCTTAGGAATAACAGGGTGGAGAAATAACACGTAATGCAACAGAGCCACACTAATGTAATATTTTGTGCTCTCCCTGAGAATTCCCCCCCCCCCCACAGCAGTGAATTTTAGTAGCAAATGGGGACCATAAAATAGTACTGTTGGTGCTGAAACCTATATTTTCCCAGTAAGATACGTCAGTTTACAAACAAATCCAAAAACCTCTTTCCCAGATTAAAACAATTGTAAGTGTTAGAAAAGAACAGATACTCAGGGACTATATTGTTATCTTTGGGAATATCTTGTGGCGGTGACAAAAGAGCAGTCACGTGCTTGTCACCGTCCGTGATACCAGCTGGTAAGGTGTAAGAAGAGGGAACGCTATACAGTTAGCAATTGTTACCGATGGCGGCGCTCTGCCAGATAACATGATTTAAGGCTGTCATATTGCGCGGTTTCCGAAACCAAACCTAGTTAGAACCGGTTTCAAAGATCTTGTTTCCCTTCCAAGCTCTTGAGCAGCCTATAAATCATAAATTTTAAGGTCTAGTATCTGTATTGTGCCCATCATTTCATTCCCTATGGGTGTTATAAATATTGCCGATATCGCAGGTCTGAGCTTAATTGGATGCTGTCATTTACTTCTCGTGCGATGAGCTACTTCCCGGGCAGTTATAGAAAAACAAAATGGCGTCAAGGAAAGTTATTTCAGGGCAAAAATATGGAATATTTCTTGTATTTAGAAAGAAAATGCCTTTATGACATTTTTAATGTTCACCAGTTTCATTTCCATCCTTCAATAATTTTGGCGAGAGCAAGAAAAACTGCCCCTAAAAATAGTAGTGCTGAAACGCATTTATGATAAGTGTATTGATCTGTTCAAGGGGTAATGAGAACGTCAAATATATATATTTGTGTATAATGAAAGACTCATCATCACTTTCAAGAACACGACAACTTTAATTATAGAATGTATTACGTCATCACTATAATGCCTGCATTGTTTCCTTTCGTCATTCTACGACATTTCCTTAATTTATGTCGTACTCCGGCTTTTTCCTGTATTGTTATGCCAGGCTTCCCTACATTGCTAAAAGCATTCTGTGGTATTTCCCTTTGCCAATCTGTGTTCCCTGTGACCTTCTGTGGTGTTTCGCTGTATCAGTCTGTTATGTTTGGCTGTACACCTCTGCGGTGTTTCCCTGTGCCATTCTGAAGTGTTTCTATCATTCTTATTACAGGATAACAAATACAGATGGAATCATCAAGCCTCTCCACCCCCTCCCCCACTCATCTCCCTCGCATTCCTCAGTTTTGGTGCCAGTTCCATCTGCCTAAAGGTGTTTATATCATGTACGCTCTTTGCTTAATGGGAAACCTAATAGGAAACCCTACGTATGATACTCTTTCTCAGTCTCATCCTTGCGACTAGCCATTAAAATATTAATGGCTACAGATCAGCGGATTTAATCTACCTTGCGTTCCTTCACTCTACCAAGAAATAAAATACTGCTGTATACTACGTAAAATGGCAATCAGGTGAACAAATTACACAGGCAGACTGAAAGTTGTTTTTCTACAAAAATAGGCTTGATATTCGTCACAAGAGATAAAAAAAAGGAAACTCCCTTGGAGAAATTCCTTGACACCATCATCTTCATATTTGTTATACAAAAACAAGACATTCTGAACTCAAATATTACCAGTTAAATATGTATGAATTTTGTGCATACAACTAGGACAACGATATTCAGTTTTCAAAGCAGGAATGTTTTTTGTTCCAGGACAAATCTCAAAGATGCGTTTGGTCTTTTTTGTTTGGAAGTTCCAAGTGTTCAAACGCTCCGCAATTCCATTATTAGCATCGTAATACATCCTTTTTTCAGCGTATTAACAAGAAGCCGCTTTCACAGGGTGGGATTTATCATACGAATTCGTTAAATGCGATTTGTCGAATGGAAATAGGACTAAAGTTATTTTATGTGATTGCGCCATTCATGTTACATTAAATAACTGTTAACGCGTTTCCATATGGTTGAATTCTGCCAGTCACTACGATGGGCCGTGCGGGCAGGACTTATATTAGTGGACGTATGCCAGCACTCGAGTATGTGCCGGGAACTAACTACCAGCAAACAGCTGCTTGAGCGTTCTTGTTTAGCTCCTTTGTCTTAATAGTGTTTAAATGTTTAAACAGCTGCCTCATTGAATTTGTGCAAGATTCATTTTATAGGAGACTTATTTTTGCTTTCTAAATGTTATGTGCGGATAAGAAAACCGGAATAGTCTGATAAACCCCACAAGCCTATCATTTTGTCCCATGCATCTGCATAAGCTGGTATATATGCATACAGAGCTTCCACCGCACACCACAGTCTGGGTAAAATACCACATGTTGTCCAGATGTCTGGTGATTTTTACCAAACATGTACCAAAGTACACACAGCTATTTCCAATAAAGCAATACACAGTACGGGCTTACGTAGCAAATATAATAACCTTCATTGTAAATTGTCACGGGAGTAACCTAAACATATCAGTCAAAATTCTTAGTCGAACTGTAATCGTTATGCAAGTATTGAATCATACCAAGTGTTTAGACAAGCAAGCTGCACTCAGACGTAGTTCGTTTTGTTTCTACATTGCTCTTTCTGTGATCGTAAATTCATATCGTTAAGAAGTAGCTGTGCCATCAGACGTGATTTCATCAGTCTCTTTGACCAGTATGGTTACGCTATTTACTGAAATCATCTTCCATTGTGTCAAAATACATGCATCTAAAAGTACTGAGGTCATTGACTTTATTACTGAGTGTACCAAGCGGCATCTTGGAGGTGACGTTGTTGACTCAGCAGAGCTCTCGGTTGTCATAAAACAATAGGCCTTCTGCCCGTAAATAATGGATCATAAGCACGTGTATCAATATTACCTTGTAACTCTTCTTTACTTAGTGGCACTGCTAATTCTGCAGCAGGATATCCAGTTTCTTTGTGCCTACGGCCAAGAATTTAAGTTGTATATCTCCAATATGGAAACCCTCTCTCATGAGGTTTGTCTACAAGAAACATTCCTTAAACCTCATTTGGATCTTACTATTCCAGGCTACTCAAAAAACATCCACATCCACACCGGGAATTAGTCAGCAATTGACCTCACTTTGTGCTCGAATGACTTGGTGGTTGTGTCGTCGTGGTCTGTAGATCAAGAGTTTCCATGTGGTAGTGATCATTTTCCGATTGTTTCTAGTTTTGAAGTCTGCCCTCACACTAACCATCAGGGTTATCCTCCACGATGGAAAACTGACAAAGTCGATTGGTTCACATATATTTCGTTTATGTGTCTACCTCAAACAATTATGGTGCTGACTTCTTGTCACATAAAGTCGACATAGAGAAAAATCAAATTCTCTTTTTGAACTACAGAAGGACCTACATGCAACTCGTCTCCGGGTGAAGACGCTATTGTGTACTCGATGGTGAAGAACCTCCCCCACCAATGCCTAAATGTTTTATTTTCCCTGTACAATACCATTTGGATGAATATGCAGCTACCCTTTTCCTGGAAACAGTCTAATGTTGTTCCTGTATCTAAGCCTGGTAAGAACCCATCTTTTCCGCAGTAATATCACCCTATTGCTTTCACTTCTAAAACGTGTAATATCATGGAAACAATGATACACACTCGCCTCACCTGGTTTTTTAGATAAAAATGGCTTGCTTTCCAAAGTGCAGAGTGGATTCTGTAAGAATCGATGTACTACTGACCATGTGGTCACTCTAGAAAATACAATAAGACCTTCACTTATTAACAAAGAATATGTACTTGCTGTCCTAGCTGTCTTTTTAGATATAGAAAAGGCATATGATATGTTGTTGAGAATTGGATTGCTTATTAAAATGCAAGCCATGGGAAGAGGTGGTAAAATTTTGGGCTGGATAAGAGTGTTTTTTGCCAGATCGTTCCATCAGAGTTAAAATAGGTAGAGAGTACTCAAAGGTGGAATCAGTTGATAATGGCACTCCGCAAGGGATTGTTCTGTCACCTACACTGTTCGTCCTAAACTGAACTGTTCACTGTTTGCGGATGATAAAGCTGTTTGGTGCGTCTCTGGAAATTTCACTGTCGCTTCAAGGTACACCCAACAGGGACTTTATGATATCCTGAAGTGGAGTAAGTTGTGGGGTTTCAAGTTCTCACACGTGAAAACAGAGTGTGGAATTTTTACTCTGAGGCGACCTAACTATTTGCCCCTGCTATATTTATTTAATTTAAATGCCTGGGTATGATCTTCGACAAGTATCCTTGTCCTTGTCCGATGTCCTTGTTCACCGACTGATCTCTGGTCATTTCATAGAGAATTCATATTTACACAGATTCAACCAGCATGGATGAGGTCTTTGTGAGACATGTCTAGTAGAAGATTCCATTTCACACCTGTTATTCCAGTGCAAAACCTACAGCTAATGCAAGGAAACTATTTTTTGAAGACCCTATTAATGTTGGAGGCACCAACCCTTCCTTAGAAACTGTGTTCAGATCGTTGGTTATTGAGAGCCTCCAGGCTGTTGCCTCTTTTTTACTACAATATAAGAAATTCTAAGATAGTCTGTAGTTATTATTTCAGGGTTTAGTGAATTGATATAATACTGGTGTTTTCTCAGCACTGATTTCCCTTTCCATTGTCTGCTGTGTCTATGTGAAATCCTCCCTTCTACACCTGTGTTTATAAATGAGACAAACCCAGAAGTAATTTGACTGGCTTTGACCTGCAAATGACTTGGCCAAGCTATAAACCCCAGCCGGACTCTACTAATGAGCAGAAGAGGGTTCGCCCTGCCGAATAAATTAATTCTTGGTCCTTTTAGCAAAGTTTGATTTCTGAAGCGGAAAGATTTTTCCACGTCTGAATATCGGTGTATACACCGGTCTTGGAATTTACTAGGTGAGTAATCCTTGCGAATGCATGCACATAACGGTAGATTGTGGAATTCAGTAGTAACGCCACGATGCTCTCTGGTTTCTCCCCAACGACCACCGGTTACGCTGGCTAGCTCGTAGACGATAAGCCTTTTGAATTATTCAACCCATCCACCATGAACATTTATGAGGGCCTGGGAGTAAGAGCTGATTAACATCACATGAACCCTCGAAGGTAATACACATGGCAATCTGTGGAGTCCGTTCAAGACGTTCAACAAATGTGGATTCACAGTCTGAAAGCCTTGCTGATACAACTGACATTACGTGGTTATGCATTCAAACCAAATCACTACTGGGGCCCTCGCTGGTCCAAGAGTTAGCATTGTCTTAGACAAAACCAGTGGCATTTCACACATCCCGTTATTGTGTTCGAATCCAGCTCTCGCTATACCTATGTTGTAGAGTTATTTCCGCTGGCGTTAAACCAGAATCATTCATTATCTTATTCATTCATTTATAACTGGACAATCCAAAGAACTGTCTCATCTCAAAGACGTGATCCTAGTGCTAATTAGGTGTTAAGCCCTCTTTGGAAATAATTGTGGGATATTGTTTTACCGGTTGAGGGCCAGGATCCCTTGTTTACAAACAGCATTGTGGAATTAAGGTCTGAGCCTATAAATTATAAGAGAACTTCGAGGCTGAAGTCAATGCAAAACGAATCACCGTGCACTCGTAAATGTATACCTAAGAAAGTAAAATGAGTTTAATAAGAAAACAGTCACAAAACTATAACTGACAGTTATTCGTTCAGTGTGGGTCGCCGCAGGAGGAAGAAAATGGAAGACGATAGTCCAAGCTTTTGATTTAATTTCGGATTCAAAAGAAAGTATACAAATCCATAGCCTCAGAAGATTTCTAAAATATCTTTCAAAGCACTGTAAGTATGCTTTGATTAAGTGCCTATATATACCAGATAGTATTACCGATGTGACGTTTATGGGAAGTGTTGAAATTTAAAGGGGAACACACAGAAAGTACATGACAGGAGAGCAGGGATATTGGATGGTAAGATGATACAAGTTATGCATCTGTACCAATTTTAGGATCATCCCACCAACAAATGAATTGCATACATTTAGTGTAGAGAGTTTAGAGTTACCCTTTACGTGAACATTTGGGTCATTACGCTGCGTTACAGCGCTAAGCCCCGCCGTCGTATAAGTGAAACATTCTTGAACGTAGGCGTCGATACCGACATTCGTATACCAGAAGTCGCTCCGGGTCAATGGTTGCAATACCAGTTTCGATGTAAATCACCAATTAAGTAAATTTAACAAATAAATATTTCTTTTATCGGTATCTTACGCTCAAGAAAAAGCTTGGTTCAGACAGGAAAATCCGACAAAGCCTGGAGGCAACGACCACACCAGATGACTGAAAAATAAATCTCTTGACTTAAACCCACAGCCCAAATCAGGGTGAACTAAATTTGAAAGAGCGGCCTCACTGACCAAGTCGTAGTTGCCGTACGGGACATCCTACTGAACAGCTTACGGCAATAGTGTAATCAAGAAAATTTAAATCCTGAAACTTTGATATGAATGTCATAACACAGGCTACGTGCTTTGTATGCCTTATTCAGTTTTGAAAGAGATGAAAGACGCTGATCGGAGCTGACTTTAATTCCATTAACAACGATAAAAGCTACTTTCGCCTTTGTGACGCCTTGGAAGCTTAGGTCCTTACAGAGGGGTGGAATAACTTCCGTCGACATCTTCGGGTCATCAAACGTAATGGGGATGACATAAACCCGGGATAAAGCAAATGGAATCTTGTGGGGCTTGTAAAGACTGGCGGTTCGTGTTTGGTGAATTACCCTTATTGACCTGTTTGGTTGGAACGACTGACAGGTTAGATCCATCAAGGAACCTCCAGAATAGAGTAGACTAAGGTTTATTACTCCACAGGCCCGTGTCCAGGCCTAGGAGGCTTTGCCTCACAGACATATACAGAGATACTAAAACATGACATATAATCAATGTATAACGAATAACATTATCTATAGGTTTCTTTGCAATCGTTTCATATTTTGCTAATTAGCTTGGCAAGGTTACTCATAATACACATATTTTCATTTTCAAAGATGTCGGGGCGTCTTTATACAGGATTCCTGGAATATTCCTGGATGAGTTTCTGGTGGACATTTGAGTATTTATCATGAGGTGATATTCATCGCCAACAGTCTTCTTACAATAGCACCAACAACCCCCGCTCCACAGTGCCCTTCCGGTGCCCCCCACTCCAAACTTTCCGTGGTACATGGGTCTTAGAGCATGGAGATAAACCCCATATGAAACAGAGCAACAAATGCCGTTTACAAACGAAAGGTCCGCTATTATTTTACAAAACAAAAAAAATTAATAGTACCAGCAATAAAAGTTGGGTGTAGTTTGTGTTTTGTCTGAGACAACCACATATCCACATTGAATTTTCATTGGCCAAAATATCCTTGATTCTCCAACAAATGTTACCTGTAATCCCTACACCAAAACAAAGCCAATCCCTTATGATTAAAATTCTTGTTCTAATAAGCGATCACAACGTTCAGTGAAGTACATTTAACATTATAACGTTTGTATTTAATATGTGTTGTTTTGAAGGTTGTGCCAAGCGCAAATTATGATTGCCGCGCACAACATGTCCTTGGACAGGGAAATTAAAACGTCTGTCATTTCTCAACAAAAGTATACAACTATTAAAGTCTCCTACAAAATCACACTCGGATGCATAACGGTAAACAAGAATTTAGTATTACAGCCTGTTGTCTTGTTCCACTAATTAACAATATATATATCTGATTTTTTTTCACGAAAGATCAACAGTAAAACAACTCTAAAGGCATAGAAATAAAAAGTGGACCGAACTGCAGCCAGATGAAAAGTTACCTTAGATCATTGCACACCATAGTTTTTTGGTATTCGGAGAACGGATTTGAATCATATTTTTCTATTTTATATTAGTGGTAGTCATCCACCCGGGATAAAAGATCGATAGAATAGGATAATTAGCAGAATCAACGCCTCTATAGCATCGGGTACATATGACTCAACATCACGTACAGCCGATCAATTAGTATTGCGGAGCATCACGCTGTTTTGTGATACTCATGGAGGCAATGGATAATCTGGTTACAGGATCGTTAAAAATTTCTAATACAGCAACACCACAACACGCTTCAAGGCTATGACGTCAGAAAATTCTGCTTGTCATGTTGCTCTTCCCACGTGAGCTACTTTACGGTACGTTGTGGGAAGACGCGCTGGGTGCGAGACATATGACAGGAAAACAAGTATGACCTCATACGGCCCTGTTGCTCTGGAATAAAATCATGTACAATTGGGTTCGTTGAAACATGTTAGGCCTAAAAAAACGCGTACATGTAGCTCCATAACTGGAATTTGAGGTGGAGAGAATGTTTGGTTCGTGGCGAGGCGTTAAATGTCATACAATGCAATGTGTTGTCTCATTTCTGCGATTTTAGTCTAGCCCCTTGTATAACTTTCCACAGGACATATCGTCATTAAATTTATAGAAAAAAGCATTTACACACCATAAAAACAATGGGTTCTTTTAATAACCAAGCTAACCAAACTTCCTGAACGCCAGTGCATTAGGAGTAAACGTGTTGAACCGTCCCACTAGCAGGCAGCGTGAATTGTCTGGCAATCCATATATAAGGCAACACCGCCCTACCCTGTAACCAGATTGATGGTAGCAATTCTTTTCAAAGGACAGTTTACCGTGAATTTCAGGGACTTGTTTTATATACATATAACAGCATCTGTCACACCTGTCATGTCACTCATTAACCCGGGGGAAGGGAATGGATCCCGTGGAGCAATTTCAGGGAGATCCAGGAACAAGTGATCGGCCAGAAAGCTCTGTTACACTCAATAAACGTGGGTTTTAACGACGGGGATTTTGTAACTCTGCGTAAATGGACGGTTTTAACAATGAACTGTTTCTTTACCCATTGATCATGTGCCTGTGTTTGCTTTGATTACTCTCCTGCAGAACTCGAAGACGCGAGGTAGGTCTCTCTGCTGTACGTCTTGTAACAAAACACTGCGTTTTGAACGAATCTTGGCAGAGAGCGTATTATTCCCCTTCGATATCGCATTGATTGAATGCATATGTCGTCAGCAAAGATTTGGCTCAAGATAAGGCGATCCTTTTACCATTATTTCTGAAATCTACAGGGCCAAAAATAATTTCACACCGTTAACTTAGTGTTGCATAACAAGGTGGGTGTATCGAAAATAACAATGTATGACATGATATTAATTCAAACATTTGGTTGCGAAATATTCATGGTTATTGTGCTTATTGTGACTATTTGAGTTCTAAGACAAAAAATATCAATAAAAGCTTTAAAGCGGCGTTTGATCTTTGCGGAAATGTATTTTAGTTCAATCTTTGGTAAGCGCCCAGTGCCAAAAACATCAAGTTAAGGCATAAATTATGGCGCAATGACCCGCTGGATACACAATAACATGTAATTTAGCGTTGCTTCAAAGAGCCGCTAAGAGTAATACACGCTTTTATTACAACTGCAAAAACCACAACTTGCCAGAGGCTTCCCAGGCAACCTCCACAGAGAAATCAAATCTCATCGGAAAGACAAAAAGAATTTCGTTTTCATTAAAATATTTCTACCACGGGTTCTGAGGATTTTGCAATTTAAGGAAGCTTCCTGTTCATGGCAAAATATATATAATTCAGTTATGAAGTTGTCGAAGAAAACGAGGCATATAATCCGCTATACATGCATCATCTAACTTATCTAAGAAATTCGTTTTGTACAAAGCCACATAAAATAATATCATATAGATATAAACAATTTTGATCTAGTTGCTGAAAGTAAGTTACCATGACAACTGTTCGGCAATAGTTTGTATGGCGTCTTCCACCGGATATTTCGGTGAGTATTAGCGAAGGTTGCCATCTGGCTGAAATGATGTTGTATCGGGAGTCCAACCAGCAGCCAGAGAGTATACAAATTCATAAATCAGTGTCAATACATGAACCACAAAGTAACAGGTGAACATGATTTGTTTCTTGTCCCAGGAGTATCAAGCATAAGGAATGTTCTGTGACCTCTTCACAGGATATCGATCTTTGTAAAGTATTCATTTCTTGAAATCAGTTCTTCAAAATTCCTTGCGCAAGGCTGAGATAGACTTCGCTGGAGTATTGTCTCTTGGTTGGAATCTCAAACTTTTCAACTAAGCTACGTCCTGTCCATGCAAGAGCTAAAGGTCACCCTGAACTACACATTATAACTCGACGAACGAAGGTTATTCGGCTTATGAATAAATACTAGTGTATTTAAAGGCGTAAGCCATAACATGTGATTTGAATGTCATAAGACAGAAAACTTATTTTTCCAGCCCATATTCAGCCTTGTGATCAGTGACACTGATGGTCGCTGACTTTAATTCCATAAACAATGATAAGTCGTGAAAGTCTACTCCCGCCTTTGTATCGCCTTGGAGATTAGGCGATTACAGAAAGGAGGACTAACCTCAGTCGACATTTTCTGGCCATCAAACGTAATGGGGATGACATAAACTCGCGATAAAGCAAATGGAATCAATGCATAATGTTGTGGAGCTGGTAAAGACGGACGGTTCGTGTTTGGTGAATTACCCACATTAACCTGTGTGGTCAGGATGATTGACAGATCCCATCAATCAGGAAACCCTCCCACGACAGTGATCTTTCGCCCCTTACCCATTCCCGGAAATGCACGGGTTTCTGGAATCTTAACACACAAAACAAAAAAAAATATGAACCCGTTTACTGAGTAACAAATGCCGCACAAATGGTTCACTTCTTTTGTTACTGATGCTAAGAAATCTACCAATAGCAGAACAGAGACGTTCGGTTTTAGACAACGCAAGATACACTCCAAAAAATTAACACCAGTATCAATAACAGTCATTTGTATTCGGTCGGAGATATCAGCATATCTACAATTAATTTTGATTGGCAAAAAGTGTCTCTGGTTCTCAGGAGGTTCAAACAAATGTTACTTGTAACCGCTAAAAACCAAACAAAACCAATTTCATATGATTAAGGTTCTTGCTCTACAAAGCCGTCACAAAACTTTCTGTCAAGTACATTTATGTGTTGTTTTAAAGGTTATGGCACTGCGCAAATCACCACTGCCTCGAATAATAGGCCGTTTAACGGGAAGATTAAAACAGCTGCCATTCCCTAACACACGTATACAACCGACAAAGTCTTCTACAAAATGAAACTCGTATACAAAATGGTGAAAGTGCATTCAGTATTACAACCTGTTGTCTTCCTTCAGTAATTATTAATATATCTACCTGAACTTCTTTAAATAGAAATAAAGACCCAGTAGGTTGTTTGACTGTTTTTTGACTATTGACTATTTTTCACGAAAGATCGACTGTGAAGCAACGCTAAGGGCAAAGAAATAAGAATTTATCCGCACTTCAGAATGATACGTTTCCGATGGTTACCTTGGATCGAGGTGTTCATCATTGCACACCGTAGTTCTTTTGTTTTCAGAGAATAAACTTATCATTTAGCTTTTCTATTTTATTTTACTGTCAGTTATCATGCTGGGATAAATGATCGGTAAATTAAGGTAACGGAATAAGGTCATGAGTGTTGATAGAAGTGCATCATTTTATTGCAATCGGGCTCAACATCGTGTACAACCGATCAATTAGTCTTGCTGAAATAATATCCCATACACCTGAATTGAAACATAAGAGTTCATAAGAAACGCCTACATACAGCTCCATAACTGGATATCGGGGTTGAAAGAATGTTTGCTTCTTGTCGATACGTCGATTTGAGTCTAATCCCTAGTATAACTTTCTACAGGACATATCGTCATTAAATTTAAAGAGAAAACAATTCACACACCACAAAAGCAGAATGGGTTTTTTAATAACTTATCCAATCAAACTTTTGGCAATCAAACTGTATGATCGCTAATGTATTGGTTGTAAACATGTTAGACAGTTCAACTAGAAAAAGTCGTGATTTGTCTTGCGATCCTTATGTAAGGCACCAAGGACCACACCGTTAACACCTGTAACCAGATTGATGGTAGCAATTCTTTACAAAGGACGCTTTACCGTGAATTTCAGGGACATGTTTTTCCAGGTGGCCAGTTTTACAGGAAGACGTCAGACGAAATAGGAATATATATAACAGCATCTGGCACACCTGTCATGTCACTCATTAACCCGGGGGAAGGGATTGGATCCAGTGAAGAAATTTCAGGGAGATCCTGGAACAAATGATTGGCCAGAATTCTGCTGCACTCAGTAAACTGTGGGTTTAACAACGGGGATTTTGTAACTCTGCCTAAATGGATGGTTTTAACAGCGAGCTGTTTCTTAAGACATTGATCAAGTGCCTGTGTTTGCTTTGAATCACTCTCTTATAGAACTCCAAGACGCAAGGCAGAACTCTCTGTTGTACGTCTTGTAACAATGCACTGCGTTTTGAAGGACTATTGACAGAGCCAGTATTATTCTCCTTCCATATCACATTGATTGAATACGCTTGACGTCAGCAAAGAATTGGCTTAAGATAACGGCATTTTTTTGTCTTTCTCATTACACAGGGCCAAAAAATAATTTCACACTGTTACATAACACGGTATATGTATATCAAAAGTAACAATGTATGACACGATATTAATTCAAACATTTCGTTGGGAAGTATTCATGGTTATTGCGATTATTTGAATTCTAAGACAAAAATATCAATAAAAGCTTTTTAGCTGCATTTGATTTGAAATGTATTTTAGTGCACATCATGGGTAGACATAGAGTGCCAACCAAATCAAGTTAATCCATAAATCATGGCGCAATGACACGCTAGACACGCAATAACACGTGATTTGCCGTTGTCTTTAAGAGCCACTAAAAGAAATACATGCTTTTATTACAAACGAAAAACACAACATGCAAGAGGCTTCCAAGATGACCCGTACAAAGAAATCAAATCTCATAGGAAAGACAAAAAGCATTTATTTTGCATTAAAACCTTTCAGCAGCAGGTTCCGAGGATATTGCAATTTAAAGACATATCTTGTTCATCGCAAAATATATGTAACTGAGCTATGACGTTGTCGAGGAAAACGGCGCATATCATCCGCCAATGATGTGTCATCTAACTTATCCAAAAAATTTATTTAATATCACACTCAAATAAACAATTTTGACCCAGCTGCTGCTAAGAGTTCCCGAGGCAAATGTTATACACTATGGCGCCTCTGGCACCTTTGACAATGAGGTTTAAAGTCGCGTGCTCCTTTTCTCTTTCTTGCATTACGTCACACTTCTAGATGCATGCGTGCTCAGAAAGGACTTGCGTTGTACACAAACACTTCAGAAAACGATGTGTTTCCCTGCGATTTACATCTCTTTGTGTAACCCGTGAGAGTCTCTCATTTTCCTGGAATCTTTGTCCAAACGTTGCAGTCTTGTAGCACTATAGATATCCAACAATGTTAAAATCGACATTACAACTCTAAACTTTGGGAAGTTAATGACGTTTCTCAGATGTGGCAGTATATGCCACATTGATGAAAGATATGCAGGACTATACGATAATTGAAAGCATCAAAACTGAAACCTTTAATTTCAGTAAAGTCGGCCTGATAGGAAACCGTTGGCGCGTTTTTTTTTGAAAAACAGAAATTCAAGCAAGACGCGTAAAATCTGGACAACATATACTTTCCGCAAAATTCAAGGGAAGGCGAATATTTGGCTTCCACTCCCTTTGCTATGCGTGTGTTCTTTAAATTTAGTAGTATAGAGTCCAGTGTTTGAGAAGAATCGATCTTAATCAAGATTACTCTGTAATAACTTCTGTATATAGGCTCATTCATCCATACATATTCATAAGAAACGTCCCGCCAACGTCTTCTCGTGGTGAAGCATCCAAGTGTGAATTGTAATCATGCTATATCACATAACCCTATGTTCACATCGTAGAAATCTCATGCATGTTATCTAGCCATGGTGCTAGGGGGTTTATGTTGCTACAATTTAGGCACTTTAATGAAAACCTTAAATCTGATGAACTGGCATGAGGCCAGACTTGACCGCTTACGTGTGATCATGCGCCAACTATATCAGACTATCGTCGCTGCTCGGGTTTTTATCCTCTGTGCTGTAGCCTATTACAATCAGTATTTCTTATTAGTACATAAAATAGAAGATGCGGGATCATCATACAAAACAGCTTCTTTCTGTATTGCTAGCAGATACTTTGTGAATTGCTTTTTTAAATTTGTTATCTCCCAGCGACCCTTATAGGGCTAAAAATAGGGGAAATTTGCAAAAATAGGGCATATATAGAATAACTATAGGAAGTAAACGCAGATTAATTCAATGAATTTCCCTATTCAGTGACATCATCAGGCTGTTCGCGAAACAATTGTTCATGTACATGCAAGATACATGTGCATAAACCTATTTCCTCCATTACGTCCCTTTTAGCACCTAACACTAACTATCTTAATATCGTTAACTTCATGTTACAGTTGACCTAATGACACTATTAAAGACTGATTGTCCTAAGATTTACATGTACCCGATAAGTATCACTTTCATCGCACATTTATCGTGCAGGACATACTGTCTCATCATAATAGCAGCAGAGACACGTTTTAGGCAATTTCTGACTAAATTTATTATAGATGGCCAGAATAAACTAAATATTTTGTATTGTTGCTGTTTTTTGTGGGGTTTTTTCCTCTTTTTTTCTTTCCTTTCCTTTTTTTTCACAAAAATTCTTTGTGTTGCTGACAGCTAAACTACTACCCAGCTCAACAAGCCAGGGTCTAGGCCCCGGAAGCTCCGGCATTTCAGACTGCAGCAGACGCATTTTAGGAGATTTCTAGTGACTAAAATTACAACAGGAAGCCGGGGTAAATTAAATGTTAGTTTGTTTTGTTTTCATTTTTTCATACAATTTCCTTACGTTTGCTGGAAGAGGTCGCTAAACTACTATCCCAGCCCCATAGGCGAGGGCCCATGGACCATCCAGGCCACGGAAGCTCTGTTATTTCAGGTAGGTGCAGAGACTCGTTTTAGGAAATTTCTAGTGACTAAAATACAGTAGGAAGCCAGGAAAAATTACGTTATGAATACTTCATGTTGAGCCCATTTTTGTCCATATAAGGAAGTTGTAATAAAGTGCATATTTATCCTTCTTCTTATTAAATGTATTTTTTTAAGATCAATAAATTCTGCTTAGTTTTTGTTTGCATACTATGCACACTTTCATCTCGTGGGTGGCTGGGGGCCATGCATATACAAAGCTAGTGACGCCAAATGTGGAGATATTGTTGCTCCTAAGAAAAAGCATCCAGAAGGAAGAATGTGCAGAACCAAAAATATAGGGGGAAATGGGGCCCTGATATACCTGTACCATTGTTTACCGGATGTAAACCTCCCATGGTCCATTCCCCAAATGTGGACTTAATAGACGTCTTCATGATACACAGGCTTTTATTGGTCAGTTCCAAACAACAGAGACGTGTCAAATGCCAGCGTCTTGAATGACACGGAAGCCGTGACGGCGCAAAGCTTTGCACAATTTAGTCCCCGGGCCAAGACTTATTCATTTATACAGGCGGTGAAGGGGAACCTTTGTTCTGCCCCGGTACATCCGAGAGCCGTTCCCTGGTAATGGCCATTTGGCCAGACATTCTGGAAGCAAGAACCTTCCGGGTGATGACTATCCCTATAGATATAGGGCACAGGATGAGTGCGGACATTGTTTGAAGGCGGAGGCTTACAAAGCATACGATGGTTAATAGAGAGTTTCAAAGAGACTAGAGTTCCTTTTCTCTTCGGTGTAGAAACTAACGTTAGGTGATTCTTATGTATATGTCCAACCAGACTTGATCACTTTTTCTAATAGAATCCTGAGATTGTGGAATCTGGGCCCGTATTCACGATTTTTTTTGGGGGGGGGAGGATGGGCGTAATCAAAAGTGTTTTGCTTAAGCAACATAATGCTATTTGTTTTTCCGAGAAACACCTTATGTGGAACTAGTGAGACAATAAACTACCGAGCAATTTACCGAACTTACGGAGATTTGTAAAATCGGGCCAGTTCAATCAGTCACCAAGTAGTAGTACATACCCTAAAAAAACTGTTAAATTTGAAAGAAAAGAGAACACTAGACCAAGTGTATATGTGCATTGATAAAGTAATAAACACATCAAGTTTAAACGCATATCTTTTTATCTTTGTGATGTTGTATAAGCCAAAGATAGTAGTTGAAAGTAAGCAAAAGCGCACACATTGAAAAATCGAAAGCACCTCCATGTTATCAATTTCAGCTGATTAGGCCTGAGTTATTTCTGTAACCAGAAAACGCAGCTCTCTACGCTGACGTCACGTGAACTCTATTCTGCCTATTAGCTATTAGTCGTGGGATGTGAGTGACGTGACGTTTGTCTAGCCTGCCGTATCCCATAGCCTCATAAGAATTCACGATAAAAGTTGATTTATAGAGTTACCAAAAACGTCAGAATAATTTGGCTTCGGCTTATTTGTTGTATTTTCTTTTAACAGAAAGTCCGTTGTCTGAGTCATGCTTGAATGTATTGTGTTATTGCAGCACATCATTCTCTTATTGCAACATATAATTCTGTTGAATATAGCACATATATTCTTAAACTATTAATTTAACACAAAGATTGCATTAGACTAGTATGATTTTATCCTTAATATGACAGACCATTATGTTATGATAATAGAATACATCTTTAATCACTTAGATAGCAAACTTTCTGTTAAGAAAGTAATGAATCATTTTTTGGAGTGTGCTAATTGGTGTAATAATTTGTGTCTGCACCTACCGAGGTAAAAATTTCCACAATTCTATATTCTATATAAATATTAATAAATAAATGAAAAATATCCGACTACCATTTATCGGGTTTCTGTGAGATTCAATTGTCAAAATAGCGACTTTGCCCGTTGTTACCATTGTTAGTGAAAGAGATTAGTTTCCTTGCATAGACGAGTTCTCCGATACGTTATCGGGATAATTTTGTCAAGTCTCCATATTTGCTTTACGATTTGACTGAAAATAGCCCCTTGGAGCAATTGCTAAGTGTTTAGAAACACTAAATTATCGGGTTTCCTTCTAAAATATTAAACAATCTTCACAAAGGTAGCGGCACTCCCGCACTTGATTTACGACTTCACTCGAGCTGTTGTTTTTCCCAACAGTATTGTAAGTTCAAGTTTTCTGTTTAACCATTGGTCGATGTGAAATGTTTGAAATGTTGCAGAGCAAATAATGTTTCCCTAGGATCGTTGCCTGAAGCGGAATTGAAAAGCGACAATACGATGGGGCTGTTCTATCGATGCTAATTTACAACGCTACTCGTACGGAGTATAGGGAAGGACTTCAACAGCAGCTTTGGTTTAGAGAATTAGTGACACCAGCTAAGTATCTGAACAAGGGTTTCGTGTAGTACTTTATTACGACAAATGTTTCAATGATTATAAAGTATTTTGTTTTGTAAACAACCTGCAAATTTTATTGTACAATGTATTTATTTATTCATTTACTGAAGAATGTTTCAGTAAACTTATACGACGTCGGTAGGAAAACAACGGACAGAATCTGAGGAAAAAAAACACGACCATTACTGTGAAATATTAGACAAGGAAACTATCGCACTGCAGTGTACACATGGGCAACCTGGATGACGTAGCTAAACGTCTTGCTGTGCATTATCAAACAAAACACATTCTAAATGATTCTAACATAGACACCCGAATATTCTGTAACACACAATACATAATGATGGCACGTCGTCTGTGGCCCTGAGTCTACGCCTAACCTGCAGTGTCCGTCATCCACATATACAGCACAACAGGACGGTGAGAAGAATTAATATTCTCCGTCTCCTGATAGACTGAATACGCAGCCAATCAAATCACATGTCTTCAAAAATAGCTCTGCGTTGGAAAAAGAGACCAGTGGATGGGGCAAAGCTAATTAGATTCCTAATAAAGTCGGTGGACACGAAAACAAAGGTCTGGCTATCCCAGTTTATTTTAATGTCCCATCCACGCATAGGTCAATACCTCTTCGAATATAGCTCGAACATTATATACAGGCTTTTTCACCAACATTAACATAGTCAACACGACGGCATCAAAATGAAGAATGAAAATAGCCATCCCTTCAGTGCTAATGTGCATGTAACTGACATACGACGAACGACGCACTTAAACACTTTATGCCAAACATAGTCACAATGAGCCCGTCGCTACCATCTAAATAGAATTTGTCGTAATTTCATTGCCTTTTCCAATTGTCACTTTATCACCAACATTAGTACTATCAACAAACGAACATCGTCCTAATTAAAATAGCTGACACGTCACAGCCTTTCCCGAACAGACACTGCATCATCAGCATTATCACCATCAGCGCATCAGCATATCAGCACCATCTAAAATACTGATAGTACCTTAGCACCAACAACATGGCCTGCTGCATCATCATCATCATCGTCGTGGTCGTCGTCGTCGTCGACATCGTTATCATCATTAATGTCTCTATCAACCTCATTTCCACCGTCACTATATTCACATCACGCTCCTCAAAACTGCCATTACATCAGTGCTTCACCCAAAACAAAGATGCAGAATACACCAGGGCGCCACACTCTTCATACCATTATTAGCATATTCGTTATCACCATCCTCATCCCATATGCATTATTAAAATAAATGCCTTGGAAACTGGCTAACATATACCGTAAATATTCCACTTCAAAAATAACTGCATTTTGACGTAGATTTAGCTGTTTTTATATAGCTACTAATAAAACCGACCAAGAACGTCACATGGCTGTTATCGTTCAGGGATTAGCGACCAGGATTAATTTCTAGGGTGCCATTTAGGTAACGCATATAAATATCTGTTTTGTTTAAAGGTGGATTCGTAATTTAACACGCTGTCATTTACACACTGAGAAAATCATATTGCCAGTCGTCATGAAATAAAGCAGCGGAATGTCATTCAGCCACGACACCAGGTCACAACTGCACGGTCATTGTGGACGCTTGCCACATATGTCATTCAGCCACGACACCAGGTCACAACTGCACGGTCATTGTGGACGCTTGCCACATATGTCATTCAGCCACGACACCAGGTCACAACTGCACGGCCATTGTGGACGCTTGCCACATATGTCATTCAGCCACGACACCAGGTCACAACTGCACGGCCATTGTGGACGCTTGCCACATATGTCATTCAGCCACGACACCAGGTCACAACTGCACGGTCATTGTGGACGTTAGTCACATATGCTGGGTTTCTTTTTTTTGGAGATTAAATATACTGTCCAACCCAACAGAGCTAGATATGGTAATATTGTAAAAAAAAATAACTGTACAGTAAGGTTTTGTACAGTAATTTTCTGTATAGGAAGGTTTTGTACAGTAAGGTTTTGTACAGGTAGGTTTTGTACAGTAAGGTTTTGTATACTACGAACAGAATTCTTCTGGACCTAGCTGCGTGCTCCTGCAATTATCCTACAGATTCAATATGTACCACGCCCTAATCAGTTCTACATAGCCAGCTAGAATAGGCCATACATGGCAGACACCAGCAAACAAATACTTACAGAACCTATACAAATTGGCTTGTGTCCTCGGCGGACATAATAACGCAGACGAGGAAAGCCTGTATACACAACCGTCACATCAATTCTATGTCATCTTACCCTCCATCACGTTTTCCATTCCAGACGACACTCATTGTCTGAGTGCACAATTTATCAGTTGGCCTGCTATCCGTTGGGGCGATGGAAGGTTGGTGTGTTGAAGAACATGAGATAATACTGCGCTAGCCTTTATTCCTCAGTGTATAGGCCTTTTCGGCCTACATGGAAGAATTCGCGATTCCAAGCGTAAACAGTCATAGGGGTTAACCACTGATGGCTAAGTGAAGGAAAGAGAACATGTACTTTTTAAATTACGTTTTTGTGTGATGGGGAGAGAGGGAGATTTGTGGGTCTGTGTTATAACAATAGCTGTAGATTGATCTGTATATATCATTGTGGCACACATCAATTCTATCTCTAAAGTGTGTCCATAAAAACAGATAGGGTTGCCTATACAACTTAGAGCCTTAAAAGTCACTTTAAAGGCTCAGTTTTTAAAGTGACAAGGCCGGAATCTTGGTAGTCTGAAACTGGAGAAAGAAGTGTTTCCTTTAGGTTTCTGACATCGTACTTAACTTCGTTCAAATTTTTACCATCCCGAATGACAGACAAATTGTGCACCCCGCCCCTCCCCTCTTCGATATATTACCGGATGCACGTCTGAGATGTCGTACCAACTCTGGGTTTGGTGATATCGTGTTCAGTGAGCTCAGTTTAGATTGTGCTGTTTGTTGTATAATAGTATTGCGTCAAATGAAACGTTGTAAATTATTGAAATAGACTAGCCGAGTGAGCTTTAAGAGTTTGGCAATATAGCCTCGCTGGACAAGCTTGTCTGTTTGGGTCTATAGCCCTTGGCTAATCGGTGGAACACGTGTTCAGAAACAGTGACTTCATTGCGGCCATTTCTCATGTTCGTGTAGGATACCTGACGGGGGGGGGGCAGTTCCTTTCAATTCCCTCAGGTTTCTTCCACCCATAAAACTGACCAGAGGATGGGTCAAGGCTGAGTGGCCTGAGGCGCTTTGACACACGATGTGCAGGTTCAAACCCTACCTTGGACACGGAATTTGTAGACTCCTCTGCCCTCACGGCTTATGGAGCCTTGGTGAGACAAGAAGCGGTTGAGGGCGTTGGTAATGCCGTTTCTCAGTCTGACGTTCGTTGAAGACCACTTGTCTTCCGCCAATGTCATGTGCAATACGGTACGTCACACGTGAGAAAGTCGGTAATTTGCCAAAGGTACTCCGGTTTTCTCTATGCATAAAACGGACGAATTAAATTAAAACGAATTCTTGAGTATGGCATTAAGGAATAATTAATTCATCAACTAAGTAAATATATAAATGAACCTGACTGTATACGTACAAGTTGAATACTATGCTATGCGGCAAAAAAGCACCAGCCAAACAAGGTAAATGCTGAACGTATCCCTTGCAGAAACAGCAGACAGGTTGGCATTTGAACTTTTTGCTAATCTAAATGCTTAAAGCCTGCTGCTGGGAGGTACAAAGAAGAGATTATTTATGGGAGTCCGGAGGATTGTGACGTAATTGAAATTCAGTCGGTGGACGATACCGGAGAAAGCAATGTCGACTGCAGACATATACTGAGACACGAGATGGGAAGATGGCAATATTAAAGGAATTAACTCGGGAGATATACCTTTGCCCATTTTGGCAAATTTAGCAGTCATCTCATGTCAAGGCATGTCGGTACAACCGGACAGAATCAACGGCGAGTTTCTTTTTAAATTCATACGATAACACACCATCCAATCTGGCAGATTCGTCTCTCCCCTAGGAAAGTACCACAGACACTGATTAACCTTCACTTGGGTAACAAGGACACAGAATTCAGAGCCCCGTGTAAACTGTTCGTAAAGTGTCTGGATGACAAGGTACACGTGTAGATCACACGCATATGAGATATAATACCGCCTATAAGATTACAAATGATGACATCCACTGAAAGTAATGATCTGTTGGTTGTACAAGTATTGGCCAGGCGTAATTACCGATATAGGTATAGACATATATGACGTGTACAAAAATCTTTGGGATAAAGTCCACGCCCGCGTTATGCATGTTAGGTCTACAGACACAACAGCTTCATAAATCATTTATCGGCGAAACCAAGGGTATGAGAAATCCTGTCCAGACAGCTTGGTTGCCATCACCTGTCCCTCGGCCAACTCCAGGGTGAGTATAGGATGCCAAATGAAATACCACAGGATATGGCTGGCCCCCGAATCAAGGCTGCCATCGATTTCTCCCAACGAATCCTTCCTAATCAATGTCGAAAAGGTCAGCATTAAACCCAGCTTTCGTCAGTGTACTGGCCTCGTGATCTGTCAATAACATACACAGGCCAAACTCCTGCCTTAGACTTTTTAAGCTAACAAGATGTCCGCGCTGAAATCAGTGGCTAAGCCTGGAATTACTACTCGGACCAACGGATTAAAGGCCAGTTGATTGCGGTATGTTATTTCGTTGAAAACTGGATTAATTCTGTTATCGTACCTTATATGCCGTCCGAAACGAAATTTTGCTTCCGTACAGGCAAGATCGAGTCAATTCAGTTTTATTCACTTTATGTCCAGGTTATAAGACATTTCTCGTTTGCATCCACTTTACTTCTTTAGAACAAATGAGGCAACATATTTAGTACCTTAAATTTGTTCACTATACTCCAAAGCAAATTGCGACATTGAGCCCATTAAATAGCTCGGCTGTATTCAATTTACTTCGACGCTAAACGACACAACGCATTCAAAAGGTTCCTTGTATTAGCTTTACTTCAACGATTTATCAACATTACACTGATTCCACACAAACTAAGCTACTCCACAGCTTCACCTATATGAAGAAGAAACAAAAAGGCAGATAAAGTACAAAACCAGACATATGAATCCATAGCAAGGTTGTAAAAAATCTTCGGAACAAAAATATGCTGAAACCCCAGCTCAACATTAAAAATGTCAAAAACAAGGATATAAACCTACACATGGGAGAAATACTTACATGTTCCATACCTAAAGATTAAAACGTACGTTAGTTGTGTACGTACATGGATCAGATGAACTAACAGCCATCCAGATATTCCGGTCACCGTTATAAATGACACACGTAACCTTGACCTTAACAAATGCCCTTGACAAGCCTCACGCAACTTAAATGGCTTCAAAAACGGAAGTACCGGCAAGAATCTGACACGTCATCCTAAATGAAATTATCTATTTAGAAAAAAATGGGGAAAAAAGAAGATTCAAAGTAAGAGATTCTCTATTTAATCAACTGTTTCCGATCGATACCACACCAACTGAAACTGTTTCCATGGAAATGGCGAAGTCTGCAAAAACAGCAACACGTTAGCCAGAGAAAATTATTGTTGAAGGCTGGACAAGCCGGAAGACAGGCGCAGTGTCGCGTTGAGAAAAAATGGCTCATTGTGCATATAAACGCGATGCGGGGCGTCAAAAGTATAGCGGGTGTGCCTTTGATGTAAAGTTTATCATCATAACCCTGCTAGAAGCAATGTAACATAACTCAACTTGAAAAGGGCCAAAAAAGCAGACTTAGAGACGATTTCTTAAACACAGTGTTAACAGTAACTACACATGCATGTGGAAAAGAAATAAGTGAAAGCCTATTTAGTGACAGTTTTCTATCTGACAACATTTGTTGGCAAAAGAAGTAAATATATATCATTCGTGACAATCTCGCCGAAAATTAACCCGTAGATGCATCCATTATGAAATAAGTTCAACAACGTAAACCAGTAATGCAGCCAAAGGAATATACCAAAGATGTAATGAAGGCACAGATGTAATCCGTAATACTTGTAGCACTGTAATAGCCAGCGTGTATTCAGACTCACAAAACCCCGCGTGACTTATGGATATACATTAGCGTTACGAAGACCTCCAGCGAAGGCTTCGTGTCTTACCGGTGACAGTCGGAAACACGGAACACAGCAAGGACAAATCCGGAGTCCCGTTATCAAGCCGTCATAGTTACATACAGTTCAATAGACTGCCGTCACGCAAAGCAACAGTAACTAGGTTGGCACCAGGACTAATGTGGGTCCGGACGTCGAGAACAATTTCAATCCGAGAAAATGAGAGAAAAGAGCCTGACGCTACAGGTAGTGACGGAAAGACCCGCGGGC
Organism: Acanthopleura granulata; assembly: GCA_016165875.1. Taxonomy (NCBI): domain Eukaryota; kingdom Metazoa; phylum Mollusca; class Polyplacophora; order Chitonida; family Chitonidae; genus Acanthopleura; species Acanthopleura granulata. Next base: position 20,844,728 of record JABBOT010000008.1, read on the forward strand.
AGGACAAATAAACCTCCCCGTGAATTCGACAAATGACGGTACATGTAGACGCCCAGACGCATTTTGGGCTTGTCTAACAAGTTCTTGTGGGAACACGGCGTTATTCATCATGAAGGAATGATCAAGTTTTGCTGGCTTTGTCACTTGCAGATACGTCTGTCCATTGCCTACTTGTACAAACTGTGTGTGGAGTCGATCAAGAGCCTCGTTGATTCCTTGTTGATTAAGAAATTTGTTTCAGCGTCAGCCTTGCTCGGATTTTTTTTTTTTTTTTTTTTTTGGTCTTACACCGACAGTATGAACCTCGTGTCAGCTTTATACCTTACAGTTTGAACCTCGTGTCAGCTTTATACCTTACAGTTTGAACCTCGTGTCAGCTTTATACCTTACAGTTTGAATGGTGCTTCCCCTCCCCTTACAGTTTGAACCGCTTGTCAGTTTCACCACACAGAGCTTGGACGCCGTTTCCCTGTACTTAATTACATCTTGAACAACGTGTCAGCTTTGCCTGTTACAGTTTGGCTGGCTGGTTTCCCTGTACTTGCATCTTGAACCGCGTGTCAATTTTACTGCATACAGTTATGATGGTGCTTACCATTACTTGTAGTTTGAACCGCTTCTCAGTTTAACCACTCACAGTTTGATGGGTACTTCCCCTTGACTTAATCTAGGACCGAGCGTCCGTTTTATACCACTTAAAGATTGGATTGTGCCCCGCTTCCGTAACAACTTCAACCCCGACTCATTATCACCAATCACATTTAAGTTGTTTTTCATCTACACAAAAAAGCATGATTCCATGCCAGTTTTACCAGTCAAGGTTTAGTTTAAAGTATTTCATTTTGATTTCGATTTCAATATTTCACTTACATTGAATATATTGTGAGCTTGGATATTTGTGCATGATGCAAAAAACTAAACAGACCTCCACAAACCATCTGCGGCACATATCGATTGGAACCAAGGGCCACTGGAAAAACACTTTCAATAAAATTTTAAATGACAGAGTTGGGGGCCTCCGTGGCTCAGTTGGTTAATGCGCTATCGCAGAACAATGACCCGAAGCCTCCCACCAATGCGGTCGATGTGAGTTCAAGCCCAGCTCATGCTGGCTTCCTCTCCGGCCGTACGTGGGAAGGTCTGCCAGCAACCTGCGGATGGTCGTGGGTTTCTCCGGGCTCTGTCCGGTTTCCTCCCACCATAATGCTGGCCGCCGTCGTATATGTGAAACATTCTTGAGAACGGTGTAAAACACCAATCAAATAAATAAATGAATAAATGACAGAGTCTATACGTTCAGAGATGATTGTAGTTCGGCAGCTTAATTCCCGTCACTGCGCCTTCGTTTAATAATTACAAGATTGTTGACGATTTTTTTCTTTGAGTTCAACTACATTCCGTGAAACCTATGAGAGTGATGATGCAATGCGATGTGGCTCGGTGTAACCAGCAAAGCATTGTCAGAGTAAAAGCTTAACGAACCCAAAATATCAATATATCGCTCATTCCAGGTCACGTTGAACCAAGCATCCAATATCCCGCTGTCTTCGCTGATAACGTTTAGTTTTGTTTCGTTCGCACCTTTGGATGCTCATGTAATACGTTCGGTATTACTAATTACATACATCTGGCTTTTTCGATATAGGCCTGGCTGCACACGGCACGCGTTTGCGCTAGTTCTGCGCCTCATATGATAGATTTTACTTCCAATACGCATGTGTTTTTATTAGAGATGCATTTGGTTTCACTTGATATAGGTTTGGGTGAGTATGGTACATACGTTTGGTTTCGCATCGTATGCCGTTGATTTTATTTACACCACTTGTGGACACACATTGGTTTTAACAGTTTTGGTTCCACATGTGATATACATTTAGACTTGCTTCGTTCATATACGTTAGGCTATACTTTGGATTTCTTTATGGATGTAATAGCATTTTTTATTCATTCTTTGAGGTTTGGTTGAAAATGGTAAACGTTTGGTTCTATGGGGTTGGCTTTACCTGCAATACGTGGTTTTTACTACATATAAATCTGGTTTGACTTGATATGGATTTCGTTGCACATAGGATATGTTTGGTTTTGCTTCGTTCATATATATACTTTAGAGAGTTTACTCGCGTTTGGTTTCCTATACATGTAATAGCACTGTAATTCATTTTCGCCCAGGGATGACAAGATTATCTTAAGCTTCGCACAAACTTAATTTAACAGATATTTAATCTGATTCCTCTCCCTGTGCTCAACCTTAGGAGCCTATTGTCACTTTAGGGATAACAATTTACATCAACTCTCTGAGTTAAAACAAACAAGTCAGTGGTTAGTCACAATCAAGTTAGCACAGTAAACAAGTCTAAAGCAAGGGTCGTAAGTCTGTGGTAAAACTAAGTCACTCTCATAATCCTAACCAATAACCACTTTTACAAAGCTTCGTACGGGCGTATTTCTCTGTAGTAGTTCAATCAGGTGGCATCATTTAAGGGAGAAATACGTTCGTGCGAAGTTTTATGAAACTGACACCAAATCCTTTGAAATATTGTCCTTGAACATTCCCGCTGGTAAACGGTGCGACCAATGGCTGCGATAACTGGGTTTATGAAGGCAACATAACCAGGATCACAAGGTCCACGGGTAAGAGATAGTTAATGCAATGTAGGGCTTTAATTTATCGACCGCTTCCTCCTGCTATGCTCTTATAGTAATAAAGAGTTTAAAGGGGGACGATAGAAAAGCAATGTAACTTGGCAGATGAAGTACATGTCCCTCGTGACCTCATAGATGTATGCATTGATACAAATACTGTCAGACATTGAGTTGAGATGAGAACAGATTCAGTAATTTCTAAAGTTAAAAACTTAAGCAACAGACAGACACATGGACCTCAGAAACAAACTGGTTTATAGCCTACATTTTTAACTGGATTATAATATAGTTCATACATCAATATCGAAATATGATCTAGTCGATATAATGGATAAGAGCAAGAAAAATAGGCCTAAGTCTCTTACAATCGTATTCCAGCTCCAGTGTGCAAAAATTCCTGCTCTCAAGTATAACTAACGATATGTGTATTTGATGTACATAAGCGAGTTTATGTAATTGACACCTTTAATACGTTATTTGCATGACAGGTTGAGGGCATCAAAGACAGGGCATAAATTACGTAACCTTTTCGCAAGAATAGCACACTAGTGGAAGACAAAAGCCGTGTACACGTCTGCATGCATAAAATCAGTTTCTATTTAGAATCCTTGAAAGAAAATCAAGGGGAAACCCACATCATGTTGGTAACTTGTTGCTATTGCAATTTCCTGAAAGCTTTGAAAGGAAAAAAAGAAACATGAACAACAGCAAAAATAAAAGCCAATCACTTACGTTTTTGGTTCGGGGGCTTCATCCTCTGTGTCTGGGTCAATTTGTAGAGATGTCTGTTCCGTGGACTCCTCGTCAGCCATATTCTTTACCCTTCACCCTCACAGAACGACTTCTCCGTGCAAGTCCCCGTTCAGCCTCGGGCCTACTCTCCCAAGACAACGGCGATTGTCTGCAGCCAGTGAATTTTCTCGGCAACCTCGGACCGCTGGTTTTGCTGTGGTCTTTATTTACCGTCTAGACCTTAATGACCAAGACGACCGAGCAGAGAGATTACAAACTGCAAACAGAATGGTCAATAACAACACGCATTGCAAGCTATTTTTACTCACTCTCACACAAACACACTCACACAATCTCTCTGTCGCGTTTGAAGGTTTCCCAGATCCTCCCGAAAGCCGCCTGCGAATGGCCACAGGTATCGATATCAGGCTGAGATGGCACTGGAAATAAACCCGGTAAGGACAAAACTCTCCTGGCTTCCCAAACACACCGCGGCCAGTCTGATGTGGACTGCTTTAGCGGCCAAGCTTATGCAATCTACCACAAGGGCATTCCCTGAGCTCACGTCAGTAGGTAACGCGAAATGGTCGCATCGATACAACACCTCGATCGAGCCGGCCTTTAACGCTGCTGAAATCACCGATCTTCTATTAAAGCTATTTACTCTTTCTAAACGGGTCTGATGGCCATGGCAGTCAGCGGTTACCAACACGCTCTTGTTCCGGTAGGATTAAGTCAGACCAACAAGTCGACTCAATGCGTTTGTCTTTACGACAGAATCAAACGCCTGGAAATGTCAAGGTGACTTCTGAAGCGCCTGCCATAGAGCTTTTACTGCCTGTGCATACCGCCAAATCACGGCAACTCAGAGATGCTAACAGGACCATTTATTAACCCCGGCCAGATAGGCATGGACACTTATCAGATGTAATCGTGGTTGACAAGCGTTTCATGCTCCGCGTTCCCGAGATAACTTTCCCAGCTTTCTTCTGCATGGGTAAACCTTCACCACCGTGCGGCGACTATAGCTCGACAGTGTTTCCAAAACCAGCTCGCGGATTTCCAGAGATGAAGAGGATTATAGACCGTTGTTCGACATCCGCTTTGAGCAGGCGATAAGTGCAAAATAACGATTTTGAAAACAGACTTGGGTCTTGTTCCAAAAAGCAATCTTAGGCTAAGTTGGTTGTAACTACCATGGCTACCTGTCTCTTTACCATGGATTGCCATGGTAGTTACAATCAACTTAGTCTACGACTGCTTTGTGGAACAGGGTCCTGGAATCGTGGGATATGCTAACCGTTCAGTAAGGGATACAGATACACTTACCTAAAGAAAAGGATTATGTCTCTGATGTTTGTAGCAAGGAAAACCGTAATTTATATGAAGATTTTGGTTCCTATAGTTATCATTAGTGATTAATTAAAGTAACATTGGACTCCGGAAACACCTGTAATCAAATGTGTAGTTTACAGGCAGGTATTCCTGGTAATGTGCCAGTCCCATAACGCGGCCATATGCTTGACGTCTTTTGCAGGTGACACTTTTCGTGTCCAAGCTAAGTATATAGACCGGAAATTCGTTATTATTTAATTTGATTCATGCTGTGTTCCGGGGGACTAATGATATTGTTCTGTTTAAGATGGTTGGAGATTTTATTTACACCCTACTTAAGAATATTTCTCTCGCCGTACAGCAATACGGAAACAAGACAGAGCCCTCGGGGGGGGGACCATCCGTAGGTTGCTGGCAGACCTTCCCACGAGCTGGCGTTGAACGCTCATCTACCGCATTTGTGAGAGGCTCCAGCGTCACTGCACTGCGCCAGCACACCAATCAATTCGGCCACGGAGGCCACCGATTTGGTTGAATAAAACAGTTCGCAACCTTTGGCACCTCAAAGAGCTTGTCACAGCTCGGGCTGCACGGTGTTTTAAATGAGTTTTTTTTTTTTGGGCACTGAAAAAAATGCACACCGCGAATCTATGTCACAAACGGTTGGATCACCCCTATATGCCTTTTGATACTTTGTTTTACACCAGGTGCTTCTGCATACTATAGTTGCCCGTATTAAATGCATTTACAATGGTATAGCCTATAAGTGTTCTCTATATGTTGTCATGAGCATATGTCACACGTGAGAAAGATCGCCAGTAAGTTAACAATGGTCAAAGGTTTATTCCTGGCACTTCGGTTTCCTTCATCCATGCATAAAATTATCCGCCATCATAGGCTTGCAACTGAAACATTCTTCAGTATTGCGTTAAACAAACGTCAAACAAATAAATAAGTATACGTTGTCATGGAGCTTATGTCCGACGCAACTGCTTCGTAAATTACATGTAGGCCTTTGGGATTCAATTTACATGAAAGCTATTACTTGCGCATGGCGTAACGTTCAAAACAATATACAGTGAAGATTGACTTCACCATGATAAATACACTGCATGCAACGTTGAGATTGCTTTTGAATGTAAGATGGTCTCCAAAACCTGGGGTTAGGAGTAGGGGGTGGATTGGGGAGGGGGAGGGAGGGAGAGAATAAGGAATACTATCACAGAAGTTCCGCCAGCCCTCGCAAGTACTCTGGGCAGGATATCGATCTTAAGGCATCTCCAACAGGACGTCAAACCTCGTCAATCCTCATTCCGCGCCGCGCCACAAACAAGGTAGGCTAGTTTTCCATGGCCAGGAAAATCGGCATCATTTAGCTGGCCGTGATCTTAATATAAAACGTGAGCCAGGGCAAATAATCCCTGTCCAGTGTTCACTGAATTTCTTTCAAGCCTTAACGGTATGACGTGAAACAACGAGTGTAATTAGACACCTTCACTATCTAGCATGATTTTAATCTCGCTTATGAAAATGCAAGATAGTAGGCCTTAATTAATTTGTTCTATGCTAATCAACAGCCAGTAGCCTTTCTAATAACAAAATCTACAGCATACGGAGTAAAACCAGAGCAAATGATTCCACATTACCGGTGACATGCACCTCCAGTCATTTTACCCCAATTAGGATCTTATTCTAACTTTTCATATAAATGCCTTACAAAATATCAACTTACACTCCCTGGTGCCATGTCTTGGGAAGAATTAGGTTAAAAAAGGTATACAGTGATGTTAACTGCAGTTTCTTAGGGGTTATTGGTTTAAATTCTACTCAAAATGCTTTGTTGTAGCCAATAGAGCATTTAACCAGTAATATAAATCTATGACTAGTAGGCCAGTGCGACAAAGGACTGTGATTTTCTACGGGAATTATCTTCTATCAGCAATAAACCTGACTTCAGTCATCGAAGTGAAATATTCTTACGTATACACATCAAACGGAATAAATAAGTAAATAAAAAAATTTTGCTCAGCTTCCATATTTCACAATTTGTCAATAAATCCAAACTGAACTGGCCACATCCGGCCTACTTTCACGCATTCAGTGTGGAGAAAACCATCGTATTAGTTAAGTTAACTCTTGGAATCATTGCTGTATCTAAATACCTTCACTGTCGGGCTAAATCACGCCAGTGAATCACATGTGGGTTTTGGTTCCTTGCACTTGCACTCATACTGCTGGCTCTTTGGCGTGTTAATGACGTCACTGTGCCATAAAATACACCCCTTTCTTCCAAACTGACGAATCTTGTAGATTATCGGTTTTCTTGCTATTTACGTAAATATACAAGTTGTTAATTAAAAACGTTAATGATCTATTCTCGGAATTTCCGTCACAGTTTGTCCCTTTGCAGAAAAACGTGCTACTGATGCTCAACCTACGTCACTTGCAAAATCGCCAGGTCGAAGTGCTTGTCGGAAGCTCAGCACTTTGTCGCAAACCATGGAGTGATCCAACCTCGACCGTTCTCACGTTCCTATAAAACGCTCAGCAACCGTTCAAACATTCGTGGAACTGTCATCAACCGTTGCTGCATTCGTAGACACTTGTTAGCAGGCCCGATCGTAACACAACCGCCAAGACATCCGCTGTCCTTAAGAGGCTCGAACAGGATTTGTACGAAGTTCTCAGGGTGTTCACGATGTGCTCCTCCCCTCCACGTGACACAAGGGACCTTTAATTTAATTTATCCATGCTTGACCACATGATCATGTTTTCCTAACTCCGATATGGCTACTATATTGCTGATGTAGCATTAAGCCATGTTCCATTTTTTCGTTTATACCAGCACTTAATACAACACATTGATGTACAGTGTCATTAGAAACCGATCACACTCCTCATTTCTTTTCTGAAGGTTCAAGAACATCTCTTTGCCTGCGAAGCAAAATTTCTAGTGCCTAAATATATTTGTTTATGACTGTTACAGATCAATTTCATTCTCCTTTTTGCCTGCCTGATGTTTGTTTCATTGAATACTTAAAGCGAAAACTACATAGGCTTCATGACAGTATACGGAGTTTTCGGGGTGGAATATTGGGTTTTTCTGACATTAAAGTGGGGGAAACAGTACAAAGATGGTCGCATTGGCATTTGCAGTCATACATGTATGAATGATACGGGTTTCTTCTGCCCAGAAATATATATATATATATAAATATGTATATCTACACACACTCTAAGTCAGACATAGAGATAAATAATAAGCTGCGCGATATAATTCCTAATTTATTTTTCTTTCCTGGCTAGCGAAAAAAAATGTCAAGATAGGGTTATATGTGAAGTAAATCGTTATGTTCGAAGCGTATTCTTTGTTTTGATTGATTGGTTTAACAACAAAAATTTTGGGATGTCCCAACCAAACCGTCCACAAGTTGAAAAACGTGGATTATGAATGCAAAATGTTCACCAAAAAATATACCGTACCTAACGGAAAATCAACAAATATTTTCATGTACATACTGAAATACAATCTACAGTAAAACAACTGTTATCGGGCGTAATTATTACTATGTTGAAGAGTGCACAATAAAAACACTGACACATCTTTGTGATTAAATATGCATCTCTGTATTTGATTTCACATACAAGTACACGGTAACTCACAAATCTGATACCAACAAATGTATGTACACAATTGCATTTGTGATACGAAGATTATCTGACTGTAAATAGTTGATGTGAAGTCATCTCATAAATTTTTTTATTATCTGATGGCTCCTTTAAACTGTTCAATTACCTCTCCACGTCACAAAATCTTAACAGGAGTTTCAAAATGTGTGGCATTTCAAACGTCTCATTTCCCTGTTCATCATTCAGTCTAGGAACTTATCACACTTCCAGCAGATTCTTTGCCTGATTTTCAGGTCACACACCAATTCCATCTCCCTGAATGAACCAGTAATGGAGTGCTAGACAAATGTGCTATGGTTACGTCAGAGCCTCTGTCATTTCAGGGACAGCCTGGAACAAGAAAACATTACAGAAAGTCAGCAAGGCCAAAGTGAGCCCTTGCAAAGTTGTTCGAAAAGGATTGCCTCTACTGAACAAAAAATCAGCCAGCTACAAGGTTCAGGAGGAAAAAGGCGTTTCAAGCCTTCCAAATACTGTACATTTCACCAGTTTCAGTTTAGGACTTTTTAAGTGACACCTTTTACTTCGTTCTGACAAATTCATCCACCTTATTGGGCTACTTGAGGTTTCTTGTGAAATTTGATTAATTTCTTAGCACAAGAAATTAAGTGTTGGGATGAAAAGTATTATTTTAAGCCATTATGTCCTTCCAAAATGCATTTTTAGATACTAAACTTCTGGTGAAATACAGGTTATATTGCTGATCTTGAACAGAACAAACCATACCAAATGCACTTGGAGATGACAAAAACAAGTCCAATCAGACAATGACACGGATCCTTTGCCACTGGACACCCTCACAATACCTTGATTTTATACTTTCTAAAGGTGAACTAATAAGAAGCCAGCTGTCCCCTATGGAATCTCTTAATCTGGACAACTCCTATCCTAAGTTCTGAGACCACTGGACAGGGCTATTAGTAATATGAAGCGATCCTTCATCCTCAAATGATAAAAAGAGGTTAAAGGGTTGGCCATGTTAGAAAGAGATTGAGAGAACGATACCAAATTACCAGAACTGGCATGACACTAGTAATCTCGGTACTCAGGCACTCAGCCAAAGGTCAGAGACCAAGTACTGGTTGGCCAGGTGTCAGTAAAATGTGGTGGGCTGGGGGATCATGTCTGGTGTCTTCTAAATGGTGTTGCAGTGAGGAAGCACTACGCATATCATAAAAATTAAAATATTTCTACATAGACCAATTTGCTACAATGAAAAGAAATGGCACTGTGATATAATCGAGACAATGTTCAAAGTTTCTAACCGATTAAAAAAACCGAATCAATCTGAAAGTTGCGCCTTCCCCAGTAGGAATATGAGATCACCAGGCTGATCACTTCTCACCTTGAAAAGATCTGCGACCAGGCCGTAGTCAGCCACCTGGAATATCGGGGCCTCCGGATCCTTGTTTATAGCTACGATAACCTTAGAGTCCTTCATACCAGCCAGATGCTGGATGGCTCCTGATATACCCACAGCTATGTACAGCTCCTGTAAGTGAAAAAAGCATACACAAGTGCACTCATACACGTCCTACAAGTGAAAAGACATACATACTCGTACATTAATACAGTTGCTACAAGTGAAAACATGCACACACCTACATCAATACAGCTGATACAAGTGAAAACATGCACACACCTACATTAATACAGCTGCTACAAGTGAAAACATGCACACACCTGCATTAAAACAGCTCCTACAAGTGAAAACATGCACACACCTGCATTATACAGCTCCTCCAAGTGCAAAAAACACACACCCTCATTAAAATCTTCATAAACAGTTAGATGTAAATTGTAATACAGATAGTCCAGCTCCTAATTCAGATCACAGAGGCTTTGAAATCATTCTGAAATATAATATATTTTGTTTGCTCCATAAAATGTCGTTTTAAGTACTGACCAAAACTGAAAACATGCACGTAGAATATAATGAGAATATAGATATTTTTTACTGATTACTACATCGATGATCTTGGTAACACTAAGGGGAGATTACTCCCAAGCACCAAATCAACATCTGATCCCTGAATGTGAACTCAAAGAGTTCAAATTAAGTTTCTGTGTCAAAAAGACACTTACCGGGGCAACAATCTTGCCCGTCTGGCCAACCTGCATGTCATTAGGGACAAACCCTGCATCCACGGCAGCTCTGGAGGCCCCTACAGCTGCTCCCATCTTGTCAGCGAGTTCATACAACAGCTTGAAGTTCTCGCCACTCTTCATGCCACGGCCTGCCCAGCAAACACAAATGTACAACGCACAAGGATGGGTCAACAAAATTATACAAGACACAAAAAAAAATCTAACCTGTGGTTGGCCTCAACTTTTTGATTCAGTTTCACTATACCCTAAATGACGTACGATTTAGTCCATTACTAAATTGCTGATTTTTCCTGATTCTGTTGATTGTGGGAAAGTGTTATAATGTCTGTTTGGAAGGTAGGGTGATATCAAACCGGAAAAATGTAAGTTTTAACACCAACTTTAATATTTTCTGACTCGTATATACCTGTAAAAACGTACTTTTATGAAGTATATCTGAAGTCATTTACAGTACACTGCAATAGCTGGGTTCAGTGATGGAAATTTATATTAATTTAGGCTACCATAAATCTACTGCTTTGCATGACAACATAAAACTGGCACACAGGTAGCTGTCCTCCAGCCGTTGAAGATATAGAGGATATTGCACAGTGAAGGTTCAATTTGCGTCTCGTGGGTTATGATTTCCACCTCTCATGAGAACAATATTTAGGGTATTCAGTCTTCAGCGTGCAATATTCTATTTATTACTTATACCCTAACAGTATCATGATTTTGTGTAGTTCACAGAGTTTGCAGCATTCTTTGCAGCTGTAGGCTGTCACAAACATGCCTAAAGCCTGACATCTTGTACATGACATATTATACGACGTCATCTCTTCTTGCGTGAAGTGAGAATTTAGCAGTTGGGTAAACTTGCATTTTGACATTCTGCTGAGATCAGATTGGAACTTTATAAAATAATAAGTTTCTTTTTTGACGTCATGACATCTGGATGTGAAATATCAAAATGTACCACTTCACTGCAGTGAAAATAACACTTTTATCAGTGAAGGAAATGGTGGGATTTCACTGATGTATAAATAACAAAACTGTTAAGATAACCTGGCATCAACAAAGTATAACATATTTCATAATATTTAACATACATGTAAAACTGGTTGAAATCGCAAGATGTGTAAACGGCAAGGTTTAAAATTAACATGAAACCTGTAAATGAACCATGTTTGAGGCTACCATGTACTTCACTGGACACATAACAACTGTGACTTGTGTTCAGGGTCACACTGAATGAACAGCTGACAAACCACTGGTCTCACCTCCTGAGATGACCACACTGGCACTGGTCAGTTCTGGACGGTCACTCTTGGTTAGCTCCTGTCCTACAAAATCGGAGAGTCCACTGTTGGCTGCCACATCTGGAGCTGTGTACAGAAATAGTGTGAGGACTATTGTCAGCAGTTTTAGTTTTACCCAGGAACCATGAGCATGCAAGCTCACAAACTCATGCCTGAAATCCCTGTAGGGCAATTCAAATCACTCTACAATTTATACCTACTACCTGAACCATTCCTTGACGAACATGAGGATCGTGTCAATGTATATTATGTCAACAAGATAATATTATGCATGAATACATTATACTTCAAGCATAAATAGAACTGTGTCATTTTAACTTTGCAATTGTGCATATGAATCTGACTGTGTTATTCTAATATTCCTGGAGGTCAAAATGTTTTGAATTCTTTGTTCACTCACTTTGCACAGAAATGAATGAATAAATAGGGCTTAATGCCACATTAGCAGTAGTGTCGCAATATCATAGTAAGCACTTGGTACAGGAAGAGATGCCCACAGGAGACAATTCCTGATATCCCATCACATCACATGCACTATATGTTTTATTACACAAAAACAGAGGAAGAAATAGGAATAGAAATACCCAGATGCAAGAAAACGTTAAATTGGTGAAAATATATTCTAGAAAGCGCATTGACAATGCGAAGATTTCATGGAATTACCCCAAAAATGAAGAGCATGCTGTTCAAACTCTCTACAAACCTTAGGTCTTATCATATTGGAAAAAAAACAATAACCAGTTAAAAAGCATTTATGTGTCACATATTCAGAAGCAATGCCTATATGTACAAAACCGCCTTTAGGTTTCTTTTCTGGCCACAATTTTTTAACCATGAATGATTTATCATACTGACACCCCAGTGAAATTCAAAAGAAATGGGTGTAAAATACACAGGTGATCTCACTTGAGTACCTTTCTCTGTGGCTGCATCCCCACCAGAGGTCTCTGCTGGCTCAAAGGCTGTTCCTCGTACTGTTACAATCTTTATCTTATCATTTGACTTTAATGTCTGAACCGCATTGCCTACAAACAAACAGTTTTATCATGAAATATGGAAAATAAATCGTGCGAGGAACAGAGAATCTTTTGCATCCAAATCAGCTGAAATTCTGTCCACTAGACTACCCCCAGTTAGTAAAACAATTAGTTTTTGATCATTTTGGTTAAACACTAGATACTTTTTGAATCGTCATTTCTCTTAAAATCAGCTGAGATCATCTGATCAGCCAGAAATTCTCATCCCAGTATATGTAGAGAAAATCTGAACTTCATAGGGCCATTTGTTGGAGAATGTAGAGAATTTTGTTCATCAGAAAAATAGTAAAACTTATCTTAATTTTTTTTATCCATTTAAAAAGGACTGTTCAGTTTTGTGCTCCAACAGAAACCCAGTCAAAAGTCAATATCTTGGGTAGGCCCTGTACTTTACTATTAGCCACAGAAAAACTGCTTGGTTAACTCCAGTCAAGCATACTTTTTTGCTCGCACTCCAGATACCTTTTATCCCACCTGTAATCATAACAAATTCCACACACAAAGTTTTCATGCATTTCAAATCTTGACTCAGCTGCAACACATTTCACTGTGCAGTGTTATTTCCGTCGCTGAAACACTACGGTCATATTTATACATGTACCAATGACATTGTTTCCCCTCTAATGCCATGATGCAGACACCAAACAGGACACCTACCGAGTCACTGTATACTCAATACTGTCATTTAACCAAACACTACTCGTCCTACACCTTTACCACAATTAAAATCCTTCCCTGCACCATTATAGGTACAAGTATGACCAAGCATGGCATTCACATTTTTTTTTTGATATTTTGCCATTAGCAACAACAAGCACCATTTTTAAAGTCTTTGGTATGATCCCGTATTTCCCGACCCAGGCTCATGCCAGATCTACTGTCCCAGACTCATCCCCGATCTCCCACCCCAGGCTCATCCCCGATCTCCCACCCCAGGCTCATCCTGGCTCTCCCAACCCCGAGGGGACTTTTGATATTTCAACAGTATTGATGCTTCTTACCTGCATAAATAGTCCTAACAAAAGTATCCACAGACTGGACGCCTATGATATCTGAGATTGGGGAGACGTCTAACTTGGCAGCTACACGAGGTAATAAACTCTGCAGAGTTAAAACATAAGCTCAATAACAATGAGAATGGTTACAAAGGGTGACAGGAAAAGTTGCAAATGTTTGCCTCCATGTAGCATTGAAAAAGAATTTTTTTTTTTAGTGAATGTCAAAATAAAAAAATGTTTTTTTTTCATCATGTTCATGCAAAGAGTTCTCAAAACAGGGTCAGTCTGATAATGAAAGATGAAGTCGTTAATTTTGGCTTAAAAGAAATGAACACATTTATACAACCTGCACCTTAAAAGAAAGAGCTATACAAACTGTGTGGAACACTTTATTTTTTACATTTTTAAAGGTTTCGTAAAGAGACAAACTGTTTTAAACATCGTCATTTTCTACAAAATCCACCTATTCGGGGCACATAGAGAGTCCTGCCATGTTTTAGGCTTGTCCAATGAAAATTCTCCTTTCCTCCTCACAATATTCATTGTGACGTCACTGTGCTTAAGGTTTTACTCCTACCATTTAATAAACGTGCATTTCCTGTCTCAGCTAAATATGTTCGTACGTAGTGATAATTTGGGGGGTTAAGATTTGTTAAAGCCAACTCTAAAAAGGAAGAGTTTGAGATATACTAGAGGACCACATCATGCCTACATGCGTGGCTATAGGCTGCCAAAATGTGTCTGAATTGCGATGTCCTGAAGGCAGAGACCACAACCCGTCCTTACACAGAGTGCCCCTGTCAAAGTCAGAAATCCCGGTTCCCACTCACTTGAGCTTGATGCGTGATCAGTTGAACTACTGCTCTCAGCCTCACTCCTCTGCGATTTAACCTGGTAGCCTTGTAAGCCAAAGTTACATTCACTATCATCAGAACTAGAACTAGGGTCCCCACTGAAGCCCTCCATTACGTTATCTACACAATTGTTTTTTTTAACCTTCAAAGACAGAAGTTCTACTCTGCAAAGTTAAGCATGATGGCGTAAGCAATCTGTTAAAATGGTGGCCTTTAAAAGGATTCTCAGTCTTGGATGTTTAACTATTACATACTCAAATAACAAGCTAAATGTGTTCTTTTCTTTTCAAGGCATGCTAGCATTATTGCAGCCAAATTGTCATTTTTTGAAACAAGACCATCTGTACAACAAAAGATCAACATGAGTCTGAATCAAAAATAGCAAGGCTGTTAAAAAAAGACATATCTCCTTGCTATCAAAATGGCTGCTATCACACATGTAACTTTCAAAAACAGCAATTGCATTTATCTCCCTTGTGACAGGGGTTTGTTTAAATGGAATGTTGGTGAACTGTTCATGCACATGAATTCATTGCTACACCGACCTTTCCAAAGGCTGTTGCTCCGCTGACAATGTGAGTAAAGCCGAACTGCTTCTGGGATTCAAGTATTAAAGGTGTCAGATTTTCTGAAAATTGCAACACGCAAATAGGTTCCATTCCGAAATTATGTAAAGGCAGTGGCAGACTTGGTTAATGTACAGAAGAGTATTATTTCCTTTCCATAGCCAGACAGAGAGTTCATGTGTCATAAAAATTAGAATTGTGATTATTAGATGTAAATCAAAAGCCCAGAATGAAGACAAGTAGCCTTAAAGCTCATTAACTTGATTAGCTTATTCTCACATTCTGAAAACTTACTTAACAAATCCTTCTCTTTGTTTTATCAAAGCATGCTCTAACTAACAGGGAGCTAGCCAGTGGTCTTGTTACCTGGTAAAAACCCCTTGAAAGCCTCATTATCAGCCAGTAGAACTTTCTTCACCCCTTTGATCTTGCTGGCCTCCTCTGCTACCTGGGAAATTAAAAGACACAGTTGTGAGAAACATGGCAGCTCACCTATACACGTTTCATTCATGACAGTCGGCAATACCCATATTAGTTCAACAAACCTGTTTATGCCCCTGATGTTTCTATACTCCTACATGTACCACCAGGATTCGTACATTTTAAAGATTTCCAATTTCCAGGCTTTTCCCAGGCCCAAAATTCACATTATCCAGACTACTTGGAACAAACATTCAACAGTCCCACAAGCTTAAATCAATGTAAAATATGCATGACCATGTAATCTGAACTTTCCTATATACACAGAAGTAAAAGTACATGAATTTGTTGAAAAATTAGAGAAATTTCTGCATGAAAATGTCAACTTCAAGATGTATATATACTGCAGCTGGGGTTTATTCTATAGTCCATTTATGGATCAGCTCACAGTACACTTGCCAAACACCAATCTTCAATTTCAATGATTGTCCAGGTCCAATTGCAAAAATCCTTGGTATTTTCCAGCTTTTCCATGCCTAGAAAAATTATTTTCCATTTCCAGGCTTTTCATAATTTCAAAGGTTTCATATGAATTTTGTATACTACGGAAAGGCACACTGCTATGTTCTCACCTTAGCACACTGTGTACCAGCTACCAGGCAGGCCAGATCCCCTCCCATCTTGATGGCCGCAGTGATGGCATTCAGGGTTACTGGAGTTAACTTTTCATTGTTGTGTTCTGCCACCACCAGGGTGCTCTGCAATCTCCGCAGTAAGTTTAACTGAAATGAACAAATACCAAAAATGTTATCAGAATCCATTATGACTACAAGCTTTATAATAATGAACTCTTTACCAAGAAACAACCTAAGGCAAGAGCGGAGAGAGTTAGGGTGGGCACTCTATAACAAATTAGCCAAGCTCTACAGCAGAGAAAAAAGCCAGCCCAATTTTGTCTAAACAATTTACAGGCGCCATAGCCAGTAGCCAAACATTTCAAGCCTTAAGAGCAAAATTTGATTTCACGGACAATACAGGATGGGGATGCATGTATAACTAGTACTGACCACAGAGGTCATTCAAGGTCACAAAAGCCAGAAAAAAAAAAGAAAGAAAAAAAAAAGAGACACACTAACATTGTTATCCATGTATTACATATTTATACATGTACATTCAATATGTACAATGTACTATACCTTATTTTATTATTTTCTCAAAACAGGGTGAACTGCTACAAATTTGATGAATTTTGATCTACAATTTATGAACACAATGTTTCAGTTTGATGGGACTTGATCACTGGTGTGGGTACTACATGTACCTGGGGTGGAGGATGAAGTTACAATGACTGCTAAAACAGCTGATTACTCTGACAGGATTCGTTTTCATCATGCCTGTCATGTTACCACATGTAGTGTGCCACATGTAAACACTTAACCTTAATTCACAAATTCAACATTATGAACCACCCACAACCAGCTTTTTGGACACTACACGATACATGATGTCAACAAACAGTAAATTTGTGATAAATCACTAACAGTTTACATCATAACTCATTTAACTTATATACATGTCAATAGCCTTTTGTACTTGACTACTAGTATCAGCTATAACCTGTATCAAGCGGTATAAACCGCTCTGCTGTCAACCCCAGGTACATACATGTATAAAGGTCATCCAGATTAAACAGTGTTTATACAGGAGTATGGCTCTGCACTTACCAGCCTGCACAAAATCTCCAGAAGGTACAAAACAATAATACATGTATTACATTTGCTAAGATAGGCCTGACATATGTGCCAATATAGGCCTAACGTGTGTCAATTTGAGAAAATCATTTTTTTTTTTTTTCTGAATTTTGTCCATGCCCATGTCCTAGGAAATTCTGATTGCAAGGTATTTGGCCGGAATAATAAATAACTGCACTGCACAGTGCCTGAAATTGGACACACTACAATAAGGCCTTTTTAATTATAACACATATTCACAGCTTTTCCTAATAAAGGCCTCTGTTAAAGGTCCTGTTGTGAGGTTGAGGGTATTTCCAGGCCCTGATTTAGCTAATGTGTGTAATTTTGGCGACACTGTCAGTGGAATGTAACCTACACTGTACACTCTAAACAGACAAGAACAAACTACTCGGTATCACTATCAGGCCAAGTAAAATTTTCACGGTCAAGCGCATTTTTGACGCAGAGAACTGAGTGCACTGGATCTCAGAAGACTTACGGAGTGCGAAAACCTGGTTCTGCAACTTGTCGCGAACATCTTCGCCCGAGTTTCTCCGGCCAAATGACCCGTCCTACCCAATAAACAAGTTTTGTAACCTCTCGTTTGGTAACAGATGCGTTCACATGGGCAAACTCCAATGTGTAGCCCGTAGATATATTAACCTGCTATTAACATTTACTGGTTAGAACGCAGTATTTATAGCGTCATCGTTACTTGCGTTCACGCGTACCCAACGCCAGGTAGCGATTAAACTTATTATTTTCTTATCAACGCAATTGTCGTTAGTTTTATTTGCTTTATTGTACTCCGAATGTCTTTCTGACGACTCCGTCATTCCGAATTTTAGGAATCAATCGTAATTGTTAGGATTGTTGTACCTGCTGGTAAAGCAACGAGTTCAACGCACACGAAAATCTATGACGTTTTTGATTTTGCCATTCATTTATTACACGGGTACTTTTAGAAGGGGTAGTTATTGCAGACGATTTTCCAAGATCGCGATGTCGATGTATGTCAGAATGCTGTGTAATAATTTGCGATCGAAGTTCTCGATTTCTGGTACGTATCATAATTTGTTGCAAAGTTTGGTGCTGTTTTGCCACTAAAGCGTTGCCTCGAATGATAAAGATTTTACGAAAGCCGCAATGTCGACTAAAATAGGTGACTGTTTACACATCAAAATACGGTAGCCTTCACGGGCTTCAGTTCAGTGCAGGCCTTCAGAACTCTCAGAATAGTTCTAGTCAGTTTCAGTGAAATTAAAACCTCCAAGTCAGAGACAGATTCTGTATTTTAGATTTCTTCCTTCAGTTGATGGACAAATTTACCTAACACCTGCATGATAATCTTGCACTCTACAACTTCAATTTTCAGTTTTTGCTTTTGTTTTTCCGAAAATGTAATTTACAGACGTAACACAGACCACTTTTTCAGAGATGTACCAGCATTCATCCGGTCTCTTTGTTTTTTATCTTTATGTAGTGACAGGAACCTCTCCAGAAGGCAGCCTACTTGCTGTCAGACCGGAAGTCACTGTTAATCGACGACACCATTCTGAGGACTCCAGCTCTACAGCACAGAAGAAAAAGGGAAAGACTCCAGCGGGTAAACTGGACGACAAAATGGAAACAGACTCTCAGGAATATGTCCATCCTAACCAGGAGAAGGAGCCATTAGAAAGATTTCCCAATGATATTAACCCGAAAACGGGTGAAATCGGTGGCCCTAGAGGCCCAGAACCCACACGATACGGGGACTGGGAGAGGAAGGGCAGAGTGACAGATTTCTGATGTCCACTTGCTGTTATCCAAGACACAAACTACTTGTGGATCAAGTATTTCTTATTATGGACTTGAAATGTTATCAGATATACAGTCATGACTGCATACAAGTCATGTCCAGGTGAATTCCTAAGAAGCATGGGCTGACGGAGTTCAAATACTACGTGGATGCGTGATGGATTTGTAAAGAATCATGGAAAGAAACATCAGAAAGTGATCTGGAAACAGTCTGTTTTAGAGTTTAGATTATCTTCACAATACACTCGGTGAGGTAGAGGACTTTGTGCACAAATGTTCAATCAATAGTGGTAAAGATCTACAGCCTTAAGTCACAGGAAATGCCAGTTACAAGACAAAGCTGTATGTGGTTTCCTATGCATTTCGGGTTGATTTTGCCCTCACTCCCAAAAGTTGCAATATCCTACAAAAAGTCCATGTTGTCTTGCATTCAGGCTCCTTGTTAAGTGTGTTAAAACAATGGATGTCGAACAATTGACCATCTGAACCACAGGCAGAACAGCTGAACACAGCTGGAAGATTGTCTTCACAAGTGTGCTACGTGGATATATAGCTCTCTTTCAGGTGGAAGTTGGAGTTAAAATCGATATGTTTATTGCTAATGGTAATAATGCAGGATCATTTTTTTAACCTAATGCATGCTGAATGGCTATGCAACAGCTTCTATGATAATGGTTATATTACTGGACTAGAGGAAGTGTGTAAAGCGAAAGCAGAAGTCTCTTGATCAGTGTATTTTGTACCACTGGCAATTAGCCAGTGGACATCTGGTTAAAGATAAATGTATTCTGTCTATTTGCATTTCTGTTGTTGTCCATGTATTTGTTGCTAGTTCTTCAGGGATTTGTACATTTCACTCCACTCAAAAAGTAACAGTTATTCTGTAATGCAGTGGTATAGATAATGGGGGTTCTGGCTTACCTGGTACTGCGAGCTCCCCCCCACCCCACCCCAGAGAGCTCTCAGCACCAGGTGTTCAGGTTCTGGTCACATCAAGCCATGTGGTGTCCAGCCACATAAACTTTAACCAATTATTTATGCAGACAGAGACCCGTTCACATTCATAATTATGTGGGCCGGAGCGCAAACAGGACAGAACTTCTAATTAGAGACAGGACAGAAACATAAAATAGCCAGCTGCCTTACTTCTAAGATGTAAATAGCTCGTGTGGGAGCCTCATAGTTAGACTGTTTACATAGCTGGCGAGACCAGCTGCCTTATATTTATTTACCTAGATAAATAAAGCTTACAGTGTGTTATATCCTGTATCGCATACCAGCTTTCAAGGTAGAGTACAGCTAACTGAATTCAGCATGTGTATTACACAGCCAGGACCGAACCCCTAATTAGAGAAATACAGTCTTAAGGGATAAAAACTACAATGAATCATGATGTAAATAGCTCGAGTTGGAGCCAGTTGACATAGACTACTTACGCACCTGGCGAGACCACTTGACACAGTTAGATTACAGTGGACTCTAAGCCTCTAATTAGAGAAACACAGTCTTAAGGGATAAAGACCACAATGGATCGAAAGAAGTGCACATGGCTAATGCGCGGGGTGGAAACAACCTGTGAGAGGGATGTGCAGAGGTTTGGACGTATTACTGGTGGGAAATGTGCGCAGCATAATTACCAGATGAGACAAGTAGCAAAGCCATATACCCCATGCACTGTATGAGGAGCAGGATGTCGTAACGACTATAGCATGTAATGGCTGTGGCGCTGCCCACGCTCGCCTACGACAAAAAGCGATTCATATTTCCATTTGGAGAAATATAATCTTAAGGGATAAGGTCTGTAGTATGAACGCATACATAGATCAGCTGCCAGGTGAAATTTTCATTTAGAGAAATATAATCTTAAGGGATAATGGCGACTATGGATGAATACATAGATGAACTATTGGCAGAAATGCCAGAAAATCCAGCTCTCCGTGATGTAATCCTAAACATCCTGGAGGGGCCCTTCCTGAATCAGTCGAGGATCGCCGGCTAAAGCCGAAGAGCCTGGGAAATATCGACCTCTCCCTCCAGCACGCAAGAAGAGGGGTAGGAGGAGGAAGGCCATTGAGGAAGAATTTGACCCAATCCTTCGCTCCAAAACTCTGCACACAATCCAGGACTATCAGAAGGAGGTGCTAGAGTGGTTTGAGGGTGCCATGGCAGATGAGCTCACGTTCCAGGAAAACTCCGGGAATCGGAAGGGAATCGGAAGGTACCTCAATGGCTGGCACATGGCTGTGCCCAAAGGGCATCCTCACGGTGCAGACCCTAGAGCTTTTCTAGAAGGGGTGCGCCCCCAGGTCCAAGAAAAGCTCGAAGAAGAACTCCGAGCTATCAGAGGTGTAAAGTTTCAACTCGATTTCAAAGTCCAGCTCCGAAACAACAGGCCTGATGGTGGTGGGGAGTACACCGGCCCTGTTCTGCGACACAAGCAGGAGGCTGTTGTACAGGCCGATGGGATCAGTGAGGCGCTAGGCAAGGCTTTCCCTCACATACAGGAGACTCTTGACGCAGAGAGGGCCAGGATGGATCGGCGATCGAGTGGAAGCTCTGTGGCTGGACATCGTTCAATACCAGCCGCTGAGAGGTGGATCTTACAATCCACTTCCAGCAGCTGTGAGGAATAAGAAGGCAGTTGTGAACGTGAAGAACAAGGATGACCACTGCCTTCGTTGGGCTCTTCGGCCTGCCTTGTTTCCGGATGAAGGTAATGTGGACAGACCCACAAAATACCCAACTGAGGATGGCCTAAACTTTGAAGGGACCTACTCCCCAACTCCTATCTCCCAGATCCCGAAGGTTGAGAAACAAAACAACCTAGCCATCCACGTATTCGTTTGGGACAAATGGGGTTATTGTCCACAGCCTAAGTAAGCTACCGGCAGGCACGCCCCTAATCAATCTACTGTTGATTGAGAAGGCTGGGAAATTCAACTACACCCGGATCAAAGACCCAAACCGCCTGCTCTATGACCAGAGCAAGCACCGGGAGCACAAACACTTCTGCGAGCGATACCTCCATGGCTATTCCCGAGAAGATCTGGAAGCCCACAAACCGGAATGCCGTGGTATCGGCCAGACTGCAGTGAAGGCAGAGATGCCGAAAGAGTGTAAAAACAAGCTCACATTCCAGAACCACAAACCTTACATCATCTATGCCGACTTCGAGGCTCTCACCACCAAAATCGAGGGGGCCGAGGTGGACCCTACAAAAAGCAACACCAGGAAAACACAGGCACATGAGGCTTGCAGTTATTACATCATGGTGCGATGTGATGGGCAGACAGAGCCGCCAGTTGAGTACAGTGGTCCCAATGCGGCAGACATTTTCGTACAACCTCTTCAAGAAGAGGAGCGCAAATTCAAGATGGTGCTAGCAAACCCGAAAGCCACAGCAATGACCCGAGAGGACTGGCGGGCATACAACAGTGCCTCAACCTGTCATGTTAGTGAACAGCCACTTGTAGTTGCAGTGTAATGGGATTCTGTCCGCGATCACTGCCATATCACCGAAAAATGTAGGGGTGCTGTACACAATGCCTGCAACCTGAAGCTGCGGCTAAGCCCCAAAACCACGATTCTCCCACTGGTTTTCCACAACCTGTGGGCCTATGACTCACCTGCTGATGCAGGCGATCACGAAGGTGGAGGGTCCAATATCCTGTGTCCCCAATAACACAGAGAAATACATGAAAACTCCATGCAAATCCCTGAGACAGCTCCGCTTCGTCGAAAGCGCCCAGGTCTTACTGGCATCTCTCGACAAGCTGGTAGCATCTAACGAATCCAAGGGATTCCAGATAACAGCGCGGTATGAACCAAGCCAGCTGAGACGTGAAATGCTCATGCACAAGGGTGTTTACCCCTGTGAAAACATGGACTCTTGACAACGCTTTAGTAAGACTCAGCTCCCCATAAAGGAGGCCTTCAGCAGCAAGCTTTCGGGCACGGACATCAGCGATGAGGAATATACCCATGTGCGCTGTGAGTTCAAGACCAGCTCATGCTGGATTCCTCTCCGACTGCATGTGGGAAGGTCTGCCAGCAACTTTCGAATCGTCGTGGGTTTCCCCCGGGGTCTGCCCGGTTTCTTCCCACCATAATGCTGGCCGCCCTCGCATAAGTGAAATATTCTTGAGTACGGCGTAAAACACGAATCAAATAAATGAAATAAATATACCCATGTGCAAAAGGCCTGGAAGGCCTTCGACTGCGAAAACCTTGAGGACTACCACGACTTCTATAACCGCACAGATGTACTCCTGCAGGCAGATGTCTTCGAGGCGTTCCAGAAGACCTGTCTTCGGCAGTATGGCCTAAACCCGGCGAATTTTTACACCAGCCCTGGTCTCTCCTGGGATGCTCTCCTCAAGAAAACAGGCACAGAGCTTGAACTGCTGACAGACTACCACCAGTACCTCTTCATCGAGAAAGGAAACAGAGGGGATATCTCGATGGTCTCAAAGCGTCACGTCCGGGCTAACAACCCCAGGGTGACCCAAGGAAGCCTAACAGCCACATCCAATACATGGATGCCAACAACCTGTACGACTGGGAGATGAGTCAGCTGCTAACAACAGGTAACTTTCGATGAGTGGAAAACTGCGATCAACTCGCAAAAACCATCGCAGAGCATCTGGAAGGCAACCCAGAGGGTTATCTCGTGAAAGCGGAACAAGAGTACCCAGAAGAGCTGCATATGATGCACAACTCTTATCCGCTAGCTCCGGAGCGCATGGTAGTTCCCAAAAAGTGGATGTCGAAGTACCAGCACAATTCTCTTGGCGTTGGGATGGCGCCTACTTAGGTTGAGAACCTGGTTCCTAACCTCCGCGATAAGAAACGCTATGTGCTCCACTACAGCAACTTACCGTCTCTGGCTCTGCGCCGGAAAAAGATCCAGCGTGTTCTCCGCTTCCGGCAAAGCCTTTGGATGGAGCCCTACATCCGAATGAATACCGAGCTCCCGAAAATGGTGACGAGTGACAAGTGGTCGGCCATAGTAGTGGGCTCCATAAGCAAGGTATTCCAGCAGCCTCCAACACGCGGCAGCCACAGGCTCAGGCAACTGCCCAGTCGTCTCCCGGAGGATGGTCAGGCCCTCCAGCACCTTTGCTGCGAAACGCATTGCGGGCTTTTCGGCCTGCCGTCAGAGTTCGAGCGACATGCTTGTGCTATCCATCAGTACCGTGGCCAGAGGACCAGGAATCTTGCTGACGCAAGCACAGTGGTCAACATCTAGCATCGCGGAATGTAGCTCTTCGGGCAAACTCATCATGTGTGATACCATTTGTAGATATCGCTTGGATATATATATATATATATCCAAGCGATATCTACAAATGGTGAGATGATGTTGAGATGTTGAGATGACATGATGAGATGTTGACCCGCGATGCTAGATGTTGATATATATATATATATATATATATATATATATATATATATATATATATATATATATATATATATATCCAAGCGATATCTACAAATGGTATGGAAAAATAAGTCAAGTCTCACTACTCATGTCATGCCTGCCATTACGGCAAGGAGCTCTTACGAGAGTCCAGCACAGTCTTTTCGGTTTAATCAGCGAGTTTATAGGCGACCAGCCCAGTCACGCCCATCCAGGGGAGGATGAAAGCGATCTCGCGTTCTTTTTGGTCCTCGGAGGGTGTATAGAAATCGCTTAATGGGGCTAAGAGTTTTCCCCGTGATCTGAGTGTACTCGCGTATCTCAGCATCCACATCGCGAAATGTCCTCTCTGCGTGCCCGTATCGACGAAATTCGTCATTTATCCAGTCCAGACGATTTGTGCTTTTTTGAGACCACGCCTCCTGCGCCGCCTGGAGCTATTCTATAGCTTTATAGTGGCGTTTACGCTCCACATCAACCCCGGAGCTTCCAAGAGCTGAGAAGAGAAAGTTACTACCTCGAAAAGCAAGGGCATTTACAAGAGCACCCCCAACCATCATTGCTGTCGAGGCCATTTCTACTCCAAAATGTCTGCTGGAATGACCCCCTATTTAATTAGCATGTCCTTGGTCGCCATCGCGAGGGCTACGTACACGACCACCATCCCGATATCACGGGGGGTGAAGTCTAGAGGGGCACCTCAAATGACCATCTGGAGTATCTCATTGCTCATCCAGAGACGACTGCGCTGTGATACAGCGCGTTTACGAACATCATACCGTTGGAAACTTGAGTTGTCATGTTGTTATTCCATATGGAGATTTATTTATTTATTTATTTGATTGGTGTTTTACGCCGTACTCAAGAATATTTCACTTATACGACGGCGGCCAGTATTATGGTGGGAGGAAACTGGGCATAGCCACGACCATCCGCAGGTTGCTGACAGACCTTCCCACGTACGGCCGGAGAGGAAGCCAGCATAAGCTGGAATTGAACTCACAGCGACCGCATTAGTGGGAGGCTTCGGGTCATTGTTCTGGGATCACACGCTAACCGACTGAGCCACGGAGACCTCCTCCATATGGAGAGGATCGGTGGGAATCTTTAATTGCTGAGCAGAGGGGGGCTTAGAGGTGGATTTTACTGTTTTCCGTAGATGCCCCGCAACAGGAAAATGCGGCAGCTGCTGGTGATCAGTACATATCAAATATACACCCGCAAGGCCGACTACCCCAATCATATATGGGGTCCCAGTTCGCCTGCTTTGCAACACCAGTAGCCTCTGAAACAGGCTCTTTCAATTCTGGAGCATCCAGCTGTCCTGCTGTGGCAGCTGCAAGAGAAACACCATGGTGTTGTGATTCCTTGGCTTCCCGAAGGTATTCAACCAGTCGTTCATATTTGACATTTCTGGCAGCGGCACCGGCACACCGGGCCGCCACCGTTTCGGGCCACCTTCTTTCATTTTCTTAGCGTCTGTTTCTCTTCCCCCCCAAGGTTCGCTTGGTGATCCGAATTCAGATTCCGGTTCTCCGTCATCGTTCACTGTTCGAGGGCACTGTTGTCCAAATTGACAGTGCCTGGCCGTGGTAAGAGCAGCGGTTATCGCCGATAGCAACATGCCGTAGCGATGATAGAGCACACAGGAAGCACTATTAATCGCATGTCCAACAAAGGAGTCGGCCACCAGGTCTCGCTCAAGCGCCGGTCGGTTCTCGAAATTTGAAGAAACATGCTGGCCACTCCTGAGTACAATTGTTTTGCAGCCTGTCATATCGTTTTCGTCATGGCCGCGGCTAATCTTGTGTCGTAGCGGGCGTAGACCTTCTCGACATCGTCGTCGTCCAACGAGTCAGTTTGGTCCACGGTCCTTCCCAAGATACTGTTTGGCCTGGCCTCTCGGTGCCAGCGCAGCAAGCCTCTCACGGTGCAGAGGCGTGAGATTGGCAGCACGCGCTTCTGCCTGTTCCTCTGATGGCTCCTTTTATTTCTTCTGTCCAATCCAGGACGAAGCCTCAGCGTTTTCGTCGATCAGTTTGTCCAGTTCGTCCATATTAGCCTGACGAATAATTTGAGTCACAGACCGCATGCAACGCACTATATGGACCACCATCCCCATAGCTCTAATACGTTCGCATGCATGCGATCACACTATGCATGCATTCGAACGTGCTATGCAGCCGGCTGATCAGTATTCAACAGACGCTTGGCATAGTTTGTTTGGGCCAGCTTCTGTCGCATTCTGGTCCGCTCATCCGGAGGGATCACATCATTTTCTCGGAGGCATTCTTCAAACGAGTCAATATCTTTGCAGTGGAAGATGGCGACCTAGCGCTTCTGCTCGCGTAGATCCTTTAGGACCAAGTTATATTTCTAGGTGAGTACCCAAACGCTTTACTGCGCCTATCGGCCGGAGAAGTCCAGCTCAAAGAGCATGTCTTTCTTTTTGGGCAGCGCCTTCGAAGCTGATTAGGTAACAATGAGGTATAGGGTTGGCTCACCTTTGTACACCGAGTAAAGGGCTCTAAGCTAGTCATGTAGCCGTGCACCTGGGCCTACGATATAGACCTCTGGGTCGCTCCACACCCAGGGACACTCTTGACACACCCGATTCTACCATATACTGGGACACAGGACAAAAATGTTTTGAAACAAGCAGTGATAGGCACCCTCCAGGAGGTTGAGTGTGAAAGGTGTTTTCCCACAGCCCGTCATTCCTCAGATATTTGCGGAGTGGGGGCTCCTGGGCCAGAGATTAATAGCACAGCACTGAGACGAATCGGCCATCCTCGATGTAGAGCTGGGCGTGCATGATCACGTAAAGATAGATGTTCGAAGCGCCCGCTGCCTTTGCTGTTTTTGTGATCTGAAGCGGCGTCCCCCGATGCCCGGATTACGCGTCTGTATTCGTTGAAAGTTAGCTCGTATTCGAGCCTGTCTGCCTAACTGGGTAAAATCGCATATGGCTTTCCTGCAGTTTGAAGTCGAGGGGGATGTAGTATCGGTTGCCATAGGCAGCTCAGTTAGCAGTGTCAGCGGCAGTGGGTGAGCTATCCACTGCACCAAGGCGGATTTTGGTAACACTTTGGCCCACCGAAGTGTCGACGCCCTGGTACTGGATATTCTCTCTCTCCTGGGCCGTCTTCCAAAGGTCCATGTAGCAGTACTAGACGTCGCTGTCATAGATCGACAACACCTCATTGGCGCTGATATTGATCCTGGTCTTCTTTATCACTGCACGCCCGAGGTTCTGTGTTACTGTCCGCTCGTCGTCGGCCGAGGTCAGGGAGATTGGGAAAGCCAGTCTCGCGGTCCCAGGAACAATGACGTCATGGGTGCCGAGGTTTGGGAACTGAACGAGAAGTTGTCGGTTCTCCTTGATCGTACTCAGGTTATTTGTGATGACGACTGACTGGCGCACACCCTTGAACCCAAAGGGGGTTCTCAGGCGGTGATAAGGATTGAGCTTGCGTCCTTATATGTTTGAAGTCATGGTTATTGAACGTTGGGCCACAATATTTCAATACTTGGGCAGCAATGTTCAAAAGCCAGCATGACAGACTTCGATAACCCAACGTTTGACCATGACGATATAGAAGACGACGAAGAGACCGTTCCCTTAGATGATGCTGGTAAGAATCCAGTAAGTTTCAGCCTGTCGGCAGCCGTTTGCGGTTGATAGCACACCCCGACCGCACGATTATCAACTCTCGGACAGGAAAGCCCCTCGCATTCTCAACGACAGGCGGCCGACCGGGAGGGGGACTGCCATCAGAGAAGATCTGGGGTTCTCCGAATGGACCGATGGACCCGGGAGGGGGGGGGGTGCAAGAACACGCTGCCGGCTCAGGCTGTTGCAACCATCCAGACGCCGATAGGATGACTGGAGAGGCAGCTGCTTACATCGATACTGTCGAGATTATGGAGACAAGCATACCGGATAGCGCCATCGAGGAGATCCTTGCTACGATCAATAAACCCCAACTGCCTGTCCGTAAGCTGCCTGTCCGTGAGCTGCTGGGGCTTAATAAGGTGTTGCAGACTATCCCAGGCGAACATATCAACAACCTCGCTAGATCTCAGCCCTCGATGAAGACATTTCTCTGCAAAAGCAGAAAGTGGATGAGACAGAAGCCGCAGGTGTTGATGAATTCACTAGGCGCCGTATTGCTGAACGGTTACGTGACCTTCAGGATAAGAGGACATGAGCTCCGCTCTAAGATCAACTGCATCTGGGATACCATCAACCGCATCCGTCACGAGGACACAACTCTTGCCGAGCGCCAAAGCATCCTGTTCCGCGAACAAAGCATCACAATCGCGTCGGTGCTCACTGCTATCGGAATGGCGATATCGGCATTCGTGTTTGCGCTAACCGTGGGCTCTGCGGCGCCAGCGCCTCAAACATCACCTCCTGAGTTAACCGACAAGGGCGGTCTGGAGGAGTGGGTTAACCCTCAGGACGTTTTGGCACCGCTCTATGGCCGAGGGCAGATCAACAGTTCTGGCTATGGCGTTTTCGACATTAGCTACGAACTGCTTCTGGGCGACAAATGCCGTGCCTACCGTGCCTACGACACTGCTGTGGGTCTGTGCCTGTGCTCCGAGGATTGCCCAACCAAAACTTCGAATGGTGTCATTCACGTGTTCCACGCCTGCCTGGCTAAACCCTTCATATTTATCGAGGACGAAGGTGGCCCATGCTTGATTGGCCTCTCTTCCGTGCGAGATGAAATCGATGTGGAACCTGTCCGGTGTTCGCTTGAATGACATGTGACTAGGATCGCAGTCGTAATGTAACTTCTCGTATCCTGTCCTCGTGACATGATAATAAGCCACGCCTAACCCGTCGTTTCCATTTCTTTTTTGCCGCCAATCTGTGTCTTTGGAGACCCGAAACCCTTCGCAAATTCGCTCGTATGCCCTCCGGCCGTAGGGGTCGTCGGTAGAACTCCAGGTATTGTCTTATGAGAGTGGTGCCAGTATTTGGCGCACTTGAAAATACACGTGGAAGTGGAATACAGAGTTGCTTAGTTCTGTGTCAGCTATGAGGTGATTTTCTTTTGACACCCCACAACCGGTCGTGGCTCACCATACGGCCAAATTGAATTAGCTTGAATGGGTTACCTTACTATTGAACGAAAACGCCTTATCAAACATTTTACTGAATATGTTTGTCACACTGAGCTATATTCAGCAGGGGAGTAGTGTCCTCCTGCCAGCATGTTTGGACAATCCAAAAGGCCAGTACGAGGTCGCCCTACTCGATATGACGTTGTGCCCACAGGCGAATATTGGCACCGACGTGCGTTTCAGGTTGAACGATAAGTCAATAGTCGTGCCAAACGAGTTTTACACCGTATGTACCCTTAACAAAGGAGTGTTCCGACCTTTGAATGCTAAGCTGGAGCTGAGTGAAGCTACTGGGCGTGTGCGGCTCGATTTACGCCTTTCAAGTCCGGAGGAGGGGGTTGTTTATTCACGAAAAAAGGTGCCGTTGGGAAAATCCGAAGAACCACCGAAGATAAATGAGCTCGCCGATGTCGATGGTTTTGAGCGCAAGGGGTGGATGGACGGATTTACGCCTTCCATAAAGGTGTTTATGCACGGAAGAAGGTGGAGTTGGCGGGATCCGGAGCACCACCGAAGTTTAGTGAGCTCCCCAATGTGGATGTTCAAGCTCCGATTGCGCACCAAAAACTCAGCCTGGTTCTATCTGATAATCGTGAGAATAGGATATGGGGTCTCGTTAAATCGGATGATCCGAAATGGGACCTTTATCTGGTTGTGACCCAGGCCCTGTTGCAAACAGCACAGGGTGGCATTGTTCTGAAGTTTTTGAATGGTGGTACGGTTTACCTTTCTTACGCAGCCAAGGGAGATGACCTTCATGTGAGGATACTGTCGGAAGAGGGCCATGCGATCGGAGGAGGTCCAGATAAACTGTCTTCTCCCCCCCCCATATCAACACACCATTTCTTGAGTTTGACGCGGTTTTCCCGCATTTCATAATCATTCTGGGTATTATATTAGGTAATAATCCAGGTTCCAAACCCTTCCACATCCTTCCTGGCTTGAATATCGGATGGCTGCAAAGGCTTGCCGGTAAAAGCGTAACGATCGTTGTGAAAATGCTTCTGGAAGGAGCTCATGATGTTGAAACGACGTAAGACAATGTCCAGGCCGCAGCGCCACAAATGGTGCGGATGAACTGCATAAATCTAGAGCATGGCGTTATGTTGAAACGGTTAAGAATAAGTTTTAAACCCATATCGGCTATAGAATTAAACATTCTAATGGCGTCTACATAAAGATGGCACGACTGTATCCAGCATTAGATCCATCTGCCCCTCGACTGAAGATCCGCACGAGTATAGATTACAACATATGAGCACTCTGAAAAAAGAGTGAGAAGACGAGAGAGATGCTAGAGCTGTTTTGTACAAAAAATACTATCGGACAGTCAACGCAATTGATGGTATTTATACCGCTACACTCACGGCAATTATGGGTCAGGGCGTCGGAGGTATCGGAGTGTTGTTCACGATAATTGTGACACCTATATCTATAGGCATGGAAGGGGCGGTCTTAGCCTGCGGCCTTCTCAGTGGGATGGGTAAGTTTGTAAGCCGGTGCCTGTCCGTCAAAAGTAAGAAACACAATGAAATTCCCCTACTGGCTGAAAGTAAGCTTAATAGCACTGACCACGTTTCTACAGCGCTGATTGACGGTAAGATTTCGTATACCCAGCTTCGCTTAATACTCAGTGAAGTCGAAAAATGCCGAGAAATGAAACAACAGATTGAAGTCGGCAGAGCGCATAACTCTATGCGAGAAAACGAGGGCTGAGTTAGTGCAGCAGGGACGGGAAGAAGCTCGTGCACCCCTCTTGAAAACACTATCCACCAACTGAACTTCTCGACAGAGAGGTGGGATACCGGAGTTGAATACACTTGTAGTATTACTCGCAAGTCGGCTATAAGATGTGTCCATTGCCCTTATCCAATATACTCATTGTGACCTCAGTTGGGGTCAGGTGGGGTGTAGCTGTGTATACCCTACACAAACTTAACAACGCCATACAAGACCAGACATACGAAATGTCCATACTCAGAGATAAAATAAATGATCTAATTCAGTCTGGTACGCCAGACCTCCACTGAGAAGTGATTCACTGAAGTGAACAAAATTCCAACCCTACAGTACTCCGACGAGAGAGTTCTATAGGGTTTGACTTTTGTTTGCTTTGCCCCGCGGGCTGGCTACTAGACGCCGATTCGGCGGCGACCGCGAGCGTTGCAGCTTTGCATACAAGTCGGATCTGCGATGGTCTCGCGGGCGATCACATCGTGATCCTGAATCCTCCTACATATAGGAGCAGGTATATGATTCTCTGAATGCACTCGCACGTGGTGCTTGGTATAGTGTCACGGTATTCTTCAAGCATCATCTCATTCTCGAAGATCGTCTCCATGAGGTCGGCGCGTTTGCCACCGGGTATAGAGATTATCGTCAGGCCGCAGGGTGGATTCGGGATAGAGGAGGTGAACCGTCTCAGTCGATGACATCTTTTCTTCTCGGCTTCGAGCTGTGTTATGTTTCTGTTTTGTCTCTAATTAGAGGTTCGGTCCTGCTTGCGCTCCGGCCTACATAATTATGAATGTGAACGAGTGTCTGTCCATATGGCTGGATGTGCCCAGAAGCAGAACCCGCATTATATATACTACTAATGCTCTATATTTGTATCATATAACAACATGATCCGTGAAGGGAAGTGTGTGAGAGAGAAGTCCAGATTTCACCTCTCTGGCTTGTTTACAATTTTGTCACACAAAAAGGTCCTCTGGTAATCTTCAGATAAGCCTTTGTTTGAAAACAGGCAGCAAAGAATGACAGCATTTACCAAATATGGCTCTGACATGGAGTTGTTAGGCTTTGTGCCAGCGCAGTCCAAGATTTAAGGCTGTATGTCATAACAGCCAGGGATTAGGCTACACATGGCAGTACAGCCACAATCCATTTGTTATACATAAGGCATGTTCAGTAATAGAACAGGCAGTGACTTTTTAGAATTCATGTATTTATTTATTTATTTCATTGGTGTTTTACGTCGTACTCAAGAATATTTCACTTACATGACAGCATCCAGTATTATAGTGGGAGGAAACCGGGCAGAGCCCGCAGGAATCCCACGACCATCCGCAGGTTGCTGGCAGACCTTCCC
Organism: Acanthopleura granulata; assembly: GCA_016165875.1. Lineage (NCBI taxonomy): Eukaryota > Metazoa > Mollusca > Polyplacophora > Chitonida > Chitonidae > Acanthopleura > Acanthopleura granulata. Next base: position 20,877,592 of record JABBOT010000008.1, read on the forward strand.
ACATACGGTTGGAGAGGACGCCAGCATGAGCTAGTCTTGATCTCACAGTGATCGAATCGGTGAGAGGCACTTGGATCATTACACCACACTAGCGTGCTAACCTCTGGGTCAAGGAGGCCCCCAGAATCCATATATAACTACAGTGTATACCTGTACATGTAGTGAACTACATAGTTGCATATAGGTGATGGGTTTACTGCTAGTATGTATGGTGTAATGTAGCTTTCAACATTACTTTGATCAAATCACAGCTGTATCATTCCAGGTCATTCCCAGTGCTGATACACAGTTCGTGTTCTAACGGTGTTGCTTGGCAGGAATGCCAATGTAAACATGCTTATGTCCTGCTCTATCATCGAGTAACCAGATATAGAAGTTGATTTGTGAAGTTTTGTGAAAGTGGGCCCGGTACTCATCATTGGCTTTTTGCGGGAACCCTTGTGAGGAAGTACCAAAGCTGCCACATTTCAACCAGATTTTAAAGTTTAAGGCATGCATCACCAAACCCAGAATTGAACTTGGATCTTTTGCATGCAAGGTGAATGCTCTAACCTTTTGGGCAATGCCACTAGTGTTATTAGCCCTGTATCTGTGTCTCAGTTGTGTACCACCAGCCCCTTTGCCTGTGATGTAGTTGTGGATGGTCGTAATATGTCATAGCCATATCAGCCCACAAATTTTGGAGCTTAACACCTTTCCCAGACGAAGGCTAGCGGAATGCAAGTAGCCGGCTGTGGTGATGTTAGTTTTGAGTGACAGGCAACAAAGAGCTTTCTCATAGGTTTATTTTTGATTTTATAGCCTCTCTGCTCCATAACGGATTTCAGTAACGTCTATGAAATGGTCTGTGAAAAACCGGGTTTGTCACCGGCTTTAAAGAAATGAGTTCAATGTGTAGAAAATTACACCTTTCCCAAAGGCTTCAAATACCGGTAGGTGCCTGACATTTTAAAAAAAAAACCTTTTGGGTGAAAAGGTATGACCATATTGTTCATGTTATATATACAAAAACGTCTCTTGGGTGATGCCACTTTCGCCAAAGTAGTGTTTTCAAAAATGTCAGGCACATATTTGTAGGCTTGCATGAGTTTTTGAGGAAAAATAATACATATCCTCCTAACATCCTCCATCGAGTTACCACCTGATGACCCACTGCAAGGGCTGCATGCGAATGTAACTGACTGGCTTCTACCACGTCACATGGAGTTTCATGGCTGCTTTCCAATCCAGTATTCGTTACCACGTGTTCGGTTCAATTGCTGCTCACATGTAGACTCACAGCCTTACTCAGGGAGATTTTGGTTTCAGCGCCCTCTGCTCCCACTCTACTGTGTTCAGCGATCAGTTACATATATTATTATTCACCTAAATTTTAGTCGTTTTGCCTGGATTCTGTGAGCTTAGCTGATGACAAAAAGGTGTTTTGAGATTTGTTTTAAAAGAAGGATGATGTCCTGCTGGAAAATTTTATTGTCTTTAAAAATATAGGTGCATTTAAAAATTCTATTTTTTGGGTCGACTCAAATTGTAAGTTGCTTAAAGTATTTTCCAAATGTACATGCACAGAGTTTTGAAGACAAAACACTTAAAAAGTACTTTCTTTCACAAATAAAATGTTTATTTTGGAAATGATATTCCACAACATTTTACACTTTCATTTAATTACCGTTATGATAATTTTGATCATTTTCAATATTTATTTATATGATTGGTGTTTTATGCCGTATTCAAGAATATTTTACCTACACTACGGCAGTGAGCATTATGGTGAGAGGAAACCGGGACAGAGCCCTGCGGAAACCCACGACTATCTGCAAGCTGCTTGCAGACCTTCCCACCTGACATCATTTCATTTTCTTTATACCAGTATGGCCATGATTGAAACTTCATCTGGTAGCTTTGAAATTTCAAACCTAACCTCAGAAATAGCCATATTTAAAACATACATACTGGTGTGAGCTCAAAATACCCTTCACAGTTCACTATATAACGACGCAATCTTGACATCTCCAGCAATAATAATCTTAATGACAAGGAAAACAAGAGATAATTTTCCACCGCGTGTGGGCACACATTTGAAGAATTTTAGTTTCACGTTTCATTTTCATATAAATCTAGATTAAATTCATATTATGTACAAAGAAAAGAAAAGTATTTGATGTAATGTGTCAACACTACTTAACATGTAAAGTAATTTATTTTCACACATATCTATTCTACCTCAAGCACGAAATTCTTAAGATTCATACTGATACATGTACTTCATAATGTTTAAAAGCAGAATAAAAAAATGTTATGACACGCCCATGGACAAACATTTAATAGTTTAGTACTGGTAACTTTATCTCCGTATTCTCTGAAAGTATTGTGTAGAATCAAGCACTGAATTTTTTTAATGCAGATTAAATTTAGTGTGATATTTCAAGTAAGAAAGTAAATCTCTACTTACAATTAATCACTAATGCCCATATTATACACATTACATCTTTAAATCAGACTTTCTGATAAGAGAACTGAAAATACAACCTAGCTTCAACCTGGCTCTACATCTGAGGCAGTGTGCAGCAATTAGCACCTTCACACTACACTCTAAGCTTCCGCAACGCAAATGTTGTAGCACAAACCTGCCAATATACAACATGTTTTGAAAAATATCAACACTAAGTCAAGTGTGGTATGTATGAAATTAATCCAGGAATCAACTGAAGGCCATGGTAAAGTGCTCAAATTTTCCAGCACACCCATTCTGAGAGTTGTCTGAAATAGAAAAATAAAAGAAGCCAGCCCCCCCCCCCCCATTTAACTACACCACATGTAGAGATGTAGTTATCTTATCCACTATATATATATATATATATATAAACTTTGGTGTAAAACTATATCATTTGAATGTTATTACCTACCATGTAGATGTAAAATTGCCACTCTCTAAATGTTTAACAATTAAAAAGTCACAAGAATTCTTTGAATCATAATCTGGGCAATAGGCAATCTGGCGATCTGATTTAGGCTCCTCAAATACAACAGTCATACTTTTAATTCAGGGTAGATGAGAAATTTTGTTGGAAATCCACCATTTAAACTAGAGTCGTGCACTACTTGTATAAGACAAATGTGAAAATACATGTACAACTCGTCAGACGATAATTAGACTAAAGGAGACATGAAACTTGGGCCAGTCACTGAGAGAGAGAAAGACAGTTTTCATGACAATAAAAATTACAAAATGGATTAACCTTTGTCACATCAACAGATTCTTTGAGTCTAATATTTCCAAGTGAGACATTAATTCTTTTAGTACCACCTGTTAGCGGACAACATTCAACTGGAAATTTCAGTGGACTCTGAACTATAAAACTCCTTTGTACCTTTCTACCAAAGTCTTTCTGTACTGTTACTGATAAATGATGCAATGTATAATCATGAAAAGTTTTAAACATAAACTTCAAAGTTGCCTTATATCATTATAAAGTGCAGATTTGTTGTTATGTTAACTTTCCCACTGTGCTATTGGCCACCATGGAATTTGTGACAAAATGGTGTCCTGACCAGAACATGCTCTTTACAAAACTGTAATGCTTTAATTCAACAGGTGTAAATTAAATTTATGATTCGAAGAATTTTTTGCAGTGACTTTTCAACTGTCAACTGCTGAAAGAGTGGCTGTATGGTGGCTGGTGATTTTACATGTACATGGTAGGTAATTGCTTTCAAATGATAACATTTTCACATCAAAGTTGATATATATCATGTTTATAGTGGACAAAGCAAATAGCAGTGTAGTTAAATGGGGGCTGGTTTCATTTCTTTTTCTGTTCTGTTTCTTTTCCACACACATTTTACAATGGGTGTGCTGGAAATTTGAGAACTTGCTATGGCCTTAACTGTATTAAGTAATAAAAAGAAGCAATGATCGCTTAAGATTTCTGGTTAGTCTTTCATGTGATTTTCCTGAAAATCATCTAACAGGTGCAAATCTCTTCCATCCAATGTCTTTCTTTGCACATCATGTTTTGGTGAGCCTTTCGCTTGGAGCTGAATGATCTCTGCAACAACACACTATGCACAGACATTGGCGAAACAGAGAAATTTCCATTTGACACTGCCACTGTTTTACAAGCACTTATACAAACAACAACACTACAACACTGCGGCTAAAACTTCCTCCCGTGATCAACTTTTTAGTCCACTAGAGACTTCAAACACTGCTTGTTCGGCTCAGTGCTGTGGTTCCACTGAGCAATGATGTTTCTCCCTTCTTGACTGTGTGCCCCCTGGTGCCTGACTCAAGATCTAAGGGCACAGAACTGTTGAAATGTAATCAGGATGTGAATGTCTATGTCACTGGTAAACAAGAGAGTCTCCAGAGTGCTGATGTACTTGAACACAAGCTCGTGGTGCTGAAAAAAAGCCAACAGAAAAGCAAGGTTTTGAAAACTTTAAATAACGTACTTGGTTCTTCATGAGCAGATAACTGGAACTTAACACTCTGACAAAAATTACACAATAAAACCAGAACTCCACTCATAAACTCCTAAAGTTTATGGGTAAGACACATTCCAATGAATTCAATTTCAGTTAGAATTTCGTTCTCAAAAAGGTGAATCTTTTTGGAGCATTAACAAGGAATTGTCTTCAATGAGCCTTAGTGAATTTATTTAGCTGATTGGTGTTTTAACACCATACTGAAGATTTTATTACTTATATTAAATGACAGCAGTAAGGTTTACTGGGTGGAGGAGACGGGATTGCCACCAGCAGTAAACCACCATCTTCCGCCTCCAGGACCTAAGACCATGAAGCTGTCTTAGACCTAAATCATTAATTGTCTTAATTTCAAAGCACTTTACTGGACTAAAATTGTGACTTCTCCCTGGAATTATTATTTTAATACACACGGTTGTCTTGGATGTTCACGATTACATAAGAAATTTGCGTTTAAGTTCAGACTTAAATTCAGGAATAGTATTGGCCCCGGTTTCATGAAGTGCACTTAGCTAAGTATTCCTTTAACTTCCATGACAACATATGTTGTAGAGATAGACAGTGCACTTAGCTAAGGGCTACTAACACTAAGTATGCTTTATGAAACTGGGAAGAGAAAGCTAAGACTAAGTCTGACTTAAGTCTGAGACGGCTTTGTGATCCTGAGGCCAGATATCCAACAAACTCATCACCACTGCTCATCTGTCACAGCTTCTCACCTGTAAGAAAATTTGCTGGAGCCTCTCGCTCACCCATTTGTACCAGGGCGTGTTGTAATCAATCCCCTCCCCCTCACAGCGAGCTAAGTGGTTGGTCAGGATGATGATGAATCGCTGTAATCAAAGTTTTTATAGCAATATATTATATGTAGTAAATAGGTTTTCAACATAATTTTTAGGTATATATTTAAGGCAATTTTCACAACAATCAGTTTTCATGTATTTATTTACCCTAATTCTTCAACCTTTTCAATTACCACTGAAAGCAATACTTCAGTATTTTCTAGAAGAACTGTAGGGTGTGGAGAAATAATTCTTATGATTTTACGAGGCTTATACCCATGGTGACACCAAATCATCTTTGACTTTATATTTATAATAACTGTGGACAAAAATTATCTTTTAAAAGCTACTTTAATGATAGAAAAGGCTAAATTTTACAGTATTCATATTTTGGTTGCAGATTTACATCATACTCAAGAATATTTCATCTGTACCATGATTGCCATCATTATGATGAGAGGTTACTGGGCCATAGCCAGGGGGAAGCCCACAATCATCTCCAGGCTGCTAGCAGGCTTTTCCCATATGATCACAGAGGAAACCAGTCTCTGCTAAATTTGAGCTCACAGTGCACCAGTGACTGGGGAAAAACTCTTCAGGCATTGTGCTGCACTCCGCCACAATGGCCTCCAGTTTTTCATGAGATGGAACCGTGGTTCTGACCTGGAAGATGATGAGGAAGAGTCCCTTTTGCTCTGTTTGTGCTGTCTCCAGTCTCTCCTCCATCCTCTCAATCATCTCCTCTGTGGGCATGTCCGAGTCACGGTAATCCATGTCCTCTCCCTGAAACGTGTCGCACAAGATTGAGACAGAGAACTGAGATCGGCATCAGAGGATGAGACAAAGGACTGAGGCATGCATCCAAGGATGAGACAGAGACTGGACATAGGCATCAGAGGATGAGACAGAGCACTGAGACAAACATCAGAGGATGAGACAGAGGACTGAGACAAACATCAGAGGATGAGACAGAGGACTGAGACAAGCATCAGAGGATGAGGCGGAGAACTGATAGAAGCATCCAAGGATGAGACAGAGGACTGAGACAAGCATCCGAAGACAAGACAAAGAAATGAAAAAGGCATCAGAGGATGAGACAGGACTGCGACAAGTGTGTGAGGATGAGACAGAGTTTAGGGATGGGATCAGAGGATAAGACAGAAGACTGAGACAAGCATCCGAGGATGAGACAGAGAACTGAGACAAGCATCTGAGGATGAGACAGAGACCTGAGACAGGCATCAGAGGTTGAGATAGAGGGCTGAGACAAGCATCAGAGGATGAGACAGAGGACTGAGACAAGCATATGAGGATGAGACAGCGTCAGAGGATGAGACAGAGGACTGAGACAAGCATACTAGGATGAGACAGAGGACTGAGACAAGCATCAGGGGATAAGACAGAGAACTGAGACAAGCATCAGAGGATGAGACAGAAAAATGAGACAAGCATCAAAAGATGAGAAAAAGGACTGAGACAAGCATTAAAGGATGAGACAAAAAATTGTAACAAGCTATGATGAGCTATAACACCAAAACACACAACAGTTACATCCAGAACCAGCCAGTGCCTTACCCTCCTCTGTGCCACTTCCAGTCTGTCCCGGGCATCATCCACCTCAGCCTGTAACTTCTCCACGTGACGACTCATCTTCTTAATTGTGCTGTGCATGATCTCCCACACATAGAACCTGTAACCAGGGGCAGAGTTTCACCACAGATCACAGAGTCATCATTAGGCTCAGGGCATGATCTCATACACACAGAACCTGTGACCAGGGGAAGAGTTATATCATGCCATCATAATGGGAGATCACAGAGCTATCATTAGGCTAAGGACATGATTTCCCACACACAAAACCTGTAACCAGGGGCAGAGTTACACCAAAGATCACAAAGTTACCATAAGGCTCAGTCCATGATCTCCCCCACACTCAACCTGTAACTAGGGGCAGAGTTATACCATGCCATCATTATCAGAGGTCACAAAGCTATCATTAGGTTCAGGGCATGATCTCCCCCACATTGAACCTGTACCCAGGGGTAGAGTTATACCATGCCATCATTATCAGAGGTCACAAAGCTATCATTAGGTTCAGGGCATGATCTCCCCCACGTTGAACCTGTAACCAGCGGTAGAGTTATACCATGCCATCATTATCAGAGGTCACAAATCTATCATTAGGTTCAGGGCATGATCTCCCCCACATTGAACCTGTAACCAGAAGTAGAGTTATACCATGCCATCATTATCAGAGGTCACAAAGCTATCATTAGGTTCAGGGCATGATCTCCCCCACATTGAACCTGTAACCAGGGGTAGACTTATACCATGCCATCATTATCAGAGGTCACAAAGCTATCATTAGGTTCAGGGCATGATCTCCCACACATTGAACCTGTAACCAGAAGTAGAGTTATACCATGCCATCATTATCAGAGGTCACAAAGCTATCATTAGGTTCAGGGCATGATCTCCCCCACATTGAACCTGTAACCAGGGGTAGACTTATACCATGCCATCATTATCAGAGGTCACAAAGCTATCATTAGGTTCAGGGCATGATCTCCCCCACATTGAACCTGTAACTAGGGGCAGAGTTATACCATGCCATCATTATTAGAGGTCACAAAGCTATCATTAGGCTCAGGGCATGATCTCCCCCACACAGAACCTGTAAACAGGGTTACATCACAGATAACAAAGTTATCATTGGGCTCTGTCCATGATCTGTTTTAGGACAGGAACACCAGAGTACTTGATTGCTGAGTCTTTAGCCATACTGAACAATATAAAGGAAATCTCCTTTAGCCCAGGCGAAAACACATGCAAAAAAAACAAAAAAAAAAAAAACATCTTCTCTGAGGAATCTACCTGGTAAACTGAGGCTGCATTTCGTTTGAGAATAACCAATTGGCCACAGAAGAACATTCCACAATCTGTGTCTTCAGCATTTTGTCCACCAAAACCACCATCATCTAAAACAAACACAACAATTCTAGTTTGACAGTCAAGTAAACACAAACATTTCAAGATGAAGTTGTCACTAAACAGTATTTCAGTCATGTACAGATAAAATTTGTTTGGATTTGTTGGTAAGCGTTTTGAACCATAATTATCTAACACATATAGAAACACGATGTGACCTTCCATGAGTATCAAAAACTTTTGACAAACCTGCGGATGACTCTCCCAAACTTCAAACATTGTTTTCAAAATGCAGATTTGGCCATCTTCCACTTCGGCGAGACTTTTCAACAGAAAGTGAAATCTGAAAATTTCAATCACAAGGGTGAGTTTAGTAATACTTGTCCCTGTACATGTAGATCTTGAAGAAGTAACACAACTCTTGTTCAATCTGACAGGAGATCACCTAGAGCTATAATGCTAATGTTTTACTATAGTTTAACTGTAGGTAAAAGTTCAATTCAAAAATCACTGACACAAATTTACATACGGTGAACAAAGTAAACTATGGCAAAACTGCAAAAAAACTCACTATTTAATACTTTACATCACCTACTGGCCAAACTGTTGTGTGAACAAAAGGCATTTGAGTCAACAAAAGATTAATATGGAATAGCATGGGTTCACAGAAAATATCAGCTGAGCTTTAACAGTCTTATTATCATTTGGGATATACAATGTCTGGGTATAGCACAGATTCTGGAGCTGAAAATTGGCTGACCATTCCAGCTTTAGAACCAGCAACCTCGGAGCGATAGACGTCAAAACTGGACAAGTCCACTTGACTTTCCTATTATTACAGTCTATTTTATTAACATCCTCAGTTTGATTTTATCTCAGATTTGATTTCCCTCCACCTGCACATAAGCCCAAACACCCTCCACTTCCCCAGAGTGAAGAAAAGGTAGAGAACAGATCCAGTCTCACTTGGCTATTGCTGCAAAGGAATGACTGAAGGACTTTTGAGCCAGATGAAGTAATGTAGACACAAAAACATCTATCTTCAGCGGGTGGTGGGATGGCTCATCTACAAAACAAAAACAAACTCTGTCACTCATCAGGAATAACCTTTGATGAAAGAAAATTAATTCCAATATCTCAGCAATATCAGGGTGAAGAAAGACACGATATTATGCTGAGATAGACTTCAAGTGAATGAATAATTATGGCTCGATGCCGCTACAGCACAAATAAATTCGGTGAATGTTCAGTTTCCATCCCCGTTTACAACAGCATAAAACCGCTGCATCTATTTCAGGTAGCACTTGCGTGTAGGATGGATAGAATTTGCTTAGTGCAATAAGTCTGATGGCACTGAATCACAAGAAGCCGGTGCTAACTGGCACTTTCTCGCCATACTCACGCTCTTCCTCTGCCAACGGGTTGGGTAACTCCTTCAGTATTTCCGTAGCTTCCTCTGGAGAACATTTGGATTTGATCGCCTGCATGAGTTTGTGAGCCACCATCGTGCCAGGCAGTTCCCCTACAAACCCCATCAAAGAAAACATTTGTTACTGTCATTAGCTCCAAACAGGCTTTTTGCTCAAATATACATCTATTTCTCACTCTCTCTCTCATTAGAAAGCTATTAAGAACATTTTTTATACATGTACATGTAAGGTGATCAGCAGAAAACTGACTGCAAAACCCTGAAACTCATTTTGCCCTAAAGGAGCAATAAACTTCTCTTTCCTAAAAAAAGCAGCAACAGGAAGGAAAAACAGTCAGATTCACATATTTGTTTTTTCATTTTTTCAATTTGTTCCTGCTTGTTTGAAGGAGACAATTAAATGTACATACCTGCGCCATCTCGCTCGTACTTGTAAAATGCTGCGGGTTTGACAGGTAACAGATTGGAGAAGCTCTCTGGACAGGTGTCCACCAGTCTCTGATGATAAGATAACCTTGGTGGAGGGAAAAATTAATGATTTATGAGGGAAACATTTGTATTGGTGCTGCTGTTCGTTTCTTTTACAAAATACCTGTTTTATAAAGAAGTTACAAATAAAGCCTGGTGCAGTGTTTACGAGTATGAATACATACAGTAAAGAGAGAAACATTCCTGAGTACGGTGGAAAACTCTAATGAAATAAACAAACAAATAAATAAATAAATGGCAATAGGCAACTCACCCTGAATAAAAAAGAAGTAGCCCCAGAGTAACATCACTTTATACCATATCACAAAACTTAACAACAAATACATGAGAGAAATTTCAGCCACAGAATCTATTAAAGTGGTCCAGCCAATTTTAAAAAACTTCACTAATCAACTTTTCCTAATTCAAGACAATAATGCAGACAAGTATAAATTGATGCCTTAGTCAACTGGGTCAATCAGAATCCTGTCCCGAGTAGTAAAAAGGTTACCTATGCTAAACCTCAGAATCTGGGAAAACAAGCTGGATTAGAAGCGTCAGTCTGATTGCCATTCACAGTATCTGACACAACCTCTTTAAAAGTAAAGTGAGACTATGGTGGGCAGTAACATACACTCAGTAAGCTAAATGACCTTCAAAATGACCTTCACAGAAAGCTTATCATCACCTACAGAATGTATGATGTTTTGCACCTACCTAAGACAGCGCTGTAAGACTTCTCGAACAAACTTGGGTTTTGGTAACTCCAGGTCTAACTGTGTCGCTATAGTCCAGTCTTCCCAACTCCAGCGAAACTGAAAGTTACTCAAGTGATAGGCAAACCATGTGCAGAACCTGAAACCAACAATATACGTTGCGTTTTAATTCAGCTTGAAGACAGGGCTAAATTCATAGAATTACAGTATGTTCATCAATCTAGGAATGATTTTGCTCACATTAACCACTGCTACATGTGTATGCCAACAGCAGACCATACAGACTTGTGAGCTAGAACCAACCAGTGTGAAATATCTATACTATCTATTGGGAGGACTGGGCCCAGTGGCACGAAGCTCTCTTAACGTTACGAGCATGTAACTACCCAGACAGCCAGCACTGTTAAAAAATACAGGCATTAGGGCACCATGGCAGCTACATATACATGCTTGTCACATTACAAAAGCTGTGTGTAAGTGGGTCCTTATCTGCCTGTAAATTTCACTTCAGTTCATTCATTTTGATGACAATTCCCAGATTTAGAAGGGGAGATAACTGGGTGACCAGAAGAAAGCACCTCACCCTGCCAGCCTCTCGCTAGCATACTTTAGCAGAAGAGAGCACCACTGACATAACAGTGCTGAGGATAATGGAAGCAGAAAAATTTTGAAAATTCCCTGCCTAAGAATGCGGCTGAACTCTTCTCCTGTGACCTAGAGGCGGCGAGTTTCAACATGGGCAGGTAAGTGAAAATTGCCAGGAAGCGTGGTTTTAACTTCCTGATTTAATTTGTACATCTCATAAAATAAATATTTCAGATAATAAAATTCATTAATTATGGATAATATTTAATTACTGTATATACCCACCATGCTAAAATGCACAGAACTGTCCCACTGTGCTCTAAAGTAACTACATCAGGGCACAAAGGCACGTGACCACTACATCATCACATCAGGGCACAAAGGCACGTGACCACTACATCATCACATCAGGGCACAAAGGCACGTGACCACTACATCATCACATCAGGGCACAAAGGCACGTGACCACTACATCATCACATCAGGACACAAAGGCACGTGACCACTATATCATCACATTTCAACTCGAAACCTCCATGTAAGAAGTGAATTTCTAGATAAAACAGTATGTCGTACTTCATGCCCGGCGATCTTACCTCTCCATACTAGCTGTATTCATTGAATCCAGTCTGGCAAACAACATTTCTACTGCTTGTGCCAACTGACCAACAGTTAAAGAAGCTTAATCTTCTCTCAATGATAAATATTTATGGAAACTGCAAAATATTCGAAGTCTTAATCAACAATGGCTCTCACCTCAGAGAGTTACAAGAACAGAGCAGAACTCTTACATTACTTTCTCACCTTATAAGAATCGACCACGTTTAAACAAAGTGCGCATCATGTAAAATGCCATTTTCCCGCTGATTCCAAATATGCTATGCATTATTTTTTGGCATTTTTTTTTTATAGTGATAAAAGTGGAAATAAAGATCGAGTTGCTACAGTGGACCTTTTGAACATATTGTACAGGTTGAAGCACAAGTCCATGGAAGTATCTCACTCTTTATTTCTGTTTTAATCACTGTGAAAAATAAAACGTCAAACAATTATGAGGCCTATATCTATATTTGGAATCAGCATGAAATGGCCTTTTAGGCGATGAGTACTCTATTTATTGGTGGTTTGTTCTTTTAAACACAACTAATTAACAATGGAGAATTTCCACCATGTTTACAAAGGATACAACTTGCGGCATGGATCCAGGCTGCAGCTTGCACAGCTCTATCAGTGTTGAACCATAGAATATCTCCAGGTAGGGCGGGCGAGGAATCTGGAAAAGCTGGCCAAACATGACCTGCCACACAAAGAAACCAGGCTTTAATACGCTAATTGCAGCCGTATATCATTAGAAAATATTCCTCTATCACAACCAACACTGAACAAGAGATGAAAATATTCTATACATATAATATTTGACTGATGCTGTTAAACAAAATAATCAGGAATTTTTCCATTACTCTTGCATACTTATTCTAATAAACAGATTGCTTGCAATAAACCAGTGATTTTTGCAAGGTTCCTGACAAATCTACCGACATAAAGCCTCTACCAAAATAGCTTGAGTTGGATTTGAACCTGCAATCTTGACGGTCCGTAACAAAAACAACGCTCAAACTAACAGATAGATAGGGCCCAACAATTTTCCTAAACATATAAAAGGCAAAAAAAAAAAAAATTGTCTCCAATAAAACTAAAATAATAAAAATATGATTCTCACATGTTAGGTAGAAAATTGCCATATGATATGCGTTCAATATCATCACACAGCAATTAATAAGACACCGCTATCCAATGGCTGAATGGACATATCATTTTTACATTCCTGTAAACTGCAATGTTCTAACATGTTGATAATGCCAAGTTCTTTTTTCGCTAAAGATAAGAAAACTGCCCCATGACTTAACAAAAATGTTAGGCAACTATTTTTTATTACATTTACTATAACACAAGTGTTTAAAAAAAGTGTCAAAAAAGATATTCAAACGAACTATGGTGAAAATTGAGGAGCTGAAGGTTTGTGAATTTAAGAAGTTACTGAAGAAAGGAAACGTCATTTGTACCTCCTGAACACGGTGAGATGGGCGATCAGTAAAGTAAAGTCAACAAACGTTGCCTAACATTTTTGACAAGCCACATGATACTGTAGGACTCTTTTTACCCTCAACAACAAAAGAGTTCGAACTCGAAACTCCTCTATTATATGTGTCTTGCACTGTACATGTTTTTAAGTGTTACTGAGGTTAAGTCATACAAACGGTTTAACGGATGATGTGAACACTGAACTGAGTTTTAGGAAATACTCACTTCCACAATCATATAGTTGAGCGGGAATTTATTCTTTGTAGGAAAGCTCAGGAGGGCTGCGGCACTGTTGAACACAAATGTGAGATTAATTGTCAGCACACAGAATGTCAGACCATATAAGTGTACCTTCAGCTATGAAGCCACATTTTACTAAGTACGATTTGTTGAACTCAAGTAACAGAAAGAAAATAGTACAACTGCTAGTTTATACATGTGAACACACCTTTGAAAACAGAGCTTATCCTATCTTCAAGTCACAATTCAGTGAGTCAATACGACAAATTGCACCTTGTGAAAACACCTTCACAGACAAACATGACAAATGAAGATGCTACCAACAACAAAGGTACAATGTATTAAAATTTTGTCAACCTGTATTGTTGCAAGAGGGTCCAGCTTCTTGTATACATATTTGGGTTTGTAAAAAAAAAAAAGAACTAATACCAATTTAATAGTCGAAGGTGCTGCCATGTATACAGAACACATCTGCATTGTTCTTGCGATATAACTACTGCACATGTGTTTTCTATTCTGCAAACATAGTGCTTGAGTCCTGTCTTGTACTGGTGTACAGTTAATTTAAGAGCATATCACAAATTCAGTCAGACAATATTTATTCATCTATTTCATCTTTGTTTAACGCCATACTCAAGTAATCTTCACTTACACAATGGCAGTCAGTTTTATGGGTGGAGAAAACAGAATTGCTCTGCATAATCCCCACCAACTTTCGGCAAGTTATTGATCGACTTTCCCATGTGTGAAGTGCAGATAGCTCCACCATGCTGGCGGAAGTGGTCTTTCATAAACGCCAGATTGCACCAACAGCCACACAGAGTCTCTAACAGCTCTATGACACCAAGGCCCCACTAACAGGGTGAGCTGACTGGTTTATTTGATTGATGTTTTACGCTGTACTCAAGAATATTTCACTCACATGACGGCCAGCTGACTGATAATAATAGGTGCAATATTTAATTTTTTATTTACTTGATTGGTGTTTTACGCTGTACTCAAGAATATTTCACTCACACGACGGCCAGCTGACTGATAATAATAGGTATAATATTTAATTTTTTATTTACTTGATTGGTGTTTTACGCCGTACTCAAGAATATTTCACTCACACGACGGCCAGCTGACTGATAATAATAGGTATAATATTTAATTTTTTATTTACTTGATTGGTGTTTTATGTCATACTCAAGAATATTTCACCTAAACAACAGAGACCACATTATGGTGGGAGGAAACCAGGCAGAGGCAAGGGGAAACCCACAACCAAATAACTATAACAAACAGTCGGTATACATGTACCTACCAATCTTTCCTTTCCAAATGGTTGGTATGGATGATCCTGTGTAGCTGCTCTTCGATCAGATACCTCTCTATAGCATGTGCTCCTGGCAACACTGGACCCTGCACACAAAGGATTTATTTATTTATTCGATTGGTGTTTCACATCGTTCTCAAGAACATTTCTCTTATACGACGACGGCCAGCATTATGGTGGGAGGAAACCCATGACCCTCTGCAGACTCTGGCAGACCTTCCCACATATGGCCGAGAGGAAGCCAGCATGAGCTGGACTTGAACTCACAGCCACCGCAAGGGGTGGGAGGCTCCTGGGTCATTGCACTGTGCTAGCACGCTAACCTACTGAGCCACGGAGGCCCCGCACACAAATGAATATTAAATTATACTCTCATATATTTAGATGCACTGAACGTTCAAATACATGGGAACAAAATGAATTTCCATCTTATTTTCGTGTTTGAATCCAAATACTTTAGCTTTTATGAATGTTTTCTCACAGGGCTTGGACTAACTAAGCCATATCAGAGGATCTTCAATTATACCAGATTAGCTGAGAATGTAATGCCATAATCACACATGTAGACAAATGTGCTATGTGTTAAACAGGATCAAGTAGTCACAAAGGCATTACACCTAAAATCTTTAAACTGTCCTACACATACTTTCTCACGGTGTATTCAAAACTTAAAACTCAAGATCTTCATTGACATAACTTTGTAAATCATGTTTTTGTGACTTCCCTCACAAATCATGCCACCTTGCCCTGAGAAATCTGACATAAAATTTCGTGAAAGTGTCCTTGTGTACCTCTGGCACATCCGTGTAATCAAAGAGCCTAAAGATGACACTGGGGAGAGGGTACTGGACATCTTCGTGATGTCCCGGGGGTATGATCTGAGGTAAGGTGTGTTGTAACGCTTCACTGAGCACGCTGTCAAATGCCAGGTAAGGCCGTAAAATCTGCTTCTCTATCCACTTGTTGTTCCTCAGATTGGTGATCTGTGCCCACAGCGAATCCAGGTACTGTCGGACAAACATAGTTAATAGTCACAAAATCGTATCTGCATTAATGGCAGGGTATCAAACATAGTCAATAGTACAAAAATCGTATTTGCATTCATGACAGGGTATCAAACAGAGTCAATAGTACAAAAATCGGATTTGTATTAATGGCAGGGTATCAAACAGAGTCAATAGTACAAAAATCGTATTTGCATTAATGACAGGGTATCAAACAGAGTCAATAGTACAAAAATCGGATTTGCATTAATGACAGGGTATCAAACATAGTCAATAATACAAAAATTGTATTTGCATTAATGACAGGGTATCAAACAGAGTCAATAGTACAAAAATCGTATTTGCATTAATGACAGGGTATCAAACAGAGTCAATAGTACAAAAATCGTACCTGCATTAATGACAGGGTATCAAACAGAGTCAATAGTACAAAAGTCATATTTGCATTAATGGCAGGGTATCAAACATAGTTAATAGTACAAAAGTCATATTTGCATTAATGGCAGGGTATTAAACATAGATAATAATACAAAAGTT
Organism: Acanthopleura granulata; assembly: GCA_016165875.1. Classification (NCBI taxonomy): domain Eukaryota; kingdom Metazoa; phylum Mollusca; class Polyplacophora; order Chitonida; family Chitonidae; genus Acanthopleura; species Acanthopleura granulata. Next base: position 20,894,166 of record JABBOT010000008.1, read on the forward strand.
ATATTAGCATTAATGGCAGGGTATCAAACGTACTTGATAGTAAAAAAGGCATATTTGTATTAACGGCAGGGTATCAAACGTACTTAGTAGTACAAAAATCATACTTGTATTAATGGCAGGTATTAAACTAGTAGACCGGGCATCATATTTATCTAGATTATGACATATACTTAAAGGAGGAGACCAGGGAAGTACTGGGCAAATTGTCGTAAAAGAGTACAGTTTGAAGACTTATAAACGACCATCAACTATTTTTTTAGATTTTTTTTAGTTCTGAGGCAAGGTAGGTAATAACACACAATCAATCGCAAAAAATAAATAGCTGCATGTAAAAGGGGGCGTAACTGTGAAATTTTGGCCAATCAGAACACAGGATTATGTGAAGCCCAATTAGCAGTTATGACATAAATTGGACCCTTAAATCATTACCATTGTATCTACATAATGACTGTGCATAATGCTACTCATATATGGATGTGAATTCAACTCCATTACCGACGGTTGGCTGCTGCTCCTTGTTTTGTCAGTGGACAGAAGAGAAAGTTGAGCTTACAGGGTGCCAGAGTGTGCATATTTTGGCTGCACAAACAGCACATCGAATACAGACGGGAAGGAGATTGGCTTAAAATTTTGCCGCTAAAGAGTGAAAGGCCCAATTCAGGTTAATCAGCCAGCATCCGGTCGGTAAAATGTCCGCGTCTTCTGACAGCTACATGAGCTTACGGCAATGAAGCATGTGTTTCTTACAGAACATCTTAACAATTGTCAAACGGTGCTTTTTTTTCCAAACCTTTCTCTTTTCACTACAAAACATCTTAACAATTGTCAAACGGTGCTTTTTTTTCCAAACCTTTCTCTTTTCACTACAATTTATATTGTACATGTACTTCCTCAATCTTCTCCATCAATCACTCAAGACTTAAAAACTTTGCAGAATACTGTCTGCAAAAGATTTGCTAGACAATGCCTAAAATTTCACACAAAAATTGCACTTATAGAGGCCAATAAATGGCATAAAATATTACTTTTGGTGCTGAAAGTCACATTTTCCAAGTAGAATATCATCCTACTTTCCAAACAAACCTAACACTGTAACACTTTTCTAAAATCACTAGAATGCTCAGAATCATGTAAAAATTTAGGTGGCGTGCAGTGCGTCTTACCTCTTCCTGAGGGTGTGGGGTATCTTCTTGCCACACTCGTAGAGCGGGCATATGAATCTTCTGTCGCTTCCTGGGAAATAATCAAGAACATACAATGACCACTGATCTGCTGACACCTGGGATATTCAACAACATTAACTACACAATGATTGATCACTAGAAACAGTAACATGGCTGCTCGACCGTTTTCGTGGGTTTCTCGTACGAAGTCAAATATTTTGCCGTAATGAGTGTCAATGTGAAGAGAGCTGAGTTTATACATGTATATACCAAATTTTCTGATACCTTATTTGCTTTTCATTGGCCAATACATGGAAGCATGAAATTCTGTAAAACACGATGCACAACAACAGCGTGCTTAAGCAAAGCAATGTCACGCTCAAAAAATAATATCCCACGATTCACAGGGCAACAGTTCAATGATTTCATGCCGACCATATCCTGCTTCTGTTATATATAGCTAGGGATAACATTGTTCATCACTGTGTGTAACATGAATGACTCATATCCTGCTTCTGTTATATATAGCTAGGGATAACGTTGTTCATCACTGTGTGTAATACAAATGACTCATATCCTGCTTCTGTTATATATAGCTAGGGATAACGTTGTTCATCACTGTGTGTAATACGAATGACTCATATCCTGCTTCTGTTATATATAGCTAGGGATAACGTTGTTCATCACTGTGTGTAATACGAATGACTCATTCTGACAAAACTTACGTCACATAGCTCTCGATTATTGCTAATAATTTATTTAGTTCTGCTTCCTTCTTCTCGAAAAGTTCTCTGCCAACCTGTAAAATACCACAAATACGGGTACTTTATGTTGCTATTGAACACACAATACAACCGATGGAATAGCACATGTATGTGCACTTCTTAATGGCTTGGAACAAATAATACAACCTGCAGAACAGCAAAAGTAAAAATACTTATTATGTTATCGAATACGTAATACAAGTTATAAAACAGCACAAATACACGTACTTCTTGATGGCACAGAACATACAATATAACCTGAAAAATAGCACAAAAACTTGTACATTTTGCTGGTCTTGAGCACAAAATAAAATGTTGAAAATAAGAAAACTACTTGTACAATTACATATATAGCAAAAAAAAGAAAAAAAAAACAAAAAACAAAAGGAGAGAAATCACAAATATACTGTGGAGTGAAGTCATCTGTAATTTTAACTCATCTATCCTTATTATTGTTTGATGGACTCACCCAGGGTAATGCTGACAGCACGGCATAGGTGTACCAGTCCGACCGAACCTAAAACAATGAAAACATTGTCAATTTCTAAACTAAAACATGCACACATCCATCAGCTCATTGGCCAGAGTAGGGTAAATGAATAAACGTACACAACACGTAAACTGACGTTTGGATGTCAGGTAACTAATGACAATGTATCATTCAGTTATGTGGAAAAATGATGCCTATGAAGAAAACATTTTACACTCACATACTGAGCACAGGTACTGCTAAAGTCACCCCATATTATACAAAGGCAAAAAGTTAAAGAACCTGGCTATGAAACAATGTGAATATCTCTGTAAATAAATATAAGAACTTTTAGGCAAAGATGTGCTGTTCATGCCAATTCCATTTAATTAACTACATGTACATATAAAGTCACCCTCATTGTCTTGCCAGGGTTTATATGTCATAATCAACAGGTTATTTAAGGAAAAAACTGGAAAAACAATTAAAATCATTTTAAACACCCTAAATGACCTGGAATTTCTTGCATGAAAAAACTACTCATTTTTACTTATTCTGAGAGCTCTGTTGTTGTTAGGGCAGGGTTCTGAGATTTATTTGTAGGATGATGCATGTATCTTGTTGGAAAATGTTCCCCAGCACTCTGCTCATTTTTTTCCTACCATACCGCTGGCCGCAGTTGTATAAGTGAAATATTCCTGAGTACGGCATAAAACACCAATGAAATGAATGAATATTGGGAAAATGTAAGGTTTAGCACCAAAAGTAATATTTCGTACAATTAAGTTGCCTCCAAAAATGCATTTTTGGGGACAAAATTTTCAGTCATTTACAAGTTTTTCTTCTTATAGTCTAAACATGCTTTTTCTAGGTGCTCATTTTCAAGCCTTGAATAAAACTGACCTGAGGTATACTGTCTTCCAGTGTCACCTCCACGAAGTTGTCAAATAGAGCGAGCAGGGAGCCTGCTACAATCACATGGCAGTTCACCAGGTCTGACAGAAAACGTACCTGGAATAAGGCTCAACATAACTTTATATGTTCACCATTCAAAGCCAATGAAGACTTTGTCAACACAGTGCATAAACCTACTACAAAAGTGCATAAACCTATAACAAAAGTGCATAAACCTATAACAAAATGCATAAACCTATAACAAAACCGGTGTTGTGCTGGTTTCTTCAGATAAAATTATGCAGATGTGCTGAAGCCTTAAGATTTACTTGGTTTCGTTTTGGGGGACATATATCGTACTACAATAAACATGAAAAGTTGTTTGTGTTGAGACACGCACAAAGTTAACTATAAACACACAGCGACCAGCTGGATAGCCCAAGCAGCAACATCCACAGTCTATCTACAAGTAGCATGGCAGGTATATCATGAACTTACAGTATAACAAATATCAATCTGTGTTTATCAATGCAAAACTACACACCTAAAGACCTAGAGGTATATAAATGCCAGTACCTGGAATGTAATAAACATTGTCAGAGAAAATTTCACAGCAGACAGTCAGATGTTCTGTTGCAGCACTGTAATGTTTATTACTACTGACCCTAAAAACCCACAGCAATAACTATACAATTATTGTTGACCCTAAAACCCAGTTATCCCCTTACCACTACCGTTGACAATAAAACCCCACAATAACTATACAGTTATTGTTGATCCTAATTCACTGTGATAACTGTACCATTATTGTCAGCCCTGAAACCCACAGCAATAACCATACCATTATGCTTGACCCTAATCCCCAAAGTACTGACCGTACCATTACTGATGACCCTAAAACCCACTGTGATACACATACCATTATCCTTGCACTATCGAAGTCCCCAGTCTTCAGGGCTTCTTTCAGGTTTCTCACCAAAAGTTCCACAAACTGCAACAAAAATGGCAACAAAATATACATTCATTCCTTACAAAACTTTTCACACATAAACGCCTCCACTTCTTTCTGTAATTATTAAATGGGTGATATAAGTCTACAACACATCTGGCAAGGTTATACCAACGGTGAACATTTTATCTGTGTTGTGAGCTTGGGAATAACATTTTGCTCATAAATATTTCACTTACATAATGATACAATGGTCATCACTCTAACGGGTGTTTTCCAGAGACAAATATTTCTTCTTATATCTTGTATGGAGCGTGATATGGCAACTTTCTGCGATATATTTATACCGAGGCACTTTGTTCCTTAAGATTATCTCCCCTTCATTTTCCATTCTTCAATGTATGTCATACAATTATATCTCTTTTTAACTAGAACAGAAACCACTGACCTCTCCACCACAATTGTAGTTCTTTGCATTCAGCAACCCAACCAGTGTTGTATACACTGTCAGTTTTTCTGGCAGCTTGCTTACACTAAAATAAGACAGCATGGCATTTGGAAGTGAAACATATCAACTGTGAAGGGACATGATCCAAGATGGCAAGCCAAGGCTGAGGTACAGCTGACTCTGGCATCTTTGGTGAGTAATTCAAATTCAATTCACATATATTCAAACAACACAATGCCACAGCAAATGAAATGTTGTGGCCAATCAGACCCTCTCTCTTAAATATGCACCTTAGACATGAATAACATATATAAAAGAAGATTTGTGCTCATTGGGTGACCTAATTTGTAGCTAGGTCATAATACCTGCTGTACTCATTCCAGCCAAGGGTTCTGCTGCAGCGAAGGAAAAGAGAACCCTCGACATCATGAATGTAAATTTGGCACTGGAATATCTCTTACCGCTACACCACCTCAATCAGGATGGAAAATGTGATGTGTAACTGACATGTGACAGTGTATTTGCAAGTCTACTTAAACAGTTTGTCATCAATTACACTGTAAATGTATCACTGTGTAAATGGTGGGAAAAAAACTAAAGGCTTCCTTGACTTACAACCAGCATGCTTACATGCTGGCACACAATTCATGATAGCTTCATCTGACATCATTCCTTTGAACAACAGCCACATAAAACCTCAATGAAAACTGGAGTCTCAAACTACAAGCCTCTCAGACTCATCCTGTTCTTATTTGTTACTCACCATTCACAGAGAATCCTCAAAATCTTTGGCTTGTAATTTGGAAGGTCTGCCTCCAAGACGCTGGCCAATCCCTCCAAATTGCTCTCAAGAGAGGATGTACTCTGTTAACATACACATGTAAGAGGAAACAAATATTAAAAAGAATGGGCGTCCACACTGCAGTGTAAAGGGCATTATTAGTATGAAATAGAGGTATAATAATGACCCCTATCATAAAGAGGGTATTTTTTTGCAGAAGTTAACATACAAGAACCAGTGTGTCACTGTAACGTCTGTGTTCGTTTTGTGGTTTATTAATGAGTCGCTTGACGCCGCAGGTTTTGGTTGTAACCTGCAGTTGTGACGTCACAGGTTGTGCAGACAGCTGATGCATGGAGATGTCTACGCACTGTTTATCTGAAAAAATCTATCATTACAGGGACGTTAACTACGATTTGATGAGTTAAATATGCAGGGGAAGTGTTACCTTCAATGCTGTTCAATGACCATCTCAGGATTAATACAGTATTTTGATGCTGTTTGAATTTATCATAACAGTAGCCACAACCAGATATGTTGCAAGGAGGTTGTATGAGGCCATGTCGTACACAATACGTGGTTTCTGCACAGATATAATTCATAGCTGAGCGGTTTGAATGTCTTTGATTTCTGTTAAACTGCATTAAGCTGAGATGCATTGAACTATGGTTTTGTTGAAATTCTAGATGTTTACTTGCACACAAGAGTAATGTAACTCATACATTAAAATACAACTGAACCTGTGTAACCCGCAGTTGTGACGTCACGGGTTATGGAGACAGCTGATGCATGGAGATGTCAGTTCATTGTTTATTTGAATAAACCTATCATTACAGGTTTACAAAGTGTTGATGTTATTCCATATCAAGACCCACAGGAGGGTTAACAGTGGCTGTTATCTCATTTATCTCAAATTTTAAGCAGACCTATTTTGATCTTCATATCTGAGACATTGCGCAAGTCTTTATACCATTATACAGCCACATGTCAAAAAAAGTTTTTAGGATAAATATATTACTTTATCTTAGCCTGAATTTATCTCCCATTTTATAAAAACCTGTTAAGCATATTGGGATTTCAACTCAACTACATTTTTATTCAAATCAGTGAGCTTATTTTGTTATCATGATTGTTATGACGTTACTAAACTGAGAAATCTGGTTTTTACAAAGAACATCAAAGAAGTGGGATTGCTATCTGATTGAGAAAAATGTCCACAGACCTCTAAACATCTTCTTAAAATGGATTGGTTGGGAGTTTCACAAACGACAATTTTACCTTTTCCCCAACTCTTGTTATAAGGGATTCCAGTCGCTCTTCAATATCCAAAATTTCTGAGGTACGTCGTCTCTTATGACCATATCCTGGACCTAGACCAAAAATACAATATTTATCTGATTGGCGTTTTACACCATACTTAAGACTGTTTCACTTATATGAGCATTATGGTGGGAGGAAACCAGGTAGAGCCCCGGGGAAACCCACGACCATCTGCAGGTTGCTGGCACACCTTCCCATGTATAACCAGAGAGGAAGCCAGCATGAGCTGGACTTGAACTCACAGCAACCGCATTGGTGGAAGGCTTCTGGGTCATTGGGTTTGCTTGCCGTAATGCCAGAGATCTGCCGCCTCGTACCTATGGCACTATTCTTGTGTCGCCTGCAAAACAGATCTGCACAAACATACATGCCACAATGTCAGCAGCCTCACTTTCTTTAGTTAGCATCCAGTCGGTCTCAAAGATCATATATAAAACATTATATACATATTTAATGCAAGCAGTTTTACATGGGACCAAATTTTTTGGAAAAAGGTAGATGGTTCAAAGGCCGGTAACCTATCTTCGGCTATAGTAAACATGAGGCTGGTGTCACATTGTCACAAACAATAGCACAACCCGAGTCTTTACAAATCCTCTATCTTCTTGTTGTTGACTCAATTTCACTGGTGAGGATGAACCTGTGACGAGCTGTGGAGCGAGTTAGCCTTTCGCACAGGTGTAATACCTCAGACGAGGCATAGGGGGAAACCTCAATCAAGGGATAATACCTCGATCGAGCTACTTTCCCAAACCTGTTCAAGGATGTATGTGTAGTAAGGCTGTAGTTACAATGTTGTTGTTTCCTGCCCTTATGCTAGATTGGTATGTTACCTGTCACAACTTCAACGATAAATTTCATAACTAGTTCATCATATTAAGTACGGATGTTGCATACAAGTGTGTTCCTACTATCATGTACTTTAAAATGGTCACTGTTATGTTACAGCTTGGTAAATAGCCTGGAAGTTATGATAGATTTAGTAGAATTAAATATGACTGAGTTGTTTCTGAGTTGTGTAGCAAGAAAAGTAGATATTGTGGATTTTTCATATTTAACATGCATGTGAAGTGTACCTGTTCAATTTAGTAGTGGTTCAAAGTTGTTAGATGTATGCATTATAGTCTCTGTAAATGCAGGTTTTTTGATGTTATGACAAATCCTAGTTAGCCTTGTGGTGATTGGAACTGATTGAAATTAACTGTCTTCTGTGAGGTTCTTGCTGGGGCTATAAAAGCCCTGCCCTAATGTGTACTGACAGTCTTGCGGTCAGTCTTGTAGTCAGTCTTGTAGTTAGAGTCTTGAAGGCAGAGTCAGCAAGAGTTATGGTATTATGTCTCCAGTCAGTACAGGATGCCAAGACTACAAAAAGATGTCTCCACGTCTGTGCTGTGTTCCTTTTCTGTCAGTCCTACCAAGCTAGCCTCCCCAAAGTTTAGATAACTGGTGGTCAACAAACACCAACAACCAGCACGGTTATATATAACGGCATTGTAACTTTGTTAATGACTACCAAACATTGCGATTATCGAACTCATGTATGTGTCATTCTCTTCAGTTTCTCCCATAAATAGTACAACTGGTGTATGAACTGATCTGGGCCGAAATGTACGACTTGAGTGCGAATCATCTCAGTGTCCACAGAACACACGTGTTGCAACAACAACAACAAAACATGTAGATGTCTGCAGTAAATTCAACTAGCATACGCTTGTGCATCCGTGAAAAATAGTTTATGGCTATACTCACTGTCTTCCTCGTCGTCGCTAAACGAATTTCGCCGACGCCTGGACATCTTTTCTGCAATGTAATTCACAAAAGTCGGACCACGCAAACCCGCTGAGTTGAAATCAACTTCCTGGCGGCGACAGCGAAACAGTGGGCAGTGACAAAATATCGCATATCTCATTGGTCAAAAATATGGGGAGCAGTCATTATGCCGGGCGCGCACAAATTGGTCAATCGGAAGCCTTTTTAAGTGTCAGTCAGATTTCACGTAATAACATGTCGCTGGTTTCTGGTCTAAACGAACACAGTACACCAACAAAGTGATTGTGTGAAATTTAAAATCACAACATTTGACAAGTAAAGAACAGATCACATTTACACAAAGTGCGCAAATTTTCTGTTAGAGCTGTGATACAGTATGAGATTGTATCGAGGTCAAAGTGATTAAAATGTCAAGAAAGATTGACTTGCTACGGTGGACGGTTTGGATCATATTGGACAGGCTGAAGCACATGTACAGATTCTTGTTTTGCTGCTAAACATGCCTCAGCTGATATTTACACGTCGTTACACAGAGATACACGCATTGCACTACATTTATATTGACGTAAAAAGAAGACATATAGCTTTCAGAATGTGTTTAGTAGCTAAAAACAATTGGTCCAAAAAGTTTTTCCACCGTAGCGCCACATTCTGTCAAAAAAAAAAAAAAAAAAAAAAAAGAGAAAGAGAGACAGAGAGAGGGAGAGACAGAGAGAGAAATATCTGGAATCAGAACTTATGAGATTAGCTTTTGAGACAAATCGTACATGTACTTTGTTTGAATGTGTATGATCCCGGTTTCAGGAAGCCTATATACTTAGTGCTGAATGACCCTTAGCTAAGTGTACTTCCTATGTCTACAGCATACGTTATGTACTCAAGAACATTTCACTTATAAATGCGACGTCGGCCAGCGCTGTGGAGGGAGGAAACCGGGCAAAGGCCGGAGGAAACCCACGACCATCCGCAGGTTACTGGCAGACCTTCTCACGTACGGCCGTGTGTAAGTTTATTGCAGCAATCAAAGCCCAACAGCCTACAAAACATGTGTTAGCTACAATGTTGTACAGCCCGGTAACTGCCATGGTGTACACGATTTGGATATACGTGTACTAAGTATATAATAGGTTTATGTGCTTATAGTAGATTCGTAGTTCGAAACGATCTACGTCGGTATGCGTATTTAAAATAGGCCTACTGACAGGTATTGCAACACCTGTCAGTATATTAAATACACATATGGACATAGGTCATTTCGGACTAGGCGATTTATTGCGACTCCGTTCCTTTTGGCCTACATGCAAATCACTGATTCAAACTGTTCACTGCTTCTCTTTGACAAGAATTCGCCCAATTCTTTTACTTTACTTAGTTCTTTGGTGACTTGTACTGAACGATTGTTACCGAAATTGGTACTGTATGTGTAGCCTACATCTTGCAGCAAATGTTCTGGACCCGCTTTCACAAAACTTCGAAGACCAATTTCTCTTAACTTTTCTCCTGAACCACGTCCCTTTAAAGCGCTGTAACCTAGACAACATCTTTTATGAGGGAAGTGAAGAAAAAACTGATGTACGAAGTTCAGTGAAAGTGGCCCCTCATTACAAGGCCTACACATACTGCATACGAATGTATGTCCAACGCGTAGATCCAAAGCAATACCGAGAAAACCTCTCAGACTGAGTGCTTGAAATAGAAATCAAGGCAATATATGACTTGTAATAAGTCTGTATTAAACCGGTACTTCCTTGACGCTGGGGGAGAGACGAAGCAGGCCTGTTTATAGCACTTGTCTGGCACAACAGACTTCTCCGGCCAGGGGCCCTATAACTATCGACCTTGGAAAGGTTGGAAATGAGCAAGACTCCTGTCTGCCAGCTCTATAAAATCTCGGATATGATATTCTACCCAGGCTTATAGACTACTAATGTCGCAGTTTGCTTATTATTCATTTGATTGGTGTTTTCAAGCGGTGCTGATGATCGAATATTTCACTTGAATACGGCGTCGGTGTCAGCATTATGGTGGGAGGAAACCGGGCAGAACCTGTGGGAAATCCATGGCCATCCGCAGGTTGTTACCATATGCTGACCTTCACACGTACGACCAGACAGGGAGCCACCCACAGCAACGAAATCCGAGGAGTTACTACGCTTTGTACCTTCTTCAGGAATGACCATTATTGCATTCCTTCTTTTGATAGTAAGTTGCATGCTTAGGATTAATTTGGTGGTTTGCGTTGAACGTTGTTCAAGAACTTGAATTGGTATAATGGGCCTCGGCTCATTTGCACGAAGCCCTCTTTCACAAGAACGCGACATGGCGACGTAATGCCTACAGTGCTAGTTGCTGTTGTGTTGAAGTGCTTGTAATGTTTAGAGGGCTTTGTGGAAGTGGGCTCTGGAAAGTTCATTGGTGGCCGACAATCAACAGAATGCTCTGGTGCCCACTTATTTCTTTTTCTCCATCCGTGTCATATCTTACCGGAGTTTTCCATTTTATGATAGCGATCATGTTTATTGGCGGAGGAAACCATAGCACTCGGATTAAATCACGGCCTTTTGTCAGTCTCCGGCCAAACCTCCAGACGTTAATCCAGAACCAAAACAGAGAGCCGTATACAAACTAGAAACCTCATTGGTCAAGGGTCAGACTGTCGCACCAAGCCAGTGCTTCAACCACCCGAACCAATGACAACCTATCTCGAGTTACTGATGAACTTTCCCAAATGAACCGGTTAAGGCCAACCTTTTGCAAGTTGCTGATGAACTCTCTCCACCTGACGCACACATCTGCACATCGACTGGGTGGAGGACAAGTGCTCTTCAACGAACATTACCCTGGGCAAACGGCCCACCACTTATTGTAAGACCAAAGAAAAGAGATGGGGATCTTGGCGAGGTTTACAAAATTCTCTGCCCAAGCCAAAATTTAAGCTCATACCTGGTGCATTCTTGCGAAGCTGTATTTCAGCCCTTGAGATTACTGACCTTGGTTGAATTGGCCCCAGGAGCCAGACAGTGCTGAGTTGATGGAGTGTAAAATAAAAAGGACTTCCTTCCTGTCTAGACAGAAAACCTTTTTCCCCCAGCATAATCTCAAAAAGCTACCTCTCACTCCACTATGATTTGCCTCCGACAACTTCTTAATGAACAAAACTTTAAGACCACCCCTTGCCTTCTTCACATAAAGTTTGTTTACCTAAAGCCAGAGAACTTTACTCACGGGTACACAAATGAAAATATCAAACAACAAAACGGGTGAACATCAGATATTACAGTGACTGCTTGACTTTATTATTATGTTTTTCTTCATCATCTCGCTAAGTTAAGCATATATTTTTAAAGATTTGTCACAAGGTGCTGAAAGTTACGTGGTAGTTACATGTATAAACAAGAGTGCAAAAGACAGAAGAGTAAGAATATGAAGCAGGTCTCATCATTCCAGTCCAAGAACCACAGAACTAGTAGCATCAATTGCCACCTCTCAGGCGCAGCACTAAATGGAGAGTTGACTCTTTCTGGATATTGTAGTCAGACAAGGTACGGCCATCTTCCAGCTGTTTACCAGCGAAGATCAATCGCTGCTGATCTGGTGGGATACCTTCCTTGTCCTGGATTTTGGCCTTGACATTTTCAATGGTGTCAGAAGCTTCAACCTCGAGAGTGATGGTCTTGCCAGTTAAGGTCTTCACAAAGATCTGCATACCCCCTCTCAGACGCAGCACTAAATGTAGGGTAGATTCTTTCTGGATGTTGTAGTCAGAAAGGGTGCGTCCATCTTCCAGCTGTTTTCCAGCAAAGATCAACCTTTGCTGATCTGGGGGGATACCTTCTTTGTCCTGGATTTTGGCTTTCACATTTTCAATGGTGTCTGAGGCCTCCACCTCAAGAGTGATGGTTTTGCCTGTGAGTGTTTTGACGAAAATCTGCATTCCTCCTCTCAGACGGAGTACTAAATGGAGGGTAGATTCTTTCTGGATGTTGTAGTCAGACAAGGTACGGCCATCTTCCAGCTGTTTTCCAGCAAAGATCAATCGCTGCTGATCTGGGGGGATACCTTCTTTGTCTTGGATCTTAGCCTTCACATTTTCAATGGTGTCTGAGGCCTCCACCTCAAGAGTGATGGTTTTGCCTGTGAGTGTTTTGACGAAAATCTGCATTCCTCCTCTCAGACGGAGTACTAAATGGAGGGTAGATTCTTTCTGGATGTTGTAGTCAGACAAGGTACGGCCGTCTTCCAGCTGTTTTCCAGCAAAGATCAATCTCTGCTGATCTGGGGGGATACCTTCTTTGTCCTGGATCTTAGCCTTCACATTTTCAATGGTGTCTGAGGCCTCCACCTCAAGAGTGATGGTTTTGCCTGTGAGTGTTTTGACGAAAATCTGCATTCCTCCTCTCAGGCGCAGCACTAAATGGAGGGTAGATTCTTTCTGGATGTTGTAGTCAGACAAGGTACGGCCATCTTCCAGCTGTTTTCCAGCAAAGATCAATCGCTGCTGATCTGGTGGGATACCTTCCTTGTCCTGGATTTTGGCCTTGACATTTTCAATGGTGTCAGAAGCTTCAACCTCGAGAGTGATGGTCTTGCCAGTTAAGGTCTTCACAAAGATCTGCATACCCCCTCTCAGACGCAGCACTAAATGGAGGGTAGATTCTTTCTGGATGTTGTAGTCAGACAAGGTACGGCCATCTTCCAGCTGTTTTCCAGCAAAGATCAATCGCTGCTGATCTGGGGGGATACCTTCTTTGTCCTGGATTTTGGCCTTGACATTTTCAATGGTGTCAGAAGCTTCAACCTCGAGAGTGATGGTCTTGCCAGTTAAGGTCTTCACAAAGATCTGCATACCTCCTCTTAGACGCAGCACTAAATGGAGGGTAGATTCTTTCTGGATGTTGTAGTCAGACAAGGTACGGCCATCTTCCAGCTGTTTTCCAGCGAAGATCAATCGCTGCTGATCTGGGGGGATACCTTCTTTGTCCTGGATCTTAGCCTTCACATTTTCAATGGTGTCTGAGGCCTCCACCTCAAGAGTGATGGTTTTGCCTGTGAGTGTTTTGACGAAAATCTGCATTCCTCCTCTCAGGCGCAGCACTAAATGGAGGGTAGATTCTTTCTGGATGTTGTAGTCAGACAAGGTACGGCCATCTTCCAGCTGCTTGCCAGCGAAGATCAATCTCTGCTGATCTGGGGGGATACCTTCTTTGTCTTGGATTTTGGCCTTCACATTTTCAATGGTGTCAGAAGCTTCAACCTCGAGGGTGATGGTCTTTCCTGTCAAGGTCTTCACAAAGATCTGCATGATGGTTTCTGCAAAAGCAAAACAACATTGTGAAAAGCACTATTTAAAAATATATTAATGGAATATTGACAGATATCTCAACATGTGACATGAATTATGACAGCTTCGTCTTAAGTTTCCTGCTGTCTATTGTCAGTATCCTACACATGAAATACTGAAATACTGTGAATCACTGTAATGTTCTTCCCCAAAAACCAACTTGCCAAGTTCCTTCCACACAATCCTCAAAACACTGTTTTATAATCAATATTTAAGCAAGTGCGAGACACTTGTTGATAAATGCAGACACTTTGGACATCTGTTGCCCTTTGTAACCTCATTCAATCATCTCCCAGCTATGAATGGTCTTGAAAATATTGGTTTTGGATTTAAATAACATTAATATTTCTCTGTCTGCCATTTGTATTTTACTCTGCACTCAAGAATATTTCACTTATAAACAGTGACAGCCATTACAGTGGATAGATAGAGTCAAGAGACAAATAATTAAAAAAGCTAAGGTGGTTTGTCCCGTTTTTGAAACGCTCTGGGTTCACTCAATCCTGACGTGCACCCAGGTTCTGCACCACTATGCTACTTTCACAACTTCCTGTATACGCACAAGCACCTCTAAGTTGAACTTCCATGCATGAGAATTATGAGGAAGCCACTTAAGCCCTACAGCAATCTGAGGAAAATTTCTCATATCAGCTGACAGCCCCATTGAAAAGGCTCCCTAAATCTCCAAGCATTTGTTCCACCTCCCTTTGTCCAAATTGAGTCGAAAAAATGACTCGGGACTAAAGGGTTTTGGTATGACAGGAGTTGTAATGGGTTCCTCAAAACTATATTTGGGTAAAAGTTAAGAATCTGTGTTGTGTTTAATGATTCAAGTGTTTGTCAGCTATCTGCTTCTCCAATAGTCCTTGTTCCAAACAAAATTTTTTGGGTGTTTTTTGGTTTTTTCGAAAATTTCCATCATTCTGACATGTGCCAGCATCCCATCCTTCACTAAGAAAGTGTAAGATGAAGCGTCTCTTACATTTTCCTCTTAAATTCTTATGTCCCAATCTAAGATTCTGAGCTATAAAAAAAGTTGATCCGTCTAATTATTTGTTCAGAGAATTGACATCAATCTGACACGTGACAGCATTCCATCCTTTTTCAGTTTTATTTCCGTCTATACTGTTACAACCTATTTTTCAGTTTTGGTTTCCTTACATTTTCCCGTTAATTTCGCTATGTGTCAATTCCATGATTCCGATCCATTAACAAGGTAAATGTTGATCCGTGTGTGATAAGCTATCACCTTTCCCACTATAGAGTGCGAACTTCCTGTTCGCCATTTTGCGGTGTAGTATAAACGAAATTTATGCACGAAAAAGCTTGTGAAATTCTCGCCTAACATTCGGCCTATTCACAACAATCCTATGGGATACAACAAGTAAACAAAAATTCTATCATTTACAGAAATGTTCATTGATGGCAGAGTAGACCTTCGTGTGATTTTAAAACAACGGTTGTTACACATTCGATTTTCGCAGGAGCACAAAAAACCTTCCGCGGATTAAGAGAAACTTATGAAATCGTGTAACGTCGTTTATAATACAGGTATATACACATAAATTACACTAGACGTGAAACAACAGCATTAGACACTAGCCCAATGTGAGTATTTCACGAGCGCATTTCGTATTTCTTACCTTAATTTTGACGTCTTTCCGTGACCACAGCTGGCTCAATTTTCTGTCGTCAAGCCCAGTTTGATAATTATACATAGAGGCAGACCACGTGACCGGATGAGTCATTTCTATTGGTGGACCATGTCGTCAGCTGTCTGGTCAAAGTTCAACACGTGAGCGCTGGAAAACCTGCAAGGACCAATTCTTCAACAAATGCATACAGTGTAGTTCTATAAAGGGTTTTGTTATACGTCGTAGCGCTAAAAAGAAACAGTTAACGAATACCACCAGCTGGGAACGAAAATAAACAATTTGGTGTTGATCTCCAAGCTTCAATCTCAGATTAAATACCCTTCTCTGTGTAATTATAGACGTGTGATCTATATTTCCATGCACAAATCATGTACAGTATATATGCGTGCAAGTCCATTTTCTTGCATACATATGCAGGTACATACAAGAGAAGATGAAGCATTTACAGGAATTATCAGTACTGTTGCAGACCATATTCATGCAGGCTATAAAAATGCCGACCTATTATTAATGTTTTCATTGGATTGAAAATGAGTAGTGCGGTATATTTCCTTTGTTTATTGCTCTGAGCTCAGCAGTATTGCATGGAAGATGGTTAAAATGTCACGCATGCGTGTACAGGTATAGAGATGAAAATGGTACCTTCTTTGATCTGACTAAATACAAATGCCATAAGACTGATTCAAGCGTGGCGAAATTAAATACAAAACGTTCGCATAGTCGGTGCATTTTTTCTTCTTCTTTAAATGATAACGAACGATGCAGCCTGCATTTAAAACCTGTTATAGAATATTATTTTATATACTTTCATTACCTTTGCGAAGGAATTGTCCGGGTGATATTGATACTTGAAAGTCTGTGTCCATCACATAAAATACCGTACATACCTATGCATATGTATTCGCCTACATTTGCACTCGGTATTACTCTTTAAATACGGCGTGTGTGCCGTTATGTTATTTGTGCATATCATTTGTGTTGCATATTTTATCGGCTAGCAAGCTTTTGTACGTATTTTAGGTATTACAGTTACGTAAATTTTATGAGCTAAAAATGTATACATGGTCATCCATGATTTCTATTTCAGCGTTAAATGTTGAGTAACTGCATACATTTACAGTGAATATATTTGTCTGGAGATCTATTATCAAATTAAACTCATGAATATAATGTTAAAGTAATTCGCCTCAGAACAAAGCAAGCACGCCAGCTGATCAGCGTGTACAATGTGTAGTTGTTATCTGTGTTTTAGTGCACTAATTTTATCACTGCGAGGAGTTTGCATCTGTCAAGATTTTCAACCAATCGGGTTCTAGCTGGTTAGGTTTCTGCGGAACTGCACATAACATGTTGTAGGTTGTATTTGGAAATGAATCAGCTACTGCAAACAAACAGAATGTTTAGTTGCCAGTTCTGACCCGAAGCTAGCTGCAGATAAGCTGGGTTATTTTGGTATGTCAGTTTGCTAATTCTGCAGCAACCTGGTTTGTCTCGTGACGAGGTGGTATAATGAGTGATAGTAGAAAGAAGCGATATGGAGCGGGCGGCAAAAGTCGGTCAGACGCCAGTGAAAATTCTCACCGACAGCACTCTGGTTCAAACTCTACAAACCATGGACGACGGAGTACTAATCACAGTGGCGTAAGTATTTAGATCAGAAAACAAAACAGTATACACAACAGATGGTCAGTATGAAAGAGCAAAGTGTTTGTTGATGGCATGCTGAGATCTCCCTGGTGAGAGCAAATCGAGTTCAACAACAACATTATGATGCTGAGAGTAATTATCTCTACTCAGACTTAACGACGACATTTTCATCAGCGAATAACAGTTGCTATCCATTCACAACAATATACCTCTCTATTCATTAAAGAAATTGGTGTCTAGAATTTTCCCAAAGATGGGCCTGTCATCTGTTTTGCTGGCTAACATGTCAACAACATGCAGCTACATGTTCTGAGTTCAGAGCCTTATCCGCTCTCAAGAAAAATTGTCAAAGAATTGCAGCATGAAAGTGATCAAAAGTACACCATATCAGATGTATTCCATAGACATAAATTACCAAGTGTTTCAAGTATTTCTTGGTAATGTGAGTTATAGAGACGAAAATGCAAGTGAATAAGAAAATAGATTAAAGGAAAGAGAATAAAATTGAGATTGTCTCAACGCATTGTATTTCATAAAAGTACTTTACCAAAAAGTCAGAGAAATAGAAAAAAACTGCATTGTGATGTTTTATATTTTTTTAATGTATGCATCCATTCAAAGAAGGTAGTAGTATGTATTGTACATGTAGGTGTCTTAACCCTGAATTAATGTATATGTGGGAATATATATTGAAATTTGTTGCTTGCCCAAAAATTGTAATGAATTATTACCACTTTTTGACAAACTAATTTAAGTGAAATTGCCATCCTGTTTTGTTTGTATTTTGTTTTGTTCTTTATTTTTTTGGTGTTAAATATTTCTGTTATTTTATAATTGTAGATGAATTTCCAGAGACTGAACAGCTATGATAGGGTGCGTAAGATTGTTCAGGAGGAAGGAAGGGCAGCCAGAAACCTTATCACGTGGAATGTTCCCGTAGCACAACAGGAGAGAACAGGTATTACAAAGGCACCTCCTGTTAAATGGAGGACGCTGAGCTTGCATCTGCCTTATAAGCAGGTGATCTGGGTTTACGTTTCTCAAACATGCTACCAAACTTTTAAACTTAACGTTTGGTACTTCCGTACTTCTTTCCTACCAGAGAGGCAGGACAGTAATTATTGTATTATACTACTTTTAAAGATATTGTGTTGACATCAAAATTTGCCAAAGGCCTGTGGATTATTTATTCATTTATTTGATTGGTGGTTTATGCCTTACTCAAGAATGCTTCATTTATATGACGATTGCCAGCATTATGGAGGGTTTAAACTGGGCAGAGCCCAGGGGGAAGCCCGTGACCATCCGCAGGTTGCTGGCAGATCTTTCCATGTATGGCCTAGGAGGAAACCAGCATGAGCTGGACCTGAACACATGGCGACCGCATTGCTTCTGAGGCATTACGCTGGGCTAGCGAGCTTACCAACTGAGCCATAGACGTTTGTAATTGTCTGCCATTGTCTGAGTTAACAATTCTTTTCAGAACATTCATTTGATTAGTCTATTAACATCGTTTTAAGGGACATGTATGCTTACAGCCGTATATGGCCTAAAAGTAACTTGGGATTATTGAGAAGTTCTTGTTTACAGGACGTTCAAAAACCAGACAGTGTAGAAAACCACTTGCACAAAGACATAGCCCAACAGCTGCAACAAAGTATAAAGAGAAATCTTCTGATGATGAATATCAGTTGAAGAGTCCTCCCGAGACTCCAAAATCCCCAAAATGTGATGGTCCAAAGATGAAAGTGGACCTGAGGGCAAGATACTGGGCATTCCTCTTTGACAATTTGAAGAGAGCTGTGGATGCCATCTATCAGACTTGTGAAGAAGATGAGAGTGACGTGGAGTGTAAGGTAGGTCAGAAGAAGTGTGTCCCCTACAAGCTGAACCATTAGGAATTACTGAATACCAAAACTCAGAACAGTGTGTTGTTTGTGGATCTGAAAATGCTGCACCATGGTGCATGCATATAATATTAATTAATGGGAGCTTGTCTTGTAAAGTATTATGAAGTTCTTGAGTTGAGAATTTACCATGTTTTTATGTATTTTATGCAAACACTTAGCAATGCATTATATGGTCATGACAATTTCCAAACTCTAAGACTGAAAGTTATTGATCAAAGTACAACCAAAAACAAATGCAGTGTAGCCTCGCTACCCAAATCACGTCCCAAAATATGTGGTGTACTTTCTTGTGTGAAGGCTTAAATTTGACAAGATAACGACTAAAACAACAACCGAACAAGCATTTTTACCAAGCAATGTACGTAAATAACGGGCCTTTGGAAGGTATATTTATCCAATATTTCGCTTGAAAACAAATGGATTAGTTGGTACCTAAGGTGAAATATCTGGGATATTATGTACAGCTAAGCGAAAAGAAAAGAATAATGGCAGAGGTTACACTTCTTTGTGCATATATAATTCCGCTTTCAAATACAGGTGTGACAATGTTGTTGTTGTTGCAGTGTTACTTCTGCGAATGTGGCATCGTCATCAGTGCATACTGACTGCAGAGCTTTACTCACTGTCACAGACCTATCCCATAAAGGAATTAATATTTGTTCAGTCTCCGTAAATGTCTCTAAATTTTGTCAGAATATTGAATGGCTATGAAGCGAGTTGTGAAATCACAGGGCGCGATTAGCATGTTGATATGTTGGAGTTGAGATTAACTCAGTTATGTCAGTCAAACATTTGAGAATGGCTTTTTTCATCTGTCCTTAATTGAATGCATGGGTTTTCATCGAAGACCATGTAAGTGTGTCATACTCAATAAATATTGCTTCGCTCACTGAATATAGAAGATCGATTGCAGTTGAACAGTAGTCGATTTGGATCAATATTTGTTGCGGTTTTGGCGAATACACAGGCCCGATCTCAGATCGGCAGACTGGAGATCAGACCATGCAGCTTTTAGGACAGCTAGGGCTGCCGAGTGGCAGGGGTTATGTCAAGCGACTTAAATCATTTTTCAAGGAATTAGATTGTAGATGTCATATTCTAGAATGGTACAGATCCATACCCATGTGTACAAACAATACAGATCTAAAAGTAAGTTTAGGTTTAAACTTGTTTTAAATATGTCAGAAGTCACAAGTAGGTAATAATGAAAATTGGACTTAAAAATTGTATAATGTATCAAATTTCATAGTTGAAGTAATACTTCAGCATTATGTAGAGCATGCCAAGAAAAAATTCATAAAATTCACCACTTCTTATTACATCATTTTTATGAGGTTTATTTGGGTCGTCTGAGATGAAATGGGGGTGTTCTTAAATCTTCAAATGGGGTTGTCCAACCACATGCAGCATGAATCGATATGTTGGCTGGATATCTATGATATTCTCGCTGGCCCCTTCCTTATGATATAAATTCATATATGTATGTGGTTTAAAATGTTAAATAGTTAGGCTATGTAAATTATGGTATTTCAGTTAATTATATACTGACTTTAGGCCTATTTTATTGGAAAAAAAATGTTTTTCATAACTTTCTTTCATGGAACCAATTTTGTATTTCCTGTGTGTGATGTTGGTTCCTGTGAACGTGAAACATAGAACCAAAGAGTTGTTGCCGCTTAGGGTGAAATCAGGTGAAATCTCTACCTTGTAGGCAACAAATCTAGTATTTAGTACTAATTATAGTATTTGCTTTCCTCAAAAAGCGATTCTCTAACCTCCTAGCTTGCACAACAAACAGTTGATGGATAAAAGTGTGAAATTATGATAAATATTCTTCGTAAGCAAAAGCCAGGCAACAGCATTATCTACATTCAAGAAACCTGAGCATTCATCATAGAATACATTTCAGTGCATACAGGCTCTGCGTTTTTTAATTTTCTTTTTTCTGTATTGCAGGAAGTGATAATGATGCTGGACCAGAGTACTAAAGATTTCCGCTCATTGATTGAGAGGTTACACATAATGAGGGCCTATGAGGATGCTACCCGTGGTGGAGACAGGTATTTATTGAAACTTTAATTAAGAATTATATGTATAAATCTTGTCACTTGAAAAGAAACTTAAAAAAGATTAAGATCCCCACACAGGAAAAATAGCTAAGGTATATTGACCTTCACTCGCCAAATCATGTAATGGGTTCAGCAGGAAGATTCCTAGTTTGTTTATGGCTCATGCTGACCTGGCCTGTATTATTCAAGTGAATCTTGATTCGGGCATATAAAACAGCTATCCAAAAAATTGATAAATGATGAAAATCAGCACATGTACAGTATTTCATCCAAAGTTCAACACGTAAAAATGATATTTCAGAAGCACACATAGGCCTTAAAATTGCACTTTTGATGTCAACACTTAAGTTTTTCAGATGAGAACTAATCAAACTTCACAAAAATGCCTTAAATGACTTGATAAGGTGAATAAATCTTCTCCGAATCAAGCAAATGTTGTCACTTGAAAAATACGATGTGAAATACAGTATTTATATTCTTGATTACTGACTTTGGTAAGCATTGTTGATAATGTATCATGTTTATCTTTGCACCGCATTGTTTTCTATATTTTCTGTTAGACCAACATCCATTGCCTGGGAAGTGAGGAAAATGTCTCCAGGGAAGAACACATCTCATTCTCCAATGCAGGAGCGATCTTCACCCAGCCCAGCCAAGCGCAACCTCAACTTCGGATCTCCACCTCGACAACAGGAGTATGTCAGACTTAATATTGGTCTTGTAGCATTCCCCAGGGCCTGGTTTCATAAAACCTCCTAAGTGTCTTTGCTGAAGCAACACAAGTTCTTTGTGGTTTCTCATTAAAGTTTTTTGGAAGAAACGTTTTATGTTGTACTTAGGCAAAAAGCTATGGACTTGCAATTTAATGAACGTATCAAGTTTCTTGAAATCAATAAATAAATCAGTAAATTGTGTAGTACCAAGACTTTGTCATTCAAGTGACTTAAATTCTTCTTAAAATTCCTTAGATTCTTCTGAACAGTTTTGTTCGTTTGAATATCATTGTGCCTGCTGTTCTTGATTTATGATAGAAATATGAAAGATATTCATGGAACTTGGCTCAAGTAATCCTTAGCTGAACTGCATCTTCTGTAAGCTTTGGACAATTTACCTTGTTTCTTGACTACTGCTTAAAACCCGATCTCTGAACTTTTCTTATGAATGGGGATGCAAGCCTGCAAATGGGTGCCTGACAATTTTGAAAACACCCCTTGGGACGAAGTGGTATAACCATATTATACATATTATGTATTACTGGACAAATGTCTCTTGGGTCATGCCACTTTCACCAAAGGGGTGTTTGCAAAAATGGCAGGCACCTATTTGTAGGCTTGATATGTATGTTCCGAATTTCCTCATGTTGTTTATTCTTTGGTGTGAAATTTTACTGTTTGTGTTCACAGGACTTCAAAACAAGGGAATAGCTGGGCAGACAGAGTGAAAGGGACTTGCAGCAGTGGATCTGCAGGAAATCCAGTGCCAAGCCAGAATAATGAACTCGAGTTGACAACCGAGGTTCAAGAAGAGAGTAAGACTGGAAACATGTTTAACTAATGAAATGCCCTAACTGTTAAGCCCACAACTGAAATTTAAACATATGATTTTTCCTGAGCCTTCAACCTAAACAGCCTCCTTTCAAACCGTCAACCTTTGATTCCTGAACTAGCAAGGAGAGTTTCTGGTGACAGTAAATGACACTCTTGTGGCAGTTTGTGCAGTCAAACTCAGAAGTGGGTCCAAATTAAGAAGTTTTATTTGATCTTGATAGTGTTAAACAACATCCATTCAAAGACTTTGACTGGAGAGGTTGTTTATTGGAACCCAGGATGTTTCTCTTTTGCATTGGCATTTGTTATATTCCTTCAGGTGTTGACCTAGTGACAGAAGAAGAAGATGGGTGGGAAACTGTGCAAAGAGGAGGCAAAAGTCGCACCAAACCTACGGTCACACGAAAACCAGGTGATAATAAAACTGCCAACACAAAGACACACAAGAACAAAAACGGCAAGCAAATGTCTTGCAAGCCAGAGTCGAATCAAACAGAGATTTCCAGCGATAAACCGGACATTCAGCAATGCGACCAGTTGACTGATTCACATTTGTCTCTGAAGCGAACAAGCAGCAAAGACAGTGAGAAGGAAAACAGACCACTTGAAATATTCAGTGATAAAACGAACAACAACGAGGAACATTCTATCGGACAAAACATCAACATCATGAACAGTGTTGTGAACAATGTCCAAGATTCTGTGATATCGTCTGAAACAGTGCCAAATGAAAAAAGTAAGAAGAGCGTTGAAGTTGATTGTGAAGAGAGGAACTCAGGAACGGACATTGAGCAGGAAGTTATGAAGAAGACTGCGGCTGTACCGATCACAAATGCATGTGTTGACAATGGTTTGGTTGAGGATTATGAGAATCTGATCAACCCTGACGACTTTGCCAAGGATGATGAAGATGACATGGATGACCGACTTACTCAACATGCACAGCACCTAGACAAGGTAATTACTTGAGCGTAAATTTGCAAAAATTCCCATTGCTGGTGTTGTGGTAATGTTGTCTTCTATAAATGTTTTTACATGTGGGAAGACCGGTGGTTTTGGGGGGCATACAGGTTTCGTCCACCTATGTAATTGTACAAGCGAAATATTTCACTTCAAAATAAAGTCTTTTTATACTCATAACTTGCGTTGATCTTTCTTGGTACTTGTGACTTCCAGTTTGCCTCCTGGACTTTGTGCTTTCTTATTATTACAGCTTAAACACTGCTATCCTTAATTGATTGTTTGTAGCAAGTTTAATGATGCTGTAACTGACAGAAAATACTAAACTTTTGGCCATGACTCATTTTGCTGGATTTTAGAACCTCTGTTGATCCTTTATGTCTGCCTGATAGGATGTCATAAAACAAACCTTTTTGAATCACAATTTTAGGTCATTTACCTGAAAGGTGACCCTGTCCAGGTTGATCATATTTTTCACGTAAAGTTAGGACAGTATAACCTAGAGGTGTATGGATCTGAAACACAGAGCCGAAGTGATTTAAAGAATGAAACTGCCTAGATGTTTTGAAAATTATTTTTTTTTCAAGACCAGTAGGCTGAGCTTCGAGTAGCGTGGTATTCTTTATATCCTTATCTGCCCTTGATGTCTCCTAGCTGATGATGGCATACTTACAGTGTGCTGCAATCAACTGTGCTAATCATACACCGAATTTCGATGGAATTAGTTTTCATGACTTCCCATGAACCCCTCCATGGGACGAAAATG
Organism: Acanthopleura granulata; assembly: GCA_016165875.1. NCBI lineage: Eukaryota > Metazoa > Mollusca > Polyplacophora > Chitonida > Chitonidae > Acanthopleura > Acanthopleura granulata. The sequence continues at coordinate 20,918,619 of JABBOT010000008.1, forward strand.
GATAATTGTCATGCGACATAACCATTTCATACTGGATAAGTAGTTTAAATTAAGCTCTCACCATGTTGAGGAGATGTGTTTTGCTCCGGTATATAGGAAACGGGAACTGCTACAATTATGTCATGCATATTTGGCACACTAGCACCATTGAATTGCTGTACCATTTTCTTCACTGAATGTTTAGTGTTAAACATAGTTTTATTTTCTACACGTAAAAATACTCACCAGATGGATTTTTTGTTGCATTTTTTTTTCATATCACAGGTATATCATTCATGAAAGTAAAGTGAAAAGTAAAATCGAGACAGTTCACCTTTAATTGCCACGGCTACAAGATTATGTCCCTGTGATGTCCAATATGTATAAACTTTAAGACCTTGTATGAAGAGAACAGTGTTTATGTCTCTGTGGATTTATTGCATGTTGATCATTTTATAGGCACTCGCTTCAGCGGAGGATGAGGAGGACAGCCTGACGGAGAGGTTAGAGGAGGAGCAGGAGAAGGCCATCCAAACGGCCATCAAACAGGAAGAGACCTGGCTGGAAGAGCTGGCCCGGGAGGAGAGCAAGGAGATCGAGGTGGAGGCCGAGTCTGAGAGCGATTTGGGAGTCAGCCAGGTAACACAGTAAGGGGCTAGGGAGGAGAGCAAGGAGATAGATGTATTGGTTAAGTCTGAGAGTGACCTAGGGATCAGCCAGGTGAAACACTGGGGGTCAACTTGACAGCGCACAAGGTGTCAATCAGGTAACACACTAGGGGGTCACAGAGGATAGTAAGGAGATCAAGGTGGAGGCCGAGTCTGAGAGTGACTTAAGGGTCAGCCAGGTAACACAGTAAGGGGCTAGGGAGGAGAGCAAGGAAATAGATGTAGAGGTTGAATCTGAGAGTGACCTAGGGATCAGCCAGGTGAAACACTGGGGGTCAACCTGACAGCACACAAGGTGTCAATCAGGTAACACACTAGGGGGTCACAGAGGGTAGTAAGGAGATCAAGGTGGAGGCCGAGTCTGAGAGTGACTTAATGGTCAGCCAGGTAACATACTAGGGTGCCAGGGAGGAGAGCAAGGAGATTGAGCTGGAGGCTGAGTTTGAGAGTCACCTAGGGGTCAGCCATGTAACACACCAGTGGGCCAGTGAGGAGAGTAAGGAGATAGAGGTGGCGACTGAATCTGAGAGTGACTTAGTGGTCAGGCGGGTAACACACCAGTTTTCAGAAGTGAGTGGCTTTCTCAGTTTGTCAACATGTTGCTCATCTCTTCAGCGAGGAAATATATTAGTGTCCTCAGCGAATAAACACAGTGATACAGTCACATGGAGATGGGTGAAGTCAGTAATTAAAAAGGGATTTACTTTTAGATACATCAACACTTAGAGAGGTCAGCTCAGTGCCACAAATGGGGGTCTGCATGACGCAAACCTAGACTTGTCACTTATATTCAGGATCCATATTAGGGAACCAAGTATCGCACCAAGGTCATTCCTGTATCACTATTACAGTAAGCCTGGCACTCAATGGGCACAGTTGCATGTTCATGGCTACAAGGTACAGTGTACATGTACATGTGTGTCAGTTAGAGCCCTGACTAAAAATGAAATCTGATGATTTTTCGGCTGCACAAGATTATATTAGTGTTTTCCAGGCAGAAAGAGTCTTTTTTCAAAAATAATACTTTTGTCATTTTTGCTGTTGAACATATGTTTACATGATTACATGTCATTGTGAGACATTATTGCATATCTCTCTTTGCACCTACCCTACATTCCATGTAATTGGAGTAATGTGATTTTTTTTTCCCCTTATCCAGACCACCATTAGTTCACTGGACACCTCTACACCGAGTGTGGACTGGGATACATTGGTGGCCAATTTTGAGGGTAAGTTGATTTTATACTTTTATTGTGTTAGCTCTATGTACAAAGTATAACTGTAGGTATATTTGGGATGTTTTGCTTCATGATAATATGTACGTGCAAAAGTAAAAATGTTTTTGATTTATTTAAAAGACATTTTTTTAATAGAAAGTCATAAAAAAAAGTTATTCTTCTTTAATTATGTTCTGTAAAAAGCATGAAAGACAAAGGAATATATCTGCACATTATCTTATGCCACAGAAAACTATATGTAAAATTAAAATATCCTTTATTATCATAGCCAAAGCTTTCTTGAAGAGAGTTTCATTGTTTTATGATGGGAGGAAACTGGGCAGAGCCTGGGGGGAACCCACGACCATCTGCAGGTTGCTGGCAGATCGTCCCATGTTCAGCCTGAGAGGAAGCCAGCAGGAGCTGGATTTGGACTCACAGGGACCACATTGATTTTCAAAATTGACACAAAGCTTATGATTTAATTGGCACAAAACTCTCCATCTGGCAAATAAAGCCCACCTTAGAATTGAGGCACATGTGGTTAATTATTTTGAAATCAGTATAAATCATAGTAATATGTCTTATGATAAGCTGTATTTCCCTCTATTTATGATGCAAATTACCCTTGCTGGTTATATGTAAATTGTGTTACCCTGTCCTCCTCACAGCAGATGAGGAGAGGCTACATGACACATCCTGGGGTGACATTGTTGAGCGTGAAGAGGCGGAATCAGGACGAACCCCCGGGCACGGTGTCCACATGCACGAGAAACTCTCCTCCCCCTCAAGGAAAAGGTCAGTGTGCCTTACTGTGCATTAAATAAAAACTTTGATTCAGTGGAGCATAACCCATCACAGTATGTTTTTATGTTCTTAATTACTCAGTTAATGAGTAATCTTTGTAAACTATATGTTGTGGCAAATTTCCTGTTTAGGCCAGGTTAAGCGTGTTGTATTTGGTTACTGATAGTTAAATAAACTTAACATGTTATGGTTCAATTGAAGTTCTTGTGCAGGTGAACACTGTCATATAATTGAAATACTGGTATTTTGGAGTATGTCAAACTCATTTTACACGTGTTCCTGTCATGTTGATGTTTTGAAATAAGGTGTGGGTAGCTTTGCCTGTGCTTTCCTGTTTTTTCATGTTTTTCCGTTCCTAACTATGTTACAGGTCACTGACAGAATCCAAAAAACGTCATGAAGCCAAACAAGCCAAGGCCCAGGAGCTCCGAGAGAAACTGTTGACAGAGAAAGCTGAACGACTGAGAGATCTGTCAAAAAAGGTACACTGAAATGGTGACCATGTGACATTTGATTGCCTTCAAGTTCAGAGCAAGAATAGGGAAAGACATTTTCTTTGTTGGCTTTCGAGAATTATGTGTAAACCTTTTCTTGGAATACTTCAGATGCTACAAATGACTCTGTACCCATTCTTCCAAAAAGATACTAACCTTAGATTTTGGGTTGAAATCCGTCCTACATTTTCAGGTCAGCATGCTATATATTTTTATCCATGATTGCTGTGTTGGAGTTTGACAATTTCATTTGCCAAGTTTTGTCAACATTTTCATGTTCAAGATCTCCAGAGAGCCAATTGTTTTCACAATAGAAACAGACTTGATTATGTTGGTAATGAGCAGATATAATTGGAGGATTGAAGCATAAAAGCATAATTGTTTTGACATGTTCACAAACAGTAATTAATATGTCAATTGTCTGTAATGTTGCAGGTTGAAGAGGTGCGAGCTTGGAAGGATGAACTGTTACGTCAGCGGAAACAAACGATCGAGATGAAGATGTTGAGGGCGGAAGAAAAACGGCAGTCACAGCTCAAACTGAAGGCACAGAAGGCACACGAAGAGGAGGCCAAGGTAGAGTATTATTGATTTAACCATTATACTTTTTACTTCTAAATTTGCTTCTCCATGCTCCTCGAGATCAGACACGTGTTCGTGTCTCGCACTCAGAAATTCCTATGAACTATCTTCACTGCCGTGAATGAATGCATCATTGTGTCTGCTGACGTACCTTTATGAAGATACACTTATACTGAATACCAGTATGTTCTAGTATGTATCCTTAGCCCTGTGTTGTGTAAGTCTGCAGCATGCATGTATTAATATTGGAATCTGTGAACCTATTCGGCTCTATTTTGCTGGGTGTACCAGTGGTACATGTTCAGAGGTGGTGGGACAAAATGTACCGAGCTATCGTTATTGTGTTGTTGTTGCAGATTTGCTTCTGATTTATTTCTCTTTTTTCTTCTTTCGGGAGGGTGAGGGAGGGATGTGCTTCATAGCAAGTTAACTGTGAATGGTATTATTAAATATTTTGACTTTGTAATGAAGATGTATGCAAGTGTATAATCGAAAATATGTATTCATATAAGCCTTGTAATGAAATGTTTGGATCACTTGTGCAGCAAGTTAGTGTTACCTTGAAAAGTTGCTGAAGCAAGCGGAAAAGAAGTGCTTCAGTGCTTGGGAACATTTATTTATTTATTTATTTTATTGGTGTTTTACGCCTCGCTTCCTTGGGAAGTAAATGTAAGGCATAGCACACTTCTCTGCAGAGTAAAGTTTAACTCTTTGATCATCCCCTTGCTCTGAGAAATCCATGTAGCCAGTAAAAGAGAAGCTTGTGTAGGTGACTTGCATTTAAGAATGTTTGAAAAGTGTCTGTTCTTTTATCATTTTCTTTGCTGGGCCCACTTACATAAAACTTGATAATTTTTTTGTTCCTATATTAACTGCAATTTGGCTTACTAACAGAGTTAGGCCATTGTAAAAAAAAAAATGCATATACATAGGTTTTATGTAAGTTGACCCAGTATTGAAATAAGTCTTTCAAAACTTTTAGGCTAATGAAATAGCTTTCATCAACACTCTGGAGGCACAGAACAAACGCCATGACATTATGTCCAAGCACCAGGAATCTGAGGCACGCCTACAGGATCTCCAGGTGAGGCAAGAGTTCTCTGCCCCTGAGACAGAGTTATAACCCCTGGTCTGTCTGTTTTGAGTGTTTATACTTACTGATACATGTATGTTACTCTCCTGTCTCGATGTTCTTTTAATACTTTTGAAGAAAATAATATACATAAGCATTATTACAAATTATTTGCATTGCAACTTCGCAGCATGAATTCTGTAGATGTGTTTGGTGTTTATTAACTTTTTGACTTAGATTAAGCATTGGTTGTGAAGGGAATGTGATTGGTTGTATTTTTTCAGTCAACAATTTGCATGGGTTGTGGTTTTTGCATGTCGGTGTTTTAAGTTTTGGTGCTAATAATTATGTCTGGAATATTGATTCATAGTGTTACATACATGTAACTACCCCAGTAACCAGAACAGTTTAAGTGGTAGTTAAGTGCTATTAAATGTTAGTAAAGTGCTCATACTGCTACACCCAATCCGGTCTAGGGGCTCCAGTGTCAAAAAGTAATAATTTTTTTGTGCTTAAGAATCATAGCTTTAAAATGTAACTCATATTGTATTTACAATATGTAGCTCCGACTTCAATAAGTTACTTTAGCACTGACGTATTATAACTGAAATAGCAATCCAGACTTATGACATATACATCAGAGAAGAAGTACAGTGTAATTTTAGTACCTAGATGTTTTAGCTGAAAATAGCAACGTCTTTCTCACTTTGTGGAATTGTTTCACAAAACAGGACTCCTTTCAAAAAAAGACAAAATTATTTGCCTGTACATACAGGTGCCTATTAGCCACGATTGTGGCTGTTGTGTTACCAGGTAGTTACATGTATATGATTCTGTGAATTATGAGTGCTCTCTTAATATACCAGTTGTATACAGTGTGTCAAGTTTCAGTAATACTAATTGTTTTTGATCTATTTTTCAGGAGGAACGGATGAGGCGAATGGAAGAGAAACAGGCCAAAGAAGCAGCAGTAGAGGTTGGTTCTAATTGTGGTATCAGAGGCATCATTAAACCCTTTTTCATGTATATCTTAATCATTCTGTATTCCATTGTTCCCATTAAACATTTTTTGCTCTTTTCCATATATACATACATGCATGTACATACTACAATAACACACAGGTGAATAGGTATACAAATGTAAAAAAAAAAAATCGTAGAAATTTTCGTTTATTCATGCTATGTGGTCGATCAAGAGAAATTCTCCATTGAAAATGAGAATTTATATGGGTCTACTAACTTCCAGAATTAAAATGACCATTCAAAATATACAGATTGCTTTCTCTAGAAAACAGTAACTGAAACAGCTTCATCAGTCAAACTCATTAGGCAGAGTCTCTCTTGTTTACTTCATAATTGTTTATTTTTGTGATGGTGTTAGGAGAGAAGGAAAGCCCTGGAGGCAGAAAGAACTGCCAGACTCCTGGAAATGCAGGAGAGGAGGAAGTTACGGAATGCTCGGGTAGAACAACAACAACAGGAGAGAGAAAAGGAAAGGCAGGAGGCTTTCAGGAACAAAGAGAGGTGAGGTAACCTTGTGTGGAGATGAGTAGAGAGATGAGTGCTGTATTTCACCTAAAGTTTGGCCGTTTTTCAAGTGATACAGTTTGTTTGAATCTGATTGATTCATCCACCTTACAGAACCAATTAAGACTTCTTTGCAATATTTAATCAATTTCTTATCTAGAAAACTTAGTTATTGGCATCAAAAGTATCATTTTACAGCTCTTATGGGTTTCTGAAAGTGCATTTTGATAGGTCAATCTTTAGGATAAATACAGTACTTTGATAAGAATTTGAAAAGAATATTAAAAAAAGCAGAAGTGAATCATTATGTATAGTTGGTGATTTTTCAGTGACAGATGAAGAGCAGTAGCTGTCTCGAATTTTATCTTGATTGAAATGGGTGGCAAAGTGAAGTGCACCGAGCTTTGCATAAGACATGAAATCAGTATAAGCTGCATGTAGTCAGACTGTGGACTATCTTGTGTACCAGTAGAATATGCTGTATTCACAAAGGGCTTCTGCTATGTTATCAGTACTTGCGTGTAGTCTTGGTAAATTTAGGATGAAAGTCTTTCCCTTTTTCTTGTAGAGAGAAGCAAGAACGCCTAGCTGCTTTGAGTGCTCAGCAGCAAGCCCACATAGAGGAGCTACAGAAGAAAATACAGCAGAAGGTAATGTTGATCGCCCTGTCTCGTTCAGATAATTAAAATGTTTTACCAGATTCATGTTTGTGATGTTAAGTAGTGTAAGATGACAGGCAGAGCATTGGGGAACTTTACCTACTCACTGTATTTCGGTTCAAAGCTGTGTTGTCTGCTGTTCATTCATGTCGTTGTTATGACTGTTTTGGGGAATGTTATTATATTGCAAGAGAACACCCGTCAGTGTGGTTTGTACTTGGGTCGCCACTGTTTGGAAAAACATACCTCATTTAATTAATGCTAGATTTTCCTCTTCAAGAAATAATTTTATTTCTGTTCAGTTCATCAGACAACATATACATGTACCAAGATTGTAGCAGGTCAAATATTAAAAATTAAAGTTGAGCCTACATTTATACCCATTAGAAATAACGTATTCGCCCTAAAAATTATTTTTGTATTGCAGGTAAAATTCACTCACTTTAATTTTGGTGCTGAAACTTACATTTTTTGCAATAGGATATTTTCTTGCAGACATCATGATGTACCTTCCAAGTGAACCCCAAAGCACCTTTGTAAGATCGGCAGAACTCTCCGAACGAGACAAAATGCGCAACTTTATCATGAGTGGAATACAAAATTTCTGAGACGTACAAGTTTAACCCAAGATATCCGAATGTTTTCTCGGTTAAGGTTTTTACAAAATCATGTATACTTCTTACTTGCAGCAAGATGAGACTCATCGTCGTCATATTGAAATGCTGGAAGGGATTCAGAAGAAAGCATTTGAGATGAGCGTCCTCAGGCATTCCACTGAAGATCACAATGATGCACCAAGACTCATACCCTATGACCAGAAAAAGCTTTGCACTGTCTGCAATGTGTTGGTATGTTGTTATAATGATCAGTTATCTCATGTGTCATTGCATCCGTGAGAACAGAATAAAACTAGACTTCGAATTCTTCTAATTTAGTGCCGTGTTCTTTTAGATTTTTCTGCGTGCTATAATGACCACCTCATGGTTGGGAGACCTGGGGTCAATCTTTGGCAGCATAGACTCTCCCTGCCACAAGGAGACACAGTATATCTACATTTTAAGTAATCCTCGTCATCACATGACTGAGTATGATGTAAAACCCAATCATACATACATGTACATGCGTCCAAACGTGTGTTATACAATTTCTTGAACTGTTTTTCTTTTTTCTAAATTGCAGATAACCTCTGAGGTTTACCTGTTGAGTCACTTGAGAGGCAAGAAACACAGACAGGCATTGGAAGAGAGTAACCTAGGCCAGACACCATCTAAACAAGAAATAGTGAGTGCATCAGAGTTTATGTATCCCATCAGAATTTTGGCTGTACTTGAGAGTTAAGGTGTATGGTTGAAGCACGCAAGGCAGAGAACAAAGGTATCCATAACACGTCACCAGGTACAGAGCAAGGGCAAGGCATTGGATTGAAGGAATTGAGAGCGCCATTTTAACACATAGCCTCAGTGGTCAAGGTTTCAAAAGCTTGCTCACTCAAGGCACGGCCTCAGTACCATTCTTGGACACTGAATTTTTAAGATTCCATTGCTTTCATTGTTTTGTGGCGTTGATGACAATATGCTGTGGACATTACTTGTTCATGTAGTCTTACAGGAAAATTTTGGGAGACACACTTGGAAAAGAATATCAGTTTAAGGTAAAGCGGGTAATTTTATAGGCACTCTGGTTTCCTGGTTTTTCTGGCACTCATAATATCCTGCCGACATGGTGTAGGTGAATAAGTCTTGATTGTGGCTTTATACTGCCATTTTAGTGTCTGAAGATTTGTCAGGAGACAGGCGAGTTGCTGTGGTTTTGAGCTGGTTTTGTGTAGGTTTAAGTTTTTGATTGTAGATTAAAACACGCAGTTTTCTTGAATCCAAAACATGATGGGTATCTTACAAGAGAAATGTCCTTGAGTACTGTGGAAACACGTACAATTTTCTTCATTCCTTAACAGGAAATCTCACCAGGAAGTGAATTGATCTTAATTACCGCATATTGCACCCTACAAATAAGTAACTTAAATCAGTGAACCAAATTCTAGAGAAGTTTTAGGTTGTAGCACTGGTTACAAGTTTTTCTCACTCTTCCTACAGGAAATGTTCAATCTGAAGAACATCGTTGATGCTCCTGACAACAGCAACCACCCTAAACTTGTTGGAGAAAAAGAGAGACAAAAAGCATTGAAAAAACGATGCAAGAAACTGAGGCAGAGAATGAGTTCCCGTGGCCAGGAGTATGAATCCTCTCTGTCTGGAAAACAGTCGCCAGTGGAGTCCCAGCACAAAGCCAAGTAAGTATAATGTAAGCCATTTAATTTAATTATGAGTTGTGGAATCAATAACGCATCCCCACGTAAGCATACTACAGGTCATATGTTCAGGAGTCATTGAATCACATCGCTTTCCTGTGTAAGTATAATATAGGCCATTTGGTCATGAGACGGGCAGTCAGACAATAAAGCCATGTAGGTATAACACCAGCCATTTGTTCTGGAAATTTTGTTTATTGCCTGATTGCTTATGGCACGATTGTGTACTTCAGACTGCAGAAACTGGTGAAAGATGTAAACAAGTACCTTCAGTGTCCAGATACTGGACCATGGCCTCAGAACAGAGTTACTGCACTTGACCGGGCTCTCGGTGAAATCATTCGCATACTGGACAAGAAGGTGAGGTTGACATCAAAGCATTTCAACTATACAATTGTGTTAGTCAGAAAATTATAGCAGGGGTCACAGTACTTGTGACAAAGTGACTCGAAAAATTGAAAAATCCTCTGAGAATTTGACCCTGTTTAATTCAGTGTGGCAAAAGTTCATTTTAGAGTGCTTTGCAACTACAGCATAGTTTAAGCGACATTGCTATTCATAGGCCTCTCTGATACATGTAAATGAAATCTAACTACTGTAAATCTAACGACTGTAAATGACCCAAAATGTGCATTTTTGAAGGCAGAATTGGTGTTATAAACTACTATTTTTGTTGGTAAAAGTTACATTTTTCCAGTAGGATATCATTCTGCCCTCGAAACAGACCTCAGAACACCTTTCTCAAATCAGTAGAACTTTCAGAATCAGGAATAATGAGCAGCTTTGTCATGTTCGAATCATTTAAGGTCATTTAAGGGTATGTATGCATCGGAAAAATTTAGGCAAAGGTCAATTTATTGTGTGAAATTTCGGCTGCATACGTGACAGAATGTGACAGATTTGACGACCGTTTCCTGACAAAAAGTAACACAGTCATGTAACTGTATCAGTGTGTAAAATATCACCATGTTATGCTGTGATCTTAGCTGTAAGCAGAATACTAGGGATAAAATAGTACATACGTGTATTAGGCCTGAAAATAAACCCACCTAGAAATTGATTTAATGTTTCTTGTCTTTGTGACAGGTTCAGGGAGACCAGATAACATTCTGTCGTCTGGGTGGCCTGACCTCTCTTTGCAGGTTATTAATGCTGCTGGATAGCAGTAACGCTTCACTTCGCTCGGTTATTCCCCCTAAGTAAGTTCATAATTCGTGCATTGTTTTAGCTTCGTCTACTTCAGTGGAACATGTAAATTAATAAATCAGCCCTGAGGGTGGTATGATGCAAAGGAATGCTTAAAACTTGGATAAACCTTAACATCGTCAGAAAAGCATTTATTTTTGACATTGGGGATCGAATTCCACTCTCTTCAAAGCGGCCGAAGATTTGTTGTTGAGTTTCACAATAAGCAACACAGGATGTGAAATGTTAAAACTTTTTTGATCTTAGGAAAGATGGCATTATCTCCTTTTGAATGAATTACATGTAGTAGTTACTGTTGGTATTCAAAATTCAGTTGATTTCCTTCCCACAGTCTCACTGTCGTTGATTGTTACTTTACTTTGTTTTTCTCCTTGGTTTACAGGTCGTTAGTCTTGGTATGCAATGCTCTCAAGTTAAGCTGTAAGGGTTGCTATGACAACTGTCATTACATACTCTTCAGCAATAAAATTGGGACACTGGTTGATCTTCTCATCCATCAGTTATCTGTAAGTTCACTTTATGGATATTAATAAGGGGCTTTACTTAAATATTTATTGGCACATGGGAATGTCTACGGTTTAAATGCCTGCATGAATGTGTTCTTTCTGTTGAACAAACCAAGACAACATTGATTTGTTGAACTTCAGTACGCAACCTTAGGTAACTGTGCAATCGATAGGATACTATGACAGGAAAAAATCTATAAGGCTGGACACATGTGAGAATATTATTGTGAGAATATTATCAGTATTAGGGATTACACTTTATTTCTGTAGCACAGATTCTAGTGCTGTGGTTTTAAGGCCTGTGCGCTGAAAAGTCTATTGGTCAGCTAGCTCCTGTTTTTGTGGGATATTGACAGGGGGATTGAGATGGTTGACATTTATTGCTGATGATTTGGTGCCTGAGTGGGTTGCTGGTTTGATCTGCGGATTTGTCTTGAGTAGTTTTCATCCCTAGAAACGCTGTTGTATACAAAATGTGTAATATCTATTTAGGTAGAAAAGTCAAACTTTGCACTTTTGATAACAGATAAATGGAGCAACTTTTAATGTTTTGTGATCTTTGGCCAGTTGCTTGATTTAGCCCCCATTTTGAATTTTGTTGTTAAGCTTAAAAACCCTCTTTTCCAGAAAGGTTTAAGCTAATTGAATGAAATTTCATCTGCTGTGTCTTGGTAGATCGCCCTACTGATATTGTAAAAAAACTTTGAGGTTGGTGTGCAAATCAGGCTATAACTGAATGCAAAAGTAGGTCCAAGCTAGGTGAAATATAACAGTTGCTTAAAGTGATCTGGTGCTCCTAGAGGGCAGGATTACAAATATGCGAGAATTAGTACCAAAAAAACATCCAAAATTTTTCAAAACCCTTCCATTTGAATAACACTTCGTACAAGATCAAATCTTCACCTGGGTTAAGTCAAGAGAGAAAGCCCCGTCTCAATATTCTGGGTATCTATCAGAATTACAGAAATCCTCTGAATCACTCCAGCCAGTGTCTTGAAAATGCCCCTAAACATTAGGAGAGTGTATTCTTTCTTGTCTTTCGATATCAGCTGTGAGCTGAAGATCAGAGCTGTATTTGGTGTGTGCTGGTCTAAAGCACTTCAGTGCTTGATTATGTATATGATACTTGACAGAGTAAGGTTCAGATCCATTTGATTTATTTTCAGTTTTGTCATGCTTTTTCTCTGCTTTTCCAGCTTTTGTTGTTACTGTTACAGTTTGGGCATGCAGAGCATCTGTAGATCCAGTAGAGTAACTGCTGAATCAACTGGTTGTTGACTGGTCCACTACTACTCTTCTTCTTCTTCTCCCAGGTGATGTTACCTGAGAATGTGACAATGAGCACAGCATGTGGAGAGGAAGGCTCATCCCGTCTGTCCACCAAACTGCCGTACGATGCCGTGGTCAGTAACCTCATGTTTGCCCTGTCCACCATCCTGTCCTGTCTGGCTAAGAACAACCCCACCTTCAACTGTAGCGAGGCTGCCGCCGAGAGAACCAGTAACAGCGGAGACGCCTTCATGAGCCGCGGCAATGACGTCATCAGGTTTGTGTTATTCAGAGGAAAACATATGCAAAAGTTATTCAGTGCTTACATGATGTTTTATTACTGTACCAAATGAATATTACAAGGGAAAGAACTCAGAAATACTTTACGGCACCTTGGAAATTAACGGGTGTGGACCATGTTCTTAAAACAGGAAGCTGTTTACATTATCTAATGTCTGAGTATTTCAAAGGTGGGCAAATGTCATTGGCCAGAAATATCACCTTAACTAAAGTGTGGCTATGTGTATGGTGCTCTTCTACACATATGGTGTGCTGTTGAAGCATGGTGGTCTCCCTTGCGCTGTGAACTGCTTGACAGTTTTATGCGTTGAAATGAATCAGGAAGTATATAAATGTCAGTGTGTACTGATGTCTGTTTTCCACGTTAACAGAGTATTGCAATTTTCCCAAATGCTTAATTTGTTTTTATGGGCTGAGTACGTTCCACCTTCTTGACATAGTGGCAGCGTCTAGTTCAAAGTCAGTGAATTGTTTTGTAATGCAAATGTGATGACCTGGCTAGAATGCACTCTGCTGACGTAAAAGGCAGCAGATAATGTACATAATAGACTACAACAAACAACATACCTACCATTGCACATGAAATAGCACCCTCAGTCAAAGTAGCCTACAGGGTTCATGGAGTAAAGAACTGGCGTGCATCAGACAACTGTCATCTGTTCATCCAAGCTGTGCAGTTTGGATCCAAGCTGTAAGCCAAGGCACTGAAAGGGAAGTGTTACAATGACCATTTTTATCTTATCTTTGAGAGAGTTAATTCCATACTCCTGCACATTTTTTTTAGGGGGGGGGGGGGGGGTTAGTTTTCTAATTTGACTGTTGGCAAAGTATTAAACGAAAGTAATTCTGAATAATGCTTTAGAGTTGTCTCCCCTTGCCTAGTTTGTCTTCTGGGTTGTGGAAATGAAGTTGTGTAACTGGTTAATTTTGTAGTTTAATTTGTAATGGCATACAACATAGTTATATGCTGTCTCACTATGTGTACATGAGGCATTGATGTTAAATGTAATTCTATTTCAAGAGAAGTTCGTGTTAAAGGTTCATGTACATCTACATAGGTCTTCAAACTTTGCTGATAAAAACAGAGCAAAGTGGTAAAAGGCATTTGTTGGTCAAAGCCTCCATCCCTGCACCACTGAGGCAGTGTGCTCAGCTGAGGCTTTAAAAGAAGACATGAAAGAAAACAACCTCAGTTTGAAAGAGGAGATGAAAAAACTTCCGTGTATGTGTAAACACCAACAACCACGTTTTTTTCTGAAGTTCTGGGTAACTTTTATTTATAATCAACTATTAATGAGGAATTCTTACGAGCCCATGGCTTATACCAATGTTAGAGAAATGGAAACTAAAATGATGTTGAGTTGCTCATACCCTACATATGGCTAAAAGATAAAACAGGGTTGGTGGGACATCAGCATAAACAGCTGTGATTTCTAGTTACAGAAATAGATGTATATCGCATGGTATAAAATAGCATGGTCGCACTTTCACTTCTCTGAGTTTGCATTAAGTATGACATTTCAGTTATGCAACATCACTAAAATAAGAAGGGTATGTGTTTTGCAACTTCGTGTGGGATACTTTATTGATGTAGATAAACGTTGCTAATGTTGTCCTCTCATTTAGTCCAGAAAGTTTGCCAGGCTTACTGATGTATAAGGATGACCATTGCAAGGTCTCATCACCTTAAATATATCTCCTGCAGCATACATGTAAGTGAAATATCTGGAGCACAGTGGAACTGCAAAGAAATACTTGAAAAAAGTAATATCTGCAGCTATCTTTTTGGCCTTTTAGGTTGTGCTGTTCTGTCACAAAAAAATAATTTATGTGGTTATAGAATTTTCCTTCTTCACAAATGGTGAAATATTATTGTAGGCAAATTACCTTTAGAAACTAAAACTTAAGGAACATAAAAAGGGTTAGAAAGCGACGGTAAATAAGAACATTGTTGATAAAGTCATGCAAAGTTTCAGAGGAGACACTTTTTGCTTTGGCTAACTACATAAAACTATCACTGATGTAGATAATAACGCATGAGGTATATTGTAGCTTGCAACATGCATGTATGAGGTGCAACATTAAGATTGTATGACCATATCTGTAAAAAGTCATGTACAAAGGGAGTGTAAAGATGGCCAAAGCAAGAGCTACGAATGCAAATAGTACTGATCATGCTGCCCTCAAAATAAGAGTTTGATCAAGCCCAAGACATGAAGATTTATAATTCTCATCCAATTATGTTGTGGATGGGTTGTTGTGTCTGGTTTCTTTAGGATGAAATTACAGTGAATCTGCCCTATAGGCTAACTATTTCAGTAATGTGACCAACATTCTAAGTAGACATTGTCATGATGTGGCCAAAATGTAGATAGGAAGCAGTAACCTGAAACATGCAAACTGACTGAAAGTCGGTGCTACAGTTTAATCATCTAATTATTCTCCGTTTTCCGCCACATCTAAACACAGCAGAAAGATTTTAGATGCTAGTAATTTTAACTCAAGGCATTTGATTATGGAGGGTGATGTTTTCAGGTTGTGAGTTTCCTCACTGTCATCCTACCACAATGCTGGTCGCCGTCGCATAAGTGGAATGTTTTTGAATACGGCATATTAAGAACACCAATGAAGTAAATAAATTAGAAATAAATATATTTTCAGGTACGTGTTTGTAAGTTTTCAGTAGTGCACCATATGCATAAAGGTATGAACATACCAACCTCTTCAAATGATAACCCCCTATCTTGCTTTTTTAGAGGGCAGAAGCCTCACCTGCATTGATAAAATCATATTTGATCACTTTTTTGTTACTTTTTTTCCCCGGTCATTATTTGATTACTCGGTCTTCCAGACCGGTATCATCTTAATTCATTCCTTACCAGCTCCATATTGATTTTCACCTTTTCGGTTGGAGCCTGAATAGCTCATTAATTCCCGTATGATTTTAATGTGCCAATCAGCCATGCAGGTGATAAACATTGTAACACATGCTCCGGCATTGTTTGACGCCATCTTCCATATCTCAAAGACTTCTGCCAGCCTCTTGCACCTTTCTTTCATTACCCGTCACATTGTTCATCCCAGTGGCTGATCAAAGCGTACCCTCGTCAACCCGCTACCGGCTTAATGACTTAATTAGCCCACCTCCTCATTTCTGATATTGTGCAAGACTTGTCATATGTGCCAGATGATTAATAACAAATCTATAATCTGGGCGAATTATGAACTCATGTGTACATTGTGCTGAGTGAGTGAACTAGCACAGTGGAAACATTGTTTGATGGTCAGAACTCGTGTAGCAGTCAGGACTGATGTCTTAGCACCACTCTAGACGTTGATGAGACTCAGGGGGTTTGATTGAAGTCTTCTTCATCGATGGTCTTATGTATCCGGTGTCTGCAGTATGGCTGGTGCACATGATGAATTGATTTATCAGTTGTGTTTGAAGTGCTACCAAAGTCCATTGTTGTTACAGGAGTGTCACCTGTGGTACTACAGTGTAAATAATCAGTAAATGATGAAAGTACATGAAATAAAACCTCATCTGAAATCAGTGGGTAAAACCTGGTATATAAGACATGAAGTAAGAACTATGCCAGTTTTGACAACAGAGCCTTATGTGGATTGCCCTGAAATTAATTTGGTTTACTTCTGTGGCCAAAATGTGAAAAATTATTGATTTAATGTTTTGTTTCTTTGTCACAATGTGAAAATTAAAAAGGTTTAAACTTAAAACTATTTATGAACCGCTTTAGATGTTGTTGAACCTGTCAGTTGTCAGTAGTGAAAAATATTATGCCAAAGTGAGGTGGATCATCTACTTAGTGGCCTGCTTATTTATGCTGACTTAGTGCAATAGCTTTGAAGAGAATTTTATATGATATCTGGGAAATACTGAAGTTCATTGTCATCCAGACATCAGGAGCCTTTATTATAGTTTGAAGTATGATTTGTGATATGGATTTAATTTGGATCCTTTGTGATGTAACAGTTTGATCTGGTCTGGTCTGGTAGGGCCATTTCTCCCGAAGCTGCTCTATAATAATTTTCCTCAAATCCTCTTTGGACAATGAGTTTGTTTTGTGTTTTCTGGTCTCTCTGATTTGTTGCGTGCCCTGCAGGCATGACGTCACCCTGTATCACCTTGCTGGCAGCAGGATTCAGGACGTTGCACCAGTGTCGGTGCGTAGCGCCCAGCCCGGGATCCATGTCATGCAATCACCTGTCACATCAATTAGCGCATTTTCCAGCCACACCCCCCTCAAGGAGCTGAGAAAGACGAGCTCGGGGGACGAAACATGAAGGCGCTTTTCCTGAGCTCCCTAGCTACAGCGGAAATTCCCCTGTAGAGGGCTAAGCCTCGCCCGGGGCAAGCTTACGGCACCCTTGTATCTGATTTCTGCCCACAAAGGCGGCGTTTGCTGGCTAATCGATTAACTGGGCCAGTAATCAATACGTGCATCGACTGCTGTTTGTTGGTAGCTTTGAATGGCCAAAGCTGGTCACAGTGGATGCAATGGCTAGGAAGGTGTTGTCAAACAAAACGCCCATTGTTTGGGTGACAGTGTGTGACTGGCAGGGATTATTGTGCAGCAGTTGTCTAGAGCTCTGCTCACCCTCTCCAGCTAATGTGGCCTGATGATCTAATTGTGTGGAGATTTTCAGCTGATTGGACAGGTACACGCCCGGTCCAGGTGTGAGGAGTCTTAACGACCTAGTGAATGTCTTAACCTGAGACCAGCCTGACGGCTGACGGACAACTCAAATCATGCCCAGTCTTACTTACTCTGACAGAGTGAAAACAGTATTTTTCTCAAATGAGCTTCGATATGTTTGTCCTTTGTTTCCGTGGCAGTTAACATCCAGCTGATACTAACAAAGTGCTGTTAGAAAACATGCTTGCTGTGAATGAGACAAAGATCAGATGATCACATGCCTGAACATAAACTGAGCCCTATGTATCAAATTCATCTCAACTGTTGACAGATTATGGTAGCTCCAGTTGCAATGTACATGTATGAATGAATATACTATAATTAGCAGCATTAAAGATGCAAGGGTAGAGCAGGGAGTGTGCTTAGTCCAAAAGAGACACCCAGATAAATTGTTACTGTTTTTCTTATCAGATAATGAGTAAATAAGGTGTCTTGTACCTTACGCAAACCTGCGTAAGATGCATTTCTACAAAAATTTCCTGCTTACTCATAATGTGACTAGAAAAACTGCAAGTTTATTTGGGTGTCTCGTTTGTACACAGCATTCTCCACCTGGGCTTTTTTAATGGCGCTAGCTGTTTTTTCAAGTGTAAAACCTCCACTTAATTTATTACCTAACTGTAGATCTTCACAAAAACAAAAAAAAAAGGATTTATTCAGAGCAGACAGTAAAATTCTCCCAAGATAAGAGGCAAGTAAACATGGCATCATGATTGAGTATTGTGGTAGCTCATACTCATTTTTGTTATTGGCCTCCAGCATTTACTCACTACAGCAGGGGTTTTTCTGGCCAATTTTTTTAGAAACTCAGTTTGAATAAATCAGAAAATTTAATATTTGTTCTTCCCAAATGTATCAAAACTCTATTTATTTCTTGAAAACTCAATTTAAAATTTTTCTAAAACTCAATGTTGATTATGGATTAGGACAGTGCTTAAGTCTCCCCAAACTTTCATGAGGAATAAACTTTTTGTCTGGCGTATTGCTGGTTGAAATAGTATACATCTTTGAAAAAAAGAGCCAGGATAGATTCATTCTGACTGTTGCCAGGATAGATTTATACTGACCATTGCTAGGATAGATTTATACTGACTATTGCCAGAATAGATTTACACTAACCATTGCCAGGATAGATTTATACTGACTATACCAGGATAGATTTATACTGACTATTGCCAGGATAGATTTACACTGACCATTGCCAGGATAGATTTATACTGACCATTGCCAGGATAGATTTATACTGACTATTACCAGGATAGATTTATTATGACCATTGCCAGGATAGATTTATACTGACTATTGCCAGGATAGATTTATACTGACTATTGCCAGGATAGATTTATACTGACTATTACCAGGATAGATTTATACAGACCATTGCCAGGATAGATTTATACTGACTGTTGTCAGGATAGATTTATACTGACTTCTGCTAGGATAGATTTATGCTGACCATTGCCAGGATAGATTTACGCTGACTATTGCCAGGATAGATTTATACTGACCATTGCCAGGATAGATTTATACTGACTGTTGCCAGGATAGATTTACACTGACTATTGCCAGGATAGATTTATACTGACCATTGCCAGGATAGATTTATGCTGGCCATTTCCAGGATAGATTTATACTGACTGTTGCCAGGATAGATTTACACTGTCCATTACCAGGATAGATTTTTACTGACCATTGCCAGGATAGATTTATACTGACTATTACCAGGATAGATTTATTATGACCATTGCCAGGATAGATTTATACTGACTATTGCCAGGATAGATTTATACTGACCGTTGCCAGGATAGATTTATACTGGCCATTTCCAGGATAGATTTACACTGTCCATTACCAGGATAGATTTATACTGACCATTGCCAGGAGAGATTTATACTGACTTTTGCTAGGATAGATTTATACTGACAATTGCCATGATACAGGTTTTTTGCCAGACCAGTAGTGTGACTCATTAAGCTGTCAAACTTTTACTATGACAGTTTTATGCTGACTTTAATATGCTGAAACAAGCTTCCATTGACCGTGCACTATGACCATGATTTATTCCCCTCTTTGTTACCGAGTTTTATACTAACTTACATGTATACTACTACTGACTTATGCTTCTACGTGTTTCAAGTGACCTTAGACTATGACTGATTTTTCGAGGCTTTTACTAGGGCAGTTATCCACTGCCACATAGAGTGATGAATTTATACCAACTTCTTCCTATGACATTTTTCAGCAGGACTGTACTGTGACAGATGTATAGTGATTTTTGCCAGGCCTGTTTTCCTCTGACCTAGGGTACTACGTAGTTGATGTAGTACCGTCACTGACCTTGTATTATGACTCTGACAGATTTATACTGATTTCAGCCAGGTCAATTTTCCTCTGACATACATGCACAACTCTACAGGTCTCCTCTCACCTTGAGCGTGTTCTGTGACAGGTTGATACTGATTTTTACATACCAGTTTTCCTCTAACTTAATGTACCTCATGTTTCCACCGACTTGCACCATAACTGTGACAGATTTATACTGATTTTTGTCGGGCCAGCTTTACTCTGACATGTATGCACAATGCTACAGGTCTCAGATGACGTGAACATGTTGTATGGCAGTTCGAAGTACTGAATTTCACGATGCCAGTTTTCCAATGCCTTGTACAGTGACAGAGGCTGGAGGCCTGGATTAGGCCCACTCAGACAATGCTCCCATCAGTCAGCCCCGCTGAAATGGCAGTCCAGTCTCGCTTCAGAAGCCTTCATTTCCTGTAAATACGGCAGTAACAGTTGAGGGCGGGTGCGAGTACAGTAGGAGCGCTGAATGAAACATGCAATCAAAGTTGGCCATCCGCAGGGTTATCCTTCCTGTTTGGGCACTGCCACACTGCGTCTGGTCGCCATCCCCTACCAAGCCTGGCCCTCCACTCGACTTACAGCCTTAAAGTCCAGAAAGGCTCGGGGATAAAATTCCATTAAATAGCTGGAAACAGGAAGTTGGAAAAGTTATAATTTTGATGTCATTCGTGACAGGCTCTCTCATCACAGCGATCGTCGGCGTGTAATTTAAGCGTGTTCAGAAACATGACGCTGATTGTGATCTGCCTGATTTATAGGCTTTGTTGTCCCACGTGTGTGTTGACACGAAAATTGAAACTTAACACAGCAAATAAGCCATTATAGGCCGTGTTTAATTTTTCAATTTCTCACCAAAATTTGTGCTATTAGAACAAAGTACACTGATTATGCAGCATGGGAACCTGATGAAAAATTAGTGGAAGGGAAATGTTCATGTCTGATAATGATAACTGATTACTCGTTAATTTACGGATTCTGCACTTCTTCTCCCCAAATTTAATTATTTGACAAAATATGCTTTTTGAGCTTTAAGCAAGGTGGGTCATTTAGTATTAAGTAATATACAAAGTGTTTACAGGCAGATTTACTGCACAATGCAAGACAAACCACACATTTAAATTTAAAAAGCAATCAGTTATTAAATGTCCAGTAGCCTGAAAATTTACAATTGAAATTTTATATTAAGTGTACAGTTGTTGTGTTACAGTTTCGATTGCAAGAATTCATATTGTCATCTATATTCAAACTGTTTAGTCTTTATCTACAATTTCTAAATTGTAAGCCCCTAAGAGACTCCTGTAATACAGGCAAAGTAGCAGAGAATGACCTGTTTTGGGTTTCCATGGTAATTATTTTTTGATCATGGGTTGTCATGTTAGACTGATACGATAATTGTATTTTTGTTGTTTTTTGTTGTAGGTTTTGTTTTGTGTTTTTCAGGGTGTTTAACTGAACTTGGCTTTTTTATCAAAGGTGTTTATCATATTGTCATTTTCAGTTACATAATCAGCGTCGGAATAGTTGACAGGCTGACACAGTACCTGAACAGTGTTCACGGGCCAATTGATGAGGAGAGGGACATTGCAGAGTTCTTACAACATAGCCTGGGCTTGCTGGTAGCCATCACCAAGTTCACATCAAAAAGGTCTGTGTACTGTTATTTTGAATTTTATTTTTTTAATATCAGCATTAGATATTATCTTGTTTGACAAAGTCTTGGGGGTAAATTGTGTGTATTTATTTATTTATTTGATTGGTGTTTTAGGCTGTACTCAGGAATATTTCACTTAAACATTGTCGACCAGCATTATTATGTGTGTGCAATTTCTGACGCTAAATAAAACAGGCCCAGAGGAGATCTGTCAAAATACTGGCTTCATTTTTTGATGAAATTATATCAGGCTGACTTGTTTTGAGATGAGTTGTTTCAGTTTCGTAAATTATAACAAATTCACTGATTTCGAAATTAGTTGATTCAGTGATGAAATGAAAGAGATATTCAGCGATGCATCCAAGTTCTTTCATTGTCAGAAGTTGATTTAATTTCTCTAGACTTGAAATAAGTTGACTTTGGGTTTATTTTAAAATCTATCATTTGGAGAGAAGTTGGCTTCATTGATGCCAAATTCACTGGTCCTGAGATAAGTTGGCTCGTTGTCATTGACGATATCAAAGTCCTGCATGAGTTGTTTAAGTCTTTGGACTTGTATTGAATTAGCCAGTCTTGAAAGTTTGTTTCTGTGTGTTAAAAGTACAAAAGATTGACATTTCATGGGTACTGGTCACAGTCGCTGAAATTAATACTTTTGGAGTCACGTTCTGATTTTGTTCTTTGCGATATTATGTGTTTGTTCTTAAAGTCAGCAATTCTCATAGTGTAAATCCAGTGAAGGTAGCAACAGAGGGCTGAGGAAGTTAACACCCAGATCCCCCTGATGACATTAGCCATTAAAAATTGTCTTTCTCAAATTTTTCAAAGCAGTCAGTGTAATGCTGGTGGTGAAAATAGACCAGTAAATGTCCCCTGAAGCTTTTCAATTTGAGCACAGGGGTGAAATCTCTTCACAAACGCATTGATTAAAACATGATTAAAGCAACAAGCCAGATTAATTAATGTGATCTAAACAAATTTTGTTCTGTTATATTTTAACCCCTGTTTTATGACCCCTTGGGTTTAGGCTGATGGGACAAGAGAGCAGAGATGGGGGGAGGGGGGTCTACACTCACCGGTGAATGTAGAGAGTTCCAAATAGGACAACAAATCTGGGGTAGCCCCCAGAGCAATTATCCAAACCCTTGCCTTAATAGCCCCCTGACTTCATTAAGGAGGAAATTAGCCAGAGCAAATCATGACTGATGGTTGTCACCAGGGCTAAGGAGCCTCTGACATCAGCTTGAGCCTTTAATCTGTCTTCATGTGGCAATAGTCCGACGTAATCAAAACACAGGAGGGGATGGGGGTGAGGAGAGGTACATTGTGTCCACGCCCAGCACCCAGGAGCCACAAGCACTGAAAACAGAAACTTTCACGTTTCAGTCCACAGAATCTTTACTGTCCATGGCCTATAATGTGTGAAAATTTTGATGTCTTTTTGTTGTTAGATTATGGCGTAAATTATTGGATTAGGGTGTGGATTCATAACCCTGCCCAGCACCCCTGACTGAGCCCTGCCATCATGAGCCCACCAATCTCCCTATTCCTCGCCTCTTGTCCCTCCCCCCTCCCTGTCTGATCTCATCACAAACTTGATTTAGTGATTCCCAGTGAACTCTGTTTGCCCTTATGATCTTCACATGACACTCTCTGTGGCTGACTTGATGCTTCCTTGTGTTGGGAGGCAATGATACAAGGCAGTTAATGAAGGTTGTGTCAACTGTGTACAATGTCTAAGCTGGTCTTGATCTTATCTCTGTGTTACTGACTCTGCATGGTACCACTTGTTTTTCATTTCAACCTTACATAGGATTGGGAAAAATGGTATGTCATCTGCAGTACAGACCAGCCACAATCAACGAATGTGTGTACCCTAAAAAAAAAATACATTTTTAGAAGCAAATGAGCTTTAAATACTGTTTTTGGTGCCAATGTATATGCTATTCTGGTGCCAAAATTAATATTAATTTTGGTGCCAAACAAACTTCCGATCACCTTTCTAAGATCAGTAGAACTCTGAGAATCAGGAAGAATGAGTAACCTAATCTTTGATGAAATTTGAGGCTAAACACAGTACTTAGCAATATTAACATTGGTACCAGGTTGTTTGAACCCTGTTATTTCATTATGAACTACAGTATGTAATTGCACTAATTGATTTATGTATGATGCATGAAAACTCTTTGGAGAACATAGTTATTGGTACTAATTGAGTAAAGTTTGAATGTATGTATATATCAAACAGATAAAAATCTGTACATATGTACACTGGAAAGTTTTTCTCGGGAAACAGTAATAAATGATTTTTGTCGAAATTGTTCTGTGATGGATGATAAAAGTTTACCTTGCACCTGGTGAGTATAGTATTGTGTTCAGTATAGTTGTTTGAGTGCAATTTAGATGCAATAAATGTGTTAGTTATCAAAGAGATAAAAATCTGTTGCATTTGGAATCACAACCATTGTTTGGCCAATAACATTTGGAGTGAAATAATCATAACAGTGGTAAAGCAAATATGACAAGCAAACTGAAAGCAAATCTCGTTTCGTGATTGCTGGTGCAGATAAGGGTTCGTTTTGCAAATTATTTTGAGACAATCGATTGAACGGGTTTGGTTTGTGCACCGATATCAAACGACCCCGGGTGAACCAGTGTGAAGTCAGTGCTGTTCTCTGTCTGTATTTACCTGTGTCACAGATCACCCGGTTTGTTTAATCAGCAGGTAATCAGTTCACATCCACAGCAATTAAGGACTGTGATTTGTATTTACACGGACGCTAAGTTTTTGCCTGGAAGCTCCAGCTCTTTACTCTCTTTGCCGAGGACTGAGTAAACCTGGACCACTCTGCTCAACTGATTACACCCTAATGACAATGGTCGTACACACTAACGTTACATTAGTGCCTCGTTTACTGGCTAACTCGTAAACGGGTCACTCCTTTGTCCCGACTCCACGCTCAGACAACAGCGAGGTTAATCATCATTACTGGTCTAGAATCAACCTCCACGGAACGCTTCCTGGACTCAAGCCTGATCCCCGTGAACCTCAGGCCAAATTGTCCGTTATTGAAAAGCTGTCTTACCATTAAAAGGATCGGAGTGTGTTTTGTGTTGTCTTGGCTAACTCCGTGGTGTAACCTGCAATTTGTAGCGATATCAGATTCTTTTTTTTTTTTTTTCTTTTCTTTTTTTCCCTTGTGAAGGTTTAATTTAGCCTTTATTCCTAACGGTTTGTAACTGGCTGTCGCGTATTTGCGTGTTTCATTCATCACTCGGTAATCCCATGTCAGGGTTTAATGGGGTCCACCGTCCTATCCCCTGTCTGGCTGACTGGCCGATCATCTGGGCAGACCTTCAGCCCTAACCTACGCAAATATTGACCCCACTGCCCTAAGATTAGGTAAATATTAACCATTATCTTTCTTGATAATGCAATTTTTTTTTAAACTTCCCTTGAGGGCATTGCAAACAGTAGTGTCGAGGCACGATCCATTTATAGGTAGTTATCATGCTGATCAAAACAAAACTTCTGTGCTTTGTATTGATTCTGTTTGACAGTGCAATTTTGCGAAATAACTTTAGGTGTACTAAATGTTTCCACATGTAGCTCCGCCATTAATAAATGACTTCATAGCCGATAAAGGAATGGCATTATTCCATTTCATTAATGAAGTAAGGTCATGATGAATGATAACAATTTTAGTTATAACACAAACACACACATTTTGAGAAATTACTTGTTCTTTATACATGTATGCTGCAAGGCTTTGGATATTTATCTGAAACTGATTTTAGTCTCAAAGGCCATGCATTGCCTTCCTGTTGCTTCCTGTCCTGGTGGAAGAAAGAAAACAAGAAAAATATTACCTGAACACTATTTAAGGCATAGACACGTAACTCTTTCATACTTCTGAAATATACCCTTAACATATATCAACTTTGTGCACATCTGTTTTCATTGTTCTTCGTGTGGCATTAAGCCATAATCATTTATTCTTTCCTGTTCCTAACCAATAACAACTACATGACAAGTGAAGTTTTTCTAAATAGACAGATTTTAAGGAACCACATTTCACTGGCAGAGAGAGTCATAACAGTCATAACAGCATACATTGTCCTTTTCCCTATTGCTTATATCTTGTTAAGTGCATATTCTCTGAAACTTGTCCAAATGGGAAATGCCATTTATTACCAAGGCACTTTTCTTAGGTGTTTTCAACTTATTTCATGCTAGGTTTTGTGCCAAGTAGCTTGGAAAAGTGTTAGTTTATGGGTCATCGGTCTGAATAGTCAAATTGAAACCATTCCTGATGTAAAAGAACTCGGAGGGTCAGTTATTTTCCAGAGGTTAAGACGTTTATCTTTCAATTGCAAAGATACAGAAAGTGCCGCTTCAGTTCCAGTTTTAGACAGGGAATCATTCAAATTCACATGCTTCCTCCATGTTGAGGACCTGTGTAGCAATTAACAGTTTTTCCTGCTTGTGGGGGCCTCTGTGGCCTTGATAGTTAGCGTGCTAGTGCAGCGCAGTGACCCTCGAACCATGACTTTCACCAAAACGATTACTTTGAGTTCAGAGCCAGTTCATGCTGGCATCCTCTCCAGCCCTATCTCATAAGGCCTGCCACAACCAGCAAACAGAACTGGGCTTCCACAGGGCCCTGCCTTGTTTCTTCCCACCATAATGTTGACGGTCTTAGTATAAACACCCATCAAATAAATCCTTGCTTGTGTGACCCATTCATGTGGCATTGCAT
Source organism: Acanthopleura granulata (assembly GCA_016165875.1). NCBI lineage: Eukaryota > Metazoa > Mollusca > Polyplacophora > Chitonida > Chitonidae > Acanthopleura > Acanthopleura granulata. The sequence continues at coordinate 20,944,700 of JABBOT010000008.1, forward strand.
GAAGTTTATTGGTGATGACTTTCCCATCTCAGGGGCATAATATCCTTACATGAATATTGCATGTGGGAAAGTTTCTCATTTACTTACCGAAAGGCAATGGTTTATCCAATACTACAAATACTATGCACGATCTTGTTTCCTTTCAGAACTGTGTTTGTGTTCTTTTGCAGGAAAGTTGTCTGTGAAATGTTTGTGTTTGTCTATGAAAATACTTAAATCTGATCTTGCACAGGAACAGCAGTCCATTTGACCAGAAGAAGGAAGACCCCACCCAGCTGATCAACACGTTTGAAGTGACAGACTTGGTAGGGATTGTCTCCCTGCTATATGGAATGTTGCTCCACTCTGGGGCGCCGGCCAGGGGTGAGGCTGCACCCCCTGATCTACCTCAGCACACCATCGCCGTCACTACCACAGGCATACGAATGTTAAACCACATGGCCATGTTAGACCTACCTATGTTACAGGTGAGTTGTAGGTCTTGAAGCTTTTTGATCTTGTGCGTGTATATCTTCCGGAAGAAATCAGTCGCTAGGATGGATGAGGTGAGGGTTCAAACCCTGCTTTGGATAGAGGATTTGTAGATTCCCATGTTCACAATTCTTGTAGGACCTTGGTGACACTAAACAGGTGACGACGCTTGTTTGGCCCTTTGCTCATTGAGCAACACTTGACTTCCACCAGTATGTATGGTCCATGCACTTTAAGTGTGGGAAAGTTCATCAGTGTTTTGAAAAGGTCATGGTTTCTGCCGGGCACTTCGGTTTCATGCATCCCATAAAACTGACCTCCATCATATTGGAGAAAAAGTTTTGAATACGCTGTTAGGCAAGAATGAAATAAATAAATTATATAAAGTCATTGTTTCAAAGAGGTAATTAAATTGCATTGTGAGCTCATATCTGTGAAAAGTTAGATAATGTATTGCGAGAAAGAGGAAACAGTGCTTTGTTGGTGTCTCTTTTTTAATTGGCTGCACTTTGAGATGAGAAAAAACGAAAAATAAACCCGTCTGTGCGCTTGACCTATTTAATGTTATATTTACATCATATACAAGACCAAGAAAGTCGTGTCGCTTGCATTCCTAGCAAGAAGATCAACCCTGTCGAGTAAATGGCCTTGACCTATTGAAGATCACCATGACACAGTGATCTCTGTGTTTGGTTATTTCTTGACTTGTTGAAAATTAACCCACATGTGCACCTAGTGAGGTATATCATTGGTGTTCCCTAATTCTTCTAATTTTTGGAACAGGTATCAGTGGTTTTACTCTCCCTGTTTTTCAGCAAAGTAAAGATATCGATATGTTGCTCATCAGATGGACTAACCATGTGGGGAAAAAAACTCCATATGACTGTTATAGTTACATACATTGGCTAAAAGGGGCAGGCCACGGGTCCCAATAATTGGAAGAATTAGGAGATTTTTTCAAGGTCATACACGTGTGTGTGTGTACATAGACTTGCTACTCTTTGCAACAGTTCTGACGGCACAGCTAAGGGGTATTTTACAATGCAAAGCTGGGTAATTTGGAAATGTTAATGGAATGTTTTGAGGAAAATGTGTATGCCATACCTAGCCAGTGGGTATCAATAAAGACAACATATTGTATGTATGTAGATTAATATCTATATTGGCAGATGGCGTCAGACATCAGCTGTACAGATGGTACTCCCAATGTCTGCGGGCAGTCTTATTGTATCATGCGGTTGTTGTCAAGATTTAACAAGGATATCAGCAACATGCAGAAAATCTGTTACATTTAATGCAGTGTTGATCAAAAGTAGTCAGTGGCCACATATATGGTGTATGTCGATATGGAGTTGGGAATATAGTATACACATACATCTAAATCCATTTTTGCCAATGGGTCAAAATGTATTTATTTGATTGGGGTTTGTGTCATAGCAGAGAATATGTTGCTTATATAACAAGGGCCAGCATTATGGTGGGAGGAAACAGGACAGACCATGTGAAGAAAGATATTGTAGATACTGTTGCTGTATTCAAGCGGGATCACATTGGAGTATTTGGGTATTAAAAGCACTCTCACCATAGCCAAAAAGCCTCTGACCAGTAAGGTGGCAAGCTTCAAATTGGGAAGTTTGTGAGGTACAGGACAACGTGCAGCCATTTGCTCTCTGGAGCTCCAATTGCCCAGAAGTCTGACAAAGATTTCATATAAGGGAAGAATTCAGTGTTGAACAGTAAAGCAGATAAAAAAAAACAATCAATTCAATTTTTTTTTTCACGAACTCTGATAGTTAATGATAAGACATAACTCTAATCTGCATGTGTGTTCATGTACGATAATAATATGCCTGTGTCGTTCGCTTGAGTGCAGCACGTGTGGAAGGATTGAAGTATATGAAAGAATTAATTAATTAACCAGGATATTCATGGGCCAAGGAATCTAGACTGGCACCGTTTATATACCAGTAGCTAACAGTCAGACTGATTGTTAAGTATTATGTTAGGTGAGGTCCAAGCTGCACAACAGTGAAGTATCTGTTAAAGAGGATCTGTCATTTAGAGGCAAGTGACTGCACCTCATGTCCTGTTATCTTCTGATCTCTGGTGGAGCATTAGTATGTCCTCACGCACATGAAACGCAGGAGAGGCACAGGTGTTGCAAGTGACAGGTCACAGGATCACAGTGCCAAGAGTATAGCTGCCCTGTAACGTGTATTTGTGTTTTTCTTTGGCTCTAGTAGAAATGTGTTTTTCCGTCCTTCTTTCGTATTTGTTCCTTTGGAATTGTTCATGGAGTACCCTTTGGCAGCTATATTCAAGCAATATGATGTCACTGCAAAATAGTTGAGAAGTAATAGTTATGTCGTGTGGAAACTCTCTATCAAAGGGCAAATCTAAGTCTTCATACTTTTGTTATGTTTCTTTACCTTAATTCGGAAGGCTTTTTAAATACCTGGTGCACATTCCATCTAAGGTGTAGTGCTTTCGTCTTGGCTATGCTTGATTTCTTGCGCCAATTAACTTGACCCTGTCATATAATTGAAATACCCTTGAGGACTTCTAAGGGCCGCAGAGAAATAAATACATATACATGAAGGTACATTTTGACTGTGGCAGATTGTTTATCGTTGCTAGTGGAGAAATATTCTTTGGTCTTGATAATGACCTTGTTGACAGTTTTATTTGTAACATTTTGATATACATGCAATTTATCTGCTATTTCTGGGTAGACATCGTAGGCATCAGGCTAGGCGCAGGGAGTGTAACAACTAGCGGTAAGTGGTGCTCAGTGCCCGCTCACTTTCAAAGCCCACTGAACTGTCTGGACTGGACAATAGCTTGTGTAGTCCAGTTGTTCAGGTATGACAGTATCCAGTGAAGTATCTCAATAATTCACAAGGTAACCTACATACACTTTTACATGTCTTGGTATCATTTCCCATTATTATGGCTTTCAACACCGAATATGGACAAAAAAAAAATGAAGTTGGACAATAGCAAGAAAAAAATAGACGTCTTTTTGCGGTAAAAGTAGCTCCAAAAGTTGCCTGTAAACATTTTAAAGTTGTATAGTTGTCGTGGTTGACAGATTTTTGGGGGTTATAAAATGCAATCTTACTGAACATGTTAATGTATTCATGTAGATGTTGAGTGTTTTTGTTACGAATGTATGAAGTCTGAAAGACCTCTTGGAATATATTGAGGTTGAACTGATTGCATTTTGTCTGGTTTCCGCCATCTTAATGTAACCCATATGTGTATGATGGGTCAGGTTGGAGAGTTTATACAAAGTTCTGATTTTCTGTGGAAGAGTGTTGTTTTACCCTCTGTCAGTAATACTACTGTTATGAATGCTGAATGATGTCCCATTGCATGGATAAATCTGGCTTGCATAACCCAGCCTTTATGGAGATGTTATGATAACTCTATACAAATGTAGCGGGGTGCCGGGAAGGTAAATGGGCTGATAAATTATTGCAGAGTTGTTTTATCTGGCAGAATAATGGGGTGATAATGCAGGCGGGAAGGCAGTTAAGTTGAGACTGAAGCCCATCACCAGCTTCTTCGGCAGGATAGAGAGACCTCTCAGCTCTAGGCAGAACAGTTTCCATTCCCTTGGATAAACATTTCTACAATTTACTGGAGTATTGTTGAGAGATGTTTTGAGAGAAAACATCAACGCCAAGGATTTGGTTGGGTGTACTGCTGGGCCTATCATGGTTTCCAGATTGTTCAGTTAGTGGAGGCTGTTGGTGACAGCCCAAGCCACAGGCCAGGAGAGAACTGGGCAGAATGAAGAGGGCATCAAACAGGCCATCTTGCCAAATCACTGACATGTGTCTTCGGTTTAGCGATGCCCATTCTGCCATTGTCATTCTTCAAGTGGCCAAACAGTATGGGAAAACTATGACGGTTATATCTAAACAAGCAAGGTTCTGTATGCACATAATGCAGTGCCCAACCGCAGTAGTGCAGGATACATGCACATGTCACTCTTGCATGAGTCGAATGTCAACTTGGAGTTAAAGGACAGTGTATTTTCAATTTTTATGAAAAAAATCGGAGGGTTGTATCAAGAAAATACACTTTGATCAGAGGGTTGTATCGAGAAAATATATTTGATCAGAGGGTTGTATCAAGAAAATAAATTTTTATTTTACTCCACCCTCTGGAACTGCAATTCTGTTAAAGGTCCTCCCCTGAACAAAAAAAACAAGACTTTACACCCACAAAAAATATTTGTTTTTCATGGTTTGTGAAATTTCAGTCAGATTTTGAACTCTTTGCCAAAGAATCAGTTGAATTTCTTTACAGAGATGTGATTTGTAGTGTACATGTACAATTTCAAATATTTTTGAAAATTTCATAGTGAAAATAAGTTTCTGCCCACTTGATGCTTTTGTTTATGGGGTTAATCATTATACTGTTCATTTTCTGGCAGTTGTGTGTGCTAATATTCCTATGCGGCCTGTTCCCCCACCCTTCCCCTCGTCCAAAGCACTTTGGTCATAAGGTTTGGCCGAAACTTACCCCAGTCTTACCACCCACTAAACTCTGCAGGGTTGGAGGTCCTGGCAAAATGCTTACAGTTTCCTTAAAGAAACAAAAAAACATCTTTCTAAACATTTGGCATGGAACGTACGTGTCACAGAGCCAGTAAAAAAGTCATATGAAAATCAGATGCACATGTGACTATTTCTGGCGGGAATTGTGGAGTTGGGGAGCACATGGCAACTCTGACCTCTGGGAACAAAAGGAGAATCAGAGAAATCCTGTGTGTGTTTGGTTGCACCCAGTGCTACCTGACCCTGGCTATCTTAAACACCCTGACACTTGTCATTGATAAAACAACACGTGCCAGATCATATCATATTCACAGATTTTTTTCCAGTTAACATGTGGATTTGTTTTCTTTTGTATTTTTTTTCTAAGTTTTACTTTTTACAGATTTTTTTATTATTACACTGTACTAGTAAAATCGTTGCCTTTGGTCAGCAGTTAAGTTTTGATTTTTGATACAATGGAGTATAAAACTGCTATGAAAATTATAAAAACATACCTCATTATGTTATATTATACAGTTTTCCACGATTTGACCAACTGTATTTCACAAAGTGTTTAGCCTTCTTCAGGTGACAGATTTTACTTCATTCTTCTTTTTTTGCGAATTTTGATTACTTTCTTATCAGTAAAACTTAAGTGTTGGCATTGAAAGTATGATTTGAAGGCCTTTATGTCATTCTGAAAGTGCCATACAGTATATGATTTTATTTCTAGTATATAAAACACTGATATACATGCACCTTGAAATGTTATGGTAAAGTTAAACTGAATTGAAATGCATTGTTATGTTTGACAGAAAACTCTGGGAGCAGAGGGTTTGTCGCTGGAGTTCCGTCACATCTCCAGCTACCTCATCTGGTTCTGTTCTGAGAAGTCCTCGGAAGAGCTGCTTCATGAAATCATCCTGTGTGTGGGTTACTTCACTGCACTCAACTCAGACAACCAGGTCAGTCGACTACGCAACAGACCCTCCTGCCTGCCTCTTGTTTCAGACTGCACTTTGGTTCCCTTTTTCTTTCACTGCCTCTGTCAAGAGGTAAATTTTAAATCAGTTTTGAATAAAAATGCTTATTTCTTTATGGCTCAGATTAACATATTCGATTGCCTGTTAGTCCTCAGTGATGGCGTATTTGTGTTCGACTTTACATAGTTAGGTGATTAAAAACATATTGTGTTTTGTTTTGTAACAGTCATCTTTTGTGTACCATCAGGTATTCTCACCACATTTAGGTGGTGGTTGGCTTAATCAAATGAGATACTAAAGTAATAAGCACATTACATGAAAAGATGGCAATAATTTTGTTCTCTTCATTAGTTTCAACATATATGTACATGTGTGGTCGAAAACATGTGCCTAATATGTATGTCATGTTTTTTAAAAAAATTTTAGGGCTTTGTTATTTTTTGTATATTGCTTGAAATTAATAGATGTGAAAATTGATTTGAAATGCAGGTGATCATCCAGTCTGGGCAGCCCCCCACAGTATTACAGCAGATGTGTGCCCTGCCCTTCCAGTATTTTAGTGATCCCCGCCTCACGGCGGTTCTCTTTCCCACCCTCATCTCCTGCTGCTTCAACAACCAGCAGAACCGGGAAATCCTCGAGCAGGAGCTCAGTTGTTCTCTGCTTGCCAACTTTATTGAGGTACGTGCGTGTTTCCTTGTACGTTCATGTTCCACAGATCTTGGTTGCACGATGCTCGAGGGGCCTCCCTGGCTCAGACGGTTAGCGCGCTAGAGCAGCATAATGACCCAGAAGCCTCCCACCAACACGGTCACTGTGAGTTCAAGTCCAGCTCATGCTGGTTTCCTCTCTGGCTGTACGTCGAAAGGCCTGCCAGCAGCATGCTGATGGTCGTGGGATTCCCCAGTGCTCTGCCCGGTTTTTCTCCCACCATAATACTGGCTGCCGTCGTATAAGTGAAATATTCTTGAGTTGGGCGTAAAACACCAATGATGGGCGTGTTGCCATGTGGACAGACTGTCGTTTGACTAAGACTAATTGTCTTCCACCAGTGTGATGCACATACCCATATGTCACATGGGGACAGGTTCCTCAGGAACTTGTCATAGGTTGACGGCTTATCCCATGCTCTCAGGTGTCTTCCATCTGTAAAACTTTGTATAATTATGGAGTTGAGCAGTAATTTAATTAATATATTATATATATTTTTTACCATCATAGGTTGAATTTACTTTATTGACTAGTTGAACATACTATTTTTTATTATTTTGAACAGTGGCATTGGTAACAAGTTCAATTCCCTCCTCATAATAAATTGTAATATAACAGTTTGGTGCAAATGGTGCAGAATGATGGTGCCAAGTACAAGTAGATACAGGAGTAATAACAGAGCTGGTAGAAAAGAAAAAAAGAAAACAAAACTTGTTCCACTATAGGTGATCAACGAATTTGATGCGCTGAAAAGTCAGCTGCAGCATATTGATTTCCTCTTATGCACCTGACCAGGTAACAGTTCTTGTTTCTCAGTTTATTTCAGTCTCGGTTTTATTGAGAAACAAGTCGAGACATCCCACACAGTGTCAGTGCTGTGTTGAACTGCATCCCTTTGTTAAAGGAACCGACCATGTTGGACAATAGGAGGTCAGAAATTTAATGGACCGAGAGACTGACAGACGAACGGACTGACAGACAGGCAAAGTGACTCATATGGTTGCTTATCACAAAAAAGAATAATATAATTGATGCCATATATTGCAGTCTTTTGGGAGTGGAATATTTAAACTGCTCCTTAATTTAGCCAGTCACCAACAGTGTGGAATTGTGTCTGTTCTGTGCCTGTAGCAGGCCGGTTAAAACAACAAGTATGAATGCTTACGCTCACTAGCAGACCTTCTTGTGTTTGTATGCTGCAGAACTCCACAATAAATCATTACAGGGGTGTAACCTGATCTGTATGAAAATAAACGGAATAGCTCTCCAGTGGTTGAGACTGTGATGTTGAGAGGAAGTGCTGAGGGCTCTTGACCTGGGAGAGTGGTTCTGACAGCTTAGCCCCAGGGGGACATTGACAACCCCCGTCTTGGCCAATCAGAGAGCAGAATTGTTACCACTAAAGTGTTTGTCCACCCTCTAGGGAGTCTGACAGTCAATGGTCCACACTGTGGTCCTTATTGAGTGAGATTTACCCCTAGCGGGTGGCCCAATAGCATACCCATTTGTCAGGAAGTGAGGTGGGGCGTAAGTGAGGGAGGGGCGCAGGGGGTTAGTCTGGGAGGGATACAGGGGCAGAAGATATGTTCAATAAGACTTATGTTCTAAACATATTTGATGTATACCATGAAGAGGAAACAAAGTTTAAATTTAACATTCGTTCTTTTTTTCTTTTTTTTTTTTGGACACTTAGTGGTAGTGTAGCCTGTTGTCAAGTCTCAGAACTCCAGTAATATGATTTTACTGAATTCCTCACTAGTTTGTAAGAGAACACTCTGTCCTCAAGTCTGAAATGGAATGTTATAATTTTTTATGAATTTCAGACTAGTTTGTAACTACCCATTCTCAAGCCAGAAATTGAACACTACAATGTTTATGAATTTCAGACTAGTTTATGAGTTAACAGTGTATCCTCCAGCCTGAAATATAATAATGTAATCTTAATGTCTGTCAGGTACATGTATATTTGTTAGCTATGTACCCAATCTCAACCTTGAAATAGAATATTACATTTTCAGAGTAGAGTGTGAATTTCTGTTCTTAAGCCTGAAATGGAATAATAAAATTTTAATGAAGTTCAAATTAGTTTGTTAACTCTCCATTCTCTAGCACTAAATGGAATAAACTCATTGTCGTCAATTCAAGACTAGTTTTTATGTTAACAATCTCTTCTCAGGTCCAAATGATCTCATAGCTTTTTAAGTAACTTTTCTTGTGTACTTTGTCAGTTAACAATCAGTTCCCAACTCTGAAATAGATTGTCGATTTAAATACTATTCTGCAACTATTTATTCATAACTCTCAAATGGAATAGTGTTCAGATTGTTTCTGTGAATATCAGTTTAGTTGATAGAAATTTGTTCTCAAGCCTGAGTGTGGAGTGATGTCATTTTAATGAATACCACAGTACTGTATGATGATCTCTTTCCACAGTCTGACTTGTACTGATACCATTTTAATTTCAGACTAGTTTGTGACCATTGATTAATTTTCAACACTAAATATAGAATCATGTCATTTTATTCAATTCTTGTGCCAATTTCTAACAATCTTAATCTCCTCTGAATACCTGTATTATCATTTTGATGTATTTTGAACTCAACATGTGCAGGTAGTTTATAATGATATAATCTGAAATGGAAATATTTTTGAGTGCAAGTTTCAAATGTTGAATACTGTGTAAAGATGACTTTAACTTTGAACTACTGACAGTAGTGTACACGGTAATACTTACTAGGAACAGTCAGCTCCTCTAAAGTGATCAGTGTGAAAAAAGCAAAAAAAAAAACACTTACCAAAGTGTTACAGTTTTTAGGACCATTATGCTCTAATTAAGCCTTTATCATGTGAACATCTCTGATTAGATTCTAACATCTGACCAAGTACATGTAGAAAATGAAATGATGAAGATGAGGCAGATACAGTGGTGGCAGATGTGTTGGATGAGGCACAGCTTTGTACATGTATTTGCTCCACATCAGCAAATGTCGACATTTTTTTCTTTGTTGTTCAGCCCGGTGTGTAGCATTGTTTTTTGTTAAAATTTTTATTGTTTTTATTAATAGGGTGCTGATATTTCGGCGAGGGGGGGGGGATTCTTTGTGGTAAACTTTTGGTCATGTTAAAGAAGTGTTACGTGTTTTGTGAAGACGTGCATTGGATTCAGATGATAACGAGCGTTCAGGAAACCGTTAAGACGAGCCCCGGGGCGAGCTATTGATGTTATATTCAGTTAAAGAATCCTGACATAGAGATGCCTAATTAGCCAATGCCCGGATTCCCTGGACGAAGTGAACAACTTGTACCAGTGCTGTAGGAAGGGGTGGGGATTGGTGTGGGGCGGGGATGTGTATATGGGAGGATGGAGAGCTATATAGCTCTGGGTCAATGTGAACAGCTGGTCAGCCTGGGCGACTCGTCGTGTGAGAACAACAGTGGCTGCATTTCAACCTTTGTTTTCTTTTGATGTTCACCTTTCCTTTCTGCTACTGCCTGGCCGGGGGACATCCAGGGTTTATGGGGCGGCTGAGATGAGCAGCAGGATCTTGGAAAGAATACGAGCTCGTTAGGACTGGGCAACGGGCTAACGCGTGTCTATTACGGTGGCTCGTGCGCCCCAGCCCCCTTGTTGTGGTCTTCGCACAGAAGAAGGCCTGACAAGTCGCCCCGGTAGCGCACGGTGTATGTTCACCTAATTACGCGTCTTTGTCACAAGAGCTAATCAAAGAGGTGGCCAATTACAGGCATTGATTCAATAGAGCAGTGAGGAGCCATATCGTAGTGTGTTGGAGAGATGCGATGATTGCTGGTTGCATGAAGATGTGTCTCGCACCAGCTCTCAATATTTGCAAGGGTTAATCAATCAATTAGTGCATGTTTATATCCAGACCTTGGACGTAGATAAATGGGTACAGGAAAACGCCATGCAGAAACACAACAGGAGTGAAAAGAAATGATACAATAAAGGCTTTCAAAGCAGATAAACAGTAGCTTAGATAAATAAAGGTATTCATCTTTGTAGTTGACAATTTAGTTCCCATTGTAAAACAGAGTGATGTTATCAGCAGGGTTAATAAGGTGCTATGGGGATTTAATCTTAGCAATATGTACATTTATAACGACAGACATTTTCAGTAAGCATCCGTTTATAATATACATGTATGTACTAAATATACTCTCAGTATTATAGCTATATTTGTCTTATTAGTTTCATTTCATTTTTCATTAAACATTAGTGACGTCACAGAAAGAAACTTGTGACTACCAGGGTGTGATTTTGATTGTATATCTACATGTATGTGAACATATCATCAGTATTTGTTCCTTTGTTTTAAAGTTTGCCTTACATTTATTTTCTCAGGAGAAACAGTTAGAACTTCAACAAGCCAGACTGCTGCCATCCACTGCAAGGAAAGGTTCGTTCTTCTTCTTTGTTAACATGGATTTTGTTGCATTTCTCCTGGTACATATGCTACCTGACAGCAAGTTAGGAAATAATTTTAAGAATTGGCATCCTTGTGGGTAAACATTCTTCACTCTGGAGTTATGGTTTTCTGAACTTGTGATGTGAATCTTTTCAATAACATTCAAGGTTAAACACATATTATTCTGGTCATTACAAGTCTTGCCTTTAGGAATTAGAATACAAATTTCCTATGCAGGGCACAGTTTTAGTGCATTATTTACTTGAGGATTTATAACATGAAATTCCTGCTCAGATTAGAACAGCTTTGCACACGTAAGTCTCGGATCTTCCATGACAGTCCACAGTTTCTACAAATCTGTAAATGCTATAAAGTAAAAAAAATATACACCAGTCATCATAATAAATAAATGTATGATTAAGGTTATGAGGTTAGAATTTGTGTCTTCATTTTAGTAGTTTATTTATATATTTTTTTTATTTTCAACAGAAAAGGAGAAGGGCCGTGATATGGGGGAGCAGAGGATGCTCCTGTCCACCAGATTCCCCATGGACCAGTGGGATGCTGCTCAAGCCTACTTCAACACCCAGGACACAGTTTCATAAGCTGTGGACATGGCACACTGTCCATTCACTCATGGTGTTTGGAAACCAGGTCCCTGTTGCACAAGAGGGCCATACACCTGTGACACATTTGCAGCCATGGGAGCCAGGACCTTGTGACACATTTGCAGCCCTGGGAGGCAAGCCCCTGTGACACATTTGCAGCCATGGGAGCCAAGACCTTGTGACACATTTGGAGCCATGGGGGCCAAGCCCCGGTGACACATTTGTAGCCATGGGAGCCAAGCCCCTGTGACACATTTGCAGCCATGGGAGCCAAGCCCCTGTGACACATTTGCAGCCATGGGAGCCAAGACCTTGTGACACATTTGCAGCCATGGGGGCCAAGCCCCAGTGACACATTTGTAGCCATGGGAGCCAAGCCCTGTGACACTTTTGTAGCCATATGAGTTAAACTCCTGTGACACATTTGTAGCCATAGGAGCCAAACTCCTGTGACAGGAAGAGGAGCTCACACCAAAGTACTCTAGCTAAAGAGAACAATGTACCACAGTTTGGCTAACAAAGCACAGGACTTGTGACTGACTTTAACCAAGAAAACATGGGGCCTATGATGTAGGTAATGATATCCTGAGAGCTCAGTATCCATGATGCACTTTACACCATGGAAGCACAAGGCCTGTGATGCCCTTCACCCATGGAAGAGAAGGCAGCGATGGAAGCACAGTCCCTTGTTAGCCTTCAGCCATTGGAGCACAAGACATCTAACACAGGAGGCAAGGAAGAGCATACCATACAAGTTGACAACTTCGGCGACATCTTGTCATGAAGAATAGTACTTTCTTACACTAGATTCAAAAGGGTAGAGAGAATTTTATGACATCAAATGTCATTGGAAATACCGTTTTACTTTCACTTGTTTTCTCCAAAATAGAAAGTAATGAATACAAGCTACATACATTTCTGTATTGTGTTTATACAAGTCTGATATTCATCATATGGTTATTCAGTAGATCTCACTTGGTTGTGCATGGAAAAAAGTTAAGAATCCATTATCACCCATTGAAGTCCCTAATGGTATGTTTAAAGTGTCATCAAATGTTATAAGACTTGGAATAATGTTGCCCTGTAAACAGTGCTTTGATGCTGCACTGTTACTATTCACAGCATATTGTTACTGGTGTAACCATTACACTCCTGTTACAGACTGTTGTTGATTCACTGTTGAATGTACAGTTGTTACAGGATTTTGACTTTTGTTAACTCCCTCTAAAAGCCCCCCTAAAGGTTCTTAGTGATGAAACAGATTATCGAATGGTGCATGTATGTAAAGCGAACGTTAGACAGTGTAATGAAATACACTTGGTAAAAAATTGTAAGTTTACACTTCATAAGCTTTTGAAGTGTAATACAGTACAGTATTCAAGTGAAAGCACATGTGGTAAAAATTGCAGGTGTAATTGAGTAGGCGTTAGTGTTCATTTGACGTGTGAATCATAATGCTGGCATACACTTATTGATTTCTAAACTGAAGCTGCTACATGTATAAATATCTTGTTTTTGTGTCTGCGGAATCTCATACATAGCTGTGATGTGTGTAATGTGTTATGTCATAGGTTAGGCCTAGGACACTTCTACCGAAAGTCTGCGGTAGGTTATGTTACAGAGGAAATTTGGGAATGATTTTGTTGTTGGAAAACTTAGTGGAATAATTATGCAACAAAAAGCTTAAACATTTGTGATCAGTTTCTAGTGGCTGTACAGATTCTTAAAAGGTTTTACTTTGTTAAAGGCCTGTGTCCAGCATTATTCAAGTTTACATGTCTATATAACATGTGCCAATATATATTCCATTTGAGCCAGGACTTTTTGATATCAGCAGGAATCCATTTCCAGTTGAGCACAGAAAGGCTATTAAGTCATGAAAATGTTCTACAGCTTTTAATAGTGTAAAAAGATTTGTTATACTTGGTGTTTGTTTGCTGTGAAATAAAGTCGACGACCTTGGTGTACCTGTCTGTTATGAGGATGTAATACAGTGTATGTAAACATTGTCCATGTCTGTGTAAGTCCTACCAGTAACCATACATTAAAAGCTTGTAAATATTCAGTATTGTTAGCTTCTATTTATTAGCTGCTGTCTGTCCTATCACCTGCTCGGTGTGTTTTCTTTTTGACGTTTGTGTTTGGGTTCTCATCAGGGTCCACCGAGCTTCTGTAAGTTTGTTCAAATATAAACATATTCATATCGAAATGCTGTCAGTTGTGTTAGAGTCATTTACGGACCTCATTATGTTTGCTTAGAGCAGATTGACGATTTTGTTTTGTCATGTAAAATTTAGTAAGTTACACGGCTTCACCGTTTGCATTGTGATGGAAAGTGTACCACGGAGAAGCATTGGTAGTTGCACAGCTTACATAGGCCTGGTTTCGCGAAACTTCAGTAAATCCCGTAGAAGAACAAGCCACAGAACAACAAAAAAAAACCCAATAAATAATGAAGACCATATTTGGAATCTGCTCGAAATACCCTTTTAGATGATGGGTACTTTCTAAAATTGTGGTCTAACCTTTTAAGTTGGTAGCTTTTGCCAACATGTACCTTGAGTGTTTCTCTCGATGAAAAAACGCCAGCAATTTAAATACATTAAAGACGTTGCTTAATTGAGACACGATTCCTTGTACACCAAACTATAGAAGTCTCGTGAAACTCGGTTCTGCTTGGTAAGTGTGCAGAAACAGAAAAAAGGAACAGACAAAAAAAAAGGCCCAATACTTTCTGACCCTTATTTTACGAACGCCCTCTGCATCTTCGCACATCTGTCTGCGTTATTTTTGTCTTTGGGTCAAATCTCCCAGCTTATGCTCTTGGTTACATATCCATGTAGAAGTTTCGGAACAAGTCCACTTGGTCACCGTTCCAGGACAATACGGGCTGTTCCCAGGAAGACTTGGACGCTTAGATGTCTCTGGCGCAGGACTTGTTTTCAATGTAAACAACTTGGGTAGTTTTGGATTTGTCCTGCCTGTGGACAATAGCCATGGCTGCGGTCACTTGGGATCCTGGAGGACAATTCGCGGGGTAAGGCGACACTTTTCTCAGCATTTTCTCACTCAGTCAAAAGAATGCGACCCTTTGTCAAAGTTCCTTTGCATTCCAGTCCCTGTTGTCCTCGATAAAAGTTTCGGTATGATATGATTCTTCCCAAAATCTTTGAATCCAGTGCATGGTTCGCCGGATGGAAATATTTTTGCCACGAGAGATATCGGTTTTATATTACACATTTAGCACATGGGAACTAAATCTTCGGTCCTCAGGATAATTTTGCCAGCTCTTACCAGACAAAAAAGAAGAGAAGATCTGAAAACGTATAGAAACACACCTACTTCGCAACTGAGCTTCTAGTTTCGTTTTACAGGCCAATTAAATCTACAAACGTGTATAGAAGATCCACCTGTTGAATCATTTCTCATTTTTGAAAATGTCATATTTATTCGACATTTCGTCACTGGATTTCAGAGATTTCTTAAAGATTTCATGTCAGTTTTTTAACATTTCGGTTTAATTTGCGGTTTTTGTAAGACTTCTTACAGTTATATACTGAAACAGGGTCAAAAAGGACACATCGCGTTTGTTGTCTTTCTCGAAGAATATTTATGGTCTTTCTCCAAGCTAGACTTGAACCCATGGCTTGTTCACAGGTAGGGCGTGTGGAATGCACCATGGTTCTTGGCCCTCTGGAGACTCTACAATACCAGAAGAAACTTAAGATGTGAAATCAACTTCAATTGTGTTATTTTTACAAATAGACAGCCAGGAGTAAGCCCTCCGATGGTCGTGCTGATAGTAGCCAGATGTCGGCATCACCTGCAAGACGTATAGCATGCTTTTAAAACATGCATGGTCTGTAGCAAAGTAGAACACCTCAGGGCGGGGATAGATTCCATTGCCATAAAGTAACCAGTAAGCTTATTTACATCAGCACGTCCCAGGCGCAGTTTTATATTCGTCATTGAAGTTTTGTTTTGATGACCAATTGGGGGGGGGGGGGCAAATTGTATACTATACATATGAATTTGTCCATATTATATGCTGAATAGGACTCAAGTAAACAACGATTTACTCCTGCCATTCGTTTTGTATATACATGTAACTTTGCATCGTTGATAGTTCGGCAGATAGTTTCAAGATATATCGAAATACCGACGTACATATCAGAGTTTTCTCTCATATATACGTTCAAATACCCGCACCATTTTCTCTGCCCCTGAAGTAAATGTGGCGATGTGAGGGGGTCCTTGCATGTTTTGGATTTCATTCAGAATTTACAAGAATGTTACAGTTCCTATGACAATGGTGATTTGTAGTCAAGAAAAATAGCTACAATATTTCCGAAGTGACGTTGAGCCCATACTCATTCATTCAATCACTTCATAAGCCCGTAACACAGGGAAATGTTCCCAGTCAAAACCAAAGTTTTGTTTTATTTGACTTCACAAAAATTGAATATAAATTGTGTTTCCAGGTGTTAGCCGTAAATGAAACTTGTCTTTACGATCACAAAAATATTATTTTCACATTAATTTCAGAAATTTACATGTTACACCGCAAATGCAGAGTTTTGAGACTTAGATGGTTATTACTGATTTTCTTGATATTATCATGTTAGGCTAATTAGGCGTAGAGCTAGTCTTTTCCTAACGTTTCTCTTCTGGTTGTTGAAAATTAAACATCAGTTTCAACACCATAACAGTTGTGTCATAATGGTCAAAGTACTCTTACACAGGCCACGAGCATGCAACTAACTTAAAACCACATGATTTCATTTATTAATTGTACTACAACTGAATCATTGCCATTGAGAACAAGCCTCCCAAGAACAGAAGTGATAGCCCTGAAGAATCAAAACGTTAGTGCATTGGTGAAGGGAGTAACTTCGATAAATTTGATATCGATGACCGGATCCTTCCAGCTGGATGGGTTATGTCACTGATATCGGCGTGTGACATTTCTGCGAGCGCTATGATCTTTATTTTCTCAAACATTTTACCTCATAGAGAAAAGGGTCTTGTCTGTTTGGAGAAACGCCGAAGAATCCGTGAACTAAATCGACTGTTATCGGAGCGATTTCGAGCCGGAGATAACGTGGTATACCCGATACGCCTGAACCACACCGACACAGCGACGGGCCAAGTGGCAGCCATCTTTGGAATGTCAGACCTCTACTTAGAACAATAACTAGGTTCTTGGTCTGGCGGTAGATGGGCGGTAACACTACCAGCAGTGTATAGTCATCGTCTCCTGCTGCTAAATGCCCAGACGATTCGATTTGTAGCCTAGATGACAAGAAGTAGCTGGGATTGTGGTATAAATGCCCTGTGCCTTTGACCCGTTGTCTACCTACATACCTGCCGCCATCGTCTATCCAATAGCTACCCTAATTTCCTTTTTTATACTTGGAAAACAACTTTTGTTGGCTCCGTGTGATCAAAATGCGCCTTAAAAGATCCTTCTTGTTTGAAGGATTGGTTGTCAGTTTACGAAAACTATCCCCAAATTTACATTAGGCATAGAGGTATTTTACGAAATGGATGTAACGTCCAATGTACCACAAAAGATTGTGTACGTCGCCTGACACTTCATGTTAGGAAATTTTATCTTTCAACGAAAGGTCACGGTTTAAAGGAGATTGAATTTATCTTTGTGATTATTGTATTGTTGATATGGCAATATTCTAAAGAGATTCAAGTTTCATTCATTCAAACTTTATCAATAAGTTAAAAACATCGAAATTAAACTTTTTTATGATCTCACATGCTAGCGTTGTACCTTATTGACATCTTATTGAAACGGTGTACAGTAAAAAACCGTGGCAATATTTTTCTTAAAAAATATCCACTCGATATGCTGTGAACAAAGCTTTTTATTGGAAAACAATTATGGAAGCAGTTTTACATTTTACTGACATTATGCCCTGATTAATTCCTCGGATTTCTTCGGTGTTAATGTCTGGCATTCTTTGACTCTTGATTCCATGTTACTAGGTCCTACGGATAAGTATGATATACATCAATCAAAACAAAGCCGAGCATGCACGGGACCTGACTACGATACCGTCACTCCCCACTTTTTTTCACAAGTGGTCGTATTTCGAATGCCTTGAAGGAAAACTCTACAATTCGGTTTTCTTTTTAAATCCGGCGTTATCAACACATCGGAATTGTGGCTTGGTCTGTCCGCTCCACTCACGTGTAAGATAGTTATCACTGTCCAATTAGCCGACGGCCATGTTGACCAGAAACCCTTGGGGAAAGATTCAGGGGAAGCTACACCGTTGTTTTAGTTGTTCTTCCGTGTCACAAGGTCACCTATAAGACAACATAAAGGGGATACTACAAACCTTTAGTTTTGATCTAATTCAAACTTGAAAGACTAAAAACGATTATTTTGAACCATGAGGATTTAAATTGGGAACATGCTTAAGAATTAAAACTTTAAGACAAATCTGTCACGATGTAAAGTTCTGGAACCACAAAGTATAACTATATACACAGTTTATATAATGAATTAAGTGTTCAAATTTTCATTCAAGTCGAGAAAACAGGCATCTGATGTAATTGGCCTGGGATGAACAACATATCCAGTGAAACTTGATTCCTTAGGAATTAAAAGGCATTTCTTCCAGTTTAAAATTATATAATTTTCCGATTTTTAGCCTGTCACTGGATGATAAATAGTTGTTTAATTTAATTTAATTTAATTTCGTGTTGTTTTAGGTATGACATATACATGTAAGTTTGTTTTTGAAACAAAAACATTTTCGTGCTACTGCAGCATAGTTTAAACGACAGTGGTTTGTGAGTATCAGATAGGGCGCCCGAGTTCACACTTCACGTCATAAACGACTTTTTAAGCTAAGACACATTGCTAATATGGTTGGAAATCATAGTCATGCATGTGTTAGAATTCAAATATTTGTAAGGGAATAACTCAACTATTCCATTGGGGTTTAAATCAACCGTTTTTAAAACAATCTGTGGGTATGTCACCTTAACTTGGCGATTGCCTAAGTCATTTTCGCTACAAGTGAAGTCCAGAGATAGCTCACTGTTGATCTTCCTACCCGGGCACTGAATGGCCCGCTATTAGGGCCTGGCTAACCCGGCCTGTTAAGGCAAACTTCCAGACGCTTTGTAGGAAGGCACTTGCGTTGTTCCCACTATTGCCTCTATTATACTCTAATATTACTGTAATTTTAAAACACTGAAACCTAATAAATTTCGACGCTGTTTTCCTTAGGTGTTTTTTTTTCCCCGAAGAGACAATTCCGTGTTTGTTCACAGTGCAGCTTTTTAATGCTTCCCGGCTGCTACAAATGTCTTCATTGCCTGGGGCTGGAGTTCGACACGACGTTATAATTTAGAGACAGTATGTGGTGTGGAGTGTGTTAACCCTTTGTCGGCCGTTCTGATGTATATAGGAACACATCATTTGGCGAAAAACATTTAGATACCACTGGTTGTTGAATAATGTTATGCTGCTAGAAAGTAATTTTCTAGCACAGTAATCAGCACTGGAAGAACAGTATAAACCATTGTGGAGCGTTTGGATGAGAGATGTTTGAGTTAAAAAAAAAAAAAAAACGAGAGAGAACTCGGACAAACTGAAGACTTCATGGATATCTTCACGTTTATAATTCGAACTCAGCTATTATATGAAAAATGTTTCTGGCTGTTAATTTTTAAATCTTGGCGTCCAAACAGACATCCGTATACTGACCAATAATCAAGATGCTAATTCATGTAGTAATTAAAGAGTGATAGCGAACTATTTGCTGCATGCGAGACATTAGTGTAGGTCTGAATCTTTGGTTATTAACAATTTACTAGTAGTGCACGCATGAATCATTTTCAAAGGGCTTAAACCATAAAATAAAATTAGCCTACGTGAAACACATTAATGACTTTCGTCAACATGCTCAGTGCGTTGCATGCCGCAGTCAGTTTGAGGCGGGGAAGGGACGGAAAGTGTTAATGTTTGAGTTGCCGTTTACTGATGCTGTTAAGAGTTTCTAAGGGAAACCCAGCGCACCAACTCCCAAGTAGATGATGATGATCTTTAGCACTTAAGACGTCTATGGTTAGGAGCTGGATTCGCCCCGGAGCGCTGGAATAACATCACAGACCGGTTTGGTAATGGCGACCAAAGTGCTGATTTTCTCGCCTACTCCGGAAGCCAATTTGCTGGGCAAGCGTGCATCTTGGGCAAAAAGCTTTCAACGTAGTCGACCTGCCATGTCAAGTCTATCTGTTACCGACGATAAAAAGACAATGCGCGAATCGCCGCGACTTTGTTGACGTTTCAAACCCCAGATGATATTACCTCAGGCTTCTTTTTTTTTTTTTTTTTAAAGATCTTCGGGAGAAGTTTGGCGGAGTTGTAAGCCTTCTCCGGGGGTACGCCCACTATTCCGGGACAAATAGCTAGTGTTGGTTTTAGCACAACCCCCTTTCTCTCCACTCTATATAGCCCCGAGCCTGAATCTCACCAATGTCAAAAGAACATTGAAGTGAAATTGGATTTTGATGTTACAGTTTTGACCCAATGTTGTGTTACGGGATTCCAAGCCATCGTTTTGTTCACACGGTGAATACGCCGCAAGTTCGCAATAAATGAATGCAAACTCGATTCCTGTAGATTGTGTCTGGAATCAAAGACGACCGTATTCATCTTCATGCAGATGGTAAACATGCCGAGAAGTCGAAATGAATCCAAACTCGATTCGCAAAAGGAGTGTTTGCCATCATTTACAACCGTATTCATTCTCATATGATAAACATGACGAGAATTCGCCAGGAACCCAAACGCGAGTAAGAAATAATATATTTTTGCCATATTGTATAACCGTATTTATCTTGATCTGGTAAATAAGGCGAGAATTCACAGTAAATCCAAACTCTAGTCCTAAAGATTGTGTCAACCATCATGCACAGCGTGAGCCTTATTCACTGTCATTTGGTATAAATACGCTGAGAATTAGAAATCAATCCAAGTTCGATTCTTAAATATTGTGTCATCATGTACAACCGATAAATAACTGACAAAGATATTAGCTGAACCATATCCGATATACTATTCACATCCAACCACTCATAACCGGAATACACACTCCTTAATTCCGGAAACGAATTTCGTACTAACCCCAAAGGGCTAATGTACATTTATCACCTATAATGCACGATATCACCCGTAGACTGTACATTCCTCTTTGTCGTATAATTTCTTTGGTGTTAACGTATAGCTAAATATCATCCAGGTCATGTCATCTTTCATTTGTAAAGCATTCTGTACATAAAAAAGGAAATTGTAGAAAGCCATGATATACACTTTAGAAGCTGGGTATGAATATACCAACGACTGGGTTCGTATGTGTGTACATTATTTACAAAAGGCAGTTATGCAAGATGGGACATTAAAACCATAAGTAGTCATGATTATGATATGAGAACAATATCTTTAAAAACAATGAAACATATAAAATGAGATATATACTGAACCCTGTGGACCTTTAATACCATGTTTTGATTCACCATGTTTTAAGGAAACGTTTCACTTTCTCCATATTTAGTATTCAAAGGAACCATATTATGTTTAAGGTTCATTCTGTGTTTTGGTGAATTTCGTGCATGTGGCTTAGAGAATACATTGTGTGATATGATATATATCGGCCTATGCTATGCATGCACTCATCCAACAAGAATGGCACATTGGTATGATTAGCTGTGTGCCAGAGAAGAATTCACGTTTCCACCTGTATACATGCAGATCACACGCCAAGGTGACCATATTATAGTTTACAAAATCGTCAAATCCTCTCTGTTGTTAGGTCGCGTGTACCGTTTAATATAGACCTGTTTTATTAGGCTCGAATTAAACAGTCTATCTCGCACAGCACACTTGCTGGATTTAACCCCCGGTTTATAGAGCACCAGGTATTTACCTTCGTTTTTTTCCCGAGAAGCAGAGAAAACATTATAATTCCACTCGGACACAGTCTCGTGTCCGAAATTCCATGACCGATTAACTGTCATTAGATTTATTTTTCCCCAGGAATAAATCCCCAATGACACGGCACTTAGGATCTACGTTGCTACATTTTCAATCAATTTCACGTTGGTCTCATCTGTAAGCCTTGAACATTGCCTGGGCTCTGAGATTTTAATTTCCTGCCTGCCTGAATGCCCAGCGCTGGGCCCTCTCTTGTCATCGCAGAAACAATGGCACTGGGAAACAAAAGAGCTAAAGAAAAGACCAAAATGTGAAAGGACCCTTAGCTCATTATTTCACCGTTGGCTGACTTGGACGATGCAGGAAATAAGGTTGAAGGGGCTAGTTGATTTGTTCCAAATACGTTAACGTCCGGTGACGCGACGAGCTTTGGCGGACGACTCGACTCATAGAGGAGAATACCTTCGGCATCAGAATCCCTCCACAGTTGAAACCAAATTGCTTAAACAAGAATTAATTTACCATCAAGCTTGATCAGCTGAATAGGCTCGGTTGAATACCTACTGGGAATAATTGAGCGTGGAGAGTATAAAAAAGCATTGTTGTATGGAGCTATTCTTGCTATTCTCTCTTAAAAAATATACTCTCCTCACCGGACTGGTTGGATGACTTCTTAAATGCATCCTTGAATAAGCATAGATCGTTATTTATAATTCATTTAACGATTCGATTTCGAGATTGTGGTAAAATACATTCTTATGAGCATTCAGAGGATATCAGTAGATTTAATTGTAAGCGGCGGAGTTCCTGCAAGCCAAATGTCGCCTATAGTGTGAATAATTCATATTTATTTCTTACATTCATTACAGGTTTCGTATATAGTAGACATTCGTATACCAAGCGTTAACCACAAAACCCATGTCTCACGCCAAGAATTACAAAACCTATTTTCAAATAACAATTTCAAACACAAACCGACAAAGGAATATAAGCAAGTATGTATAAACAATAGGCGAAGAATCCAAGTCACAATTCAAGTAGGCTATTAGCCCATAAAACAGTAGTCAATGTTATATATCCAAACACCGGTTTCATTAATAAAATTATGTAAGAAATTAAGATGGTGTCATGCAAAGAGAAACATGCTGTCAGCAGTTTTCAGTGATGCCGGGGAATTTTCTGTGCGCGTGAACATAATCAGTGTCCAGATCGTGTACAGGCAACAATGCGAGTGTGGTCTTAAGATGTGGTTAATCAAACATATGTACCTCGGTTGCGTTTTGCCTGCAACTCTTCATGTATAAATCCAACTTTTCGATTTTATTCAATACGATATACATGTACGATACCTAGCCCATGGTTAAGGGTTACATCCATAGATTAATGTATAAGCCACCTTTGATATATATATATATATATATATGTGTCTGTGTGTCTGTGTGTGTAGGTGTGTCTGTGTCTGTGTGTGTGTGATTTCAAAGTCACTTGTTTTGTCTCCTCTCGTTTTGCTTTTAGATACGGTGTCGCTCTATCAGAAGATTTTTTTTACATCGTATTTTGTGTCGAAGATTTGTTATTTAAACAAACCAGACGTTGTGATATAAAATCTCTGTATTAATTTTTTTTATAATGGTAACTGGTGAGCTATATATTGATTAAGCTATTCGCCATGCTGAATCACAAAGACGCTGATGTATACAATAGTTTGCTGTTAGCATACATGTATATTAGCCTGTATACACATTCGAGTCATCCTGTGCGCCTGCCGTTGTGCTATATACTTCGCAACCCCGTTAACACTCATGTGTCTGTTGGATGTTTGTATCTCACTGAGAGATCGGCTTGTACCTAAATAATCTCTACTCTCGCGGGTTTGAAAGTTAAACTCAAATCAGGGGTGTAAGCTCTTCTTTTTATTCCCATCGTGTTTACCTGCGATAAAAGACAATGTTTCTAAACGGAGTAATCCGTAAATTATGTCAATTCCGCCCGGTCAGATTTGTCGCTTTTGTCTGTCGCTGTATTGTGCCCAGGGGCAGATCGTTAATGGGCTAGAGGGACAGGAGTCGGTAGAATAAGGGGAGGAGGGGGATTATTTACCTGTATCCTGGCATGCTGCTCGACCGTCGCTCGCGATCGAAAACGAAGAGGGGCGTGGTCCGCTGATACCTCACACGCCAATGAACCGACTCTTTCGCTTGGACAGGTAACACGCTTTGTCTTTGTATCTATTACAACGGCAATCAATTCCGCGCTTTTGTCCTGTTTTGATCGCTCGATATTTTCATTAATTAGATTTGTGGACATCCACCCATTCAATATTTACCTGTCTCTGCATGGTCGTGTGTAGCGCTTGGCTATTCTTTAGCCAGTGTAAGAAAGGGATAAAAAAATGTATAACGCGCTATGTCTTCTGTTAACAAACCAACGGAACTATGGCCTGGGCAGAGAATTGCTTTGTTATGTACGATTATATGCAGTGTTGAGGTAAACAATTGTCTATATTTCATTCTAGACGGCAATGTAACGAGACAAAGTCTTGAATATCAGGTGTAACGTTATACTCTTCAGCTCCCCCCTCCTCCTCCCCCCCCCTGTACCCCTTTCAACCGTCAATGTCCCCTTCCATCTCTTCGTCGCACGTTTCTGCCCATTTTCCCTTCCGGGCCTACCGAAGATTTGCAGTACACCTCCTCGTTTTCGCCCCCCTGCTTGTTCCGGTACCCGGAAAGGCGGAGTCCGGGTAGTAGGGTATGCCCGGGGAATACGACCGCTTTATCTAGCGTTACACGGACAAGACTGCCCAAGGCGCGCAAAGTATAAACATTTACTCCTCAACTTTGCTTTAAAAATCAGTCTTGGAAATCCAGTAATTAATGGTGATTGGGCCGCAGCTACGTACTCAGTGATACTGTATTGAGTAGAGTACATACGTTGGTTGTACCAGGAAACCAAGCCTTCCTGGTTCCTTGTTGTAACGATATTACCATTGACCAACTTCACTGATTTCTATTGGCCGCTTAAATTTTCACTTGCATGTGTTTCAACACGGACGAAATGTGCGCATGATTTTTAAGGCTAATGCCACGTAAACATACGGTTTTTATTTAACAATTTCTGTTAAAATTGCTATTCCTTGTTGTAAACAACACAATCGTGGCATCATGATTCTAGTATTGGTTTGTTCATTTCAATGAGCGTTTTGCCAACGATTTATTATTCAGTAGTGAGAATATATCCACGGATTTCCAACTCCCTGGGGTCAGTTTTACGAGCAGGGTGTAATTTATGGCAAACGTATCTTTCATGACGACACACATACTGTAGAGATACGTCACCGTGGTAGTTACGGCTGACGTCGCGTCACACCCTCTTCGTAAATGGGCCTCTGAATAGTTAGGCTTTGTATATATATTCCTTTGCATATTGCTGCTGAAAATATATACATGTAATTAATGTCTACAATAGCAGTTTTAACTCGCCTCTATGGATACTAAATCCCATTTTCAAATACTCATACAGGTCGATATTAGTGCATGTAATCGATTTACAACTGGCGTTTGTGCACTCTAAAACTATTTTAACACGTGCCAGCACGTAGAAATATAACTACAATCCTCCTGAAACTTGCATGCATAGATCACTCGTTTCTAAGTTCACAAATACCTTGAATAAGAATAAAAATCAACAATTCCTTAACTTACATGCCTGCATGATAGCATGCACAAACTGTTACTGTAAATATACATGGATAAGCATCAGTATAACATACAGATCAATACATCCGAAGAAGACGGTGATTACATTTGATGGATCCACTGAATTAACTGATAATCCAGTTAAATAAATTGATTAAATAAAATTCTTCATCAAACCTTTGAATTGATAATAGTTCTAATATGTTTCTATCATCGCCTCTTGAGTATGGCGTTAAACATAAATTCAATAAATATATAAATAAATAAAGCTATCGCCCCCACCCCCAAACGATTTTAAAGTTAAAATCTTGACATATCTATAACACCATATATATTGCATACACTGTATAAGGAGGAAAATAACATCTCATAAGATTTATGCTGTGGATATACATGTATACATGTTATATATATATTCTCTTTTTATTTCATGTTACCTGTTTATAACATATATCCTTTTGTATACTTATAATTTAATTAGTTTTTTGCCATTGTTCTGGTTTATACATATTCATATTTCAGCCATTTGTTTTCTAATCGATAATTTGTTACATGTGTAATTTACAATATAACAAGGCATTCCTGTATTGCCCTGGGAGTGAAGCGATAGTTTTCGTAAATTCCTCTCATATTCTCATAAGTTTTCCACTATACATGGAAGTAATTCTAATTTAAGTGAGAAGAGCCACTCCACAAATATATAACAATGTTAACTCTCCCTCTCCCGCCCCCCGTCCTCGAAAAATGAAATGTACAGTATATACGCGTTTATTTCTCACAATCGTCCCCATGCAGGCCGAAATAGATTGTTATGTATTTATATAAGATAAAGACTGCATAGGCCTGTATGACAGATGTCTTGTATATATATATAAATATATGAGGTGTGTGCGGTCGATATATGGACCGGTGCGTGAATTGCATACGTCATACGCTGTAAATGTGCAGTGTAATAAATAGGTGTAGCTGTATTCAGATGACACTTGGGCGAGTCAGCGACCAGATGCCATTTATCATTTACGGGTGAACGGGAAGATGAAGTCGTGCCGAGGGAGAGTGGAAATCGGGCGTGAATCGAGGGCCATTAAATCGTTGATTCACTTCAATTTACATACAGGACGAACACCGAGGAGAACAGCAACCGTTCTTTAAAATAAAACTTGAAAGCGGAGAGTTTCGAGAGTTTCAGAAAAATAGAGTTCATGTCCAAATGGTGTAAATAAAAAACACATTACCCGTTTCTTTTCTTTTCTTTTTTTTAAAGCGCTATTAGCTGAGTTCAGTTCGGTTAAGCGTGCAGAGGTGAATGGGTGCAGTTAATTCATGGCATTAAGTGACATAAGATTTATCGGACATAAATGAAATTAATCGTTCATCAATTTATAGCTTGTTATTAAAATCTCCGGTATTCTCTCTTGTGTTTATTATAATGTAGTCTCACTTGACATCAGTTAATTCAATAGTATTCCATGTTGTATTTATTGATTCAGAATTATAGTTGATATATCTATATATATTATTTGTTGTTTACATCATAATTACACAGGTCATAATACAAACAGATTTAATAAAATACGTTTTACGACGTCAAAGAAACGAGGAAAAATTAGACAATGACGTTGATTTTACCCTGTGCCGGGTTATTATTATCATTTTCATTTTTAATGTATTTGTTAGCATCATCATCGTCGTCGTCGTCGTCGTCGTCGTCATCATCCCCATCACCACCACCACCACCACCATCATCATCATCAAAACTGTAAACCTCTTCTATAACTGAACGCTGGTTTCACTATTACATTTTATATCTCTCGTGGTGTCATGTTAAGAAAATGTAAGGTACGTTATACAATTATCACCGGGAATGATATGCAGTTGTATGTCGTGGACATAGGTGCATGTAAGTGAGTGTGACAAGATTATATTAAAAACTATGATATATATACTTTAAGAAATATAATATATAAGAGGGGTACACTAGCCCTAGATAAATGAAGAAGGTTAGATTCGAATCATCGCTCGATTCTGGTTTGTGGGAAACCTGGCAAGTTTCCACCGTTTATAAACCTGACTGCTTAGATGCAAGTAACATGTGCGCCTTAAGACGAACAACGAAAAAAGAAAAAGAAATATATGAATACCTCCGTGCACTAAAGCACATTGGTATGTGTAATTATTCAAATACACATATTATACACGTCATAAGGTATACAGAACTGATGAACAGATTAACCTACAAACCATTACTGCACGTGATATTGGCTATGATGGACTGAGCAGGCTGTGTCTGCTACACGACCAATATATAATAGCGTAAAACGGGCGGTGGTTTATAACATGGGCAGGGTTTGTTTTTGCTTTTTTTTTTCTTTGTTTTTTTTTGTCATCTTTGGTTTTAAAATAGCTGTCAGAACCGTGTGCCAGGATTTTACCCACATACATCACACTCTGTCCGAGAATGGAAAAATAAAACCCTTTGTTTCAACCGATACCTAGTAATCCGTTCCACTGTTTCATTTGGCTTTATCAAATTCAGCCTATTTCTGGTGCAATTTTACTAAGCGGATTTGCGCGCCAGATATGATTCGGTCGGGAAGCTGTTTTTGAGTGGTGCTTTTTGTTGTGTCGATCGCTTCGACGCTCGCTCGCCAGGGACCGGTGATAACTCAGTCCCCGAGGGGCAGGGGGATTACGTGAAGCCTCTTACCCATGCCGAACGACCGTAAAGTCCCAGTCGAGCCCGTGTCCTAACGTCACCTCCTGCCCGGCACGGGTATATTTACTGCCCCTGTTCACAGCGCCGGCTCCTCATCGCGCCGACGTCTCCTGGGACAGGATCAGAGGTGATTAACTCTCGTCTCTGACAAACGTTTATTTATTATTTATATATATTTGGTATCAAGAGATTACAAAGTGCGACAATGTCAGCTCGTCATCGGTTTTTTGCATTACCCTCGGAGCTACTGGGGCCACCCTTTACAGACAGTCCCGGACGTAATCCCCCTCTTCATTGATGACGGATTATTAACTTCAAGAAAATGACATTTCCCGGACACGATCACAAATTTGACCTCGGTCTCGAGCATTTTTATCCCCCGCATTAACATTCGTCTATCCATTTGCATCTCAATACATGTAACTGATGTACATATGTGCTCGTTTGCACAGGTTGTACTAAAGGTGTACATTTTCTTCCTTCGAACGCGTCGTGTTGTTTAAGAAAACGACGAGCTCTGAAGCAGAGAGGTCGCGAGTTCGAATCCAGCTGTTGCTAATTAATTATTATTAGTTATTACTAATTAATTAATAATTATTCTTTTCCAGCATTTTGTCATTCGGTATGACAACCGCGTGGTGAGTGTGTTCAATGGTTTGTTGTAAGCTGAGCTCAGTCTCCAGTTACACCTACAAACTTGATCGGCGTTTAAATGATGTATAATATAAATATATGTTCTTCTCCATATCAGTTGCCCATGCGATCGTTACACCTGCGTATCATAGTAACATGCTACTGTGTTCACAAAGACACTATGATTTTATGACCATAACATCAACATGAAATCAAAAGTTACCCCAAAAGATTTATACAGTTTGTGCACATTACGAAAATACTCCATAATCTGAATAAACAATTATATGCTCATGGATCGAATGGTCATTGGAGTTACAGAAACCGTATGATGAAAACATATGCAGATTACTGATTTATTGATATTACAACATTTTCGAGAATTATTCCTTTATTTTACAATAATTCGAAGATGGAGGATAAAATATAACTAACGGAGCTTATGCGTCTTTAGTGTTAATTTCAATAACCTTATATGTTAATTATAGGACGAATTAGCTAGTGGAGAAACAATTTCTATATGGACCTAAAGTGCAACAATGTTGTGATCGGAAATCAGCCGTTTATAGAGCTGTCTAAATTTATCTCCAAAATCTGGCATTCGTTTGTCGACGATTCAGCGAGTAACGTATAGGAGTTATGCCCCTTTTGACATTGAATCATTTGTATAGTGGTGCACACAATTTCATTTCTTCATTCATGGGAAAACATCACTGATTGTGTCAGGCTTACAGGTAATAGTTTCACTTTAATACATATTCATAAAATAATAACATGCACCAGGCATATTAATTCTTACGTTTTGACTGATATGTTTAATTACTTAATTGCAAAGTATTGCAATTAATCCTCTCGAATATGACTTTGCATGATATATGTATAAAACCTTTAACACAAAATTCATAATATACACATACAGGAATTAAAAGCTAGTGTCAGTCATGCAAATGACAAACATCAGCATTGTCTGAAGTGAGCGGATCGTACAGGGACATTATCATTTCTGTTTTTTAAGGGCTGTAACACTTTTTGGGGTTGGTTCAATTACCCTCGGGCTGCGGGTTATTTTAGGAGAATATCTTTATCCCCTTCCTTATCTAATCCTGAACTGATGGTGCTTGTATGACATTTGTATCGTCTTACATGAAGGCCGTTCGAGGTCATACACTTTTCTTCCATCAAAACATTTACACCTCACAGACACTGCGAGTGAAATCTGTACGCCGCGTAGAAAGGTTCTTCAGTTAGCTGTCAAAAGCTAGTAGTTTACTCTGAGCACTTTGGTTTTCCATCTAATTCTATTACTTAAGTTGAGGGCGAAAGAATAAGTGAAATACCCTTGAGTATTCTGTGTTACACGCATCTCAACCAGTAAATCAGTCTTTACTATTAAAGTAATATTTCATACTAATTTCGTGTTATATCACCTTTGTTGTGACACTTTTTTATAGTGCATTGGACTCGTTCTTTATCAAAAATTATTTGGATAAAACCGTTAATATAAAGATTGCATAAAAGCGTTATGTCTGAATATCAAAGTACTGCCACTGTTCCCGTACCCATGACAACCAGCTCCAACTTCATCTCTCAATGAAACAATATTTATTTATTTCTGTTTATTTGATTGGTGTTATTTCAATATTTCACTTATACGACGGCGGCCATCATTATGGTGGGAGGAAACAGGGAAGAACGGGGGATACCCTCGACCATCCGCAGGTTGCTGGCAGACCTTCCCACGTAAGGGTCATATCGCCGCGCTAGCGTGGTAACCGCCTCGACCACTTAGGCCCCCTAAAAAATATTTAAGATGGGGTTATATCTTCACAGTGCAAGGTCTTCGGGATGATTCCACAAAGCAATTTTTAACTCAAGTTAAAAATATACACGCAACATCCATGCCTTTATTTTAAATTTCAAGAATGTTTAAGTTTATTTCAGTTTTAAACTTAAATAGTTTTACTCAACTACAAAATTGCTTTGTAGAATCGGTTCCAGATCTCTTTACTTCGTATTATCACTGTGTTGAATGTAAAAGGCTAAAGTGTAAGAGAGTAAAACCAGATTGGCGAC
The DNA here is from genome assembly GCA_016165875.1 of Acanthopleura granulata. Classification (NCBI taxonomy): domain Eukaryota; kingdom Metazoa; phylum Mollusca; class Polyplacophora; order Chitonida; family Chitonidae; genus Acanthopleura; species Acanthopleura granulata. The sequence continues at coordinate 20,975,528 of JABBOT010000008.1, forward strand.
GGCACTGTGACAGCGTCTTGTAGAATACTCTACTGGAAGAAACCGTTAATACACCAGGTGGGCGAGCTCGACGGGGAAAATACTGTGCAGGACGAAACCACCAATACTGTTGGTCGACATGGTTGTCTGGTAGAATACTGTGTGGGACGAAACCACCAATACTGTTGGTCGACATGCTTGTCTGGTAGAATACTGTGTGGGACGAAACCACCAATACTGTTGGTCGACATGTTTGTTGGGCAGAATACTGTGCGGGACGAAACCGTTAGTACGAAAGATGGGCGTGCTTGTCAGGGGAATACTGTGCAGGACGAAACCGTTCATACCCTTGGTCGATGACCTTGTCTGGTGGAATACTGTTCAGGATGAAACCATTAGTGCTCTTGGCTTGCTTGTCTAAGAGAATACTATGACGGGCGAAACCGTCAACACTCTTGGTCAACATGCTTGTCTGGTACCGTGCTGTCTGGGAGAATACTGTGCAGGACGAAACCGTTCATACTCTTGATCGACATGCTTGTCTGAGGGAGTACTGTGTAGGACGAAACCTTCAGAACTCTTGGTCGGTGAGCTTGTCTGGTGGAATGCAATACATGAGGAAACCTTCAACAGTCCTGGTCGGCGTCCTTGGCAGGTGGAATACTATGCAGGACGAAACCTTAAATACTCCTGGTCGGCGTTCTTGCCAGGTGGAACACAGTACATGGCGAAACCTTTAGTTGTCCTGGACTTGTGTTCTTGTGTTCTTGCCTAGTTGAATACAGTGCCGGATGGAATCGTTAGAGGATTGTCTGAGACATATAGCCTCTCTGCTTGTCTGGTTTCACTTGTATCTTCTCCAGTTGGCGCAAGCTGACAAGACAGCTATGCATGTAATTAGTTCACCCGCCCAGCATGCCAGAACGCTATGTGAGTAATTCAGATCCTCGGTAGCCTTGTGACGATACCAGAGTGTTGTAGGGAACCGTCACTCCCCGACTTCTTTATCCTTCACTTGGTTTCCGACATGAGATGACAAAAGTCAGTTCTCTGCTAACCTGCAGACAAGTCATAGAGTTACTGAACCCTTGCATATTTACACTTTGGTGAAGCTAGGACAAAGAATGTATGCATAAGATGAAACTGTTTTGCGTACTTCACAAGGTCTAGGCCAATAGGGCACAGGGAGTCAGTAGGATTTAGGTCTAGTTAGAACGTGGTACCTAGGTATGAAGACCTCAGACCCTATTAAAATTCAGTAAGCGATAATGTTAACGTTTAGTGCTGTAACATAACCTAATACAATCCATAGCCGATAAGCATTTCGGTACACTCCGCCCACCCTTCGAGAAAGCAGCCATAAAAATCTTGACAAAGGTTGACCGTTAAAACCTGGACGTTCCTATAAGAGAGACTGAGAGGGGTGACTAGAAACGTCTCTAGCAGCCCCATTACTGCGAATAGCATTCTCAACAGACTCCTATAGACGAAACTAAGACAGCTGATATTTCTACGAAGGAAGAAAGATTAGTTCTATTTCAGAATACATTGCTGCCTGACACTCTAATCTCTCGCCCAGAATTTCAAACTTTCATCTATAAACCTCATACCTGCCGAAAGCTTAGACTATTTCGATTATTTTCATGCCAAGCATGCACCTGTACCACGGCAGCGAAAAAAGACTTTGCACCCTAAAAGGTAGTGAACTCTGCCGCTTGATGATATGAAAGGTAATATCTATGCCAATAGCCAAAAACAATGCCAAAAACTCTGATATTTGCTTACGGTGATAATAAATAATTAACAATGAATCGCCATGATCTCTATCGAGTGTAAATGTTACTCAATATTCTCATGCCCCCGCTTCCCCGATAAAATTGAAGATATTGTCAACATATCGATCTATTTGTATCCATTTGTTAGGAATCTGAAGAAGGAAATGTTTTACTCTGGACTCTACAGAGATTTTCTACAGTCATAAACATGACCTCCGTCGTATCATTGAATTTGAGCAAAATATAAAATACTAATTAATTAGAAAAAGAAGTGTATATCTCAAATTTAAATTCATAACTGTTCCAATTCGTCACTAAAGATAAAATAACCTTGACGTAATCGTGAAAAGTTCCCATGCCGTCTCTTTCTTTGGGAAAACAGGAAATGGACTCATCTAACAGATGAAACAGTCCTCATCAAATAACCTCTTTCAACAGTTACTCATAATGTCATTGAAAACAATATGGTGGTATGAAATACAATATTGTGTGAAAAGTTTTGAAAACGATTTCCCAACCTTCTTCTCAACCTTTTCCTTGTTCGGGTGTATTTTTTTCCTTTTGCTTTGAAAAAGTGATATTCAAAAATGCAGGTTAGGGTAATTAATTTAGATAGGTTTTATTAGATATTTACGGCGATGTTATATCCCACCCACCTTGTACACGACAAAAGTAAATAAGGCTTTGATGGTCGCTGACAAATGAAGGCTCAAAGGCACCCGAAGAAACCCCGTTGGACGGCAGCTATGCTACACGACTGACGTCTACAAGGGTGGTTAAAAAAGGCCCCGTCTTGTGAAGAGGCCTGCCCTAGATCGCGTCTTAGATACAGATGAAAAACAATCTCTAAACTGAACTATCTTGTTTCCAAATACACCATTCTGCCAGACACTCCGTCAAATGCAATAAAGTTCCATAATTCCACAGTAAACGTTTTTTAAACTGGCTTTTTACCGACACAGCTTAGGTGGTATGAGAAAATAGTCATCTTGAATTTGTGTCTAGCGTTAACCTTAACGGCTACGGCCCTCTGTCGATTACACGAAACGTCAGAAACGATTGAATGTAAAATAAAAGCAAACTGGCCTGTGTCTTCCAAGAGTTGAACAAGTTCACTCCACAGGAAGAGCTCAGAGGGGGCTAATACAAGCGTCTGATTATAAAAAAAAACACCCCAAATTTCGTTTGTAGGAGGCTCTGTATGCATTCACCATCAAGCACGCTGAATCATCATCAAATACTGTATACATCTATTACCCCCACCAATACTGAGCATTCTTTGCAAAAAAATTTTTTTTTACCTTCTACTGTTGATTTGGGTTTTGGGTCTTAACATTTCTTCTGGTGTTAAAGAATTTGTAGTACTTATACCTTTTATACATCAGTGGTAAAAACTTGCGCGAAATCTGTAAAAATATCCCATCGACCATAGGTTGTCCTGATTTTTATTTGATGTCTTTTATCTGTAGCCCAATTGGTGCGTGTATTTGGTCGAGTTTGTATATGTATGACTGTTGTATAATTAAAGAAAATCGGTGTAACCTTTGACCTCTGCACTGATTCTCTCCTGCACAGAAGTCCTTGGGAAGAATCGAGCGATTGTCAATTATCTTACACTGCCTCTGCCAACAGGAGCCAGCTGGGGATTCCCCGGATTCCTTCTTGTCGTTTTTATTCATCGTCGGAACGTATCAGCCAGCGATGTCATGCGTGTGAATGGTTAATTGGTACAGTCACAGATAATCCAGGCCTTTTGTGTTCCTGGCATTCATTCTCGAACCTTCGTACACACGAAACAACAGATAGTATCTTGTAAAAAAATGAACGGCCTCCTGCAATTAAGATATAGGGGACAAGAGGCATTGGAGAAATTGCCTTCAAAGAACTCTACAATGTAAGTTTTGAATAATGCCCCACTTGCCATATTATATTCATATACATATGATTCGCTATGGCAGAGGTATGAAAACATCTTCACTAGTTTCAGCTTCTGTCGAGGCAGGCACGTAGTGAAACACTTCATGTGTTCCTATTTCACTCATGTGTTTATATTAATTTCCTCGTTGTTTAACGCTATACGCAAGAAACTTCTCCTTTACTGGACGGTGGTGAGTTTTATTGGTGACATAGAGGAGGAAATCTAAAAATTCGCTGTCCAAGGTCGGATTTGAACCCAGACTATATTCGCACCACACTAAATAAATATCATGCATCGATATATGGCATTGGCATTTCGGAGCCCGTGTTATATCTTTGTGAATATAAAATTGTATAAGTTATGAATATGTCTATTATTGTCATATCTGATCTCTGGCATTTTCGTCTCAGATATCTTTCCTCCGCACAAACCGGAAGGAGCACTGACACCGGCTACGCCATTTACAGCTATATGAGAAGATTGCGCGGGCGACGGTTTCCGGTAAACGACACCGTGTATTATCCACACCGATCAGGCTGACGAGATGTCCACCGTTAATGGAAATCTGGAAAGTTCAACTAGGGATGAATTTGTGTCCCTTTCCATTGTTTTCATGTAAATGTCTATTAAGCTTGATGACAACACAGCATTTTAAGTATACACATGTAATTCTAGATCAGTGACGTCTAATAACTTGCATTTAACATCACTGAATTTTTACATCACTTAACATCACCGAATCTTGCTTGAGCCGTTTTGCTAGGCCATTGTTTAAACATTTTATCGGTTATAGGTGATCTGATTTTACTGTCCATGCTGTATTGTCTATTATTAAATAATTACTGAAACTATAGTCAAATGCTGTCGTAGACTTGTACGTCATTGTGAAGGACAGCTTTTGCACGAAACTCCACACATTATTATATTTATAAAATATATGAAAGAAATATTTCAGGAGGCAAAAAGTCGGATGGTCTAACAATGATACAAAAAACATATTCTAATTAAACCGACAGTGCTTCCCACTTTGGTTATTGTCACCATTTCGAGTAGTGCATCAAGGTATCCACTCTTGCCAGATGTTTCATGCATGCACTTTGTCATAAATTTGCCCGGAATCATTGATAATCAATGAGCCTTCAAAATACTACAAAGGGTTACTGAGTTAATAATATGGCAGTCCTTCAACTCACATCTCTAAAGCTATGGGTTCATATTTTCTTTGATCCGAAAATTTTCTGTCAGAATGATATTTACCCAAGAGTACTAGGAGAGAGTTCTGCATTCGGCGAGAAAGTTCTGGAGATTCCTTAATGGTGTCCTTAGAGAACTCCATTAGGAACTTTCCGACAACCCATTCTCCTTCTGATCACTCCGGTTTTTTAATGGCAGTTTTTTGTTGTTCATACATCCGTGTCGAGGGCGTAGTGTTTTGAAATGTCTTCCAAGACGGCTTTTATTGATGTAGGGAAAACAACATGGCGGGTCTTACATTCTCTGGTTTCTTTGGTCATGGTTTCTGCCTTGGTGTTTGAACCCATGGTCTTTCACACAGCTGGGATTTTAAGCCCGTTACAGACGGGAATGGATCGATTGAAACAACGAGTCTCTAATAACACTTAGCCTACGTCCCGTCTAAAGAAATCTAAGAGTTTAGCCTGGTATAGACCATTAGCGATGCACTTTCACCCAAGGATCAGCAGCCCAGGCTAAAAGCGCTGAGCTTAGACGTCTTGCTTGCTTAATGGAATCTTGCATTTTCTTTGCGTTCGGATAAACTGCGTTTCGGAGGGCACAGACCGGAGTGGTATTGATTCTTTGTATACCTGTGTATACGCCTCACGGATAGCCGAGAGGTTTCGATCAAATGTTAGAACTACTCAAGACATTTAATTTAGCACTCCTCCTATCTGCTTCTTTTGATTTGAAAAAAAATCGACAGGTTCAAAATGAAGCATATTTACAGACAACAATACTTAGCAAATATGATAGCGTAAAATGCTAACATGTGCGTCTCAAAAAGCTTCGTCGTGTGTATTCATTCATCACAAGAAATGTCAACAGCTTCCTTTTTGATATATTACTTACATTCCTTCTCTAAGATAGAGGTAAACACTTCAGTCGTTCATTATTCAGAAGTCCCTTCTCGTCACATGACATTATGTAACATATAACGTCAGATGGTTTTCTTATGTAAGTGCAAGAAAACTTCACACACACATGTGAAACTGAAAAATAAAAGCAGAAGAAAAAATATAGATCGCTTTGCAAAGAACACTGAACCATGCGCATCTCTTGTAACACGATGTTGGGAGGCGGGGTGTAAGTTGTTGTACTGTTAATTTAAGCATTTACATGAAAAGTAAGAATAAAAACCTAACCTGCAAGATGCCGTATTTTATCCGTTAAATGACACCATAGGCATTTGCCAGCTATCACATTCTCTTCCCGGCTCTAGCTTGACCCTCTATGAAACAATCTCTTCTATTATATTGCAATTATTCTATGCTGTACGTGTAATCTGCTTGTTCTTGAGTTACAAATATGGCCTCATAGTAACAAAAATTAACGACAACACAAAAATGTACCAATAAAGCTTACAACGATTTCGGTTCCATGCCGCTTTCTTCTACAGTTTACTTGCACCTTGTTATTTCCGCTTTCCGCGTATTTTAAAGAACTAACTGCAATAAAAAAAAAGTTTCCGTGGTAATGATTCATCAAGCTTAGTTCTTCTATCTGCAACTGTGAGAAGAAAACTGGAAAATAGCGACAAATTATCTCTGCAGGTGAAGAAACATTTCCCCAGTTGTAGCCAGTAATTGCCGATGGCGCGGTATCTCGTGTCACCCAAATCTCCGGGAGAGCGGTTTAATAGATGCGTCCCGCTGCTAGAACGCCGTCTTTGATTGGTTACGTGAGCATCCCTCGGACGATACACAAACAAACACAGACACAATTAGCCGGCCACGAGCCCTGGGTTCTTCCTGCCACCCCAGAGAGGCGCCACTACCGGTTCCCGACAGTTGTCCAATACCACGCGGCTTTTTATACCGTCTAGATCTGTTTGGGGGTATAGACCAGTACACAGGCTGCACAACACTCTAAGACCACGATTGCTCTCGGATTTCCAAGCAACATGGTTGTTTTGAGGGGATGCGATCTTTAAACTCTCAATTCTGTAAGGCTAGGGTAAACAAGGTCAAGCCAAATTGGCTTATCGTTTGGACTGTTTTAATCTGGTTTTTCGTTGGCCAGATGGTAAAAGTATTGGCTCGTCTAGATTTGACTTTAGACGCCATGGCCTTAGTACTTTGAATTGCCACCAATCTGCAAAGGGTACATGTATTACTCTGTAGTACTTGAAGGTGCAGTACATTTATTCCATGTCTGGATAGTGTTATTGAATAGAGGATACACTGTAAATTTCAATGTTTAAATTATAAACACTTTTATGAATAAAATATTAACCGCTTGGAGATTATAGCATTGAAATATAGGCTTATACATGTTTTTAAACATTCATGTTTAATACTTAAATATATGTGTATATTTATTAAACAGGCTTCTTTGAAGATTCAGTACCTATTAAACGCGCTGGACGTTGGTCATTTTACAGTGTACAAGATCTGCTGGTAGTTACCTATTTGGCACGAGGAAGGAAAAATATATGTTCGTATAACATGACTTTTCACATGTAATAATATTATTAAAAAAAAATAAAACACACAAAACCAAGAGAAATCAGGAGAATTTTAATAACCCACTTGCATCTCACTGATCCCTCATAATTATCTACTAAACTTTTCCAAACAAAGCAGCTTAATGTAACATTACCCTGTTGACCAACAATCAAAATGTTATTTTTTCTTTTAAAGATTTTCGAAGATGGAACGTTATGCGGAAGTGTGAATGAATATGAGGACAATTCCACGACTTGGACATTTCACTTTATTAAAAAACTGTCACGCTGGAAGCACACACACAGAAAGATAGCATTAAATGTGTACAAAATCTAAACACTCTATATGCGATTTGCACCTTTTTTCCCTTCAGTTACATATGACGCCCATCCTTAAGTTTAATTGAACAGAGTGCAGTGAAAAAAAAAACTAATAAGCTTAAATGATAATGAAATATACAAAAATACAAAAATATAGGCTAATGGGATACATAATGTCGTGTATCTATGTCTTTGCCATGTCAAGAAATTGACATGTGCATGTGATATTTACATTACATCTGCAAGAATGTCGTTTTCAGTCCAAATTGAGGACGACTCGGACATATTTCTTGCACAGTTTTCAGACAATTTAATGAGCGGAAATTCTTCAATAAAACATTCCGTATGTTATTTGTCAGCAGCCCCGCAAAATAAATGATATAAATAAGTGTAGCAGATTTACATAACAATGCTGTCTTTGTCAAATGTCCAAAAAAATTAAAACACCCGGCCAGGATGACATAATTAGTCATTCCAGTTTACGGACAATCATTGAGTTGGGCCGCGTTCACATAAGAACCATATAATAACTGAGCCCGTATTCATAAAGATTGTAACAAATTCTTATCGTTAAGAAATACGTAAATATAATATATAAATTTTGCTCTCTAAAAACAGCATTTAGCTGCAAAGAAATACTTTTGTACTATTGACACAATACCCGTAATGTTAAATTTCAGGATTTCTTAACGTTAAAGGATGGGTATGATGACACTTAGGTTACCAGATATTTGTCAAGCTGCAGTGAAGCAAACAACAACATGCTAGGGTTCAGACCTTTAAAATGGCCCGAGGCCTCGTCCCTTTGCATTGTTTTCATGTTATTGTGTGCTTGTATTAAATGGAATGACAGCCCAGCATTTTCAGCCATTCTAGACCAGTGACGCCTATCGTAGAGCATTTAACATCACTGCATTTTCCCCATAATTCTGCTTGGACCATTGCTCGAGGGGGGTGTAAGTTGTTACTTCTTTAACACTTACATAAACTGTAAAAATAAAACCTCAGCTGAGATAAATTGAAATGAAACAGAGAGAACAAAGCAGATACAAGATGAGAAGCGATTTTGCACACTTATTATGAAATCAATAATATCTATTGGAGGCTTTTAAGTTGGTACTTTCTAATAATTTACCTGAATTGTTAGAACACTGGGGTAAGTTGACAAGAGGTCGCATTTCACCGGTAACGAGTGGCCATTGGCCAGCTATCACACTGTCGTCATTGCTCTGGTTTTACTCTATGCTTTACTATACGCTGCATGTGGTTTAATATTTTAAGGACAGAAGGGAATGCATTTTACCACACATGCATTATAGTTTGAAAATTCCACACCCTTTGTAATTAACAACTGACCAAGCAATACAATGATCATGATAAAAGAACATAATAATCCAAGACTCTCATTTTAAGTAAGCATGATTTTACATACACTTTAAGTCACACTCCTTGCACAGTCGTCACTTGTTAGGCCCGACGTTGCAAACCACCCAATCCCTTTAGGGAATTACCGACATCAGTTGTTTTGACAATTTAAGGCTTTAACATATGACTACACATCTAATATTGAATTTTACTTTCTTGAGTCTACAGAGCTTCCGCGTTGCCAAGGGATCCTCACTGTATAAATTCCTAAATTTTATGAATAAATATTCAAGTATTTTCTTGTATGGTTAAAGGCTTTTGTGTGCTTAAGCTGTATTTAGCAGCGCTGTTCTAAACAATTATCAGCCCTGGCCAAATGAGGTATAGTTTATTTAGATTCAAATTTCTGTTAATAAACTGCGGCTTTATGTCAGGGGATTTATAAGACACCTGGCAAAGACTGCGTTTTCTTCGGTACTCTCTGGTGTCCTTCCACCCACAAAGTTCACCGTTTTCGTATGAATAATCGTTGAGTGCAACGAGAAAGACCAATCAGACGAATAAATAAATACATTTCGGGAATTCGTTGTACGACTGCTTGAAAGTTAGTATATTCATCGACTGCCTTCCTAAACCCACTATGCCGGTGCTGCCGCAGTAACTTCACCGTGGCATAACAATATATGATAAAATCAATTCCTGCTTGCAGTCAAGAGCTTTTGGCCGTAACATCCAAAAATCGTAACAATAAGTGTTTGTGGCGCTCGTTGGACACACATAACATTTCACCTTACTATCACACCGTAGGAAGTACACAGCACAAATAGATAGGCAGTGTCGCAAAACAATAATTCATTTTTATTATTGAATGATTGTCACGAAGTCAGGAGGCTCTGTGCTAAATACGCCTGTGCTTTATTGTCACACTTGATTAAGAAAGTAAGTGGACCTTTAGTCCGTCAAGTAATAGATCGGTGAATAAATTAACCATTGGCTGTAACGGGGACATCGACGTTGTCAGTGGGGTAACGCCACTCCTGGAAATAATTACATGGGGTCACGTGATCATTGGGACATGAGCCTTGACATGTCTTAAGAAGAAAGGGGATACCCTCCCGCCTATGACGATACATTATCGCAGATGCAGATAGAGGCAGGGATATCCTTTCCCTCACAATGGCAACCGGGGTCCAAGCTGTACTGCCCATTGTCCGCTTGCAGTGCATGAGAGTAAAGATTACAACTGTTACCTGGGTAGATAGGACAGAAATTTGCAAAAGTCTGCACAGAAGTTTACACCATTGCACATGTCACTGTTGTGTTTTTATAAATGCATATTGGTCTGTGTGGTCTGTTATACTGAATGGAAATAAACTTGAATAGAAAGAATGCTTGCGTAAGACGTCACGCCTTTGCGCCCAGAACGTCATCGCAACGGGTAAGAAAGAACAACAGAGCACACAGCTTAAGTCAGAATTTTTTTTAGGCGGGAAAGATTCCCCTATTTCAGGCCCCTAGCTGACCGAGCTGTCTAATGCATTGGGTTGATTCGATAGCAGTCCTTGAAAAACGTGATTACGACTTCAGATCCATCATCTTTGGTCTCTGCTTGAAGTCAAGAATATGCCTGGGGCATTGGATGCGTGGTTGCCCCTGGGTTCTACCCTTCCCCATAAAACCCGAACGTCTGTCAAATAAATAAATAAACAAATAAATAAATAAAAACAGAAACTCGGGATTTCGTGTCGCATTTATTTACCACCCAAGTCCCCATTAAAGACTGATGGATGTTGTTTAATAACGCTATTTGTAATTACAGATTTTAGGTGATAACATATGAATTCCAATGCTGAAACTTGGCTGGCCCTATAGTTCTCTCCATATTTCTGTGGGTGCATGTCAATTGGTTCAATAATCTGAGGGACTGTCATGTTTTTACCGGAGACTGTACATAGCTGCCTAATTCTGAGGTCAATGCTCCGACGACCGAAGTGGTCTCAGCTACCTCTCTGCATTAGAATCTGTAGTGTGCCCAAAGAATGTAAATCCCAAGTACAGAAAATAATAATTCTGTACCAATAAACTTAAGCTAGAGGAAAATAATCCCCTGTGTATATCCCCGTCAGTATTTTTTGGTTTGATATTATGTATCATTATCATCCTGCTCTACGTATATAACAAATGTCAATTGAAATACATGTACCCAATTCAAATGAAAAAGAAATTGTTCAAGTTTTTTGTGACCTGCAGAAATTTCGAGATGATCAAGGAAGAAAATACGCACTCACGAACGTTACAACAAGCATGCAAACTTAAAGTCCGGTTATTTTGCATGTGCATTAAATTCATTTATTTCAACTGATAAGCTTAATGTGAGAGTTAGTGTGACAGGAATTAAGGCTACAACAAGAAACCTGACACATGATTGGCCGGAAACTCGGAGTAATTCCCTAATATCCGCGATGACGTAACAAGGCAGTGAATATCTGAGTTATTCGCCAGGCAAGGGAAATTGTCGTTTCCACGTGCTCTCGATCTGTATCAAGGAAAAAGAAGCTGTAGTAGAGTTACTGCCTCTACTTAAGTCCTGATCGATTTCATGGACAACGCTAAACCCTGGAAATTCGATATCTAATTAGGGTTAACAATGCGTATCTGGAATAGCCCTAATTGAGCTCAAACGGTGCAAATATAGAGGCCTATAAACCATACACTCTCGACGCCTTTAATTAAGAGGACAAAAAAGACCTATTGTAGACTATAAATAATCCCATCTTTCGCTAATGTATGTAAACAGCGCATAGAAAGTTTGCTTCAAATACAAGCGCATTTAAGGGCTAGAAGATGTGTTAAGCTTGGTGAAAGCCAACTTCTAATACATCAAACACGGCTCATTACTCTTTGGACCATTGAACCAAGCCCGCTAGGCGCAGTGATTGACTTTTCTTCGCCTTTCTGACGTTTCCAGCTCTAAGGACCGCTAAAGAGCTTCCATTCTTTTGTGGCCAATTTGACAGGCGATTTTTGTGCGGCTGTGTGCCTAATTCGCCGTTGTATACTGTCGCAAACTTGAACGAGCAGGGTAATTTCCCGTCACGCAATTCGAGTGGGCGAATGATACAGACGACAATGCCCGTTCATTTTTCATGGAAACACGTTGCCTTAGCCCCCTTCACCCGTCGACTGACACATCACAGGGGCAGGGCTCATTGGCCTTAACCGCGCACGGGGTTTCGCACAATTCTGCTCTTTTCCTCATGAGTCAAACCAAAGGTCGGTCCAGAGCAGCTTTTTGGTATGATTCGCACAGAGGAATAATTTAAAAGAGCGCCTGAAATAATGGTTTAAGTCGGTGCCCCTTTTCACGGGCAATATTTGCGAAGTCTTTAGGGCGATCTACAATTATCGTGGTCAAACACTGGGCACGGTCACACATAGAATTTCAAGCAGACCCTTTCTCTCTCCTCGGCGATCACGCTCTCAGCCAGTCTTCACGCTAGGGTGGAACTTCAATTGAGCCAATTCAACACCACATAATGTTACCACGAGTCGTGGTATTCAAGAGAAATCCTCTTGGGGGAGGGAACGGAGGATTTCGCCCTGAGGTTGGACATGACTGTGCGCTTCCTGTAGACACAAGGCACGCTTCAGGACATCCACAATTACCCAAGACAACGAGACAAATGTCCACATTAAGCATGCAGAACTATCTGGTCGGGGAACAAATATTTGACAACTCGCTCGATGGCGTCCTGACAGTGTCCAGCGACCAACAGTTTTCTTTCAAATTCAAATGAAAATTGGGACCGTTTGATTTCATAACTTACAAATTACTGCTGATAAATATTGACCTGAAAAAGGTTATGTAAAAATCAGGTGTTAAATACGAGGTGAAGAAATGCATTAAATCTGTGGGACACAAAGGAACAGACGTTTTACGGAACTATTCACATTCAATTTCTGAAGCCTTCAATGTTACTGCTAACAGAAAACGAAGATGAGAAGTTTTTCAGTCTTCATGAATATTTATGAAAGAAACGAGTGGAGCGGATTCTCAAAGTTTAAAGCTGATTCCAGCAGATAATTCTGGTTAAATGTAAAATACTTATATATGACGTGAAGACTTTATTGTGCAAAGGGATATATTTCTACATATAAGACATACGCGAAATCGGATTGAACCGGTTAAGTGTGAACTTGTTTTCCAACCATCAAACTTTCATCGCTGCTCTGGTTGTGCTGTCCATGCTGTGGTCTAATCTTATAAATATGCTGAAACTATAAATAGTTCAAACAGACATTTGTATGCCATCCGTCAGCAATGATGCACTTTCCCAGCCAATATTCGAAGCACGCCGAGAAACAAACCAACCTGTAAATGATAAGCCGGGATAAACGTCTAAGCCGAGTTCCACGCAGATATCCATTGACCATGCAGGCGATACATTGATAACCCAATAACCTTAGACAATCCCCATATTGCGAAGGGGATGCATGACATATATCTATGGACCTATGCGTTAAATTTAGGGTAATACTATAATCGCTGAGGTCCAACACATTGCAATTAACATCCCTGCAATTTTAACCGACTTCTGCTTAAGCCATGGTGCCGGACAGTGTAAGTTGTCACTATTTCACCTTTTACATGCACAGTTGGGGTTAAACCCCAACGGAGGTAACTTGACTACAGGCTGGATTCACCCGTTACGTGTGACCCTTTGCCAACTATCACACTGTAGTTGCTGCTCTGTTTGTATTCTCTTTGTTGTAGTATTTCATGTTAAAAGAGACAACAAATATTTTTCTTTTCAATTTTGAGAAAATAATTTCCCCTTATTTGTATCATGTGTAAAGGTCCTGCATGTGGCGCCTTTATATCTCTCGCCTGGTGACATTTGTTATATCCTGTGTCAAATGTGATGATGTCAAAAACTGTGTCAAGGATACTCCATGAAACGCCTTCACTCTTGGGTGAGGTTGGTATAGGAATGTCAGTTTCAACGCTAATAGGCTCATAAATTCTACAGTGAGTGTAACGATCCTGTTGGCAAATATGAACAAATCGTTCCGGACTTCAGGTCATCTGAATCATAGCTTTCATGGTTCAATCTAATTCCTCTTAACTTTAACCTATATCTAGGAATTGTATCAGCATTCATGCATATTACGTCAGCACATTACATCAAAGCACGACACAGACACATATGTCTTTATTCGACCGGGAACGTCTTTACTGGCTTCGAGATTGAGTTTAAATTAGTCGTCATATAAAGAATGTTGACAGTCTTCCTTAGATCATTGAAAACTCTCTTACTTTATCTATGTTTCCTTCTTTATTTACTATTTATGTAATATTTCGAAAACATTCCATTGAAAAATGATCTTGAAGATTGTTTTGGAAAATAGGATTTTCGACTATTCACTTAAAAATCTCCTTTCTGGTGTCACGCTCATAAACACAGCAAGTCATTATGATAAATTGAGAATGTTTATGTATAATAGTTAGCCAGTCAAGCCCAGAAAAAAGTGCCTAAAATTTAGTTTGATGGCATCTCTCTGTTACAAACAAACAACCCAGATCTTCTCATTAGGTACCCAGTATGACACATGGGTGGATCTCAAGTTTGTTAGCCATCACTCCCGTTAAAAATGACGTCATTCAAAATTCAAACCCATAAGGTGATATGTGAAGCCAAGTAATAATCATAAGTTTTTGTAATTTTGAGTGACAATGGGCACTTGTTTGTGCTGTATGTATTATCCTATTTAATTAGCACGTGCCAACAGACAGAACTTAACGTAACATTTGTATTTCAAAATGGCTCTTAAGGTTTCATTAGTACATATAGCATTATGCACATCTTTGCCTAAAACAGCGCCTCCTTCATTGTACAAACAACAAACAATGTCTTTAATATGGTATAATTGATGAACATTACAATGGAATCAGTACGCTTGACACATTCTCCTACTAACACTAGCAAGTTAACTTTAAAATGTCTGAATTCTGGGCCTTGGGTTTCGGAGGATAATTGAAGCTTTTTATCTTCCTAGATTTCCTGGTGACAAAAGAAAAACACGTTGAAAGGCCAGACACGTGCCTAGATTGGGCCCTAATTCTTGCAAAGAGTAACTTCCAGTATAATAATATAAAGACAACTGTAGCTGTTTATATTTAATAATTGTAGATGTATTACACGACCCATCGGGCCCACACCCACATGCAGGGAAGCACATCTTCCTCGACCTGAGGTATTTGTATAAAGTAGTCTGACATTTTGTTTTGGAGCAACATGTTTTGAAATGCACATACGTCGCTGGCGGTGGTGGAAGATTACTCCTACCTCCCTTCGGTTTCTCACCATCCGCCACGGGATGACTGTAGTAACCCTGCACTCTTTAACGGCCATGTTAACGTGCTCCTGTCACATGTGACTTAAGAGCATGTTCCGTGAGTGGAAGTTCTTCTCTTCTTGTTTTTTTGGTTTTTTTTTTTTGGTTTTTGTTTTTCAAAAAGGTCAGATTTAGCCTGATATCCATGAGGAATAATGTTGGCATCCATTTCTTTATGATATCGGCTCAAACTGGTCAGAATGTCTCTTCCTGATGATGAAGCGAAAACTTCACCGACTGTGAACTCACAAACGTTTAGAACTTTATTACAAAGGCATTTTTCCTTAATTCAGCACATGTACATGCACAACTATACCCTCGTATGCTCGGGCAGACCCAACTTTGCTTCAAGAATATTTGCCTGGTTTGTGGTGATATCTGCCTCTATCTACCATTTCCGCACACACGAACACCAAAGCGCATGAACCGTTTTATCCATTCGAATTGTCAATGGGAGACCATCAATTCCGAATGATATGGATTTATCATCACGGAATCATTTGATACGACAAACGCCTCTCCCTAAAAGACAGCAAATGTATCACTCGCTGAACCATCTTGATGTGCTCATAGATACTCCACCATAGTAAACATCTCACCAAGTACTTTAAGATGCAACTCCCAGCTCTCCTCTGTGAGTGTCACGAGAATAGCTGAGAATTCCATATATGCCCACCAGTTAGAGTAATATGGCTCTTCCTTGAACCTGGCATCTATCGTTGACGACTGTTGTTGAATTGTTTTCATGGCTTCTGCGAGATGCTTTGGAAACACACCGATGTCTTCAATGAAGCCAGGAACCTTTGGAAAACCGATGTAATAGTTCTTCTATGATCCAATCATCAGCCCATTTACAGAATACTGTCCACGCAATGGGACGGGAAACTTTGCTTGCTTGCTGATGACTTATTGCAGGCCAGTAGTAGAATTTTGTGGCAAGATTCCAGCTTCAATACAGATGTCTTTGACACCACCTTTTTCAAGATCTTGGCCGACTGCCATGTTAACTTAGATTTTATTTACGAGCCATCATCTTCACACTTATTAGTGTATGCCAACACACTGGTCCATATCAGTTCTTTTGTTCTGCAATACAAATGTTGCTCTCCTACATCCCGGATTGACTAAGTGCTTCTGGCTACGGGCTTAGAGGTTTCACAATACTGATACAGGATTGTTGTCACTGTATTGTTGCCATCAGCTGGAGCAGGAAGGATCGCCACCATATCCAAGGTTGCAGAGAAGATCCACCTATCTAAACCATGACA
Source organism: Acanthopleura granulata (assembly GCA_016165875.1). Classification (NCBI taxonomy): domain Eukaryota; kingdom Metazoa; phylum Mollusca; class Polyplacophora; order Chitonida; family Chitonidae; genus Acanthopleura; species Acanthopleura granulata. The sequence goes on from JABBOT010000008.1 coordinate 20,992,232, forward strand.
TGGTCGATATTAAATTTGATTCCATTTTTCTACATCAGTAATTACATTCATAACTTCTTAGGGCCTTTGACTCCAGTTGAAGCAGTTCGGGATGTAGGGTGAGTCAGTGGTTGTATTCATGAATCCCTGAGTCGGGGGAATCGCCTGGGAGAATTCGCAAGCGCGTGTACTGGTGATTCCAGCTGCCGAAACGTACATTGTCATGTGAAAAGTATTCTAACATTTCCTCCAGCACATCTACGTGGTCAGATGACGGGAACACAGTACGAATTCATAAGGCTCAGTGGCACCCTGGAAGTATCTGTGGTCACTTTGCTCGTACTTTGGAGAATGATGACGCCAACAATTATGTCAGTAGATCGTTTCTATTGTGTCTTAAATATTTTCCCATTGCCTCTGCTTTGGAAAATTGTATTCGTTTTCTGTATTATCACAAAAAAGATTTTATATATTCATTAAATTGTTGTATAGGAAAATAAACATTGTAAGAAAATTGTTTTCCGATTTTTGATATTTTAACGGTCAAAGTCAAACTGACATTCAGCCTGGAGATCTGATATATGACCCATAGAACAACTCTGGCTGGTTGCTTTGTTTGTAACAGAGAGATGCCATCAAACGACAAAGTAGACTCTGTTGGGCGGCTGACTATAATGCATGTTAACAGAACAACATACATGTAAGCTGAACCAAGATGTAAGCAATATTTGAATCGAGCATGTTTGCAGTGTCAGACGTCTGGTTGGCGGCATTTGACCTTCAGATGATAATGTCGACGAATTAAGTTATCTACACAGACTTCTTGAATGTCTATCAAATGGCAATAAGGTTTATCCTAACCAGGACAGCTTAACAAACTCACTCGCAACCTGCATACACGTCATCACCATGGCAACGTATAAATACCTAGATATAATACTCTCTGCCATGATAGTTGTTTTGCCCATGTAATTTTACATACACACTTTGTTGTAGGGTTTACCAGTTCATGCCCGAAAAGTTAACCTCGGCGACGTCGATCTTCTGTGAGACGAATGACAAATGTTCCGGAGGCCGCGGCTCGTCGATGCCTTACAATCTAGGCTGCGTGACACAAAGCCCAAACCGCTAGTCTGTGCCCAGTAGTCCCTGATAGTGGTAACACTAGCCATATTTCGCCTTTAACAGATACTATACACGGCTAGAACATAGAGACGTTTGTTGGTGTGTCAAGTACTTAATCCGAGGGAGGGGATAGAACGTGCACCAAGCCAGAATTTATCGAGTCTTATAGAATAGTGGCCAAAATACATAATCAATTAGGCATGCATTAATAACAGTATAGGAATAATGACTATTACTACCATTACTACGAATAATAATGATATAACAATGTTTTATCTACGACTTTGACACTGGAAAATATTCACGATTCCACAGTCATACAACAATTCATATATCATATTTTTGCTTACTGTAATTATATACATGGTCAGACGATCACGTCTGGACGGTACAAACATTCACCTTCAGTAATACTTCAACAGGATGCTTCTGTAAATTTACAATCAAAACCCGATTGAGATATCCATCTTTGCCATTCGAAATGGAAATTATTCCCGGAACACAAGATTGAAAATTGAATAGGATATACCAGTGTTTGCATAGAATATGGAATGTCTGCCCCGCATCACTGGCAACTGAACCCTAAATGAGGTAAACTGGCAAGAAGCCGGATTTCAGACGTTGAGTAAGTGTGACAATTTGCCAATCATTATACACTGTCGTCGCTACTCTGGTTTTCCTTTGCACGGTGCAGTCTTTGCCATTGTTGTTATCGACCTGGAACTCTGATTCACGATATGCCGGTAGGGTGCGAACGTCGGAGTTGACGCCTGGATTAGGTAACTTTCATGATGATTTATTTCCGCTTCGCTTCGTCAGAATTTTATTTATTTACAATTTTGAAAGAATTTACAAACAAACAAACAAATATAAAAACCCGACTATGTTGAATTTTAATTAAATAAGCCCTCGCGCTATTTATAATGAAATCCAAACTAACACAAAAAGTTAAATTAAAAGAAGCTCTCGTCCCGGTTTCAATCCGAGCGCTGATTTTACGCTTTATTGTTGTTTTTAATTACATTGAGGCTGCCCAAAGACAAATCAGGCATTCCAGCGTCAGGTTTGTCTGTTATCATTTCAGATCAGTAACTGTCCATAAAAACCTGCGTGAAAACCTCCCGGCTAAATAATATGTGAACTGTGCGTGAAGTGAGAAATGGTTTGTCAGCTGTCAAAGATAACAGTGTATCATATCGGTGTATACCAGACAGTTGATGCGCATATTCGCGCGGCTTCCTCGTTAGAAATTCGCGGAACGAGAAGCTAAAACAAAAAATAATAATAACAAAAACAAGGACGCAAACGAACGAGCAAACAAACAAAAGCAAAGTGATCATTCTGATCATACTTAGAACGCAGTTTTAAGTAATTATTTCATTAATTGTGGTTACTTACATGTACGCGTTGATGACAAAATATACACTACTCAACGGATGTATAAGAATTAATTGACTTTCAACGTCTGTAATTCTTTACACAGCACTGATAAATCCGTCACGGTTGTAAACTGTACAGCATACAGGTATTATGGACGAGGCTGCATTTTACTCAGGCTGTAAAAGCAACAATGTATTTAAACGGAGATATATATAGATACACAAGCTTCATTTTTCTACTGGTAAAGGTATAACTCGGGAAAATAATAAAAAAAAATATGCGTATATATAACAGATGTAAGCATCCATCATTTCTTTGCGGTTGTGCATGTTCTGACACCTACAATTGTTGTATCTGCATGTTGTTATATGTGTGACTTTCTACCGCATGTTAAAATTATTGTTTCGAGTTTATCCTTCTTTTCACGGAATGCAAAGTACAAGATGGTTATACTTTACCAAGTGTCTGCACGGGGCAGGAGTGGGAGGGTCCCGCGGGGGGTGGTCGACTGTGGTTTTTCACGGCTTGGTTACATTATCACAAAACACTGTGTAACCGATGCATGGTATGTGTAACAGCCGAGAGGTAAAATAACTCAATGACTTTATACACCATGAGGATGGGTACGCCGCCATACCATCTCCGCCACTTCAGCAAGACTATTACTTGTGTTTAGTCGACATAAGTTAAGAGTTTTGACATCTCGACCTACGCACTCACATAACACCAAAGTCTGGCTATTATATGTAAAGATTTCAGTAAACATCGAGGGAATTTTCCACAAGATATCTGCTACACGTACGCATATAAATAGCTATATACAGTACAGATACTTGTAATGTTCGCACAATGAACTAAATCCAAAGATTAGCTTTTACCGAATAATATTGTGCGAGATTTCAAACCAGTGGAGTTATTCGTGTATACATAAATTATGGTTATTTAACGTCCAGGTGGGTAAAAATTTAAATATCCTAAATATGTGATCCTGCAAAAAAAGCCGTCAGACAAATTCTGTCATCAGGTTTCACTTGCGATAACTCGCAATAGTGGCAGTGATGCTACGACCGAGAAAGATCTGTTCGTTTCTAACTTGAAAATCTGAGACAACATATAGAAAAACATACAGTGAATTCATCCCACAATTTTTCCCTGGCATATATCTTTGCATTAAAACGCACTCTATAAAGTGAAATTGTTTTTAAGGGCTAAATAAATGTCTTCGAATCTTCTGTAATGGAGAACACAGCATAATTATGCATAACTGATGACGTCATCATCATGAGGCCATTCATCTAATGACACGTGGTGACGTAGATCAATAAAAGACGACAGTGGTATCTGCGCGGGATCTAGCGGCGAGATCTCGAGGTTGTTGAGGATTTGAAGAACATCTGATGTTTTTGTAGCACAGCTGGGGTCAAATCAGTGCTCAAGCTCTGGCCTTTCTCTTGTATCGCAGTTAGATCTGTATGTCCCACGGGGAGGTGTGATTAGTTTGTAAAGGGAGTGAAATATCACAGAAATCTACAGATGATGTAGATTAAAGATGTACAGGTAAGAGGGGCAGTTCTACGCATGTTACCTTTCGGACTGACTGGCTGCGAGGGAGGAAAGGCAAAACACGGCGAGATAAAGGGAACATTTCGAGGAGATGAAGGGACAGATAAAGATGATGAGGCCCGGGGGGGTCGAGGGTCTCCCTGGGGCCCAGTGCTAACCCATACATCACTCAACGCTTTGTTTTAGTCGGCCTTATTTGGAAGCCACGCCTATTTCGCACTTAATTAAACAGGTGAAATTTACACTGCGATCTGCTTTATAGTGCGCACTCACCCGTTATGTAGATAACAACGCGTGTATGTCCACTTGTTCGGGGTCCTTTCATCCTGCCGATGCTTGGCACATTTCATATATAGCACACACACGACCATAACACACGCCATACACGGCAAATATTAATGGTGGTTGCGGGACACATTTGTGGTTGCTTTATAGTAACAGGTATAACTGATAATTCACGCCATGGTCAGTTCACACGTTTTTATGTTTCATCACTTGTGAAATGGCGTTACGGGTGGGCTGTCTTGTTTAAACAGGAATAATTAAATCATTTCACGTGGACATCATTGATTTAGACCAGATGTTTCTGATCATCAAGTTGCAATATCTATATATATATATATAAGTAAATATACATGGCTGGACGAATTATGTCCGTGTGCTTTTTTAATACATGCGAAGCTTAACAAGGCGTCGTCTTAAAGCATTTCTAATCGACGTAATTCCATTTGCATAATAATTTATAGAAATAAAATTAAAGAGAAAACGACCGTCCAAGATAAGTGGCACAAAGCATGAAGTCATAATGTATCATTAAAAGTGAAAACAGTAACAAAACAGAAACACGAGGAGACGAGATTCTACACACCTATTTGTTAAGACACCCATAATATATAGGGGGGTGTAAGTTGTTACTGTATAAACTTTTATATAAGAATAGTTAGAACAAAAACCTAAGGGAAACTCACAAGAGCCCTAGCTTTTCTCTCCATGATGAACCTATAATAATCTATATTATGCATAGTATCCAAAGAATTCCGACATGAATATCTTATTGTTTTCACCTGAACAACATATTTATACATGTATTGAAACAGTTATCATATATTACGACAGAAATATTTGAATGCAAAATATAAATAATACATAAATGCAGAATCTTTCGGAGTGTAATTACAGTTTGGGGCGACAAGCCGGGTGGTGGGTGGGTATTAAATGTCATTTTTACCATATGTCTGTTCTTTACAAATTTTCTTCATTTTGCAGCTGTAATTAGCGTGTTTTACCAGATTTGGTAATTGTTTTATCAGACTCCAGAATTCGAAATATTATAACATTTTCTTTGTAAGGGGACAGTAAAATCTAAATATAGCGAAATGCATATAAATGGATATCAAATGTATTAACATGAATAGATTTAATAATAAAACATTTCTCTTTGGAACGAAATCATTTGTTCCATTTTCTAGGCTTTTACCCTATAATGCGGTAATTTTAAAATTGTTGACAAAAACATTCTGCTTTAACACAAAGTTCCTTTTTGATTAAGATATAAATGTTGATATAATCTCTTTACAACCGTACTTCCAGATGATTTCACAGTGGTGTGATATTAGATGTGCAACTGATCTTATCTCAAAGGCCACACGCCTTAGATTAGCCATGCTGATGGAAGGAACTCACATTAGACCTTCAGGAAGACACGGTGAAAAAGACATATAAAAAATTACCTTACAACGATATCAGATTGACTGACGGCCAATAAGAAATACTGGTTGAGAGGTGTTTCACGTCCCGCATCCACGTTTGGTATCGCGCTGAATAAAGTCACTAAGTTGGAAATGTATGAAAAATTGCAAATCCAAGCGCAACTAGAATGTATTTTTATTTGGTAACAACTTATTAACAAGCATGGTACACGACTTCAATAGTGATTAAATTTACGACTATGCATAGAACATTTCTTTCATCTTTTGGCGTAATTCCAATTGAAATCTGAAAACCGCTGAGAGTTCCCCTTTTTCCGTCCTAACTTCTTATTGTTTATATACTTTCTTTGTTCTTTGTTACTTAGAGAGTTGGTCATTGATTTGGAAATTCGTCTCGCGTCTCCAGAACTGAATCGTCCATTATAGTTTACGTTTGGTTTAGGAATGTCTGATACGACACCCAGTTTCGCTCAAACTGATTGTTTCCGTTCAAAGCTATATATTAAATGCTCAAACTAGATCAGACATGATCAGAGTGCAACTGAGATACATATTTCAATATCGATACCATACATATAGACTATAACAGCACACGATTTGGAAACTGATTTTATTCATCCGCCTATAACATTAATTACGTCTTTTCATCATCATTGGAAACTGTGGGCTGCTTCCCTTGGCATGATTCCGTCCTAACTTTATATTTTATATACTAGCATTTCCTTACTTCTTTGGTGGTTTGTGTTATTTGTCGTTTTTGGAAACTGGTCTTGCGATTATTGACCAAGGAATGCCCATTTTGGCTAATGACTGGTATGCGAATGTCGGTTTCGATGCCTAGGTTAGGATCTCATTGCATGCATTGTCACCTGACTGACACAATGTAAAAAAACGTGGATTTCTGGAGACAGACAGTGTATAGACAAGTTACTGTAACAATTCGCCAACATATAAATCTGAAGTAACATTGCCTGCATCTAACAATGTCTATATTAACACAGCAAAAAGTAATGTAATGTTGAACTGTTTGAAGAGGGTGAAGTATACTTGCTTTGGTGTAAAGCCTACTAGTATATGAATGAACGTCAACATTCATTCAGAAGAATACAGATCTGTGGAAAATTTTCTTTCAACTTCCTTTACACCCCAAAGACTCGTACATTGTTCCGTACCGTTTCGCTAGTGATCCGATTATCTGTGATGTGATTGGGTAAAATAGATAAAGACACGTGATAATTGGCCATGCCGCCTGAATAGTCACCCAGCAAAATGGGTTTACCTTAGAGAACAAGGAAGTACGGATACTTCACCACGTTCAGGGTGTTAATGGCTAATTCTCGGCCTTGGAAAGTGACAACATTTATTTTCTTTCGCTATCGAGATTTCTTAATCGAATTGTCGATTTCCGCTGCCAGCTTTTGTGCCAGATAATCTAATTGATTCCGAGCAAGAAATCAGATCTTTCCCCCAGGAATATGTGATGGTAACAGAGATTCTAAAGTCTAAAACTGTAAATTTTTGCACAAAGCAAAATATTTGAAGCTGAACATTGAAACTTGGCTGAAATTGTATATCACCACAGCTTAGAATCAGCTGTCAAAATTTTGTCAGTTTGATGCATATATTTAAGAGTTTAATTTACATTGCATTTTTGGCTGAAGGCAGAAATCACTTCGTCAAACTGTTCGCAGTGCGCGCTGCTTACGTTTTTCGAACAATATATGGTACTTTGAGGTGCATAAACACGAAGCTCCGTTCGATGTTATCTTTAGCACAGAATCTATTTTCTGTATTAATTTATGTTAATAAATGAACTAGTAACTTCGACTGACCAAAAAAAGAGTTTGGAGTATAGGTTGGATATCACACTGTAAAAAGCAACCTATTCAATTACATTCTTCAGTTTCTCTAATATTAGGGATACGATTTTATTCGGAACTAAAACTTTGTACAGTAAGACAGATGTCAAGGGTATATGCTCGACCCCGTTAAACATCCACCGTTGTGTCTTTGAAGACTCTGGCTGATGAATTAGGACGTTTGGGTTCAGTTCTTTCCGCTCTTTTCCGAGACATTCTAACGTGATTTGTCGCGAGCCTCAGGCCGTATTAACCACATTATCTGTGTTCCGGAGAACCACTTCGCAATCTGCTTGCATTCTGCTCTAGATCGTCAAGTTCATCGGCCATTGTAGCCATGGGTAAGAACTCTTTTGTCTTTGAAGGACATATTTTTTTATGCCTCACCCAGTGCACGGCGGCGTGATGGTATCTTGAATTAAGGGTTGGGTGAGTAATCTATATAATGGAAAGTTAACTGAATAAAATTTGATTTTATAGCTGACTGGCTTCTTTTCTGAAAGAGATTATTATGTTAAATATGTGCTGATGCATTCCAGTTATGTTTATTTATGGCTTATATATATTAACTGTGAAAATATAAATGCATCATACCTTATAAAGAAGTGCCAGCTATACCAATTACACCCCGGGCTCTGCCCGGTTTCCACCAATCATGATACAGGCTCAGTTGGTTAGAGCAGCGAAATGACCCAGGGTGCGATCGTTGTGAGTTCAAGTCCAGCCCATACTGGCTTCCTCTCCGACCGTACATGGGAAAGCCTGCCAGCAACCTGAGGATGATCGTGGGTTTCCCCCGGGCTCTGTCCGATTTCCTCGTACAATAACGCTGGTCGCCGTCGTGTGACGGAAATATTCTTGAGTACGGCGTAAAACATCAATCAACTAAATAAATGAATAAATATACCATTTACAAATCTTGATGTACACATATTACACAGTCTCTGTATGAAGAGCAATTATCAAGCCATATTCACGTCCATGTATATACACATACATGATATACATAAACTTAAGTGTCACATATTACATGAACTTAATTACATGTATCCCCCATCAAGCGCCAGAAATATTCTCGCGATACATAATGTATGACATTAAGCAATGGGAGTAATTGGGCACCTCCACCATCATCAATCTCTGTATTCTACATATCCGCGATAATCAGTCTTAATTAATAGTTCGAATCTCATCAGCAACCAGTAGGCTTTTCTACAACACTTATACTAAATATAAAATAGTGCAGAGAGGAACATCAGAAAAGGGACTACATAAATAGTGTTGTGAATTCCTCTCTCCTGTCAATTTACCGTGTATAGTTAGTGTTTTGTTCTAACTGTTCATGTGAAGGATTAATCAGTGGCAACTTACGGAAGAGAAGCAGAGGTCAGCCTCATAAATGATGTCAGGTAAACATTATGATATTTACAGATTTCAAATTGAACTTGTGAAGATTCCCTTCTTTCCATTGTTTGTAGAATGTCGGTAGCAATAAGCATTCGGAGATGTTGTCTCCTACTATATCCTGACATAAATTTAATAAGTTCGTTATTCTGGAACCTGAACCTTATCTTTTATACATGCGTAGCTTTCGCGAAGAGACTTTTGTAGCTAGATTTTAGAAACTAACATAGTAAAAGTGTCTGATGCAGTTCCCATGACGAAACATTTTCGGAGCGAAGAGCCTGTGATGATCGTGATCACTTAATTCCCAGGTTAAATATAACAGTGGAAACTAGGCTTGGTTATACTCGCCATCAGCAGAGTGTTATGTCTAATACTTCAGGTATATTCCTGCCGGGGAATAAATAAAATACGAAAACGACTTTGTATGACAGTGCATTTCATCACGCACGTATTCAGAATGAGAAGAAACCAAGGACTTCAATCACGCACGGGCAATTAGCGCACGGTTAAGAATGGGTTGGTTAAAGCTAACACTGCTCATGCTGGTTTGGATGTAATGGAGCTATAATGGGTTCCACGTCCAGGCAATTTCGGTATTTATATTTGCATATCTGCCAAGATACACACACAAATAGTATCCACACACAAAATATATTCTGTCTTGTAAAATCACTGAATAACATAAAAAAGGCAAAATAGAATCTTAATGGCTTGGGCATGTTCTGAAGTGGGCTTGAACCACAGAACTTCTGCTTATGACATGAGAGTCTCCAACCGCAATATAGCGGGTTTAGCCATCTGTTATCTCAAGATGGAATAGCCTTACAGTTTCTAATGGCAGATTATATAGACTGGAAAGGATGTTGATTGTCCTTTAAACTGACTGTACATAAAATATCATGTTACATATTAATATTTTGGCCCCACGGAATCAATACATTGCCATTACTGTGCCAAAAAATATTACTGAATATTTGAACCGAATATAATACAATGTAGGCGAAATACAGATATTCCGTTAGCTCGACGCATACATAGAGGACAGTAACAGAATAATACATTTCTGTAGCCGCGTTCATAACATTATGAAATCAGTTGAGGGGGAATATAGTTCTGAGCTTGTGTAATAATAGAGCACGATGCATCCTGAGGCAGGTATATACCGCTAATAAGCTTTGTCCTCCGATGTGCCATCGACCATTCCTTCTGTCGTCCCTTCAGGTATAAAGTCCAATGGAACCGCCCAGATTCCCGCAAACGAATCGATACAGTGGGACATTACGGCGTTGTGATGGAAGATCGCTTACTCGGCCGTTACACTTTGGGTTTAATCAAATCACTCGATATAAAAGCTATTTTGGCTGCAGGCTAATGGAGCAGTAATAAAGAGGGGTGATCGAGGCGCGGGAATTCATGCATGTAATATGAGACGACAGCCTCGATTGTATATATCTTGAACAAGTTCTCTCTGAAGCCCTCGCTGTATATACGGCCAGGTGTAGCATCATCCCTTTTAACAGGTAATTGTAATCATTGCTGGATATTATCTTGTCTCTTAACCAGTACGCACCAAGCGGATGCCAGGTAGAGGAGTTTTCCATTATCTGACAGATTTTGACAATTCTGCCGATATTTCGTGCTTTTTGATCAGGGCAGTGATGTTTATGAATCAAATAGATACATTTTCTTAAATTTCGCACCATTCTCCTAAAACATTTTTTATTAAACATTATTAATTCTCCATGGGTAGTGTAAGAAAGCTTCCTTAAAATCGTGTAATTATGCAGATTTTGCAAGACGAGCTTTGTCTTGCGCACAACCTTCTCTCTCTGTCTCCCTCTCTTTATAAGCTGCTGATTATACATCTATGAGTATTTATTTGCATAACACCTCTGAAAGGCACTCTATATCGGACGACAGCACAAAACGGCACCAGGTCCTTGTTCCAGAGCCTTGGTGTGTGAACATATACTGCCACATACAAGCGAGAGAAAATCTCCTTGAGCAAATCCAGCCTGCGCCGCTGTCTTTGCCTGCGGGGTCACCGAATCTGCCATCATCTCGGGTCTTGGAGGTAAACTCCAACAGCGGAGAGGAGGGTTGAAATCTTGGACGGTTGGTGGCAGTCGCATTGGTTAGCGGTATTAGGAGCCGAGTCGAAGACAAGGGTTTCCTGTACCATCAAAGCTTCATCGAGACACTGGGCGCCTTTTCACCCTGCTCTACCCTGATCCAATAAACAGTGTAAGGCTAAGGTTTCAGAAAATGTGTGTAAGATAGTGGCATTTGTAAATAGATCTCAGATACTGGAGACAGACTAGGACCACGAATTCTTTGATTTCACTTCCTGCCTTGAGGAACTTCGAATTCTGGTTTTTTTCCCGTCTCTTCTTTCTGTCCCAGCTTCCGGCTAAACGTAGCTTTACGTGTTTGGAAAGGGTAGTCATATTCTCCATGTCTCGTCAGCAAACTGGGCGAAGGTGTACTTATACACGTAAAAACTGATTGAGTGTAATTCTTTTGTTCTTTTCGTTTCGTTAAGAGGAAGTGGTACGCAGAAATGTTTGCTTCCCGCTAATTATAGTACAGCAGAAAACCGAAACACGGGCCGCATGCCAGAGCAAATTCAAACTTGCCAATTGGAGTCTAAGATAACTATCTGGGTATAAACTCTCTCTCTTCATCTTAACAATTCTATCCTGACCCCAGGCAACCCACCGGGACGGGAGCACAGCGAGGGTTCTTTGGGAGACTAAACCACAAGGGAATTCAAGGGACAGTATTTATTATTGCGGTACATGTAAGAAATAAACCAGTCAGGGTAGGGGTGGGCTGCTTATCGACTGCGTAGCTGGGAGAATTTATTTTAGGCAATTTTTTTGAGCCGATAAACAAGGGTGTAGGCATCCATTATCAGCGCCACCTGGCGGGATCGCTGATTACTAAGGGCAGCGGAGTCAGACGTTCTTAGTACATGGCTTGCTGAGGAGAACTCGTTCATCTTTCCCCCTCCCTCTCTCTCTCTCTCTCTGTCTCCAAGAAATCCTATAATCGACGAAAGGCTCTATCAAAACAGACACCAAATCTGTCAGCAAATACACGAAGATGGGCATAAACACATTAAAAGATGACATCTTGATTTATCTAATATTTATGTAATTGCTCTGTCGGAGATTTGTGTAATGGCGGGATCGTAGTATAGCACAGGAATTCCCAGACATTTCTCTAAGTAATCGCTCGCCTCTCCTTGAACAATCTATCCGACGCTACAGTTTGTCAACCGTGCGGTTATCTGACACCCAGTTTCCGGTTTGAATATGGTACCCTGTTTATTTCAGTTAAGGCAATCTGCGCCCGGCTCAATCGGAACTGGCCACCAGGTCTGCCGTAGTTTCTCATGATAGAACTTTAGGGGCAGCAAAAAGAGGGCGCACGTGTGTGAACAAGGGGTGGGGACTCCGTGACGGTGAAACAGACCCTAGACACACCAAAACTCACGGACCTGACCCCTCGACTTGGCTGCACGAGGAAGCCCCCGACAACTCAACGTTGACCTCAAACGACCTCGGCATGACAGTTTGGAGGGATGACGTATTTGTCCCGGTGTAAGGCAACAAAAGCACGCGATGGCCGACTCGCGTGTTTCCCCGACTCGTCGGCTTTGTAGAGTGAGCAGGACACTGGTCGTGTCTTACAAGTGTAAACCGGCGTCAAACAACGGCCTATTGAGAATGCTTAAACTGTTGTCAAATATTTTGCAGACTTTTTCTCTCCAATTGTCACCGTGAATAGTTCGGTTTAACACGATATTGTTGAAGACTCGCAAGTCGCCGGCTCCAGGCGTGTCACTCCTACCTGAGCTCCGCATTCTGAAATGGAGGGACAGTCCATGGTGGTAGAACGGATTACTGTCGTCTGAGGCGACCTCAGTGCTATACTATACCTGGTGAGATCATCTTTGATCTACGTGGGGGGCGGGGGCGGGGTGATACGGGAACCTCACTAAGCGTTGCGTACCCTCTGTACGTGACTTAAGAACGTGTTACCTGACTTGAACTTTGATGTTCTCTATTACACAACCAATTCTAGTTCAATGACGATCAGTGCGACGTATGATACGCCTCTGATAAGCAAGGTATCGCTCATGATACCAGTACAGACGCCTTTCAGTCAAAACAGGCATGGGTATTTTCTTCATGTGAATCATCATCAGAAAGCGCAAATTTTGTTCCCACACGCTGGCAAACTTTTTTAATTTGAATTAGATGAAGACTCTGTATTAGAAATTCGAAAAAGATGGCCACTGTTTATTTAATTTATTAATTTGCTTCTTAAACAGTAGGTTTAAAAATCCGCACCCAGGTGCATTTCTCTTATACGATCTGGCTTGTGATATGGGAAACTTTGCAGTTTACAGCCTGCCCAACTTCATCTTCACTTACTGTCATTCAAGATGACAAGATTCAATACATGAGCAAATCCAGATCTTTGGAAATTGATCATGTATTCAGCAGACGGTTTAAATGTCAAACAAAGTACACACAGGCATTTCGGTGCAGCGCAAGCTAATTTATGCAAAGCTTATTTGTATAGCTCGTTATGAAAACAGTGTTAAGCAGACAATGTCATAACTGCGTTCCTGTCTATGTACATCCCTATTAGTGTTGCCAACACGGTACATTTGCTAATTGCCATTCAGCAGCAAATCTTTCATAATGGCTTTGAAGTTGAGAGCAAAGCTGATACGAAAGTGGTCAAAAGCTTTCAATATCGTGCTTTCGGCTTTGTTCTCAACGTGACACATCTGATGTCACCACGAGTTGTTCCAGTAGCTACAACTCGCACAGCAAACAACCTTAATGTTTGCCGTTAACTAACGATTTATATCCCATCTCTTGCTAATTGTTCTTCCTGACAGGTTTTCGTTTACTTAGATATTGCAAACACCGTATTTAACATCATGAAGCAAGGTCTAATGGGGCACGTGCCGTAACAGCCAATCAAAAAAGCCGGTGTGTGACACGTGTTATGGCTCGTGTGAGCTCTTCTGTGATGGCGGTGAGTAGTTCACTGTCGAAATGAGGAAGAGGGTAAAGCGGGAGTTACTGTCATCTTCCTTCGCCCGCTTTGTGTGACATTTATGGACCTCCGAATTTATATGTAATTTGAAATTATTTCGTATGAAAATCTGAAATTCTAACTTGTAATGGGCATTATACCTTTATTCAGTCAGTCTTTCGCTGACATCAAATCTCTTACAATGCCTTTAATATCAGATTTACTGACTTTAAGTGAAGATTTTTTGGCGATGGTTTTCTTCGGACACTCCAATTTCCTCCACTCTAAACCCGACATGGGTTATATAAATGAATTTGTTTTTTGGTACTGCGTTGAACAAAAATTAATCAATCAATCAACCAATAAATCAATCATTTATTAACAGATTGGCTGAATCGATACTGCTGTCCTACAATACATTAAAAGTATTGTTCATTTGTAAACATACGGTAACAAAAAAGTAAACCATAAGTTGATTTTTCACCTTTAAAATGCAGGTTTAGAAAGGAGGATAATTAATTAAACATGCTGTCATTTTCAACCACGTTACACAGCGATAAAGTCAAGATATCAGTAATCACGAAATAAGCTACAAAATCTCAATGAGCCAAGTCACAAGTTGGACGATTATTGTGAACGTTGGTGATCACATCTGATGTTACCAGCATCGCCTAACGATTGGGCTTTTGGGGGGGGGGGTTGAGGGGGAAAGTATAGATGGGAGGCCGTGGTATTAATCAGGGAGCACGTGAAGGCGAGGTGCCTACGACCTGATGACCTATCAAACTTTAGTTCTGGTCTTCACAAGGTCACAGATAGCCTGCCCCGGCAACGACATCTTATACAGCACACATAAAATCCATCAGGTATAAATGGATAATGTCTTCTGCTTTAAACCGTGGTTTATTTCAGGACAGTTCTGGCTCTGCTTTTATCTGTGGTGCCTATCATGAACTTTGGATGAAGGACAGGCTGGCCGGGCTTGGAGGGATATGTGAAGTGTCTGTAGAAGGAGTCGGAGGGTTGGGGTTTGGTGGGGTGGGGTGGCAAAGCACGCGGATGTCCAATACCCACTATCCGTCAGAAGGGGTTTTACCGGAAGCGGCTTCTCTGGCTTGTCGAGAAATGAAAACCCAGATCCATTAGAATCGATGATCAATTTCGACATGCTTTTAAGATGCCAAGACTTGTCCATAAAATTCCGCGGAGGCCACTTCCGGTCGACCCCCGTAATGGCGTCTTCGCTGGTAAACGCCCGATGTAATACATCTTATATTATGTCTGCTTCACATTGATTAATGTTAAACCGAGAACGCCTCAATTATTCGACGTTTTGGAGATAATTCTGAAAAATCGACTCGGCGTATGGTGGAATAAGACGGCGGTGTAAGTGAATGGAACAGGCAAGAACGGCTTGTTCGCTGATCCATTATGTTGCAAACGTCGTTCGTTGTAGGATCACGATCTACAGGATTCCAGTGTTAGATAGCCCTGTACATTGTTCTTGTCGAACTTTGATTCTTGGGAGTGTACATCATAATCCCCATATCCCGACATTTGACACACTGAAATGGCTTAGGCCAAAAAAAAAAAAAAAAAAAAAAAGAAGAGAGAGATAGAATATACAGAATCAAAGGACGGTATGTCGTGTCCTTCGACTAGAAATTTAAGAAGCTATATGCAAACATCATTTTACAGCAACCTATCAACCACATCGTGCTTTACCACTTTGGCTTGAAAAGTATAACAACGAAATGACCTTCTCTGGAGTTACAGAGGATTTCGGTTGTTTTTCACGATGGATCATCAAACTTGTTATGAAAATCTGCTGCCAAATAAGTAGGCCCAAAACTTCGTTTTATGACGTCAGAGTCAGGCTTATGGCTGGAGCATGCATTGTATGATCACAAAAACTCGTTTTAGCTGTCATTGAAAGGTTTAGTATCCATTTCTCTAAAACGGCCCTTCATAGCTCATGTTCGTCCCATGATTGACCCCGCCGTGCATTTGACAGAAGGCTAATGACGATGAGATGCTGCGTTGGTAAGCCATCACACTCGTCTTAACACTTGCCACTGACCTCACGATCTCTCCGATGCGGCTGCGTTTGAAAGGCGCAGTGCACTTTGACTGATGCTTTAACCGTCTTGGAGGTTCAGACCAGAATCCTCTTTAGCGCCGAGGAAACTTGTAGAAGCTCCTTTCACGCTGAAACCATCTTCACTACACCGCTATAAAGGAGAAAGCAATTGACTGTGGCTTTTTTGTCACGGCCAGTTGACGCCAAAGCTGTTCCTGATGACCGGTTTGAAGCTCACTCTGGATGAGCGCGTGCGACGGCTCTAAAGCCCCTAAGCCGCTTCCACTCTTCGGTCTCATCAGGGTCTGTTTCCGCGAAACATTAATTGATACGTTGTATAAGGGAAAAATTTTATAGTGCGCACAAGTGAGTTGATTTGGACTGCCATTGGTGGCAAATGACAATGGAAGGAGTCGAGTACACTTCTGGGCCTTTGCCTGTGCTTCTTTCGGCCGGTTAATTTCTGTAAAGAGTTGCCCGACTTTCGGCTGCCGCGTGTTTGGTAACTATTACACGTTCACACCGAGATGCCTGTTCTCTTATGACGTCACGGAGCGCGTACTCCCTTTTGATACAGAGAGAGCAGAGAACAGCTGACATCAACCAATCACTGTTCTCAGATTAGTCCAGTGTTTCTCCGCAAACAGATCGATTCTCCGCACACTCGGGATGCTGTCAGGAGTCTCTCCCTCTCGGGCATCCAGCTCGGGTCTGCGACTCTATCCATTCATAACGCAAGGTTCGGAACAACCATCGATTTGCGTCGCATGCGAGTCTCTGCTATAACAAAAAAAAAAAAAAAAAAAAAAAAAAAAAAAAAAACAGAAAAAAATGTCCCCGGGCAATAGAAATATGAATTTCTCCATTGTTATACATGGCTGGTGTATGATAGACATAAGCTTTGTTGGCAAGGCGCACGGGTTGGGAGCCGTGGGCAGGTGGGATATCGACAAACAGCAATCAGAGACAAAAGATGATAAACTAAGGGACTGGCATTACAAAGTCAACACGTTCCTACCTGCCGAATCGATCGCTGTCTTTTTTCCCCTATACCCGAGCACCAGTCTGTTTCCAGTCGATCTGTCACGAGTACATAGTTAGCGGTATCGCCGATAAATAAATACACCAACAATGGACTTTAGCTACAAGCGAGTTTGTTCTCTGTGATTTGTCTTATCAGTACTTAGATAGATACTCCGGCAAAAAATTCGATGGCGATAGCCTGCGAGGGTTAATGGTAGCTTTTCAATGTAGAATTATACCTTTTTTAGTGAACAATTGTAAGTGTCGTAATTCATATGATTATCGGGTGTGTTTGGAGCCAAAGCTTATCTACAAAACGTGTGGACTATATGCTTTGTTGTTTGGTTATGTCAGTAGTTAAATATAATGATGCAGGACCCGATGGATAATAATGACACTAGCTGTCGTTTCCACTGAGTAGCTAAGCCTAATTATGAATTGAAAAGGCTATTCTGGTGACCCGTGGACAAATGGACACCTTATACATTAGATAAGGACCTGCTTAAGGGGTCCTGTATAATGACACCCGTTACTTAACTTACCCTGAAGGACCTTCGCTCCTTAAAATATCTAGAGGCAAATTAATATCATAATGTATTATTTTTCTCGCTGAAACTTACATTTTCCCAGTAGGATACCATCTCTTCAACCAAACAGGCCTCGAAATACATTTCTAAAATCATTGAAATTCACAGAATCAACAAAAGTGAGCAATTTACTCCATGGTGAAATTTTTGGTCATTTAAGGTACATGCCACAGTTATCTGTTCAGAAGAAATGCTTTGGTATGTGAGTTGCTCCATGGAGCAGCCAAGGTTGTCGTTCTATACAATTCAAGAATGCCACTGGCATTCTGTATACTTAGTTATACAGATATTAGAAATTTAATTAGAAATCAGAGATATTAGAAAAGTATGGTTCTAATCAGAACTGAAAGCGATTTTTTCCAATGTCTTATAAGTAGTATATGGTGTGTCCACATCACTGAATGTGTTATGGGTCGCCATCGTAAATTATTGGACATGCCTTAAGCAAGAATCAAATATATGTGTTAAAGCTATGAGATCAATGGAGTCGTAAAAATTGTTATAATCTAACCTAATTTCGTTAAAGAAGGAAAGTCAACGTCGAGAATGTAAGACGCACGGACATCTACTATACAGGCCACAATGCAAGATTGTCCCCAAGTTGGCCATGCACTCATTAAATATAGTGTCACTCATGCAGTCGCTCTTCCAGTCACTCATCGAGTCCTACAATTCACTCACCCAGTCAACCTGAAACTTGAAACGTCACGCGATTTAATATCGTGTAGTTTTATTTGATTGGCACCTTTGAGCTTCCCCGCCATTATTACCACTGGCATCGGACTGCAAATAAAGAACGTGCCACCAGGCCTGTGTGCTTCGTCTGATCTGAGCGTCACGTCACCAGTCATGCCTGACCGGTGTGCCAATCCACAAACCGGAAGTCCCAATCGATCGCGCTCCAAGTTTTTGTGTGGGTTGAATTATGGGTAATGAGCTGGCTGCGCGTCGTCGGGAGTTGGTGCGATCCGGTCGGTATGTGTATCAATCAAGCGAACAGAGCGGGGGGTTAATGGACCGTGAATGGCACATCAGTTAATATATTTACTAGGAACTCTTTAAAACTGCCCCCCCCCCCAACCCTTTCCACAAGCAGCGCGAAGCCAATGACCTGGATACTGATTCTTCGTACTGGCCTAGTGGTTACAGCCTCCACTTAACAACTTTGAGGGGAGTCTATTATACTGTGTACCTGCTTAGATATTTATTTATGTATTTATTTAATTGGTGTTTTACGCCGTACTCAAGAATATTTCACTTATACGACCGCGGCCAGCATTATTGTGGGAGGAAATCGGGCAGAGCCCGGGGAAACCCACGATCACCCGGAGGTTGTTGGCAGATTTTCTCAGGTACCCCCGGAGAGAAAGCCGGCATGAGCTGGACTTGACCTCACAACGACCGCATTGGTTGGAGGGTCCTGGGTCATTACGCTGCGCTAACTAACTGAGCCTGATTGGATAGTACTGCCACACACACAGTCTAGGTCGTTACTGCACCATACATTTCTACACTTCCACTTTACACCCAGTTAAAATGTATCACTATAAACTATATATAATAGAATGTTGACTTCTGAAACTGAAAACTTTTCGCCCGGGTTGTTAACCACTCTCTCCCACCTGTAGGTTACCAAGGTGACAAAATGCCATTACGTCAATTTTTGTAGCAACAGTTCAAAAACTTGTTGGTCATGCTAGGTTGATTCTTTGATACGTAGAGAAAAGTCCAAGCTGCATGTTGTATGTCGTGGCACTGCTTGGGGATATAGTAGGGAGAAGTAATGCGCTCTTGTAAGCTAAAAGTGATTTTCGCACAAAAAGTACAGTCCGACCATTGAGTTAGTATATTGTAAATGGACAGGAGGATGTCCACATAATGAATTCTCTGTTATAAACCGTTTCGTACTGCACTGCAGCCGCACGTGTATTCATACGCGGCAGCTGTACGGTACTGGGTGGTGTACTGTCTCACATTATTGTACCTTACAAGGTAATACTTGGTTTCCATTGGCCAGTACACGGTCACATGACATTCCACAAAACATGATGTACAACGGTCATGAGGCAATGTAAAACGATCGCGGGCTAATAGCCAACGATCACGCGCAAATAGCCAAGGAGCTCGTGCGCTTATTCTAAGAGTTATTTTAAAAGACGATGGCTTTCTCACCTAGCAACGGGGTAGAAGTTCAGCAGAACAGGTCATATCTTTTCCTTTTTCTTCAGCTTTCTTTCGGTATAATAAAACATATAGTGCATGTCGTGGCATTGTCTATGAGAAATTGTGAGCTCGAGAGCAGTGATATTCAGCGAGTGCCGAGCGCAATTGCTGCACACTGTACCGTGTAACTGTCACAATGTACTATGTAATTGTTGCACACTGTACTCTACTATTGCCACACTGTACTGCTCAATACCATGGGATAACTGACAAGGGGACGAATTTCATTGATTACATGTGACCATCTAGCAACTGCCATAATTTCGCTGTTCTTTTGGTTTTGCCCGCTATGATGTACTTTTTATTTATTCATTTCATTAGTGTTTTACTCCGCCCTCAAGGATATTTCACTTATTCGACGGCAGACAGTATTGTGGTGGTAGTAAACCGGCCGAAGCGCGGGGCAAATCCACGACCATTAGTATGTTGCTGGCAGATCTTTCCACGTACGATCGGAGAGCAAGCCAGCGTGATCGGTATGGGCTTAAACTCACAACAACCGCATTGGTGAGAGGCTCCTGAGTCATCGTGCTGCCATAGCAGGCTAACTACTACGGCCACGGAGACCGGTGTTTATGTTAGTGTGTATATAAAAATGAGCCCAACTTATTTACAAAACCACAATAATCTTCATGAAAACAGGGTGAACAAGGATCTTGCAGATTATAGCCTGAACATCAAAATTTCAAATAAATATGTGACTAGTGTAATCCTCGATACCTCCATATTTGTATGCCAGCCTAGTGTGCACGCGACATACAGTTTCGTCGGGGTGTAAGATTTTTAAGCATCTTTCTTAGGTGACACTAGCATACCATCCGTTGTGTTATCACCTGTAGTACTTCAGACAACACTTTGACGTTAAAACCAGGAAACTTTTGTTTAACAGCCTTCAGCTCTAAGACAGATTTGACGTATAAAATTACAAAACGACTTTGTATAACTTTAAGGACAATATATACACTGAAAAATACTACAACCCATGCAAAGCTTTTCATTGTTTACTTCTTTTTCTTCAGTATTCAATTGTTCTTTTGTATATATTGTATTCAAAGATTGCAATCCATGACGTGTTGTCTCCGGGCATAATATTTGTAACAATACTCATGCCACTTCCATGATTCATCTGGAGTCATACTTTAGCTCCATATCAGAGTATCACAGGAATTACTAATGCATGGTACATTTCCAAAAATCAGCTTCACCGCGTTGAGTATATATATTTGCCTTGCTTCTGCATTTTCATTATAAAAGCAGATATTTGATCATCGATGACCGTTATTCAAGTCGACAGAATGACAGTTTGAGGCACCAACATGGGATTAAGAGTCAAAATCAAATACATCAAAAGTTGAAATCTAGGACTCATAAATCAAAATCTAGGAAACAAGACTCGAAATCAAAGGATCAAGAATTGAAATCTTGGGATCAAGGGTTGAAACCTAGGAATCAAGGGTCGAAATTAAGGGATCAAACGACGAAATAATGTGATGAAGGGCTGTTGTCATGGGATGAACTTTCGACGTTATGAGACAGGGGGCAACATTATGGCATCAAGGAGCGACGTACATGCGATCAACAGACGAGATGATGTCAAGAGATGATGAAAAGATGACAACAAGAGGCGACATCATGGGATCAATGAAGTGGCGACATGATAAGATCAAGAGGCATGGGGCAAGAAACGACAATATGGAATCAAGAGCCGACGTGATGAGATCAAGAGGCGAATCCATGCAGTCAAGAGGCCACATCATGTGATCAGGAGACTGTGTTATGAGGTTAATGGTAGAGATCATGGAATTAGCTGATGGCACATTCGGATCAACAGATGACTTGTTCGATATAACGGATGACATGCATCTTGAGATCAAGGGGCTTCGTCATGGTATCATTAAAATAAAAGACAGCTCATGACTGAGGTACTATTCATTACTTCGTTGCTGAATTATCTTCGTTTGAATTGTGGAATATGTTGCTGCTAACTGGGGATCTGGAGTTAGAAGATATCAGGTGTCTATAAGCTGTGACGTAAATGTTCTGAGTGGACTGTCATGTAACATGTAATAGCATAGGGACAGGACACTGTATTAATGATGTACACTTTAATTATAACAAGCACATGTGCGAAGAACACTGCAAGTTGTTTTCAGATCATTGTGTTCTGGTGGGAGTAAGTCTCTTTATACTTAAATTTCAACGACATTCCTAGCAGCTAACAACAGTCCCGAGTGACAGGAGAGTTCTGCGCTTGGAACAATTACGTCACAGCCCAGACAGAATGGCTGCGTTTCATGCTAGCCCCATGAGCACGGTTAAATGTCAAAATCCATTGTCGTAGTGGCTGTTAGAAAAATATTTCGCCGACATAAACACAATATTGTTCAGCCTTTTTGGCAAACTTAACTTTGAACATGCGCAGTTTTTCACGTTTAGCGATATCTTGAGATGAATACAAATTATAACACTATAGGAGACAACTTCAGGATATTAAGTGAGTAGTAAGAGGCAACCTCATTATATTAAGGAGACCTCGCCTTGTCATCAACAGGTTATACTATGATGCAGGTCGACACCATGAAATCACGGAATGTCGTGAGAGTAGCAAGCTAAATATCACGAGATTAAGAGGCCACATCATATAGATTACAAGACGCTATTGTGATGTTAAGATTACGCTCCAGACATTCATATACCATTAGTGAATTATTAAAAGGACTTACTGTAGCGATAATTGCAAGATTCATTTCCAAGACAACCTAAAACCCCACTTTCCAAACGAAAAGAAATCACTATGCAAGTAACAAGTAACAAGCAATACATGTGTACAGAGAGAAGCACCCATCAGTTTCAATGAACCTCTTAGTCCGTGAATAATTTCCATTCTCTCCTTGATTGCAAATGTTTATATAAAAATGTTACCGATCGAGAAAGCTTGCTCGCGGCGCATTGACCAATGAAGGTCGCTAATGGGAGTTCAACTTCAGTTCATGCTGGCTTTCTGTCCGGCAGTACGCGTGAAGGTCAGCCTTTAACCGGCGAATGGTCATGTGGTCTGCCAGGTTTCCTCTCACCATAATGCTCTAAGTGAAATGTTCTTGAGTTCGGCGAAGAACACCAATCAAACAAATCAAACGAGTGAAAAGCACTGTATGTTGAAGTGTGTGTGTGTGTGTGTGTGTGTGTGTGTGTGTGTGTGTATTCCCTTATTCAACGAGTGATATCCTTTGAGGTCGAAGATATATGAAACCAGCTTCAAAGTTATATAATTATGCACATTCAGTTGTGAAATAACACAGACCTCAATGTCAAGTCTGTTCGGGGCGAAACCAGATTTACACTTAAAATATACATGTATGTATATAAGCTTATATCTGAATGCGTCCAAAGAAACACAATATTAAGGAAATGCTTTCTTATTATCTTTTAATTAAATGGCACCCTCACAATGAATGAAAGAATGCAAAATGTCAATGTAAAAAAGAACGGTCTAATTTCACCGTGGGCTAAAAAGAAAAGAATTTCTTTTTGGAATTACGTCTGCATGTGCTGTGTGTATGGGAACTGACAGCCTGTAAGGATATCAAAAGAACTCGGGTTAGAGGGCGCCTCGAAATTAAGACGATTTCAGATGATGTCTGCAAAAAAGCAATAAAAACACAATGTTATCAGTACAAAAGTCATTTGAAGCAGAGAATGGTGACAAATTTCTCTTCTTTTCTTCAACTTGTCTTGAAGGGTTGTGTAAGATTAAAGTCACGGTAACCCTTTGTAAATTATTTCCATAGGCTGTACATCTCATGTGGATGGGACAGATGTTTTATGCATACATACATAAATATATTTTAATACGAATTTGACACAAGGCAAAATTAAATCTTTGTTGGCTGACATAAAATAAACTTTAATAAGGATGTACAGGTGACTGTTCCGAAATCGTTATATACGCAGATGGGGAGGGGGCGTGGAAATTTGCGACAACCCCTCCTTTCTATCACAGATTTATATTGGTATTGTTCGGACCTTGCGCGAGAGACGCATGTGGAAAAAGAAAAAAATGTTTATTTATTTACTTATTTATTTATTGTTGTTTAGCCCCACATTTTTCACTTATATCATTGCAGTCAGTTAAATATGGTTGGAGAAAACCCGTATAGACGCAATACATACGTTATGAGTACAAACTTAAAAACATATTGTCAGACTATACAGGTCAAAAACTACTCAGGCGGTTAGCAGGCTAGCGCAAGGACCTAGCAGCCTGCAGATGGTCATGGGTTTCCTCCGGGCTCTCCCCGGTTTTCTCCCACCATAATGCTGGCCGCCGTCGTATACGTGAAATATTCTTGAGAATTTGGTAAAACACTAATCAAATAAATAAATAAATAAATAAATAAATAAATCCACCTCTGGCTGCACTCCTCTCCAGTTGTATGTGTTCGTCAGCATCCCCTGGGTGGCCGTGAATTTCCACCGGGCTTTTCCCAGTTTCCTCCCACCATAATGCTGACCGCATTGAGTAAATAACATTTACTCGTAAATATCGGTCAAATATATAAATATAAGCAAATGAGGTAAGGAATAAGTACGAATAATAAACAACGACTAATCCATCTAGCAATAAATTGGCGTTTGTGTTTTATTTCGAAAAATCAACTACACAAAATATATGAATAAGACGGTATGCATATATCATTAAACACAGACTGGCCATGCAGAATTAATGTCAATCACATTAATTTGTTTGATTTCATTGTTGCATAACGCCATGCTTGAGATTTTTTCATCTATGTATACGATGTTTATAGGGGTGGACACTGCATGGAGTGCCCCGGTAAACCACTGACCTTTGGCACGCTACTAACGAACTTTCCCACCTTTGACATAAACGGTGGTAACAATCTTGATAGCCGCCTAATTCGTTGGGTTACGGCTTTCATAGATTGCGCGAATTAATCACCTTATATTTTCTGTAATAACCATATCTCCTAACAACTTTTTTGTACGGCTGGCTGTCAGTCAGCGAAATCATGTCTGTTTACCACAGACTGTGGGTAATATCGGCCATACAAGATCGCTATCTATATGTCGCCACGTAATTAATTAAACATATAGCAAACTTTCAAATGACCTCGTTGCTTGTTTTTTTTACCCAGTTTTGTAACTGATGGTTACCGATTAAATCTGCAGAGATAGTGACGGATTTCACGGCTGGAGTAGGTTGACAGCGAATTACGGGTTATCTGATTCAAGACGAACACCTGGTTCATAGGCACAGACGCAGTACTATAGTGTTATACTAGATACTCCAGGCGCGAGATCAAACCCGGCCTTGGAGAGGGAATTTGTATGCTTACACTCTCTCCTTGCTAGAAACACCCTGCTGACAATAACGGGTTGACGTCGACCGTGTAGTTGTGTTCTTTACAGACCACGCGCCTGCCTTCCACTAATAAAATGGTGCGCATCTACGTATGTACGTCAAATGTGTGAAAGGCCGTCAGTAACTTGCCAAAGGTCCGTGGTTTAAAGGGGAGCACTCCGGGTTCCTAAACTCATAACACTGCCCCCCATGGTATATAAGTGAGAAATTCTCTCGTGTAAATAAAGGAATAATTAAAGCAACAGCTATGGGCAAACACTGAAAAATAAGTTATAGGGAGCATTACTGATTCATCAACATGACTGACGTAAAAAAGCATACAGATACTCAAAAAGATGTACTTAAAACTAAACAAAAACCAAGAAATATTGCTTCTAAGTGTAATTCTCGTGATGGAAATTTATAAATTGACCCTGCTGACTGACTACAGTCAATTGAATCTGTGTAAATGGTTTGCAATTCCTTAATTCGTCACGTGATGTGACTAAAAATTAGCATATCATATATTTATTTTTGTGCTATTAAATGTGAGAATTGTGCCTGAGAGAGTTACATGAACAGTTAGAAGGAAACACTAACTGAGGTAAATTGACAAGAGGCCAGACTGAATTGGTAAAGTGTGACCATTTGCCAACTATCGCACTGTTGTCGCTCCTCAGGTTTCATTCTCTGTGGTGTAGTCTTTTATATCCAATACAAGCCTCACCCCTCGCGCATATAACATATCTGTGTTGGGCTTAGGTAATAATGACATTTCTTGGTTTGAGTTAATTTAATGTAAGTTAAGAGGTTTCCGCAGGAGTTTGTATAGGTCGTATTTTTGCGAATTATTTGTAGTGCTGACAGGAGTGCTTCTGTATATATAACTAATATATCAGTTATTTGTTATTTATAGTGCTGACAGGTGTATGTTTGTTTATATAATCTATCTATTGGTTATTTGTAGTGCTCACGTGGGACGGTCTGCCAGCAACCTGATGGTCGTAGGTTTCTCCGGGCTCTGCACGGTTTCCTGCTGCCGTAATGCTGGCCGCCGTCGTATACGTGAAATATTCTTGAGTACCGCGAAAAACACCGATGAAATAAATAAATAAATTTGCATTGCTCACAGAAGTACTTTTGTACAAAAAACCTGTCTATTGCTTATTTGTAATGCTGATTGGTGTACTTCTACGTATAACTTCTCTACGGTGTTCACAAAATTATTTCTGAATAAATGATTTGTGGTGCCGATGGGATTTTATATATCTATCTCCCTTATCAATGAGGTCTGCGCCAGGATTATTTCTGAACCTGTTATCTAGCATGCTGGTGGGATTGAGATGCAAGAAGGGGTGCTTTTTAAGTAATATTGAATAAACGGGTTTCGTGTTAATGTCAGTAAATATTTATAACCATGTAAAATGTTTCATTTTTTATCTTTAGTGTAAAAGATATATTTTAAAAATTCATATATACGAGGTATAATTATGAATCCATGTTTTACTCGCTCTAATAAATTTAACTCATATTTGGTTAACAGTTCAGATCTTTGCGCGTGGTAACTGGTGTACCACATGGCCTATTAAAGATTTCAAAGCTTACAAAGTATACAAAGTGCAGGTATAGACAACGTCGTCGCCGACAGCCCCACCATGAAATTAATTCTCTTATACAATTTTCCTTTGCCAGGAGTGATCACTAAGGCATATACATGTAATATGTGATTTTTTGTTACCTATAGAGCACTAGCAAATCAACTTATCTAAAGTTTTACTATAAGAAACGTACTAATAATTGTACTGTGGATTTACATTGTTTTCTCGCTGTGCTATCAAATTTCATTTGACAGCATACATAATTACGCTATGAAAATTATTGGGACCAATTTGAAATATGTTCACAATGTACACAGTGCTGTCAAATGAACGTCTTGAATTCCAGAGTGCTTGCAGAGATATCTGTAAAATAAGTCTCTGAAACTAAACAACAACAGCAGTAAGAATCAATAAAAAAGGCCACTGAAAATTTTGTCCCAAACTATACACTTTTATTAATTTATTTTTCTTAGGTTTGCTTAATTTTTTTACTGAATAAAATGCAGTTGAATGCTTGAATTCTATGGCGGGCTTCATAGACCGTACTGATATATAATGTTTCTATTTTGATGTTCACCATAGGAAGGAATCCGTGTGAATTCTGACAGTATAGTTTCTACCTCACACACAAGAAATACGTATTTCAACATTGAAAAAACTTTTAAATGATAAAGATTTTTGATCCGTTTAAAAAGTCTGCAACGTAACTGACAATTACGGAGTGGTTTAAAAGTCACATGAGCATGAAATTCAAATATCTGACGGCATTTTATTCAGTACAAATCTAAAAACAGGACGGTTAAGTTAGTTTTGCCTGTAGCTTTTTGTGGTATTTAAGCTTACAGAATCAAAAATTAAAAATTTTGCATGAAGTCCATCCACGTAGAGTGAAAGCCTCTTGTCATTCCGCCACGACAAACCGGCCTTGAGGCATACGCACATCCACGTCAGTTACACCAAATAACAGTTGAGTGCAATGCATACTTCAACGGACTGCTTACCAATGGTCTGATTTTTGTAACATGCCAATGAATATCTCCATCATAAATTCAGACTTTCTCGGCCATTTTTGAAAGAATTTTTTTTTCCATTTGTTGAAGTTATAAGCGGGTCTAGTCCTCAATTTCTGAGAATTTGAACTAAATATCGTCTCGGTAGTAGTCAGGTATACAGTCGGTGTAATTTTGTACTTCCGACTGAAGCGTAAACGTCGCAAGGCCTCTCTGCGCAATGTCAGTAAGCCTGGGAGCTCGTTGTCAGAGATGTTGGTCATTTTCCGATGAAGTCCTGTCAAAACTTAGCTCTTGTTTAACCCGCAAAATCAACAGCTCCCAAGAAGATCATAAATCGTAGATAAATTTACTGGGGAAGTCGCGGTTTTTACGGCTGGCCTCAGTCTGCCCGCGGGAGCGAGTAGACGCGAGGGGAGCCATGTGGCGAGAAACTAGGAGCCGCGCTACATGGGGAACATGTGTAGTGTACAGTCGGCAGGCGCCCCTCGACACCACCGTGCAGACGTCAAGGCTTGTCCGTAAGCCTGAAATATACAAACAAATGAGCAACACACGTGTACGTCATCTCGCTCTGTCAAACTTGGTTCGGCGAAATTGACATGATTGAGACCGACATTCGCAGGTGACTTGACCGCGGACAGCGCCGCAACTACCATTTCTACCAAGACAAGAGCGATTTTCTTGAAGTGCCAAAACTACTGAACATTTAATGAAGTAATTAAGAAAACAATCGTGACAAACATAGCAACGTTTTCAATTCGAAACCAAATTTTTCAGTTATAGAGCGTAGATAACCCGGTGTTTGTATGTTATTTTGGCAACTTCATTTGTTTTTTGCAGTCCGTGAAGGGTTGTAAATTGCGGGCTTTTTATGTTCTCAGGACAGTTCCCTTTATTTGCCATCAAATAAGAGCGTTTGTAATCCAGACTCCTTTTTTTCATGCAAATTAATCGCAGTTTAAATACAGACAAAGAGTACAATATAAAGGTTAAAGAAGTTTGGAGAAACAAGTGCTGGCGGTCATCTACGTGAATGAATGTGGCATCTTTGGCACACTTACTTTTCGTGGATGAAACGTTTAATTAATCCATCATGTGTCCTTCTCAATTGTACCGAGTGGGATACGGAAAAAAAAAGAAAAAGAAAAAAGATAACGATGTAATTTCATTGACTTCACAATGCATGTCGCATAGTTTCGGAAAAAGAAGTGTACCACGAAGGTATTTCATTTCATTGGAACACAATAGGGAAAGAGGATCGCCGGAGAAAAACAGGGCAATCTCTTTGAACAACAAGACTCATGAATAATTTAGCGGCGCTGTTTGGCTACGCGTGATGTTGTGGTATACAGCAACAGCGGTCTGTTTATGTCGGCCAGGAATAGGATTTAGGAAGCCCGGGGCACGTCTGCTGTCTGGACCCTCGGGAATGGGAGGGGAGAACAGCTGTGGGGTGGGGGAAACCGGACTTACACCCCACAGAGCACTGATCTCGCCTTGATACGGCATTATTCATTATTCAAACGGAATAATTGGTAAATTGCGGTAGTTTTGTTCGGGATTATCGCGATATATACAGGCAAGATACTGGCTATACAACAGCTGGCGGACCTGAGCGAAACAGTTATTTCACGGTGTTAAGTAAATAATGCACGCGTGGGGGGTTCCGTTATATGTAGTTATCAAACGGCATAAATGTAGCATATAAGCACTACAGGTCATGAACTCATAATAATCTTTGATGTGGAGAATTTACTTATTTCATTAAAAAAAATGCCTGTAACGTAGAAATAAACGTGAGTTTAATACCATGTACTAAATCATGTAATCCATTAAGCGACTGCTGCATATAATACTAGTATATACACATATTGCTTGTAAGTATATTGCTTCACTAGGCTGACAATATAGGCGCCATTCCTGCTGTGACAATGTCTAAATCGACTTTCCATAGTAAAAGGCATGTAGGTCAAAAGTTTTCACAGGGAATTTTCGCTTTTAAGTTATGCAAGGATAGAAATGTTTTAAAAATAATAAAGCACATAATTCATGTAGATGAATAGTGAAGAATTCCAGCAGAGCAGAAGATCCTCTCTACATGCCTATGATGAATGGCACAAATAGATGTCTAAAGGATAACCATAGGCATACAGTGCATAAAATATGCATATAATTATGTGAATAGCATGTAATGCGTCCCTCCTCACTGCAGTACATACATGCCCCCCCACCCCCGCAAGACTACGTGTAATAAATGTTGCAGTCATCTTCAGTGACAAATGCGTGGTACATGTATATCTGAAATGCTGCATGCCGATGTGACTTCAGCTATAATCCACAGCCATTTATTCGTTTCAAGATTCACATAATTATGAAAATACAAAGATATTGAAAGTATAAAAATATGTAATGAAATAAAATCTTTTTTTTTTTTTGATGTCTGTTTTGTATCACGACATCCTCACAATACACGAGTGGCGAAATCGCTCAGCGAAGCGAGGTCCACAATTGTCCACACATCATGGGTATTAGTGAGACTATCACATTTCATCAAATTTACCGAAATTACCTTATTGCTTGTTTTTCTTTTCAAACTGCCTTCCTTTCCTAGATGTGTTGCAAGAATGTTTACTTCATTAAGCTAACTCCTGCATGCATTTTGACGCTTTATCCACCATGCGCTGCCGGTACTTATCGGTATAAAATGGGGCAAGGGAGTGCGTATAATGGAGATGTTTAACGCTGTATATATTACTGGGCTGTTGGTATCCATTCATGTGTTTCTAATGTACCAAGCAGTTAATTATTGATTGACTGATTGATTGATTGATTGATTGATGTTAAACGGCCATACAGACAAACATTTCATCTGTGCGACTGTTATTCAACGAACTTCATGTTACACCACTTGAATCAGCCCTTCCGTACAGTGTTGCCAGCCACCATCTGTAAGCAGTGACTCCGGGTGCGGAAATATTCACAGAGCTTTTAAGAGCCAATCCATTTAGTACTTAAAACCATACTGACTACATATCTTCTTTGGTAATGTGATTGCTGTGCTCAAATTCTACAATCCTACATCCGGGTAATTGACTTACGAAACACCACACTTCCGTGCACCTATATAGTACTTCTTTATGCAGCTAACTGCAAGGAAATGTATCTGAGATTGCAAATCGTCCTGCACGTATCGCGTATATCTATGCATATCTTTATATCTATACTGTAAAGGACGTAAAATTTCGTCCAGTTCATCTTTAGAGGCAAATAAACGGCAGAAAATATTACTTTTGCTGGTGAAATTCACGTTTTTCCGTATCATCCAACTTTCCAAATAAACCTTGAAACGACATTCTAAAATCAACAAAACTTTCAAAATCAGGAAATTGAAGATACTTAGTCATGGAAATTTTAGGTTATTTAGGGTATATGGCATATATTGGCCAATAAGCGTATGTCTATAGGCTCATATATATCAAAACCGCTAGCAGTTGTAATATGCTTCTAATGCAAAATATCTGCTCAGTGTGGGCATATAATTGCTCGCTGACTGACCTGCATTTATCTGCACAGACTCATAGTGCCGCTGTTGATTTGGTCACGATATCGTTGACGTCGACAATCGCTTATTAATTTGTCTTCCTGCTCCCGCCGATGACCGTACACGTTCGCTACCAGGGTGCGTGGGGCGTGTGGGCAAATAACCGCCTTATCCCTCCGCCGGGACTCACAACACAGGGTCTTAATTGAGGCCTCCAAGTTCCAGGCCATTGACTCACCGCATGGCGGCACGGTCAATATAGGATGTGATCTTATGAATGACAATAACGTTTTACTTTCAGATTCAGAACATTTCACCAGTCCGTTTTCGTAATTAGTTCTAAATCCTGGGATTACCTATTTCCGTTCAACCCCGATGCTCACCATTGTGCGTTTCCGTCTAGTGTTGGAACATATTCCGGCGAAATGCCTCCGTTAGTTTCAGCATGAGTGCCGTTAGTTTACCCTCACCCATTTCCCCCCCCCCATACTGCTGGTAAGATAAATGCTGCACATGCAGTATTGATCTATTTGTTATAAAATAGCCATGTATTGAACAAGGACAATGCTATCAGCAATTGACATTTATCTGTGAAGAAAAAAAAAATGCCCAGTCTTGAATGTTACATCGTTAATTATAATTTGCTTTCCGTATTTGGCATATCTTTGGCCTGTTTTGAAATGAAATCCGATATAATTTCGAAGGGACCTTTACCGTTTGTTCCGGTGGCCTTATATTTGTGGGGAGCTCCTGGTGTTTGTGAATTATCTATATGGATAGAGCTGTGTGGTTGTGAATTATTTGTTTAGGTGGTTGTCAATTATTTTTACGGAAAGAACCAGGGGGTTGTGATTTATCTGTATGGAGAGAGACGGGTAGTTGTAAGTTTTATCTGTATGTGCGGTTGCGAATTATCTTTATGGAAAGAGCCAGTGATTGGGATTAGTTTGAGACTTATGGAGGGGTGGGGGCGTCCCAAGGTGGAGTTTCTGCATAGTATATGGGACTAATTTCAGCTGGATTAGAAAGTCACGTGTTTTCGAGCGAAAAGACATTCGGCTTCTTTAAATCAGCATTTAGAAAGGTGATTGCGATCAGCGGTTTTATTGTTCTTGGGTACACAGTGGGACATAAGAACAAGAGTAGAATGCCCTCGCACTATACACCGTGTCCCTCTTACACACACAAAACCACATACATACCGGCTTTAGGTATACATGTATACGTTTAATATACAACTGTCTTGACGTTTGTCTCGATGATGTTCTGGCATATAGACACATCAAAAGCCACATCGCGTGATACGATGTGCAGCGGTTGCACGAACCTTTAGAAAACTAGTCAATTGTGTTGGATAGAAGGAAAAGTATATTTCATTATAAAAAAAAAAAACACCAGTAAAATTGCCCGGAGGTTCTTGAGCGAACTGCCGGAGGGTGCTGGCCACAAACAAGCCGTGGAGGACGAGAAGCAGTTGTCCCCGAGGTTAGTTCGCTAGACGAGCCTTGTTTGATGCCGGTCACGCGTGCAATCCGTACATCCCAGGGATATTTATACAACAGATGGCTTATTTTTATGCCAACCTACATAATCTATGACAGTGTAGGGAAAGGTCGTAAAATTAGCCACTGGTTAAACAACATCTTGCATTTTAAAACATATCCGTTATTTTTTTATTTTTTTTTGGAAGACGTGTGGTAGCTGATAGCTGTTCTGACGGCTTCAGTCTTTCGTCTGCTTCCTTGTCGCCATTACAGAAGATCAATCGAACTGACCACAAGGGACTGTTTACGTGGAGAAGAATGCATGGGTAAAATTATGGTGAGGATGTGAATTTCTTGAAGTTTATGATGTCCGCCGATGTGATGGTCATGTTGTCGTAGGCTGACAGCTACATAGACGCGTTTCTGTTATTGCTATAACTACAGAACAAGTGCAACTATCACAAAAGCCCGTTACAAAAATGATCAGTCGTTAAGACATATTTGACGGACCGGTTCACAAACGGACACACAGATAAAACGCCGTATAGAACGTCTTGTCGAAGCGAAAAACAATTGAGCTCAACTTTCACTTTCTAATATCTTTGTATAACTGTACCCGTGTGTTAGGTCATTAATAACGGGAAGTCTCCATGAGGAATAGTGTAGCAATTAGAAGCGCTCAATCATCACTTCGGTCCTATCACAACTGTGCCTCATCGAAGCAGGTCGATATCCATGTCGAATTCTTTACATGGGGTGCTTCCTCATTGGAACGCCATTCCGAAGAAATCAAACACGACACCCTATCCAATCACAGTCCACTGACCCCTTATCGACAAAGACTGGACCTTTCCCCTTACGAACGCCACCGGTGGGAGAAAATTGTTGATTTCATGATCTCGTCGTCATCACACGACTGTTCGACACATTGAGTGTACCAGATACTTGATAGAGTAACTTTTCCCGTGCAACGACAACTCGGGTTCAAGCCGGATTGACCATTATTCTCTTGTAATACATGAGTGCTACGTTATCAGTTTGCCCACAGATCGTCGTCGCTAAACGGCAGGAAAGCACTATAGAATATACAGCTTGGACCCAAATTATTTTGAGCGGGAAAAGTGGGAGCAATGATTTAACGTTTCACAGTTCGGCCACTGGCGGTCCTGAAAACGCGGTACAAGTGCGCAAATGCAGTACTGGGAATGAAAAATAGGGATAAGGATGTGGGTGGAGACGAAGGGTGGAGGTAGACTGGCCCTACCCCCTCTCCTAACACGAGGATTAGGTGTCAGTGTGAACTCACCCAGAAGGATTAAGTTTCACACATGTTCAATGTTCGATACACATATCTCTGTTAAGCTCTTAATGGTGTTGGGATTTTGAAAAAAAAAGGTGTTTAACAAATCGATGGAAGACAGTATAAGACTGGTTCGTCCCGACTAGTTTGGGCCGGGGAGAGTGGTTGGGAATCGTGGCTGGTGGCATGGCCCGGGCATCGGGTTACCGTAGGGCCCTTAGATCGGGGCTAGGAGCGGCCGGGGAGCTTTTAACCGTCAGACGAAAAGTCGAGCCGCAGACAAACATTGGGCCAGGTAGAAAACTGTAAATAAATAGACGTTCAGTCAGTAGCAGTGGCAGTAGGTTAGAGATAAAGCATGCCCGACCAGTCACGGGACACGCGATCGTTTAGCTAACGGTGTTGGATGATCGGTCTCTTCTGGAGCCGTCTTCAGCTCGGATGATTTGCACGCGGCCAACCCAGCATTGTTAACCCGGCACGCTGTTTGATGGTGTTATCTTTCACAGTTACGGCGGTGGGCCGTTAGAATTCCGCATCCTACCCACGGATTTACCATTATCAGCGCATCGGCTAATTGACCCGTGTTATCCGTTAGATCAACAACGCACCATTCGAAATTTCTCATCTTTATTTGGACACGAGACTGAAAAATCGAACTGTAAAAACTTGCATTTCAGTATTATGTTGCAAACTGACTGGTAAATTCTAGTGGGAAACCATCACTGAAAACAAAGCTGTTTAGCTCATTGTTTCGGGCCGATCGTGCCTTTGCGGGGAAGACTGTCGCCTTCCAGTGTCTTAAGCTACTCATTTTACTCTGATTCATCTTCATGTGTCCCTGAATCAGATGAACTCATCTGTCAAGCACTTTTATTATTGTCACAAAAGCGGAATGGAAAGAACTGCGAATGTTCTCACTTACAAACGCGGAATACAACTGCTGGCTGTTAAGTGTTAAACCGTATACAGTTAAGGACGTAATATCGAGTGATGAATAAAGACGGGAAAAATCTAGATGCATCCAGCTTATAACTGCTGTTTGGTTGACATGTTGTGGTAATTCTGAAGTTATGAGGAACAGTATATATTTGTATGAGTGTTCAAGCAGACAGGCAGGATATCACTGAGATTAGTAAGCATGTTTCATACCGTCTGTATAGCCCATGCAGTACATACAAGTTTCTTTAGAAGGATTTTGAATTTCTTCCGGTTTATGCCCGGTTTCCTCTCACGACAATGCCGACCGCCGTCAAGTGAAATATACTTGGGTGCGGCGTAAATCTCCAACCAAGCAAATAAATAAATAAACAACGATGTTTCACAAACTTTTCTTATATAAATATAGGTGGATGTCGAGCAAGATTGAAGGACAGATTCGTTTTTATGCCAGTAGGACTAGTAATGCGAACAAAATATAGAAGTGCAAGGACTCGATAGTTTTTTGTAAGTAAAACTGAGGTTGGTGGCTCAAAAACACATCTATCCATTTACCAATGGGTCATATGAAAACAATCACGACCTTGGGTATACACAGACACACTATGAGTATTGTAACTGGGCCTGACAACCGTTATGTCTGATAATATCACACTCAACCGTTATCAGCCTATTTGACCACTGCTTGGTTGTTACATTTAATTGTTTCGGGTATACCTTTACCTAAATAGGTTATGTACACTTATGTTATCTTTCTCTAGAACATAAATCATATTTGAAAACGAAAACATGACTTTTTTCGTCAACGTTCACAAAGAAGCGCAACTTGACCACTATTGTCTTGAACATTCTTCAAAACATTCTGTGCGGACCGAAACGGAAAGAAATGAAAGACCTCACATTCCTTTAGTAGATATAACAAATATCTGGTTTTTGTTGATTTCGCCTTTGATCTATTATCCCGGGACAATAATCTTGTATTGTGAGGGGACAATTCTTGTCAATCTGGCGAATAGTTGAGAGAAAACAAAAGAGTAGTGACAAGCTTATTTATTTCATCTTTCTCCAGTGTCGTAGGCCGGCCAGGGAGTGAAGCGACTTCACGGGGCTGTTTTGATGGCCGACGCGCGGTGATGTATGGTTGAGGCGTGAGGCCGCTATGCGAAGACGGTCAGTTCGCTAGCTCCCTGACACAAAGCAATACTTGTTCCCGCGGCTCCTTTTGTCTGCGAGCCGTCAATCAAGTCGGTGCTCAGTAGACCTAATCCCACATCAAACACGCAGAGATACGCGAATAAACAACAGTGGACGTGAGAAATGTACACAACGCCACGTGGCCCAAGATACATGTTAATTGCATTTCGTCGCTGTATCTCTTTTCATCTCAGGATGTTTCTCCTTGGATTTGAAGAGTTTACAACAGGCAACTCTTGCAATTGCACTGTCATATAATAACAACCGGGGATATAAATAGACGTTCTGACGGAGAGGCTACTGACTCAGCTAAGTAACATAAATGATCATTAATAAGGTAATGGAATCGAGTATCACGTGTATATGATTGCCATGTAATGGTTACATGCCACATTATCAAGAGTTGACAATTGGCATTTCGCAATACGCTTTGTCTTCTAAATTCCACAAGCCTCACGTGGTTAATAAACCCGGATCAGTTTGAATGACACAGACAATTTAAGTCTATCTTACAGATTAAATGACTTGGATAATGGCCGATACAAAACAACTGCATGTTTTGGCAGGCATTCAGTAAATTTTGAACGGTATAACGGATATCATTGTAACTGTCAGGGTGGTTGCAAGTATATATACATCATTAACACACACACATACAAAATTATGTGATTAGGTACCCAATATTTTTTTTCGAACCAGAAGAAGAAATATAACCGCTCTTTAACTGCCAACCATACACAATATTATATATAGGCGATAAATCGGGGGTGTATTAAATAGATCAAGAATTAATTTAAGTCTATGTCTTTCAAACTTACAGCCAACAAATTCTTACATCATTTATATGGAGCTGTCTTTAGTTCGGTTGTCTGATGATTTGCCTTTCATGTGGTTTTAGTTCGAAGCAGCCAGTCAGATTGATAGCTATCACTGAGAAAAAGACATCTATTTTAAGCTGACAGCTATTTGTGCCGCATGTTGGAACGTTGTTGTTAATCGTGACCCAAACGTTAAATATTAAGCAAAGAAACAAAAAGGCATTGTGGAAAAGAAAGCTGTCAATATAGATAATATAAAAAAAGCAAGATTTAGGAGTAATTTGTTCGGAATGCGAGCTAAACTGATAACGGAAAGAGAAACAAATTAATATTCTTCTTGTTCTTTCTATACTTCTGTTAAAAATATATTTTGCCCAATTTCCAGTTTAGCAAACCTGTATGAACGCGGATGATATATGAGCTGCCTGTATTGTGACAGTATACACACACGCATATATACATGCATGTATATGTACAACTGGCAGTATACGCATGACTCGTAACATGATGACATCATCACTTTACCTGAGGTTTTTCGAAAACTGTTTCAGACAGATGTGAGTAATCAGACACGGGCTTAGCAATTAACCTTGTTATGTACACGGCTATCTGCACCGACGACCCGTGACAGGTGCAGTTGAAAGAAACAGATACACATGGAACAACAAGGTTTGCACCTGGCGAAGTTATGATTTGTCGTCGTTGATGCAAACACACAAAGTGCACGTGTGACAAGTTGAACCTTTTTCCGGGGAGAGGGGCGCTTTGGGTTCTATAATTACTTTTAGAATTTTGGAGACATTTTTCATCGGTCTTTCCTTATAAAAAGGAAACATGTCATCAGCCTCTTATAACGCGTAAAGTTGATCAGCGATAGGCAAAAACTGTGTGAAATTTATGGTTGGTTGGACTGTGAGCTTTGCTCTACATTTATTTCCGTTTGCAAACTTCACTGGCACGCCAAAATACTCACTGGATTATGGCATGAAAATGTACATGCGTGTTTCTCTCTATGAGTTACAAATGCCTCAAGTTGGTGGTAGCTTGAAGTGATCAAGATGAGCTTCATCTCTGACAAATGGCGAAACTCATGTGCCTGCTTCCCGGATCAACAGTTCAGTTTTATAATGACAATGACAAAGTCTTATAAAGCTATGAGCCCTGACGTTTTAGACGCAATTTATAGACGAACATATTTGAGTCATGAGGTCACAGGCTCGAATCCCTGTCTGGATCGTTTCGCTGTGTCTTTCAGTCAGGATTGTTACAAGTATTATTTGATACCTGTGGCCAGTTAGGCTTGATTTCTGTAAGAACCATACCAAGAGCCTGTTTAGACTGTCTTATTCCAGTCCCATTCACGACCCTACATCGATTGATGTAACAACAAACCCCACCCCTCAGTCACGAAGAATAAAGCTTAGTCATTCATTCATTCATCCCCACCCCCACCCCCACCCCCAGCATCACAACCACACTCAACTACCTCTATAACCAATGTATCCCCTTTGCACTGTCCCAATTCGCTCTTGGAATCCCACTCAGACGGCTTCAAGAGTCATACAAAGCAAACATTCCTGTCTGACTGTTGACGAAGCAGAGCGTCTTTAAGCCACCGGCTACCGTTTCTCCACATGTCCGGAAGAAAGTTTCGCGCCATAACTCTGGCTGTCCCGGCCACTCGAACACGAACGAGGCCATCTCAGCGGTGAACATCAGGCCAACTTCCCACACTGCGGCCTGACCGGAAACAGCCGATTCTCCATGCCGACTTGTCATGTAGCACGCGACTTCGATACACTTGATTGGTCAGACAGATTTGCAGCCGGAACTCTTGATTGGACAATTCGGTTTCTCTTGGATTCGAGGTTGCGTGCGAGCTCATGCTTTACCCTCGACATCGAAGCTTTTTTATTAGAAAGTTAATCGTGCCTGTCGCACACAAATTAAATGATTAGACTATTCAGGACGAGATGGAACCAGGGATCGAAGGTTTACGATAGGGAACAAAGACTGGTATGAGATAACTAATGATAACTATCACATCGCACGTACGGACGGCAGAGGAATTAACTCAGCGGAGCAGCAACGGAGTCTGGCATGTCCGCGTGTACCGATGACAGCGCCGTACGGAGGCAGTGCGTGACGACAATGGGCGCCGGGTATCATACACCGACAAGCCACGCGCGCTCCACGGACCGAACGCGAGCACAACACATATCAGTCAGACAGCAATATGGACGTACATGTGAAAGCAAGGCACATGCATGATGGCTGATATTGCTGATTTTGCACCTAGGGTTTATTGTC
Organism: Acanthopleura granulata; assembly: GCA_016165875.1. Taxonomy (NCBI): domain Eukaryota; kingdom Metazoa; phylum Mollusca; class Polyplacophora; order Chitonida; family Chitonidae; genus Acanthopleura; species Acanthopleura granulata. Next base: position 21,031,784 of record JABBOT010000008.1, read on the forward strand.
AGAATTGTAAAGATACATTTGGCACATATTGTCTGTCATAGCAGGAGTTCGAACGCTACACGGTATAGTGCCTCTGTGAACGACGCACACGTTTGACGACATGCATACGATGAAAGCGAGTAAAACATGTAGTCCAATACGTGACGATTTAATTACCTCAATAGCGCGTGCATGGATGTCTTCCGGTTTACCATAGAAGAGCACGTGTGGAAGATTTGGCACAGTTTAATTAGAAAAATAGTTATTTATCCAATATGTATTCAGCTTATTTGTTATACGTTTTGTTGAAATCAGCATTTTATCCGCAATAAATCCACATTTTCAAAAACAAACCAATACCCCAGTATGCCTATATATACCAACAATATTAAAACCAAATATCCCTCAAAACACAGACCCTTATCATAATTATTTATTCATCTGACGCAATCATTGATTTGACAACGTGGTATAAGCTCAGTGTCACTGACGTATAACCGGTGCATACTCGACGCCATGGATACTTCTTTATAACGGTATCTTGACTTCTGCTAAAATTACGTGTTTACCTTGTTTGAGATTTGACCTGTTCAAGGTTCGTTTCTGTCCTTAGATGTGGCAATGTCAGTTCCAGGTGATTCAATCTGCGCCACTGATCTCAGTTCGCGATATACACCAGTAACGTTTGTCTTGTGACGGTGTTTGGTGCAGCGACCGATATGGTGTGTTTGAGGAACGTGTCTGCAAGCTGCCCGCCATGTTTACATGCAGTGGGTCTCACCAAGATCGCTATATATGCAATTAGCAATCGATGGGAGTTGAAAGGCAAACGGCGCCGAGCTATATCGGTTCACAAGGTTATGAGTTTGAGCACAACTTCGTTCTACTGAGGAACTTGAAGTAAATAAACAATGTACAATTTGCATTTCTGCGCTACATGCTTTTAAATGTGTTCTATCTAACCTATACATGAAGAAACACCTTGAGCATTTCGATCAGTAAAGACTTATAACTTGATCATATAACGGATGTGTATATACTTGTATATATATCTGGGTTTTTGCAAGCGTAACGGGTTGAAATTCAAGACTTTTTATCCTATATGAATGTAGACTGGCGCACCATTTGGACCGTTTGTATACGGAATATGTGAATGCTTGAAGATATTCATATTGTACCTATAGCTTAATGGTTATACATGTAACAGCAATGACTAATGTAATTGACATTTTCTGTTTACTTTGAAAAATGACGTTCATGCATGATAACTGAATGTTGCACACAGTATACATATATATGATCCACGACTGTCACGGTATAAGACTGAAGGCAAAAGTGGCACATGTTGCAATTATTTGTGTTAAATTTATTGGGTAGTAGAGTTTTTCATTGCCAATTCTGCATTTGTACTCCGCGCCTAAACACATATACAACCAGTAGAAAATCCTTCCTAAATATGAAAACCAGGTATTTTCGGAGAGTCGTTTAGTTCGAGTAGATTGTCCAGATTTCATTTTCCTACATTGATCAGCGCCATGTTAAAAATGCTGGTAACAAGGAGTCCAAACATCACTAATTTTCTGTTTTACCGCTCTAAGGAGGTGTATGTATTTATTTATATTACTGATGTCTTACACCGCGTGCTCAAAAATGTTTCACTTATATATAGGCGACCCACATTATTGTTGGAGGAAACTGGACAACGCAAAAGAACAAAAACATTATACATATCAGTCATTTACACCTATAAATGTGCCGTTCTCAAAATGTATACCTCACAATAAACTAATCATTCACTGAATTCGAGAGCATATCAAAGCATGAAACATCAAGTGGGGCAGAAATCCAGATCATAATAAATCAATAATTTGCACTCATATCAACTCATTCTCAACACAGCATACTTCAGAATAAATGAAATCAACCGTTGGATCAACACTTGAACATACACCATGCAAAATATATCCAGTCAATTAAAGAAAGAGAAGATACATATATCATTGATTTGCACTCACAAATTCAGTCTTTGTCAAAAAAAAAAGCATCACTTCGTCAACATGTATCCATTAGGAATAAGTAAAGAAGAAAATCTGAGTAATAAATCCATAATTTACACCTATACAATGGAGTTATTCACGGTTCTTTAGCAAAAATTATCCGTCACATTCTCGACCACTGGTCAACGTATTGGCAATTCTACACATTGGAAAATGGCTGTTCACGCGCCAGGTATATTTGTCTGAATAGCCAGTCAGAATATATCACGTGATATGAACCGTATGCCAGTCACTCATTGAGACAATGCTGACCGTAATGAGCGGTTTGTCGTGTTGGGCCGCGTGCGTGACTGACGGACAGGTAACAATACAGGGTATCCACATCCGTGCGGTCTCCGATAAGACAGCCCCCGAGAGGCGGGACGGAGAGGGGAAACACTGAGGGAGGGGAGACTGCAAGGCAGGACAGCGTTGAAGAGGTCTTATCACTATACCCCTTCACACCGACAGATGCCCGAACAGCGTGCCCGAAGCACGATGGCGTATCACCGATACAAACAGTACCATACCATCTGCTGTTGGGCCAGCTACAACAGAAACTGGCTGTCGGCAGGATACAGACTGTCGTGAGTGAGGCCGGCAGGAAGTCTCCGGACACCGTCAAATAATTGTGTAATTCACTGGAATTGATTCCCAGGGTTTATAAAATAAAACCAGCTTCCTTCGAGAGCGTTGGATTCGAAGTTATACATGTAGAATACATATTTCGCGATCGGTCAGACATTCATGTAACTACACATGAACCATGTAAACTCATCAGCAGTTACTCTCCTAAATTCTTGTAGGGTTCCCTCCTGGGTTCTGCCAGAATTCCTCCCGCCATCTTGCTGGTCACTGTCCTATAAGAAAACACTCCTGAGTACCGTGTAAAATACAAATAAGTAATCAGATAAACAAATAAATAAATAAATAAATAAATAATGAGATAATTGTACAATGAGACTTGATGTTCATGTCATGACGTAACTATATGCGAATAATGACATCTATTGAACAAACATTGAAGTGTTTGGTGTAGGAAGTCTTGACTCCAGACAGTGTTCCTAAATTCTTATTGCACACAAGAACCAGGAAGGGAAATGTCATTTTCTTGTCCCTGTTATGCGATCATCTTCATGTTAAATCATCAATGGAATCACGTGGAAGCGATTTACAAATCGTGATTGGAAACTAGCGCATAAAAAAACACGCCATTTGTTGAGCGTACGGCCCTGGTGTCATTTGACCTCAGCGATAAGGCAGAGTGTATTGTCTTCTTGCAGAGGTGGAAAATTGGCCCCCCAGGTTCCTTCTGCGCTAATTATACGTCCGCTTCGAGAGCCGGCGATCAAATAAACTTTTGTTGAAACAAATTAATAGTCGGCTGTCAATTTACACTGAGCGTTCCAACCCACAAAAGCGCTCCTCGATTCTGTAGTAGATGAAAAAAATATTACATTCATGTCAGTGGAAAATTGAAAAGTAAGCCCTACAGACCATGGGGCAATATTTGTGGCGACCAAGCCTCATCATCCCAGCTTAAACGTCAGGAATAATTCATCGTGATTAATAGAATAAGGCAAGACTGCATGTTTGTTCAGACACCGGTCTAACCCATTCGGAGGGTGCGGAGCGACCTCGCGACAGACGGGGCTAGGGATGTTTGACGGGCAGAGACAATAGCAGTGGGCTACTGGAGAAGAGCTCGGGTTACGGGCTTCCCCTGGCCCAGCATCTGCCCAGCACTGTACTTGCCAGTTAGAATGGCACGTCAGGTAAAGACAGTCTCAGAGTGTCTTTCTCGTTCAGTTAACTATTATCAACTCACGGACAAGCCATAAAGACGGATAGAGTCCTGGTAATAAAGTAGCTGCAGATCGGAGGCATGCTGGTGCACTAACTTCCTCCAATCTCTCCTGTTACGAAGAGACTGGCCCAAGATAACAACAGCCGACTATACTTGACCGGACCAGTCAAGTTTCCATCCGTGTCTGCGCATCCGAGGCCCCCTCTAATGGGAATTCGTCGGTAATAAGCTGGGCGGAATGACAATTCCGTGGTATAAGGGGAACACTCAACAGACAAATGTCAGATCTTTTAATTGGAGCATCGCTTGCATTAGTCATTTATCATTTTCGTCCGTTTTAAACTTCATACTGAGACATTTTGGTCAAAATGGCCGCGAAACATGCCCAGACTGCTTGGCACTTTTACGATGTAATACAGCAAATATTCATGCGCCGTGAAAAAAAACACGGTTTCGACCAACAATCGAAATTAAGGACAATGGCAATGGTGTGAAATTTGAGTCGGATGGACTATTGTGAGTCACTGCAGGTTGGACTCGTGGTATCCAGACTGTGTCCCATCCTAAATCAAGGACTTCATCAGCATGCTACCTCATGCACCATAAACAATCCGTCATGTCACCCGAAAAGTTATCACCCTTGTGATCTATGGAATTTTATTCCCATGTTGCAAAAAACCTCATATATATATAACTACATTCAGGTAACAAATAGGGCTCTTACATATTGAGCAGAAATATGTATTCTGAGTATACTTGAAAAATTTATTCTTATTTTCAGTATGCGCATGGCTTAAAGTGGTGGGCCATTATTTATAGCTTTGTTAAACATCGGTTCAAACAAGGTAACACGGCAGGATGTTATGGTATACCACATCCTTATTTTGCGATAAATATCTATTATATCATGATATCTTATATGACACCCTAACAATTCAAATAATGACATTGGTGTTAAAATCGTCGTTCTGAAAATGTTGATATGTTATCATGAACTCTTAAGGAGGTATAATAAATGAATCTTTGAGGTTTCCTGTACTCTTCCTTTTATCTTGTATGGTGGTAATATTAGGGTACCTCTGCGCACGTAAGGCCTTTTCGGCTGTCCTAAAAGAGGATGAATTCTAGGTTGTAAGTCCAACAGTAACAATGAGTATATAACCAGCTGGTTGGACAATTTGGATAGAGCGTTGAACACCTATGGCGATGCGCTTTGTACTTGGCATCTTCAGTTGTGTCTAACCTGGGGCTCTACCCTGAAAAAAAATCTTCGTTAAATCCGTTGTTTGAGGCATGACGGATTGCCTTTAAATTGATCTAAAGGATTATATCCGTTCCTGATTACGAATAATTTGTTATCAGGAAAGAACTGAGTCGTAACCAGGAACGGATTAATCCGTTAAATCAACGGAAAGGCACTCTGCCATCTTCCAAATAACAGATATAACCGAAGAATGCTTTGGAGATGTAGAAGCATTTATGTTTATTACACAGACATGATGCTTTTAAGAACAGTTGCAATTAAAAGACGACTGAGATACCTACGTTTTATCTGATCTGCAATGGGATTTTTCATGGATTAACGGGTTTGCCTAGATGTCGTCTTTTCTGCACCACTGAATATGCAGATGACTTCTTCTCTCTTACATGGTACCAGCTTTATTTGTTTATGTATGTTATTTCTTACATATTCCTTTGTGAACTGGTGTTTTAGGATGTTTTGGAAATCGTTCTTGCTAACGCGTCTTCATGGCTTACCAGTCATATATGAAGGTCGGACTGGACGATTAGATTTAAGTACATGCCATCAAACGCTGAATGTCACGAAGAGCATTTGTCAGTAAATATAAACGGGATATCTAAAATCGTGTCTAATTTTGTTAACCCGACACTACGAGCAACCGTCTCTACATCATATTGAAGATAATCACCCCAAAGGATACATGAACAAAGCTTAAAGGAGATCCCTAATTTTCATTAACGACGACTTTTAAGATAACATTGTACACGATATCGAATACTCATAACTCATTAAGAGTCTGGAGGACGTCTTTCTGAGATAATTGAAAACTTCTTATCTTTACATGATCACTTCATATTTTCTTTATTCATATACGTCGTAATAATTCTTGGGTGTCGCCGTAATCAAAGTGGTTAGCGGGCTAGCGCAGCATTATGACCCATTTGCCTCTCACCAATGCTGTCTCTGGCAGTTCAAGCCCAACTGAACTGGCCACCTCTCTGGTCGTGTGTGGGAAGGTCTGCCAGCAACGTGCAGATGGTCGTGGGTTTCCCTCGGGCTCTGCCCGGTTTCCTCCCACCATAATGGTAGCCGCTACCGTATAAATGAAACATCCTTAAATATTCGACGTAAAACACAAATAAAAAAAAATTAATAGAGAAATGAATTTTAATAGGTCTGTGATGATTTGTGTACAACGTTCTTCAGGAAATTGGCCTTGTAAGTGTCCATTATGGCTGACGATGGGCACACGAATGTTAAATACAACATCCGGGTTCCAAACATGGAAATCCAATAATTTTTTGCTTGTTTTTGTTTGACTGAGGTTAAACAAATGCCACATATTCATTCTGCCTCAGTGGAAAGCCATGCTGAAGACACCAGATATGACGTCAGACCCATTCACATACTGACACCGAAAACGACAGCAATTTTTCTTTTCCTCTTATGCTGAATGCCAAACGAGGTAGTGCAAACATTACCGATGTCAGAGGCTTAGGTATGACTCGATTCGGGATTGATCCCCGGATCAACCGTTTGCGAGGCACATGAAGTGCAACAAATGTTAATCACTCCTGTTGAACAACAATACCTTTACGCTGTTAAGGAAAAGAAGCCGTTAAAATTTTGGTTTAAATAATGTGATTATGTTGTGAGAAGAAAGTTTGACATCTGAGTTGCCCATGCAATGGATTGAATATCCATTTAACATACGACAGTTGGACATGTGATGCCACGACTGCTTCTTTTGCGCAATAGGATAGCCTGTCCATTACATATGTTGGATGGTCTAATCCGTGTGTTCAACATTACTGACTGTCCCGTGTATTTCAGGATGGTTCATATTGCACATATTCAATGCATGACCTGTCGTGGACCGACTGTATACTGTATCTCATGATAGTGTAGTGTGCATGTCAAGTACGCCAGTCGTGGGTCGCCTGTCCACTCTGGGTGAGGATGGTTCAATGCGCATGTCCAATATACACCTGGGATTTTCTGTCCACTGTGTTTCAGGAAGGCCTAATGGGTATGTCCACTAAACCAGCCTTATATCGTCTGTCCAGTGTCTGGATTGTTTATTGGGCATGTCCAGTAGTTGGTCGTCTATTCACCGTGTATTTCAGGATGGTCCATTGTGAATGTCCACTACACCAGCCGTGTAATTTTTGTCCGCAGTGTGTTTCAGGATGGCGTGCTGCGCATGTCCAGTACATCAGCTGTAATGGATCGTCTTTTAGCTGTGTGTCAGGATGGTCTAGTGTACATGACCAGTTGCTGGTCGTCTATTCAACGTGTATTTCACCGTCCACTACGTCTGTCCACAGAGTACTTAAGGGTGGCTAATTGCGCATGTCCAGTACTGCAGCCGTGGATCTTCTGTCCGTCATATATTTTAGGTTAGTCCAGTAGGCTGCACCATTCTGTCCACTACCTTGTGTCAGGACGGTCCTGTCAAGTTGTTAACAAGACCCTGAAGTTTAATTTGAACAATAGACACCTCCTTGAGGCGGAGGGTCGGCCTGTTTGCCCGACAGCTTACTCCTCTCCAGGGTAGGTACCAGTGTAAACAGCCCACAGTCCTGGCCACCCGTTGACAGGCCAGAAACTACGGCTCGTTCCAAATCGTGCTAATACCTAAGGTAAATTTGTTGTTTGCTCGCACTATCAGGAATATAAAAGGTGTGGGGACAATTAACCAAGCTGATTTGGCCAGACACTGACGCCTTCACCTCTCCAAAACCCTCTTGCCTCTTGTTCGCGGGATTCACAGACAGGTGGCGCTGTTTGGTTGTCGGGTGTTTGACCAGCCGGCGGCTTAGCCAATACCCACAGCTTATTCAAATTTCGGCTTGTTACTTCTGTACATGTTACGGTACTGAGATTACGTTTGGCTATGTAGTACTGTTTGTCCACCATTCCTGCGCGAGTGCTTTAAGTCTTGCTATTGTATATTTTGTATTATTGCAATAATTATTGCAGCGTGTCAAAATCTGACCACAGGTCTCTGTTAACCACAGCTGGTTATTCAGCTTAAGGATTGACAATAGTGAGGGGGGGGGTGTCTCGATGGTCTTGGTTCCTTTACCCCCTCAAACGGCGTTAATGGTGACTCAAATGTTTGTGTTTACTCTGAAGGTCAAAGAGTTTACACGGTTCTTACTTTCCAGTATTAGTAAACTTGACACCAAGTGTTACCTTCGATAAGGAAAATGCGGCGCCGGTCATGTTGTGAATTCCTGGTGCATACCTTGTCGCTATACACTCACATCTAAACATCAAAAGCAATGGCACGTAGGATCATATAACTCTGCCAATTATCAAACTTCTTCTGATTAATTTGGCTCTAAATTAAGATCTACTTGCCAGCGATGAAAATGGAAGTGAAAAGAGAGAATAACGGAATTACAGTATATTATCTCCAGTAAAAGATGAAATAACCACAGTGATTAATGATTTATATGATTTGTGTTAATCGATTCCATCAAATTAAGTATCGATATTGATAAATGGTATTGATGGGAATCCACAATAGGTTATTTATATTGACAAATAAATTATCAGTTCTCGTTTCGATGATTATATTATCCAAATGGACAACTACTAATATTCATTATCGTCTGAATAAAAAAACTGTCCACATCCATAAATTGTTTGTTGACGGATATAGGTAAATTAAGGATTTGTCCACATCGGTATTGCCAGTTAAATGTTAATTCGGTCATTATGCTCATTAACGCCTTAAAATTGCCTGAAAATTTGAATATTTAATACATGCACGTCCACAACACTAGAAATGGAATTTTAGGTAAAAGCCACATTTTTCTGATCGATGAGTTTCAGCTATCTGACAGAACTGCATGGATGTGTCGTTTACGACTGTAATATGCTTCAGATTTTCACTTGAACATGCTTTTATTCTGATGCTTTCAAGCTGATATGTCTTATGTCATGATGCTGAGAATTTGTCTCGAAACGTACACTGAATGTTAGAAGATCGTTGCTATCAAAACCAACGTTCGGTGTTTCGAATGGTTTCTGTATTGACACGAATAAATATTGACTCTCCTACCCTTATAAGAGTCATGGTGCAGGTAGGCCACCGATTGCTGTATTTTAGCACCATTTCTGTAAAAAAAAAAGTCATGTTAATCACATTTAATGGTTTCAGTAACTAAAATAAGAAATTGACCTCGGTACACTTCTCTGACTCTCAGTGTACGCATCATATGTTAATAGTTTCCGCTCAAATGAACGAGTATGGCTTAACGCCTATTCGGCAGCATCACAACCTCCTGTGACTTTTCCGCCCGATTATATTTGTTAGGCTCCATTCACAATTTTCTTTCATGAAGTTACTTCAGTGTCCAGTTAGTCTTCTTGCATTGGGACAATTGCATTAACACCAAATAACACTGTCAAAGAAAGCCTTGAGAAGAAAAAATTCGACCGTCCGCCATTCTTCATGGTCGATTCAGTAGAAGACAGGGTATATGTATGTAGAAGTGTACATCAGCCGTGACGCGTTAAAGCTATCGGGTGACTGGGGAAGGGATACCACCCAAGCTGGGGGGCTCAGAGGCGGGCGAGTGGGAGGAGAACGTGGCGGGGAATCGTAACCGGAGCGCCGTTAAAGAGAAATCTACGGACGACTGGAATGCTACAATTGGGAAGTATGTAAGCCAGTGACCCAAAGCTAAATAAACAGTGGTGACGTGTGGTAGGAGAGTCACACCTTAAACTGGAGCTACGCATTCTGTAGCCGGCTTTACGATGATACAGGTCTTCAGAAATCAACTAATTCTTTATCCGCTACGTACGGAAGTTTCGCCGAGTTCTGCGGCAACCAACTTTCAATGTCATTCAAATATCCGTAAAAAATCAACTCAATATACCGGCGCGTAAGATCCACTGCCGTGTCCAGGCCTAAACTGGTGTCCTGGATCATTCATATAACTGTAAAAACTTATAACCCGTCACAAACTGAAAGCCTACATCGTATTCAACCTTATGTTTTCACGGCTCTGTGTCACGCTAAATGTATTTCCAATCTCTAAGCAGCCGTTTCCGTGAAGCCAGCTCTCTTACGGGTGACACCTTTGGTTTAGCGATCCTGCGCTAGAACATTGTTGCCGGTTTTGCTCCGGGAATGGTTGCGTAGTGACGCCTAACGCGACTGACATGTGTCTAAGCGTTCTCTTACCCCGTGAATTGTTAAGCGATGATGCCGTCGAGTGATAAGGCGTCGCCAGTCGTCTAGACGATCGAGGGTTCGCCAGGGACGGATCAGGGAAGCCTTAATCCCGTGTTTTTATCACCCAAAACCGTTATATGGTGTGACATCTTACACGTCCTTTACTTCGGCAAAAAAAACAGTGATCAGTCCAACAGCAATACGACCAGGTTATGTACACGGTCACGTGACCGTTCTTAACAGTAAAATTACTCCTCGTGTCCTGATCTCTAAATTTGACAGGTGTAACGAGTGCATATATACAGACGCTCTAACTGTTCCAGATCGCAGGAATCAATATGTCCGTGCCATCAAAGACTAATTTACTGGTTTCTTACTGGCCGGGGAAGCAAACATGGTGATCTAACAATTATGCCGTCTCATTATTTGACTGAAGCAACGGAGAAATGTCTCATTTGTAACAGTAAGTCAACATGACCTACGGTAACCTGTAACTTAACATAGCGACCGCCATGTCATCCCCGCGTGACCCCGGCTTACACAAACCCCGATTTACTTTTCAAATATCCGTTATGAATGTCGGTAGTTCGAGGTGAAAGTAAAATGTCGTCGATGTCAAACGACAGGGAAACTTTGATCATTCTCTTTTATCATCCAATCAAACAAGGCCGCTGTGAAATTTGATGATAATGTTTTCGTCGTAAAACCTCTGTAAGCTGACTGCTGATTGGGTCATAAGTAAACGATACCCGTATGGAATGACGAAATGCACAGGGAAAGGTGATTGTTTACTTGGTTTTAATGGGTTTAGCGGTTTTAACACACAACGATGCTATCGGAAATGCCCGGAGCTAATGAGAAAACCTCACATTAAATACGATTCATGCACTTTTCATGAATCCACAGGAATGTTTAAATTAAACCTAAATACGTTATTTTATACACCTTATACTTTCTGTAATTGGCGTTAATCTCTTTATACTCAGTGCAGACAATTGCCCTCTTTCTCCGTTGTATTGTTGTAGCTGGAGTCTTGACAGCAAAAGCAACAAGCGCAGATTCACAGTAGCTTGCGACATTCGGCTGAAAGTCGATGTCTTCGTGCATACAGACCGGCCTTTAAGAGAAGGGGCCGTGTTAAAAGATGGTGCCTCAAAAATATCGCAAACTGACGGACAGAACAACTATATGACTTAGTCCACGAAATGTTGAGTGAAATAAGACGGCGGTCAGGTTTATAAAGCTGGTGGGAAATGCCAGGAGTAAGTAAGACATCACTACAAAGCAAATACCTGACAAATATCCGGACTTATTTATTTATTTATTTGATTGGTGTTTTACTCCGTACTCAGAAATATTTCAATTACACGACGGCGGCCAGAAGGAAGGAAACCGGAGAGAGCCCGGGGAAGCCCACTACCATCCGCAGGTTGCTGGCAGACCTTCCCACGTATACATACCACCGGAAAGAAAGCCAGGTGGACTACATTGGTTAGAGGCCCCTGGGTCATTGCGCTGCGCTATGGCGCTCTGCCTCGAAGTCCCATTTATCCGGATTTAAGACTGCAACCGAAAGTTATACTCGAACCCCCGACCTCAATGATAAGGGGCTTTAGTGGACTGAGCCTGCGACATACCTTCATTCTATAAGATCACTGTAAGACTAAAGCCAAATTAAATAAAATTCTTTGTCTGGAAGAAATTATCGTGTTTTTATTGTACATTTTATAAATTAGATCATTGCTGGAAATTGAGTGTTGACATGCTGTTATGAACACTCCCAGGTGATCGCTGGGAACTAGCATACGATTGTGGTATTATTATTGAATGCATTGGAACCCTCTTTCTTATTTTGCATACATAAACCAATAGTCTTGCGTTCATTCAGGCTGAAATTCTGAATTTATATCCTCATGATTTTAGCTGTGTCCCCCCCCCCCCCGTTTTAACTAGCACGAGCGGTTCTGTGCGAAGCTCCACATGTCGTTCGGTTGGTAGGTTGGTTTTGGGGATTTTGTCAAGGACCATTCACTTAACGACAGATCTGGGTGAAAGACAAGGAGAAACGTAAAGCGGTCGACTCTTTACGGGGTGTCGCAGCTATTGCGACTTAATTATCGTGTGCTACAGTTGATAAAAGTAGGCTAGTATGTACGTATGTCTGTATGTATGCATGTATGCATAAACGTAGGTTATCATTAACCTCGAGTGGCTAGTTTTCAAAGCCTGCGTATCTATGTTGCAAAGCCAAGGTGGAATTTATTTGTTTATTCCATTTTACCCCATACTCAAGAATATTTCACTTACATGACGGCGGCCAGAATTATGGTGGCCGGAAACTAGACGAAACCCACGACTATCCGGAGAGTGCTGGCGGACTTTCCCATGTACGGCCGGAGAATGTGAATAAATGATTATGGCTTTACGCCACATCGGCAGTTTTTCAGCAATATCGCGACGAGCTTATACCCCCGGAGATGTAGCGAGCGTGAGTTGGACTTGAACTCACAGCGGCCTCATTGCATGGTAAAGCTGAAATTTTATTATGATCACACACTGAAATATTTCGTCCATATATTTCTCTCTTGAATTTCATGAAAAATTCGTAGCCACCCATGCGTATATTCGCTATTATTGGAGAGTGATCTGAGATGTAAGCTTTATGATGATGAAAAAAAAAGAAAAGAGAGAACGTAACAACACAAGCTTTTTTCATAACTTTTTTGGTGAACGCACATTGATGGTGAATATAGAGTGCAAATAACGCTCTTGGCCAGCCACTTTCGCAAATAACCGGAGCAACAAATACTGTATAGATACACCTTCCATTGTTTAGTGTTGTGGGCTGCATGCATGCCGCGACCGCCTCACACTGTTGGGTGTGTTTCTGTATTTCATAACACACACACACACACATACATATAATATATCATCATGTTTCTCAGTGTGAGGTAGGGAGTAACCTTTTCCACGGCTTCTATTTTAGGCTCATTTAGCAGTAACTGAGCCCCTTTTATCGCGACTAAACACGTGGCTCAAATCGCCGTTTTACTTCGCCTGACACAAGACTTCGTTATATTCATGGCCTTCAGAGAAAACCTTGGGCGTTATATTTGTGACAAATGTTCGTATTTCCAAAGTATAATTCCTGCCAAAACATTACGTATAATTCAATTCTCTAAAACCAGTTTTACCATTGATGTGCATGGAACTGTTGGAATGACGCAGCTGTGAAATGGGGCTTTCTGTCCATTGAACACTGACAGAATATGTCATGCAGCTTTGTAGAACGCACGTAATTTAAATGGTTTATAGACACAGATCATAAGCTATAATGCTTTCCTCAGTTGCACCGCCAGTAGGAAGAATATAAAACTCTGATTCCGTTTGATTGTTTGAGGACAGTTCTGTGCAATGTGCTGTAGCTCACATTTCATTGATTGAAATGAGACTTATCATTTTGAAGAAAATATTCAGTTTCTGTCTGCCTAATGACATTACTGTAAAGTGAAACGGCTTCATTTCGTCCGATGACCTTTCGTCCACAATTTAACATGTACATATAACTCAGGTGGTCTGTGTCACTAAACCAAGTCTAACTTATGTTCAAGGCTTAAAATATAATTACTCCAAGAAAAAGCTCTCTCAAAAATATATTTGTATGCATTTGATAAATATGAAAAAGGTTTCACTGTTAAATGGCATCAGATTTGTATTATAATTCCCTGTCTTCATTTCTACAGAGTATTCAGACTGGTACATCTACAAAAATAGCAGGACGGAAGGTAGTTTTCTTCCATTCTGAAAAATTCTTTATTGACGATGTCATTGCATGTAAGAGATTACGAGAGTGCGTATGTATATATTTTCTCATATATTACAAAGGAAAGTCGTGCCCTGGTCATTCGCGAACTAACATGCATAATAACCACGTGTAAATATGTTTACGTTGCATTCGCAGTTTGAGGTTGAGACTTACAAGAACCACACACATGCTCAGCTTTGTGGTACTCGATTTTTCAGGAATCCCTGTCCCCGGTTATATAATGTCAGCAGGGGGCAAAGGGTCACGTCTGGGGTAGCAGGCCCCGTGTTTGGGGTTCATTAAAGAGCACATTGCCCAATGGATGTAAACAAACGCTGGTCTCTTGCAGAGAAATTTATCCTGTTTATGTTTACCGTTACATCGGTGATGACTTGCCTGTACGTATATACATATATCCACACTGCATGGCTTGGCAGGAAAACAGCGAAAGAAAGAATGGACATGGAATACGGTGATCAATATGATAATCGTAATCATCTTTGAAAAGGCTGTTTGTGGTAACCAAAAGAGAATACAGGTCTGTGATATTTTTCAATATTAGAAAACATCCGAACACCATTCAATGCCATTTGTGGATATTAGAAAACATCCAAACCCCATTCAGTGTCAGTTGTGGATATTAGGAAACATCCAAACCCCATTCGGTGCCAATTGTGGATATTAGAAAACATTCGAACACCATTCAGTGCCATTTGTGGATATTAGAAAACATCCGAACACCATTCAGTGTCAGTTGTGGATATTAGAAAACATCCGAACACCATTCAGTGCCATTTGTGGATATTAGAAAACATTCGAAAACCATTCAGTGCCAGTTGTAGATATTAGAAAACACCCTAAAACCATTCAGCGCCAGTTGTGGATATTAGAAAACATTTGAGCACTCAGTGTCAATTATGAAAACTAACACGACACATGGTATGTATGCGTTAGGCTTGCCTTGGATATGTACGATCACAGGGCTTATAAAGAGATTCCTTGCATCTACATTACGATTTTACACGTCTGTGTGGTGTCCACTGTGTTGGAAGAGACACAACCGACCAAAATTGTTTCTCCTTCTATAGTTCATGTGGCGTCAATTTATATTACAGCGCTCAGAAAGTCTGCCTCATGCTTAGATAGTGTCTTTGGCATTGTGTTCCAGTGAGACAGCACTCTAAATTCCTATGGACACTAGAACAGAGGTGTTATAGGCCTACAAAAAGATGTCGTAGTGCCGTGGTCGAAGTAATGTGGAAAGCGACGACATCTTGTATCTGTGGCCCCAAAGTTTGGTACATATGCATGAAACATAATTTGCGTTTGACTTAACATGCTGAATTAAGGATTGGTAATGAGGCCTGTCATTAGTTTTAATGCTAATTAAAGGAACTGACATCGATGAACCTCATTATGTATATAGGCCTACAGCTTCCTTTCTATTCATGTGACATGCTCAGGCCGATTGAGAACGAAATCGAGGCATCCGATGGTTATATTGGATATGGCGTGTTACGCGGTAAACATCAGCTCTTGCTTGTTCTATGTATGCGGCATATATAATGAACTCGAAAAGCACATAAGTAAATAATATGTACACACAAGTTTACATATAAACTTGAAATGTCCACAAATCTGATCTAATTTTAGAATCAAGGAAACGAATTCTCAAAATTCCGCACTGAACACAAAGCAAACAGTTAAATAAAAAAGTTTTCTTCTCTGACAAAGTTGACCCCTTGATCAATATGTTTGAAAGCGCTTATTCTGGGACAACTTCGGCGTCTTACATCTCTAGGTTGGTTTTCAAAGAGCGACATCTGTACGGTGTTTGCTTATACCCCCCCCCCCTCCCGCCGCTCCAAAAGGCATGGTGTCACTCATGCGACTGATTTCTCTCACCCACCCCTGCTTCTCCTGGCTTTACGGTGGATATGGGCTGAATAGAGAGACAAGGGGCGTAAACCGCGTTTGGCACCTGGTTGAATACCCCGGCGTCCTCAATGCCCCCCTCAGCCACTGAAGCATACAGTAGACCAGGGTTACTGGGTGCGTAACGCCATTCACACCACACAATCCTACGTCTCTATTTACTGCTCTGAAGAGATACACCTGGCCACTTTGATCTTTGCCGGATATCGTACCTGCTTCCTCGGCTCTCACGCGCACGACACCGAAAGAAGACCCGGATGTGCTCTGGCGAGTACAAGCAGTCTATATCAGCAAGTTACCATGGCAGCTGTAACGTGTAGCGCATGGCATAAGGCGTGTTACGTTACCTGTGTGAAACAGGACCAGTATAGACAGCCTTGCCATTGATTGGTAGAAAATGATCAATGATCGACCAACCATTCAACAAATAAATCGTTGTTCATTGTCCCGTACTGTCCACTTGTTACGAGTAAAAGACTCAATGCTCATTGATTCCTTTAAGCCTTGGACCATACAGTGATTCAGTCATCTCACACATATATGACTTGAAAGAAAAGACAACAAATAACATAATCTTACATTTATTTCGGTAGAGATTTGGAAATCTAAACGTCCGCAGACATTTTTTCTGATTAACTTGCATCAACTTTTAATCTGTTATTCTTACAAGGCCATGCAATACGACTCCTTAGAGTGCCAGTAACACGATGTCGCGTACCCCATGCGCGCACATTTATACTTCTAAAAGGCATAACAGAGCTCGAGTGATGTCGGCGGAAACAGTTGTGTTCCCGGATCATAGAAATAAATGGTGCTTGATTGGTTAAAACTGGTAACATGGCCCTTTCGATGTTATCAATGTACACGATATTGTTTAATTTAATCTGTGATATTTCGGTTATGCAACATCAAAAACGAAAGGTATATAATATTAATTACTTAATATTTGATACTTGATCGATGCATAAATCTATTTTTCTAGTGTTGTTATTTTCCCTTTTAACGAATACTGGAGCAAATCTTGGTCCTCTAAAACGGAACGCACTGCAATCAACAACTTTTCACATTTGTTGAAAGCATCTATTGAAATTCATCACTTTCTGGATATATTATTAGAGAAAAAAATCAAAGCCTTACTTTATGCACTGGTTTTATCCCTCTGCCTAGAACGTTCAATGCGTCTTTTCGTCATCACTGAAAACTGACTGCTTATCTTTACATGAATCCGTCCTAACTCTTTTTTTATATATTTTCTCAGTTCTTTGGCGGTTAATGTTATTTGTCGTTTTGGAAACTGGTCTTGCCACCCGAAACGCCCATTTTGGTTGACGGCTGGAATCCGAATGTCGGTTTCGATGCCTAAGTCTTGATTCTTTAGTTATGAAAGTCATATTCATTTTTATTGAAAATATATATCTAAAGTGTGTTATATTCACCACCGCCATTCTGGCATTGAATACAATCTCTCCGTATAGTCTATAGCAAGGATGAGGAATTGATCACAGAGGCACAATAAACTCGATTGTATGCGTACGATCCTGTTTTTGTGTGTGCATTTGACAGTTACCGTATAATTGTGTGGTACGATAAAGACGCTGGATGATCACGCCGAAGATCGGAGCACCGAGACGCTTTGCTTCACTCGGTAAAAGCAGGTGGTAACGGAGAGGCGGTCCTTTCTGTCTCCAGCTCTATGCCACGCTCAGAATCGGTCACTCTGAAAGAGCCCTGTCCATAATTGTGTCTATATAGGCCTACCTGACTGCAGCAGTACCAACAAGCACGGCTCCCTTTGCCTCTTTGTAACAGTTTGTGCTTGATTCTGCAGATTTTCAAAGGTCACGTACGTAAGAATACATCTCCGAGTCGAACACAGCATGAAGATAAACACTGGGCGTGCGCACGCTGTGTTCTCGTGCGCAGTTCCGTCGTTTCAGCGCAAGCACAGGTGCTCGCGCGAGCACGTGCACCCTTGGATATCCGAGTCTGTAGCGGCTTGCCCGACTGACAATCGTGGTTATATAGGTTCTACCTCCAAAAATGTAAATACCAAAAGTAGTACAACAAAAAGGTAAAAACAAACCACTGTTAGATAAAGGCAGGTCCGATTGTTTGCCTTGATTAAACCGGAATAAAGGCCACAGGTTTTGAGAACCTATATGGATACAGCTTCGTCTATTGTCCACGGGATTTTCAACCGATCGTTCTGGTGCGCAGCCGCAAACAGAGGCTGTCATCTGGACAGGAAGTCGGTCTCCACAGCATATGAAATGCAACACGAAAGTAAACATACACTTTTGCAGACTGTATAGCAAACTTTCCCCCTTTACACATGCTCTGAGCTGAATGATACATTCACAACGCCATTACTGATCAATTAGTTAACTTACCTTCCCTATGCCAGCATATTCAGATGTTTGGAGGTCTGTCTGCTGCCTATTCAAATCATTGCATTTCCATTGCAAACTAAACACTGATCACTTTCTAGCCTCGCCCAGTGTTCACGTTGGCGATTGCAAAGGTACTTCATCTCCTGTACAAAACAATTTTCTTTCAAAAGGTAAATTTTCTTCCAAGGCCTAAACCGGGCGTGAGAGCACATTTCCGTTTCCGGTTTTCCAACAAAATGAATGCATTTAGAATCAACGGAAAAGTACTGATCGAATTCTGATGGTGGCTTCTGTTTGTATGGTTCTTATTTCCTGCAAAACTGACCTTAAAAGGTGATTCCTAGAATAAATTCTGTTTTGCCTGACTATCGGTATATATGAACATTACCTACCTTTTCATACTCCTTTTCAGTCGAAGAGCAAGTTCCATCTAAAAACACGTCTTAAGAGACGTTGCGAAATGGTCTTAGAGTAGACTAAAATCTACAAAAATAAAGGATATATAACGTATTTTTTAATAAAATAGCATTCAGCTAAACGATCTGTCATCGGTGTATACATAAATACATATCTGTTCATGTATGTGGATGATAATACTGTCTGCTTTATGACCAAAACCGGATGAACGGACTGTCGGAGAGATCCACACATTTGTCGGGAAAATACACTGACAGGAAGACCCCTGCATTCTAGAGAACTTCCCCTTTGCCATCTGTCTGTATGCCCACGCCACTGAAAAGCCACATGCGCGGGAGGAAATGTTTTCTTTTGTGTTGATTTCCTTGTATGCGTAAGAGGGGTTTATGTCCGTTTTTATACAAAATAGCTAACATCCCGGAATAACACTTGCTCAGAGATACGGTTCGTGGATTTTCATTTCCGTGTAACATTCGTAGTGCGCGGCTAATACAACAGACAATCACAATCTCAGTCTTGCACTAATCAGTCAATCAACCGTAAATATGTAAATACTTACATGTATATAAAAAATCTGCTAATGTGATTTACATCAGCATAACGTAAAGGCTTTGTGATGTGGTATAACATATTTATCTAGGACAACAGTACAGGGTTTAATTGGTAGATCGACATGAGGTACAGACACTGAAAATTGCTTAGGTTTTTGTAGTATGTGTTTGTTCGTAATCCGGGGGTTCAAATCCGACATTTGCGATCCACCCGTACTACACAGGCTAGCCCAGAGGAGTGTTTATGGGTTATTTTGAGTCCCAATTTCGCGTTCCCGAAAAGAGCAGCCATCAACACCATATTTCATCAATCCTTTCAATCGCTCGCTCAGTAAATCTCATCCAGGGACTCAATCCACCGTCCGCCTTGCTATTTACTCAGTCCATATCTAAACAGTAAGTCAGTTTACGCGTTCTGTTACGATAATTAGCTCTGTAATATATTGAAACCACTTAGTCGGTGATTCAATCAACATTGTCAATCGGTCTGTCCAGGCAATCATGCACTAAGTAAATCAATCAATTAACTGTGAGTGAGTCGTCTGTATTGCATTTTCCTTGAGATTCTCTCTTTCCAATTGTTACAGCAACTCCTTGCAGCGGTTTGGTACTTTCATGCCCTCAGTATACTGTGTAGCCCTTCATGTCGGTACACCTCACGATCAGTGGCCGCGTGGTACATTGCTGTCTACAGAAGCAGCCCTATATGTATACGGTACTTCATGACATCCTCACGATACCGTGCGGTTACGGATCAGTACATTGTGTGGCTGCGAGCCGCACAGTATACCGTGCAGCGCATTGTACCGTGCTGAAACCTTTCTGGTCAACACCGTCCTGTAACCGTGTTGCACTGTTCTTGGAAAGCTTTGCTGGGTGTATCAGCTAGGGAACATTTAACACATGTAAGCAAGCATCTTTTTCTGAGATCGATCAGCTGTCCTCTCTGTATATGTACTGCATAAGGTACAAAGCCTCTACGTGTATTCAAACCGGGGGGGGGGGTGTCTCATGAAGTGCATACTTGCTCTGTGCAGGGAAAAAATGTATTTCGTTCATTCATGTCAATCCAAATACACAATATTATCAAGTAAAACTCCTTGATACGCATTTTTGTTCGCGTTAAGCGGAAATTTACTTTTTACATTATACAGATTTGTATACAACTCTTGTAATTCACGTCAAACCCGGCGCTTCCAAAGTGCATACATTGTGCTATATCCCATGTATAAGCTTCTGGCAGAGAAATACTCCTACATTCAAACACTCCACTTAACCTTCTTCCGAAGAGGGCTTGGCATGTCTCACACAACGTCCGAGCCGTTCCAAATTGTTCAACCTGGCCGATTCCTGTGTAAACACTGTTATTGTTGGTTTCACTCACCCGAATAATTGTTTGAAATTATGTGGACAAGGGAAGGTGAGGCCATAGGTAAGGGCTGATTCTGTATAAAATGTGTACATAGAGGTAGAGGCTTCAGACAGGTGAGCTGAGTTAGTACCAGTCAGGCGGAACGTCCGAGAGAACTGTTTACCTTGGTTGGGGGGTGAGGGGGTTATAGACGAAACGTAACATGACCAGCAACAGCCCAGGTGTGCTTGATCCGCAATCCGACATTTTCCCTCTCCGGCTTTCTCTCAAGTGCCACTTTTCCACTCACCTGTACCCTATACATTCAGTGCCTGTTCAAAATGGCTGTTTATTTTGTACTGTGTATAGATTTACTAAAGCTCCTTTTGGTTTAATAGCATAAAGCCTTGATTAATCGATGGTGCTGGGTTTGGACGGAAAGTCTAACATGCCCAATTGTATATAATGACCATCTCTGTGTATCTGCTTATGATGTGCAAGTATTTATGGATATATCTCAACCGATGTAGGTATTTTTTGTTATGCATGCGTGCTTGTACAATGCGGCTGTAAATTAACCCTAACGTTTTATGTTGCAGCTATTACAGTTTAGTGTGAATGTAGTAGAATAGTGCTAAGAAATAAAATTACATACGAATTAAATTAAATAAGTTTTCTGATCACTTACGTAATAAAATGTTGCTGTTATTCTTACCCATTCGAATACATATTAACGTTCTGTTCATTCGCACACTGTAGTGGAAGTTAAATCTGTTTTCAGGTTCAGATTATCTTCTGGCGCCATCAGGTATATTTTGTGTACATGCAGAAACAAACAACGCAATTTCAAAACAATTTCAATCTGGGAACAAACCAAAAAATAACACGAACTTAGATCTTACTACAAACAGAGAGACTGATGTCAGGATCTGTTAGATGTCAGAATTGATGTTACGATCTGTGAAATGAGAGAAGTGATGCCAGGATCAGGGAGATGTTACAATTGATGTCAGAATCTGGGAGTGCATTTTATTATTTCATGTCGGATTGCTGGTTTCGTCTCCAACACTGTCTTTTGCATCCCGAACGCCTTTAGTTTAAACTAAACAGAGATGTAATGTTGCCAAGAAATTTCGAATTTATCATCGCTGGTCGACCTCTAGGATTAATCTCGGGACAAGCAGAAAAAAGTCACATTTGTCAGATGCGAGGTGTGTATTCGCCCACCGTATGTACAACAGATATGTATCACTGCCGAGCTATTCAAGATCGCGATGAAGGGCCCGCGGTGAAAATGCAGCAGACCGCAGAGAAGACGGTTGGCAAAGGCCGCGAGTGTGACAACATGAACAAACTGCAATGTGTTTGAAAGTCATGAAAGTGACAAGAAAAAATCGGACACGGCTGAAGACAATGTAAAAACTGACAGGCTTCACAAGTTTATCTCTAAACACAATCTGTCTTCCACTAAAGGTCTGAATGGCTACAGTCCACGTCAATCTGACCAGTTGCACATCTCTCTGTACATATCATACTCATCAACAACCTGGCAAGCTTAAACTACATTCCGCTGACCGCCTTGCGAGACGGCATAACATGTTACGTCAGTCCTACAAGAAAAGTATTAAATGCACATCTACTGTACTGTATGCACGTTTTAATGAGGTACATCTTCCAGCGCAATGGCGACCTGTGTCCAAGCCGTATTTCCCACTGATTAGGCACATGTCACATACTTAATTCATACACTGTAAAATGACCAATGACCAATGCCCCACTCGCTTAATGGGTGATTAAACTTCAAATAAGAGTGTTTAGATACACATGTATTTAAGTATAAATAATACTATGCTGTAATCTCCAAGGGTTTAATATTTGATGTATAAAAGTATTCATAATTAAAACATTGAAATTTACAGTGTAATACTACATATGCATAACCAGTTTGCTCATCACAAATGGCACCACAAATGCATGAAAGGGCTTGGGCCAGAATTATTTGAGGCGAACAATCTTCCTCATAATAGTGGTTCTCTTTGACCAAGCTATCTGGATATCTCCGGTTCAAATAGACGGACTAAACCTTATAGCATTCGAGGCCGCATGCAGGTTTGGCTTTAGTCCTACTTTAGGAGCTTTGTCAATAAAATCGAATGCCAAGTGCATGTTTCTTCCAGTGACTGTCCCCCGTCATGGACGTAAAATATTAGTGCTGTGTGAAACAAAGCCTTGATGAAAAAAGTGTCATCATGTAACAATAGGATTTCCGGTTTGTTTCAACACTCCTTACATACAGATAAAAGTTCAGACGAATGGCTCTTGAGGTTTATATTTCAGCTAGATAAAATTTGAAGACAACATGATAACGGTTGTAAACAGAAAACACGTAATATGTTTCATGTGATCTATGTCTGTCTTGCTCTTTATGAAAGCTGTTAAGTAAGCTGGATGCGGATTAAAGGCTTAAGTAAGCTGCCGGAGATTGATGAATCTGTTTAGTGAGCCGAAAGTTGCTGAAGGTCTTCATAGATCTAGATGATGATGAAACCTGTTGAGTGAACTGGCGGTTAATGGAACTTAAGGTTTCAGTAACTGAAGGCTGACTGTGAGCATATTTGTACGTCACATTGGGAAGGTTCGTCAATAACTTGCCAAAAGTTCGTGGTTTACGCCGGGCATTCCAGTTTCCTCCATCCAAGTAAGTGAATGCCATCGTATTTGAGTGAAAAAAAAAAACTGAGTATGGCGTTAATCGACGGTCCAACAAATAATAAATTTATTAATAAATATATAACTTAATAAATAAATAAATGTGTTAGGGCCATAGTTAATCTTTCGGCACTATATATTGCATTAATATACTAACACAGTGTCTTGTATTTAAAGGAATACCAGAAAAAATATAGGTGTACCTTTTTGAACAAAGACAGTTATTTTGAATAACTTGCCTGTGGACCAAAACCATCGCAGGAATTTATCTTCAGCCATTAAAAAAATATCACATTTTTGTTTGTAAATGAGATGTCCAACACCTTTAGTTATCGCCGCCGCTGTTAAACAAGAGCTCGTAAAATTGCTGTGCCCTGAGATGTAATCTGCAGTACAGGGCCCCGATCTTCTGAGACAGATAGTTACGCATGGTTGAGAAGGCCCCGAAAAGACCTGACACGGACCTGCTTTTGTGCCTACGTTATCAGTGATAAAGTGTGAAATATCTGCAGGGTAGTCCGGCATAAACCGCTCAGCCGAAGCCCCTTGCTCAAACTTCAGGTGAGCACGTACAGGACCATTGGAAGTGACAGGTTAGATTTGTGTATATATGTTATGTATTTTTGTTCTTTCCATGCGGTTTAAAGCCGCATTTCAGGGAGTTTTGTTGTTGTTCCTTTACGCTATGCCCAAGAAACCGGAGTACCAGCCATCGACCTTTGGCACGTTAGAGACGAACTTTCCCTCGTGTGGCGTACTGACATGCGCTCTTAAGAGTATGTCACTTATATACTTGTATATATATATATATATATATACTGCTCTACATGGCGCATACTATACCTGGATGATATGCACCTTCATATACACAAAGCGACTATCACGTCCCAATTCTCACGGACCTCACTTCGATTTGAACCCAGCTCTTGCTTGTTAGACCCATGGCTTTAATATGGGAGGTTTGTCTGGTACATGAACAAGGTTTGGCTGATGGTTTGCTTGGTCAATCCGGTTTCATCGAGGCATTAGCATGAATAACTACGATCGTATATAAGTCAGGGCTTGAATACGGGATTATATAAACACCATATAACTACCTGTAGTTGTTTTTTTAATTTGCGTCCGATCAGTGGTAAACGCATATTACGAGTACCTTGAGAAATATTCGGTCATGCATTTCATTCGCATTGGTTAAAAAGGGTGACAGTATGACTTGTAGCTTACTTTCACCAAATTCATCACTATTTTCGATAACCATATACGATTTTGAAGTCTTAACTTTTCTATACAGATATTTAAATGAGGTTACCGCGGGTTATTTCACTTGTCGACTTGACGGCTGTGTCTGAAATTGCCTCAAGTGAGGAGCATAGTGGTTCGAGTCTAAACTTGTATATTTGCTCTGCTCACACTCCATGCTGGACTGGACACGACTTGGGGGATTTGTCGGCGAGACCGTTAGGCCTGTCTAACACGCACGATAGACAGGCTGATTGGCAGGCATGCATACACGACGCGGTCAGTGTTTGTTTTTCTGTGAAACAGTTCATTGACAATCTTTGGTAGAATGACGGGTGCTACCCTTATAGTTATATAGCGTCATATGACTTCAGAATTTTGTAAGAGTCCTGTATCTAACGAGCGGAACCCGTAGGTCATGTATATCGATTTATACTTACATCAGTTTGATTGGGATGTTGGTTGTAAATGTATATTTCATTTCGTTTATTTTGAATTTTTCACAGTTGTTTAATGATGCATTACTAAGATTGTTTTACTTAAACTACTCTCGCCTGTCAGGTTTTCAGCGGATGAGGAAACACAGATGGCACCGCCGTTCACCAGATATCTGCAGAGCAACCTGGATTCGAGCCTGTGGCCACATTGCCGAGGGGTCTACTGGCTTCGCTGAGAGCAAGTCCATGAAAGAATTATCCATCCGTATTTTCAAGCTAAATACACATGCGCCAACTGGGAAAGCAAGTGCTTGATAACTTTGTATCAGTCGCATGCTTGTTTTCATGTTTAACTGATTTCGTCATGTGCAAAAGGCATACTTTTATTTAGTTGGCTGTACTGAATGCATAGGTATTATTTTTCACTTTTTACTGCATCATTTGCTTTATCGGTATTTAGTTGCTTGGTGTCGTCATTTCCGTGCCATTAATTGGTAATTTGTGTTTATGGCAAGGAAACATTCTTACTGCATAGACAACATCATCAAAGTCTTGATTCACACCAGACAGCGTCAGTTTCCCGTTTAACTTATAAGAAAGTAAATAATTATCCATTATACAATGCTACATGAAGTCAGTAAAAAGAACCATTAAGCATGCAGACGATGGTTGCACAAACCAATCAGCAAACTATTTCAAAAGTCAACCAACCAGTCAATCAGTCACTTATTCAAATTACCACTGGCATTTGACAACAAACGTTACAACTGTGTCCATCAGTCTTTCCTTTGGTCAATTTGGTCAAAACGTAACTTGAAGCCAAATAATATTTGACGTATAAATTGGCAAATCTTCTGTGAAATAAGTCGCCGAAGGCGCCATCATGTGTATTCTCGCATAAAGTACGCTACCCATCTAATAATATGTCGGACGTGGAAAAGCCCGCCAGATCAACGTACCAAATTCCGTGGTTGTCCTACTCCGGCAACTGGTCTGCAAGCAACCTGCGGATGGTCGTGGGTTTACCACGGGCTCTGCCCGGATCCCTCCCACCACAATGCTGGCCGCCGTCGTATAAGTGAAATATTCTTGAGTACGGCCTAAAACACCAATCAAATAAACAAATCAAATAAATACTCCCGCAACTCCGGTCTCCTTCGCCAATAATGGCTGCCTTGGAATATAAGTGGAAAATGTTTGAGAATGGCGCTAATTTTTGAGAGTCACTCAGTCGCTCAAGCCACTCAATCATTTAGTCGCTTTTTACCTTGTCACTTGAATGCATGACTTTGGCTTAGCGGCAGGTCGGCAATATTCCAGCCATATATCGTGGCGATACATCTGTGAAAAAAGGTATTACAGAATGGCAACAGAATCGGTCAGTCAAAAATGAAGAACAAATTGTCCGTAAATCATTCCAATGGAGAGTTATGGTCAAAAAATGAAATCTTGTACTAGATTATAATCAATCCATAAATCTAAAAGTTGAAGAACAACCGATATGATTACTGTTAGTCGACGAAATCTAAGCAGTCACCGATGGATATGTCGAGTCCAGGATATCCAGCTGTCAGCAGTATGCATGCTGGAGCGAATTGTACCATTCCATGTAATCAGTTGCACACATAATTGGTAACTGTCTG
The DNA here is from genome assembly GCA_016165875.1 of Acanthopleura granulata. Lineage (NCBI taxonomy): Eukaryota > Metazoa > Mollusca > Polyplacophora > Chitonida > Chitonidae > Acanthopleura > Acanthopleura granulata. Next base: position 21,058,520 of record JABBOT010000008.1, read on the forward strand.
CTGTCTAATTGTCGTTGTTTATGCCTCGTTATATCTGTATATGCAATCTGTTCCGTGCTCCGAGCTGTCCCTGTACAGAACTGCCGATAACCATCATGGCACAGGGTCTGGCCGGCAGGAGGGAGGAAGGAGAAAGACCGGCTCTCGAGGGCAGACAAACCCGGACAAATACCGACAAGCGTGCGCCTGAGCTGCGCTTGCGTAACTCCCTCCCCCAACCACAACATAGACAGAGACACGCACACCCGCACACAGCGGTATGTAAGATAGGTCCGGCTTTTTACCGTTGGTTGTATAACTGGACCGAGAACATCCGCGTACTGACTCGGTGACACGTACCAAGATCTGCAGTGTTTCTGGGACTATATTACATATAGCCATAGTTTGACAGCATGCACGCGCGGTTAGCCTGTGATTGTATACCACTCTGCAATTGCGTTTCGAGTTACTTCTTTCTGTGTATGAGCGTACATACTCCTATGTAATTCTGAAAACAGCATTTTCTCTGCTGGAACCTATAGCTTTAACATGAGTTGGCTTATATGCATGTACAGTCTAAGGCATCACACGTCTTCATTGATAGGTCTGTTAACTCGTGCAGGTATTCTGCCCCTCGCCAATCTGTCGGTATTTGCTATATAGGTGGGTATGTCGGTCAGTTCAATTATAGGTATCTATACCCAGGAATAATCTATGTAACATCAACCATTTAGATATATGTACAAGCGTTACTATAGGGTACTGTGAAAACATGGAGTCGATGAAATCACGAAAACAGAGCTGTTAATTATTTTAACCCGGTATAATAATTAATAAAGCAATTAATGACCTTAAAATAGTTAATTATTCAGCTCTCGGGCTAAAATTAATTGAAGTGTAAACTTTAATAATTGTTTGATAAACCTGATAAAGCTTTCAACTCGTCCCCGAGGTGTGTATTTTGACAAGTCCATTAAATATACTTTTCGGCATTACAAATTTTGGATTTTAGCAAATTCATAAAATCTCTGCCTTACTCCAACCGTTGATAAGTTCGTGTTCGTTCGAATTCAGTAAATATACATTCCGGTGTCAAAAATTTGGGAGTTTAGCAAAACTGATAAACCGACATAAACGATGTGATATCATTATGAAGATATGAACAGGCCTATTCCTATGCAGAAGAAGAGTATCAATTTGAGTCAGACATCTTGATACTATATTCGTTCTCCGCAACCCGAGTGTTTAAACGGATAAATCAAAGTGTTAAATTAAACTACAGAATTGATGCCTTCACATCACCATTTTCCTGTAAATCTTAGCCGAAGTCGAAAATTGGGCCATATTTAGCACGAGTTTCTCCGCGCTACGCTATTTTTTCATACCACTATTTTAGCCTGCATAGCTCCTCGGCTGTGATCTACGTCCAACTCCATGTCAAAAATCACAGCCGAAATCGTTGGCTAACAACGGACACTCCAAAAGATTGCACTTAGAACTGTGGTGTCCTCTCTTTGTTGGACATGCTACTATATGTAGACAGTCACCGCAGCGACTTGTCGCCGGTTCACCAAAAACACGGAATTAATTCCAGATTGCGAGGTTTTTCTGGAGGAGAGAAAAACTGGCACGGACTCCACCGGGGCCACTTTGGTACAGATCTCTGCCGACAGATTGACTTCGTGCATAGAATTAGCGACATTCTGCATTCCAAACGAGCTCCACCAGGGACGGCGGGGTCTGCCATGAGAGACGGACCGAGTCTGTGAAAGATCGACGGAATTCTGTTCACCCGGCTTCCATGTGGGTTCACACATTCACAGTTTTCGACAATAGGGTGTGAAATTTGTTGCTCAAAGCTGATATGAAGGAATAGCTTTGTGCAGAGATAAGCTCATTCATGGACGACTTTCAGTAAATATGAAAGTGTTAATTTCATTCATTTTATCGGACTGTATAGACAGAAAAAAAAATTGCCGAGAGGTCTGATTTGCATGATTGGAGAGTAATCCATGACGACAAATATCTTAGGATCAATATTCGCTTCGAGGCGTGGGCCTCCGTGGCTCAGTCGGTTAGCGCGCTATCGCAGCACAATGACCCGAAGCCTCTCACCAATGCGGTCGCTGTAAGTTCAAGTCCAGCTCATGCTGGCTTCCTTTCCGGCCGTACATGGGAAGGTCTGCCAGCAACCTGCGGATGGTCGTGGGTTTCCCACGGGTTCTGCCCGGTTTCCTCCCATCATAATGCTGGCCGCCGTTGTATAAGTGAAACATTCTTGAGTATCAATCAAAAAAACCACCAATCAACTAAATAAATAAATAAATGCACTTCAAGGCAATTTACGAATAGTATATATATAGTCACGGATATCCAAAGGCTAAATGTGGCAGCAGTAAATAATATAGCTTATAGTCAAGTGGTTCGCCCTTTCCAGAGAATATGATTTTAAAAAAATAATAACGTGAAAATTATGTATTCTTGTTTCATTGCTCCATGTGATTTATTCATTGGTGTAATTGACGGGATTTTCGCGAAACAATTTGACTTAAACAACGTGGATCATGGGTGTAGGAAACTGGAATGCAAAGGAAACTTGTAGCCTTTGGTATGTACTTGACGAAAATTCTCAGAGAATCATTGGTGAAGAGCATCTGATCTCCACCGAACTTGAAAGACCAGCTATAAACGGATATACCCGAGCCACTGTCCACAGGTCATTGGCATCACGGCTCCGAGAAGTTTGTTTAGACTCTGGTTACGGGTTTACAACTTCAACTGTACTGTGACCTGAGTATATAACGAAATACAGAAGTGTGAAAGAAATTAAAATGACCTCAACACACAACGCTTCGGTCCCTGTTGCTATTTGCTAAGCATACCCATTCTTACACCGTTGCACGCAGTCCCAAATGTCAGTGACAACAATGAAATCTCACAAAAGCAAATATCACAAAATAATTTCATAAATAAAATACTCATTCGATAACAAATGGTTATCAAATAAACTGTGTCAATACCCATATCGTGAGGCTAATCTGTGTGTACACCTGCTGACGGAAAAGCCAAAGTCTGCGCGGGTACACCGAAGGTGAGGAGTGTATACGGTGTTGGCTAAACACTATCATATGAGGGCCTAACACAAAACACATCTCGCTGCGATACGGCAAAGGGGACTGCGTCTCAGAACAACCTGTTAGTGAGACGGCTTGCCAGCTCTCCAGCCAGGTCTCAGAGTCAGTCCGACAAAGGCATGTCCTTTGAAGGTATGGTTTCTATCCCGTGTCCCCACCGTAAAGGAAATCCCCAGGCAGTGGCACACGACTGAGGCAGACTTCAGTCTCCAGCACCATCCCCTTGCCACAGCGTCACGGGAGCCGTGGGTTTCCGCCTGCCGGCCACCTGTCCTCACGCCACACAACGTTCGCTGAGGCTTCAGAGGACCAACGACACCGAAGCGACCGTAAGCATTCGTAAGTCTCAGAATAAACTGGTATTATTATAATCGTGATGTAATAACTCATGATATACCTGATATCCTAAACACAAATGGAGGACTATGATTTATACAGATGAATATCCAATGCCTTTGCAATTCGTCTGATCGTAAAGGTGCATACCAAGACTTATAGTTCCTGTGATTACAGGAGAAAACGGCGTCGATGTTGCTCAATATGATGGGTGGGCATCGTGTTCTTCTTTTCATCGTTCTTAATCGTCGGATGCATGCATTTTAGAAATGCGCATGCATGTGTATCTACACAATGCAATATATCCACACATCGATGATTGTTTCTTGTTTGTTCTTGAACTCATGCAATTCATCAACCAATCTGGCATAAGGCGTCAATCGAAAACTCCACCATCAGTGTGGTTTGCTTCGTTGAAGTTCTGTCCACAGAAAACTGTCAGGTTGACAGTAAATCCCAGGATGTGAAAGTGACTGTTACAACTTACCCTTTAGTAATGAAACAACACTGACCGGGTATACCTGCTATCGAAGTTCTCAATTTGTTTGATGTTGTATTATGTTGCTGTAACTTAGACCTACTGCTTTGCAATGATACAGCTCCAACTTGCATAACTTCATACGAAATCCTTAATTCGTTCATTCGCCTAATATCATATTTTGCTGTTATAACTTACTACATGTAGTTCGAAAATGAGAAAACTCCACCCGGTACAACCGAGACAACCCCAGCCTCTATCTATATCTTGTAAAAAAAATCTTAATTCGTTTGATGCCGCAATGCCGTTTACTGATATCCAAAAGTAACAATTAACGGCTTGGTTATATAGAAGGCTGTTTATTCATGAGGCACCACGAGGCTGTGCCATCTTATATAATTTTAATTCGTTAAATTGACAATCCATTATGCAATTCTTTGGTATCCAATTAACTGTAACAAAGAGAAGCTATGAGGTGGTGAAAGCTAGCATATAGTTAACAAAAAACACGATGCTATTCTTTGAGATCTACACGTAACTATCAAGAAATTAGTTTATATAGACAACTTGATAAGAACTGAGACAGCAAGAGCTATTGTCCATTAACCCTTGAAATTGTTTTGCTCACCATATCAGCTCAGCCAGCCCAAACTGAGTTTCAAGAGAAGTTCACATTACAAACACTGGTTTATATCCCTTTGTAATCTGTCAATTAATGTAAAAACGAGAATCAGTGCTTTACCGCATCACGCATGCAGTCTACAACACGATTCACGTGTGCAGATGTTGACAGCTGCGCCAACCATTCTTTGCCAACTGAACAAGTCACTGCATATATATGGTCATATAAATTAATTTGTATTAATCCAACGCAGAGTTCATCTAAGCTCTGCTAATGTTTACACGGTTTAAATCCTGACCTGTTGAGATAAGTATATACCTCATAGTCATACAGTGTCTATTAATATATAAATATATCAAATGTAACCTTTACCTATAATAACCGTAAAAGGAATGCTTAATTACAAATCCCTGCAACCACGTTAAGCCACTACATATACCTTGGATTTTATTTCAATCAATTGCAACTTTGTACATTAACAGTTTTAGCACACTTGAATATGAAGGTATATCATTCAGGCAGGATGAAGCTGTAAGAAATATAACTGTGCGTCATTTTATACATGAATAACACGACTCGCTTACTTCTGGATATATTCTCTATTTAAAGATATGCACAACATGTATGTATATTCAGTATTGAATAAAATAGTGAACTGAACGAATCTTTAGCTTCTGGATGTTCCATTCACTGTACAGTATCCTGTTTTGTATTGTTATTCGACACACTACATGCACCATATATGGATAAACTGCGTGTACATGCGCACAATGTGAATTGCTGCACATTTCAGAGGGGTGAAAAATTCAACTAAATGCTGCAACTTTAGCAACATGGAAAATTGGTGTTTTAATTTAATCGGGTTAGTTAATCGAGAGAGCGTGAATTTCGGAAAGGTGTAAGCATGGTTTGTGTATTTTTATATGTTAGCGTGAACGGCGATTTGAACTGACCCCGTTTTCCCGATAAATTCGATGTCCCCGTTGATTGTCACAATATATATATATATATATATAGTTCCTTACTTCCTTCTGTATAATTACGTTAACCTTTATAATTGGCGCTTTAATAACGAACTGATTATCAGTCCGAATATTGCCTATATCTTTATATCCGCATAGGTGCCGTGCACAAACCCACAATTCACATAAAATTAAATATGTTGCATGAATACAAGTTTTACAAATAAATTAAAGGCTATTTCTTAACAATTCCTATCATTAACTCTCAACCCCAGTCGTTATCACAATTTCCTAAAGTTTTTCCATTCACTTATTTGCGATATTGTCACTTAATAACATGGATAGAAAGTTGACAAACTGACTTCCAATGGCGCTTTATGTATGACCTGCCCACGATACATGTACCCAGCATATAAAGAAACCCAATACTGTTACCGTATGATAGTACCGTACCCGGCATGTATGTATATAGTACAACGCAATATATTATTCCCCCTGCAGTAGCGTAATTAACTCCTGTTGCATCTAAAGGTATTGTGCATTTCTATCCTTCACATTACACCAAAGAGTCAGCGAAAATCTCAGGTGGCTACATGGCATAACTGGAAGTGCCATTCTGGAGAAACTACATCTAAGCTTGTTCTCTTGTTCTTGACATGCAGGATGTGGTAATGAATTTTCTCACAAAAGAACGCCACCATTATTTAACCTTTTCTAACTTATAACGTGCATACATTAGTCATGTTGCCAATTAATTAATAAGTGAACATATATATATATATATATATATATACATCGGATGCTTTATGTTAATGTGCTCAAGGCTCGACGAGGCAAGATATGCATATTTGTGATAGAGTGTGTATACACTGAGCGCATAAGTGTACCGTGCGCTGCGCATAGCTAATAACTGAGAACTGCTTGAGTGAGGAAAACTTTTGAAATCCATGCAGTCCCGATTCGGTCCAGTGGTTACAAGCGAGAATAGAGACTTCCTCTCCTATAAGCGGGAAAAAACAGCATGTTTACAGTGATGTGTATAGTAGGGCATGTAGGCATGTAGAGGCCTTCATATGCCAACCAACCTGAACAAATTGAAGACAGCGGTGCTCAACCGAGTTTTACAAAATAAATGACTTCAAGAAAGTATGATGTTTTTTTTTTTTTTTCAATCCACCGATTCGAGTGTAGAGAAACTTTATTTCGCTCAAATGGATGGCGGTACAAGCTGTACCAGAGAAAAGAGCATGCAATTTACATAAATATAAATCACACCATTTAATCGGAACACAAAATAGTTCCATTCATATATATATATATATATTGATAAAATCTCAAATATACACATATCTTTATTCGTATATATTTAAACTATAATGATATATAAATTAAAAGATCTCGCACAAAACGTGATTAAATTTTTTTTTGAGTGTGAATTGGGGATCGCTATTATGGTCGGAGTATTCTTCAGTGAGAAATATTCCATCGCTGAAAGGAATTGTTTTCTCAAAACCTTCTGCAACGTCAACAGTGATAATCCCCCAATCCATACATCAAAATAAATTACTCGGAGACCCGTCCCACGTTGTGTTATGGGAATGTCACTAGACGATTGGTTAAGAGAACAACAGAGCTGAAACCAGCGGTGACGACTTTGTGGCTTTCCTAAATGTGCTTATTCCCCCCCCCCCCGCCCTCCGCCTTTTCCGTCACCCTACAGGCCATGCCCTTCATGTACCACTTCACCAATATCAAACACCTCATTGTGAAACATAAAACAACATACAAATGTACAGCCGAAAGCCGGCTTAGCTGCAAGCAAGGCAGCCAACATGTAATTTAATAAATACATTGAAACCTGTGCAAACCAACTGACTTGTCCTTGCATTTTAAATCTCCAGTGTCGGTTCTCACAGAGACTTTGTCGTCGTAAGTTCAACACAACATCGCAGCCGCTAAGCTCAAAGTGTCGGTTCCGTCCGTTGATCAAGTTATGGCGTCAGTTTAGACAGGCTTCGTTGTACGTTGCAGCGTCAAACGCGGTATGACAGGCGAGACCACATTTCACAGAATTTTCAGTTTAGTTTATCCCTGAACAATAATGATATACGTAGTGTAATTGCTCCGCGAGCGAAGCTCAGAACTTCGTCGTAAATTTACAGCCCCGTGACGTCACACTGAGCAAGGTGTTCGTCACTGGTGACGTATATACTGCACGCGGCCTGTTCAGTGATGGCTGGGAAGGCTAGCTGAAGTTCGTGGTTCTCACAAAATGCAGGATGAATTCACAACACACGGTAGAGTAATATGAGCACGGGAGTGTTCCAGGTAAAAAAAAAAAAAAAAAAAAAACCACATTCACCTTTCCTCTCTTCGATGACACTTAGGTGTGCTTTTATGTCCAAGCATGCGTAGAAAACTCCTTTCGGAAAATACAATGGAGCCGGCACAAACCGATCACAGCTAGGCCTATACTGTTGTATCGTCTCTATACCTCCATTCTGAATCGAGATCGAGGTTTGTTTGGAGCCGTTCCGGAGGGTTTTCATGAGGTTCCCATGAGGTTCTATCTGTGTTGCGCTCTATCTGAATATCTGGACACGCTGCGGCCATTGATGTCCCAAAGGGTCACTGGCTGATCGGACTTGAGAGCTCCGAAGGGGTGCCTGAGAATTCTGACGACACTGAGCCAGGTGCGTGGTTGTGGGGCAAGTCGTCCCCGCGGGGTGGGTGCCCGATCAGATAAGCCGGATGGCCCAAAATATATTCATGGTGAACATGGCCGTCATCCGAATCCTCTAAGTGGTCAAAACTATTCATCTGGAAAAAGAAAAAAAAATCATTTTTCAAGATTAAGAAAGGATGGTTGAATTTATCTGAAAATAAATATCATTATTCTTCATGGTTAGAACACAGCTGGTGACACAGGCCCGACGATAACTGGACTGAAGACAGGCCAACATACATCAATATTTGTCAACCTCTTTCTGAAAATATTCAAATTTCTCTTTGGATGCACTTGATATACATTCAGGATATAAGAGGTAGGCTTGGAAAACACATAATTGTCAGCAATATATTTAACGGCATTTATAGGCGATTTATACAAATAGAGTTTTTCATTACATCATTAATTGTTTGACGGGAAATAGTTTCGTGTATTCTCTATGATGCATCAGAGCATTATCAAATGCTTATTTATTGAATTGAGTTAAATCAAATTTAACTCCACACTCAAGAGGAGGTTGGATCTATTCAAGTTACATGTACAATTTTCAATACACCAAAAGCTTCATTTATAAAAGCTGATACTCGTTAATTTTACCTTATAAATACACAACATTATGGTCGAAAAGGAGCTGACATGGATAAGTAACATTTAATAGCATGAGATCAGCGTGAGTGAATGTCCACTATGCACAGGTAATCGAGAGATGGTTTTTACCTTGTTTTGATGTAGCGGATCATACAATGCACGCTGATGACATGCAGTCAGTGATAAAAGCATTCAGCTCGGTGAGCTTTAAAAGCCGGGTGATAAAATGAAAAATATTAAAAATACAACGACTAAAACATGAAGTCACAAAGCAAGAAACGTATGCGAAGACAAGCTGACACAACAAAAAAACAGACCTAGAAAATAAGAGAGGGCAAAAGGGCTTGGCCAACTGGTGATATCAAATTAGTAAGCGATGTTCCAAGAAGAAACTGGCAACTCACAAGTAATATTTCCAAAATCAAGGAAAATATTTTGAATTTTCAAGTGTTTTTTGATTGTTCGAAAATTATAATTCGGTACAGATGAACAAAGTTGACATGCCAAAAGTTTATGGCTCAAAGTTTGAGAGAGAAAGCCGAATTCAAATGAAAATTTCGATCCAATTTTCGTCACCAAAAAAAAAAAAAAAAAAAAAACCTCCGTGAAGGGAAATGGGTAGAGGCTAAAACTATATAAAAATGGCAACTCAAAAGGCTAAAGAAAAAAGTATAGAAGCGCAATATGAAATGGATGTAAACCAAAAAAGTTTGGCACAAATCCGATATCTGGAATATATACGCCATTTACCGTGTCTTTTAGCCTATGTCTGTTCTTCAAACGTGACAACGGTAGAATCGTCGTCCGTGTCTTCGCTATACGGAACAAATCTGCTCACCAAATGTTGGAAAGGTGGGTGCTCAAGATCACTCTGCATGGCGAACTCGCTGAGGGCTTTCCACGGGGGCTGATAACTCTGTACCTCCACGGGGTTCGGCTGGATCTGACTCTCGTGCCGCACGGGACTTGAAGCTACCATGGGAACTCCCTGAAGAGGACCTTGAAGACGGTTACCGTTCTGGAACCCCATAGAGAAAAAAGGATTCTATAAAAATAATTGGCAATTTGTCACGGTGGTTGCATATACTAAGTATGGTGCAGGGTGATAAAATGGGGGAAAAATATAAATATATAAAAAAAAAATATAAAAAAAATATATATATATATAAATATAACATATGCAACATCGATTTCAATTTGAACCATATACACATTCACAACATTGTAAAGGCACTGATACAACCCTCTGGGGATTAAGATATCGTGATAAATCAGTTTCACGGGAGACATGCTCGATTAGTGTACTGGTGTCAGAATACTTTGTGGAGTAATGTTATAGAAGGTCGTTTTTTATGAATTCGAAGCACCGAACGTCATTTCGACTAAATGCCACCGTCACATTAACGACTACCAGTAAAGTCAGAGACCGTTGTGCTATCTCGTGCTTATACACGTGCACACATGAGCATTAGACGACACGTGTTTTGTGGGATTCGGTTGTCCAATGGCAGAGGGAACAGTCAGGCAATTATCAAAAATGGTTCGTACATTATTTACCTGGTTAAGTGTGATGGAGGGTACAAAGAGGACGTTTTCCCAGTCCCTACCCCCAGGGCCCCTCGTACAGACCCCCCTTGAGTTAGAGCGTGGGCTGAGGGGGAGGCGGTCGGGCATAATACACGCGCGATTAAACTTCTGAGAGTTGACAGCAGTCCATCTGGTGCACCACAGCTAACCTCTCATAAAGGCACTTCATTTCGCCATTTAGGGCCAAATCGTGGCCCGTTTAGGGCTTGCTACTGAATAGGCGAAGCCCTTAACAGGTATGCCGACACCTCCCCGGCACAATACCGTAGTCAAGGGGATTAGACAAGACCATGGTTACTACCTATCTCCGCCAGCCCCACCCACAGACCGTCTCTACACATTGACTTGCTGGCAGCTAATCAAACGGATAACACCTTTCAAAGCAAACGTTCGCGTCTATGTTGAACTTCATTCGTGGAGAAGGTAAAGTCTTCCATTTTTCCGAAACAGGTAAATACTGAATCCAGTAACATCAAGAATAATCTATCAGCTAAAAAAAATAATTAATGAAGATAAATTAACAAACTAATTTCATCAAATGAAACAAAAACAGGTGCAGCCCAAAAACTAACGGTTGGTCGAGTTAGTAAGAGCAATTCTTTGCTTGTATATAGGTCAATAGGCACATTTACGCCTACAATGACGAATAATACGACAGACAACTTCACCATACTACAGAGAAAAAACGGTCCGAAGTATGAAAAGACAGTGCGGAGAGACTACTTCAGTCATGTGCCGACCTTGTCAAACCGTGATGTTATTATTTCCATGTCCAAGTGAAACGAACTGAACCCTTTGAGAGATGCAGATCTAGTAGGTAAAGCGGCACGTGTAGTCGGCCTTTACAAGCCGGCGTGTGTGCGCCGGTGAATCGGTACTGGGATTGAGCGGCCAGCTCGAAGGCGACACAACCACCTGCCTCGCTCAGGCTGCCTTACGAACCACAACCTTGATCTTAAGGCGTAGCAAGAAAAAAAAAATCTCTTATAAACTAACACTTGAAAAGCACCTGATTTTTTTCATCTGCTCTTTTTAGACTCGTTTAGCTTTCAGTTCTTTTCGTAATTGTTACCACTTTTAGTCTCCTGCATGTTTTGTTTACCATGCTCTGCGTAGCTCATGTCCCAAACATATTTCCCCTCGAACCAGATATGCAAGCCGTGTTGGGGATGCACAGCACGGCGGAAAGCAATGCACATTTCCATATGACCAGTACTGTAAGCTCGTTTTACAGGATATCAACGTGACTCATAACGCATGTTGTATTAAATGCTACAACAAACCGGGCCAAGAAGATGCACTGTTATTTTTTGTGTGTACAGTTGGCAGTCTTAACTTTAAAAGGTACACGCAAATATATGAGAAAATTAAAAAAAAAACAACAAAAAAATTCTTCTGAAATAAAAGTATATAAAAAGCTGAAATTATTCATTATATTTATCTATGCACCTAGTGTACCATATTCACAACCTATTATCCAATTAGGATATTCAGCTGCAGACGTCTTTGATAACAAAGATTTTGAGGAAATCGGAGATTTTTTTTTTACTTCAAAAACCGCACCATCTGTTGTAGGCCACCGTCTCTATACAAAGTCCCTGACTGCCCGCGTAGACTGCCTGGCCATCCACTCGACGAAATCGTTGTTTAACATGTCATCTAATGTAAATAATGCCGTATCTAAATATTTAGCTTAGTAGACGACCAACAGACGACAGTAACAGCCCATCAATCTTCATGAGGCAATGGGGTCGTTATATCGGCAGCATCTGATATACATATTCATAATTACCACACTGCATAACAATACAAAGAAAGATAACGTAATCTGCTCTCGAGGGGTACTACGCTTTCTGCTTCGTTTGAATTTGGTATTCCAAAGATTCCCTAAGCTTAGAGATTTAACTTGGGCATTATTTTAATGGCCTCTAATATATATACAAATTGTGTGCAAAATTTACTGCTTAGACCTATTTGACAAATATATGGATACAGCTTTACACATCACGTATTTTACATATGCAAGGGCACGTCACTGTATGCTTCGACGCTACACACTGGCCTGCCGCGTGGCTTTGTTTTACAGAAAATAAGTTTAAAATTATCTCCGAGGTTTTTTTTTTATGGAAACGTCAACTGTTTCAGTTGGTCTGAAACAAATTGTGCTAATTATTATAGACCTACACTTACTGGTTAAATGTATAAACATACTTATGTTAAAAAAACATGATCTAGCTGATGAGTATGAAACAACGAGATTAGAATAAACACAAACCCTACCTACAACCTGCTTTGCTTTGAGTATTTGATCTGCTTGTATAAAGCTTAAACACTTGTCCAAATTCTTAAAAGCAGGTATATGATATATTTTGTTGAAGGACCATTATTTAGACCCATTCAAACTCTCGATTGTCAGTCTATGCGGCTTTTTATCCATGGCAAAAAAATGTGATTTTCTCAGTCGGTTTAGAGCAACTTACATCGGGGGAATTATAAAGGCATATAATTGGTCCCAATCAGATCTCGATTTAATTGATTTACACGCAGAGATATCATATATGATTCATATTTATATTACGTATTTCTGTGCTATCCGGATTTTCTTCCGGGCACGTGGGGTGCGTCAGCACGCTGTACTCTGTTACGGCCCTCCAGCTTCATTGTCCCGCTGTGGTGTCTAACAATCTCACAGCAATTTGCAACAAACTCGTCTTCAATAAAATAATCAAAAAATCTCGTTCCTTCATAATTTCTGCAATTTGCAACTCCCCCTCTGGGAATGTGCGTCCACTGTGATTTACTCTTTCATATTTTCTTTAATTGCCTGCAGTGACTGGGTCTATGTAAACGGCGGTCAAACTGTGAAACCTGCCCCGCGTGTCCGGGAGCCTGGGTCGACCCCGCGCCCAGGCACCTCCCTTTCCCTGCCTACCATCACACCCCTCGGGCACTGGAGATGTGCTGACGACGTGTTAGAGTCGATTCAAGTTCCGGAGTATTTTAACAATTCTTCTCTCTACATGCTTATTTCGGCCCGGTAAAATAGCAGTATCCACACTAACAATTACAGCTAATTTCTCTACAAGCCAAATGGCTGCCGTAGCTGCAGCAGTTGGTAGGCGAGGACGAGGAAATTACCCTGCGCGGAGTTTGACAAGGGACAGTGGGTGAAAAGACGCCAAGCTTTAATGTCAGATAATTAGCGGACAAAGGGATGCGATCGCATTTTTGCTCTGGTAAAGCGTGAAAACTACAGGAAATGAAATGCAACTGAATTACAGTGGAAAGCTGCGACTATTTTCCCTTCGTACACACCTAAGTTCAATAATCAATCCGCGAGAAAAAACGATTAATAATTACATAGAGTACCTGTGGCTATTATATTTGCTCACCACAAAGAACCGCTTCAGATTTGACAGCGGGTCGAACTTGGTCAGCGTGTGAAAGATTATAATCCAGTCTATCAAAGAGGAAGCGATCTGCCTGATTTAAGAATCTTCACATATGGCCTTCTTGTTCTCCCACAACGGTACCAAACAGTTGTTCAATTATACCAGGCTTGGCGGTCAATCCTAATTTACACACAGCCCTAGCAGAAGGCAACACCTTTTAATTTTTACGTCCGGCGGCATGCAGGAATTTCGAAAATTATATACCGTTTGAAAACTACTTGATTGCAGCTAAGCATGCATATGCAAATAAAACCGATGAAAAAGATCGATCCCTGATATGGTAAGATTTTCCCAATCACATATATGGTATTGGAATGCCATGGAATGGAAGAATAAATCCCTACACTTATGACTATGAGCTCTTTGCTTTCAGCAACAGTAAGCAGTATAGATGTCATAGCAAAAATTAAAAGAAAAATATTCAAACTAAAGAAAATAAAATAGACAAACACGAAAATCTTTATTTTTACAATGGTCATAACTAATAAATATCTACAATATATGCGTTTAAATTTCAAGAGGTGTATGTATAACATAAATATATATATATATATATTACTATATTTTCTTAAATAATGGCATGAACGCCATATATATATATATATATATATATATATATATATATATATAGTCTTTGAGTATACAACATAACTTTGTCATGAAAAAACTTAAAAAGAAAGTATCTGAACGTGAAAATGCTCATAAAACATTCAGTACAGCCTGCGTAGGCCTGAGTATATATATATAGGGAATGGCAATAAGACATCTACCGAATATCATGGGTATCAGCCCTATCCCTCAAATACACATATCTTTTCTAAACGTTGAACGCAACTGATTCAAACGATCAAATAACACTATGTTCACGTCACAAAATTGGATTGCATATCGAATAAAGCCCAGTCGGTATATCTAACGAGGGTCAGACACTGTACATTGCCGGCGTCGTTCAGTTAATATCAACGCGGCAATCAATGCGCATCAACATAAAGTTTTCATTTAACCGATCGACTTTTTACAGAGCAAATAAAATCCCCTTACACGATTACAACTACATTATTTTAATATTCTAATTAATATTGAATTCTGGTGTGAAATACTTAAGCAAACAGCTATAGGATGAAAACACGGATCCAAAGCGCCGAAACACACTGCGTACGTGTGATGTACCAACGGGTATAGAAGGAGTATTTAATTTATACAGGTCCATCAATTAAAGAAAATGAAGTCCATATTTACCTTTTCTTGTTGAGACTGAATCTGCTTCATAAGAATACTTTTTTTCTTGTCTTTGCAGCGTTTGTTCTGGAACCAAACTCGAATCACTCGTGGGCTGAGTCCCGTCATCTCCACTAGCTGTTCCTTCATCAGTGCATCTGGTCGTGGATTAGCATTATAACATGTCCTTAACGTATGAAGCTGTTTTTCGTTCAACACAGTCCGTACCCTTGTCGTTTTGTGTTCTGGCTTGTGAATTTGTGGCCGAGTTCCTCCCGATTTACTGCTCCCCATCACCTGTTCTGCTCTACCTAAAGACAGAACAAATGACAATCAGAAAATTATGCATTATACATGTAACATTTTTCCAAACAAAAATGAGAAAAATAAAGAAACAGCAACATTCAAAACCAAACAAAAAGAATATACATGTGTATTGTATCTAGTATATATGTAGGATGTAGAAAAACACCCTTTTGTGACTGAGCATTTGTAAAGCTGTTATACTTGGAAACAGTTGTCACTGATGGGGATAAAAGCGAATTAAAATATATTATCTATACGTGGACAATAGGAAACCGAGCACATGTTAGTCAGATGGATGTAAGTATGTTGATTGGCTGCAGTAATGGTGGCCATATTCAGCATCTAAACACACTCCAACACCTGTTTACCGCTGAAATATACCTGCCATTTACACGCTATGAGAGACCTAACTGAGGGCAGATCTTGATGGATTTTCGCCGATGATATTGAGGAGGCAATGCAGGATTTAAAATAAATAATATTTGGCTTAACTTAAAATATTGGATTTTTAGCTCATAAACAAATCGTAAACAATTACTGACTTATTCCGACAAAAGCCATTCGATTTAAGCCCTGTCAGTTTTCCGCCATGCCAGCTAATGAATTAACCGACAAGTCAAATAGAGGCACACAATCATGAGGCAAAATCGAGTGAGTCAATAGACCATGCTAAATTAATAGTGTCATGTGGAGTACTGACTTGAAATTCCCTGCTATATGATGTTTGCTTTAGTCAATGGTGAAGTAAAAAAAAAAAAGCTTCAGATTTATTTCAATCCCACTTTGCAGAATAAGCAGTGGCGCTAAGCAAGTGCAAATTTTATGAAATGTTTATGAGCCGTGTTAAGCCACGGTGGCTTGTCGCGGAGTTTCGCGGCTCTTAAACGCGGCCGTCACCGACTGTCGTCAAGCACGCACGAGCGTTGTTAAAGGGTCCACGTGCAGTCGCTATAGAACAGTTCGGCAGTTTTGAACTGCTGGAGAACGCGTGCTGGCAGAACACAACTAACTGTATACAGTCTGAGTGCACAGTGAACCGTGTCCATTTCATACGACCTCTGCCAGCCAAGGATGTCCTATTTCCCGGGAAAATCTCTCCCTGACATAGAGCAAGTCACGCGGTCCGGATTTCACTTTGTCTAGTCCTTGAACAGCTAAGTTTGCAGAGTTCAAAAACTCACAGACTAAAAACTGAAGAGAAAACAATAGAACTATGCCCGTAATATTGTCTCTTAAGTCGGAGGTCAATTTCGCCAGAGATATTGCGTATTACGGGCAAATCTGCGCCATTCCAAGTTTTTCCACGTTTATGTAGCAAATCGTTTAGAAATTATAAATGAATCCAAATGAAAGGCACACAATCCATGGGCAGCCCAAGAGTGGACTGTTGTCGTTCCCCTCCCTAGTGGCAGAATTAATTAAGTATTTCAACAAGCTATGTACACAGTCGGCCTCAATGGTGCTGATGAATTTTATTGCCGGTTCCATCGCACTGAATATACCCTAACCAGCCGAGCGTGTTGAGAGTGGGGAGAAATTCCGGGCGCGATTCATCCCAATTCGGACAGGGAATTATGACATGCGTGTTTCTAAACAAAACAGAGGTGTCATGGCGCACAACCTGATCAAGACGAGAACGCCTCGGAGCGGGCATAATCCAAATAGAATTGTAGCCAGGAAAATTAGAGAAGTTGTACCCGAAACAGGCTCAATTTACAACTGAACACATGATATATTTGAGAACGCGACGCTAGGCCGGCCACCAATCGGGGCGGACACAATAAACACGATTCCTTGAGGTATACGCCGTTCTACTGCAGCAAGCCATGCGTTTTGATAAGTTGATAAATTAGATGATATTTATTAGTGTACACAAAAGGATGACTGGAGTGTGTTTAACTAGGCAGATTGGAGGAGACACAAAGCAAATTTCCAATCAAGTCCGGATTTCACGTCATTATGCCGCAGTCGACGACAGAGAATAGCTCCAATTTGGGGTCAGTGCAAGTCGTGATGGCTTATACGCTCTGCACTGTATCCCTGTGGGGGCCGGGCCGACACGGGCTACACGGTCGGGCTAAGATCCACTGTTACAGAGCATCCTTGTGTAATCTAATACCATTGCCACTTCATTAGGTAAACAATTAAGAACAAAGACGGCTTACATTGTCGGTCTAAACTGGCGACGTGAAAGCGTGACATTATCTAACAAAATCACAGCTCATTCCGATTGATTTCTGTCCGCAATCGCAAGGTACAATAGGATTACAACATCAAAAAAAGAAGGAGTCCCAGAAAGTGAAATGTTTCTCTACTGACAAAAAATCTAACGGAAAGTCCGATGCCAATGCAGGCCTAATAGGCTGTAGTGAGAAACCCTGTAGCCAAAGTCCCACTATTCAATGATCACCAACCTATATACCACGATGACATATATACACTGAACAGGCATGTATGTAGGCAAGAAAATAACGGCATATAGGTTATGAAAACGTCAGCTTACCTGCTGTATGTAAACCTTGTCCGTTTATTTTCCCTTCACTGGAGGTGCTGTTTGGAGAACATATATTGTTGTTTGTTGTATTACTGTTGTTATTGTTTAGCTGTGCGCCTTCACCGTTTTGCAGAATACCCGATCGCTCCAGGACTTCGTGATCCGCCTTACAAAATAGTCCGTCATCCCGTAATGCAAACTCGTCGCCAGGTATAAGTTGTCGACTACATGCCGTACATCGAAAACACTCAATGTGGTAAATTTTGTTTTTAGCACGCATCACAAAGTCGTTTTTACTAAATCCAAGAGAGCATTTGGCACATTTTGTCCCGAATAGCCTGTGTTAAAAATGAAAAAAAGTAAGCTTAAGTTAAACGAAGTTCAAGAAATGTCATTCCGACATTCTCACGGATACATCAATGGTCCAGTATGAAAAACTGTACACAGGAGACAAATCAAACAAATAAATTCCATGTGATAAATGTTTAGCTGTCAACGAGCTGATATACAACGAATTGATTACAACGTCTGCACCGTACCCCCTATAATACACCGTGGTTTAAAAGTTAAAAAGGCCACAAGTGTAGTCAACATTATCTGATCAACGACTTTGAGACTTATGCATAAGTGCATAATTAAATCTGTTCAAACTTTTTAACTTGTTCATAATATTATTCAGTATCAGCTTTAGTTTGGATTTAAATATATATAAATATGCATGTGGTTAACATATCCCTGTTTCGGGCATCATGTAAATGGTGATTTAATCGTGTTGAAGTGTATACAGCTATACAGCTGTATACAACTTCCGCATTTATACACATATTTTGTCACAATGAAAACATTACTTAATCAACTATAAATATTTAATTTTAAGACGTGCGATAAACGGGTCTTCAAATAACACCTTACGAGGATATACTTTATTAACTGTGTACGTCAAATCCCTGTGAATGTTTTAACTTCAATCGGTAGGGTTTGGAGGAGGGTCATAAACTCGCGGGCGGGGACTATCTCTATGGTATATAAAAAAAACCCGCGGTAGGTGGGGACTAAACATTGTGTTGACGCGGCCATTACAAATCTGTCTAAAGGAATATTCCAATATGTACAAGCACACATGTCGATATAATCGAACCAAGACGAACAAAAACTTTTTCTTGTCATAAAGTAGACAAAAATACTAGAGGAGGTTAAACGTCTATAACGGATTGTGTAAAGATCGGAGATTACAGACACTAAGAAATGTCAGTCACAAAGTTGTTATCTTGTCTCCCTAACAGGAACACTAACATTACACACAGTTTCAATGTTAACATTCAGCCCCCCACCCTTCCCTTCGCTCTTTCAGGGGTTATACAGTAAGTTTTTCTTTCTCTCACTACGCAATAAAGTCAGGCGTTACACAGCCGCAAAGCCGTGTTGCATACTAACTGTATTTGTAAGGTAGCCTATTACACTAACTAGATTAGCCTCGAGAACAAGTAAGATCTAGGGGACTTACCGGACATAATCTCTCTTGCAGTAGGTTTTGCCGTCCCGTACAAAACACGTACATGATTCATCCAGGTACTGGTCGCAGTCGGCACACTTCAAACAAGAGGCATGCCATTCCAAGTCGGGTGCTACTCGTAATATATACTGGTCCTGAATTTGCGAGCCGCATCCTACGCACATGGATATGCGGCGCTTCTCTGAAACGTGCAATTGAACGTCTATTACAATTAGCATGTCACATAAAACCAACATATACAAAACCATATAATATAATATATATATAATATATATATGGACCTAAGTTTCAAGAGGTAGTATTCGAGAGTTGTCATCCCAGATTCCATTATTAGAGATTCCAATCAACACATATATATCATGTGGAACGTGCGATTAACGTCTGTTACTGTAGGCATGTCGCATAAAACTAACAATATATTTCATACAAAAACCGAAGAATTATATAAACTTTAATTTTCAAGCTATATGATACAAGTGTCGTCAGACTGGAGCCCTTAGAGTTTTACTTAACACATACTCGATACTAACTCACGTAAATATATATTACCGAACTTGCTTCAATACAAATATACCCTGTACTCGTTGAGAAATCTTTCTTCGTGAATCACGTTAATATACTGGTCATAACACTACAATCAACCAATATGCCAGTAAAATGACTAGACTGAATGGTTCACATAGTAAACACCAAGTATATTCCAGTTGAAAAGATCTGCAAGACTACATCACCGTACATAAAAAGTGACATGCGCTTAAGCATGTCCAACTGGTATATATGTTGCACTCGTCTTAAATACAAGAATACTGATAACCTTTCAGATGAATGTGAACAAAGTTTAGACAAGTGTACGAGTGAGTTGTTTAGCTCCGGAATCGACTGCATCAAATAAGGTTTCTTGGGCTAGGGCCGCTTAGGTGACCTAAATCCTAGAGTTTCTACAACAAATCTTAAACTATGTATATATACACACACACACACACAGAGTCCTATATAACTTGTCTGAGCGTACTTACTTCTGGGCTGCGTTTCTGCAGTCATCTCGTCAGCTTTTGAGGGCGAAATTTTGACTGTTTTCACGGGTAAATCACAGAGAGAAAAAAATAATAAAGAGGATGAGGAAGCCAAGAAGGTATGGTAAAAAGTCACCAGTCGGAAAAGTGTACGGTAATCTATCCCACTGTCAACTGTGCCTCACCACACGCCGGTCAGGCTGGCTTATAATCGTGTGTGCGCGGTTTGACAGCTATATCTCTAGATACTCCAATCACAGCGTACGCTGATTGGCTGACGTTCAGCCTCGGGTCACGTGACCTTGAGCATTCATCCTGTGAGAGAGGGCTTCACGCCATCTGCAGAGAGGATCTGCTCTATTGCACACATCGTGCGTGTGTTGTGTTCTGCGTGTGGTGATTGAGCAAGCGCCTGACCGAGGTGAAACGAAGAAATAGCTGGCTGATAAGTCGACTTGCTGCATTCAACTGAACAGCGAAAATTTTAAACATTCACGCTGCAAAGCTGCTTTTAGTTGTAAAATTCACGAGACAAGGTGCAATGTACGTGATCACTGTCTGTTGTAATCTACTGAATTGGCACTTGAAAACAGACACTTATCATATAAAAATTTAATCGCTTTAGGTACATGTATTGAAAAAGATGTCTCACTAGAATTTAGGGAAACAAAACATTCCAGGCGTAGATAAATACCTCCAATTATACAGACAGTGTGGATTGTCCACACGTTACACTAGGATGGACGGGAAGCCGTGGTGAAATTTGAACCTTAAGAAAATAATTGACACGAGTCTCCAAGTCGGACTACCGTTTATTTCTCGGTGTTGGGAAAACAAAATTAAGCAATTCCATCGCTCTAATGTCAATACGAATAGTCTGTGATGTGGAGCATACAACGGATGCCAAGACGGGTCCTTTATAAATGTAAAACCTTGACTATTTCCATGGCATTATTGATACGTAAATGCTCACTTTGCACATTAACCTGCGAAATAGACTGTCTGTTTGTGTCTTATTTATGCATTGTTTTTTTGAGAAGGAAGAGGAATAATTTCCGTCGGAAATTTCGAAATGTAAGGAAGCTTCCTTAGAGGGTGTATGTAATCTAGCCCATGTTAGATCCGCTAGCTCTGATCTTTTCAGCCATACTGACATAAACCATGTATCAGATACAAGAATGACGAACTTTAAGACTACGTTTTTGTTATATTTGAGAATAAAAATTATGTTCAATTTAGTTTTAACTAGGTCAGGACATAAACTAAAATATAGTTTTGAATATATTTAGATTTGTATGTGGATTGTGTCTTGATTCGGGTCAAGTTTTTGACATGTACGCTGTGTTAAAGGTGCAGGTTTGTCGGTTTCTCCGGCATGTCACATGTCCGTCTCTGTGTGTCTGGGTGGTTGTTGCCCGGCGGGAGAGCGGTCAACCCTCGTCTCCTGCCGGCGGCTCTGAGCTACCTGGCCTCAGTGACGGCACGTCGCACGAGCACTACTACTCGGCTATGTCAGTCATGGACCATCGTCAACTTTCACACGCTACCCATTGCACAGTCGCACGAGAAGGCTTATGACGTGTCCATAAACTATATTATAACATTTTGTGCATTTTTCTGTGTTTGTTTGTTGGTTTGTTTTCCACGGATTTACCGAGTAAAGCTTAAGTGTTGGGTGTTTCCATCTAGTGAGGAAGGAATAATGTATACAGTCGCTTGTGGGTACACTCACGCTGTTTCAGCTTGCCATGTATTTTGACTGGCTTAGCAAAAAACACGAAACGTTTGCGATTTATAAGGCGGCTAGAGAATCTGTTACACTGAATTGTGGTTGTTATGTCTTATCCCATTGTCAAATGGCTACTGTTTAGCATCCCATGCCCAACCCAAATAGTTCAGCTTGGTTTTCACAAGGTAAAGCCCACCCGACTTAGCTGCATAAACATTTGTCCAGAGTAGAAGTCATATTGCACAGTAGCTCCATAAACCGGTGGCAACCTCGGCTGGTCCCCGCCTGCTGCTGTCGGAGGCCCAGCCCGTGGCAGGGGGCATTACTCCCGGCTTAGCACCCGGTATCTCGTTCTCTGTGCCTTAACACAGCAGACACATACATGTGCCCCGCCACGAAAACCCGAGCACAACGCCGTTGGACCTAGTCTCCTAATCAAGCCCTGTATTGAATAACGTAATTGGTTTGTCACATTTTCAATCGGTGACAAATAAGATCATGGAGCGTAAAACTCTCTCTCTAACCAGTACATTACATGCAGCTACAGCCTTATGCTGATTTGTACAATTTTGTAGGAACTTGTCACTATGGTATTGAGCAAGATGCCCAAATCACAACCTCTGGGTACACAATTAATGTCTACCTAAACCAGGTTTTTTTTCAGTTTAATGCAATTAACATTAAAGAAAAAATACCGGCATAAGATCTGCTCCTCATAAATTCTTCGTTATTCCATCATTTAGAAATGCATATCAATAGTGAATTTATTTGATGCCTGCAATCAAACCAGTGTTATACGCATTAAAATATGAGGTGTGTACGCGTCAACAGATATCTAATATTTAAAATTCAATAGTATACAAGTGTATGTAGTTTTATTTGACAATGTTTATACACATTTATTTTAAATTCGAGCAAAAATATGCTATACAAGAATTCATCGAACATACAATGCTTGTAGTTTGAATTTCATGAATTCACAAAGCATAAATCTACCAGCATAGACAAGATGGCAACTTCGTGGAAATATATCACAGTTTGTTCATCTTTTTCATCTTAAACAGATGAACTGGTTCGTTTCATGAATTGAAATGTACTACAATTCGATAAGCGGGCACTGTGAATTGTATTTTTGCTGATATGAAGCCATAAAACAGAATAGGCTCAATGTTTGCCTCATATCCGGATCGACGATGTAATGTGTATGTGCATATTGCATAGTATGTAGAGGATTAAAATGCTTAGCTGGCAGAAAGGGTAATATTTTGCTAAAATAAAAATAGCATCAAAATGAAATCATGACAATTATTATGTTACAATTTGTTACCATTGTCTGGAAGGCGGGGTCCTTTTCTGATACTCAATCCGAGTCCCCCGGTGAGAGAGTTATTTTTCTCGTTTCTTGCCGAGGTTATGACCTCTCTATCAAGCTGGTGTGACCATAGAATGCCCCTGTTTTGTCATCTTTTCTTACCTGGGGACAAGTTAACAATGTCCTCCAGTGATTATATCTTCTAACGGCACAACGCACAAGACGGGTGGCGTGAATTGGGCTGGATGACTGAAAGACCAACCGGTGGGAGAACATCACTTATCTGCCCTTATCTGATTGTGATCCCGACTGGCCCGATAGGTGGGCCAATTACATTGACCGCCCAACCGATGCCGTCTCCGCCAGGCCCTCGGCCAGGTGTCAAGGAGTTGTCAGTTGCGGGTGGATGACAGGGTAGGCCCGCCTGATCGACGAGTACATATCGACAACGACATCTACTCCACACGCTGCATCCCTCCCTCAAAACTGGACACCCAGGATCAAGTGTCTTATGTGATGTCATCCAGAAATTGGCGCCCCATTGAGACATTGTCGTCCATGCACGTGCAACCCCAAACATCTAGAGGGGAGCGTCTCATGTCATCTGAAAAAACTAAAAAAAGGAAATTAAATGTCTTAATTTTGTGGGTTTAATTCTATATAAAATATGTGAAATAAGTTTGCTTCCTAAATATCAGACCCGCTTAAAGTGTATATACATGCACTAACAGTATGTTTTAAGTTTGATATCCAGTGTCAGGGATTTATAAGTATAAACATTTTAACATGATTCGGCTCTACCATTTAAAAAAGCCACTTCTGTACAAGAAACAAAGCGTTAAGAAGTGAAGTATATTTTATTTATCGTATACAAAGCGCAATAAATTATTCGGATGGTTAAAGGCCTGGTCCATGAAATCGCAATCATTTCGTATTACATAATCCATATATAGTTTTCCTCGCGCAGACTGTGTGGTCTGACACCGCCTCGGCCTCTGCTCGGTGCAGTATGCTATATCAGCCAGTCGTCCTGTGTGGAATACGGTAATAGTAGCCCCGTTGATATGGAAGGATCGTTTGTGTGTAGGAGTTCGCAGATTAGAACCATGTGGACTCTGGAGAACACATAAAGCCTGTAGATTTTCATATCTAATTTGATGACGCACCCTACATAAATTTTTCTTCCCTTTTTTGATTGATATGAGCGAATATTGAAAAGAGCGTCAACCGAGAAGAGAGAGCCAGGAACCAGGGAGCACGCAATGGTTTTGTTGTGTGTGTGCGGATAGGTGTGTTTGTGTGTGACAGCGGCGATGCCGCACGGATTTGCAGTTCAAGCTATCTGGTCGACTTCGGCTGCATCTCGAACAACTTTATCTACACTATATACCAGCATACCCCGAGTACACGGTGAAGGAATCGAACTGCTGGACAGGCAGCTCCCATGCACGTAGTTATGACTCGATCAGACATAAACTTATTTCTCTGATTTCATTGGCCTGAATAGAAAACAAGAGCCGGTGAAGGTTAGGGGCTGCTCGTAACTCGAGTCGAAGGGCGCTGGCAGACTGGCCGGCGACTTGGGTTGAGCCGGAGCGGTGTAAAGTTACGGTGTATGAATCGATCAGTTTGCCGGATCAAACAGTCGTACAAGAAACCGGGCGGGTCGAGGAGATAGCAGAGAAAGCGCGCGACGCACAGGGCCCCACGGAATTCGTCCTCAACAATCCCGTCTATTAAAATCGAATTATGATATAAGAAACCCAGGTGACTGATAGTGTGGAGATTGGACATGAGCTGACGGTAAGCTGAGGGTGCCTGACACGCCTATAGTGAATGGCTGCCAGTTGTCCGGGTTCAGACGCACGCTCGCTGCCTCGCCCAGGAACATTTTCTCGGTCAGCATGGAAACAAAGCCATGCTCGGAAAATAACCAACTCTAGACAAGGTATGGTGTTTTTTTTCCCCCGATGTATGGTGATATTCCCAGAATCATATTTCAAAAACTCCAGGCACCAAGTATTACCAAGGATCGCATCAACCCTATCGGTTTACAGTCGAAAGAAGAACAACGATACTTCAGATTATAGGTGCTCGAACAGTTTTTATTGCACATGGTCCTAACTTTAGTAATGATGATTGAATGATTTCTGTCTGTATTAACCTTGTGGGTAATGTAAGTGTTTTCTTTTCCTTTAGGGATTGGCGTCCTTTGCAGACTTGTACAGTGAAGAGAAGTGAATGGAGCACCAAGGATTTGGTTACTTATGTGGTGTTTTCCTTCTCACACAAAGATTATCTCATATGAGGCTTTAGGGAGAAGGAAACCGGTGGCCGGCTCGGAAAAACAAACGCACTATAGCATACGCATTTGCTATAAAGCATAGTTATCTCAAGGAGAATAAAATAACCCTAAAGAAATACAATAGAAAACACATTGCTGAGTTTTTTAAATAAAAATAAGCCTTAATCACGCCAGTTGACAATTGTATATATTGTTTTTGAAATGTAACTTTTATAGTTGTTGAAATCAAACAAATCATTTGGCGCATATACACAAGTAACTTCTAAAAGACAACCTGTCGCTTGCTTTTGTATCTTGAATCATGATTTGGATTGATTCAATTATACCTGCTTTGGTTAATATTTTGCGTGCTCTGTTTTGTATTCGTTTGCTTGTACATATAAAGCTGTTCTTCCTATATTTCGGCCTTGAGGATTCTCGATATTAGGCTTTGGTTCCTAAACGTTTAAGATCCTACACACGAACACGAAAAACCGTAAGAATATATAAGTATACGGAACAAAATGATCTTATACTTTCTGTACTGAATGACCAACTCCGTGTTTACTTTGCCTCTATAACTGCCGATCGGGGGGTCATCTAGTGGGTTAATATTCAATGGCTTTGATTGATTTGCTGTCCTGCAAAGTTTTCCCGATTCATGCAGTGGTGATTTAGAAGGGCAGGGTCTCTAGGAAAATGCGCGACCAGCGAATGCATGAGAAGATATGCCGTAAAGTTAGGCTTGGATGTGTTAATGGTATATGTATGCAAGAGTAGATAACGCATATTGTCTACGAAAACCATTGCCTCTTAATTTTAGCACAGGCTCTACATCACGGTTGAAAGTGGCAGTTTGCAAAGTCCAAAATACACGAAGTCACCGCCATGACAATTAAACGCACTTCTTTAAACACAAATATATGTGGCCAAACATAACTCTATCGCATATACTAATATATTTTCTGTAATGTTTTATGATAAGAATACAAAAGAACTCGTGTCTATTGGCATTGTAACAAAGAGCCTGAAACAGAGAAAACGAAACGTGGAACGCGCATGGTCTGAACTAGCAATTAGGTTGCTGAAATCCTTTATGTTATGATATAACATACATTCATAATGTGCAAAGCATTTTAAACTGCAATTGGAACACACGGATGTACACATTCGAGACATTCTTCTACAAATCACAAAACTTTTATACATGTATACCATTACACAATCATACAGTTCAAAGGAATGCAGGTGATCGTCATTTCGATACAGCGAATTAATTCACATCATTATGTCTCTGTTTTGATACATATAAAAGAGCTCTGCCAAATTCATCAGTAATTCAAATCCATTTCGCTAATTTCCATGATATATACACGTGTACTGTCGGGATCAGAACATTTGACACCGGTGAACTGATCAATAATGCGACGCCTCAGCCGTGAGGAGTATGGTACTGTCTGGAAACAGGAGTTGTTGAAACCTGCACTATGAGGAATGTGGAATAGGTCTGAAAATTGCAGTTTTTTTTTAACCCCGTGGCATATTGAAGTAGGTCTGAAAATTGCCCCGTGACTAGGTCAAAAAGGGAGAAAAGACAAAAAGACACAGAAGAAAAGTCGATATGAACACAATACATCAAAACTGTTATCTGTAATAATTTTCGAGGAAATGTCTGCTCAGTTATAGAATTCATATTAATATTGCTTGATGTTTAATTTGGTTTCACCGGGCACCAAACACGACACACAAAATATAAATATTTCTATTTGATGAATCATATAGAAAGAATATTAACTATAGATTAAATGAAAAATTTTGTGGGAATGTTTAGAAAATTTTATAGTACATGACAGACATACCATTTAAAAAATAATTTCACACGGGATGTTTAAACGTTGATATATATACACACAACAATGCAGCGTATTCAGCGAAATTCAATACACAATACACGCACATGCTCCGTTGCTATCTCTAGTATGCATTGCTTTCTCTGGTAATTCAAAGATTGAGAGAGGATGGTATTTAGTGACACCCAATCAATGGGAATAATTTATTCTTGTGCCAGATATGTCAGCCAGGTAACGAGGTCACGTGGGTTCAAGAAATTAATTTCCGTGACCGGAAAACCCCCGGCACTAGGTGTTATGTGTCGCAAACAATAAATGGAAGAGGTGGTAAATTTCTAACATCGATTCCGTCCAAGGGTTTTCTGTCCTTAAACAACCGCGCAATTCCACGGGACGTAAAATCTGTAGTGTTTTCTTTGTTAGTTGAAGCCGGGTGAAAAAATAATCCAATTAAGATATCATATCCTTTTTACTTGCCGCCACAATTAAACTGCACCACCCATGATCGGAGAGAGTCAACATCTCTGAAAATTGGAAGACAGCAGTCGATCAACTGTGATTCCTTGAAATCCAAACACTTCACATAGAGACGTTTGTCATCGCCAGCCATATTTGTGAATAAGGCGGAAGGCGGAAAATTAGAGGCGTGTTGGTCAGGAGATTAAAATCTCGCGACACACGAGAGTCATAATTATTTAGCTTCAGAAAATTTCTGCCAGTCAAGAAGTTTTTCCTCTTTCATTTTCTGGCGCGTCGCCCGGACTGTTTCCGGTTAGAGCGTGCCACGCGACTCACCTATGGCCGAAGATTTGCCTCCAGTCACGAGGCGGCGCTCTTCCCGTAGTTAGCCAATCGGCTTTTTAGCCAGACAGATGGCGGCATTCTAGCTGATACGTTGGTCAAAGATGAGATTCGTTAATTAGGCTCTCCTGACGGTGCAGTTCCACACGTAATTGTTCCGTTAAAGTTACAAATATATAATATAGAGACACTGTGAGACTGGATTCTGTGTTCGTCGCCGCATTGGACCGTGATGCTCGGATGAAATCTGTAAACCACAATCATATACACGCTACACTGTGAAACCACAAACCACAAAGGAAGGGTATTGTACACTCCCTTCAGTGTACAGTATACACATTACTGCCACTGATACAGTAGTTAACACCGTTTTATCATTTATATAAATGCTGACGTCTTCTTTGTAGATTATTATTGTTTGTAAGTGCCACATTCATTTTCTTAACACTGTTGACATAAGGCCAGTATGGTTTTGGTTCACATCTTATGTCATTTTATTCAGATAAAAAGATATAAAGAGCGTTTTCTTGTGAAAACTGGAAAAAATAAATGTCATATTCTACTCGGAAAAAACAGGCCTTTTAATGGTATTGTACTATAGACCTATATGCCGTGTCCTCCATGCAAAAATCACACAGGTAGGGATTTAACATCACATTTCAAAGATACCAACAACAGTCCTTTTTTCACAATTAAAGCTGATCCTCATTGCACGTTTACGTCTAAACAGAGGTTAGGTTGTAGTGCGCTGGGTATGGAAATATGCCGCAACTCCGAGCCACATTACAGATTAGAACTTCACGTCTTCCTGGGACAGAGCTATCTTTTCCCATGTATTCCAAAATTAGGTTACTAGGAACAAAGATGCTGACGATACCTATATATGGTATCTGATATAGGTGGTATATGTGGATAGATAACAGCAGTGGTGTTAAAATTTGCACTTCGATCGAGATCGGAAATAATTCGCATCAAATGAACATCGACATTTCTGTCTAGAATACATGCGTAGACAACCACCAAGATCGTCTATTCTATTTCGGTGCCTCAAACAAAAGAACTCAAATATAATAACCAACACAATCACCATGTTGTGACGGGATTCCTGTTGGTGGGGGAACCAAAATAAAGCTATTGTCCTGATGCTATAGTTCTGCATGCATGCATGATGCTGACAGTACCTCAAGCCAACTCGAGATGACAGCAGGGGCGGTGTGACTTGAGACTAGCGATTAACGTGTACTGATCTATAGATTGGATTGTTCCCCTGTGTCTGACTGCCCTTATATTCCGGCACCCCAGCCCTTATATACCAGCAGACACGAAACCCTCCCTGGATGATGTGGTTGTATCACACAGACAGATGGTTCTAATCTCTTCTATTTACATTACCGCAAGTTTTTGATTTTTTTTATACCGTTCGTATCATGGACACTCGGTGTTGTTATTTTGAGGGAGGCTGGTGAACGGGCTCGTCAAAAACTCCAAGCTTCTATCTGTTTCCCCTGTGGAACGATATGATTAATAAGGCATGGGCCTACTTTGCACCGCCTGACTCTCCAGAGGAATGACTGCGCCAACCTCTCTTTGGTTCAACGAGAGCACAGCGGTAATCTTCGAGAAGTTGTACTTCCGGTATACAGGTTTTTTGCTGATTCTAATTTTTTTTCATTCTTTGAGCAGTCCCCAGCATGCTCAGCCTAGGCAGTCTACATTGTGCAGCATTTCGCGTTTTTTTCTGTATTTATAAAACACGACTCGTCTGTTATCACATGTCTCTCGTGAGACATATCACCGCGTGCATTGGCACTACCACGTCTGATAGCTATTTCTTACGATACACAGTACATATATCAGCAAATAAAAGATACCATCTCTCGGATTGCGTTTTGATTTATTCGGAACACTAGCAGATATGACAGAATTCTGGAACCAGATTTTAAACTTCGACCAGAAAAAGGCGTTCTTTCACCGGTGCTTAATTACAGTTGTTGAATTTTGCGAACACATAATGTGGGTATTATCCCATCTTTTAGCATGAACCATTTAATGATTCGAGCGTGGCCTGATGTGGCAGACGAGATCGGCTATTTGTGGGAGGTCGTAGCTACTGTCAGTTTGGCCTTGTCTTTGGATTTCGCACTGATTTTTTCAGTCAGAATTTAAAAATGTATCAATTGGGTTTTCATGAATGTTGCTGCCAACAGAAGCGATAATTTCAATGTTTATAGGGTGACTTGACGAGGATTGACGCTTGATATAAACTGACAAAATATGCGTCGAATACACGCTCCCGAACACCTCGGGCACAAATGCTATAACGAGTACAACGCTATTGTTGACAACAAAAATGGGCAGAATGTGAAATATATGTGATTCAGCTATCAGACAAATCTCTGACAAAGTAACTTATAGCGACAACTGACTGGTTTTGAACCCGTGGCCTCATTGAGCGAAGGGTGGATCGGCTGCAACAAAATCGACGTTTTCCATCAGCCCGCGCAACGTTGCGAAGACCTGACGTTCGTTCATCTAATGCTGCCTAAACAGATCGATGTTAAACCATCGATGCCCAATGTGTCGACCTGCTGCATAAACTGAACAGGTTCTGCAGGTCATGAAAGGCTCACTTGCATTCTTGTTTGGCCAGAGTAACAGTCATGCGTTATACCGGTAAATTTTCAAATCATTTTTCATTTGATTTTTAGGTAAGGAATGATGCAAATTGGATAACAACGCTTCTCTTCCCATGACACATCTGTACATATTTATCTCTAATATCTCTTTTTTGTCAGAGCGAGGAGTGAGGTCGGGTGGTTTTATTGATCCACCTTTTTTACATTTTTATTTGCATATTTTTTCTGTTTTTTATATGTTCTGTATCGTGTGGAAAATAGCCTTGAAATGTCATTTTGCTCAATTAGTCTGTAAATATCAATAAACCAACAACCCAAGCAGACCACACCATGTTTTGAGCTATGAAAGGCATGCAGGATGGAATGTGTTTTTAATATATACCAGAAAAAAATGGCTCAACTTTTTATACCATACCAGATCTTGAACGTCTGCTTTAAACCTTTTGTAGATAACGCAATAAACTATAGTTTCTCGAACTAGTCAAACACAAATTTCACCATTATAAAGGTACTTAATTATTACTGATTTGGAAATCTTAAGCCGAATAACAAAACTATTTTCTACTTTTCAGAGCTGACAGACGTTTTACGTTTTACAGGTGATTTAGAGTTTCAGAAATAAAGTTAATATTGGGCGTTTTTGTCATCTTATCCACCAATCTGAGAGCTGTGTTATGTATTAAGTCTCAAGATTTGTGCACACAAGACAAATAGCTGGGTGCAAATCGTGGGTAGAAGGTTAGAGTTTTCAGGCTGAAGCGTCTTTGCCATCACAGAGCTCTTTTTGTTCCCCGCCTGCTTAAAGCGGTCCATCTGTCAGTCCGTCTCGCCAGCCTCTATCCCTGGGTTACTTTGAAACTGACAGTTGTCGTGTACGTCGGCCATTCATAAGATGGAGAAGGTGGCGGTTTTGTGTGACGCTTGGCGTCAATCTGACTTGCCGAATTGCAGGTTGAAGGGATTAAAAGATATGACTGCATGTTTTACATCTGATGTCATGATAAAAAAGAAAATCTCATCTATTAGCTTCACACGTAAATTAAACAAAACAAGATCAATGGACAGAATTTTTATCTGTGGTTAGTAAAATTTTATCGAATGACATGCTGCGTTGCTGTGTATATCCATACATCCCATATCCGGTGTTCCTATATATACAATCATCATGTAGTGTGCTGTTTATTACATATGTTCGCAAGCAACAGACTGTCAGGTCTATCTCACAACATTCTTAAATCCAGTTTCTCGTCTCTTACTTTACGTTAATGTTGATGTCTTAGTTATAACTCTCTAGAACGACATTTACGTGAGAAAATACGAAATATTAACTGATTCACGAAAGCATATACAAACTGTTCAGAGGGTAAATCTTACTTACTTACTTACTACGCGTTTATCGACTTGGAAATCCCCTTTCATGATCTGAGATTGGTATATGAGTGTTGGGCTTGATAATTATATTAGAATTTTATCTGTACAAAGACGACAACGGTTTCCTGTCACGCCGCCTTTGTATA
Source organism: Acanthopleura granulata (assembly GCA_016165875.1). Taxonomy (NCBI): domain Eukaryota; kingdom Metazoa; phylum Mollusca; class Polyplacophora; order Chitonida; family Chitonidae; genus Acanthopleura; species Acanthopleura granulata. The sequence goes on from JABBOT010000008.1 coordinate 21,091,059, forward strand.
CGACAAGAGGGGTAATTCCATTTTTGAGACTGTTAATTATCTTTACTCGGATAGCAATAGACATGTCTACATATCGTGTTGCGTGAAGATTTTAATCAACATCACCACAAAAAATAGGATGTGTCTAGTGTATTCTACCAAACCTCTTCACTCTTCAAATTTTACTATGACCAGGTTATACGCCTATAGTCCTCTTGAAAATAAATCTGATCGAAGAGTTCAAAATTTCTGGCGTTCTACTGCATAATTAGATGTGCCAATTCCAATAAACCCAGGGCTGCAGGGAGTCGAAAACATGTATGATATCAAAGTGCAACCGATATATATTTTTGCTTGACCAGAACATACAAACTGACCGGGTCCACGATTTGGGCACTGGTCAAACTTTCGCGCAACACATTCCTTATAATTCTTTCCGGAATCAATGAAAGCTGTTTACTGCTTCTCATTACATCACTTAGTTCTGATTTTTTACTTCATATAATTTCTTAATTTTATTGGTGGCTTTTGCTGAATGTCACTTTGGAAACTGGTCTTGCCATGATTGAGCAGCTAGGAAAGCCCATTGTTGTTGCCAGGAAGGGAGATTCGAGTTTGAAGTCTTTTGTCATTGGAGATAAGTCCTACTACGTTATGTTACTTGTGAAAAATGTTGGACAACCTTTCTTCACATTAACTTACAGATCATCTTTCTCGCTCTGTTCCGTAGGTACAAATGACACCTCTTTCATTCAGGATCTTGTTAAATTTACAAACGTTCAGCTCCTGAAGTTTCTCCGCGATTAGTCTGCTCTGAATAATTTTTCATGAAAATTTTTTCAAACGCTCCTGTTGTGGTAAATGCAATCAAAACTAGTTGCCTAACATTTCTGACAGGTCACATCGTACAGCAGGACTTCTTTTACCTCCCGCGATAAAAGAGTCCGAACTCGAAACTCCCATACTGGTATACGAATGCATGCTTGTAGATGCATAGTACGTATATCTTTAAAGGAGCAAAGTGCAGTGTAGCATATAAAATAATCGCAGTACGGAATATAATATGTATACTATAATAATCATCACTCTGATCAGTCTATCATTTGCGGTCAACGTTGTGCTGCATCGTGTGGCGGTGCATGAGAGATGCTGATTTCTACCAGAGCCTGTCAAGTGATCAGGTCGCGTGGGGAGCTCCATGCGCAGCAACTATAGCGATATGGATAATCGATTGGCATACTTCAGGAGTCGAACCGTAGACCTCATTGTCTCGTTGGTTTACAACTCTATACAGTAATCGTGGCCACTTTACTTCATGTACAGACATGTAAATACTGGCTCAAATCCTTCTTAGCTTATTTGTATATATTTGGGGAGAGGGTAAATAAATAGAATTTCCGAACTCGGGAATTACGGAAAGAGAGAATTAAACACGATGAATTATAATAATAAACTTATTAAAACCAGTGAATTGAAGCAAAAATCTAGTTAATTGGCTGGATTATGGAAATTACAAACACGTTTTAAACAATGGAGGGAGTTAATTGCTTCCAATTTTGTTCAGTCTGCCTGCCCCGCGGCCATTGTCAGATTTGACCTATGTTAATTTCTCTGCACGTGTAAGTAGTGTCTAGGCCCGTTAATTTCACTTCGCGTATCCATATCTGATCAAGCTATTCGTCTTCATCCATCACTCTCTCACTAGCTGTCGGTAGATCAAGGTGCATGTCCATATGTATATATACATATATATTTATGTGTAAGCCATTCATCCTATATAGCATAGAACCAGCAGACATATTTATGGAATATAGCTGTTTCCGGAATATCCAGTCGCTTGTATGCTTGGTGGGTGGTTTTGAAGGCAAAGAATTTTTTGCTTTGATGTCTGTTGAAAAAGAGGAAAAGCTGAAGATGTTATCGATTATATGACGTTAAGATTTTATCGCATGTGTATATTTCTTTATTTAATTAATGTTAAAAGTTATTTTCTTCAAAGTTGATTTAAATCAGTATAACAGGTGTACTTTCCGAACGGAAACGACAAGTGAACAATATGATCACAATGTTGCATTGCTTTTGTAATATTTTGCCTTATAGATCTCCCATATCCAAGGGGTTCTGAATGACACCTTTACGCATGTGCCTGAATTTCGCAGCATAAGTATTCAAGAAACAATAATGACATAACATGATAAGTGTAAATACCCCCACCTTCGCTCGAATTCTGCATAGTATGCATAAAAGAAAATTATCGGCCATGGCGTTAAAGTATTAACAATCATATCAGTATATCAATAAATTTTAAAATTAACTTTTCGTGTAAAATTGAACTGAAAGATGATTTCTTTATTTATATGGAAAATTGATTTATTTTATTGAGTGATTAATTTGATTAGTGATTTGTACCACACATAAATTATTCAAACACTCACTTTTCATAACTTGTGCACAGTTTTGAATGTGCGGCTGGATATCCCGTACTGGGTGTTAAGCGGCCAATGAAAAAATCGATCCTGCACATTTTGAAATGGTGCATGAAAAGTTTTCTACAATTTTCTTAAATAAGTAAATGGTATTCTATAAAACTGAGACAATTCCCTACGATCTGAATATGTTGTGTAAAAAAGCTATATAAATGCAGAAAATTTGATTTCTTAGACTTGAAGATTATAAATGAAGCATCAGGTTAACATTATAAATATACGGAGTAGTGAAGTATATAAGTTCGAATTAACACTTGGAAAATGTTCGGTATTTTCACTTTTTGATGATTAACTGTATAAAAGTATGAAACACTATTTCGATGACAAGGTCTTCCCCGAGCATCCCTGAGGCATGGTTCTATTTGTATCGTTATCATGTCATTAGTTTTATTAAACGTAATGACAGTACAACATTCTTAGTAATTCTAGGCCATTGACATGAAATAAATTTTATCAATGTCTGGTGTGGGGGAATGTAAGTTTCTACTGTTCCCTCATTTACATGAACAGTTAGAATAAAACCCTATACCTTAGGCCAGTTGACAAGGGGCCATATTTCACCGCCTGTATATGTAACCATATGCCAACTTTCACACTCTACGTGGCTGCTCTGGTTTAACTCTCTATGCTGTAGTCTCTCATATTCATTTTTTCGCTGTTTACCAGCTAGTCAAGCTCTATATAGCATTAGTAATGTGCTGTCACTTCTCTCAGTCGCCGAAGACATATACCTGCACGAGGCACCTCTTAAAGTGCATCTAAATTCCTCTTCACAAACTGGGCCGCTTTAGAAAGGTATTTTAGAGTTTATAGTGGCGTGTTCTTTGAAGATTTTGACAGTTTGTCCATGTAAGATTGTAGTATTTTTTTCCTTCCATTTTTTTTTTTTTTTGGTCTTCACCTTTTAAACAATAAGTGTCGTAAATCATTGTGAAATATGATGTTAGCGTATAAATGACGCCCAAAGACACTAGACTATATGTCATCGGTCCGCAGAGTTTGTTTGTACCTATAACGAGCGCGTGTTGTTAGTCCGGTATAACACCTGGTCGATAATAGTGTCCAGTCAATGGGGTTGTTGTTGTTGTTTTGCTATTTTCACTTAAATATGTTAAAATTCACACATTTGTCACAGCCGTATTATGTGTATATACCATGTAGACATACAGGCCTCAGATCAATGAAGCTGGAGACAAGAATTCAGCTGGTTGAGATATGGCTGAAAGTAAGGAGATGTGTCAGTTAAGTCTACTAGGGTAAGGGCTCGTTTTGGTGCATGGTTTACTTCGGGCACTGCATGTAGTGTGCTCCAACTATAATCCTGGCCGCTACCAATTGCGCCATTAAAACACCAGTCAAATAACTAAATAACAAACGTTTGCACCATGCAGACAAGTTTTATAAAAGCATAATGTTGACATGTGCATACATTTTCCTCTGTGAAGAATAAAGTTCCGAGTTATTTTCTGTATGACCTGACCGTTTGAATGCACACAAACATCTCAGTGATATGTAATTAGAATTTTTCAGATGTATAGATATTTTGGCGGAAATTCTTTTGTTTAATAAATTTGATTCAATAATTTTTGTGGTGATTGATAACTTTCATATAAAAGTACTTGCTGGGCATACAGATTTCGGACTTTTCTTCGCATTAAAGCAGTGGCCTTTTGGAAATGTGTTTAAAACCAACTGATTTATATAGGTATGTATTTAAGGTGAAATCTCTTTCGAAGAATGGAACAACTCTATCCATAACAAGCCAATAGAGTGTCATTACAAGGCCTTATCATTTTAAGGTGCTTTAGGTGTAATTTTTAGTATATATGCAACTAGCGTCATCGAAATCTCTCGCAAAAAATGAGAGCTATACGTAAAATTACGTATTAGTGACATGCATGTATGTGTCGAACATGCATGTGGAAAATATCATTTAAGTGTAAAATATCAACACCTTTGATTCAAACTACTCAATTTATGTGTGTCGTAGGTTTCATTTATACGTCAAGTACATGACTATCCCTGTATACAGACTTCGCTAATTGCTCACCACGATATAGCTGAAATACTGTCAAAGTTGCGTAAAGGTCTTATCATTCGTTAATTCATTCATCCCTCCCTTGAGACCACCATTTAGGTCGCCTGGTCCACTGCACCTGAACTAGTCTTCAGTGATGCCCGACAGACGAAACAAATGATGTTGGTCCGAAAATTCAATCAGTACCCCCGGTGTGAAACATGCTAACGTTGCACCAAATATTATTAATGAACTATCTATTTTATTATTTTTACAAGAACCCATCGACCATAGCATGCAACCGAAAGATTCATTAAAGATTTATAAATTCATTTATCCAGACGAAAATGTATGCACATTTATAACATGTGAGTATAGGTTTGCTTTGGTAACCAAGGCAACCAATTAATACATGTGTTTTAAGTATAATTTAGCTTTCCCTATAAGATTCTAATGCAATCATATTTTTCTGTTTCGCCGACAGCTTTGATACTTTTTGCTTGTCCTTCACGGTTTACACGGTGAACATTTCAATTCGTACTAATATATGATATCATGTAATGGCAAACAATTTATATCGGCGTCATTAAACTTGAATCGATCACTTAATCGACAATTGACGAAATTGTAATCAGTTCGTCCTGGTCCTCACGCGCGAATTGAACCCTTTGATTGCGGAGATCCATTTAGCTTCATGATTAACGTCTGTTGTCATCTCCTCTAATCCGCCGGTGTTCGTCTGATTGAAATGTCAGCATGAGACAAACATAAGTTCTTATTACAACCTCGGTAAACGCCACATCCCAGAGAACTTCTCAAATCCTGCACGCCCTGGGATCCTTTGAAATCCAACCACTTGTGCCCACGTTAATCCCGTTCAGAATAAGATTGGCAGTTACTGAAGTCAAAACTGTATTAAGCCACAGAAAATTACAACCAAATTAGACAACACACTCGATGAAAAGCCGCGTCGAGAAGGCTGATTGGATTCCCTTCTCGAGCGACACCCTCAGAAAAACGTTAATATGGTGCATCCGTCCGACTGTCCCATAAACCCACGAAGGGGGTCTCTGTCCAACTTATTTCAGTCAATTTCAACTGGCAACGTCAAATGACATCAAAAGAGAGTCCCACTGTTCTTTTCCCATTTCCACAAATTTGCTCACCATAATTAGTTCGACAAATTGGCTAACATATGTACTTTTGAAATTTCTCAGTATAGAAACTTTTCTTTCAATTTATGACGCGGGACACAGAAATACACCAAAATTAGGCGTGACACCCTCAAAAAAAGGACTGAGCTAATCAACGAGCAAACGGAATGCCTTATGTAAGTGAATATCTGTGTATGTGAAAATGTAGAGGTAGAAAAAAGTCGCGAATTAAGCCAAAGCTGAGATGACCGAACGATTACTGGACAAATTTATTGTCTTGAAAATATTGTTGCATGGCTTGTTCTCTTAGCAATACTTTTTATCAATATATGAACCATTAAGATCATATTTCGTTTATTCAGTTTTGAGTAATATCATATAATCGTGCGTTGTCCCTCTTTCGGAGCCCGGCGTCTATATACTCAATTAGCATAACTCAGGACTTCAAAAGAAATGGAACATATGTTACTTTAAAGTTACGGCACCAAGCACGCAACAAGCAACTCTTGGTACAATTAAGCGCCATCATTAATATTTTTCCCGAAAATATTGTCATGTCAACTGTTATGAAGTCTTTGGATCATTGAGTGTAAATTATATATTGACCGGTCTAATTAGCGGAGAAATGTGGGTGAAGAGTAAATCGAGGATGAAAGATAACAATGGAAACACAAACTTGTATAGAAAAGAGAATATTTATGGTTCAAAGGAAGTGAACATATGGTTCGGATGTAAATGTATTCATTACACTGAAAACCAGAATTTACTATGATCAACAGCCAGCCATCTTAACACGCCCCGTATATGTTGTTATGTATCTTTAAAATTACTAAATTATTAATATAATAAGATATATAAAATTAATACAATCAGGCAGGCATTCTTTTGAGTTATGTAATAGTACAGATTTACTCATTGCAGTTCGACATCAATACTCTGTCAGTGCATATGGTATATATGGGCAGCATAGGTAGAAAGTACGCGCTGTATAGTTTTGTTTTCAGTAAATTATTGGTTACAGTTCCAGATATGACCAATAATGAAATTGAAATTTCCGCACGCCAGCATTTCAATGCGATGCACTTCAACTGAAGAGAGCATTATTCTCAAATAAAAATGTACCAGGATGCCCTTTCGGCCCGTACCCTTGTGGCCATTGTTCTGCCTGAGGACCCTTTCCACTAATTGGCCTAAATTACCCGAAGAAAAGAAAGGCCATGCCGACCTCTCTCTCCCTTACCAAGTACTGTCATGGCCTTCATTATGCAGTGGGCCGTTCGTCGGGTTTACTAGTGCTTTTGATACTGTTCCAGGCGACTGCACATCGATCAAGGGCACTCCGAAAAGCAGTTCTTTAAACGGTAATATAATAAACCCGACGGAGAGTTAGCAATTAAAAAACATAAACCACAGATAAATTACCAGATGTTTCTCATTTACAATGCGGAAGAAATGCGATGTATTTTATAAGGAGACGAAATGTAGGATTAATGAAGCAGAGTGGGGAGAAATAACCTCAGCTGTCGAAGGGCTCACCATTGTCCGAGTTCCTCGGGACAATGTGACACGGTGATGAAGGAACATTCTTTGCAGGCGTTACACACACTCATCATTTACTATAACTAATAAGCCTTACTTTGAACCTAGATACCTTGGGACATATGGACATAGTGTACAATCACTTAAAAAAAACCCTCAATGCCGTACATGCATGAACAAAGGATACACACCCTTTTTCATGCATGCTTCGGTAAATGTGTTACTGTAACAATACTTTCTTCTCGGATTATAGAGTGAAAATAGTTTCAAAATTCTTCGTTTTCGTTTAAGTAAAACTATTCGTTCTACAGCCATCTCCAGAAAAAAATGCAATCAGTTCATACAGGGGGTGTAGTTAGGTGCTAATGTAAGATGTAGATATATATATTCGTGTTTTGTTAATTCAGACGTTTGAAATCATATAGACTATAACCATTATTACTTCTCCTCCATGCTGGCTAACGATGGCATATGGCATACACGTGTATTAGAGATTAAAATATAAAATATCATACATGGTTTACACGACTTCAGTTAGATTCAGACATTATTGAAGAAATCAATCCGATTTTAACTTGGTTTTTGATTTGCAAAGGTGAATCAGTTTAAACTAGTCCTGTTCAGTCTATGAAGTGAACATACTCGGCAGGTTCATAATCAATCATGCTGTTGGGTGATGGAATCTTACATACAAATGTATGTAATCGATTTTGCAAGGTGTTGTTTAAACTAATTTCTCAAATATTTACACCCTGGCGAAAATCAAAAATTTATCACAATTGTGACACAAATGGAAAACAAAACATAACTTGCCTTCTGTCATTTATATTTTATTTTATTAGTGTCTTGGTTAACAAAGCGGTGATGAAAATCAAGTTGATTTTAGATGGTATGTGTAATTGATTTGCAATACATATTAAGTGGAAAAGTCCGGCATACATATATGATCTATAAAACATGAATGGTTTGTGTGGTTGGTGCATGTTTTTGGTTTCCGACAGCAAGCTCCAACGGACATTATTTAGGCTGTGTTGCAACTCCAACAAAACTTCCATTATGACGTTCATTTTTTTTCCAAATCACGATCTGTATACGTTATACCATTCTTTATACGGCGGCGTGATAATGTGTTGTGTAAATGTTGTGAAATGTGAGTCTGGGAAAATTTAATAATGATGAGAGGACCTGTTGATCAGTCAATATGGATAGAAATATCCATATATATATATATATATATATATATATGTATGTATGTATGTATATATAAGACCAGTATTTCATGTGGAACGAGAAGGTGCGACATAAGCAATAACACACAATATGTATATATACACGGTCTGATATGACACGAGTTATAATCAGGGGCGATACTGAACAGCTTTATTTACAAGGGATGATGAACAGAAGTTCTTGCCGTTTCCAATTCATTCTAACATTTGCTTTGCACTTGAGACGTGAAAGCAACTGGTGGACAAAGAGTGAAAAGGTGGGGAAAGTGAATGGGAAAACAGTTTAAATAGACTGTTGTATTCAACTTTACCATGGCAGCTATAAAAAACATTTTTCATATTTAACGAAAACAGACTCTCTAAACAAAATGGCCTTTTTTTCTCCAGCTTCTTTGCGTCGTCTCTTCACGCAATCACTCGAGTCCGTTTGAATTGGGTCTCCGAAAAAGAGCTTTCCGCGTCGCTGGTCGCGCTCCCTCGCCTTGCCAAGGCAGTCGATCTTTTCACATTTGGCAGTCGGCTTGTCGTGTATTATGATGCCCTTACACAGGCGACTATGCGCAATCGTGCTAATAGACTTCATCTTGCTGTGGAGAAGTTTTCTCTCGAGTCCAAAACCCCCCGTTTAGCCTTTTTGTTCGCGACAGGTAGATTTTCCGACGGCTTGAGCACGGCTGTATTTTCCATATGCGAACACTTGACATCATATGTCTACTGGCCTTTCATGAATTTATAGGCGGTTAAGCCTTATAAACTGGCGAGGTCTTCGCCCAGGTCCTGCATTATTCCTGTAGCAGGTGCACCCGCCTTTAACCTGCGCACCCCACCACTTTTTTCATATCCCTCACCAGCGTTGCGCTCTGGTCTTTGTGTAAGACCACGCTAAATGAGGGGGCAAATTTGATCAAGGAACACAGGTATCACAGTCTTGATCGCTGATTCAGGGCAGGATTAAAGCATTGTTCTTCGAGGGAACACACGGGAAGTCAGCGTACAAAAGCCCGTTCCCACACGACGAAGAGCTCATCTGGTTCAGCGAGTCCAAATACAAAACGAAACATTTTTCTTAAATCAACGCACTGCATGGAAAACAGCCAACTATGCATTTAATCTCTACGCGACGGTTTTGCCCTTATCTTTATGCATTACCCAATCGCGTGTTTGTACAGTTTTGTGTAATATTACAAATGTGGAATTTCAATGCTCTTGCTTTCATTTGATCTGAGTTTTCTGATAAAATATGATCAAAACTAAAAAAGATTTTCCACAAAAAATTACGCGAAGTGGAATAAGTTCAAACTTGCTTGCATTGTTCTGAAAACAAATTAAGCCGGCGACAAATCTGATGAATAAATAGCCATAAAATTCTTCATGCATTTTGGCTCAGAATTACCTCATGTACGCACTATGTACAAAATGCAACTTTGTCTTTTGTGTATAGCTGGGTGGTTTATTTTAAGTTTTATAATAAAAAATAAAAACCGACGCCTCATCTCCTCCTAAACGTTAACATATACACGGATGCATTTCGGTGTTGATCCAAATTTAACAGGACACAAACGCTGGAGCAGTCAGTTGTATATCATCCATTGTGTAGTTGCACTCCCATTTCTTTGAATTCGGACGCTCAGTTCATTCTAATTTTACTTTAAACTCAATGTAACTTAGTGATCTTCATAACTTGTGTGAAGTGAGCAATCCTAAGATAGGGCTTTTAATTTTGTGCTTGCGAAATGTAATAATTGTAAGTTAGCGGTAAATACAATCATTCGATAAATTGTATACATTATTTATATATTTTACAAGATATATACATATATATACGTGTATGTACAATCAGGCCATTTGTGGGACGATTCGAATTATGACTGTATGTAGACATTTGCCAATTTTTGATGATATCCCTCAGCTCAAATCTATGGCCACTTACACGAAGTACTTGAACTTTCACACGGTAACTCTCGCCTATTGCACGCGGCGATCGCCCGAAAACTGCCAATCGTATTCTGTCTCCAAGGAACGGAAGTATTCACCTCCGCAATTCCAATCGTTTATCACAGGAAACCTTGCCACAGATCATTATATTAGGTGTCTGGAGCATTGATTTATTCGTGTACAAACTCAACTCGACGTCTTCCCCAGGATAAACTTCGCCCCACTACTGACATGTTGTATGTTTCGTGTCAAGCTATGTATGTACATATAAGTTACTCGCCTTCCGTCTCAACAACGTCACGTGACTCAGGTCGGCGCCAGACTGTTTGGAATTTCTCATAAGGGAAACGCTGGCAATTTGGGCCAAACTTACAAAACACAGTCATCAGAGCGGGGCCAGAAAAGTCCCTGCAGGTTTTTGTTAATGCGGCTAACACATATACAGCAATATGGTGACAAACTTAATAGCGTGTATACACATGGGCTATTGATATACACTCGCGTGAGAAGTTTACAATACAATTGGACATGTTAAGAGCAATAAATTTCATATTAATGGCCAATATTAAGCAACTTTCATCATTCAAGTCTGCGATATATATGACGGTGCTTCAAATATTCGTGCGTGAAGCAAGAACATGTAAAAGGCGAGTGCACATGAGTGCTCATTTTACAGCTGCTGGTCATTCCAAACCACGTGATTGTGTATTTTCACTGACACGTATAAATATTCAATCCCCCTCGTTTTATCAAACTCAGAAAGCAACTGTATACCACTAGATAATTAGAATTGTTATTTCAAGAAAAATATCTGTTATGAAAATATTCTAGGAGCGTTATAGTATCATTTTTCAATTTGAGTCCTCCCCACAAAAGCTCAAACCTAAGGGTAATTTGTGACAGAAACTATATAAATTTATTGTTTTCAAAGGTACTGATCTTAGAGGTTTCAAAATAGCTTACAAGTGACAAAATTCTCCAATATACAAAATATAATTTAAGAATATAAATGCATATTTTGTTCCGATCATTTTATCTGTAGTGCTACGATCGTCGTGTGTTTTATACTTTACGTATTTTGGGTTTGTCACTAATATATGGATTTCAATAACTAGCTATCTTCACACGTTTGGTTTGACTTTCACAAGAAAGCTGACATTTCTTTTACAGTAGTTTTGTCCAAAACGGACTGCTGACAAACGATTATCCTGTGTTAGGAAATCACGTTATAGCTCCAATTAAGTGATAATGCTTGAGTGATTTTCTTCTTGCATGCCGTAAGCTAATGCAGGTTAAAGAGGACGAAGACATTTGACCGGTGGAAAGATGTCTCTCGTGCAGATCGTTGTAAAAGTGGCTCTGTGTAGATTTGAATGACGCTTGTCGGAAAGACTGGCGACTGGCCCAATTACATGGCGAAACACGATTTCCACGTTGAATTTACACGAAAGATAAACATACATGTCAATATGTGTTAGGCTTAACAAAGAATGTAATTGAGGGAAACTCCTCTAAGTGATATCACATGGCATTGTATAATTGGAAATAACAAGTTTGATTAACCTCATAAAATTGTGTATACACAACGCCACGCGACGAGGCGTGTTTAATAAAAACGACGTCATCAACGTAGTGTGCCAGGAAAGACGGCTGTATAAATAAAGCAGACAAAATGGTTACAAATTTGTACGTGCCTTTTGCACACAAATAAGTACACAAGAAACAAAAATAAATAAATAAATAAATAAATAAATAAAGAAAAAATAAATAAATAAAGAAATTAAAAAATAATAATAAAATAATGTGTCAGTTGACGTATAAATAATGACATCAGAATATTATTTGTTTCCTATACACCAAAGTGGAATTAGGTGCATGTATGTGAAAGTGCGCAACGTGTAAACGGTATAATGAATAGAGTGATTTGTTATTGATAAAATAAGGTAAGTATGTGCCCGGTGATTATTGTCGGAAACATATACCGATGTGACGGCATACCTGCGTTATCAAGCATCCAAAAACGCCATGTGATGAAGCTCTTCCTGAAATTAAAATGCGTCACTCACTCAGACTTCCTCTAATAGATCCACGAGGACGAATAAACGTAAAGGAATACTGTCACAAACGTATTCACCCAGGTGTTTCAACGGGTCGACGTGTGACCAGATGGTTTATTAGTACACCTGTATCCCACGTGTCATATGGGTTGTCTATTTCCCAGGGCGCTGACCAGCAGGCTGAATGAACAGGTCGATGACGTCACGGTGAGTTGTGCACACGCCCCACGTCTTACAAGGTTCAGTCAGATGTCAGTGCATATGGGGATGACAGCAGGTCAGACAAGCTAGGGCATAGGTAAAACGTGAGATTAAACCTTTGAAATGGACGGGCTCCTTGGTTTGTGCATTTCCGTTTACATGCGTTTGACATGAAATCGACACCGGTGTCTGTTTCTGCCAACATGTCGCACGTGCGCATCAGCATCTGGACAATCACGGGTTTTCTCCCGAAACGGACATCGAGCTGTCTCTCAAGACAAGCTCACCTGGCCGCGAGACAGCTGGGGGTCTCAGAGGAGATATAAATCGGTCTCCACATCAGAAGATTGCCTGACTTCAAACTCGTTAAAACAATTGTACAGCTTCTATTCTGGCCACTGGGTTATTCACAGTATGTATGTGGCAAAATGTCCCGCTTGTTCTCGTATTTATGCTGTGACAACTGTGCAATATTACCGTATTTGTACATGTAAAACAGAAAACGTTTGCTGAAAATGTATCAGATATTGCGGTTTATATTTACTAGTAAAAATAACAAAAACTAATCTTCATTGTAAAATGCTGTATTTATACTGTGCAACAAAATAGGAAAAATTATCTCTGGTGAAAAAAAATATACATCATAACTCAAACAAATAAGTACATGAATCACATAACGATGAAAATGTATAGGTCGTAAAGCTGTACTGAAAATAAGTTTGTCGTATTTCCTTGGTATCATGACCAGATGGAACCCGAAATGGTGCCGGTATATTTTTTCCCTCTCAAGACGAATTCCAGTTAAAAGCAGACCCGAGCTTTCCGAAATAGTAACCTCAGACAATATGTCTAGTTAGGGCAATTAGTAAATCGCGCATTCCAAGTCTGAGACCATTTCTCTGCTTATTTTCCGGCCCTAATCATGTTTGACGGAACAGTCTAATACAGTAGCCTCCCAGGCTCCGACATCCAAGCTGTTTGCACCACTTCACCCAAGTTAGACCTACTATTTGGTCACTCGTATTCTATTTTTACGAGTTTTGCTTATCTATAGCACGAAGGCTACATAGATCCACCCATAAACCCGACCGCCCTCCTGTAAGCGAAATACTGTTGTGTATGGCGTAACATTCCGATCGAATAACTAAATGGAGCCTGTAGACACTACGAAGAAGTTGCTCACATAGTTTTTTGCCTATATTTACTTGTCCGTCACGAAATTCATTAATACAATCAGAGAAACTAGACTGCATGCTGCTGTGAAATGTATAACAGCCGAAAATTAGATTTATTTAGCTGATATCACAAGGGTATGATTAAAGATTGATGAAATCAACGATTTCAAATAACCATCAGGAATAAAGCAATTTTGTTACATTTTAAGGTCTGTATAACTAGTTAACTGTTTACCCCCACCCACCTTTCGTGAGACCGTTTACGCAGCCTAACGTTCGTTAAAGACCATTTTGTTTTCCAACATTATTATGGTATACATATCCGTATTTTACACGTGCATGAGGAAGTTCGACAGTAACTTGTAAAAGGTTGGTGGGTTATCCTGAACACTCCGGTTTCCTCTACTCATAAAGATGAACGTTGAAGGTAAAAGTATCCTGAAGTATGTCGTTAAACACCAATCAGGAAATAAATAAATGAATAAAATTTCCATTCAAATTATTTACACTTAGCAGTACATACATGAATGAGATCTTTTGTAATCTTCATTTTTATTGTTCACAAAAGTTTGCCTGCCTGCGGCCGATTGTCGTAGGGAAGTCTCTGCAGGGGGTCACACGAATACATTATCTATACCCGAATGACTTCCGGGTCATTTCTCCTTTCAAAGCTAAGATTAGTTGACGGTCAGCTGAAATAGAACACCGTTTACAACTTTCCTTTTCTCTTCCTGAATGATAAATACATAAGTTAAAAAGATAAATAGGCTGAACATCACAAATGTGTTCGTTTTATAAAGCAGTATAACTCTACATGTGCAAGAATTAAAAATCTTTGTGCCGGATAAATCACACAACTCTGAGCTTATTCTTACACAAGTGCATGTTAAATATGTTGATACGTGTTCTTTAATTGTCAACCGATAAACATCTAAACGCTATATAAAATGAGCTATATTTGATGAAAAAATAACTTGTTGTTCAAATAAATTGTTCGTACAAAAATTTTAACAGAATCTCTAACTCTTGGTTACATGGCCCGGTTTCACATAGCACACATGTGTATGTATAGAAAGCTTCAAACACACACAACGTTATGTACTGTATAAACATATCTTAACGAATCATCGCTCAATGTAATTTAGCTCAGAAAAATAGGACTATTTTTTTGTAACAATAAAATGTTTTACTAAAGCATGCATTTATAAATTTTAAAAATTTCACAATGCTCTTGAAGAGATAAACAGGAAGGATTTCCTCTCGAGTGTTGAAGACGTCTGCCTTGATCAGTCCATGCATGTATAAACTTGCAGCGAATTCGACAAAAAAATTATCTCGCTGCTGTGCATTTGTTTGGGGTCAAAATTTGCATATTTCCTTCTTCGAAGTATGTGTAAATCTGAGTGAATGTCATGAATGACTGCATGCATGCAGTACACATCTGCATACTGCTTGAATCCATGCAACTGATGCACTCACACGAGGTTACGGTTTTCAGTACAGGTGGACTTAAAACTGTAAAGCATGAATATTCAACGGATATATCCAACTGACTTTGTTAACCTGGCGGGTCGCTTCCAAGATGATCGGCACAAGACATCAGTAATAATGGAAAATGTGCCTAAATCCGGCTAACAAGATTTTCCACTTTCTATTGTATTCATTAATCGTAATTTGAAATTCATAACTTTTTGCCTAAAAATGTTGAAGAGCAACGTGAAAGAAACAGTATTATGTTTTACAGCCGGTTTAACACTTTTTGTAAAGAACACTACATATGAGCATATGGACGAATATATGAACGCGCACCTTTTTTCATGACTGTGTGTGTATACATACTTATGTGATTGGTGGAGGTCAAAATGTGACGCACGCACATGCCACAGTCGATGTACGAGTCATTCCAGTTTTTTATTTAGCAAATTCGTGCAAGTTTCACACCCAACAATCAAAACACGACAAAACAAACATAAACAGCACTTCCCTCTAGAGACATATGACGCTTAGGTGAGAAAATCTATACCCAGATCGAGGTCACGATGGAAAAGAAATGCTGTGTGGTTGTGAAAAAGTATCTTTTACATGTATATATGGCATGAAAAAACAAAACAAAACAACGCTTGAGTGAGATAAGAGATGCCATATAGAGCTAAAACAGATTGTTTTCGCCGTTAGCAACAACAACAACAAAGGCATTCACATCTGCATCTTTAAAGACTCATTCTCACATCGATTCATGGATCAACAGAATAGGTTGCATCCAAACTGCGTACATGTGTATATACATGTATATATGTCTATAACGTAAGTCTGGTAACATGTAAACGTAGCAGTCATAACTTTTCAATAATGTCCAGAAAATCTGTCAGCATTATAGGCAGCCAATAAACGTTTTCCTGAAAAGAAAAAATCGAACCATCAAAAAAATGTCCGTTAAATTCACTATTGAGAGATGAAGGATTAGGTTTCCGTTAATCTAACGGATTAATTCGTTCCTGCAACCGAATAATTTCGATCCTGATAACGAATTAATCCGTAATCAGGAAGGGATCAAACGGTTAGGTCAACGGAAAGGCTATCCGTCATCAGTCAAATAACTGATTTAACGGAAGATATTATTTTTCAGGGTAGAGGGTCCACGACTGTTAATGTGCATGGTCGTCACTTTAGTTATGCACGGAACCTGTGAAAGGCTTTACCACAAACAAGCATGTTTATGCACGAGTACTCATTGACTCAAGAATTCAGGCGTTATTGACTTGTCTTTTGCCGTCAATGTGTCCACGTCAGTGTCACGTGCTATTTACAGTTATTCAGAGAAAATACAGGCAACTCCGTTAAAATCCACTATTGGAGGGATGACGGATTGCTATCCCGCTAATTGAATGGATAACTGGCTTCCGGTAAGGAATAAGTCCGCTCCTGATAATCAGTTAATCCATAATCAGAAACAGATTGCTCCGTTAGCTCAACGGAAGGGCAATCTATCACTCCTCAATTAAAAGATTTAAAGGAAGATTTTTTATTTTTCATGGATGTGTGGGGACAAACTATTAATAAAATTATTCAAAGAACAGAAATATATAGATCTTACGCCTGAGTTAAGTCCTCCGCTGTTCTTGTGAGGACATTTCTTTTCAGGACAATGACATACTGGTTTAACCATCCACCTCAAAACTTATTCATTTATTAGATGGGAGTTTAATGCCGTTGTCAATACTTTTACTAATACTATCACGGTTATGATATAGGAGGAACAGGGACGCCCGCTGTAAAACGCCGACCTTCAGTGCAATCCGTTATTTTAGGAATGACGGATTGCCTTTGCGTTCATCAAACCGTTTAATCCGTTCCAGATTAACGATTGATTCTTACCAGGAATGGAATTAATCATCACCAGGAAATGATTAATCAGAGAGATTAAAGGATTCGAAAGGCAATCCGTCATCCCTCAACTAACGGATTTAACGGAAGATGTTTTTCGGGTTGCAGGTTCATGCAGAAAGAGCATGGTTTGAACCCTTGACCACAATTTTTAGCGTAACGTAAAGAAATATATTAAGATATTTCATTCAATGCTACTTCGGCATTTTTCTATAAGCCATCAAAACAAAAATGGAAGAAGTCTGTATCTTTAGAAATAATTGCTTTCCTAACCCAAGCGTTGAGGGTAGAAAGGCGGTCACTTGTATAGGGAATTACGCAGCATCTTATTATCAGCTATGAAGACTGTTGATGTTACATATCCACAATATACGGGCCATAGCTAGCAAGGATACAACAAAATTAAATCATAGATGACATCGGTGAGCCCACAGGCGTATTTGAAATTACAAAACCATGCTATCTCTAGCTTATGTTAATTCAGGAAGCATTTTCTTTTTCTTTATTTGTTTTTGTTCATTACATTTCTGCACCACTCGCAAGAAGATTAAGTTACGATTAAGAGGTGCAAAAAAGAATACAGACAGAAATTTGGTAAATATTTTTTTTACGCCAGCATAAACCTTTAATGCAAGCGATGCACATATTTACGTAAAATTTTTATGCAGCATGACTTACAGGTTAAGTTGTATACAATAAATCTCGTCAATCAGCTTCGCAGCTATAGGATTTACCTTTCAGTAATAACAAATTTTTAGTATAGTACTTTGTGACCTTCATGAACAGGGAAATACGTCAAAAATGAGATAGCAGCCAGCATGCTGTCGTAACAGCCTTCTGGCCAGGCTCTCCATGACCAGGGACAATGGCACGAACACGGAGAATTCGTCGTGCAGAGAGGTTATACCAACTTACCACTATCAGCCCGGTAAATCTATCACTGGTTCATGTTTATTCGCCACATAAATATTCATTTTGGTAATAAGCGTGACATAGGCCAGTTCTGCGGCCAATGCGTGTGCTTTTGTCAAAATCTGCATTGTTAAAACCCGATAACGTATGGCTTAAAAAGTCAGCCTGGCATCTGGACAGTGTAGCGGTCAGTCCAAATGACCAGTGATCAAGCGGTTAAGTCTGAGCACCTGTGGTCAGTGGACTGGACATCAAAGTGCCGCCATCTACCACGATTTGTACAATCTTGGTGGTCAACGGAGATCAACGTAAACAGATTGTGGCCAAAAAATGTCCGACATACCTGAAAACTGCACGACCGCGTACATATGAGGTAAAAAACGAAGATTTCTGTCCCATATTACTGTTATACACCAACTTGGATATACGCGGTCAACCATGAAGTCAAAGCTGTGTGCTCTTTTGACTTCGTTGACTGTTCGGGTGATATACGGTGAGCGAATTAACCAGTGGTTTGTTAAATAAGGCGAATAATTTGAATTCGACAATTAAAACAGTGTAACATTTCAATCTAGATTTCAGACAGGTTAACATAGAGATGTTTTATTTTTTGCTAATTGATATGCAAATGTTGTGATTATATTTTAATACAAACATGGTTTTACGTTCAGTTTTCATTCTTTTTCTTACTTGGCAAACAATCTGTTGTGATATCAAAATTTCCGTATCAGAAGTTTCACTGGTATATACTGAATCAAGCACAGGGCATCACTTTTGCGATCTATAGAGAGACGAATTTAAAGTGAAATTCCGACAAAATATTTACAACATTAACCTTTTCCCCACCAAAAAAAGAAATTAAGAATAGATAATTTAGGGTACTTTTATTTCAAATTTCTCAACAAGAAACCTAAGTAAACACTGCCAATTAAAAGTTCTCCGTGTTTAACCTACAGTTTAAGGCAGGAGTAGATAGATATGTACTGGGAATTTTACCGTAAGATGAATGAAGCCATGAGTAAAGAATATTAGCCAAAAGGTGTATCAGGGTAGACTCGGCTAAAAGCCACGAAAATTTCAATGTTTTGCAAAACACAAGAAACACCATGCAAAAGACAACAAAACAAAATGAAATTCAAGCCAACAAAGGGCACAGCATAATTAGCTTTAAACAAAAGGTAGGTAAACAGAAGATAATTTTTATGGAGATACAGCAAAAGACATTAGGGTGTGTAAATGGAATATCAGACTTTAATAATAGCACTGCTTCTTTGACTTAATTAATGAGTTAATTGGACCACTTCTTTATTTCTTTACTATTTTAAAAAAGAAAAACAAATCTATTTTCTGCTCCTTTTGCACGAGCTTCTAAATGATTAATAATTCGTAATATAATGCAGTTTATAACTATAGTCTATAGACAAATTTACACCGAGGAATAGATCAAGGATTTAATTCAAATTAAGCAAACAGTATAATAATCTCGGCAAACAAGGCTAGTGTAAGGAGATCAATCATAAACAATATAAATATACATATAGTACAATGTACATAAATAAAGCTCTTAAGGTTTTCCCTAATTTTATGATTCCACCCCTCCCCCATTTATAGACACATGTATACATAAAGAATTATTGAAAACGGCTGATTTGTCATTTTTAAATTTCAGAAAAATGGAGTAATACTCATGAGTATCAATGAAGTTGAACAAATGTTATTCATGTATATACCTGTGCACAGCAAACTAGTATAACTGTTGTCAGACTTACTTAAAAGGCCAAAGGCCTAGCGTTTAATTGTCTTCTCCTTTGTTCATGGACAGACTTTGGCTTTTTATTCGGCTCAGAGCTACATTAATTCAACAAGTAGGCCTTTGTTGACTTTACAGATTTGCCACAATAGGGGCTTTCATACGGAATAACTTTCAGCGCGTATTCTCCACCGGTGGAATGGCTTGGTTCGTCTTCATTGAAACACAGGGATTAATTGCATAGCCGTTTTTCTTTCGTCTTATTTGTTAGTCAGGAGCCTTTTTTATAACAAGAGAAAGAGGAGGACTTAGAGAGAAAAAAACGACTCTTATACGTAATTATTTCAACCTATTATTACATTTATAGACGTTGATTGTCTTGAGGTATTAAACAGTTCAAAGAAAGCCACAACAACCGCTCTAATTTCCAATTTAATTCAGGATGTAATTGAAACGGAGGAAAAACAAATCGGCCATTTAGTGAGATTTGTATGCGATGGCTTCCAGGTGATTAACTCCTCGTTTCAGTACTTCTTCTCTGCAGTATATCCTTATAACGATAATATCGCGCGTTATTACAACACCAGGTAAAATTATCATGACGTTTGTTCTAAGACATGTCGCATGTTCTAAGATTTATGACGTATTTTTTTAAACCAAATGTATCCCTGAGATATCCTTTGCCAATGAATATGTATTATAGGATTACGTTTGTCCTGTATAAGGCTTAACCCCAGTATAATATGATAACAACTGAGCGCTGTGCTATATTTATATATACATGTATTCGATGTCTCATGGCTGTATGAACATTTATAAATTAACAACACAACGATTAAGAATGAAAAATCAAGAGGTATGAGAATAATTACGTATATTGGCTTGAACATCAAGAAAGTCGTGAGATGGACTTAGTTTTCCTTTAAAAAATTCATGTAAGGAAGCAAATGAACGATTGTTCATGCAATATAAAAAAGAGCAATTTAATATGTTCGTTTGGAGATTACAGCACATTACGTAAACCGAGAAGTTAACACGACTATTGTAAAAATGCTATAATTAGATTTATATGGGTGAGAATTTCGACGTCATAATTACATCATGGCCAGGCTGAACATGAAAACGAGCTATATTTGTCGGAAGGCTACCGAGACTATCTTCCTCATGTGTCGGCTACTAGTCGTCAGGATACTGTCGAACATAGTCTGTCTCTGTTACAGATGGTCATTCTCCGTGTCAGAGGACGTGTTCTTTTGTCAGGAGAACATGTCTCGTGCTTGTTCTGCCAGTTGATCTTTTATTAGTTCATCTGTGCTATCTATCGTACACACCGTATGTGTACTTTCCCTAGGGTCACCATTTACGTTTACTACAAATTTCCCGACCCGTACCAGGTTTGAACCTGTACATGTTTTGTCCTAGCGAGTGAAAGATGACAACCACCCACAACTCCAAAAAAATGCTGATCGATTTTCCAATAATATCTGGTTCACCTATGTTGAATATTTATCTTTGTTGTATAAGGTACGCAAATTTAACGTTCGAAATTCGCCCTCTAAGGAAAGTTCATGTCAACCAAACTTTTGTTACATGTACATTGTACTGCTAACAGGGTTTCTAAGATGAGTATTTAAGAACTTTGAACTCATACGACGGTGGACAGGTTTGTAGTTCGCGCTAAACAAAATGCGTGGAATCTACCATCAACCAACGCCAGGTACCTCATAACCAATCCTTTCGCTCATATTTAGAAACATGTCGCCATGTGATGGCCGAATATATATACAGACCATTAGAGGGAGGGTGGCGTCAATCGCAGCTACGGTCACACAAAATAATCTTATTTTGTATCAAATACACGGTTCGTCATTCCTTGGATGTGAAGAGGCAAAGTTTTGGTTGTGCAGGTGTCAATACACAATCGTGTCTTCTGTGTTTCAGTGAGGCAGCATTTTAAATGTGTCAGCACTGGAACGGAATAAGGAGACACAGTAGTAACATGACTGAAATAATGTTCAAAGCTATGTTATACCCTATAAATAAGAAGGAAAACACTACAACAACAACAACAAAAGATCAACAAAGGTTTTCTAAAGGCAGGATAAATGAAAGGTATATCCACTGATTTTTTTTTTTTTTGACTTTCTGTAAATGTCTGTAAATTTCCTGAAAGACGCCATTAAACACCTTAACATTGGCTTGGCCGGCAACAAATGAATGAAGGAATCAGTTTAATTGTGCAATCAAAAATTCCATGGTTATCTTTGGATTAATCAAAGATTTGGTATGTACGTGAAATATTTATTAGGATATTACCATCTCGCTTAAATATTCGTTTGTTTGTTTGTGTCTAAAAACGGCGGAAGATTACAAAGCTGACAGGTGACGTCAGCTGTGTACATGTTTACCTGCCTAAAACCGAGAGGAAGATGAAATAAATGGATGCTTTTAATTGTTTAAAATAGTTCAGAGATGGCTTTTAACCCATATCACCCATCTTGTTCATTGTAGAAAAGTAGTTTTCTGACACGACTGTGCCGAGTGCAGTCTGTGAGGTGCGTGGTGTTGTTTTTGTTGTCGTGCGGTTAGAAACGGAGCCCAATGCGCGTGTAAACACGTCCGTAAACACGTGTTGTCAGTCTTCCGGAAACGGACCACTTTGCTGTACAAATCGGAGTTATCCTACGTGTCCAGGAGGGGGGCAAATCTCTCCCACCCCTGCCAACGCTACGTCTATCCACCTAGGGGGTCTGGCAAAACCCCACAAACCCAGCATCTTTCTTCAGTTACTCGTACATTTTCTCCACAATAAAATCAACACAGCTTGTAGCCATATAGATGTCCATTTATGCTAAGGGCGAAAATATGGACTGCTTAAAGAAAACTGAAAAAAAAATAGAAAACTTCTGCCTTCCGCCACAATGTTTTTTGTCAAACTGTAGGAATCACTTCCAGAGTTTAACTACTTCCAAACCGACCTGCCGAAGTTCATCCCACCCCCTCCCTGCCGAGCCCCGGTTGATCCCACCCCACTCCCTTTCTGCTTCCTCCCAGTAATAACATCATCCTGGCCCTAAATATATAGAAAGAGTTCACGGATGTTAAAAATCGCCGACTTTTAGCAAGAGAACAAGTCGACATGTGTATGGCCCCAAGTCGTAAAGAATCCAAGGGAAACTTGTAAATCTGTTTAAATCTAATTATTGTTCAATTACATACTCATTAATTTTAATGGTTCTTCCCCTCATATATACATGGGATTTTATCCATAGGTTTCTTTTGGGGGAAACTTGGCAGTGGTTTCCGGGAAACCACCGCTCCTCTCTATGTAGCCAACAAACTTTCTCACGTGAACCATTGGTCAGTCCAACCGGAAATGGAGTGGAACTCGTGAAGTCATGTTAGTCAAAGCCAATCGGCACGAACATAAATCTAGACAGGTCTCAACACATATTCGAATAGCAATCTTCAATCATTATGCATGGAGGTTCCAATGGTAAATCGCAATACCATTTCCCAAAAGAACGTACAAAACAAAAAAGAACTAAACACATAAATGTAAGTTGTCAACAATTTTCAAGGATGCCGCAGAGACCAAATGAATATTCTAATCGTGTAAACCAAATCAGTATCCAAATCGAGCGTACTAGTTTAGAAGTTAGAATTATATGCATCTCATTTATACGCTTTGATTTCGACTTTCCACATCTCCAACGCGATGTTACATTAAATTGCCCTAGGTCTCGTCCATGCAGGAATTGGCCCATTTGCATAAAATAACACAGAATAACCAATCACCGAAACGAATGCGTTCATTCTTCCAAACTTTCTTAACGTTACATTGTTGAAATAACCATTAACAGCATGCAAACGGCGTTTTCCTTTGTTGAAATAAAAATAATGGGCTGGGAAGAATTTTCGTGAAGCATCATGTCACCTATAACCCTGACGTACAATGTAACCTATATCCAGTTCCATACAGGGAACATGTTCAAGACGTATCAAATCGCCAATAATGATCTAACTTGCAGTATACTTTCCATTCCTTTTTATTCGCCACGTGTAGGGTGTTCTAACAAAAGACTACCAACTAAATTCAGGTATAGAGAGAAGTGCTTATACACCCGCAGTCATCATATTAGATTAGGTAAAATAAAATTTGGCGGAATTAAAACCTGGTCGCCCATGCCAACGCTCACTTGAAACGTTTATATGCATACTTCAAGATTTGATTGTCTTTGCTTGTATATTGTTGTTTTTGCTTAACGATAAAAACGACATCCAAAGGTGTCATTATCAATTAATACATGTCATAAAGTGGCCTCGTTTGTAATTTATGCCCGCAGGCTTGTTAACCGTGATTGATTAGATTTTAATTACGGGCTCAAGCTTTTTATACAAGGCATAATTTGTTACAGTGACATTGATGCCCTGTACCATGAACTCCGACCGCAAATTGAATACATTTTACAACGGGAAATTATTCCGACTTTGGGAGTTCTCTTATATGTTTTGTTACGAACTCGAACATCCCATATAGAGCCTGAAAAGCGAAATTATACAGGCAGATATAATGACCACAAGACTTATACATACATCAGCTAAAAATAACGAAATATAGCCTCCATAAAGTATAGCCAAATAAATATATAAATGCATAAATATAAAAATAGTTTTTGTTTTAACATTTATTCGTGGAAACATGTCAAATGGAGCGGATTCTTATACAACTAGCTGATTTGGTTACAAACTGTGCACGGATGAAGAGATGTGGACAAGGTTATAGAGACATGTCAGAGCTCATTCTAGAAACATTACGCGATAGTCAACGTTCACGAAACCCAACTTTCGGGTGGAGCAAAGAACAAAACAAATTTGTTTGCGACATAAATGAAACTGGTCCAAAAACCGTTTGAGCGTGACGAAATTAAAGAATGCTGACGCAGCAACAAGATCAAAGCTTATGACAAAGTTAACTGTTCGCCCTTGATTACTTTACTGTGTCATTCAAGGCTTTTATACTGTCATATCATGAGATGTATTGACTCAAGAAGACAGGAGGTTTAACCTTTCCAGGCCGTGTGGACAGTCATTAAGCCGAACACAGGGCGATTCTCGCCTTTATTTATTTAAATAATTGGTGAATGTTTATAAAGGTCAAGAAAAATTAAAAATGAAACAATAATTAGACACACATCCTCATTTAGAATGTTACTATGCAAAAATATCATATACCAAGAGGTTGTCCCAAAATACCCATTGGACAAAAATATTTTTAAATGTCATTTTCTCCTTCAAAAAAAAAACAAAAAAAACCTATATATATATATATATATATATTGAAGACCATATATACAAATAAGTGTTTACACTCTTTCATCTTCAGCTGACATGGGCCTTTAATGCTGTGCCTATAAAAACCACGAATATGCAACTTAGCCATCGCCCTTTTATGACCGCAATCCAATCAACGAGAGTTATTTTCGAGCCGGCGATTTCATTGGTCAATTTCGGCGAGAACAATGTTTAAGAGGAATAGTCCAATGAGAACCTCTTTTCTGGCTAAAGAAACTCGTGAGTTTAGTTTATATTCATGATGACCAGGTTAAAGCACTTTAATTATGGTTATGTAATATATGCGGTTTGGTAACAGTGAGATCCTTATATTATTAAACAGCATGTAACCCACATCTACGAACTCCGAATATGCATGGTTTAAAGTATTATAATCTATCTTTTTCATTTGTTTTATTGCTTTTTTTCATGCCATATATTCAAGAATATTTCACCTAAATACGACGGCGGCCAGACCAATGGGTGGAGGAAACCGGAGTGCAGGGCGTAAACCGCCGACATTTGGCAAGTTTTTTGGAAGCTTTGGTGCATAATATTCAAGGGAAGACAACTGCTTTTCCACGAACGCAGGATTGCACAAACGTCTGTCGAAAAGATCGTCGTCGACCACACATGGTCACCTTGGCCCCACAAAACATTAGGGTCGAGATTCCTGAAATTCAGTGTCCAAGGAGATGGACGAACCAGTGCCTTGTATATCATGCAGCGATTATGAGTATCAAATGCATGACACATCCTGCTCGCTAGGCGCTCTGCAATAAGAGGATAGAGGGTAGACTGGTCGGCCCGTTGTCAGTATAATGTGACTGGGTAGGGGAGCTTGTTGGGTGTCTTCGGCAAGTCGTCTCGGTGAAGCAGCACCAGATAAAAGATACGGTGGAAATCCGTCCTGCACCAAGGAGACACCGCCTTCCTATAAGTGAAATATTCTTGAGTAGGGCGTTAAACAATAAGCATTCATTGATAAGCATACATCACACTGAGCCATGCCCTTCTCTCTTCTTCTGTACGAAGTGCATCACTCAAAAAAATAGAATTTATGATGATTATGAAATTTAATGATGTGTAAAGCACATTCAATGAACATTTTGTACTACTCTTGTAATGCTGCAATTAATACGAAGTGTCCATCACTTACTGAATGTGTTCCATTTCTCCGGTTGACTTTAATACTTAAAGTAAACATCGATCCAAGGCTAAAGCACGGTGTTCAGCCAGTTAGGCTTTCAGCGTGCCTTGTAAAATGCAATACAGCACCACTTTATAAAATACAATTCATCTCTAATTGCTGTATCATTCATGCATTTATGGCCATCAGTGGTGTAACCAGGAAACGCTTAATTAATATGGCCATCATTTCAATGGTCTGAACCAATTTCGAGTGAGGCGGAAATTTATTTTTATCGATATATATTTTACTGATTAGCACACTCACCTGAAAAACTGCACTCGGGGTGTTATCCCCATAAGGACGTCTTTGTAATGGTCCACGGGCGGAGATATCACGCTTAACATACCGAGTGCTCTGTTAATCCACCTTGATTCATTGTGTTGACTGAGTAAAATTCCAAATATGCATGTCGTCGACAACAAAAGGAAAGCGATTCTATAACTTCTCTCCACTGTTAAAATTTTAAATGGAAACAATTGGTCAGCCTGGTTTAAAAAGACTTGAACTGCTCTTCACAATGTAAGTCTTGCTGAGGCAAACTCATCACTTATAACACGGGAAGAGAGAGAGAGAGAGAGAGAGAGAGAGAGAGAGAGAGAGAGAGAGAAAGAGAGTTGGGAGAAGTGCGGTTGTTGATATAGAATATAGCATTAGCTTGATAAGGGAAAATTGGCTGGCTTTTAGTGCTATTTATTGCAAAAGCTGATTCGACTAAAATGGTTGAGTGTATTATATTGTCAGTGAGTATCTCCAGTTAACATTCTGGTGCCGAGCCTACACAAGAGGAGCACACTCCGCATTGTAATGTTAACAGTTACTGACAATTAAATGGCTCTATATATAGCCGCCATCCAGGCATGCCGACCAGGGTACTACATGTGTATGGTTAGAAGTAACTGTATTCACAGTGCCTTAATGGAACACGGTTTGATTGTTTTCTCTAATTCCCCCTGTACGCGTTTTCCTTAAAGCGTCTGGGCACGAGTGGCCGGGTACTGGATCAGGGCATGTAATGGTGATCGCAAAGCCCATTTACTTAATGAGATCTGAGAGTCTGGTGTATGGGATAGCCGGTCGGCCAGTCAGCAACCAATCTGAACCCTGCCAACAAAACCTCTATGGAAAGGTCAGGTACATACATACTAAACATCATCTGGGAGTATGTGGGTTGTCTGGGAGGGGGGGGGGGTTACTTATTTATTTAATTGCTTGGTGTTTTACACAGTATTCAAGGATAGTTCACGAATACGATTGCGTCCGGCGTTTTGGTGGGAGGTAACAGGAGGCATATATGAGGGACCAACAGTTAGCTGGTTACCACATATCCATAGACTATACTTGGAAAATTTCAGGCTCATGTCATGCGGCGGAGAGCCTATCGGAGTTCGGTAAAAGTCACGTGTGTGTTGTTGTTGTGTTCGAAAGTTTTAACCAAGCCGTTACAAGACTGTCCCATGTAGATCATGTACACGTAACCCGAGGCAGCATGGGGTTTTGATGAGAATATAAGCCGAAAACCTCCATACACGTGAGCTTCTGCTGTCTGTGAGACTGTGTGATGAGCCAGAGGTCGAGTTTTCCTTGAAGTCCTTACAGACATATGCACAAAGTCTTACTTTATGTAGATCTAAAACTAGTAAAGAAATTACGCGATGGTAGAAATTGTATAAAACCTACTACCATCCTCAGGTTGTTGGCATGGTTGAAAGAATCCGAACAGAGCCCGGGGCAAACCTTTGATATGTCAACTTAGAAAATGATAGCCGGTTAGTAGGATATGGGTATGTGAAGTCAGAAAATGGCCCATTTCCTACTAACCGTTTTCCGAAGTGATGCTGTCTGGGGAATATGATGGGGGACACTTCCCGCCTAAAGTATTTCGCCCCTATACGCTGTACAAGCAGTCTCTTGTTCATGCACTCTTGTATATCTTTCCGATAGAGCTTCATGGGCAAACTTGTACTTGGCAACAATGGTCTGTTCTCCTAAGATCTGGGTGACCATTGCCCTGCATGTAAAGTCCATGGATGATGATACGTGACGTGAGTGGTGAAAATTTGAGTTATCAGGTCTGTGTGTCATGATCATTGACAACATTTTTTCATAAAATGCACAAAAATTGAAAAAAAATAGAACCCGAAACCTGATTTTATAAGCTGCAGTCACAAATGAATTCAACTACAAGAAGATAAATGACATTCAGACGCATCTAGGTGTATTTTTTATGAATGTGAAGAAATCGTTACAGTATAGAGTGCAGCCAGACCTGCGTGAGACAAGACAAAGGGCTACGATGTTGTCTAAAATATGTACGGTAAACAAAATTTCTCTTCTGATGACCAAACAGTTTCATCAGATATATTAATTTTACCCTTTTTCTGAGAAATATTTACACTGAAATTTTAAATTCAGTTTAAGTTGGAATTGTGAAACTAATTGGGAATATAAAATACCGTGACCTAACAAAATTAGTGTCATTGTGACAGTTCCTCTTTATAATATATGCAGTAATACAGGTAACTTGAATAAAGTGCAAACATTTACATTTGTGAAAAAAATTCCACATTATGCCATCAGATCCTATCAATATAGTCCATTAAGATCACCGTAGATGTTTAATTGTTATAGTTTAACCCCATAAAACTGCCGAAATAGAAATTTAAATAAGTTGTTTTTCTTCCCTCATGTATGGTTAGCAGGGGTCTAATGTTAATGCAATGCTGTCATAATTCTTTGTTTTAAAATATGTACGATTCGACATGCTCTATGAAGACCCACTACAAGTACAACTACTGTTTGCTGAGCATCTCTATTGTAGTTTGGGCAGTCATCATGTCCTCATTATTGACGGTTTGCCGCGAGACTGCAAGCTGATGTACATTTCATTAAGGTGTTTGATTCATCAACATGGAATGGCTTTCGCCGGAGTATTCATATCTCGAGAGACAATTCCTAGTGTTGGATAACTTTATCACTGGGCTTCAATTAGCTCCGGTTGTTGCTCGCCTTGCATATTTTAACAGCTGTGCTTCTTGCGAGGCGGTGCTTTGGAGGAGAGAACCAGAAAAACTGCATTAAGCCTCTCCTAGTCCACTTAATTATTGATACGTTAATGGTGGTGGCTGGAATTCAACAGTTTACACAAATGATCGGTGTCTTGAATTATAGACACTGTTGGGCTCTCGGGGGACTTCCCTTAATGGACAGGCCCCCAAATAAATCCGTAACCCCCGTACTTTTGACAAAGTTCCAGGCCAAACATAGTCGCCGTTTTAACTGCGCTGAATCTCAGAGGGCCCAGTTTTCGCAGCTCTCAGCATACTCTATAAGTTCCTCCAGGAATAAGCCTAGTCCCAGACTAGACGCGATATAACTGTGTCTCCACCACATCACAGCTCTGGTATCTGAGGCCTTGAAAATATTACTTTATATCAAGGTAACACAAATTGATGTCCATATACATTTATAATAATAGGGCTACATTTAATCACGCGCCTACCCCTCTGTCTGTATGTTTACCAGGGACGACCAGTGGGATGATACACCGGTGAAATGGCATAATCTTTAAGCTACGTGTCGAGTCCGACATTCGTATACCAGTCGTAAACCATGAAGGGGCGTTCCAAGTCGATGA
This sequence comes from Acanthopleura granulata, assembly GCA_016165875.1. Taxonomy (NCBI): domain Eukaryota; kingdom Metazoa; phylum Mollusca; class Polyplacophora; order Chitonida; family Chitonidae; genus Acanthopleura; species Acanthopleura granulata. The sequence continues at coordinate 21,121,037 of JABBOT010000008.1, forward strand.
TCGCAAGACACATCTCCACTTGTTCGAAGCCCTCCTAAGGTTAAGAGCACGTAACTACCATGGCAACCAGCGCTGTAGGCATTAGGTTGCCATGGCAGCTACGTGCTCGCAACGTTAAGAGGGCTGCGTGCAAGTAGGCGTAGTTCTTAAAGGAACATGAAAAAAAAAAATAATAAAACTGCACGGTAACATGTAAGAGAGAAGCAGTTCCGAGTTTTCAGGGATGTAGGGGAGACAGATGATGTTCTAGGGATGACATCCAATTCACTATCAGACTCGTATTGTGCGTGAATAACGTCCCTTGATATATAAGATGAGCACTGAAAGTTTTCCAAGTGGCACATCGCTGTCTAATAATACCATGCGGTGACAAGAGTGGTTACATTTCGTGCGCAGATGGTTTTTATTTTAATGTATAATACACCTGAAACATCTATTGGTTTGGCACGTGGTCATGCAAATGAGGTCTACATTGTACATGTATGTAGAACTTAGGAGGTATGTACAAAAACAAAGGGAAGACAAGGTATACATGGCAAGTTGAATTTCAACGAAAACAATGACGATACTGGGGTAGTTGTCATTTTTAGTGTAGAGCAAATAACGACAAACGTCTTGTACATTGTGCTGTCCAAGCTCTCTGAAACGTGTTATTCTATTCTTAAGGAAAATAGAAAGGAATACATGCCTGCAAGATATACTGATACTAGAAAGTGAACAGAGATGCTCTGACATTTTGAATTTGGAAAAAGAAATTTCCCAAAACTTGGACATTACCCTAGTCGTTGTCTTTGTCTTCATTTGGGCTATGCTAAATTAAACAAAACCAAGTAATAGAAGTAAACAAAAACAAGTAATACAGGCTAAATCATAAACTCAACATATTCATTGTTCCACATAACCAATTACAATTATCGTATGACCATCACAATACAGCCACACTGCTATCACATATATAAAAGTTGGATTGGACTATCTCTCGTAATTTTATTTCTTTAACATGGAATTAAACACACATATTTGATACATATCTATTATAGCTAGGTATTCCCTTGTTTCATGAAGGGTGGCCACAGATTTACCCCTTGGAGGTTGTATTTGCAGTTTTGATATTGCTTGCCTATGTTTTGCATGCCCATATCATCGTCATTGGTCATTGTCATTGGTAACTTTTCTCTACGTTGCCATATTCTTAAAAGATGCAAATAATGGTTGAACATCACAATAGTTTATTTATGTCCATTTACGCACATAACAATTAATAATGGCCTAAAACGAAAACATAGTCACATTATATATAAAAAGTACATTAATGCATGTTTTCACCAGACCTATCGAGTGCTTAAAAAGAATTCAAATCAGCCTATGTCTTTATTCCATGTTCTTTATCTAGTATATATTAGAAATAAACGACAGAAGCAAATTTTCCATGTCTCTATATTTGCATCTCGATATCGATTCTACATGCATGTCTGCATTAATATGAAGGTTTTACTCCAAAAATATAAACTGAACACATATAAATTTGAAAGACATTCTTGAAGACGATGTAAAATTTGACTAAAGTACCCAAAGGAAGGCCAGTGCATGCAGCAGTCATGAACTATCATTCTCTCGTCGATGGTCATGTACAGAATAATTTTATTGTGCATCTATCACAGCATAGATCATTACAAAGGAAGTAGTATTGTGTGTTATGCTAAGTTTACATGTCGCACGTAGAAACTTCCAAAACAGAAGGTTGAAAATAATTTATCATTTTGGTGTTTTTATGGTGTCACTATTATCAAGCTTGGATTAGCATAATATTGTATCGTACATTTAGTACCGCATTGCGGTGGATATACCTTTCTCCTGGGCTGCTCACACTGAGCGTGGGTTTTAGTGAGGTGTTTTTATTTATTTATTTATTTATTTATCTGATTGGTATTTTACGCCGTACTCACTTATACGACGGCGGCCGGCATTATGGAGCATGGAAGGAAACCGGACAGAGCCCGAGGAAAACCCACGACCACCCGCAGATTGCTGGCCGACCGTCCCACGTACGGCCGGAGAGGAAGTCAGTGTGGTACCTTTAAAGAAATGTCGTTGCCCCATATAGTATCGCTCCATGAATCTATCAAATGTATTATGGATAAAACAATGATAAAAGAGCACGATAAATTACATGTGACAAATTATAATGATGCTTGACCATTATGCACACAAAGCAAAACAAGAAAAATGTGTCAGACCTAAGGTTTTGAAACCAGTATTCCTATATCAATCGTTCGCCATAATGCGTATTATGCGTAAGTACTAGCACCACCAATTTCCGATACAACACACCATGCAAAATCCCAAGTATCAAACAGATTGACAGATTGGCTGACTGATGTGTTGACACATTTATATTAGAGAAGCATGTCGTCCACTCATTTCAGTGCTTTTAGACGACATACATACATACATAAATTAGTTTACATGGCGACTCCATTCCATGGAATGACTTGCGCCGGGGCAATAGGGTGTGTTTCACGGATTTAGGCTGCTCTAATCAACCATAGTCAATTCACAGAGAGCTATTTCCACAATGGTGTAGCCTAAACTCTGTGGATCCTACATAAATAATTCCGCACGGCTTTGAAAACCAAACCTGCATTCTTCGGCCGACAGAGCACAGTTCTCAGAGTTGGGCAAATAATTCCCAGGTCTTCAAGATCAGAAAAAAGGTGCATTTACACGAGTACATACATAACCTATTTAAATTAACAAGAGACCGTTTTCCACCGGTTATCTGTGACCGTTTGTCAACCGTTACATTGTCGTGTCTACTTTGCTTTTTGGGCTAGGTCTACTCTCAACGTTCTATAGTCTTTTCGTATTGTATTCCATGTGTTACATTATTTATTTATTTATTTATTTGGTGTTTTACGGCGAAAACCGATGACCATCCGCAGTTTGCTGACAGGCCTTCCCACGTACGGCCAGAGAGGAAGCCAGCATGAGCTGAACTTGAACTCACAGCGACGGCATTGGTGGGAGGCTTTCTGGGTCATTGCGCTGCGCTAGAGCGCTAACCGACTAAGCCTATTAGATAGGGATGAGGATGTATTGTCTATTTTGACAGATTTAGTATGGTATTTGACCACAAGCAGTGCGTCTGTTCCTGTGCTTCAGATAACTGATGCCTCACCGGCCACCACACAACTCTGCACAATACATGTGTGAAGTTATAATGGCTGAACAATGATATACGGCCGCCCGACATCATCCGAGCCCTGACCATATGTTCATCCACACGCCGCATGTTTGGCCGCACGGGACCGAGCAGCCCTGAGCCAGTGAGTCAAGCGCCCAGAGGCTAGACAACCCTGTCTCTGCATGGAATACCGTCATATTCCCATCACCTAATCACATTAACGAATTTTTATTGCCCCGGGAACAGGCCCTCCGCATCAGAATCGATTTTAATATAACAACAAAACAATCAGCTTTGATAACCCAAAGAGAAGAACTGACAGTAAGCAGTTCTCAGATCATTCTGATAATTTTTTCTGTCCGTTGTTTTATTATATCTGTGCTTGCTAGCTAATCAAATTTAATCCATGATGGTTATTTTGAATACGCCAAAGACAGAAGAATAACGCATAGATCATCAACTACATACATTACGGTGTGGCAAAATTTACCATCAGAACGTATTCGTATGTTCTTACAATAAAACGGGTCATCACTGCAGAGCTCATTCGACTAGCATAATTCCCTTTAAAAGTCTTCCGTTGACTTCACCAAATCTAACGAATTATTTCTTTCCTGGAAAACAGTTAATCCGTTGTCAACGCATTAATCCGTTACATTAACGAAAATTGATTCAACGGAAGGTTTTTCTTAGTTGGTTTCGCCAAAATATAGATATACCCCATAACTCGCAGGCCGTATTTTAGTTTTTCTAGTTGCATCCTGGCTTTAAGTCAGGTGCCTGTGATGATTGGTGGTGATTTACTCCGGGCACTACGGTTTTCGATTGTTTGATTGTTGCTTAATGACATGGTATAAAATTTGCTTTACTATACTATAGGTTCAAAGCCTAGAAAGGTGTTCCTCTCCAGTCTCTCTGCAAAATCTACATGACAGGTAAAACAGGACACATTAAAATAACCCAACTCTGAGAGCCGTGTTTGGTCCACCGAAAAATGCAAGTGTTTAAGGTCTGCTGTGGGGAATCATGTATGTAGGATGTACAAATTTTAAGCCACAGCATAGTGTAATAGTTCTCTATGGACTGATTATTGTTGATTAGAGCAGCCTGAATCCGTGAAACACATCCTATACTGCCTTTGGGAAAATCATTCCATGGAATGGAGTCATTATGTAATCCAATTTATCTATGTATGTTCTAATTAAAATCATTAGAAATGTTAGAATGTTAGATTGTTAGTGAGTTTAACTGCTCCGTATTTGTTGACTTCTTATTTTAACTATGATTTATAATGTTTATCATACTGTAAAAAAAAATAAAAACACATCGCAATATAATATAATATCACATTATATAATATCACATTATACGGAGTGTCAGTGGGTAGAGTCCCTCAAGCCTGAGCCTATACACAGGTGTGTAGTCATCACGAACTATGTATAGCAAAATTAAATGTGTTATATATGTGTACTTTTTATTACGTCTAAATTTAAATATTCGACCAGTATTACAAAATAATGCTGATCGATTTCACATCAACTGATTCTGTAAATTTTGATACAGCTATATCGTGCATATATATTGGTAACAGAAGAAATGGATAAATGATTTATGGTTTTTGTGGTCACACACTTAAAGCCGGATTTAACCATGGTTCCTTGATATGGTGATATTAACGGGTTGAATGTATATTATGGGGAAATATACATTCAAAACATGTTGTGGATTTATGAATTTATGGATTTCTATAATGCAGAATGCCCACAGTCTGTATCTTTTGATCAGGATTTCTATTGTGTGGTGTTTTTAAAGGCTTGGTAGTAATTTTAAAACCATTCAGTCGCTAACCGTGGTATAACGTCAACACTATAACGCGAGAAAGTAAGCCAAAGTGAAAAAGCAAGATGCTTTCGATGTGTTGTCTGCCAGGTGACTGAAATCACACAACAGGGATATTTTGTCCACTTTTCCTTCAAGTATTTGCTCAATTCATCTGCGAAATAGAATGTGTTGTTAAATGTATACTAGTTGGAATCAGCACTGTACAGAAGTGTTATCCAGATTGACATGTACAAGTAGAAAGGAAACTGAGGATCCAGTATGAGAGCTTTCTATATTATTCTGTAAAGCAGCTGCGTACGAAGCTGCACATCGAGAATGCATGTGTATCAGCGATACACAAATTGTGTATCACTGGCACACCCGTCATTGAGGATGTGTTAATAAATTACGCAAATTGTGTGCTGTTGGTACACAAAACTTACGTGGATGTGCATTTTAGCCACGATAATGTGTACCACTCGTGCACACTAGTTTTTAGAGAGTATAGTAAGACGAATATACTTTTATTTGACTGCTGCGTTTTTAATGTTGAGATCATGTCAGTCGTATTCATCCGATCACTTCCTGTGCATGCATATTTATGAGCTGTATTTAATTTGTTTCATATTCTGAGTTTTTGTCATAATTAAGTATTAAATAAACGATGTTATATTCAATGCCCAAAAATTGAATGTTAAAACTTGGGACAAAGTCCACCAAGTTTGTTTTTTGTGTGCCTGTTGTGTGATTTGTGTTCAGCTTGGTATAGAAGAGCAGATGGCCAAATACGTACAACGTCTATAATGGCCTATTTGCACGCTCTTTATACAATACAAACTGGTCTTAATAAGGCTTGCGTCAGGGCTTTGACCAAATGTGGTAAGCCTTTGTTGGCGACACAACCAGTGTCCTACGAGGAGGGCCGAGTTCAGTTTGACAACTCCACATTTCATCTCATTGTCGAGGGATGATGAAATCAAAATAGGCCCTTTGCACAGTTCCTGTGGCATATTTCCACAATAAAGCACAAATTATTCCCTTTTGTCATGTCGATGAGAGGCGTGTTTATTTTCAAAAATTAAATTTGACCCACAAATAACATAGTCGAGGGTTGCGGGTCTCTGGAGGGTGCTTAATTTCCAGGGCTTCTCTTGAGTACAGGAGCTCGTACCAAAGCCTTTTGCTGACCGCCGGAATAAATTCGTCATTGGAAGCGAATTGCCGCTCTCCAAACAATCGCTTAAATGTTTTGAATTCCCAGAGAGGCTTTGAGATCGTTTTCCTATTAATTTCCCAAGGGGGCGAGGTTACTTGAAAACTCCGTGTTAGTGACATACAGAACGCTGAGCTATCACCGTACACATCGTGGTGTCTTCCCGCTGAGTGAAATGGATACTCACGTGACATATCTACGGGTGACCTTTGTCGTTTGCTAATCTGCGGAGTTGCGCGTACACCTCTAACAATGATGGAATCGGTAAATTATTTCACTGTTAAAGCTGACAAGTTTTCAACTGATTCTCGTTTTGAATAATTTAGGCAGCAAAAATTGTTTAATCAATCTGAAAACTTCGTAGATCAAGATATCTCTGGTAATTGATGTTGTTGAGGTAATGGATACTACTAATGTGAGGAATAGCAATTTATGAAAGTGCTTTTCATCCCCATCGCAAAAATATTGCACCAAAGAAAACCCAAATTATCAAACTGACCACGCATTTCTAAATATCTATGTACCTTAAAATATGAAATCTTCGCCAGGTATTTATGGGATATTAATAACAGCTTTGTTGTTATTGAATTCGATCATTTGCCTTCATAGATATGTTAAACGACATTTAAAAGAATCTAACTGTATTTGGTATCATAAGTATTATGTTAAAATTGAAAGAGACGTAGACTTTACTACGCTGTTCTCTGTTAAGTCGCATTCATCATTAACAACCTTGTTGTGGAGGCTTATATAACTGTACGTATCATAACAACACAGTTCTTAGTCCGCTTGCGCTAAGTTAAGTAGACGTTACAATACATGCTCAGTCCATTAGCAATGAAGCGGCGCGGCCTTGTTACGAAGAGAAAAAAGACAGAGAAGTGTTACAAAGCAAATTTACCAAATTAATGCCCTTTTCTTGCTACTTAGTGCAATGTCCATGTTGTAAATTAACGTTATGGTTGAACAATGATGGCAACCTGTGGTGCTGTTGTCCGACCATTCTCTTCGTCTATAGCCACGAGCTTAGCCATCTACCGTTGTGCAAACTGGGAGCTGGAATATAAGACAGATGTAAACACCGACAGACAGTAAATGGGCATTATTTCGGGAACTGGTAAAGGTGGCTGGACGCATACATCCTCACTCTGTTGGTTTAGCACGATCATTGGAAACCATAGACGGCGGGCCGGTTGTAATTTTCTTAAAAGCTTTTCCCTGGCCGGAAGGATGGTCTGCTTCGGTTTCGTTGACTTTGTGTTATCGCTCATAGTTTGGGATGTCAGCCCAGATCGATTGAGCGTTATAATTTCAGTTTCAGTCTGGAAGTCGGTTTTTCGAAGACGTCAAAAGTATCACGTACAAATTTTCCCCCAAGATGTCGGGTTTAATCTTTTAGCAGGAATGCCTTCAGACGGCCCAGGCTTTAGTATAAGGCCAATACCGCCCTTAGAAGCACTTCGTTTAATTAATGAGTTGAGCAAACACAGACACGATGTTATTCAAACGGGGAACCATGAGGCCTGTAACAACTCCATCGGGGAATAAAGCTGGGTGTTAGTGGGTGTCATTGTATAACCCCAGTCCTGTTAGACGAGAGTTATATGCTCTTCCCTGAAAAATCAATCTGGCCAGCAAGAGTCAGAATTATCGCCGCGGCACGACGATCTCTTAAAGACCAACATCTCAGAACTAAACAGAAGAAACGTCGAGGTTCGATGGAATCTTACTTCCTTGGATAATGGCTAGCCTATTGTCACAGTTACTCGGAAACTCGGACTGACCGGTTCACGTTAATCCGTCGGTAAATTCTCGACCTTTCCAGGCGGCTAAAGTACCAAACGCCAAGGTTCTGATGGTTTCAAAAGACGATGACTTTTTGAGTATCAAAAAGTGGCACGCTTCGCTCTACTCACAGAAACTCTTCGGTAAACGTCAAAATGAGCATTTGTAAACAAATCCATGTTAAAACGCAGAGGCCATGTTGACAGTTCTCACTGGATATACATTACTGTGAGAGGTGAACACACATCTGCCCAGATATCGCATTATCTCGTCACGTGCACGGGACATTTGGCACTGGGGAGCACTGGCAAGTTTCCACGGACAAGTAACAACCACTTAAAATCTCCAATGTCGAACAAGACACCATACAGTCAAAACGTCTGTCACTGCTGACTCTAGAAACTTTTAGACGTTTAATTGTGTGTGCGTGCAGGTGATTTGTTTTTCTTCAAGTTTTTAGTTTTGCATTTTATCAAAAACCTTCCGTATATAGCGACTGCATCATACCGTCTTCGTTCCAGAAGCATATAGTTCGTTTAATTATGTGGCATTTGTAACAGTATTGCACTTGAAGGAATATCCTTTTGTACAAAGATGACAACGGTTTCCTGAAACTCCACTTTTAAGACAGGAGGGATAGTTTGAATTTTGATATTATTCCAAATTATCCATACTTAACTATTCCACCAAATGCTTTCGTTGCCTTACTTTCACACTGGCGCTCTCTGACGTTCTCCTTCACATGTTGTGTGCAAGACATATTATGTGTTGGATAAAATCGTTTCCTTGGATATATGTAGGCCTATAGTTGTCCTGAAGGCGCTGACCGAGATACATATTTAGATTAACGGCAACTGATAAACTATACAATTTGGGTACTGAGGAAATTTACGCGCCTAGAAGGCTCCTTGCAACTTTCCAACATCGTTAGAAACTGTTGACAGCTTTGTCTACCAGGCGCATTAACAATTTATTACTTTCTACATTTTATCGAGTCTTTGCCGTTTTGTGTTGAACGTTGCTGTAGAAATTTGCCTTGCGATTGCTCACCTGCATCTTCCATATAAACGATGGTACATTATATGGTATATATGAACGTCTTTTCTTATACCCAGCTGTTACTAGCAGTCATAACTTTATATCTAACCTTACCAGGCAATATGAAAGGCTATACGGCATGGAGAGCAAAACCAGAGCAGCGACAACAATGTGGTGGTTGGCAAATGTTCACACTTGGAGGTGAAGTCCGGCGTCTTGCAATTTTACCTTGTAAGGTATTATTCTAACTCCTCATTTGATACAAGCATATATATGACCACACGTCCACCTAGTCTTTCCGGAGGTAGATCTTTCGTCATTTGTTCCCTGTCTTGCATCTGACATAACCTTTTATCAGCTAATCCATCATCCACTGCCTTAGTCATTCTTCACATCTTTTACATCACTCAAATCTCATCTCACATCACTTAACTCTTGTCTGAGGGCGATCCTTGTCACTGCATGGCTGGCGCGGTAAATAAACCTTGTTCGTAAGAAAAATATATTGCCATAATTACTTCGTTCCTTTCAGAACGAGACATTTTCTCGTGAGCTGCATGATTTATTGGAATGTGTATAAGATATTGTTTGTAGGATTTGTTATAGTTTGCCCGTCATTCGTCTGCCTGATAAATCAGCTGTATTCGTCCGCGAACGCCTGAACACGGCGCGAGTTCAGCGCCCGCGGTCTAGCGTCATATAACCAGCGCCGAGTTGCTGCGCTGGGCAATCAGTCTCTTAGCCAAAGTGTCACGTGACACCTGTATATCGATAGGTTTACCGATATCTCTAAAAGTCCGTTCTTAAAAGCTTTCTGTTGCCATAACAACCCTCAAGCTCGAACACATTCGTTGACGAGTGGCTCCATTAAGATAATGAAATAAAAGCAGTTTGAAGTGACGGCATGAGGAGGAACTAGTGCCGAGCATGTGGCTGAACCGAAGATGCTCCATGCTTGCTGGGGAGAATCACGAAGGCAGGGCACTGTAGGGAATCTGTCTTAAGGACTTGACACTATATAGCTGGATCCCAGGAATGGTTAGAGGGCGTCGTATACCAGCCTGGCTAAACCGTCGGTCGGCCCGAGACGAACACATTTTAAATGGCTTTCTCGCACCGTTCAAGATGATGTATAGAAGCGTTCAGGACCTGGGCAAACCTGACTCACGGGAGACACTGTGTCGCCGCGATATACAATCTAGCCTACTGGTAAGTGGACTGGTCGCAAGACATCAATGTGAAAACAAGCCGAGAAATAGCACTTAACGCAGAGGACAGTCGTTTTTCATCAGCCTTGGACCAGCTCCCTCTCATCTTATGCACAGTTTTTCACCTGGCGTCAAGGAGCTGCATATTTTTAAATACATGGTGTCCTAGTGACTATCATTCGTTATATTGTGCCCCCAAAATTGAAAATTTGGGCCAATATTAAGAATAATCCAGGATGTGTGATTCAAATGTTTAACTTGAATTCAAAGATGGACGTTTGCGCTATATTACATACAATACAAGAAGACAAAACGAACAAAAGAAAAGAAAAATCATACACGAGCTATATACCATATACCTAAAGATACTAGTTATCCGGTAGTTTATAATATATCGCGTACGACTTTTTACGGTCATGTGGAAAGCTGCGGATGGTCGTGAGTTTCCCCCGGGCTCTGCCCAGTTTCCTCCCACCATAATGCTGGCCTAAAACACCAATAAAATAAATATATATTAACGTGTGGAATTAAACATACATTTTGGAGATAATCAATGAAAGCAACAAACACAAAAAAATGCATTCTGACGATCTCAACATTTCGAATCAGACCGAAAATGCTTTTGTGACAGCATAACTGCCTCTTATGCCGAGTTAATCTACTGATCATCTTGATAAGCACACATCATATAGCGCGTCCACTTGAGCGCTGTTGAAATATGTAGGGAAAAACATGCACTATTCATTTATTTATTTGATTGATGTTTTGCGCCGTACTCAAGAATATTTCACTTAAACGACGGCGGTCAGCATTATGGCGGCAGGAGACTGGGAAGAGCCCGGTGGAAACCCACGACCAGGCATAGGTTGCTGGGAGATCTTCCCACGTAAGGCCGGAGAGGAAGCCAGCCTGAGCGGGACTTGAACTCACAGCAACCGCATTGGTGGGAGGCTCCTCGGTCATTGGGCTGCGCTAGCGCGCTAACCAACCGAACCACGGAGGCCCCCGAAATGATTTTGAGCATACGAACGTAACGGTGAGATTAATAGGTGGCTAGGATGGTGTGCTTAAGGGTGAATGTAATTGGTGATTTCAATTAGGTATTGCGCCTGCTTATAGGCATGTGCAAAGCAGGCATAGTTGCGACAGCTATTATACCGCTTAAAACAACAAGAATGGCATAATGAGATCGAGGGCTAATATCGTTGATGATAATGAGGTTAAAAATCAGATTTAATCCCCTAACGGTATACGCTCAATTAATTTTTACTTTTCAATGTTTCGTGGAGGAAATTGTTACTGCATTGACCGCTTAAAACGTTTGTATAGCGCAAACGCGCAATATGAAAACATAAATAAAAAATTTACCGCACATGGGCGATTGAACACATCAAACATTCTTAATGGTGTGTTTTGTTTATCGGCGATGGGCGTTACCTCAAGAGCGCTGAGAGGTCGTCGTGCTGGCATTTTTCAAAATAGGTCCACCGTAAAAGCCGAAGATTTCCCCAGGGGAGGCAAAATGGCCGTGCTTTTCTAGGGTCCTGGTACAAGAGTATTATCAAATCAATATGGCGTATACAACCTAATCAAACATATTGCGATGTCGTTCCGGGCCGGCTTGCTTTACGTGTTAGCCTTCTCCCGTGACCATTCGCACACGTTTCCCGAATTGATGCGCGCTCCAAACCAGCCGCGTCTATCAGCCCGCGTTTTCAATGGCGACTCAAAGAGTGTTTGACAGGCAGCAAACGTCGCTCTGATGAAAAGTCACTTGGGTGCATGTTTTAAAAGCAACGCTTAATAATGTATACGTATCTTCCGAAACGTTTTAGGGCACTTTGCTCGTCAATTCACTCAGTGTGATTGGGTCAAAGAAAATGTCAAACAGTTTGACGACGTCCAATTAACTGCATCTTTCCATACCACTGATCACAGTGAATTCAGGAAACACACGATTTCCTCAATTGTGCCCGTAGAATTGGTTGAGCTGGCGGCCACGGGCTATTCCTACGTGCACAGAACAATGCGGGAAAAACTGTATCCGGTTTTTCAGAAAGCAAAAGCCAACTCATTCCCAGCTTCCCTCATTGGTATTTTAAACCGAGTTAGTTAAACAACTGAAGTTGAAAAATGTCATATTAACATAGTGGAAAATTCGACAGAAGGTAAAATATTTGAGAACTATTTTCGTCCGTGCATGCGTGTCATCTACACGATGACGCATGTCAGTGCAATGTCAGTTTTAACAGTCGTCCTGTGGTTGTGTATCATAAAAATATCTGTATCATACACGCTATATTTGTTATTTATTCTAATAAACTTGATTAGTTAAGCTAAAAATTCGAGTGAATTTAAAATATTTTGTTGCTCCCGTTCTCATATGCGTATCATGTGATGATCAATGCCTAGGCAATGTCCGTGTTAACATTTGGCATATATGATTGTAGATCGACATATCCTATGAAGTACCATTCATTTTCTCTTTGCATTATTCACTTCATAAGTATGGTTGTACTTGTATATATACATATATAGAAGTATATATATATTGGGTCATATATATTTTTAAAAAGTTATGGTGTTGTTAGCGCCAGTTTCACTTGCAGTCAATGGTTTCGTTATTCATTTATTGAATTTTTGGAGGCATTAATAACGTTGAATATTGATTTGATTCAGTTTATCTTTATTCGGCGAGGCAATGGAAATAATTCCATCGGAAACTAGTGTATTTGGAGAAAACACAGATTTCCAATCGCGGGCCATCGACGGGATGCGGTAGCCGATGACGAACTGCTCGGACAAGCCAACCGTGAAAAGAATCGACCAGATAACGGGACAGTCTTTGAACTGCGCCTACCTGCCAATTAACAGTTGCTCCAGGCGCTCTCATTAAAGCCCCGGTCGCCACCGGTTTGTTTGGCGTTCCCAAGGGCACCTGGTTTTACCTGGCGAGCAATCGCACGTGCTCTCCGTTGTTGCACGTGAACCAGAGTAGATGGAACACGAAAACCTGACTGAATGGCGGAGTCTCGTGTTTTCACGCCGGCAATATGACGTATGCATGGTCAGATGGTCAGTGTTTATGGTTCGAGGGAAATGATCAGAAATCTGCCGCGTGGCTTGCCGGATGCGGGCAGTGGTCACCGGAGTAGCCTATTGTCAACCGCGCATGAATCAGGTATTGTGTGACGTTTAACGAGTTATCTCCTGGCAAGGATCATCGCGTGTTGATTAAATAAAAGTAACGCAGATGGAGACTGACACTGCTGCTATAATTACAGAATGGTACAGTTCTTCGGCCAGTCATGCAAAACCAATCCTACTGGCAGATAAGGTTAACAAATCAATCAATGAATCAAACAACTCATCCAGAAACCAATCAGTCAGTCATGCAATCGGGCTACCAGTTTTGCAGACAATCAATCAATCAGTCATGCAATCAAGCCATTAAACAAACCATCAACCCACTATACATCCAATCAATGAATCAATCACAATCAACATTGTCAGTCGTCCACGTTACACAATAAGCAGAGCAACTTTAAATCTAGTTCATCGGAAGAGTTTACTTTGTCGAACCCACGGTTCGACTTCTAGTAAAAATCTTCAACAGCATCAACGAATTGCATGCAGTATAACATACTGTATACGTGTGGTCTTCTTCAAAGATCCAAATTATAGCTGCTCTACTTATTTTCAATCTTTGTGCTTTCACTTTATAATGTATGTATAGACATGTTTACTTGCAAAGGAATGCAACATCCACACTGCTGGTTTTTATCCGGTCAGCATGTATAGTTCTTCGCTTACATGTCCTGCACGTACACGGTTTCGTCTAACCGTAAAACATGACTGGGTTTTCCTCACAAAGCAAGTAGCAAGGCCAAGTGAATGTAATGGTCGCCTCTCACAGAATTCATGGCCGCGGTAATCGGCATCCCAATACTAATCTTGACCGTTCTTTCGGTTGTGGTCCTAAGTCTGTGATTTATAACTTTGATGGAAATATGATGGTTACCTTAAAAAAAAAATTGCCCTGTTTTCTTTACGTTCTATATTAGGCTGGCTCTCCAGGATCATCCCTTAATGAGAGACCAGGCGTGTCCTTTTACACCAAGGGCTGCATGCTCACTTCCAGGGGGGCCCGTAATTTACTCAATCTATCTATCACGACGACTTATTCAGAAGAACGTCGTTGCTTTTTCTTGACAAGGCAACCAAACTGCAAGGGATATCTTGTTCTGCATGCACCTCTGCGGGATGTATTAGCCTAATTCGTGTAACTAGAACAATTAACGAGCGTGGAAGTGAGATGCTATGTATTTTTCCCCACGCATACGTCACGAACCGAACAGTGGCTGTAAACCTTATAAGATCCCAAGTTCCCAAATGAAGTTAATCGTCGAACAACCAACTCAACTTACAGAGGCAACATTGTCAGTTAGGCGGCCTTCGCCAGTTTTCAGACTATAATGTGGGTCACTCATATTTCGTTCGTTAAATTACCAAACGTCTTCGGTGTCCAAGTGTTTCTGGTCACGTGTTTGTTTTACATACTGTATCACTGATATTTCACACAGATGAGGTACCTGTGGGAAAAAATCATTCATTCTCACTATAACATGGGCACCCAGTTAATGGCACCCTGCATGGAGGGATGTAATATAATAAGATCGTTTATTTATGTATAAAGACTGATAAAGAATGACAAAAAATACATGTAATGCCTTTTTCTTCATTTCAATTGCTTACAGTTTAAACTGAAAACCAGTGCTCAATTTGACATGAACATGAACTTAAAACTGGTTCATCAATTAATACTAAGTTTCACCATTTTTGTTTGGGTTCATAACGACGAAGCGGCTATGATTGGTGCGCGCTGTTAGTGATAACGGCCCTGAAAAGTGTTTGCTTTGGTGAGAAGTACATCATCCGAATCACACAATGTGTTTCCGTGTTTGAAATTTGGATCAGTTGGTATGATGTCTTACAAACAGGTGATGGGTGAAAAGCTATGGCGTTTGTAACACCGTAAAATCTCATTAAATCGCCAAGTTTAACCATGTATTCTTTGCGAAAGGGTCTGTTTTCGTAGAACTACATACATGTATAATTGACTTCATAGCTGAGTGGATAGTAAAAGGTAGCTGGGTACAGGTTTAGACCAAGTCCATGTGAATCTAAACATTGCACAAAACGGGAAACACACACAAACACACACACAAAAAAATAGTGGATAGCGCTTTTATATTTTGATAACATCTTTACACGGTTTCCAGTTATAACAGTCTTCTGTCTGCATGCCCAGAAAGTGTTTCTTTATATTCATTTCCTTTTCATCTGATTTTTTTTGCTTATGTTGCGAACCTTGCGTTGCTCATATTTTTATACTCTTGGGTATTAATTCTTGCACAATGAAGTGGTTTATTTCACGAGACTCGTATGGGACCATATGAGTGAAGTGTTGTGCAGTGTGAACTTCCCATATTGTTTGCCACGCCGGGGAGGCCCCATAGACCCGTCTGGCAAATACCCCCTCACCCTCGGGCGTCTTCCAACACCGTTAATTAGCCAAGGTTCGGCACGCAATGCTGGCAAATTTTTTCATACAGTCAGGTGTTGATATCGCCCTAGGACAGAGCTCGACCACCGTCATGAAAGAACAGATTGCACGCACTGCCACAAGGGGGCGCTTCGTGACGTCGTCCGCGCGGCCGTTCGTATAATTATATGTGGTAAAAGTTATTATGCGGGCCAATTCTGGCGGGGAGCGTTTTTATAAAGAACGCCCTGTGTTTGGGGTAACATCACAGAGCTTGTGAACAACAGAAGCCAAAGGTGTATTAAGATACAACACGTGATTATCCTGGTCCTCTGAAAGTGTCTGTGTTGACGGGAGTGGCATGAAGAGGTGTCTGGCGGGGATAGAGATCTAGATCATGCGTTTTGATTGCATGCTCTTTTTGTTTACAGCGATGAGTCACAAACCAACACTAAGAGCACAAAACAAGGTTAGAATTATTTCGAAGCGTGAACTGATTAGCCATAAATCAGTCAAGCTATTCCTTATTGGAATTGGTAAGCCTGAAGCCTATCCTATGTACAACATGTGCCTTTATCTGTAGCTTATATATAGTTTTCATCGTTAAAATCCCTCTCCCGCACACCGTCGTAAAGAAGATATAACCCTCACTCGACCAAAGCTATACGCCTGGAATACGTCAGTATAGTTGTTTTGGGCGTATATATATATATTACATATTATATATTTCTTTATTTATATGTAACAGTTGAAGAGAAGTTATTTATTTACTTACTTGTTTCGTCTTTAGAATTTTTAACACGCCATGGCTGTCAAGTCAGAACCCATGCATTGGAAACTACCCTAATTCTTTTAATTTTTATCTGACGCCTGGTGAGCCCATTTCAGTCAGTGTACACGTAAATGTAACAAGAATACACAGAGTTTTTTTTCTCTCACATGGTTAGTCTATCTAATGAACAACATACCCATACCTTTACTTTTCCCCCCAAACTGGGAGAGAAATGTGATTTTTTGCTTTCAGAAGTTACCGAAACCTATCCCTAACATTAGAAGAATTAGGGCATGGCCCGTCAGTTCGTCGTGCCGGCCGGGGCTGGATTTAAGCAACTGACCTCAGTGGTCAAAGGCTTAGAATTATTGGGAACATCTCTTTTCGACGAGAGAGTTAGTGGAACAGAAGTAAATATAAAAAAAACATAAATCATTTCAGTAAAATCTTCTTTCTATGTATTTATTTATCTGGGCCTCGGGATATTGCTTTTATACGATTGCAGAGGAAACAGAGCCCAGGGGAAACCATGACCACCCGCAAACTGCTTGCAGACTTTCCCACGTACTATTAGAGAGAAAGTCAGCAAGATCCCCACTGGATACCCACGACCATACGCACGTTGCTTACAGACCTTCCCACGTACGACCTGAGAGGAATCCACTTTTTCGAAAATCAAGTCGCCACAATATGGGCACAATGTATTTCTTAAGAGGCATATGACGCCTTGTCCTTCACACGAAAAACTAGCGTTCCAGCTCACAACAGTTCACTCAGGGTAAATGGAACTTCACTCTTCATTCCCTGTTACAAAAACAATCAGGCGATAAGACCTTGTGCTCTTGGCATGTTTGTCACCGTCAACTGTGCGAGCATAAACTCATGAAACATAAACGTCATTCGAGAATTCATCTTATACATAATCCAGCCAAAACGACATCAAAACTGCCAATAAATATGGACAAATACCATGCTCAGTGATTTCTAAATATATTATAGACCAAGGTATGATATAAAACTGATATTTCATATTTGTATTTTATATTTTATCTTTGATTCGATTCACATCTCATCTTTCACATCTCAACATCTATTTTCTTTAGATCAGTAATTACATCTCTGTATTCATTGTGCAGACTATGGCCCACATCACAGGTGTCAAATCTGTACATTCGCTCACTCATCCACTCGTTCGGCTACCATCATACAATCATGTTGACTCGTTAGTGTTTCATTTACTCTTTAAGCTACCGTCACTTTGATACATACACAGTTTTGTTGACCTGTTATAGTCACTGGCGATACGACTCACTCGTTGATTCACCCTCATGCTGAGTTATCATCACCTTTTCAAGTATACACAATTATGCTAATCCTTAAGTCACTATGGGTGAATAACCCTGACACAATCCTTCATCTATCATCATTTGCCTATATACCTGTATTTGCACAATCGTCAGTGGCATCACTCGAAAAAACTAATGGATTTTGGATATATGGTGATTTTTCTTCTGCAGGTATGCAATTATAAGGTTTGATAATGACATATATGATTATGGATAATGGATAAATATACCCCCGGATTGTGAACACAGCGGAGGATTACCGTCCTGTCCATGACGCAAACTTCTACTTTATGTAATAAAAAGTCCAACGGCTGGATTTGTTGATGTAATATGTATACGAATATCTCTAATCCTAATTTATTACGTTGTTTTATTACAAAATGCAGTAAAAACTGTAAAGAAGTTCCTGTCATAAATGCGCGTGGGAATCACCGGACACGAAAAACTCGCATTTCTCGTCGTGCCCTATATCTATATTTATCCGATAAAACATAAAAGGAAAATTCAAATGGATTTTGCCTGACATCAAAACTGGGTGTTCCACAGGAAACTCCATTATTGGATTTGTAGTCGAGCCTTTACTGCATCAATAAATTTCAGAGAAGATGGATTTTTGACGTGACAAGAGAGTAGACCATGGGTGTAGGGGTCGGGGGTCTTCAGGTTGAAGATGAATGTTCTGTGACATTCAAATATCACTATTTCCTACTGTGTCTCGCGAAAACACAGCGCCTGTACGGACAGACCTTATAGGGTATTCTTTCTATTGTTAACGACCAAGGCTAGCATTTGTCATTCTCTGTGATAGAAATGTTTTTAAAAGATTCAAGTGGGCCTTTATATGTATAAATACAAATGTACACACATACATACAAACGTAGTTTTGTGTATTCTGACATTTTTTGGCAAAAAGTACGATGATTTTATTTGTATATTTTTATTTTCTTTCGCTCACAAGTTCGCTCACACCTTCTCCATTTATGAGGCTTACAAAATCTGTTGGTCTAATTTTGTGATATTTGATGTGACTGAAATTGGAAAAGGCTGTATGTTGGTTATTATAGATTATATATAGTTTGTCGGTATTCCGGGTTAAACACATGAAGTTTTCAATCAAAAATATCCTCATAAAATTGCCAAGTTACAAGCGTGAATAAGGTTTAAACTTCAGACCAATAAATACAGATCACATTGTCCAGCTTATCTGCAGAGCTGTCGCAAGAAACCACTTAACTTACAGCGCCTGCGTCTTATCTGTATCACACCTGAAAGCGATACAGACAGAGTTATCTGATCTTTAATCGCCACCTGTCACCCCTGACCACCAGAGGGCGACTGGTTAACGGGAGGGTTCGTTATTGTGTAAGCTTTGCAGAACCACTGTCACGCCCCTAATCCGTGTGTTAAAGACAACGCGTTTCATGAAGCTTGTTACTCACCGGAAGTGTGCAATCAACCGAAAGCAAATCACGCATTAAATCACGACAGATACCATCGGAACAAATTTGCATATCATATAATCGGTTAAAGCTTTCAAGTTCCCGCAATCTGTGCCTACTAACTGCCACGATTATATATTCCGGTCATTTGTTCAGAAATGGCAGAAAACATGTTCCTTTTATGTCCTATACCTTAAAAGCAAACCTATGTCCCGCGCTATCACATCCAAGGGCATATGTTGGCGGTTAAATCTCTCCGCCACGGAATAAAGACATTACAGCCAAGCGACCCATCGCCTTTATTTAGGGGATGAAAGGAAAAAGGGAAATATGTCACTTCTTGCTTTTAAGAACACCAACGTTAGGGCACAGATTACAGGTTGCATTTTCGCCATATTTTAACCACGCGCGTGAAATCGAGGTATTTTTATTACCGCGTCACGTGACGGGCACGCGAGTCATGGTATTATTCCGCGACGGAGCTATTAGAATAAGACTGTTCTGTGAGGCGGCGAGTTTCTGGGCATCTGTAAGGATGCTTTTAAGGACGATAGAAATCAAAGCGCACCCTGTCGAAGCAACCTGTTTCACGATGTATATGCAGCCAAATGAGCAGCATTGCTTTTATCCCATATATAGTTTGCATGGGACGAAATAAATATTTGGAAAATTTCAAACAGATACGGATTTTTGTGGACATGTCTTCAAGCTGTTGCTCAGATGACATATACAGAGATTTATTGTTTCAAAAAAATTACCCAATTTGAAGGGTTATTTTTTAACCTTAAAACATATATAGTTGATAAAGTAAACTCGTTTATTTTACTGTACCAATCTCTTGAGTCTGTTCTCTACTATTGTCATTGTTTATTTAATTATACATACTTTTTTGTTTATTTCATAGACATTTAATCCGGCTTTCAGGAATTATTTATTTATGCGGTGGTGACCATCTTTGTGGATGGCGGCAACCGGAGTGGCCGAAAAAAAAAAACAAGAAAAAAAAACGACCGCCTTTCGCCAGGTATACCTAAGAAATCTCCCGACTTAAAACCGTAGTCGAAAGACGACACCGATTTTGAAGCGACTAATATTGTTCAGATGAGGGTAATTTAAAACCATATCAATTCGGTCATATGAGTTTCGGACAAAAACCAATAGCTTCTTGTTCACACTACCTATAGCAGAAGAATATATGCTTGATATCCGGGCATCAACATTCATTCATTACTATTCCACAACAAAAGGGATCATCTAGGTGTGTACATAACCAGAGCATTTTCTAAAACATTTTTTTGCAAAATTACAGCAGTTTAGTTTTGTCGTAATCTTGGAGAGAGCAAGGTCTCTTATCAGTTCACTTTTGAAAACCGTAAAGTATACTTAGTTATATAATAATTTAAGACATACGGCGAATACATAACATCCTCTGTAAAATGTGCCGGTTTCAATCTACGTGACAAATTTTAATTGAAATATCAGAATGTCAAGGATACCCCATCAAGCACCTTCACTCTAATTTTTTGAAATTTTATAATAAGTATAACACTCTAGTTGACAAATGTGGACAAAGCGATCAAGGCCTCTGGCAATCTGTTCCGAAGTTGTCATATATATAGTTCCAATTCTGCTCAATATAAAGCCAAGGGATGTATGTACGCATTCATGCTTATTACATGATTATGGTGCTTTTATGAACACTTCCATTGTTATTTGCATTCAACCTGGGAACTATTCACGGAAAACAAGTCTGAAATTTGAATTAGATGTCATGTTTGGAATATCGACTGAAAACTGTTGACTGCTTCTCTCTCACGTTACCAGTTTAATACAATATAGATTATTCATCATAGATTATTTCTTACACAGTTCTTTTCTAACTGCTGTAATAAGTTGATTTGGAAAGACATGCGGGTCTGGCGAAAGTTGACTCGAAACGAACCTTCATGGTTTATGAATGGTGTAAGAATGTCAGATTTAATGGAAACTTGGATAAGAAACAGGTGCCTTGGTCGCAGTTAAATAACTAGCCTAATATCTGGATCAGTATGATCAATTTCTACAACACTGCTTGAGTGCAATTGCCGCATATTAGTTTTTCAGTAATCATAAAGGGAGCAGCAGCCATCTTAAATGCATGGCTGAACCTTATAACCAATGAAAAGGATTGGTTCATGGGGGATATCGAAACTGAAGTTTGTTTCTTTGTTGAAGTTTGGAACTGAATGCTAAGTTGAAAATGAAACAATCCACAGGCACCTATATAAAATCCTGTATCCAAAGTTTCAAAATTAGATCACTGACAGAAGGTATCACACAGGGACATAACTGATCCGAAAGGAATGGATGGAATGATATAGAGGAAAATATGTGCACTAACATTGTTCAGGCTGCCAGGTATGAAAAATTGCGGTTTGCAACGTAGGTATTTGAATTTTCGTTTCTGGCATGCATACACGATTGGAATAAAACATAGATGTGTCTGCATGGGTGACGGTTCAATTTGCCGCCGAACATCTGTCTCAGCCACCACATGACCAGTTCATAAAATGCAGTACTCGAGAACAACTGACCAAGGCATGCGTGGGCACATATATATTGTTTTATTGATTAGTACTGGGAATAAAACCAAATGTATTTCTTGGTCCCATTTGATTTGTCACTGATCGGTCAGACACCAAGCCGATATATTTATCAAATAATATCCAGACCTGTGCGTCATTCATCGTTAAAAGGCGGCTTCAAAACCCACACAAAGTCAGAGAGAATGAACATGTATCCTTTTACAATGCAGAAAAGATCACAACATAAGCATGAAAAATTCGATTTCAAAATAATGTTATTTTCAATGCATGGCTGAACTTTATAACCAGTGAAAAGGATTAGTTCATGTGGAATACCGAAACTGTAAATTCTTTCTTTGTTGAAGTGGGGGACTGAAACTGAAAATGAAAGAATCCACATACCCATATTTAAAATCCTGCATCCAAAGTTTCAAAATTAGTTCATTGGCAGAAAGTATCACACAAGGACATAACTGATCCGAAAGGAGTGGATGTAATAACAGAGAGAAAAATATGTGCACTAACATTGTTCAGGCTGCCAGGTATGAAAATTGTGGTTCGGAACGTAAGTATATGAATTTACGTTTCTCAGATGAGTCCTGATGTATCTAACCTACAATGTGAGAGATCACAGATTGGGGCAAAACTGAAGTGTTTCTCAACACAGTTACCTGTACATAACGCGTATATACAATCACACAGTTGTATCCAAGCTTTTACTCAGAATTTAAGAGTACCAGAGGGCGTAATGATTGGATAATACTGCGACACATAAACTGTATGGGTTGGTGATACTTCATATACAAAATTTCAACACTGTTGTTTCGTAATAAATAAAGAACCAGACGAGCTTTTGAGGCACCGTTTTGAAGTTACCATGGTGACAATAAAAATTCTTTGACCTCACTTGCTGCGCCCTAAAATGACGATAAAAATAGTGGCCCTGCTATATTGAATGTGGGATATTTCCTAGACTAAACTGCAAATTATATTTTCAGCAGTGTGACATACACATATATCTTCATGCCAGTGTTTGATAACATGTACAGTTTTTTTTTGTACATCCATTTATTTCATTGGGGTTTTAAACCCTACTCAAGAATATTTCACTTATGCAACGGCGGCCAGCATTATGGTGGCAGGATATCGGGCAAAGCCCTGGAGAAACGCACGACCATCCGCTGGTTGTATATGTTTTTTTAAACCAAGCTGACAAATTTGCTACATAAATAGTAATGGAAATTAATGCTATTCTGCATAACCAGTACATATAGGCGCATAAGCTCGTTGCCGGGCGGGTATTTCAGCGCCTGCACCACGCGGCCGTCACATAAAATGCCGGGGGAGCTTTTTATTACTGAATATCCAGCATAAGGTCGACCCGGATCAGGGGAGCGTGTTTTCCTTCTAATGAGTGAGGTTGTATTCCACGAGTGACGGTGAACCCCGATGGAATAGCAGACTGATAATTGATGGGTGTCCGACGGCTGTTTCTATCAAAACCCCCACAGCAATACAGATTGATTACCCTATACTGTAGGGAATTTCTGCCACACAGTTGGCAACTGCTAAAAACCGAATCCAACGCCGGCAAACGAAGGCACCTGGTTCCGTATTTTTCTATCTTGTTCATATTATGCTGGATATATCATTGTTACAGTTATTAACTCTAATGCATGATATGATATGAATTATTAATCTGCCACAACAATATAGATGATGGTGGATATGTAGTTGGTGCTTGTATATTTACTGACAGCTATTAACTGTTGAAATACCTACGACACCATACAAGGCAACAACACAAAAAAAAAAAAAAAAAAAAATTCATGTGTTTACACTTCGCAGAGTGTAATTATGGCTAATTCGGTTTATACATGACATAACTGACTGCGTAGAAATTTTATCGCAACAGTTATGCAGCTGATAGTATAATTTGTCTGGTCGTCATGGCTATACAGCATGACATATGACGCTATAAGTTGTTAATTGTTAAAGACTTAAATGCACAGTTAGAATGAAACCCTATATAACTGAGGAAAAATGACAAGAGGCCGGATTTCACAGGTAAAATGTGACCATTTGCCAGCTATCACACTGTCTTTGCGGCTCTGGCTTGCCCTCCGTGTTATAGTCTTTTATAATACACATTGCCCCATACATTAGTTAGGATTAAGACCATGTGTTTACTTAAACATGAAACAAAACATATCCGTTTCATTCTTACTCCAAACATAAACAGTTTTTTCACCAATATTTGTTTGCTTTTATGTCTCACAAGGCAAACATTGCAAGAGCAATTAAACAGTTGCTCAGACTTATTGCACGTATACAACTGAAGGTCTATTGTTCAGGCAAAGATTGAATACAATTTAGAGTTTATTGCATGTTTTGTTAGAACAGCATATAATGTATAGGGTTTATTGTTTTTGTGGGGATAGCGTAGATCGCAAAGAATCGAATTTTATTTAATTTTCGGAGTGGTTAGTTATCTCTGTGAGTTTTGAGTGGGGAATATAGGGAGACGCTGGTGTTGTCGTCACACTTCAATCTTCTGCCTGTCCAACAATATCTCACAAGGGGTCTTCCAAACTGTTGGAAAAACTGCACAAAAGCAAACAAAACCATATTAACGTAAAAGGCGAGAGCAACTCGGGACGACAAATTGAAGGAAATTACCTCCATAATGATCGAAGAAAAGCCGACAATTGTGTTTGTAACGATCTCTTCACCCCGCCATCGCCAGGCAAATTTGTGACAATACTTGGTTGATTTGATACGGATGGGGATTCGTTTGGAATTGTCGCGGAGTTGGTCTCGCAATCGGATTAGGATCCGCTGGCCGCTCGTATCGCGACGTGTGAAACCATATGTTTGCCGGACTGCCTGTAACAGCTAGGGAGAGCTGATGGAAGTGTTCTCTCACACGTTGTGTACGGCATCGCCACTAAAGTGATATCCGTAAAGGACGCGACCATAGGGGATGCACGGAGAAAGAAACCTTGGGACTGTCATATGATACTGTTTTTCTTAGCCTTAAGCGCCACGTGTGTGTTCCACGTATGTAATCCAAACTCGGTTTTCTCTCGTCCGTTTAATAAATACATATGGGTCTATAGGTTAACAAATATGAAATACATGTATATAGGTCATATTGTATACAATACCTAATATTTCAAGGACAAAGAGGACGACTGGGGAGAATATCACATATAACCAATACTGCACTGGAAAACACATCTTGAAGCTTAATATGATAGGTCTAAATGTTAAGAAATATGAAATATGTGACATTATACAAAACATATTATACACGCACACTCTCAAGCAGAAGCAGCATGGGTTTATCTCACATGTTACCAAAACTGTAGGGGTCCACATTACGTTAACATTATAGGTCTAGATTTATGAAATAGGTCACATTGTACTATATATAACACTTTCAACTTGGCAAACAAAATTGTGGTGGGGGGGGGGGAGGCGTCCACATCAGTTTAATCAAGTAAGTCTGTATGAACAAATACATGTATTCAGTAGGTGAAATCACACAACAAGAACCCAGTAGTTGATCTGACATCTATAACCAAGCCTACGGAGGATCCAAATCAACCTAATATAAGTCTATATTAATCCGACTGAAATAGGTCATATTGCACGTAACACTTTCAACAAACGTATCGGGTGAAACTGCAGGGATATACATCAGCTTAATAAAAATGGGTAAATATTATCGAAAATGAAATAGTTCATATTGTATATTACCATGAAAGACACGCACTAAGTGTTGTGCGTATGTAACGAAAACTGAGGAGATTTCACATTAGCTTAATTTATAGGTCTCTCTTAACATAAACGAAATAGGTCATATTATACAAACGTTAATACAAGCACGAAAAAGCTTTTTACTGATCTTGACATTTACTAACTTGCCTTGACTTCAAGCAGGAAGAATATTCTTAAATTACATGGCCGGTAATTTGAATGATTTGGGCGTTTTGTGAGTTTTCGATTTTTTTTTTTTTGTTTTTCCGCAGAAATGTTAGAATATTGAATTATCATAATAACATCGGAAAACACGCAGTGCTATTTTTCTGTTGGTGTAATTATATCTCCGCCATTATCAAGCGCAGAAAGAATGCCACAGATATTGCATAGCTATATACAATTTTGACGCGGACATGTGTTTTCTTTGAGGTTCCGATATAATGCATTATCAAACACCCCCGTGCACCTTTACGTAATGGACAAACTTCATTTCCCTCTATATTGCAGACATAATTATGTATCATTGCTGAATCTTCACAGGCAGATAATTTCACAAAAAGCCGAGAAATCTAGGGGAGAAAATCAATGTAGTCGTGAAATCTCTGAGAAATGTTTGCGATGTTTTTGTATATGGCCTCGTGCACCAGTCATCATCGCTCCACTTCACTGCAGGCCTATATAGGATATTAAAACAATAATGATATATGTTTAATGCAACCAACATTTCAGAAAAAATGAATATCCGTGAAGGATATAGAGTGCATACTATGAATGGACGCTCTGTCAAATACAGGCTATTAACATTCTCCTCAACAACTGTAAATAATAATAATAACAATAACAATAACAACAACAATAATAATAATAAAAATAATAATAATAATAATAATAATAATAATAATAATAATAATAATAATAATAATAATAATAATAATAATAATAATAATAATAATAATAATTTCGCTAATTTGCCTGATAGTTATATAATTATTCACACCAATAATTGTTCAACAAAATAATCAGTTAGAGCGTCAACAAAAAGGTATTGAAACCTCTGTGTAAGAAAAAAGACTTCTGTAGGGAAATAGATGTAATCAAATGATTGAATTCTACGGATCATGTTTTAAATAACTGGTTGTTACTTTATGAACACTCACATGAACAGTTAGAAGAACACCCTAAATGGGGTAAATTTATAGAAGAGATTGGATCTCGCAGATTACGTGTGACTATTTACCAGCTACATGTATCACACTTTCATAATTATCTACACGCTGTAGTCTTGTATATCCGTTACTATTGTGACATATAAACAGTCACTATGAATAGTAGCAGTTTGCCTTTCCGTGAAACTGTCTTGTAAGGTTTGAGAATGTCCTCGTCATGATTTGGCGGAATTATGCAGGTAAGCCATAATCATTCATTCATTTTCCCGTGGAACATGAACTGTTTTCCCGCTTCTCTCTTACATGCCACTAGCTCTATTTACTATATTTACAAATTATTTCTGACATATTAATTCTAAAACTTGTGACATATATGTTGTTCTGAAAATGGATCTTGAGAAACGGACTCCACTTGACTTGCATTCAGACACACAGGGCCAAGGTCTAACAGTGGCATGTCAACAATCTTTAGTGTCTAGCATGATCATTCTGTGACGCATCTAATTCAAACACTGGCATTTCGTCACTCGTCATTTTCCAGCGTGATCATGACATGCTTCGTTCAGGGCGTGTCAACACTCAGGGTGACCGGATCTATCCATGCCTCGTGGCAAACTTTTTCATCCAGTGGACACTCTTTGGTTGTTGATCTCAAAGAGATAACGCCCGCTCTTACGTGTGGTCTGACATGAGAGTCCATGCCCATTGGAGATGCCTGGAATTTCACCGGCATGGAATTTACACTGACAAGCAAAAAATCAGAGGAAAAAAGTTTAGTAGTTACTTGCCAAATGCGCCTGTTTTTTTCTCTCTACACACTCTGGTGTTCTCCGTTCATACGACACCACATGACCCGCCGTTGTTGCATATGCGTGAATAAGTGCACGCCTTCAACACCATGCAATCAAGGAATCATGGATCAAAATGCAAAACTGCATCATCAGTTTAAATTTCAAACGTAAGCCTGCCATGCAATCATTAATCCAAATCAAATACAAAGAAAGGTCTTTACATCATTTGTCTATCTAATCATAAGCTATCATGTTTGTGTAGTAGGAACAGAACACTACCACGTTTATGCACCAACCTATCACTTCCTAATCGATAATTTTAATTAAACGGTATATAAGAGGGAAAGGGTATATAAGAAAATCTTTTCATATATGGATTCAGATAATGTCAAGGTGTTACAAATGTTTATTTACTTATAATCGTTGTTACGTTACATATAATACCTTACACATATAAGGTATTATAGACTCAGCAATATTCCAGAATTCAGTCTTCTAGTAACATATCAGTAAAAACATGGATGCATTTCATAGATACCAATTTGAAACAGACTGATACACACACACAAAATATGGACTGCAAGAAAAACTTCATTTCCCATGAGACGTTCTTCAAATTGCTATATCATTTGTGAATATTAGACACAACCGTTGTGTAACAGTAAAGAAAGTCAGGCAGTGATACACAATATCAATACATGCAGTATGAGAGCAGCTTCACTTTCCACAAGGTGTTCTATACAATTTATAATTAAATTACGTATACACACCACACATATACACAAAATGTCAATCATATTCACAGCTTCACTCTCACCATACAGACTATTAACCCTAATAAAACCTCCACTTTCACGAGATGCTACTGTAATTATTAAATCATGTATATAGCACGATCAGACATAATCCTTTTTCTGACAATTAAGAAAAAACATCCTTTTTTGGGGCATTATGTAAATAAACAATTTCAGTGGATACATGTGTTGCTCACTGAGGTTTCGCCCATGGAATGCCAACTGGGTACAGACGAATATAGTAGAAGGCACATATAATTCCTAATTAGTTAAAGGGCGCTTGCCTTTCAACCCATAGGGCACACGAGATGCACGTGCGTTCAAAGCCGGCACATAGGACACGCACCCCCCCCCCCATTGCCCTCCAAAGGTGAGGCCCTCCCCACTTCCCCTGTCGCAAGGTGTTTTGGGGGCCTTGTTGACAATAAGCGGTCAACGACGTTCGTTGAAGACCATTTATCTTCTACCAGTATGTGGTGCGCTTGTCTGTACATCGCCTGCAAGAAAGTTCGACAGTAACTGGCCTGCTGTTGTTGGTTTACGGCGGGCACTCCGGTTTCATCAAACGTATAAAACCGACTGCCATCATATCGATGAAAAAGTTTGCATTGTGGCATTTCGCAACAATCAGAATAAACATAATCCCCGAGCTGAACACACAATGTCCCTATATCCCCGACATTCAAACACTTGCCGTTGTGGTAAGAGGATAGGGATGTGCATTTATGCCAGGTTGACCGAGTGGAAAGGCAATTGAAGTCCGACAGGCGCGGAAAAGCCATACAGGAAAGCGACATCGTACACCGTGACTGCCATTGATATAGGGCTGGTTCTGTTAGCGTGAGGATGGCATTTTACATGCGTTAGCCAATTCTTATAAAATATGAATGAGCGATTGTTTGATAGCTGATTAGTCCTTCGCCTCTTCGTGAGGACTCATAATGCCCTGCCGTATGAAGGGCCGTATAATCCCCGGTCTCAGAGGGAAGCAATCCGAGGCTAGGCAAGCCGGGCAGTCACGTTCTTCGTGGCTACCAGACTCGGGCTTTAACCGATCGACCCAGATCTTCTTACTATCTCCTACAGAATTTAATTTCCAAATTAATCCATTTGCTCTGATTGTTCCCCACACAAATGAAATATGTGCGAGTTTATAAAAGCATTCCCTTAATTAAAACCGTCAGCAAACGACTAAATTGAATTACGACAAAGGCGAGATACGAGATCCCCACAAATAATAGTATTTTCATCGGGGACTCTGTTGATCCCCTTTATTATTTGGAAAACGCAGAGAAAAGATATCGTGTTAGGCATTGTCCAGTCTGACGATCGGGAAGAAGAGAGATTTTCTTTCCCCCATGCTGCCGTGAATTTACCAGGGCAGGATCGTTTGTGGTGAGGGAGGGTGGGGAGGTGGTTGATTATTATCCTACATTGTTATCTCAGTTGCTACACACAGATGAAGTATACAAAACATCAATCTTGTCGAGGCGTTGTAACACTGGCTTCAAGTAGTATGGACGTGCATGATATAATTAAGGTCTACAAATCAAATGCTTTACGTTTTCTTCATATTACGTCACCACGATATGACTGAGATACTACCGATGTGGCGGTGAGCCACATTCACTCATTCATTCTTCATATTATGTCACAGAAATCCCTTACATGATGGAAATATGAACATACAGCGTTTAACAGATACGCAGCAAATCCGAGAAATGCCATGCATGAATGTTAGTTTCTGTATAGCAACGTGTTAAACCATGTGCAAGACGAACTAATACACAGGGCCTACTCGTGTTGAAGATGGTTTAAACCAAAAATGTGTACTACCGGTGTATCAAATATATTCAGTGTGTATAAACCACAGTACACCATTTACAGAGAAACAGCCATAATAAAACTTACTTGTGACGGGCAAAATTCCTGTCTTTATTTGATTTATGTGATCTCACAAATATTACAGCAGTAACATTTCAGTGTAAGTATATGTCGTCAATTATAAAGGCTGTCAATTGAATTTCGGTCAACTGTCAGTTTATGTGTAATAAACGAAAGACACTGCATCTACATTGCATGTATACATACACACTGCAGAACGTTCATGAATTTCGCATATCATTTATTTGATCACTGTGGGAAATCAAAAAATCACTATACGACGTTTATTCAAGCACATTATATGCGTGGCTTATTCATTTATTTGACAGCATATATAACCCCAGAATGAATTTTCATATACATGAACTTTAAATCAATTTTATACAGGGTGGAGGAAACCGTATGGACGGTGTTGTTCGGAGTAAACCTTCAGCCTTTGACAAGTCTTAGATGAACTTTGCTTCGCACACAGTATATAGGCGGGGAAATCACACATACAAAGAGGGTATATAGACATATAGATGCACCTGAAATGTGAAGGCGTTCATTACATAATTGTCCTCACGTTATAAATAGTTGAATTTCTTAACACCCCGAGTCCTGTATATATAGAGACTAAATTTATTGGTTCCATTAAATACGATAAAGTAATGGTTATATTCCGTCAAACGCATGTTCTCTATAGTATAGGTGTTGTTTTCGTTTCATTTAGATGTGCTTGTTTCTTTTTGTTGTTGTTGTTGTTTAATTAATGTTTAATTTTAAACAAACACATGCCATCATGTACTGATCATGGATTCCGGGCGTGTAAAACGGATTTTGCTAAATTGGGCTTCTTCAGCAGTAATCTGGGACCGGAAGTGTACTTGATACTGGCGTTCCGTTTTCATGATGTGTTTCGCATACTGCTTGATTTAATTTGTGATCAGAATCTGGACTATAGATATCGGCGAATATGAGACTGAGCAGCCTATATTCTGTAAAAGTGAAGATATATAGATATATTTAACACATAACCTATATAATTGCTTTCGAGGCATGTGCGTTATGCAGTAAAACTGAACTCATAACTGGTTCAAGTAGAACATTCCACTTTCGCTCAAATGCCCAACAGTATCACAAATTTTAATATATGTGAACTGACCCTTGCATGTTGTACTTACTGGTCTTCTTGAAAAGTGGGGCGTAAAACACGAATGCCAAAAATAAATACATGTTTGAAAATAATGGACGCGGCGCAATAAATTTAATGACCTGGAGAAGCTGTATATATAAACCATCGCGTCCCAGTTTAGCCTAAGAGGTACCTGGCTTAAAGCTTCATTCCAACTATTGCAGTACTTTCAAAGCAGATATAGACTGAAGTGTACTAGTCTATAGCCATGTATGCCGAGAATGCTTGAACTGTCAACCGTCAAAAAGCATCCCAAATTGTGAAAAAAGTTAAATTGCTTCCAAAATTGTGAAGTTCTGCCCTGAAAAGTGAAGAAGTCCACAAATAAAATGTGCGGTCGGTTGCGGTAATAGGTCCGTGCACGCTTGGAACATTGAGCCATTTCAGCTAATCCACTATATAGATGGTTTTCCCCATTACTTTTAAGATTTCTTCAATGGATTTTCACACTTATAGTTATTAACAAAAACAAAACACTGGACACAGATGGTACTGACCTCAGAGGCTAATAGCTCGCTGGATAAAGTCGTTTTAATACAGTCTATATGCATGTGTCCCAGTTCTATTTGATAGCAATCTAAGGTAGACAACTTCTAAAATGTGATGAACCTTGTGCATATTGTCTGATTATCTCCCCTGTTCTCATCTATCCTCACACGTGTATGTTTCATCGTAGGCAAAGTAGAAAAATATCGTGTCGGAAATCATTGTATACGTGTAAGTCCATGTTCTAAGGATGTGCAGATATGATATACACCTGTCGCGCCATGCAGGTGATTGTCTGTCGGTAAATGTTCAAAACTGACACTTTTTCTTGACGCCTACACTGGAAATTTCGATGTTTAACTTATCAACACTTTCATGCATAAATATTAAACATTTGGGATTATAGCATTATATAGTATCGGAATATAGATATGTTTTAGACACTTATGTTTACTAATTAAATATATGTGTATATTTATTAACCACGTTTGTCTGAAGTTTAATCACTCATTAAACGCGTTGGGCGTTGGGCTTTTTACAGTGTAAAGGACTACTGGTTTTAATCATAAATCACATTTCCAGGAAAGAATTTTCTTACAGGAAGAGGCAGTAAGTCAATAATACGCGGTATGAAAAGAAAGCTTGAAAAGCACGTTTAAATTTATGCGCTATGTAGAAAACACGCTTTCAATTTCAACGCAGACATTGTTTGAGGCGGTGCCACCAATAGCCAATCAAAACGCTTTTTACATAGGGCCTTGTGTATAGGACGCACCATAGCCTTCAGGTTTTGCGCCAGAGAAAAAAATTTGAAAGAGTGATCATCGTTCAGTCTCCACGAGGGCACGTGTGTCCGAGGCGTGGGAAGGGGACGGGGGTGTCAGAGCAATAGGAGTTTTCCCCTTTCTTGTCCATGGCCATGTGTTTGCCTGTCGGCTAGACCGTTGCAATGCACGTGCTGGAAATCACAGGCGTGTGAATTCTTATTATTACTAATAGACTGATTGGCTGATTTAGCAATATTTCACCTAGATATAATCAGGCGAAGATATGAATGTAGAAAATATACCTCGCCGGACCACGAAAGGAGGAAGAATGATAACGCGAGAAATCTGCCCCTAGCGGGTACGGGAAATTAATCATGAAAAATATTTTTCCTACATAACCTTTTCCTTTAATTTCGACATATATAATATATGAGTGTATAAAAAAGTAAAAAAGTATAAATTTTTGAATCAACAAAAATGTTATAGTCAACTGAAAATGCCCAATTGTTCAGTCTGGTCCGATTAGCGCAGTTTTGGACCTGTAGGTTGCAATAAAGCCGCTGACGGCTCATCAACCTAGCAACAGAGTGCGTCCACCATGTTGAAGGATAAGATATCACTGACAGCATGGTTAGGGTAGGAAAGGCTTTTGAAGACACTGGGTTCGAACATAAAACTACATGGGGTGGAGTTTTCACCGGACGGTACTTGCGGACTCGTCTGCTCGTGAGAAGAAAGAACAGATACAGGAAAACAAACTCTGTTACTTGCAGGAAAAGATTAAGGAGTGATTAGACAGCGCTCATTTCTTAAACTGAGCGTGCAGACTGGAAAAACGCCTCAGATTATTGACATCTGGCATGTAGAGGAGTCTCAAGGCTGTTAATTTCCCCAAACTGACACGCTTATAGCGTGAGTTAATATTGAAGAAACCAATACAAATAGGCCGATGTGTATTTATGAAACAATGTTTTCCATTTATAGGAATACAGTTATTTGGATAAATAGAACTTAATACAATGCCATTGTTGCTTGAAGGCAAGAAACAAAATTAAGGGTGTATTTTAATTTACATATCTTGTGACACACCCTGTGAATACATAGGCCTGTAAACATCCATAGTCGTAGCTATTCATTTAAGGTACATGTATTATATAAGCCTGCCCCTCTCTTTAATATGACTTTGGCTTACATGTATATTTCAATCTTGTATTTCAATTAATGTAGACGAAAAAGATATAAAACACATGTGAATGTGTTTGGTTATTGCATGTGCATGTATGATTCCACGTGTGTCTTTGTCATTGCTTAAAGGCTTTTTACATAGGCCTATTGGGTGTGACTGCATCTGCAGGCATCTGAATATTGCTATTTGACCATTTCCAGTTCCACTCTACCGCACGATGTCAAGAGAGGTGTTCAAGAAAGTCAATCTGTACAAGTATTATTAAAGTATTCCGAGAGTTAAGGTGTGTGCATGTCTATAGTGCTGTTTATTCCGCTCCCTGCTGGACAGACATGAACATATTAAAACGGTACATAATCAGGTCATTCACATTAGAAAACTGAACTTCATAACAGCATGTGTATTACGCCACAGGTGTCAGCAAACATAGCGACACTTCATTCTGAGGGACGCTATGACGCGTATTGCACGCAACCTATTCAAGCTCCGACATAGGCATGAAGGAAGTGGAGTCCAAGAACAAAACTTGCACCGGGCTTGTATTTCAATGAGTTTGACATCTATGCAAAATATCTTTATGAGGGTCCACTTGCTTCATAGTTAAGACAATAACTTTGTCCTTTGATTTACACGACCTGTCTTTCAACTTGACCTATACCGCATAAATGCTACGCAAATTTTTGATGAGTTTAGTGTAGTGGATAGCAAGTCAAATTTTGGACCATGGGATCGTGGGTTCGAGCCTGTTTTGTCATTTCCATTAAAATGTTTTTTGTTTTGGTTTTCTTCGTCTTAAATACACAATTTTGTTATAATATCACATACTTAAACATTTTAAAAAGTTAGAAGTTAATGAAAATACCCATCGATCTTATGTATACTACATATTTCATTTGTAGGTAGTTTTTCCAACTGGCCTTGCAGTGCGGATCGTATGACCGCCATTATGACACTGCACACGGAGGCTGGAGATGCCTCGATGCAAATATAAGCTAGAATTTGAAACTATATGTTGCGATTTCTAATAAGCTGATAGTTCCTGCTACTTGTTTGAAAACAGTCTGTGGGCTAGGAAACAGCCATTGCATACAATGATGCGTGTTAAATGTGTCTCGTGAGGCAAGCAGAAGAACACAGGCCAATCAAGATGTATTAAAGATGTATTATATTCACATTCTGTAATACTGGTTCATCGTGTAATTCTACTTACAGTTATATTGTAAAGAAATACAAAGAAGAAAATTGAAGCTTGATTAGATCCTTAGAACAGGAGAGGACAAACCTTGTTTCAGATTGCACGGTGTTTAAACAAAAGCAAAAAGTCAATGAAAAATATTAAATGTTGGATACCAGACAAGTCTATATGTGGCCTTCTGTTTGGATAACTCGAATGACCATGACCCATTTTGCGGGTTTGTGGTTAACTGATGATTGACAGTCGTCACAGACAAATTAATTGATTTCTGACTGCAACGGGCACTGCTAGCCATGGGCACTTTCAGCGCCTTATCATGCCTCCTCCCTTGGCGCTAACGAAACGTGTAAGTTTGTAGAGCGATAAGTTGGTTACGCCGATCTGTCGCCAAAACGGCGCACAACGGCTGATATTAAAACAAAACATAGCGACCTTCTCAGGCTGTCCGGTCCGGCGAAGAGCCTCACTGACCTACACTTCAATTCGTCCATCTGGAAGGACACCTCTTTTGCCCATTTCTATGTTATTTCCGGTTGAATCTCAAATCTTATCTTCTTAATGTATTACATTTTGTGTCAGTTTTGAATACCATCAGTTTGCGAGACATGAGCGCGGACCTTAGCGAGAGCAGTTTCATCGACATCGAATTCGGAGGTGCACTGCGATTATGTTGCGTTAGGGTGATGGACTCAGGGCTACGATGAATGTGATTATTTTAAAATAACACCCCGTGTCCATTTAGATGGACTACACGTAACTGTGTCAGCGCGGTCTTTGAATGATACGTGACACCATTATGAGACGCGATGACAGATTCAAGAACGTGGTCGTCGTGGGTGAAGTAGTGGATCCACTATAGAAGTTCGGCGAGTCTGCAGATTGGTTAGTTTGGTGATTTAACTTGTTATTACTGTCGACATATCCGTAAAAGGATTCAGATATTCGGGTAGCGATTGAAAAGGGTTTTTGCTTCCTTAATTTGTGTTCTTGAGGATGTATTTTTGCTAAATTTGGCGGGGGAATGGGTCCGTTTACCGGATGCAAAACGGACCTAACGCTAACCCTGGCCTTTTTTCTCTATGCGAACAAATGTTAATACCACAGTGGATTTTTAGTGATCTCTAACTAATGACAGGCACGCAAATTAATATTCAGAAGTAGACATTTGACATTAAGTTGGTTACGTTATATGTATATCTGTCCATGTACCAAGTATGGCAATCTACGCGACCTATCTACTGCTCGTACGATGACTTGATCTATAATACAGTCACTGTCTACATGTACCCTCATTCTTTGTCTCCGGTCTTATCTTCATATATGATACTGAAACATGGTGTCAGACGTGTGAAAGACCACATCTGCCATCTACACTGGCTATGAACTCTGCATACATTATGGACTTCTAAAAAACTTGAAATCTCCCGGAACTCCTGATCACTAGATCTGAGTGGACTGTTGTTGTTGCCACCGTTGTGGACGCCTTGATTTACACAAGGCTACATCGTCAAATCTCCTGAGCTGCATTTTATGCTTGAACTATTTCTCTGAGAATTGGTGTAACTTTGACTTCGTTGTCACCGTCACACGGCACTCGAACCTCTCACTGATAACGGATCTGTGGAAAACTTGAAAGTGTGCACTTTAGGAACCGGTGACTACGGTGGATAATTCTCTGCTCTCCATCTACAATATATGGCACGACGTGGACCATATCTCGACGTGTTTTCAACTTTAAGATTCCTTTTGTTAATAACCGTTAAGCGCTCCTGCTACTCAAATACAATAGGAATTAATTATTTTTATCTACATATTACGTAGATTTCCACGATGTGGAAATTCTAAGCTGCTATTAATTTTCTACGGAAGTCTGGAAGGTTCAATTAGGCTCTCAAACTGCTTCGAATCAATCCTGAACCGACTTAGTATACAGAGACTATACTATACGGAGCACTCTGACTCTACACTGTAAACTTGTCATAGTTTCCTATAACAGACAAGAAAGACTAAAACAACCACCTAAACCTTATAACTGGAAAAAATCAAAATGTTTGATGATCAAGAGGATCAACTACACTCAGAGCCGGCCCAGGTCTACACAGCAGCGTACATTTACCTCCAAAATTGCAATCTTACCGTCAGCTGGAAACGTTGGAGACAACTCTGGGATTCTTTTTAAAATTGTCACTGGTTTACAAGAAGGAGAGGACAAATACAGGATTGCTACCCTCATAACCAGTATTGGCCCCGATGCTCTTGACATACATAATGGCGGCGGGCCTCCGTGGCTCAGCTTGTTAGCGCGCTACCGCAGCACAATGACCCGAAGCCTCCGACCAATGCGGTCGCTTTGAGTTCAAGCTCAGCTCATGCTGGCTTCCTCTCCGGCCTGTACGTGGGTTTTCCCTGGGCTCTGCCCGGTTTCCTCCCACCATAATGCTGGCCGCCGTCGTATAAGTGAAATATTCTTGAGTGAAAATTCTTGAGAATAATAAGTATATAATGGCTTTCCCTTGATAACAGAAGAGGACAAAAACAAAATGGATGTCATTCTTCTACTCATGGATCATCACTGTTTGGACGATACCAATGTGATATATGAACGCCATATCTTCAATAACCGCTGTAAACATAAAAAGGAGACTATAGAGATTTACGCATCTCAACTACGAGCTCTGTCTCAAACTTGCGACTTCAGAGACCTACACAACGAGCTTATTCGAAACCGCATAGTCTGTGGTATACGCGATAACAGCGTGAGGGAGAAACTTCTCCAGGAATCACGGCTGACCCCATACAGATGTATTAAAGTGTGTCGCTCGCAAGAAACTTCTTCAGCCCAAGATAAATCTATGGCCGGGAAAAATGAAACCCACCGTGTGATTAAACACAAAAAGCATAAACACACTCAACACTCGCGGTCAACTAAATCTAAATTCTTGAAATCTATCTCCAAGTAATATGGCACTAAATATGAACCAGACCGAAAAAAGTGTCCTGCATACGGGAAGGAATACGGAAAGCGTGGTAAACACTCACATTTTTCTGTAAAGTGTAAAGCAAAATCAACTTCCAGTCACAGGGCACATGCGGTATATTTGTGTGAATCCTCCAGTGACTCCTCCTCTGATGAGGACGTACTAACTATTGAAACTGTGAACAATATTGACCCTGTCAATAAGATCCTGGGAACCCTTACAGTGAAAGGCAAGCTGATACCATTCCAAATCGACCCAGGTGCTACATGCAACGTAACCTCTAAGCGTCATCTACCAAAGAAAGCCAAAAGTGAAAATAGCTGGCAATGTATAACAAATCCAATATGGCGTTGTTGGGCACTACAATTCTGAGGGTGAAAACCCGAAGAACTCCACTTAATATCGCTTTAGATTCGTGGTGGTTTCTGAAGATACTGTACCTCTGATGGGCGCCAGGGCTGCTCCGGAAATGAAACTGCTTCAAGCTCTTCATGAGAATATTCAAGCTGTAACTACTGACACTAAACCCACAAAACCTCTCACGAAGAAACAACTTCTCTCCGGCTATAAAAAGGTGTTTGAGGAAGATGTCTGACTTCTGGAAGGTAAACAATATCTTGATGTGGATCCTAACGTGCCTCCTGTAAAACAACCACTTCGTAGGGTACCGCTGGCTCTTAAAAAGGATCTACGCAAGGAAGTTGATAGGGAGTTGAGTAGCTGAGAATAATATCACCTGTCAAAACACCAACTGATTGGGTATCAAGCTTGATACTAGTCCGTAAACCCAATGGGAAGCTACGGATCTGCATTGACCCAAAACATCTAAACATGGCATTAAAAAAAAGCCACTACCCTTTACCTGTAATTCTTCCAGAGTTATCTAAAGCCAAGATTTACTCTAAATGTGATGTGCGAAATGGTTTCTGGCTCAGGGTGAAAACTCCAGTCTGCTTACTACTTTCGGGACACCCTTTGGTCGATTGAAATGGGAACGACTACCCTTTGGCGTCTCCCCAGCTCCATATGGGAACGACTACCCTTTGGCGTCTCCCCAGCTCCATATGGGAACGACTACCCTTTGGCGTCTCCCCAGCTCCATATGGGAACGACTACCCTTTGGCGTCTCCCCAGCTCCATATGGGAACGACTACCCTTTGGCGTCTCGCCAGCTCCATATGGGAACGACTACCCTTTGGCGTCTCGCCAGCTCCATATGGGAACGACTACCCTTTGGCGTCTCCCCAGCTCCATATGGGAACGACTTCCCTTTGGCGTCTCGCCAGCTCCATATGGGAACGACTACCCTTTGGCGTCTCCCCAGCTCCATATGGGAACGACTACCCTTTGGCGTCTCGCCAGCTCCATATGGGAACGACTACCCTTTGGCGTCTCGCCAGCTCCATATGGGAACGACTACCCTTTGGCGTCTCCCCAGCTCCATATGGGAACGACTACCCTTTGGCGTCTCCCCAGCTCCATATGGGAACGACTACCCTTTGGCGTCTCCCCAGCTCCATATGGGAACGACTACCCTTTGGCGTCTCCCCAGCTCCATATGGGAACGACTACCCTTTGGCGTCTCGCCAGCTCCATATGGGAACGACTACCCTTTGGCGTCTCGCCAGCTCCATATGGGAACGACTACCCTTTGGCGTCTCGCCAATATGGGAACGACTACCCTTTGGCGTCTCCCCAGCTCCATATGGGAACGACTACCCTTTGGCGTCTCCCCAGCTCCATATGGGAACGACTACCCTTTGGCGTCTCGCCAGCTCCATATGGGAACGACTACCCTTTGGCGTCTCGCCAGCTCCATATGGGAACGACTACCCTTTGGCGTCTCCCCAGCTCCATATGGGAACGACTACCCTTTGGCGTCTCCCCAGCTCCATATGGGAACGACTTCCCTTTGGCGTCTCGCCAGCTCCATATGGGAACGACTACCCTTTGGCGTCTCGCCAGCTCCATATGGGAACGACTACCCTTTGGCGTCTCGCCAGCTCCATATGGGAACGACTTCCCTTTGGCGTCTCCCCAGCTCCATATGGGAACGACTACCCTTTGGCGTCTCCCCAGCTCCATATGGGAACGACTTCCCTTTGGCGTCTCCCCAGCTCCATATGGGAACGACTACCCTTTGGCGTCTCCCCAGCTCCATATGGGAACGACTTCCCTTTGGCGTCTCCCCAGCTCCATATGGGAACGACTACCCTTTGGCGTCTCGCCAGCTCCATATGGGAACGACTACCCTTTGGCGTCTCGCCAGCTCCATATGGGAACGACTACCCTTTGGCGTCTCGCCAGCTCCATATGGGAACGACTACGCTTTGGCGTCTCCCCAGCTCCATATGGGAACGACTACCCTTTGGCGTCTCGCCAGCTCCATATGGGAACGACTACCCTTTGGCGTCTCGCCAGCTCCATATGGGAACGACTACCCTTTGGCGTCTCCCCAGCTCCATATGGGAACGACTACCCTTTGGCGTCTCCCCAGCTCCATATGGGAACGACTTCCCTTTGGCGTCTC
Source organism: Acanthopleura granulata (assembly GCA_016165875.1). Classification (NCBI taxonomy): domain Eukaryota; kingdom Metazoa; phylum Mollusca; class Polyplacophora; order Chitonida; family Chitonidae; genus Acanthopleura; species Acanthopleura granulata. The sequence continues at coordinate 21,161,668 of JABBOT010000008.1, forward strand.
GCCAGCTCCATATGGGAACGACTACCCTTTGGCGTCTCGCCAGCTCCATATGGGAACGACTACCCTTTGGCGTCTCGCCAGCTCCATATGGGAACGACTACCCTTTGGCGTCTCCCCAGCTCCATATGGGAACGACTACCCTTTGGCGTCTCGCCAGCTCCATATGGGAACGACTTCCCTTTGGCGTCTCCCCAGCTCCATATGGGAACGACTACCCTTTGGCGTCTCCCCAGCTCCATATGGGAACGACTACCCTTTGGCGTCTCCCCAGCTCCATATGGGAACGACTACCCTTTGGCGTCTCCCCAGCTCCATATGGGAACGACTACCCTTTGGCGTCTCCCCAGCTCCATATGGGAACGACTACCCTTTGGCGTCTCCCCAGCTCCAGAAATTTTTCAGAGACATCTACATGTGGCCCTTCAAGATCTTCCAGGGGCCTTCGTGGTGGCCGATGATATACTTGCCACTTGTGAAGTTGACACAACTGCCGATGCTGAAGTAAATCATGATGATAGATTCCTCCAGTTGCTCCGACGCTGCCATGAGAAGAACATTAGTTTAAACAGTGACATACTCGGGCTCAAGAAACAGCAAGTTCCATTCACTGGTCATATTCTCTCTGTTTCAGGGCTTCAACCAGACCCGAAGAGGACCGGAGCAATTCTTCAGCTGCCGAAACCTACTAATATATAGGTGTTTCTAGAGTTGCTGGGCTAGTCAACTACCTGTCCAAATTCTTAAAAGGACTGTATGACATCTGTGAGCCTCGGCGACAACTAACTATAAAGGATGTTGAATTTTAGTGGATGGAGGAACATTACATGGCCTTCAGTGACATTCAAGTAGCTGTGACTCAAACTCCAGTCCTGAAGTTCTTCTACAGGCAAGACGAAGTAACTCTTCAGTGTGATTCCTCAGACACTGGATTGGGTGTAGCACTGTTACAGAATGGTCAACCAGTTGCATTGCTAGCCGCCCACTTACAACGAGTGAGCGCAGTTATGCTCAAACTGAGAGGGAACTTTTGGTAATTGTATTTACATGTACAAAATTTCACCCGTGCACTTGTGGTCGTGACATCACCGTAGAAAGTGATAATAAACCACTGGAAGTCATCCAAAGGAAAGATCTGCTCTCTGCTCCCAAACGCTGGCAAAAAATGTTGCTTCCACTACAAAAGTACAAACTTAAACCTGTCTACAAGAAAAGATCGAAAATGGTTCTGGCTGACACGCTTTCCCTTTACTTCTTACCAACATGGGAAGACACCTCTCATTCCGACATCGAGGAAATTTCAGCTGTTGAGGACGAGACCAGGCACCTCCAAATGAAGGACTACCTACCTGTGTCAAATTCCACTCTAAAAGAGATTGAGCTGGCAACCAGACAACGCTGCTCTACAGGAAGTGAAGTCCATCAAGACCTACCAGGAAATCTCTTGTCCCAGTTCAAGTTCAGCCATACTACCACCTGAAAGATGAAATGCGTGTTCAGAATAGGTTGTTATTTCGAGGACATTGCCAAGTCCTGCCACGGTCGCTCCGTCCTGCTATCCTGTAACGCACAGAGAGTTCCCACACTGGAGTGGAATCATGTCACCGAAGAGCCAGGGAGTGCGTTTATTGGCCTTCGATGAATGGACAGATACAAGATTTTGTCTCCAAGTGTGATGTATGATGCAGTCTACCTGTGAAGCACAAGAAGAAAAAACCTCCACCGACATGAAATTCTGGACCGAACATCGACAAAAATAGCAACAGATATTTTGATAATCAAGGAGCATGGTTTTATGATTACAACTCACTACTATATTGATTTCTTCGAATGTCGACGGTCTTTACACCAAGAAAGCAACAGAAATTATACTGAAGCTGAAAGTACATCTCTCAGGACATGGCATTCCTGATGTTCTAATTTCCGACAATGGACCACCTTACAACAGCTGTGGCTTTGCAGAATTTGCTGAATTTGCTGAGATGTATGGATTCAAGCACATCACCGGCTCACCGGGCTACCCACAATCCTGTGGTAAAGCCGAAGCTACAGTTAAAACGGTGAGGAGAGCTATTAAGAAATCCATATTTGGCTCTTTTAGACGCAATACACCAACGGAAGAATGGTCGACTTCTCCAGCTCAACGCCTTTTTAACCGCAGAACCAAAACTCTTCTGCCAACATCCATTACTCTTCTTCAGTCCCATCTTGCTCGCATCGTACTGTATGAAAAACAAAGGAAAAGGCACAAAACTAAACGCTATTACAACAACGATGCAAAAGATCTTCCAACTTTAGTTAGAGCTGACAGAGTCAGGATTCAGCCACTTTCTCAGCATAACAAACGTTGGGAGAAAGGAGTAATTCAAAATCATGTCAACATCCGTTCTTATGACGTTCACACGGAACAAGGCAGGCTTCTTCGAAGGAACAGGAAGCACCTAATGGAAACACTGGATTAAAAGATGAGCACTCCTCCTGCAATCCCACAGCGAACAGTACCACCACCGGGTACTCCAAAGAAGACGCGCCCTAAGGCATAAAATAATGACACTATGTCGAGCCATGACCTGGTGGTGAACCATTCAAATTTGAGCCCATCTACTAAAGGACAGTTACCAGAAGTCGGCAAATTTCTAAACCACCAATCCATGTCCAATCGTTCGTTAATTGTTCAGTTCTCATAAATCCACTTGGCATTTTGAATTTTCGTGTTAAAGTCAAAGACACTAGATTGGTTCAAGCTGAATCAGAACGAAAACTGACAGTTAAACAAGAAAAGCATATTTCTTTCTGATATATCAATAGAAACTTTATTTCCTTTTCTTAAATTCAAATAGAAAAACATAAAAGAAAGAGAGATGTTACGATATATGTATATCTGTCCATGTACCAAGTATGGCAATTTACGCGACCTGTCTACAGCTTGTACGTTGACTTGATGTATGATACACCGTCTAAATGTACTCTCATTCTATGTCTCCGGTCTTATCTTCATGTATGATACTGAAACAAAGCTTATTTGTTTTGATTAATAGTAAATTTTTAAGTTTTTTTACTTTTTTGTCTGTCTTAATTATAACATTCTATCACGTGAGTAGGCTTTAAATGTTTAACCCAGGAAGCATAGACCTGGGTCTCGCCCGAAAGGTACGAAGCATGCAAGTTTCTCTTGTAGGCAATCACCTATACACAACGTTCCATGTGACACTTCCACATAAAGGTTAAACAGGTTGTTGTCAGACATATCCTGTGTCTCTATCAAATTGAAAACACAACATATTAAGTTTAATACCAAAGTTCACACACACACACACACACACACACACACACACACAAAAGTAACAATATGAGAGAAAAAGAGAGAAAAAGGTCAAAGTTTGATGCTTTTAGGTAGGACTTCATAAAATCTGACATTTTTTGTGACCGCCGGTGGCGCCTGTTGTGCTTACAATGGTATGACGCACCATGAAAACGCTGGAATATTATCGGACGACAAAGTTGAGAGAGTTGTAGTTTCATTATTCCCCCCACCACCAAATACAGGTAAAAATATCTGTATATTAACATTTTCTAGTAAATTCCTGATGTGTTTGTAAGAAAATATAAAATGTCTGATATCTTTGTCAAAATGCCATAGATACATGTCAAAAAAAAAAGAAACGACTGGGGCCACTATTTGTGAACTCGTCCTTAAACAGTTGGTAGGTTTTTTTTTTTTTCTTTTTCTTTTTCTTTCATATACTTAAAGCATTTTCGCAAAATAGCGCTGTGGGCAGATTGAAGATCGTGGTGGCTCTCTGGGTACGTTATACGCTCATTGACCATAGCCCTGAATGTGGTTACTTTTGCAAAACCACCGAGACGGAAAAATTAGACCTATTTCATGTTTTCCACAGATCAGTAATCACGTGAAAGTTTTGCACTTGGATAGCGAAAATAGAGCAGCTGTCACGACTTGAAACAGTGATGTCCACTGTTTGCTGCCTCTTCCTTTAATAATTCCAGCACGGCACCGTAACGATCGAGTGGTGAAATGTACACGGGCTGAGTCAGGATCTCGTTGCAGCCATCTCTGTACTCTGCGGTGAATTTGAAGACACGTACAACCTAGGCTAGCTCTAGAGGGCTTACCCATAGATTATTATCTATAGATGCTAAGCCTTAGATTCTTCCTACTGGCTGCAGCCGTATTTTGCCAAGATACCGTGCTGTCCCTCTCAGTTTGATGTTGGCATTGATAAACCATTTATTTCGGTTGAGCCACATATCTTAAGTCGTTCGTTGTCCCGTGTTGTCCTGTGGCACAGCCTCACACGGGTACAAAACTCCTCGATGGATCCATTTCGAAAGTCATTCGCTCGGCACTGGCAATGTTGACATTTACGTCATTGTTTTGGTGGCTCGCTGGTCGAGCACTCGGCTCTTGCCGGACCTTCGGAGTTCTGAGCGGAACAGGTGGGGGCTCTCGCGAACTAACGACATTTCACGGAGGTGAACAATGTTGTTGTTGTTGCCCCCACCCTGTCTCGTCCAAAACCAGCATGATCTCGAGAGACTTCTGCTATGCCCATTCGGCTTATAATCTATGGGTAAGCCCACTAGAGCTAAACCTAGGCCTACACGTTTGAAGACTAAGTACAAGTAGTCGGCTAAATGAAAACAGGTCTATTTTCACACCTTTAATTGGAATGGGAAGTCTGCCGTGTTGACTGCATTAGCAAGTGATCGATTGGTGGTGGTGGAAAGTTGAACGGATTCAATTAAACCGTCTTCCATTAAGTGAAAAATTGAAATGAAATGTAAACGCTTATTTTTGGTCAGTAAAAATTAAATTTTGGGAACAGTTTATATCCTTGAGTACGACGTAAGACAACAATCAAATAAATAAATTAAAAAATCTGGACTTCCGAGTACATACATGTAAAGTGTGAATTACAAAAATCACATTTCGATCCCGGGTCATAAACAAACTTCTTAGATTACACTTCCTTATCAGAGACAACATGTAACAGCGTTGAGAGCCTGATGTAGCTTTATCTGTCCTTTTAACGAGAACCTAGTTGTTTCCAGTACATGTTGTCAAAATATGCTTTCTTCATTTGGATTTAGCGAGTTTGTTCCATTTTCCGATCCATATGGAGTTCTATATTTACTATCACCCGCATAGCTTCCGGGTTATTTTATTGGCGGTAATTTTACGTTTATTTTCGGTGTCGTTGTTGAACTGTTTCTACCTAAAATGAATCAGGCGGAGGTTGTGTAATCTCTTGTTCATCTCCGTTTTTAATGGTGACGATTTGTGGGCAAACTGTTGATGTAAGTAATTGTGCATTAGAAAATCGAAACAAGTGGGTGAACATAGATTGGAAGGGCAGCGGCTACTTGCATGATCGCCGTTGTTGTTGCGTTTGTAGGAAGTATGCATGTTACAACAAGTTCTTCATACAGGCACACTGTCATCATTATCTAAAAGTAGAGTTTGAGTCAGCATTTTTTCTTGAATCACTGAGGCGTAGCTGTCTGTGGAATATTTTGGTCATATTTTACAAAATATATCTCTCAATGTTGCTTTCTGAGAGCGTTCAAGTATGTAAATGACAGACATTTGTATGTTGCCTTAACCCTGTATTGGTATACCATCATATTTGCGTTCAGTTTACTTGTTATTTTTAAAATAGTTGGAATAGTTCGGGTTGCTGACAGTTTGGAGGCCCAAACGTTTTCTGGAACTAAAATGGCTTAGATATGTCCCTGGCTTTTAGCATCGCATATCCATTCATATAGCTACATTCTAAGGCCACCCTAGCCAAATGTGTACGACTTGTATACATGGCATATACATACACACTACAGCACCATGGATACTTTCAATCTAAAATAATTAAAATGAATTTACCTGTATCTGACTAACTGAAAGCACACTGTGCTTGCCAACATATGAAATTATCTTTCACCAGGAATTTGCATGGTGATCAAAAGTTTGTTGCCCAGAATTCACATTTATCACATTGACTGGCAATCGGCTGGTTCAATTGCCTCTTATGTCGAGTCCCGATACAGTTTACTTTTAAATACCCTAGTACGATCAGGGAGTTTTCTAGCCATTTCTTTTTAAAATCTGTAAACTCAATATTTTTCATTAAAATATATGGAAAACTCAATTTATTTCATGAAATGGTTGCTGGGATACTCCCCCTTCTATTACTTCGATCTCCAAAACCACAGATCTTTTTCACATGTCACTGACATGGCTATGTTTCGTGATAATTTGCTTTCATACTAGTGCATAATATACACGTCATAGGTGGTCAAGCATTGATACTATGAAATGGCCACAAGTCTCATTTTCACTTCTCACACTGCTCTCAACACTGAAAAATAACAAGTCAGTTGAACACAAATATGATGGTATACAAATAAAGGGTTTAGGTAACATACAAGTGTCTGTCATTCACATACCTGGATTGCCCTCACAAAGCAACATTGAGAGATACATTTTGTAAAATATGACCAAAATATTCCACAGACAGTTACGCCTCTGTGATCCAGGAACAACATGCTGATCCAAACTTAAAATCTACTTTCACCTACCATTGACATGGCTGTGTTCCGTGATAATTTGCTTTCATATTAATGCATAATGTGCACGTCATAGGTGGTCAAGCATTGATACTATGAAATGGCCACAAACATCATTTTCACTTATCACACCACTCTCAACACCGATAACCAGGACCTCTTTTAAAGTTTCAACTTTTTTTTTGTTCCAGATTTTCAGTTCATAATACCTTTAACATTCCTCTGTGATGAGCAGTTGATGGAAGTTCCCTGGAAGGCTGATACATGAATGTGATATCTGAGATGTGTTATTATCATTAGCAAAATCTTTGGGACCTACCAGCAAGATGAGTGGCAAAGGTGGACAGTCATCTAGTCATGAGATTGATGCGGTGTTTTTCACCAATCTCCAGCTGCTTGGGTTTGATCCAGCAGCAATGTCTGCCTTGTACTCCATTCCTTTTAACAGGTAACAATGCATATAGTGAAAAAGATAATGAAAAATATAATTTAGAGAGAATAAAGCTTAGCTGACCCTCGACACTATAACCCCCCACCCCCGTCTTTTAAAAATGTTCTGGGGCCTCCATGGCCGGGGGGTTTAGTGCGCCAGCGTGGCTTAATGGCCCATGTGCCTCTCATCAATGTGGTTGATGTGAGTTCAAGTCAAACTCTTGCTGATCGTCATTGATTTCACTCGGGCTCTGATTTCTCCCACCATAATGCTTGCTGCTGTCGTATAAGGGAAATATTCTTGAGTCCGGCATAAAACACCAGTCAGATAAATAAATTAAAAATATTCCCTAAATTCCTTTGAAACATGTTATGTGCCTTGATTTTTTGCTCCCTCATAAACTGAATATGTTGTAACATTGATGGAGAAGAAGACCACATAATGCCTCTCTATTGTAGTTAGTTAACCTAAATTGTGTCCCAACACTCTTTGTGGTAGTGTGAGAATTTCAAAGTATGAGAAACGGTGCAAAGCTTTAAAAAATAAAGCAAAACTGGATGGCTAAACAAGGATGTGTAATCGTTACTTTAGTCTTATGGCCCCCTGTTGTTTATATAGTCAGAGTGAAATCAAAACATACATGAATCCTGTATACATGTGGCTCGTTTAAATAATAGGTAAGTAGATGTACATACATGTACATGTAAATTTGGGATTAGCTGAATAGAGCATTTATACCTGAAATAAAGATACGCCATCATTCGATAGCAAAGCAACATGGATGATTTCACAAACTCATGCTGTAGTTAGCTATGGGAGTGCGAGAAATGGTAGAAAACAGCATCAGATTGCGGCATACATGACTATGGATGACACATGGCAATTTAGCACAATGTTATTCCAAACACAAAAGAGTTCCAGTGTACAGTTAAGCTGTAGTGTGTGTTACAGAACAGACAAAAACCTTTCAAACCAGTCAAATACACAATAAAAAAAAACCATGAACCCTGCTATTTAATTATAATAATTGACCCATTTTCATGTTTACATGATTTTTCAACTTATCACAATTTAAAGGCATACAGAATCCTTTCTGATTGGTTGGTGTGAGAGATAGGTAAGTCCAGGCTTTGCCTAGCTCAAGCTGAATTTTAGGCATGAGGAATTTATTCAAGTACGACCAAAGCGGCCGAGTTTATCCAGGGGGCCCTATTTCCAGTGTCAGCCAATCAACATCGATTCCTTTTTTTTTTGAAAAAAGTTAATCCAACTTGAAAAGAAAGGCCAGAGAGATTCACTCTCTGTAATATATGCTGGAGGACCATCAGTTTTCATCCAATTGGTGATCATGCTCCTTGGTGGTTCAGATTTTGTGGGTCTCTCATTCATCAGTTTTATCCCTCGGCCAATACTGGTGAAGGGTAGTTATCCAAGCAGGTGGTGTCCGTCTGTCCACAAATGTCCATATTGCTCAGACATATATGTCCTATCATAATCACAGTCCTTCATGGGACCCTTATATTTCCTGTAATTCCTACATGTATATATACATGTATTTTTCTATATTCCTCTATTTTCAGTCTCAAATCCTGTAGTTCCTATAATTTGACTTTTTAAAGGAGTAGCTGACAGTTTTTGTGTTGCCAGTGTGACATGACAGACACCTTAATTGGGATCAGCTTGTTTGTTATGATGTGTCACTAGTGCCTTGCTGGCTACACGAAAGCTATCCGCTACTCCCCCCAAAAATCAAGATAAAGAAAAATATAGGAAAGTGAAATCTATGGGAAATATAGGAGTAACTTGAAAATGCATGTAAACAGACTGTTTATGGTTTTAGATTTTAACATGCAGTCCAATACGATAGACTGGTGATGCACTTGGTCAGAGCCAAGAAATCGATTAGAGCTGTTTTGCTTTTTATATGAAGCTGTTGTTGCCAAGTAAATCACTGACAATGTTTCTGATTGCAGGCATATGTTTAACTTGCCAAACAAGAAAGCGTATGAAGTGGTTGTGCACTTCTTGTTCAATAGGTTGAATCTGACCATGTGTAGAGAGCAGTTCAGGTAAGTTGTGTCATTTACAAGTATGGCAGAATAAAAACACAAAGACAGAAATTTCACAATATTTATTGTGTAGAAAATTGAGAAATGAAAAATGAAATTTGAGATATTTCACTCTGTAGTAATCTATGGGAATGGGACTGTTGTTATGTGTATGTATTGCACTTACTAGTCTCTGATAGACAAAGGGAATGCCAGACCAGAGCACCAGATTACTTGTATGTACGTGATTGTTTCTTATTCAGGGATTGTTGGCCCATTGGAACAAAGAAGGCGGAGCAAGAATTTAACAGAACTGTGACCAGGTGGTTAACAGACATATCTAAAGTAAGTTCAAATTTTGCTGGAAGATTAATATACCGGTTGCTGCTAAAGTGACGAATAATCAGTTGTACCAGCCATGACTCGATTTATGGTCAAAGTGTAGACAAAGAGAATTGTGTGATCAAGTGTGATCAAACATGCTCCAGTCTAGGACGCACTGGAGGGTGAAGAGTTTACATGTACTTGGATGTAGACATTTTGGACTAGGTTAAAACTGAAAATACAATCTTCAGGCTGATGGAGTCTGGCTGGATGGGTTTGCTAGATGGTTGGTCTGTTGGATGAGTAGGCTTGCTGGATGATAACTTGGTGTGTTGGATGGGTGGGCTTACTGGATGGTTGGTGTGTTGGATGGGTGGGCTTGCTAGATAGTTGGTGTGTTGGATGGGTGGGCTTGCTGGATGGTTGGTGTGTTGGATGGGTGGGCTTACTGGATGGTTGGTGTGTTGGATGGGTGGGCTTGCTGGATGGTTGGTGTGTTGGATGGGTGGGCTTGCTGGATGATTGGTGTGTTGGATGGGTGGGCTTACTGGATGGTTGGTGTGTTGGATGGGTGGGCTTGCTGGATGGTTGGTGTGTTGGATGGGTGGGCTTGCTGCATTTCAGGAATTGCCTTATGGATGGTTTATGTCAACAGTAGCATGTTCAGGATAAATGGATGCTTTATCATTTCCATGTTGCTCACGGTTAAACTTTCAGACGAAGGTGACTTTAATAGCGTTTCTGTGTAAGGAAATGTTTTGCTGGAGGTGGTTTTGTCCGTTAATTCGCTGGAAAGGGCTGTGGTTTATGTAAGAAGGTTTTTGCCAAATAACGGGCAAAGGACTATGGTTTCTTCCAGGGTCTACCATTTTTGTCATTGTTAACAATCCTGACTGGTATGGAACATATAGCAGAATGGTTGAAATGAGTTGTTGACTTGTTTTGCAATTATAAATACAAACATCTTTGTATTTGCTGTGTTGTACTTAGATGTACTTAAACATCTGCAACTGTTTGATGTTATCACGTCCAGTGAAGCTCGCATGTTGGTGTTGAGTGGAGTGGCCCAGATTGTGCCTTCTCTCACCATAATAAACTATGGTGTTTTATTTTTCCAGGAAGAGCCAGACTCCAACCTTCCCAGAATCGTCTTGTCTCTGTTTCATTCCCCTGGAGGTGAAAAGTTTAAGAGGCTACTTTTCCACTTCTCCACCTTTGTGCTCAAGAAATGTATCAAACAGGAACAAGGTTTGTAGTGTCTGATAACCTTAGTACACAGACAAATATGTGTATGTGTATGTGTAGGTAATGTGTATTACGTATGTGTAAATCTAATTTTCTGTAGTAAGGCTTGACCCAGTTTTTCTCTTCTCTCAAACCTGACTGCCATCACTAAAAGTCGAATACATCTACACTACTCCAGAGTATGATTTGAAAGGTCAGTAAATGAAATAAGATTGATTTTATTGACAATAAAGTGTAAGGGAATGACAAATGAAAAATAAATAAGCATTAGTAGAAAGACCATTAACCCTCACACCCTGGGCGAGGGGAGATAACTAACCCCTATACCTGAGCTCCACAGCCAATACCCTGTAAAACCTACATGTCAAACATAAAACGAAATCTACTGCAAACTACTGAACATAAACAAAACAAAACTTCAGTATCTTACCCAGGACTGTCCATTCTTCAGTTTAATACCAATATTGCACTTTAGTGTGCCAGTCTACCCAGCAGGTTGACCCTCTTTTCACACAGAGATATTTCTTACACGAAGAACACCAAATTGTGGTCTTCACAAGTTTGTAAGGAATGTCTTTGTAAGCATGTACAGTCTTAGTCCAACAAAAGCTTTCATTTCAGCTGATGAAACTGGGGTAAAGTTCTTAGCATAATAAGAATTTGGTTTTTGTTCATAAGTTTGGTCATGGTACACAAGTGCTCCCAAAATTCATCATCAAAGAATAAACACACAAAGTCAGTATTAGAACTGTCAGCTGTTATGAAATCAGGAATATTTTGAGGGCCTGTGCCAGTACTGTCAAATTGTAAATCAACATCTGGTTTCGAAAATATGTCACTCCAACCTGCATCAAAATCCACTGCATCTCCACGGCCAGTTACGTCAGTTGCTCGAGCACCACGCCCCCTTGCCTCCGGTACATCGCTATCACTTTCCGTTTGAGAAATATCCAAATCACTACCTGTTTGAAAACTTTCATCATCGTCCACTGAATCTAAATCGTCTTCTTGATACGTTTGATCTAATTCCAGCTCGTCATTGTCAGAATCATCTAAATTTAACAGTACTTCATCAGTTGTGAATAGCCTACGCTTCTGTTGTTGTCCACCAGATGTACTAGGCTGCGGCGAGGTACGCCTCATGGGCAGAAATCAGTCAAAATAGGCATCAAAATACAGCTAAAATTACGTTATTTACGCGCCGCCATTTGGAGACTGTGTCATTCTGCAGTGTTGACCAGTCTTCATTCTGATTGGCTGATATATTTACAGTCTGACCTGGTTTTAAAAAGGGGATTCCCGATTTCCGTTATACCGGGAATACGGCATAGCGTCAAGTCTGACATTTCCGCTATACCGGGAATACGGCCTGAGAGGGTTAAAAACTGCATCTGAAAATACCCTCTAATGTCTTTTTGTTTTTTTTTATTCCCCCTACCCTCCCAGGATTAATTGAATTTAAATGTTTGTAAATTGATCGTCAGGCCCCTGTTAATTGAGAGTTAGATTCTCATGACCCGTACGCATTACTACTTTTGCCGATAATAATAGCGCACTGTTTGAATTATTTTCCGATTTTTAGAAAAGGGACATAACTCAAAATTCACTTGAGCTCCATATGATTACCTGGTGTTGTCTGCAAAGAACTGCCTAGTCAGCCAGTCAGGGAAATCCTACCACTGGTGACAAGTGAGACGAGATGTTCAATTGGCCATCACGACACTGGCAAAACCGGTATCACCTCAATGCCTGTAGGGTAGTTATTTCCGCTACCATGTTATTCCCTTATAGAGTGTATTTACATGTAGTGGGCGACTGTATGGGAACAAGGTAACACGTGTCTTCAAATGGGCGCCATGTTTGCTGAAAGTCTCGGCGTCGATATAAAATTACGATCATCTACATTGGCAGTTATGGACGATCAATCAAAGATATTGACCAACCCTTTGGCAGAATCGTTTTTGAAGCGGATAGTTTGGCAGCGGTACGTGCAACGTTTCTCAACTGAATAAAGGACAACGAGCAGTATGTAATAAACAAACTCCTTGTTCAGCATGAGCTAGCCAAAGATCTTGTCGTATGTCATCACGGCCAAGGAGCGATGCAGGTTAAAATAGTGGTATTTAAAAATAGCGCTACGAAAGTCCGTGCAAAATGAACCAAGACATGCATGAACTGGGTAAATCGTTGTTGACAAGTTGACCTGAAAAAACTGTATTGTTTCTCCCTGCGCATGTACATCCGTGGTTGACCTTTATGCAAATTGAGTGAAGGCGTAGAATTGTTTAGTATGGTTGTAAATTTCAAGATATAATGTCATGGAAAGGTCAACCTGCGATGAGCAGCGGCCCTCGTTGACACAGATTTAAAAAGCATGGCAGCATTTGCTGGCTGAATTTACTTGAGAATGGTGAGGTAATGCTGAGTAGCGATTTTGACAAAATATGCGCGAATATTTCAACTTTCGGAATTAAGGTGCTTTAGGTGTATTCGGGAAGAATCTAACATGCATGCAGCGGAATAGAACGAGGGGGTAGCACCTTACAAGCATCACACCTAAATCGGGTCCAGATAGCCATAAGACGGCCCTAAGATCACTTTGACGCTTTCGAAATGTCTTCCCTTAAAACTGAATTTAGGCCGTTGCCATTAAAAGTGGCGGAAAACTTCAAACAAAGATGCAACAACAACAACAGATGTGAACGCAACGTCAGACAATCTGAATAGATATTAATTAATGCGATATTGTTTATTTGCACCACATGCCACATTGTATTCTCGTCCTTATTTTTAATGATTTTCCAACAGATTATGTACATGATGTGATTTATTTGTGATCTCTCATTGGAATGTATTGAAATTTTAATGATTTTGAATAGGTTATTTTCACTTTTTAATGTGATATTCCAGAATATACTTGTTTTCAAACATTAAATTTATTTATTTATTTGGTGATTTATGCCGTACTTAAGAATATATCACTTATACGATGGCGGCCAGCATTATGGTAGTAGGAGACCGGGCAGAGCCTGGTGAAAACCCATGGCCATCTGCAGGTTGCTGGCAGATCTTCCCATCTACAACCAGAGAGGTAGTCAGCATAAGCTCACATCGACTGCATTGGTGGGAGGCTTCTGGGTCATTACGCTGTGCTAGTGAGCTAACCAACCAAACATTAAAATCATTCTGGTTTCTGTGAATGTAATCTTTGAGTGTTTTCTGTTCTGAGATGCATGGTAGATGTAATAATACTTCAGTCTCAACTTGAGAGGTAATTAAATTATTAGCACATATGATGCACATTGAAACCAAGTCAAGATATTGACCTGTGTCCACTTACACAAAGGTACCTTCAAGCTTAAGGTACCTCTTCCATTTTTCTTAATCAATAAGACTGTATCTATTCACTTTTATAATAGGGAGCCCTGAGCGGTCGTGAAGGTATCCTTGTAACTTGAGAGAGGTCTGTTACATTCTAGCGTAAAGGTCTGCTGATTGGTCCAAATAATGAATAACTAATAATAACAGCAAACAACAGCATCATTTCAAAAGTTGAGGTAATGTAAATCTAACAATTAATTACCCGAGGCCTATAGGTGGGATATGCGGACCATATTGATAATGTAGGCCATCAGTGATGTCATATTGACTTTTCCAGGCTTTGTATTGGAGTCGTGTTCTCACACTGTGGATATGAGCTCTACATGCACATGTGCAGGTGTGCCAATAACACATGCCTTACAAAACCCAAAGTCTGGGGAGTGTGAATCTAGGTGTGCAAAATCACACTTTTGGTGTTGTGTGAAAATAGTACACCTGCTTAAAAGCAAAAAACAAAGGCCTGCTTTTCTAAAACAGGCCTTAATGTCAGACTTGCCTATTTGATGGGGCCTGAGTTGGGTCTTCGTGTCCTGGTGGTTGGCGTCCTACAATGACACAGGATCCCCTCAGCAGTATGGTCGTTGAGAATTCAAGTCCACTTCTGGGTAGCTTCTGGTCATACGTGGAAGAATTGCATGTCATGGGTTTTCCCTGGGCTCTTCCTGGTTTCCTCCCACTATATTGATGCTCACTGTCATACTATAAATGACTTCAGAATGCATTTTTAGAGGAAAATAAACGCTATAAATTATTACTTTTGGAGCTGAAACTTACATTTTTCCAGAAGGATATCACCCTACCTTGAAAACAAATTTCAAAACACCTTTCTACAATCAATAGAACTCCCATAGTTTCCAAAAAAATAAGCATCTTGGTCATGGACGAAATTTTAGGTCATTTAGGGTAATTGAAATATTCTTGAGTGTGACAAAGAAGACCAATTAGATAAATAAGTAAATAAATAAACCTGGGGAGGTATGATGTTACTTTTTATTGTGACTTTGTATACAAATGTAGGAGTAAAGGACCACGAGATAATGAAGCACCCGATGCTGACACCTAATAACATCAGGTTGAGCGGAGCAGTGAGGAAAGCGGTGATGTGTAACGAGATCAGACACCGGAAACGCTTCCTGAGAGTGGCTCAGGAATCCGTAATAGCGCATAAACAATGGAAGGACTTTGCCAGGTACCCAGATTTCTCAGCCTGTTTGCATATGAAAGAACAACTTTCAGTCCTCTCGATGCACGTTTTTTGAGTTTGATTTTTGTGACAAAACTGCATTGATAGGGTTGGTCTATTATTTCAGGGCTTTGCGAAAAGTATAATTTTATCAGTATACAAAGCATAAAGCCTACAGAATATGCTTGAGTAAAGATCTTGCGAACGGGCTTAAAAGTCACCCACACACAGATGTGTTTTTCACTGTTGATTATACACCTGAAAAGATGTATTATATCTTGTATTTATTTATTTATTTATTTGATTGGAGTTCATGCCTGCACTCAAGAATATTTCACATGTGCGACAGCGAACAGCATTATTGTGGGAAGAAACTGGCACAGTCCAAGGCTATCCCACAACCATCTGCAGCTTGATGGTAGACCTTCCCATGTAAGGTCAAAGAGTATGAACCAAAAAGAGTTTTTCATGAAAGGGTTAAATTAACCTTCAAAACTTCATTTTCAGTTCCATGTGGTTTCTTATATTTTCTTATTTTCAAGAAATAGGAAAGGACTGAAAGTGGAAACACCCTTTTTCTGATGGTAGACGCCATTCAGGCCATCCTTTAAAATATGTTCGTCAGTTGTAACCTGGCTGATCCTTCAAAAAAGGACCCAACTCAAAAGTTTATATCAGTGTTTTGATGAAAGCTTTCATTTTTTATTTTTCTCATGATGTTAATTTCTTTAAAATCAATATCATTTTCAAGGTCCAGAATAAGATAAAATGAATTACCTACCAACTGACCTTATTTATTTATTTGCACAATTTGTTCAGTAACGCCAAAGCTAGCATGAGTAAAGTTACTTGCACTGTAACTTTTCAAATTGTTTTATGTGTATTGTAGTGAGCTTGTCAAAGACTATCGAAAGATCAGCAAGAATATCCGTGAACTGGAACATGAACTGAGAGATGCTCGTCAGAAGGCTGAGGAGAGGGCAACAGCTAAAGGAAGGTTGGTTTCTGTTTTTACATGTAGTTTCACAAGGTCACTGAATTTACTGGACATCAGTTGTTTGTGTCAGTCCTTGTGGAGGCCACACTAGTTAAAGGAAGCAGCAGCAAATCAATAATACGCACTGTTAGAAGAAAGTCCAAGACTTGTGCTTATTAATGTTATGAAATTCAAATTTTTCAGTCATGTCTGTTGCTAGAAAAACTCGTTTAAGCTGACACGCTACATAGAAAACATACCTTCCATTGTGACACAGCCATTGTGTGAGGCCGTGTCACCATTAGTCAGTCAAAATGCTCTTTCCATAGGGCCCTTGAAAAGTCGGTGAGGTATAGGAGGCCCCATAGACTTTCTTTTCAATGTGAACAAACGTTAATACCACAGTGGATTTTTAGTGATTTCGAACTAATGACAGGCACTCAAATTAATGTTCAGGAGTAGACGTTTGACATTAAACTTACATCCTTTGATTAGTAATAAATTTTTAAGTTTTTCACTTTTTGTCTGTCTTTAAAATAACATTCTATCACATCTGATCAGTAAAATGTTAACCAGGAAGCATAGACCAGCGTCTTGCCCAGCAGGAGTGCAACATGCAAGTTTCGCTTGCAGGCTATAACGGACAACGTTCCATGTGACACTTCGCCTCATATGAGTAAAGGTTGAACAGCTACTTGTCAAACATATCGTGTGTCACAACCTCTTCTGAAGGAGGCCAGAAGCGGTTGTCAGCTTGAAAATGTTGATAGCCTTTGGTTCAGGCAAGATATAAAGGTGGATTTTCTGTATCATTTTTATTCCAGTTTTGGATGTTTTAGTGTTAACAGCCCATATTCCCCAAAATAAACTTGGTGTTACTTTAGTCACTGTGGATTATGTAATGGTGACATCAGTGAACACATGCTGGCTGAAGTCAGTGCCACAATTCAGTTGACTATTCGAAGATGCCAAAGAGGTCATATTTTTCAATTCCATCTGTTGCTTTAGACCTATAGAAGTGTTAAAGCAGGTTCTGTTTCCCATGTGGGGGCCTGGATCCGTTACCAAGGATGAGGGCACGTTAGCGCATCAGCCCAGGAACCGCTCACCTCTCACATGCTGGCTTCCTCTCCAGTCAAACATGGGAAGGTCTGCCAAAAAACCTCTGGATGGTCGTGGGTTTCCCGGGCTATACCTGCTTTACCTGGCCATATAAATGTGATATTCTTGAGTATGGCTTAAAAAGTACTCAAATAAATAAATCTTTCCTGTCTGCTTTACCTGGTTTCTTTCACTCATAATCCTGGTCTTTCTGATGTGTGAAGTGGCAGAGTGAAAAGGACCTACAATTTCATGACAAACTGCATGAAATTTACCAGCGTTGGTTATAATTTTTACATTCTAGATATGTCTTGACGCGACCATGTGGTTTCAATGAGCTAGTGGATTTGGCGTTTTCATGTAACAGATAAATTCTTTTGGCATGGGGAGGATAGTGATTGATGAGACTGTTTTCTGTGATTCCTAACGCTGTTGTTTCACATTGTGATTATTATAGTCAGGCCATGTGCGCATTATGTGACAGCAGTTCCTGTAGTTCTGTTCTTTTTTATTTGAAGGCTTTTGTCTTTATCCTAGCTGTCATAAGCTTTTGCATGTTATTGTGCACAGATTTGTAGATGTAGAATGATGTAGTTTTAAGGCTTTAGCCAAGGGTAAGACTTTTGGGGCAGAATTGTTTAGAGTGTTCTCATTATGGCATTGAAACCTGTTTAC
The DNA here is from genome assembly GCA_016165875.1 of Acanthopleura granulata. NCBI lineage: Eukaryota > Metazoa > Mollusca > Polyplacophora > Chitonida > Chitonidae > Acanthopleura > Acanthopleura granulata. Next base: position 21,179,613 of record JABBOT010000008.1, read on the forward strand.
TCTCTCCTGGAATAAAGATGTTTTCACCACTGTACCACTGCGATATGGACTGCGCGAATTGCTTTTCAAAACTTTGAGACGAATCATTTTTTCATTCTCTCACTGTTATGTACATGAAATATCCTTAAAAAGTGGCATAAAGGACCAAGTCAATAGAAGGTTCATACTATACCACATGTAGCAACCATGAATCTTTGTCAGGTAATTGAGAGGATGCTTTTATGTTTGTGTTGCAGTCCCTACGTGGCTGGTAAAGCTTTGGCGGTGAAGCGAGCTCAGTCTGTCCAACAAGTAAGACAATTTTCTTATGTTAGGCCATCATTAAAAATATATTTGTTGGGGAGTAACCCACCCTAATGAAAAGTTTTGATGGAATTTGTTTCTATATTTCTCTCAATGTTAATTAATTTCAAATCCCTATTTTTTCATAAGGCAGAATAAAAAATAAAATTTCCGTACCAATCTACCAGATTTGTTTTCTGATTAGCGTTAGGTTACCCCTGAACAAAGAATTTTTTAAGGAGGGCTATGTGCTCTGCTAATGTAATAACGGAATTGTAGAATTGTACAGTTAATTGGACAAGTACAGCTGGCTTACTGGGACTTTCCTTGTGATCCAGTGTTCTTTACTTGTTTATTTGATGCGAATTTTATGCCCTACTCAAGAAGTTTTCACTCTATGGTAGTGGCCAGCAGGTCAGTGTGACGAAACAGATCAGAGCCCGTGGGAAACCCACAACCATCTGCAGGTTGTTGGCTGACCTACCCACTTATGTCCAGAGTGGAAGCCAACATGAGTGGGACTTGAACTCACAGCGACTGAATTATGGTCTTGTGTTAAAAATGCATGCTATGGTCCAAATGATGGCTGAGCCAAACACCCAAACAAGGTCACCATCCATTGTCTACCCTGTAACTTTTGCCAGAATCGCTTAAGTTCTTTATTACATTGTACACGTGGTTCTTCTCTAGTTTAACATCTTTTTTACTGCAGTTATAAGTACTAGGTGTGTGCTATAAGTATCTTAAAATGTGTTTGAAAATTGAAAACCCTGTAACTTTGTGAGTAAGTGTATGAAAGGCAATAAATGAGGTGTAATCAAATAACTCTGTAGATAATTTTCTACAGTGTAGGTCGAATTTGACTTCATTTCATAATATGTTAGTTTATTTTCTTGCTGATTAATATTGTGTAAACTTTGCCTTTGCACAGGTGCGAGCCATGTGGAAAGAAGTGGAAAAATTCTCCCATGATCAGAGTGCTGAGAAGGAAGTGATCGAGTCTGTTTTTCACTCTGTGAACAGTCAGTGCCGGATTGATGGCCGAGAAATCAATTTGAACGTTCCAGAACTCCTATTGCGAAAATGTCAAAATGAAATTCACAGGGTAAACATTTTACATACATGCATGTCTTCAGAATCTCACTGTAATACTGACCCCCAAATCCCATTTCCAGTGCATAACTAATACAAACTTTTATTCCTCTCTCTTAAATTCAATTTCCTCATATTTAGAGTCGTTTAGAGTACATTGGTACATCCTGATTTCTCCAAAGTTTAATAACAGTAGTGCCATCTAAATGTAATAGGTTGTGACTTTGAAAATTGAAAATTCAAAAACAAAAGGAAATGAAAGTATTTTGAGGCATAGTTTTCAGCTGTCTGTCTTAGTAGTGTAACTTCATTTTTTAACTTTCTTTCATTTTAAGCTGATAAAAATTAGAAGCAGCTGTCACATTCTGCTGTTTGGCTGTTAAGGAAATGTATAGATTTTTTACCTTTAACTTCATACATGTGCTATATCAGGGAATTTGTAGTTTTCCTGACTCTCATTGTTTGTGGGATAGTAGTGGATAATGTCTGTAGGACTGTTTGTGCAGAGTTAGACTCCACTTAGTCTTCACCAGAGCCAGCTTTCCACCTAATTGGTATGCAAGTCTGTTCATCACATGTAGGAAAGTCCACTCGTAACTTGACAAACGTTGATGGTTTTAGTTACCGTTGCTCGAGGCACCCTGGTTGCACTACCCATTAAACTGGTATTTTTTTTTGTCAGAAAAGTGCATTATTCTGTAATTATACTTGCAGTCCTCTGCATTTTATTGTATCTCTATATTTATGTGTATTTGTCCATATTTCAGAGGGGTGTGGAGAACACTTACGAAGGTGGAAAGCTCAATTTACTAAGGTATAGAAATTTTTGTGGACGTTAGAAAGACCGGGTTAATGGTAATTCTTTTCTTCGGTTATATCGTTTGATTAAGTGTGAGAGAGGTTTGCCCTGTTGTGAAGGACTGTTCTTTCTTTAATCTATTATTATATAATGTACAGGAGCTGTATAATTTTTTTTTTTTAATTGCTTGGAACGGTGTGACTTAAATCAGCATCTTTGGAAGTTTTCACATCTCAAATGTTTCATTTCAGCTATTCACCTGTTTCATCTTTGTAAGGCAGATAGGGTGTTCTGAGTGCACATCAGCAAACATGCGGAACGGGTCAAAGTGAGACAGACAAAAACACAGGGCAATCCTGTGCACATGTTACAATATTTCACACTGCAGCGAAAGTCCATGGGCCAATGTCACAAAACTTTCTAAGTCATTTTTATTGTAACTTTTCAGATCTCATAAAAGATCTTGCCTAGGCTTATTAGAATTGATTTCGGAGGTTTTGTGAAAGTAGGCCTTGGGTTCATCTCAGTTCCACATGTAACTTCTAATGTTCGTTTTGTTTGAGTTGTGGTTTGAAGACCTGGATGTATCATGCGAACATAAAACCACTGTTTGTCTTAAAAGCGCCTAGTATGTGCAGCCTGAGTGTTATAACTTTTTAAATTTGTTGTTTCTTCAGCCTGATCCAGTTGTGGAATTTATCACTACATCTGTACATAGAGCAACTGCGAGAAGGTATGTCAATGCTTCTTAAAGCCCCGGGACGCTCGGCCTATTGAGCTTTCCTTTATACACTGAGTCATACCTTGCTGCACTAAAACTGAGCAGTGATTAAATTCCCCTGAGACAGGGTTGGTACTGTCATGAAAAAAACAGTCATGAAAATTGTCATGAAAGTCCTGACTTTTGAAACTTTTTGACAAATTCATGACATTTTCTTTTCTACTAATTTTTGATACGTTCATGATCCCATTACTGAATAACAGTGAGTTGTTATTTATTTGTACATGTACATTGTATTCCAGTATAATGGTGAAACTTTTGAGGTACATCACTTACATGTAATGGTGCAGTACTGGGCTTGAAATTTGTCATGGTATGTCCAGAGAGTATTTTATTGAAATATTTATACACGTACATTATATTTAAGTAATAATAGCTTCATTCACTGCATATACGCTGTGATAACGAAAGAAAAATGGAAGTGTCCATTTTTTTTGGACGATGCCGCTTTCAGTCTCCCTGTCAATGTCTGCGGTTGGCACAATGCTGAATGCTGTGATGTTCCTCGCTGTCTGTCATGCAAAAAAATTGATTGCCTATACACTGTGGTAAATGCAGTTGATGTGTGTATTCTGTATGTCGTACAACTTTCGCAGATATGTTAGAATCAGTCGTGTGTTAGAATCAGGTGGAATGGTAAAAGGTTCGAGCTGCACCATTTACATGATCCAGTACTGATGTTGATATTTTCTCACTTCTTGTGGTAGAACTCTCGAGTTTGTGATCTAGATTTATGCCCGAGATTTGTCGGTGGTGTCTGACAGTGTGTATATGTTGTTTACAGTGGGTGTCCCAGAGTTAGATGTGGCACCTGTCAGCACTGTGGTGCACACTGTTCATGCTCAGCTTGCCAGCTTGGAAGCTCTCAGGTAGACGTCTTCAATGATGCCTTATCGTTTCACGTAGGAAGGAACAACTTACACATCATGTATACACCTTGTTAATTCGATTTTGGAGCCCAAACTACATTGGTTAGGTTGGCCAATTTCATAATATGGTTAAATCAACACCGTGCAAAAATACGAAAAAGTTGAAGAATTACTGTGCACAGATGAATTAAGAGTGTTTAAGAGCTGCATGTGTTGTATTGTTTTCACTCGTCCTTTATGTAATCTGTGATGACTTCAGTTAAATGTTGAAGGATTAGAAAGTAAAATCTGTATCATTGAAAACTTGAAAATTGAAAAAACTCCCCATGACAAATACTTGGGTATTACACGAAGTACTGTGAAATAACAAGTAATGTTATTCTGAAAAATGAAAAAAATTGGTACTTGGTGTTTCAGCGTTTTATTATACCGTTGTCAGGACTATTATTAAAATGGAAAGCAGTGAAATATACACACATATTTGACACTTGCGTTAGATTTTGCCAGTGGCCTGAGAATACAAAAAGGTTGTATAAGCCATATCCGCTATCCGTATATTGCTATCCATCTTATCCTGATAAAATTCTAAATTATTGGTTATAAAATGGTTTCATTTTTCAGAATAACATGTGTTTTATATGAATTGTGCATGGCCAGATTGTTGATGCTGATTGACTTATGATTGCAGAGAGCAGGTCTCATCAGAACTACTGCCCAGCCTGAAAACCTCCATTGATGAGCTGCGTTCATCCCACCCTGTGTTGGAGTCCGAGTATTCCTCACCCAGTAGCAGACAGACCATGGTAAGTTTATCCCATCTTGTGTTGGAGTCCGAGTATTCCTCACCCAGTAACAGACAGACCATGGTAAGTTTATCCCATCTTGTGTTGGAGTCCGAGTATTCCTCACCCAGTAACAGACAGACCATGGTAAGTTTATCCCATCTTGTGTTGGAGTCCGAGTATTCCTCACCCAGTAACAGACAGACCATGGTAAGTTCATCCCACCCTGTGTTGGAGTCCGATTATTCCTCACCCAGTAACAGACAGACCATGGTAAGTTTATCCCATCTTGTGTTGGAGTCCGAGTATTCCTCACCCAGTAACAGACAGACCATGGTAAGTTCATCCCACCCTGTGTTGGAGTCCGAGTATTTCTCACCCAGTAACAGACAGACCATGGTAAGTTCATCCCATCCTGTGCAGGAGTCCGAGTATTCCTCACCCAGTAACAGACAGACCATGGTAAGTTCATCCCACCCTGTGTTGGAGTCCGAGTATTCCTCACCCAGTAACAGACAGACCATGGTAAGTTTATCCCATCCTGTGTTGGAGTCCGAGTATTCCTCACCCAGTAACAGACAGACCATGGTAAGTTCATCCCACCCTGTGTTGGAGTCCAAGTATTCCTCACCCAGTAACAGACAGACCATGGTAAGTTTATCCCATCCTGTGTTGGAGTCCGAGTATTCCTCACCCAGTAACAGACAGACCATGGTAAGTTTATCCCATCCTGTGTTGGAGTCCGAGTATTCCTCACCCAGTAACAGACAGACCATGGTAAGTTCATCCCACCCTGTGTTGGAGTCCAAGTATTCCTCACCCAGTAACAGACAGACCATGGTAAGTTTATCCCATCCTGTGTTGGAGTCTGAGTATTCCTCACCCAGTAACGGACAGACCATGGTAAGTTTATCCCCCCCCCCCCATGTTGGAGTCCAAGTATTTCTCACCCAGTAACAAACAGACCATGGTAAGTTCATCCCACCCTGTGTTGGAGTCCGAGTATTCCTCGCCCAGTAACAAGCCTAAATCAATACTATGTGAGTATGGGAAACAGTTGAAGAAGTGTAATTCTAACACTATCATTTCCCCTGTTTTGCAGCCTGTTGAGCTGACATTGCCCTCTCCACTACAGATGTGTCTCAGTCTTGACGCTAGCAAGGAGGCCACACCCCCTGACATGAGAACTCGGGTCACACCTAAATCAGGTAAAAACTTAACGGGCTGAATCAAACTGGATGGAGACATTCATAAAAACATAGATATACATGAAACAAGCCCTACTAGGGCCAACTGCCAGTTGTTTAGAAATGTATTAGCAATAAGATTAAAACCGATTCGCAGGTGTTGAAACCTCTTCCATAAGCTGTTTCTATCATTTCAACTTTTTATAGTCTGATTTTATTTTTGTTATTTACGATTTTTTGGCTATGTTATGGGTTACATTCACCATGGGTTTATGCCCTATGCATTACTAAGTACAGGTGTAGCTTATGTCGTACCCTGAGCGTCGACGTTGGCGTTGGCATAGGCGTCCAATAAGAGGGACAGCAATGTTGAGCAGAATGTTAGCGGTGGTATCTTAAAAAGTTTGCATGCATTGAACTCTGGGTTTACACTCATGTAGAGCACAGTAACACGAGGGGGATATTCCAGCATTGATTGCGTGTGTGCGTATTAAATATCTTAAATTACCGAATTCCAGACTTAGTGTACTGTGTGTTTGAATCTGTGTTAAACAAAATGTTAGGGGTGGTATCTTTAAGAAATACTGCATGTATTGAGTTCAGGGTGCACACATGTAGGGCATAATGACAGAGTTATATTTCATCACTGATTCTTTGTATGCATATTAAATACTGTAAATTACCGAATTCCTCACTTAGTGTACTGCATATTAGAATCTATAACCTACAGGTGAGCTCTTTGGTAGCATTGCTACCACATCTAAGTTGTTAATGTTTTTAGATGCAGATACACCAGTCAGTGTGAATCGCCTGAAAGATTCTGTGGAGAAAGCAGCCAGGAAGGCTCAGTCTGTGCACGAACAGATTCACATCTCCAGGAGTCAACCAAAAATGGAGACAATAAAGAACAAGGAACGCCAAGGGGAGACGATTGCTGAGTCTAGGTCAGTGGTGATTATGCTGGCCAACATCTTGTCATGTGTAATCTGATAGTTGCTAGTATGGTTTAGGTGAAAGCTCTTCTGGTTTGCATTCTTTAATATTGTGTTGACAAATAAAGGCAGTTTGGGGTTCAGTTGAGATTCTTGATACAGTATTTCACTTAACGGTTTTACATGTGAAACCGCATTGTCAGAAGTACAGGAAGTCCTTAAAATGACAGTTTTAATGGCATCACTTTTTCTGATAACAAATGAATCAAACTTGGCAAAAAACTTTTAAATGTCTCTGTAAGTTGGACCAATCAATCAGAATCAAGGAAAATGTCACTTAAAAATGCTAAACCTCAGGTGAAATACAATATTCTTGTCTGCCAGATAAAGGCACTTCCATATGCTGTTGAGGTTCCCAATATTACACTGAGGATATGAGGATTAAGCTAAATGGACTTTGTTGGACCTGATGTCAATAACCCCAGTGTAAATATGTACACATAGTCACATAACTTCTCTCTCCTTACCCCAGCATTCATAGCACCGGCTCCTACATCGAATTAGTGTCTAAATTTTTTGTTCATTTCATCCACAGGAGAGTACGTTCGCACCTACCCACAAGGCAAGGGTCTAAGCCCCATGTCTCCAGGCAAAGGCAACCCCCAGGGAAAACTCAGTCTGACAAAACACTAGACAGAAGAAGAGGGCATCACGCATCAGGGGAGAGAATCTTGCGTGAGGAAAGATGGCGATCCCCTGCTGATGGAATCTTTTCACCTGACGAACCCCAGCTGGCAGAAACACAAACTCAGGTATGTTTCACGGTCATGCTACATAGTATCATGGTCTCTGAAAAGTTGCTTTTAGGGTTTGTACTGAACTGACTGGAAACAAATTGCATTGAAATCATAGGCTTTCAAAATCTGATACAAAGGGTTTTACTTGACAGCCAGAAATTTCTTAGCTGGCTTAGTGAGCCTTCTAAGCTTGGCCTTTAATCTTCTTGTGAAACAGGCACCAGATCTCAGACCACACCTTACAAGAGGGTCTGCTGGGCCCTGCTCTGTACTTTTAGTTGTGATAAGGTTAGTAAGTTAGAATGTATGTATACTGTGTCTTGTTTTTCAGTTGGTCGATTAACTTTTTGACATCTGTAAAGGGAAAGACCACACAAAAATGAAGCTATACTGAGTGAAAAGAACATTAAAAACTGTATATGTTATCTCACTTACTTTTCTCTGGTCCTAAAGCAAAAATTTGATGTCATATTAGCTTTTTCACTCACAGTCAAACATTGCGCAAACGCACTTCTCAAGAACTTTATTCAGAGCTAAACATAAGGGTGTACAAAATTTTTGTGACTTCATTGGTGAACAACATAAGCAATATGGTCCCTAAACCTACCATACAATCAAAGTATTTGACTGCGTTTAATTTGGTGAAGAAAAAATACAAAAAAATCAGTGAAGGAATTCTCAGATACAGTTTTTGATGGCCTTTCAGCTCAGCATGACTTCATTTTTGTGTGGCCTTTTCCTTTAAGAGGGGCCTTATTGCAAGACCACCTCAGCTTTTTGTTTTAACATGCATCAGCATTTTTTTGTTTGTGTTTGGTCAGCAGGAACTTGTCAGCCATTCCGACCCAAGCAACATGAACAGCACAGCTGAGAAGCACAAGAGTAGGAACCTGCAGCAGGATGAAGTGTTTACCAGCCCCTCCTCCCACAGCACTGGTTACAGGGACACCCCGAAACATTGTCTCCACAGGACCCCAGGCTCAGTGAAGAGATCGCCTGCAAAAAATTCCGTACACATCCTGGCTGATTATGTAAGACTGAAAACTGGGTCACATGGGGTTTACAGCAGTATCATAGCCATTGTTAAGAAAAATTCATGGGGGCTAACCAAACCCTGTGTTAAAAATTAGGATAGTGCGGTTGGGAAATTTTTTTATATTTTTGGTTAATGAAAAATATAAAGAATATGAAGAAGTTAACCTAGAATGAGAAATCAAGGGAAAAAAGAGATGAAATTCTACTAAAATGCCTCTAAAATCTCTAGAGTAGGGCTATTTTTATGGAAGGTTACCCTCAATGAAAGTATTTTAAATGATGGCCCTAGCAGTGAGAAGTTTGGTCAAAGTGGACAGTTTGTATGGGAATGTAACAAGAAGAAAATAGTGCAGTGTGACTGGCTGTGTCACATGTGAGTTGTTACATTGTCACACACCTGATCCCTTCACGTTGTAAAGTCATCCTCAAAAAGATGTTTGTTGGGCTTAAGAAGACCTATGAGAAAAAATAGGGTCAGTTCGTAGGGAGTTCTCTTTTTTAATTCTTGAGAAAGATATTCAAAAGATTTCAAAGAAATTAACATGGAGGGAAAAATTTTAGAACTTTCATCAAATTACCAATAAAAACTTTTGAGTAGACCCTTTTTTAAAGGGTCAGTGGGGTTATGCCCAACGAACATATTTTTAAAGATGGCCAAAATGTAAGAGCCAGGCGCAGTGTTTATCACGGGTTGGAACTAATTCCCAGATGTCGCTCACTGATATGACCCTTGTCCTTTGATATCTGCCAGTCATCATCAGTATTAGGTGGCCCTTCAGTTATTTCTTTTTTTTTTATTTCTTCTTTTATAGGAAAACATGATGTAAATATCCTGTGATTTATTTTTGATGTGAATGTATAGGGTCGGACAGAAGCCATATATGTAGAAGAGTGTTTTAGATTTTTGAAGGCTAAAATTTAGGTGAAGTACTGTGTGAATCACACTGGCAGTTCATCCCGTGCTCATGTGAAAACCCACCCACCCGCCATTGAGTAAACCCTGTGGTCGATAACTATAAAGACTGTAGATAAATCATCTATAATTTCACGGAAATTTTCAGCCACTTCCCACAATGACCTACAATTTCCTACCATGTTCATTGCTCAGGTGCTCATTTTTCCTGATTCAGAGAGTATTATTGGTTGTTGTAGAAATGTGGGTAAAGGTAGGATAATATACTAGAGGAAAAATGTCAGTTTCAGTTCTAAAAGTAAATGTAATATTTTATAACATTTATTTCCTTCTAAAATTTCACTTTTTGGGGCAAAATTTTGGGTCATTTACAGTATTCTGCAGTACAAGGTTGGTGAAAGATCCATGATATAAAGGATTAGCATCTAAAAATGATTGCACTTTCATACAACAGGGCCAGAAGTTGGTGAAAAGTAGTCAGTTTTATACAACCTAAGTGACTCACCGTTGTTAAGCTACGTTCACACTTGTCACAGAAAGCGGTTCCCGGCTCAAACCAAATGCGGGAGCGATTATGTTTTCGGAGTGTTGCATTCGCGCGAGGGAAATTCGGAGCACAGGTTCGGTTTCCTGAGTAAATTTCTCTCCTTAATAAACCGCTAGTTCTTTTAGATTAGCAAGGGATCATCAGACTGCACAATTACCAGTCAACTTGTAATTAGAAACTTTATGACGAAATTACACCATGTGTTGTATTTGTTTTCGTTTGGATATGAATTAGCACATTCACTAGGTTATACAGTGGCCAGTTTTTCGATGCGAGACAAAGTAGCTAACCCACCAAATAGAACACATGTAAATCAAGTTACCATTTTCATGTCCAACACACTGGGCGATCGCACACCACATGTCCATCTTTTTCTTACACCTTTGTGATTGCAGTTTCTATGAGCAAACAACAGTTTTTTCCTTTCCACTTCATGAATCAGCAGTTCACTGCGATCTGTACCTGTCGCCATGTTTTACTGTCGAACGATGCTGATTGGCTAATAGTGAAAATCCATCATGATTTCCTGCTGGGAGGGAAGAAACGTCTTGCACAAGCCATCTGTCAGAATCTGTGGCCTGACATGAAGTTGATTCCAGTATGTGTGAATGTTTGCACGTTTTAATACTGTACCCATTTTCCACGAAAAAATAACAGAATTTGTTACTGTCACTGGACCATTTACTGTGCCTAGTGTGAACGTAGCTTTACTGGGAGCAATCAGGCAGAGAGTCAGTTTTGTCACTCCGTACAAGTCTTCTAATATGTCTGTCTGTCTGTGTCTATCGATGCAGATTGCCAACACTGTGATGGAAGACTCCCCTTTGCCATCTGAGTTTAAACACTCTGTAGACAACACTCCTACCCTGCACACCCCAGATTTGAATGTGGACAACCTTGTGGCTGCTACATGTAAGTTCTTGGCATCTTTGATGGACACTGTTCTTAAAGAGACTGTACCGGAGAATTTCTGTATATGAACTTTTATATGCCTTGAATTGATAAAGTAGCTGAGCATGCTGTAGGCTTGAATATAAGTGAAAGCACACAAATTGGGTTGGAAGATTGTGTTTTCTGAAATGGAAAATTTTGGAAAATGATTGCTTAAAACCCGAAAGTCGGAAGATACCGAGGGTGATATTTTCTGAAAGTGCATAAATCGCCTATTGGAGAAAAAATACAAAAGTTTCATCTTGAAGTGAATGAGTTGAAAATTTGCCATAAGTCTGTTGAAACTCTGAGAGATAATCAAAACTTTGCTGTAGCAATTAGAAACTTCAGTGCTGTATATAAATGTGGCTTTGTAATGGGACCGAAATATGACTGTAATGTAAGCCAATTTTATCTTAACCGAATTTCCACAACCTTCTTGGAAGCTTGAGGCAGTAAACTTGTGAAAAAGCTCAGTGGTGGATTGATGACTTTCAAGTGGGAAACGCGGGGATGCCCAAATTCCATGTATCATTCCAGGGGGGATCATGCCTGAATATTCATGAGCTGAAGAACTTATACAACAGCAACACTAGGCAGCTTGGCCAGCATAGACATTATTATTATTTCTTAAAACAATTGTGTGAATGTCTTCAGATAATTTTGTTAAACTTCCTTGTCCTTGTTTCATGATTGTGTTATAAATGAGGAAGTTTAAAACCTTGTTTTAATGTTTTCATTTGGTGTGCATTTTCTTTTTAAAGAAAGTTTTCTAGTTTTGCATGATTTGTTTATCTGTTTCATTGGGGCTTTATGCCCTTATCAAGGATATTTAACTTTTGTGACGGCGGTTGCTGGCAGACCTTCCCATGTACAGCCTGGGAGGAAGCCAGCATGGGCTGGACATTAAACCCACAGCGACAGTATTGGTGAAAGGCTACTGAGCTGTTCTAATTTTAAATAAAACAGATATTTCTATGTCATGTTCTTTACGTTTAATGGAAAATTGAGAAAATGCAATTTTGTTGTTATTGTAGTAATCAGTGATCAATCACGTTTGATCATGTGCAGTGGACATATTGTCCTTAAGGCGAATCATGTTGCCAACTGCAAGTCACATTCTACAGTGTATGTTTCATTTCCTTGTCGGTAGGTGAGGAAGTGTTTGCATCCAGGGATGTGATAGGAAGAAGTCCTGATGGAGTGGCTCCCTTTCACTCGCCCCAGCGACCAACATCTACAGGCACTGAGGCTCCTCTTAGAACTTCAGGCAAGGCAACACAAATTCATGTCTGCACTGAAGCTCAGACTGGCGATACAAATTCACATGAGCATTGAGGGATAACTTAGACTAGAACTTCAGCTAAGATAACACAGATTCAGGCAGGCTGAGGCAGGCAGCACAAATTCACACAGGTGTAGAGGCACATTTCAGATGTAGAACTCCAGGTTTGAAAACACAAATTCACACAGGTATTGAGGCACATTTTAGATGTAGAACTCCAGGTTAAGCAACACAAATTCACACTTGCACTGATGTTCAGACAAAGAACGCAAATTCACACAGACACTGGGACTCCTTGTGGGCAACGTAAATTTACAATGGTGCCAAAGCAAATCCTCGCTCTCACCAAGGTTGATTGTCCCTGGACGTCCCAGGTTGAAAGCCAGCTCTTGCTGGTTTTGTTGCATTCTATGTTGGTAAAATACTTGATTTATCCTTCTACAAAGCCAGCTACCAGTGAAATACCTTATTAAATCAATAAATATCGAAAAACATGTATGGTAATTTTTTGTCCCAATAACTGCTGAAATCTAATCTTTACATTGATTTTGCTGTTGTATAATCGAAATATTCTTGAATGCTAAATCAAAATTAAAGAATAATGAATATAAGTACAAATGTACATACATGTGAACGAATCCTGACACAACATAGGTTGTGTTTTTAATACTCTTTTGTGTATATATACTTGATTGTTATGGTTAGAAATTGTTTCAGTGTTTGGTTAGACATGGCTTGTAAAAAGTCAGTGGTATGTTTTGGGATTTTTTTCTTCTTTTCATACAATCCAACATAAGAAAGAACATACATATGAATGAATTTTCTCACAACTTCTTGTTTTCTTTTTTCCCAGAAGAGCCCAGAAGATTTGAGATAGAAGGTGATGACAGTAAGGAAAATGAAAACAGTAGAGTTGGTGTAGAGAGAGAAGCAGAAAGGCTCTCCAAGACTGAGATGGAAGCAAATGCTGACTGTAGTAGCGGAAGGTCACAGGTGTTTCGTGAAGCCGAGCCACTGTTTGATGTCTCTGACGTTCATGCGAACAGCGTGTCTTCAGTTCTAGAGCCTTTACCGTCCCATAGCACTGTGATTGATAGGGATTTTGAAGATGACAGTGTGTATGTGCCTATAGAAGAGGGTCTACTGTATACCTCACCCTACAGGCACAACATGTCCAGTCAAGCCGAGTCTCTTCACGAAAAGATTGAGAGGTACAAACAACTACGATCAACGATTCTCAACAGTGTTACTTCGCAGAGAAGTCCAGGGAAAAGGGAAGAAGGCATTGAGGAACAGAAAACGAAATCTAGCCCCCATTTTGTCAGGAGTCCTGGTGATCATCCTGTGCGAGAGCTATTTGCATCGGATGGAGAGGATGATTTAGATGTGCAGGCAGCAAAACACAGTCCCATCACAAACGAAGACCATCGGGTAAATCACAAGCCAAGCCCAGATCGTTCGTATCGGCTGACATCACCCCGTCCGGAAGAGTTGTACAGTTTGCAGGTAGACGATTTAATTGACCTCAAAACCAACAAAACTTACTCCCATGCAAGTAATGGCAGTCCTGGACCCAGCGGTCGTTTGTCTACTTCTCCAAGGGATGATGGTGTTAAGAGGAAGTCTCAAGAAAATTTCCTGAAGGAAGAACCCTTCTCTCAGAATGATCTGTTGACTTTTGACCTGGATCTAGACTTAGATGGTCAAGGCCAAGGTCGAGGTATCCCCTCCAGAGCGGAACAACATGTCACATTCAGCCCCAAGGAGACTCTGAAAATCTCTCCCGACTCCTACAATCGACTTTTCTCCTTGGATGTGGAAGACTTAGACCTGGGAGTCTTTGCGGACTCAAAAGACTCTGAACATGCAGGTAAGAAAGTGCATATGTGTATATTACTTTGGGTCTGCCAATGTGCTCAACTCTCTGTCTGTCTGTCTGTTTGTCCTCCCAGCAGGCTGGCTGTCTGTTGCATAAATGACCTTGTCATATTTTAGTAGACAGTGAAAACCACCCAGAGCAGTGTATGACTGAATTTTTTTCCAATGTTTCATTAATTCTGTGATTTTGGTTTGATTATCCATAATTCTTATCTGTACCCCTGTTATTGTTTAGCCATTTTGCAACATGCTGTACTGTGATTGCCGGTTTTAAATTAGATCTGCTACATGCACATGTACATAAACTTTGCCCCCTGCCCACTAAGGGCTCTTGAGCACTGTACTTAAAGATCTGACATGTACAGTGTAGCTAGAACAAGAATTTCTGACCGATATTTTAATATGAAAGGCTAAAAATTTATTGCATATCTTTTTCAATTACTGCATTTCTTCAACATTTGCAAGGCATTTTTTCAAGCGTATTCTGAAAGCATTACTCTGTGTTGACTGATAAAATTATAGTTATTGTGAAACTGGTCAATCCAACCAATGTAGTTTTGTTTCCAAAACCAAATTAAAAATGTGTATAAATTACGCAGAAAGTTACTCTTTCATATGCAAAAAGGTTGAGGAATTAGGGTACTGTACCATAAGTGTGGGAAATACATGAAAGTTTACCTACCAGCCCAGGTATAATTTTCCTTCTGGATTTGAAATGCTGTTTGTTTCAGTTTTTTGCCTGGTTGCCTCCCATCCTGATGCTCACCGCCATTGTACAAGTGAAATATTCTTGAATACGATGGAAAACATCAATCAAATAAATAATAAATAAGTTTGTCAACTGTTAAAGATGGTAATCAAACCTCTTTCCTAAAGTTAAGCACCTGTCTTGTATTAGCACCGCTGCCTTTTGGAAGTATCTGCCATAGTGAGCTTGTAATGCTTCGTTGTCCACAGGAGCCAAATCCAGTTCCAAACATGCTGAGACATCACACATTCTGGATGATAGCTACTCACTTCTGGAGTCCTCACTATTAAGTAAGTTGTTACAGTATACTTTAGGGGAAAACAGTCATTTAACATGTATGCATGAATGTTCTAACCTGCGTAACAGACATTCACATGGGATATTTAGGACACCCTTAAAAAAATTCTGTGTTGTAAGTATTTTATACACAACCCTGAAACAAAAATGAGGGTCAGGCGGTAGAGAAATTTTTTTTTTTATTCTCGCTGTAAATGAAATAGATATGTATTTAACATGGTGAGAAAAATAAATTCCATCTGAAACCTGGTAAAAACTTTAGAAGGTCAATCGGAGTACCCACAACAAACTTTTTAATGGTGGCCTTACTTGATGGCCAAAATTTGAATGAAGAAGTTCTCTTACCCCTCATTACAATGCTGTTGTTGGGCAGGTGTCTGGCCATGATGTTGAAAGTGGTGCTCCTGATACAAAGTTGTATAACCGCTGATAATCACATTGAATGAATACATCAACAAAGACTTTTAAAATGTTACTTGTTGCTGCCTCGCTTGGCACTCAATACTGAGATGTTAGAACAAGGAAACAGGAATGATCGTCCCGGTGTCCGTATAATGAGACTGGGAAGGGTGTCATGTCTGGTGTCTTCAGCATGATGCTTCAGTGGCGGCTGCACTCGCCCTGCCACAGGAAGACACAGTATATTTACATTCTAAGGAATGCCCGTGTTCGTATGACTGAAAAATTGTGGAGTCTGATGTTAAACCCAAGTATACAGACATACATATGTAAACCAGATCAAGATAATACCGTGGCTGTCATTGAATAAGTACATGATGTCACATGTTATACCAGCTTCTGGTGCCTTTTTTGTTTGTAGTGGTACATGTATTGACTTCAGCCTGTTTTTGTATTATTACATTTCCTTATTTTTGTACAGACATTGATGGCTCATTCCTTGTACCAACCTCACCCAAGCTTTCATAGTGGCTTTCCCCCAAAAGTGCAGATTACATGACTTCAGCTGGACCAGTATAATGTGACTTGCTCCCAAATTGTCACAGTGGCTTTCCCTCAAAAGTGCAGATTACAGGACTTCAGTTGGACCAGTATGATGTGACCTATCCCCAAACTTTCATAGTGGCTTTCCCCTAAAAGTGCAGATTACAGGACTTGAGCAGCACCAGTATGCTGTGACCTGCTCCCAAATTGTCACAGAGGCTTCCCCACAGATTACAGGACTTCAGCAGGACCAGTATGGTGTGAGCTTCTTATCAATTGCCACGGAAATTTTGAAGAAGTAAGATAGAGGACTTCACCAGAACCATACTGTTGATATGGTATTCTTCCAATTGGCCATATCAAAGATTCAGTATTAACAGGACAAAGGAAGATTAGAGATCTTCACCAGGAATACTGTGTAGTATTCTCTCAAAAAGTCACCATTTCTTATACAGTTATTAATTTTATACCGTTTTGGTTTTTCAACCAAATTTATATAAAGGACTTCTTTTGTATTTTCAGGTATAATTTTGGTCCCTTTAAATACAATACACAATGTATAGGTTTGTCTTTGATGATGGAGTCACTTTTCATAACAGACTAATTTATCCAAACCCTAATTCAGAATAAAATTAGTTATTCTGAAAATTCATTATTCTCTTGGAAAGGATTATCTTTTGTCAGAAGAAAAAGAGCATATAAGCTATAAATTGCTTATATCAGCAAGTTACTGGCCTTGTATAATTTAATCCTGGAAGGGAAAAAAATGGCTGCTGCACATGTGTGCATGATTTGTACCCCATGTGGGTTGTGTGTGCATGATTTGTACCCCGTGTGGGTTGTGTGTGCATGATTTGTACCCCGTGTGGGCTGTGTGTGCATGATTTGTACCCCATGTGGGTTGTGTGTGCATGATTTGTACCCCGTGTGGGTTGTGTGTGCATGATTTGTACCCCGTGTGGGTTGTGTGTGCATGATTTGTACCCCATGTGGGTTGTGTGTGCATGATTTGTACCCCGTGTGGGTTGTGTGTGCATGATTTGTACCCCGTGTGGGTTGTGTGTGCATGATTTGTACCCCATGTGGGTTGTGTGTGCATGATTTGTACCCCGTGTGGGTTGTGTGTGCATGATTTGTACCCCGTGTGGGTTGTGTGTGCAGGAAGAGTTCTATTCACAAGCAAGTATGCCTTCTTTAGTCATTTCAAGGATTTGGAATAGAATGAGATGAGAGTAAAGGCCCGTTACTGAGGAGCCATTGAGTCGAAAAGTATTCAAAAGTATGTTTCTGTGATAGGTCTCAAGAAACTGGACACTGAATCGCCAGTGAGATGTTTGAATTGTGACAAGATGGCATGACAATCTTAACTTTTGCCTGTTACACAGGTTAGTATGTATAGGATTCCTCTTTGATTAAGGCATTTATTTACTCACCCAGTAATTAGCATTCTGTTCCTTAAGTTTAAGGATAATATTAATTGCATAAATTTAAATATTTTGAGACATAAATTCACAGAATGTAAGTAATTTGAAATACCAATATATATTTATTTATTGGGAAACACCAAGCCAGCAATAATAATTTATTTTGTTCTATTAAAGAAGAAATGTATTTTGGCACATATTTTACCGTTTTGGTCTTTCACCCAGATATATATAAAGAAAATCTATTAGGTATTTTCAGGTAAAGCTTTCGTCCCTTTAAATACAAGTACCTGTATTTCGATAGTGACAAAACACATAGGTTTGTGTTTGATGCTGGAGTCACTTTTAATAAAAGACCAATTATCAGTCACCTCATTTCGAATAAATTGAGTTGTTTGGAAAATTCATTATTCGTTTGGGAAGGATCCTCTTTTAAATCAGAAGAACGACATATAAGCTATACATTGTTGCCTCTTGTTTTCTGAGTTATCATCGTTGTATAATAAACTCTTGAGAGGAATAAAGGATGTTTACCCCGTGTGGGTAGTGTGTGCGGGAAGAGGTCTATTCACAAGCAAGTGTTCTTCCTTTAGTCATTTCAAGGATCTGGATTAGAATGAGATGAGAGTAAATGCCCATTACTGAGGAGTCAATGAATCATTTAAGTTCTAAACTAGTGTAAAGTACATATTTGCATGTACATGCTCATTTTCCTCATCCGATCTACAGCAAAGTAAAAGTGCTTGTTTTGTTAGAATTTTGAAATGTGTTAATAGAAATGAAATTTGGGTGTATGTTATATAAATGAAAGTTGCGTATACCTGTTCATTTCAATCAGAAAGGATTCAGCAATTTTTATGCAATGCTTTTCTATTTCTACGCATATGTAGAGAAAAATTATGGAATTGTTCCCTTTTCTCAGTTGACTGTTGTTGTTGAACTAATTGGTATTCTTTTGTAACATTAAATTTGATGGTAATGGAATGTGTTTCTTCTTAACATCTTTTAAAGTTTGAAAGCGGGAAAGGAAATACATTCATAACTTCTTCGGACCACATTGCTTCCTGGCGATATTATAGGGAGAAAATGCATTCCAAATGATCTTGGCTTTCACGTGTATTTTTATTTAATTTTATGCCTTAAGCGACAAAGTTATTTTCATTTAGTTGTTGTTTCTTAATACGACCTTAAGGGAGAATATTTCACTTGCCTGATGGCGGACAAGTGCATATGTGTAGAAATTCTGGCTTCTTCTGGAAGAAATGCCTGGTATTAAGAGTATTAAATGTGCTGTGAACTCCGAGACACTAGACTTGAGAAATCTCTACAATGGTATTGGACGCTTACTACCGCTTTAGTGTTCTTAAATCTGTGTAATTTTACTGAAACGAAGCGTTGACCAATTGCTTAGGTCTGTGGCAACTCGCGATGAGATGTGGCTGGTTGTTCCTGTGTGTGTTGAAAATTAAGGCGGACTTAAGTCTTGAGGACAAAAGATTACGTGGCTTTAAACTGCTTTAGAATGAAGGAACTTTGCAAGTACAGAAAATAAACCTGCAAAAGGAAGTCGGTCGATGCGGTGTAGTACTTTTTTCTTATCTGTAATGTACACAGATTTTCTGTAGTTGTAGCAAGTTACAGATTGTGATGAGGAATTATTTGTCATAATTTTGTCACGATAAAGTCGGATATATAAAATGTGCGCCAGGCTGAAGTTTGTGGTTTCGAAGTTATTTGATGATGATCTTTTACTATAACAGTGCGGTGACATCTATCATGATTCATGTACGTGACACCGACGTCCTCTCGAGAACCCAACGTTTTTTGCATTGCTTATCAATGAAACATGGCAACATGGAAAAGCGTAGTCGTGCATGCCTCACGATGCCGGATCTTACGACCCCTCGAGGCGGACGCTCTAATCACAAGGCAACCGAGGCGGTTAACCATGTGATGAGCTGCGATAACGATTAACAAAGAACTAAAGTATCATCACGCTGGTCAAAGCCACACACGTCCACGCCGATACCAGCCTCATCGAACCCTGTCCTTAGTCCTGGTGCATTATGGGATGGTCGGGGTGAACGAAAGTGCCAGAGTAGTCACCCTCCGTTTAACCACCTACATGCACATGACAAACTATATCAATTAGTGTCTGGGAAATGGCGTTTCCACTGGAGCAGCACCAGAGACATGCTGTCATTGGATCCGGCAATGTACAAAGAAACACCGTCGTGATATGGTCGAAATAATGTTCAACATGACGTTAAATGAATCAAGGAAGCAAAGAATTCAACACAGCCATCCCTGTGTGACTGATGGCAGTCACTAAAATTGATGGATGCGGGCGTCTGAATTGTTCTTATTGTAGTCATTTACATTCATCGTGATTTTTAATAGACGGGCACTTCTGCCCTGTAAGTGCATGTGCTATTCACAAACCCTGGTATGTACTTCCAGCACCTTTCAGACAGTTTGTCAAATTATTGGAGAGAATATGTCGGTTGAAAAGAAACTTCTAAGCAGACACATTTTATTTTTTGTCTCGTGCTAATGAATATTTAACTTATACCATGGCGACCACCATTATGGGAGAGAAAACCAGCATAAGCCTGACTTCAACTCACAGCGACCTTATTTTTGAGAGGCTGCAGTGTCATTTCTATATAAACACATGCCTGGAATACACAAATATATCATCGATATTATGCCGACTACAGACGTGTAGATATCATGCCTGGAGACCACAGAAGACGTAAAGTTTGAGAACAGAACGGAGGGGACTATCCAATATAGGATGGCAAAAAGGTACAGGTTTATTTACAAGGATGATGTGGCACTGGCCAGGAGGATAGCCTCTTACAGCGGTATAATAACTGTTATAACTGAACCTTGTAATCTGTTTTAAATTAAGAGAAAAGAATCAACAGGCTTTTCATGGTCCTTATGTGTTTCCTTCAATAATAACCGTGCAATCTCATTCCTCGTACACGCATCTGATGGCATCTTGGGTATGAAAGAAAAACAAAGAGAAACTCTGTCATTGCAATTTCACATTGTTTATAATTCAATAAGAATTTTTTTACCTTTAGCTCAATAGACTGATACTGCATTACACATTAAGTTGAAATTCAATTACGATTAAAGTTTTAGGATATTTGGAACTTGTCCAATCGGTAAATAATAAGATCCCATAAATTATCGGCTGTCGGCATATATGACGTCACAGTGGCTCGTCACATCACTCACCTTGTATGTTTCCGTCATGTTGGTATGTCGTCTGCTTGTTCGGTCATTGATCTGCTCTGTGAGCGTTGTCATGTCAACCGCTCGGGGAGAATGTCTACAACCAGCTGTCCCTCGCCTCTTTCTCCTCACGGCTGTCCAGCCATCTTCTGGCCCGGTGTTGTCACCCCGGCGTCTATAGGCTTTCACTTTCTCAATGATCTCTGCATTTCCCTCCTTCGTCTTCGCGAGTGCATCACTGGGTAACTCAAGTCCATGAGATTTGTCCGCAAGCTTCTTCGTTCTCTTCGTAACTTTTCGTCTCTTCACTTTGCCCTGCCTGTTTAATACATCACCCTCTATGGTCCTGGTAAGAGTCTGAGGTCCGGCTTCTCTGTTACCATTCATCATGTCACCGATGTTTTTCTTTGACTCTCCGGATGGTGACGCTTTTTGCTTTCCGTCTTTCTTATTTATTTCAGGGGTCTTGTCCTCCAACGTGTTTAGGTCCGTATCTCGAATTATTTTCTTTGCCTTTTTTCGCCTCCAGCGTCTCTTTCGGCGAAATAGGCACAGAACATTTGAGTTTTGTCCAAAATATTTGAAGGCCTGTTAAAGAAAAAAATGGACAAAATTTAACACAAAAATGTCACAATGTCAAATACATAACAAGGAAACACTTGTTCTTGAACATTAAAAATGAAAGGAAAGACCGTTCTATGAATAACCCCGTAGAATCAAATAACAGTAACAGTAACATTGGCGAACCGCCTTTTATATCAAGCCAAATAATTATTTCATACAAGATTAGGCGTTACTTTTGAAATGAAGTCATGCCTTTAGCTGACCTCGCTCTAAGCAGCTGCTTCCCCGGAAGTGAGTGTGGATGGGGCCGGACAGTATGAAGACCCAGATGTCGATCAGGAGGCCAGTATCGGGCAGCTGGAGAGCGGAAGGCGGGAATTCTCCCTCTGGGTTCTGGGAGGTGGAGATTATTGGTCTGGTAATTAAAAGTTGTGCCTGTGTGTTTAGATTCCATATTTTGTCCTCAGATATGTTGAACGATGATGTGACAAAAACCTATAGAGAGGAAAATAACGCAACTATACTGGAACATCAGAGTACTCACGTACATATAAAAACATGGGCCCTACAGAGCCAAGAAGTTGAAGAGTGTTTTTTACAAACTGTTTCTGCATGATAAATGTAGGAGAACATCTTACTTGGACATCGACCTTGACTGGACTGTCAACTGGTTCCTTGCCACAGGCTACTTCCTCGGGATCATCTAGTTTCCAGACGAATGGCCCGTAATGTGTGGTTAAATGTGGTGGCAGTTCGGAGGAAGGTGATGGAATATCATCCCTTAGACAAAGGAAAAGCGAAACAGTCTATACGTTAGTGAGGAATGATTTTGTTTTGGAACTTTATTGGTGACGCTGGCGTTTGGTGATGGGTACCAATGATTGCAGTTTTGGGCAAAAGCGAAGCAATCGTCATACATCAAACCGATCTTTGTAAACTCTGTAAATTTAGGCGTTTATACAGTACTTTTAAACACTTTCGTATAAAGTCATTACATTTTATTTGAAACGTATTCTACTACGTGTACATTATTTCACATCAGTGTCATGTGATACATACTGATACTGTGAGGAGATTTTGCCTTCCCAAAGCAGCAATGCAGGATCCAGATTGAGGTGTGTCGGGGAGACGGCCGGTCCCCAAACGCTGAGGATCAGCCATAACGTGCTGACGGAGATAATGTTAGTATACATTATCTGCAGTGTGTGGTTACTTCATAACCAAGCATTGGTGGTACAAAACACAATGAAACCGTGATAATGTTGTGTCGCTCTATTCAAGTAACACTCGGTTGCAAATCATGTCGGAACGTAACTAACAACAAAGAGAAATCTACCCTTGCCAAGTGTCGTCATAATCTTTGACGTCATTAGAAGATGTCACATGGAAGACGACATATAACGTCACAGTCTGTTTCATTATGCTCTCATACAATCTGACGTCGAAAAACGACGTTCTTTGTACTATGCCGTTTGCCGTTTGTATACTGCTGTTTTACTTAATCCCATAGCGAAGACAAAATGCCCCTCACAGTGACACATGGCTTGCTAATACTCAGCCTAATATTCTTCTGCAGAAGAACAAGCGAGGCAGTGATAAAATATTAACGCCTTAAGTCTGAATCAGTTTGGAATTGAACCCCGGATCTGTTGCTTACTAGCCAGACACTCGAACGCCGGTATCCACTATGGATGCCGGTCACACACACTTCTGCATAAATAAATAAATACATACATACATACATACATTATTCAGGGGATGATTAATTTGTTAACAGAATAATTCGTTACCTTGCAAGGATTAATCTGTTATAGATCAACGGAAAGTAACGGATTTAAGAGAAGATTTCTTTAAGCTAGTTGTGTGCGAAAAATCATATGTCCTGGCCTTACATTACTACATAACATTGCGGTATTGCGATAAATATTATCTATTTATCATATACCTTTAATTTTGCGGATAAAATGGTCAAAAAGTTCAAGGTTCCTGTTTTTCCCTATATATGCTACATATACCATCGGACACGTAAATGATATATATCGCAACACCGCAATGTTATGTAGTAACACAAAGCTATGAAACAAAATTTTTCCCTATATGTGTGCCTCAGTCTTGGATAATAAATCGAATTGGTGTCAAAGGTTATGTTTTCCCCGAGATTTTACTAACGCATACTTACAACCGCGTGAGAAATTTGGCAAAGCAAAATAAGAGCCTTTCAGACTGGCTGAGGTGTAACTAATGCAGAGGGGCTAGAGTACTGGGGGTACCAAGTAAAATTACAGAACTGAATACAGCCTGAGTAATTATTTCTTTTATTTTGTTATTTTTATGTTTGTTTTTGTTTTATTTGTGAACATGGGCAATTCCCAGGATGGGTTTAAGTCTTCACTGACTGCAGTGAAAACTTTACGCAAACAGTCCTTGAGTTGAACTGAAACCGGTATATGTCTACATGTGCCTGATCGTGTAACGCCTGTACTCTGTGGCTAGAAATATGTTTTTATGACTTGAAATGTAGCTTAAATTAAAGTTAGATATGGGGTATGACGGTATTAACACGATTATTATATATCCTACAAAGATACAGGTTCAGTAGGAAGTTTAGGGGAAGTTGACAATGTGGTTGCCCTAAGTTTATACTTTGTAGCAGCCTCACTTCCTCATGTTCGCCCATCTCGGTGTTGGTTAACAATATACTTCATGTTTTTCTAAAGCAAAGAATACTGCAGAGGAACAAAGTCCAAGGAAAACCATGAAGTGAACGAAGAAGAATGTCATATCGACATTGTGAACAAGCTTTGCCCTGGATGCCTGTTTCAGTTCCAGCCCCAACATTTCTTTGGGGGTCAATCTGGCCTTGGCCCCGAGGAGGATTGGTCGAGAGAGTCTAAGCACGAGGATGGAGATCACCACCACGAGAGCCGACAACACCATGGCGACCACCAAGAAAACGGCTGCAAGGATAAAACATACGTTAACAGGCTCATTGGTTAGATACTGGATTCAGATCTTTGGAGATTATTTAAGAAATCACATGAAGGCTGTGGTAGGTTTTCTGGGGTATTTAGGAAGACTTGACTTCTGCAACCGTTGTCATCGAAGAGAATCTCCCAGAACTGTGATGGTGAGCACACAGAGCGAATATTTATGGATAATGTTCATTGGTTCATGATGGCTAAGAAAAAGGATAATGTAAATTATTCAAGAACAATGTATATAAAATGACACCGTGCTGTGTTGGTGATCACCAGCTGAGGCACAGTTGAGATACTTACTGATGTAGGGAACGTATTTGAATGATCCAGGAATCCCCTCTGTGACCTGGATCATAAAGACGGTGTAGGCCAAGACGAGAGTCGTGCCCACAGTCACGCGGTCGCTGGTCTGCGGAGGCATCAGGTAGAGACAGTTGCCCAGTACCGTCAGAACCAGACTCGGCAAAACCATGTTCATCACGTAGAAACTGGAACGGCGTCTCATGCGGATGTGGAAACCCATGTACTTGTATCCTTTCTGATCAAATTTGTTATTGATGTGGAGCTCCAAGATTTTCCACTGACCATTGTTGAAGGCCACATCTGAGGTGGAGTAGTTTTGGAGTGTGGGATGAACCTCTCTTAGGGTGTACTTGTTGTTGCTGATCTTAATTGAACAGGTCTGCTCGTCAAAGGGGAATCGAGCCATCTCCACCGGGCACGAGACGTGAAAGGTTCCCTCCGCGTCCCACTCGATAGCGCCGTCGTTGTTCACGATTACCTTGTTCTGTTCAGTCTGTATAGGAGTGTTGATGGAACCAACGCTGTGAAGACCAATGATGAAAATGTGATTGTGTATTTAGGTTCCGAATGGAACTTATAGTTGCAAAAATGTATGAATAAGAATTACTTGACCAAAATATTGCCTGGTGTTTATTTAGATAAATGCTTCATACTGTGCTAGTGCATATTATACTGTGATTGGTAAGGACCTCATGCCTGTTGTCTTTGATATAAAATTTCTGTAAATCAGATCTGAAAATATGTAAGCAATGAACGCGGAAAAGCACAGGAAAAGTACGGTAGTCTTTGACAGCTTAGAAAGTATTCTTGTAGCGAGCACGTGCAACCTGGATGGGGATATATTTAACGGTCATCCTCATGGAATGCGAGAAAAACTGAAAAATATCAACACAAATGAAGTGTACTGATAAAGACTGAAAAACACAAGGACACCCATCACTTACCCATTATAAACAACAATATCTGGGCGCCAGATAAGTTCCTGCTCCAGAATTATTCGCTCCATTCCAGAATGGATTGTCTTGTTCCACGTGAGGAACTCATCCTTCCATTCCTGTGAAAGAAAATATATTTGATTTATTTATTGATCTGATTCTCGTTTAACGTCATACTAAAGAGTTGTTCACCAATACCATGGGCGCTATCATGACCATCAAAGGCACATATTTATTTGACTAGGGTTCGAACTGAAACGGTTAGGATTACTGCAGAGGAATACAGGCCTTGGCCATGGGAAAACTCCAACTCTTCCTACACCTGAGAAACCCTCTGGTGTATTTCGTCAGCTAGACCAGTGAGAATTGGATTAATTAATTATCCGCTGGTCAGTTGAGGGCAGAGGACCGCTTCAGTGAGATGAACCAGAGCTAGTTATTGAGACACTAGTATTTATTTATTTATTATTTGATTGTCGCTTCGCACCATGGGAAAAAATATCATTTGCACTTATACGATAGTGGTCGTTTTGATGGATGGGATTCTAGGCATCGAAACCGATATTTGTGGACCAGCCGTCAACTACAGTGTGCCGTACCGGTCAATAATCACAATGCCAGTGTGCTCGGGCTAAGCCATGCGCCGACCTTTGGCAGCTTACAGGCGATCTTTCCCACATGTCACGTACGGCTATGCACACCGTATTGATGAAAGTCGTCTTCAACTACCTTGATATAGTCCACTTACAATGAAGCAATTCCATCAATTACATATTAAGCTGTTGTTCTTTCTTGCACTTTCTTGATATATTCCGTTTACAGCTAGATAAAAAATACAGTCAATGCTGACCTACCATTCTTAGGATTCCTTTCGTTGTAATGGTCTGTATTTTCTCATCCTTTGTGAACAAATAAGCAAACAGGTCATATGTTTATTAGATGTGTATAAAAGATCAATGAAATGTTGCGAAGTTTGTGCATGTACTTCCACTTCATTGAAAGTTAACTTTTCATTGAGTATGACTTTTTATAAACTTATTTCGTATTTAACTACTTATTAAAGTATTACAGACAGGTTTCTCGGTGGAGGAATCCGGAGTGCTAGGACCAAGTACAGATGACATCTCCTGGCGAACCAACGCAGCTGGTTTTCGCCTGCGACCTCACTTTTCTACCGCCTGATCGACTCCGATGATAAGAATAGTCTGGATTGCAAAACAATCTGTTTCACCCCTTTGTTCCGATTACACTATGTTCAAATAGCACAGTAATGGTGTTCTTTGGGATGCACTGTTGGGATGTATCATTTCTTTTCTCGACTCGCAGTAATCAGATGCAAGCTTGTGACTTTATTATTACGCCCTTTATATGTCTGTATAGAACCAGTTTCCATGCCAAGATACAGCTAACTGTCAACCATACTGAACTAACCAGTTTTTTGTAAGCAATGAAAGAATCTGACTTTGAGTAATGTTACAATGTGTTTTAAAGCCACACTTCATGATGTAACTGAGAACAGTTTCACGTGCCTGCAATACTTACTATTGCATCCATTGAAAAAAGTATAAATGTCAGGTTGACCTCCACAGCAGTGCTGGGGTCTCGGACAGGCCGGGCCGACGGGGAGTAGTTGGTCATCAGCGTGTCGATCAACAGTTTCTCTGGAGATGCCACATCCGCACCTGTTACAGCTTCATAAAAAGGGACACATTTACACTGAGTGTTATCTGTCTGGTTCAAGGACAGTTTTTGGCTGGTTGCATTTAACTCATTGAACTACACGAACTTCATTTGAACTGTTCCAACGATATGCTCCAAAACCAAGTGAGTTTCAGCAAATGCTATGTCATGACGAACGACATGACATGCACTGTCTCGAAGAATGGGTAAACTTATAGTTAATGCGACACGTTCTATTGAAAAGATGTTAAACACAAAACTTTCAAGAAGTAAGGGCGTGCAGGCAATCATAGACAATTGATATTTACATTTAATTTTTAGCCAGAGGTAACTGGTTTGTATGTGAATACACTTTTCGGGTTTTAGATCATTTGGTGGCCGATGGAAGAGCGTATGGCTAGTGAAGTACAACAGACTGAGGAACGGCGATGATGGGAAGATGTCGTTTCCGTTTTTCATGGCTATTGTGCTCAAATTTCCTACCAAATGAACAATGAGTTTTCAAGTACCATTTGTACTTTTGAAACGATCGAAGGCAGAGTAAAGGCAGACAATATACCTACCTTGAAATGCGATAGCGAATAAACCCACAATGAAGAATTTCATGGTGTGGTGAACAATCTAAAATCCGCAGACGTCAACTCATCAGTGTACAGCAGTTGTGTCCACTTCGGAGCCTTACTCCAATAAAGCACAAGGAATGTTTCTACCTCAAACCCTGTATTTATCCAGAACAGTATTTATCCTTTTGATCGACGTTCTCCATATCTTTAACAATGACCTACGATTGTTAACTAAATCAAATATTTCGGAATATTTTAATTTGTGGTCACGCGAAACTAGACTGAATTTGCACACCCCAAAATCCTGTATCAGTCTCTCTCCCGATGATAAATATTTTACATCTTTGATTAAATATGGTACAAATAGAACCACATCACGAATATCTAAATAATGGATCCATATTATGTCGCCATTAGATAGTCCTGTTTTTTTTCTTTATTAGAGTTATTAGGGGGACATGGTCAAGTGGAAATCAAACAAGTTGTAGAATACTTTGAAACGGAGCATGCGCCGAGGTGAATGCTTCCTTTTACAAATGCAAACATTTGTAAAAAGATATGGAAGTCTCAGTAGTTGGTAGAATGTCGAGAAGCCATTATTTGGCGGGAGAACAGAACATGATCCTTGGAGAGAGGGGATTTCTCTAGAGTGCTCAGTAAACTCGTCAGTCCCTCGTGACACAGAGTCAATATTGAAATGAGGCAAACTGAAGCAGCACGTGAGGTATAAATGTTGACCGCACTGACGTCACCATAATCAAAATAACACTAAAAACGATAATGATGAGAGGCGATTGATGAGCCGGCATGCAACCTGAGTCAGACAGCGATAGTTTTTCCATAACCGTCATGTTGTGAAAGTTTCCTTTCACTTTGGCATGTATGTGTTTAAAACAGCGTCATGTACCTGATAACAGAGATTTACATGCCGTGATATCAGCGAAAGACTGTCTATGAAATCAGTTGTTTAAGGGGACAGCACAGTTAAATAGTGCTGTCTGTTGCAAGGCGTTATAAACAGTATCTAAGACAGATACGTACGTGCTATCGGATACGCGCAATTGCCCTCTACAAAGATTGCAAATGTGCAGATTGTTTTATGATTAAACTCTTTGTGAAGAAGATAGAATATCAGAAATGATTATTTAGAATTCCGTAAAATTCTGACAAATAACAACACGCCATTTCAGCAAAACAAAACAATTAATTTATTAATTTATTTATTTGTTTGATTGATGTTTTAAGCTGTACTGAAGAATATTTCACTTATACGACGGCGGCCAGCATTATGTGAGAGGAAACCTGGCAGAGCCATTGAGAAACCGACGACTATTCCCAGGTTGCTGACGGAAGAAGAGGAAGTCAGCATGAGTTGGACTTGAACTCACAGCGACCTCATTGGCTTGTCCACGGAGGCCCCATGTACCGTTAATCATGACAGAGATATGACAACACATTTGAAGCAAAGCTGATTATGATTTCTTCCATTAATGGTAAACTATATTATTGGAGAAAATCTATTAATGTCCTGCTCAGATGATGACTAGATATACCATTATCTTACCCTGTCTGAAGATTAGCAGCGCAGTTTTCAAAAACTTAAGTCAAAAGTAAAATGCAACATTGCTAAAAATTTATGGAATTGCGGTGTCAAAAAAACAACAAATGATCTGACAAATCCAATTTACTGATAATTGGGGAAAATCCTTTAATTAGTTTTAGACAAACTTTTCCAAATGTAATAATATATATAGATAATACTTTCTCTACCCTCACAACCAGTAATTATATGGATTAATCAACGCCAAAGCAAATGGTGTATTTTGTTTCTGAAATAAAATCACAAGGAAGATGTCTAGAAAATGTGTGACCGTTATATGGTTTGCATAACGATGGAATTGTGTTCCGCTTAGCGATATACATACAAATAATGAAATAGAGTGGATATGTAGGCATTTTGGAGGTCTTCTGTCTGGTTCCACAAACCACAATCCATTTATTACATATGTTACATGTATGTAAAGTTAATTCACCCTAATGTCAGGACCTAACAATCGCTATAAGTTGAATTAATGGGAGTATCTCTTTGAAGATAAAAAAACACCTATCTCTTTGTATTGTAATAACCTGAAACACTACTTTGACACTGAGATGAGCCAGTCTGGGTGCATGACCTTTCTCTCCTTATTATATTAAAGATAAAGGATCAAATGTAATGAGACTATTTCGTCAACAGCATCTTACTTTATTCTTGATTCATCTTTCGATTATCGAGCTGGTATGCTCTTCATGTTTTGTGAGCGACATACAAATGTCGAACTTGGCGTTTAGATTGAAAATGGTGAAGCTAGGGATTAGAGCTTCTTCATAAGTTTTTTCTGCGTTCTTAGTCGTTTTTGCGCGATATGTTTAGGTAAAATCTCTACAACGTCATTCTGTTCACATTGCAACAGAAAAGAAAGTGAATGAAGCAGTTCGATACAAGCTGAGAATCTGAACTGTACATCTGCAGTTGCGCCAATCACAGAATGGCTGCAAAAGTTTTGTCCCTTTAAGACAGCGTTTCGCTCCCTTTATCTCGTTCAAAAAGCCTTGAGTTGATTTTGCTTGGCATGCCAGGGCCAGGAATTAACATTTTAATAGAAAGGACAAGAATTAATATAACTGTAGTTATTATGGAAGAGAGCTGGAAACAGACCTGAACGGTGCCAGTCGTGTCCCTGACGTTCTTCCGTACCAGGAATGCTTAAGGACCCTCCGTGTTAGAAAAAGGGAAAAGAAGACATAAGTGCGAGATAAAAACAGGTGAAATGAGGTTTACGTGACGTCAGCGGCAACAACTGCGTTGTCGGCTTGCAGAAATAATTCTCCCTCTACCTCATTAAACTTTTTAACATGGGATACTTTATCGTTGCGTATATACATTTGATCCATGCAGTGTTGTCTTTCCTTTCAAGATGGAGCTATGATTTTGTAAGAATGCAGAAATCACCCTAGATATAAATGGTTGGTACTCATTAAACTAATTTTCACATCTACTGTCACCTTTTAGCACCACAAATAAATAAATAAATAATATTTAACTGTACGGCCACCTTGTGAGGAGTAAGTTGGTTGGCTTCGTTTGATTCCGTGGGAAAAAACAGATCCTAGTAAGGTTATTCAAGCCAGTCTCGGTTTGCACAGTTTCAGAGAATCTTTCCGTCGGATGGGATAGGACCGTGGTCACGTGGATGTGATTCTTGCCTTTAAATTGCTAGGCCACGAGGCTTAAGTTCAGTTCCACTCTCGGACACGGTTTTTCGGAGACTCACATCCTTCTATAACTGTCCTCTGGCCTTTGTTGGTAAAAAGCCGGTCAACATTCCTCTCTGGCATGATCTGATTATGCTGTGGTATTTTACATAGCGAGGAGTTTGCTGAAACCCACACACCTTCCATCAATAGGACACGTGTCACATGTGGTAGGGCTTAGGCATACAATGTCATATTGTATATAGGTGTTGTGGAAATATACATTCATATATCAGCCGTCAACTAAAATGGGCGCTCCGGTTCAAACATTGCAAGACCAGTTTTCAAGATAACGTTTACCACAAATCACGAAACAACTAAGAAAATATATACATATAAAGTAAGAGATCAGGGCTCATTCCTGAATTAAATTGATTAATTAATGAATTAAATAGATTCCAGTTAAATCTCGATCGTTTACTATACTAGTTTACAAGTTATCATCATTAGTAACAAGTATCTCAGATGCCTTTTGATGGCAACTGTTCATGTATCCAACGTGGTGATCCCGTTCAACACGACAAACAAAGGGACCCTAGCCTAGGGCTAAGACGAATGAGACACAGTTTTGAAGCAGAGTGACAAAGGCTTTGGACAATCTATCCATATTCACTCACAACAGAAGTGTATTCACTGTAACATATGAGAAACTTAGAATGCAGGCGTTATTTGACGGAATATCCTTGACACACTAATTTTTGAAGTAATAATTTGTGACGTTGATTAAAATCGTCACACACATATCTAAGATGTAGCAATTGCTACAAGGCGAGATATGTACACACTATATTTATTTATTTATTTATTTCATTGGTGTTTTACGCCGTACTCAAGAATATTTCACTTATGCGACGGCGGCCAGCATTATGGTGGGAGGAAACCGGACAGAGCCCGGGGGAAACCCACGACCATCCGCAGGTTGCTGGCAGATCTTCCCACGTACGGCCGGAGAGGAAGTCAGCATGAGCTGGACTTGAACTCACAGCGACCGCATTGGTGGGAGGCTTCGGGTCATTCTGCTGCGTTAGCCCGCTAACCGACAGAGCCACGGAGCCCTCGGTACACACTGTACACAAGACCCTTCAGGATATTGCTATATATGTCAGCATAATTGACAACGTCGAAAAGCGGGCAGTGAAAAAGTGAGGGAACCGTTGTGGTCTTGGCACAAATACAATGTCAGGTTAGAAGTGCACTCAGGAAAGTCTGTAGTTCGTTGTTGATGGGGACTGGAAACAAGCTGTGGATAGTCGTGAGTTTCCTCCGGGCTCTGCACGGTTTGCTCCTGCCATAATATTGTCCACCGTCATACAGGTGAAATACTCTTGAGTACGGTGTAAAAAACCAATCAAATAAATAAAAAATTTTCAGGGCACTCAGACGGTTAACCACTAAAACTTTCGTAGTAAGCTTTTAGCATTCCACCACTCCAGTTTCAGTACTAGCCCATCATAACATTTTTGTAAAATTTCGGGGAAAAATCCTGGCCACAAACCGTGATGTGTTTTCACTGTAAAATAATGTCACAATGGCCGTAATATAATCGTGTGAAACAACATGTGGACTCCACACAGATCAGGCGTTTCTCCTATTACCACTAAAGCAACTCTACTGGTAAATGTCTCGTGGAAATACCGGAGTTACTGTGGTAAAAATACAACGTTTTCTAACAGTGTACCTTTAATATGTTTCCATCATTTCCGCACGACTTTCCCAAAGCCAAACTACAGCCAAAGTAAAAATATTTCTGTACTCCATGGATATACTGCCAAGCCAATTGGATGACTCTTTCGGAATTCCCTAACCATTCCACAGGCGGGCAACGAGGAAACCACTGGTTCGATATAGATCTGTGCCTACATAAAAATAGTTCATCTGTATGCTGTTCAATCAATACTCCTCCTCAATGTGGATAAGGCCGTTAAATAATCTTCCTTGAATTTAGTGTCGCTCACCAATTCTGAATCATGTCAACTTAATCTAACTGATCCCAAATCTGTACTTTACTTTTTAATGATGTTCAATTTAATCATCCCTAAAAACTGAAACAGCTCAAGACAGTTTGAATGACCAAAGGTAACTTTTGTTACACCAAATTGCGGTTTAGCAAAATTTTTCATCGACGTCTAAGACCTTGTTTGGATATCCTTTTTTCGCCTTTACAGAAGCTTCGGTCATCGTTTGAGGTTCCTAATCATTGTAACTTCTCTCGGCTCACATGTAATAAGCCTTATGTCGATCTGTGTCGAATGCACGACATTTTTGAAGCCGCAGTTCACAGTTAGGTTTTGGGTTTCTTCGCGTTCCTGTTACCAAATACGTCAACAGTTGTATCTCAACCGACAAAGCATGTCTTGTAAGATATCATGGATGATGGTGTCCGAACCAATGCTTATACATCTGTGCTTATACATCTGTGAAAACAAGGCATTTAACTTTACTCCCTCATGTCTGGCCTGGACGACCGGATCTGGAAATTATTTATTCTTGAAGACGACACAAGCTTTACAAATGTTGATAACTGTTATTCAGCCCTGTTGGAGAGAAACGACGACATGGTCTTGAACGACCATCTTTGTTGGTGTCCCCAAAAATGTATTCGTCGTTGTTGGGAAAGATCTGTAGTATATTTTAGGTCTCAATGGTTAAAATAAAACTTTCTATAGGTTTTATTTATTTGATTTATTTGGCTGACTTTTTACACCATACTCAAGAATATTTCACTTATACTTATGTTTTATTATGGTGGATTAAAACCGGGTAGAGTCCGGGGGAAACCCACGACCATCCGCAGATTCCTGGCAGATCTTCCCACGTACGGACAGGATGGCGTGGAGTTGAGCTCCAAGCGACCGCATTGGTGAGAGCTCATGGGTCATCGTAATGAAGGCCTCTCTAAGGGTTTTAGCTGAAAACCTGTTGTTATTCAATTAAACGTACCCATAGTTTCTCTTGAGGGTGAATTTTACGCATTTACTTGATAACGGTATTTCCACTATTGTCGACTGTCATTGTGGTGGTATATAGATAGACTACAGTCCACCGCATGAACAGTGGAGAACAAAACTATCAAATCGGCAAAAGAAGTTGCTGGGATTTTAGCTCAGAATTTCCAACACTGGCATGCAATTGGTTCTAGCAACCCGCAAGTCAATGGTTTAGATTAATGATGTATGCATTCTAGCCTCTTTATGCTATATTCTATTTTATATATCATTACATGTCTAAAACGAACTTACGAGTACAAGGCATTCATTTCAATGGCAACAGAGGCGAGACGATCAAAGTAAAGGAAGCCTGAGAAGAACGGTATTGTACCAACTACCTTGCCAGACACTCTCAGCGTTTGATACAATGTATAAATGTTGACTAGATCCGGCGATTCGCCTCAAGGCCAACTTTCTGAGAAGACTGGAATAAATGTGGCTATATAACGAGTTAAATAGCTTGGTTTCGTTAGATGGGTTGTCGTGTGAACTCCTTCACTTATTGGTTTTTTCACTGAATCAGACGATATTTCTGCTGTAAACTTAACAAAGACGTTAAACGGTGTCAATGGATAATCACTATTTTAATCACTGATTTCTTGAAAGTGAAGGAAAGGGACAATGTACACACGAGTAAATAAGTAAATTTATTTGTTAAAAAGCAATGTACTGCGAATGAGCAGCAGGAATGCACCCCGCATATAGAAACATGATTGATTGCTAAATGCTTGTTTTCTTATCGTTTGGGAAAAAAATACTATATGTAATACTCTATTTGATTAGCGTTTAAGCCGTGCTCAAGAGTATTTAGCGACAACTTCCAATGCTATGGGCGAAGGAATCCTGACAAAGCCTATACAGAGACTTGACAAATCTACCGACAAAAGTTTGCAACCGATGGATGGTTGGACCCCAACGCCCCATCCCATCGGTGTAGAGTTCGTCCTCATACAGTAGAACCCGTTCGAACACTAGGCCAGCGAGGGTCCATGAAAGCTAACACCCTACAATGAATTGAAATCATTTTCTGTGTCACAAAACCGCCGGTAACTGGGCTAGATCCCCATGCTTGAAATAAGGACAATGTAGACATAATTCTGTCTGATAAAAGATAATACAAGCTGTCAGGACGACAATCATACTTATTGTCCTAAACTACCGACGTAAGTGGACAAACAAGTAAACCTTCATCTTACATCTGTATTCTCCATTGTTTCACACAGCTCACGGGAAGGTGATTACAGGTCATATAAGTATTCCACAGGTCAGGCCTTCGTTAGGTCAGCCCGCCTTAGGGATCAGGAGCACGGGGATTCATTGACAGGTTCTGGCAACATGAGATTCGAACTCAATCAAATCAGCAAACCTTAGAGAATAGTAACATTGAGGATTATTTCCAAACCGTTACATGTCAGAAGGAATTAACCGTATTAAGCAACGAGAATATGCTGTTGTTGCACATTTGGTGTTGTTTGTGGGGTGTTTTCCAAATCACTTGCTTACGAGGAGCTGCCACATCTGCCGAGCAGACAGCATGTGTCTATTTCTCTGTTTCATGTGACCAGTCCACTGTTGACTCTTAGTTCCAAATTTATTGATTATAATGATGACCACGTATGTGGAATAATAATTGATTCTGAGCAACCTAAGTTGTTGATCTGTGAGTACACGGATCTCACGGATTGGTGAGACATGAGGAATTGTATATTGACTATGCTGGTAAAATTAAGGCCATAATCGATGAGTCGGAGATCCCTAATATTATTGTGTGCGGTGACTGGAACGCCCACCCTACTCGTCGATTGGGCACTGAGCCTTAATCTTTTTGTGATGAATCCAATTTATCTTTATCCGATATTGAAAGATTGCGTGTTGATAGCTTTACCTCTCGTGGGTTGATATTGTTACATCTTATAACGTCAACTGTTCTGTTTCAAGTGTGAAGATTCTGTAGGTTGTGTCGTTAGATCACAGATCTCTATTTTTAAGTATACCGTGGCAGTCTTTACTAGCATTACAGTGCCATTGGCCAAACTCATCAAAGTATATCATCAACTGGTACAATCTGAATGAAAATGAAATCAACGAGTACTCATGTGCTTCTAAGAGCAATCTTTCTAAAATAGGCTTTCCTGTAGATGATATAATGTATGAGAGCACTGTATGGAATGTTCATGATACAGCTCCATGTAAATATTATAATCATATCGTGGGCGCTATTGTTCCTGCTGAATCGTCCACCATTGACAGAAATAAGGAAAATTAGGGCTATATTTTTCCAGTATGGAATGATTATGTAATTGATCTTCATTCACATGCTAGGACAGGCTTTAAGTTATGGAGAGAACATGGTTGTCCCCGCAATTTGTCTACACCCAACTACATGAACCTTACCCGACGGCGGTTTAAGTTTGCCCTCCGTAAATGCAGAAATGAAAACAGCACTATACAAGCCGATAAAATGGCTGAAGCTCTGTGTTGTACGGAGCCATAAAAATGACATGGTACAAAAGATAAAAATGCAGTATTTAAATTTTCACGTGTGTGCGTGTGTATGTTAGTTAATAAGTCGTGCACACGACATCTTCAAAATCGTGTTGATAATGAACATGCAGAAGATGACATATGATGACATACTTTAACGGCTCCGTACTTTTACGGTTCCGTACAGTTACCTTCGAAACCTATAAGGCTTATGTGTTAAATGTTTTAGCTGATCACAATTATTCTAATGATAATATCCCTGCTATTTCTCCTGTTTGGATTGGTGAAATCGTATCTTCAATGAAATGTAATAAATCTTATGGGTATGATGACTTATCAGTAGAACATCTATTACATGCTGATACATCTATACTCGTACATCTGTCTCTGTGTTTGAACAAATCTGGAGGCATTACGCCATCGGACCACTCGATAACTCGATAATTTATCGATTTGTTTATTATTCAATTTTGTAAATTGTAATTGTACAGTTCTGATTTTCAATCTGGCTTCAAACAAAAATGTTTTACTAACCAGTACAAGTACATCCTCAAAGAAGTGACCAATGTTTATCGGTCTAACCGTAGCCCAATGTTTATACGTTTATCAAAATCAGGAGTTGGTTGTAACATTGCTGTCTTGTATGTTAATTATTTATTTTATGTCGACGATCTGTGCATCAGAAAAATGTCCTTCAGTAAAATCATTGCAAACACTCTTGCAGTGTTGTTCAGATTACTTTCCTAGCTATAATACCCCTGTTGGCTACAAGGGCCTTACCCTCCAAGTGTCATGCATAACAATAGTGCATTACTCTACGTCCAGTTCTATGTATACTTAGGTCAGATATTTACTAGTGATTTGTTTGATAACCCTGACGTTGTGGCACAGAAACGCAAATTGTGTGCACGTGCAAACATGCTTCTAAGAAAGTTCTCTAAATGTTTTACCATAAATAAGAAATCACTCTTGCAGGCATATTGTTCCAGTATATATTGCTGTCATTTATGGTGTCCTTTTTCTTAGACTGCATTCAATCAAATATGGGTATAACATCTTCAGGTGGTTGTTCCTCTACGGACATCGTTTCAGCGCTTCTGTTATATTTGGGTTCAATGGCATAGCACCATTTGTTTAGGTTATTCGTAAATCTGAGTATGAATTTAGAAATCGACTTGAACTGAGTTGAAATAGTGTATTGAGGAACATAGAATAAAACATCAGGTACACTTGTGGTGTTTTAATGGTATTTGTCCGAAGTTGAGATATGGTCGGCCCTAAAAATTGAAACAGATGAAGACAACTTGAATGACCAAAGGTAACTTTTGTTACACCAAATGGCTCTTTCCCAGAATTTTTCATCGACGTGTCAGATCTTTGTTTGGATATCTTTAGTTAACCTTTGAAAACGCCATAGTACGAGTATCCCAGGGCTTGACATGTAATAAGCCTTCGTTCGATCATTGGAGGTTTGGCCAGGTTCACCAAATGTCATTATTTGTACGACATTTCTAAAGTCAGAGTTAGACTGACCTAGACCACTGGATGTGAAATTAATATGTTCTAGATCAGAATAAAAACTGTGAGTTTTTTTGTAAACTTACATTTAATCATGTGTGTCTTCGAGGGCGAAAACCTGTTACCTCCCCACTTGGTTGGAGAACAGTTTTCGTAGGATAGTTTTCAGGTCAGATAAAGCAGGCAATGTGTATTCTCAAATCACTAAAGCCACACCTCTCGAGGATTTTAGCTGAAAAGTGTAAACAGCTAAGTACTCGTACTTTTTCTTGATCTTATGTGATATATTGGGTTTGTGTTTTACGCCGTCCTGATGATTTCTGTTGCGGCTGAAAATTTGGAGCATTTACCTTGTATTATTGGGTATTCACGATGAGCACTGTACGGTGCGATTTTCCATACATAGACCAGTACTTTCAAATCGATGAAACAAACTGCTGAGAATTTAGCTCCGGTGATGAGATACACTCAGCTCCTTTCTTGACGTCAATCAATGTTTCAGCTTCATCGCATTTAAGGCTGTAGTAGCATTTCTTAGACATTACAACATCGATAAAACGCACCCAGTACAAAGACATTCAGATCAACCTGTTCAGCGGTTAGACGCTTAGTGCAAGGAAGTCTTACGAGGACGGTATTGTACTCACTACCATGCCAGACACGGTCAGTTTTTGAGATATTACAAGTGTTGGCCACCAGACAATGTGCTCTCGATGTATAGTGCTGTGGTAAATGTTCTCTTGACTCGGGGATTCCCCTCAATACCAGTTTTCTGACAAGACTTGATTAAATGCGTCTATATGAAGAATTAAATAGTTCAGTTTCTGTGACGGGTTGTCAGGTGAAATCCTTCACTTGTTGGCATTTTCACTGAGGTTATTTTTACTATCCACAAAAACGTTAAAATATAGAGATAGCCACGTAAAATCTTTTTGATTTTTCTACATTTTATGACACTTTTGCCTCATCGATTTTTAAATACAGCATTACAAAGAGGTAAACAAGGAAACAAAGATCAAGTAAATGTGTAACTCACCAACTGAAAAAGAT
This sequence comes from Acanthopleura granulata, assembly GCA_016165875.1. Classification (NCBI taxonomy): domain Eukaryota; kingdom Metazoa; phylum Mollusca; class Polyplacophora; order Chitonida; family Chitonidae; genus Acanthopleura; species Acanthopleura granulata. The sequence goes on from JABBOT010000008.1 coordinate 21,218,735, forward strand.
CTACGTTAAATGAAAGAGTTACAGCAATGTACGTCACATGTAGTTTATTGCTGAGTCTTCGTTTTCGTTTCGTTTTGAAACACAAAGGCTTCTATATATTGGAACATCATGAAGATATGATACTTGATCAAACGGCAATCTAAAAATTTAACAAAAACACCCTTTAACAATTTAATTCTAGACAAGCATTTTTCTTTGTAACTAATCTTTCCTGAGTAATTATATCTATATACCAGATACTTTTTGATATTTACTTTACCAGCATATAAACGGTGAAGTAGAAAATTTAGCGATGACGGTAAAAACTAAGTGGTATAGGGATCCGTGTAGAGCCTCCCCAGATACTTGACAAACACACTGATCCAAAGAGTAAACGATCACCAGCTGGGTTCAAACATGTAGGCCCATCGAGTCCAGAGCCACACGTCATTTGAGAGAACAGGTGAGAGCCCTGATCCTGCGATGGTCCCTGAATGCAAAAACTAACATGCTATGTGAACTGAAATTAACAATTGGTTCACAGAATCAGCTGTGACTGTTCTAGGTCCCCTTGCTTCAGAAGCGGACAATTCAGTCTGAGAAGAGATAATGCAAGCTATTATTGCAGTCAAGCCGACATATGCAGAACAACATCTTATATATTACAGCTTCAGCTTACATCTGTACTCTCCCCTGTTTCTCATTCGTAAAGCCGACGTAAGCAGACAAACAAGTAAAGTTCCATGTTATATATCTGTACTATTCATTGTTTCTCAAAGATCACGGGTAGGTGGCTGCAGGATCAGTTTGTTGTTGATAATTCTCGAGGCAGTGCTCTTTGCGTGGGTGAAGTAATGACTGGTCATCTCTCTTTATAAGTAAAGTCATTACAGTTTAAAATCAACTATATAAAATTTCTGCCACCAGCTCAGCTATCCCTTATTTATGCGACCCCATTCAAGTTACAATCGTAATACAGCAACATAAACTAGCAGAAAAAAAGGAAAAAGACTTACATGTAAAATATGAAGCCACAGTAATTGGCCTTTTAAGGGTGACGACTGACCGTTATAGTTTATCCATAGAGTACTGCATTGTGTAGAACAAGGTGTAAAGCTGGTCTATACAGTGCGAAGGCGTCGCATTTCATAAACAGAAGGTTCAAGATGGACATGGCGGTATAGAAGATAACAGCATGGATTGTTAGCAAATGGTCACACCTCATGGAAGAAATGAGACATTTTGGCGATGTACCTCATATACGATTTTATCCAAACTGTTCATGGAAATACTCAATTTACCTCGGAATGCACAATCCAGATACAAATACTCACTCTTAAACAAACAAACCAAACACTATAGACATTTGTTTATAGAAATGGTTCATCTGTATGCAGTTCAATCAATATTTACATCAGTAGTGATAAATGCTTCATGCTCTTGAGCTTAGTTTTGTTAACCATGGTCAATGACTTGAATTATGCCAACTGGATCAAGGCAATCCTGGCATTCCAAGTCTACTTCAGTTCATAATGGCATTTGTAAGAAGTGCAATTTAGCCAGTCCCAAAATAGAAACAACGCAGAGAGTATGAAGGATCTACGGTAACTTTTGTTACACCAATGGTGGTTTCCCAGAATTTGTTCCAACATTCCTGGTCTTGTTTGGGTATCTTTTGTTCTTCTTTATAAATCTTCAATCATCGCTCGAGTTTCCAGTGTCTGGCATGTGAAAAGCTTACATTCGATCACTGTGGATTTGCCCTGCTTCGCCAAATGTCATCGATTGTGCGACATTTTTGAAGTCGCAGTTCACACACGTAGTCTTCTTCCAGTCCCTGTTACTAAGGCCTTTAATGGTTGTATCTTTGCTGAACAACGGATGTCTTGTAAGACATGGCTATTGATGGTGCCTGAACCAGTGTTTATATTAGTACATCTGTGAAAACATGGCATTTGGCTTTAAGTCGTCATGTCTGACCCAGACCACAGGATCTGAAATTAATATGCTCTGGAGTACAATCAGAACTGTGAGAGTATTTATAACTGTTGTTGCCCACGAAACGATTAGGTCTAAATGTCTTTGAACGCGAAAACCGATTAGTTCCTCACTTACCGTCTCGGTTGGAGAAAAGCTGCAGTACGGTATTCTAGGTCACATAACGTAGGCCATAAATATTCTCCAATCGCTAGAGCCACACCTCTCGAGGATTTTAGCTGAAAAGTATAAACAGCAAAGTACCCATGGTTTCCATGGTTTTATGTGATTTATAAGATTTGTGTTTTACGTCGTACTGATGATTTGTCTTGAAACTGAAAATTTGGAGTATTCACTATATTTTACTATTCTCGATGAGCAACATGGTGCGATTTCCCATACATAGACCAGTACTTTCAAATCGATAAAACCAACTGTTGAGAATTTGGCTTCAATCAATGTTTCAGCTTCATCGCATTTAAGACTGTAATAGCATTTCTTAGACACTATAACATCGATAAAACGCACCCAGTACAAAGACATTCAGATCAACCGGTTCAGCGGCTAGACGCTCAGTGTAAGGAAGTCTTACGAGGACGGCATTGTACCAATTACCTTGCCAGCCACGGTCAGCTTTTGACGTATAAGAACTGTTGGCCACCAGACAATGTACTCTCGGTGTATAGCGCTGTGGTAAATGTTCCCTTGACTCGGGATTTCCCTCAAAGCCAGTTTTCTGAAAAGACCAGACTAAATGCGAATATGTGAAGAATTAAATAGTTCTGTTACATTAGACGGGCTGTTGTGTGAAGCCCTTCACTTGTTGACATTTTCACTGATGTGAACGAAAACGTTAAAAGGTATGGAGGGATAATCAAAATCGTTTTGCTTTTCATCCATTTAGTTATCACATTTTCATCATCAATTTTTGAAACTACCACTACAAATTGTGAACAAAAATTTAAGCGAAGAAATATTGAAATGAAGAATAAAGAAATGAGTATTCTTTAAATTAATTTGATTGGTGTTTTACGCCGTAATCAAGAATATTTTACTTATTCGATGGCGGCTAGCATTTTTGTGAGAAGAAACCGGACAGAGCCTGTGGGAAATCCACAATCATGTGCAGGTTGCTGGCAGACATTCTCACGTAGGAGCGAAGAGGAGTTGGGCTTGAAAAAAATGAGTAAATGAATAAGTCAAAAAATCTACGTTCAATGAATAAGCAACAGCGATGTACATCACAGTTAGCTAACTGATGAATCTTCGTTTTCATCTTGTTTTGAACCAAAAAGCTTCTCTGTATATAGGAACATGATGAAGATATGATAGTTTATCAAACTTCAGTCTAAAACTAAATACCGTTAAGCATTTTTCTTTGTATCGACTCTTTCCTGGCTATGTGGCTGTGTATCTAAATCCGCTTAACACTGGCGCACGCTAAAGGGCTTTCCTGTAACAAATGTGCACACTGGGTACTTCTTCATATTTACTTGACCAGCGTATAAACCGTGTCCAAGAAAATCTAGCGATGACGGTCAAAGCTATGAGTAAAGGAACCCATGGAGAGCCTCTCAGCTTAGGCCGACTTCACAAACACACTGACCGAGCGACCCATCAGCACCTGAGTTCAAACACGCAGCTCCATCGGTCTAGAACCATTCTTCATTCAGGAAAGTCTCTGAACGCACAAATTAACACGCTATGCGAACTGAAGTCTTCAACTGGTTCACAGAATCAACGGTGACTGGGTTAAATTTTCTTGCTTCAGGGGTGGACAATTCTGTCTGAGAAGAGATAATGCAGGCTGTCATTGTCGTAAAGCCAACGTAACCGGACAAACATTTCACAGGCTACAACTTCATCTTACTTCTGTACTCTCTGTTGTTTCTCATAAATAACCGGAAGGTGGCTTCAGGACATAAAAAGTACTCCACTAGTTAGGCCCGTGTGAGGTCAGTCTGCCTTAGGGAAGAGGGCCACGAGGGTTTAACGACACGCTCTAGCAACATGGGATTCGACCACAATAAAATCAGCCCCCAGGTAATAGTAGCGTCGAGAATTATTTTTACTCGGTTTATGCTGCATTATGCAACGAAAATCTTACTCATCTGGCGATTCTTCTGTTCTGTAGTGTGGAATGTTCCCAAGTCATCAGCTTAAGATTAGGTGTCACATTGATAGCTCCGCCGCGCAGACGACATATCACTATCTATCACTTGTCCAGTTTGCTGCCGATAATTCTCGAGACAGTGCTCCTTTCATGGGAGAAATAAAGACTCGGCTTCGGTCATTGTTAGTAAAGTCGTTACAATTTAATATCAAGTGTAACAAATTTCTCTCACCACCGCAGCAATCCCTCATTTATGGAACCCCATTCAAGCGACGGTAATAGCATGTGTACGCGTGACAACATTAACAAGTAGAAAAAGGATAACGAAAAAAAACTTACAGGTAAAATGTGAAGCCACAGTAATTTGCCTTTTAATAGTTATTAGGTATTAAATATCGAAAAGGTTCATCTGTATGCGACTCACCCAGAAATCAGTATTTCCATCACTATGGATATATGCTTCATTTGGTTTTCTTAAACATACGCAATCTTCTGAACTTGACTTAGCCAGCCCTTGAATCTCCTCAACTTGACTTAGCCAGCCCTCGTTGTTTTAATCTACTTCACTTTTTAATGATATTTGTCCGAAGTGCAATTTAGCGAGCCCAAATAATTGAAACAGCTCAACACAGCTTGAATGACCACAGGTAACTTTTGTTACACCAAATGGCGGTTTCCCACGATTTTTCTATGACGTTCCAGATCATTGTTTGGATATCTTTTGTTCTTCTTTATAAATGTTTCAGTCATTGCTGGAGGTCCCCAGTGCTTGACATCTAATAAGCCTTCGTTCGATTTGTGCCAGTTTGCTCGGGTTCGCCCAGTGTCTTCGACCGTACAACATTTCTAAAGCCCCAGTTCACACACTGGGTTTGGGTTTCTTCCAATTCCTGTTACCAAAGCCGTCAATAGTTGAATCGAGGCTGACAAAGGGTGTCTTGTAAGATATCGATATTGATGCTGTCTGAACCAGTGGTTATACAAGTACATCTGTGAAAACAAAGCATTTGGCTTTACACCAGTCTTGTCTGATCCAGACGACCGGATGCGAAATTAATATGTTCTAAAACACAATCAGAACTATGAGCGTATTGTTACCTGCGAGTCAATCCTGTTACATGTCTTTGAGCGGGAAAACCTGTTACTTTCCCACTAATCTTGGTAGGAGAAAAGCTTTAGTATACAGAATTCTATGTCATATAAAGCAGGCCATCAATCGCTAAAAGCGCATCTCATGGGGATTTTAAATGAAAAGCGTAAACGGTAAAGTACCTGTAAATTTCTTTGATTTTATGTGATTTCTTGGATTTGTTTTTTACGTGGTACTTATGATTTCTCTTGAGACTGAAAATTTGGCCTGCTTTGTAGCAATATGAGACTGTGCTCCATACATAGGTCAATGCTTTCAAATCGATAAGACCGCCTCGGTGATCTAGTGGTTAGAGCGTCCACCTGGAGGCCGGGAGATACAGGCTCAAGTCTGGGTCGAGTCATACCAAAGACTTTAAAGATGGTACTTACTTCTGCCTTTCTTGGCGCTCAGCATTGAGAGGTTAGAGCAAGGAAACAGGACTGGTCGATATGTGACTGGGTGGGGTGTCATGTCTGGTGTCTTCAGCATGATGTGCTAGTGGCTGCTGCACTTTGGCGGGAGGGACTCGCCCTGCCACAAGAAGACACATTATAAGTACACACCAGAAGGACACCTCGTCGTCATATGACTAAAACACTGTTAAGTACAACGTTAAACCCAAACAATCACACATTCACTCAAATCGATAAAAAAACTTCTGAGAATTAAGCGCCAGTGCTGACATCCTTTTAGCTCCTTTCCGAGTTAGAATCAATATTTCATTTTCATAAGAATGTGTAATCCAGACATATCTATATTTATATACATATATGGTGTTATTACTTAGCATCGATAACAGGGATAAAACACACCTAGTACAAAGGTATTCAGATGAACCGGAAAACCGGCTAGAAGTTCAGTGTAAAGGAAGTCTTACAAGGGAGGCATTGTACCAACTACTTTGCCAAACACGGTCAACTTTTGAGATATTAGAAGTGTTTGCCACCAGACAACGTGCTCTCGGTATATAGTGCTATGGTCTCTTGACACGGGGATTCCCTTCAATACCAGTTTTCTGAGAAGACAGGAATTATTGTGTCTATATGTAGAATTAAGTTGTTCGATTTCCTTTGACGGATTGTCGAGTGAAATCCTTCACTTATTGGGATTTTCCCTCGTGTTAGTTCTGCTATGATCTTGACAAAAACGTTAAAAGACATAGACAGCTAGTCAAAATCTTGTTGCTTTTTATATATTTATTCAACACAGGTGCATCACTGATGTTTGAAAACGGCATTACAAAAAGTTAAGCATGGAAACAATGAAAAAGTAAATGAGTAACACAATAAGTGACAAACCTGCGTTCAGTGAATGACCAACGCAGGTAGTTCATTGGCGAGTCTTTGTATTCGTCTCGTTTGAAAAGAAAAAGGCTTCTGTAAATGTGTAGGAACATCATGAAGATATGGAAGTTGATTAAACGTCAACCTAAAAATTTATTAAAAGCGTTATTTAGTAATTTAATGCTACACAACCATTTTTCTTTGTAACTACCCTTTGCTGGGTATGTCATTGTGTATTCAAATCCGCTTAGGGGAATAATAACGTCGGGGATTATTTTCGGTTTAAAAATAGCATTTAGCAATTTAATTCTCTGCGAGAGTTTCTCTTGTAACTACTCTTTCTTGGGTATCATTGGGTATCTAAACCCGATCAACACTGGCGTGCTGAAGGGCTGTTCGTGTAAGGAATACACAGTCTCTGTACGCTACACACTTTTTGATATTTACTTGACCATTTGTATAAACCGTAGCGTTGGTTAGCGTGCTAGCGCAAATGAAACAGTACCCTCCAACCAATGTAGTCGCTGTGAGTTAAAGTCCAGTTCAGGCTGGCTTCTCTCCGGCCGTATGTGAAACGGTCTGCCAGCAACCTGCGGATGATCATGGGTTTCCCTCGGGCTCTGCCCGGTTTCTTCCCACGATAATGCTGGCCGCAGCCGTATAAGTGAAATATCCTTGAGTACGGCGTAAAACACCAATCAAATAAATAAATAAATAAATTAATAAATAAATAAATAAATAAATCAATAAATAAATATAAACCATACCCTTAGAATACTTAGTGTTGACGGTCAAAGGTTTGGGTACATGAATCAGTCCAGAGCCAACGCCCGGCACTTGACAAACGCCAGACGAATCACCACCTGGGTTGGAATATGCAGCCCCAACCGCCCAGAGCGAGAGGGTCCTTGAACGCAAAAACTAACACACTATGTGAACCGAAATCTCCAACTGTCTTACAGTGTCAACGATAGCTAGGCTAGATTTCCTTGCTTCGATTCCGGACAATTCTGTCTGAGAAGAAATAATACAAGCTGTCATTGTCGTAAAGCCGACGTAAGCAGACAAAGAAGAAAAATCTTACATCTGTACTCTCCATTGTTTCTCAAAAATCAAGGAAAGATGGCGACAGAACACATAAAGTATTCCGCTAGTCAGGTCTTTTAAACAGGAGCACGAGGATTACCGACAGGCTCTGGCATCTTGGGATTCGAGCTCAATCAAATTAACCCTCAGGGAATAGTAACGTTGGAGATTATTTTTAGTCTGTTTCCGTGTCGGAAGGAATTAATCGCATACAGCAACTACAATCTGCTGCTGTTACACATTTGATGATTCTTCTGTTTTACAGTGTATAGAATGTTTTGAAAATATCGTGATTAAGTGGAGCTGTCATCTTGCAAGCACCGGGAAGCAGATGACAAGCCACCATTTTTCACGTAATCGGTATCTTTTTGATAATTCTTGAGACAGTGCTCGTTTGGCTGGTAAAAAAATGACTCCACATCTGTCTCTTTTTGATAATTCCTGAGATAGTGCTCCTTTGGCTAGTAAAAACCTGACTCCACATCTGACTATGTGAAAGCATTCCAATTGGCACGTTAATTGCTGAATTCGTTCCAAGCGGCCGCACTAGCACAGGTATACTTAACAGTGTAAAGAACAAAAGGTACTCACTTGCGCATGTAGGTGTAAATATGAGGCGACAGTAATTTGCCAATTTAGTATAACTTTTATCTGTATAGTGTTATATATATTGCATAGTGTTATATATGATGTAAAAAGCGAGGAAAATATACTCTTCCCCAAACAGATGAGATTGGGGGTTCGGTTGGGATTGGGCGATAATACATGAGAGGTTTTGAGAAAAGTACATATAAGGCTCCATGCATTAACAAAGAAACTCCAAGATGCGCAAGATGATATGAACGACTACATCATGGAGAATAAACTCAGATCAGCGACGACAGCTTCTCCCCAGCTTACCACATTTACGGTTTTACATATTCTAATTGTATGCGTGAATATTTAGAGTGTAGCGACTTAAACGTCTCCTGGAAGCATTGATGAAACACTGTTAGATTACGCGAGGAATAGGATCCCGCTGACAGGCATAAAGCAGTCAATCAAGACATAAAACCTCCACTGATGGAAACGGCTGTTGCGATGTGTAAGGCGACACATGATCTGCCACTGATATACAAGGAATGGCAGACAAGACATCAATGTAAAGCATTAGTGATACAAACAGTTCCACCAAGGTGTGGAATACAAGACATAAATCTCAATGATGGACACATTATATATGAACTGGCAAAAAATCTGGAGGTTTTGGCATGAAATTCTGTTTTGTATTATTAGTTTTTATATATTATTATATAAAATACTCCAGCGGAGAGAGCCGCGACGACAGTGTAATTGTTGGCAAAATGGTAACACGTGATCAGTGAGACCGGGCATTTTGTCAATTTAGCTAAGTTTAGGTTTTATTCTAACTGTTCATATATGTTTAAGTGTTTAAGAAGTAACAACCTAAACTTTATTTATTACTACGTATTAGGCATAATTAGGTGAAAAAAATACAGTGATGTTAAATGCAACCTACTAGACGTCACTGATCCAGAATTACTCAAATTGCTGTGTTGGTATCACATTTATCACATGTATACACTATAACACTGAAATAATGGAGCTAGACCAGACCTCCGGGAAGCTTCGTCCGGCCGCTGAATCACGGTTTGTGCAGGAATACAACATACACGTAAAAGACTACCGTGCAGAGAGTAGAACCAGAGCAGCGACGACAGTGTGATTGTTTGCAAATAGTAACAGGTTACCTATGAAACCCGATCTCTTGTCAGTTTATCACATTTAGGGTTTTTCATTTATTATGTTATTCTACAAACAGGATGTTTTCTTTTATTTTTCGCCTTAAACCCTTTTCTCTTTGATGACATGCTGCTGTGTATGACGTGAATTTCCCTCTGCATGTTTCTGGTTAACCTGCGTCTTGCTGGGTGTTGCTTTGTTTTCTTAATGCTAGTAATGTATACTCTACATGATTTCCTGATCTATGGTGTTCTTCTGTCCTTTTGGTGTGAATCATTCAAATGAATGGCCATAAATGTTATATCCGTCTCAGTCTGTCAATCATGGACACCGAAGGCGGCAGACTACACCTAAAGCTCCAACGACAGACACGGAACGCTCACTCAACACTTTCAGGCCCCTGATTGGCAAGATATAAAGATCTGTCTATAGACACAGACCGACCAAGATCTATTGAACAAGACATAAATCCTCACTGACAGACACGGAACTTTCCCTCTGTTCGATTCGCTGCAAAAAATAAAATTTTTAATTTTAAAAATAAATTTTAAAAGTAAATAAATAAATACACAAACAACCCGTGACATTCGTCAGTAATGTGGTCTTTGTCCGCACTGAGAGGAGTATAGGTGTTGTGTATGGGAAATAGTTAAAGCCTGAACGCTGGACAACCAGTGGTTTATTGATATTAAAAGTATAGGTAATACATCATAGAAGGGGCAAGAGTAAAACCACGCGTGAATGATTATATGGATAAAACGGAATTATTGTCTATGTAAATCTGCAGCAAAGGATAAGAAAGCAGCAAACTAAAAATAGTGCGCTGAAGATATATATTACTTTGTCTGTAGAGCAATCGCAATATTCCTCTGCCTTCAGAACTATTGAACAGGGAGTTTTGGCAGCCACGGCATAACTGGTCTAATAGCACGGAACCCAGCTCATAAACATGACCCGATCCTATATATGTTAAATTTTGTGATGCAATGTAACTTCGCGGATATATGTGTTGAAAACAGACATTCCAATCCAGCCGCCAAACTGGGGGGTTCCGGGTCAACAATGACTGTTTCCAAAACTACATTTAAATAAGAAGTTATGACTTACCACCAGGTAGAGAATCACCTCGAATGATCATACCATATGAGCGAGCTATGAAAACACAAGTAATCACTCTTTATACGATATGAGGAAGAAACAACTAATGATAACTCTTCATAGGATACGAGCAAATTGCAACAACAAATAATCACTCTTCTTCACTACAAGGAGACAATTACCAATAATTCCTAAGAAGTTATGACAACAAATAACCACTCATCATGCAATACTAGTTTCAACCACAAATAAACAGTCTTCATACGATAGAAGGGAGTTACATCCAGACATGATCACTCTTGATACAATCTGAGGAAGTTATAACCACAAAGCATTACTCTTCAAACGCTATGAGGGAATTTCAACAACAAATAATCATTTTTCATGCGTACGTTTTGAGGGGGATACAACCACAAATAGTCACTCTTAATAATATACTAGAGAGTTACAACCACAAATAATCACTCTTCATACCATACTAGAGAGTTACAACCACAAATAATCACTCTTCATACGACAAAGCTACGGGTAATTCAGCTTCTCAGTTAAAGGCCTGGAGTGTTGTGTTTTGGCGGTTTCGGAATATATATCTTCTCTCACTTTTATACTCCACAAAATAATGAATATTTTAAAGCCATTTTCGCAAAAAATGATTAGGTTAGTTCTAAAACGTTTTCGCGATCGTCTTACCGACACACAGGTGTCTTACCACAACAGGACTGAAATATCGATATGTTGTCTGCTGTTATCATCTTCTTAAAAAAATGAATTCTACGTCGTGTTGCCTTGGTTAGAAGTGACAGGGTACAGCCAAGCACGTCGTTTTCCCAAATGCCCTTGTAATTTTGAAAGCACTAGTCTAGACACCATCATTAGCGATACCTTCCAAAACACGTTTTGTCAGCCACGATACAACTATTGACGGCTTTGGTAACAGGAACTGGAAGAAACCCAAAACCTAGCTGTGTGAACTGCGGCTTTAGACAAGTCGTACAATCGATGACATTTGCGATTTTTCGACCAATCAGGCTGTCTTTCATGGATTCAAGCTGTCTCCGATTTCTTTCTAGTTATTGGAAGCTAACATTATATTATCAATATTGTCCTTCCAGCGCCGGGTTCATATATTTAAGCACATTCTATCAATGGAAAAAGACGATTAAAATAAGCCAATATTTGGATACATTTCTAAATAGTTTTCAGCAAAGACTATTGTTATTTTTCTGTTTTCTTTAAAGGAAGAGCTTAGAAATAAGAAGACATAATAAGACAAAACCAATGTGCTCTAGCAGCACATCCAACCCTTCCCTTAATAATTATTCATGATCTGTCCAACATGGCTCATCGGTAAACGCGTCCATGCCAAGTGATCTGCTCTGCTCTGCTCAGATTGTCTTGTTACCACAAAACCGGACCACGGAACAATGAAGCTGAACAAAACATTCGGTTCCTTTGTCTGAACTAACGGGTTCAGATTACATGATAATCAGTGGTTTTACCTACCACAAGTGTTTTATGTGTATAGAACGCTCAATGACAGTAGCTTCGGAATCAATGATGCCGTCAAGTCAGAATCACTCAACAACTACTTTCTTCCATTCTTAACATCTCCTTCATGCCCCTTCCCATCTTTGCCTAGGTAGTGCCAGTGAAAGATTTTTTGTTTCCGTTATGGAACCAACAACTTTGACCAACCTGAATAATAAGACAGGGGCCTCCGTGGCTCAGTCGGTTAGCGCCATAACGGAGCACAATGACCTAGAAGCCTCCCACCAATGTGGTCGCCGTGAGTTCAAGTTCAACTCATGCTGGCTTCCTTTCCGGCCGTATGTGGGAAGGTCTGCCAGCATCCTGCGGATTGTCGTGGGTTTTCCCGGGCTCTGCCCAGTTTCCTCGGACCATAATGCTGGCCGCCGTCGTATAAGAGAAATATTCTTGAGTATGACGTAAAACACCAATCAAATAAATCAATAACAAAGCCTAATTATCTTGTACACTGAAGGCTAATGCCTTGCGCAAATCTGTCACTTTTTGCTCCTGCATATAACTTGTCCATATTACGATGCACACCTGATACGTCATAAGTGACAAGAACAAACCCATGCGTACACGATTACGAGGAAACAGGAGAAGTACTGCCTTGGTAACGTTATATGAAAATGGCACAGAGTCATGATGTTTTGCTAAAGACAATTTCCTGAAGATACAGCTGACTCCATAGAGCGATCTTTCAGATGTGTTAAATTTGTTTTTGGAAGGAATGGGCAAAGCAACCGCAAAAATTTGATCATTGCTGCCTTTCAGAAATGTAGTCTTGCTCAATTCTATGAGGCAATGTGGACCAAGGTAATGATATTAAACCATAAAATTGAACTTGTGGCTTGAAATCGATGCTAATATTTGTGTGATTTTTTAACAACATTCTTTCTAAATAATGACGATGTGTCCAACGGCTAGAAATATTGATGTACAAGCCACGTCTAAAATTTATCTGATCCTTAAATTGTACTTCAAAAGAGTTTAAAAGTGTATCACTTGTATAGAAATGAACAAAGGAGCATTACTCTCCATCCTGTACTCTTTTATATTACTTTCTATTGGCTGTTATCTTTAGTGATGGAAAAATTAACAATCTATTTCCACTATAGATACACTCTTAAAAATAAAATAATGTGGGAAAATATTTTTCAGACATTTTAAGGAATAAGCTCTGGGCCAAATCCCCCGTCTTTCAATTTCAGGCAGTATACTCCAGCAATTAAGAATTCAGTGTTAATCAAGAAAACAGGAAACAAAGCTCCCAAGTTTCAAAGCTCATCGTTACAAAATGGTTTTGACAACAGTGGAGTATGGTTGTGAACCTAGGCTCTGAAAGCGACATTCATATACCAGCCGTCGGCCAAAGTGGGCGTTGCGGGTCAATAATCACAAGACCAATGTCCAAAAACGACAAATAACACAAACCACTCAAGAACTAAGGAAATATATAAGATGTAAAAAAATTAGAACGTATTGTGCAAAGAGCAGCATTCAACAGTTTTCAATGAAGATGCAATTATTTTTTAGGTGGATGTAGTATTAAAAGATATTTTACCTGTAAGTGTGAATGGCAATGATCAGCCGCTAGTTACATAATCCATGGGATGGCGGATGTCTACCAGGTTTCTAAAAATACATGTGAGCGTATGAATGGTGGCTTTCTACATAGGTGTCATAGGCAGCAATACAAGTGCAACATCACCACGGTAATACAGGTTTTTCAGCAATAATACAGCAATACAAGTGCAATATCACCACTGGAATACAGGTTTTTCAGCAATAATAAAGCAATGCAAGTGCAATATCACCACTGGAATACAGGTTTATCCGTTAGAGCAACAAGCACAAGTTTTCATGTGTAAATCTTGTTTTGAGAACAAGCGTATGTTTAGCCCATATCCACTTTTGTTACTGTGGCTATAATGATAGCTTTTCGTAACATGGGGGAGTATTCCATGCATAACAAACATGTTGTCCAAAGGAAAAGATGCCTTATTGCGCTAAATCCGCTATTTTGAATTAATGTATTACCTAAATTACCTTGCGCAGCATTTCTATGATTTATAGTGAAATAAATACAAAGGTGACGACAATGTCTTTATGCAAAAGGTTATGCCTGCTTAACCACGTGTGGGTCGCTCTATGTATATGAGTTTAAATGTCTTTGTTTGGCTGTATGGTGTCCGCGAATGGAGGTTTGTGTCTTGTCTAAAACATACTGGCCACTTTGTTTCCATCACTGGATACTGAAATAATTTTTTTGGGGGTTTGGCCTTTAAGCCCTCTCCTGTTTGTGGAAGAGTAATGTGTTTACGTTGCATATATTCTGACCTTAATCAATTAAACTATATTTATTGTGATATGAACAGACAAAATGACTATAGGAAAAATACAGCTAGCTTTGCAAGCTGTGATAATGCTTATGTTTTGTAAGGCTGGTTACATCACAAAATGCGGTTCATATTCTGCTGGGCTGGGCTATCAAAGGGAATGCCCGTCTTATTCAGTTTATTTATTTATTTGATTGGTGTTTTACGCCGTACTCAAGAATGTTTTACTTATACGACGGCGGCCAGCATTATATTGGGAGGAAACCTACGACCATCCGCAGGTTGCTGGCAGACCTTCTCACTTACGGCCGGAGAGGAAGCCAGCATGAGCTGGGCTTGAACTCACAGCGACCGCATTGGTGGATCATTGCACTGCGTTAGCGCGCTAAACGACTGAGCCACGGAGGAGCCACGGAGGCCCCTGGAATGCCAGTCTTAAGCAGATGGTTACCGATGCGGTCGCAGTGACTTCAAGTCCAGTTTACGCTGGTTTCCCTTGCAGCTGCACGAGGGAAGGACAGCCAACAACCCACAGATGGTTATGTGTTTCCCCGAGGCTTCGCCCGGTTTCCTCCAACCATAATGCTGTCGTGTAGTGAAATACTCTTTACCACGGCATACAACGCCAATCAAAAAATAAGCGGATGACTTGAGCACCATTTAACACAATATAACATAACATCAAATATTTAATAGCAGCAGATTTCCCCTTGTTTAATGCAGTCAATTTTCCCGCAAGAGAAACCGGACTAAAAGCAATTCCGGGTGTCCTTGTTCCCTGATTTGGACTGATTTGATTGAGGTCGTATCTCCTGATGCTAGAACCTGTCGGTAAATCCCTGTGTTTCTGCTCCCTGAGGCGGGCTGACCCAACGAAGTCCTGACTAGCGGAATACTTTATGTATTCTGTAGGCATCTTACCGTGATCTATGAGAAACAATGGAGAATACAGACTACGTCGTCTTTGACACAATAGTGATAATCGTAGTCCTGACAGCTGGTATTATCTATTCTCAGACGGAATTATGTCCGCGTTGTCCTTGTTTGAAGCATTGGAATCTTGCCTAGTTACTACCTCTTGATGCTTTGAATTAGTTGCTTATTTGATCCACACGACGTGTTAGTTTTTCATTTGAAGGGCATTCACTGGCCTAGCGGTAAAAAAAGAGTGCATCGAAAGCGCCAGTCAAATAAATAATCAAGGACACTGGCTCTTGGGCTGTTAACATTTAAAGCTGTCAGAATTGGCTCTTGTTTCACATTTTACCCAAGGACAAATCAGTTCACATTGTATATGATGTATGTGTGAGCACATAATCTACCCACCACGAGAGTCGATGTTGAAGAGGGGATTTTCCTGAATCCAATATGAGAACTTCTTGAATTATAACCAAAAGTGAAATAACTGCTATTAACTGTTTACTATTGTTTCTACCATTTTATAATTTTAACTGTTCTTTAATCTTATTCCCAATAATTTTTACTTTTGGCGCTCACCGTGGTGGCCAGTTTTAAAAAAGGAGCAAACAACAATGCCCGGAATAAACCACAGACGTCTGGCAAGCTCTTCACGAATTTTTCGTTCTGTGACGAAAAGAACTGTGCACCATTTTGGTGCACCATATTGGTGCACCACATTAGTGTAATTCGTCATGGATATTTTTACCCTGTGCAAGCACTGGCTCAGATATCATTATCCACTTGTGGGTCTACCGAAATATGATGGTAAAATACAGTTGCAGGGAGTAGGAAGGATCTTGGAGCTTAGCCTAGATAATAAACTATGGGTAAGCCCGCTAGAGGTATGTCCACATATGTGTTTTGGTTATAGTTGTAAATTGTTTTTAACAAAAGCTCTCGTTTATTTGATTTCTTCCACTTTGAACTTCGTGAATCAGTACACACGATAAGACAAGACTCTGCTCTAGCAGCATATGCAGTTGTTCTGTTCATACATATTCATGATGGGTAGTTGTCCAACATCGCGTATTAGTAAACGTGTCAATCCATTTGCGTTGTGCATGTATTTGTCTACAAACGATATTTCATAAAACCTGTCAACTTTATACGATCCCTGACACCAGTATCAAAGCATCTCATTACCAGCTGATTAATAAAGAAGATTTGGACACCGCCCTGGACTGATCGGAAGCCGGAATTATCCCGGTGTTTGTAATGACGGGTAGATTAAATTACAATCGGAGGATTTACCTGCTATCACAGACGCTTGATGCGTAGAGCAGTCATTGATAGTAGCTCCTTGAGCAGGTAGTTTAAGATAAAAGGTTTCTTGTTCCCGCTATCTGAAAAATAACACCCTTGTCAATAATAGGGCCTGATTGTCTTACATAATCGACCCTATCGCTTTTCTACGCAAACCTGTTAGTGAAACGCAAAAAAATATTTAAGAAAAAATTACACCTCCCAGTTACGAGACAGGATATTACGAGTCTTCCTGGTAGGATAACAGTATTTTTCTTTCGTAAAACCGCCGAATTCTGTGTTGTGAAACGCATTCAGGCTGTAGTGATAGGACGTCATTCTCATATCCTATTATCCTTGGCTATAATATAGCCAAGGGTAATAGGATATGAGAATAACTTAATCCCACATCAAAGTAAAAGCGAATTGAAATACCCTTGATAGAAAACGCTGGGAGTTTGGCAATATAGATTACAAGAATATTCTGTATAGCTATCTAGTAAAAACGAAAAAAGATATCTCGTAATTACGAGAAGACCATTTCGTTTCTTGGTGACAGAGAAACTTTCTGGAAATTACGACATCTATTTTTTAAAAAAATATTTTTTTTTGCGTGGCACTATCTGGCTTATGTACTTTTCACTGCCTTCTGTATATCTTTCAGTGATCACTCTTACAAATTATAGCTTATAGATCTCAAGAGGTACAGATTATCCGTCAAAAATAACAAGAATGAAACTGTGCGTGAAAGATCATGAGAAAACGCGAGAAGTATTGCCTCGCAACGCTGTATCAAATGATAAGGCTATAACACTTTATTCTACTATCCTCTTAAGAGTCTGTAGAGCGATCGCAATATTTCCTCACTTCCAGAAACATTGAATTGTATTTTTGGTACTGGTGACAAAGTTTATCTGATAGTTCTGACCTAAGGGACCAGTTAGGAAAGCTGTAGTTGTATTGTTCAACTTTATGGTGGAGCGTGCAACTTAGAGACATCATTAGGACATGAATGTACCGAGAACCCACCTGCTGGTTTTTATCTTTATTTTGCATGTATTGCTGTTCGAAAATAATAGTGTAAAGTAGTGGATGGCGCAGGAGTAACATATGGTGCAGACGTGACCACAATAACACGTCCGTGTTACATAATATTCAAGGACGCAAACACTGGCATGCTTTATGGGAGGTCTACACGTGAAAACATTTTTCTTTGCCTTCGGTTCAAGAAGAGGTTGGCGGGGGTTAGGAGTGGTGGTGTATACCTGCGTAACCTTTTTCCTTAGAGCCGTTTGAAGCTCTTGCCTTTCAGTCGGCAGGACACACATTGTTCGGGTTCAAAGCCGGTCTTTGAGAATTTGTAGATACCTCCGCTTTCACTGCTTCACACTGGGCCTAAAGTGAAAATGAGTGGAGCATCCATGCTAATGTTGCCATTTAGACATTTTAACTTTCCTTGAAGACGACTTGTCTTTTACCAATATGTTGTGGGTATCTGTAGGTCACATTAAATAAGTTCCCATTCAGAAACATCCATCCGTTGTCATCAGATAACTGAAAAACCTTTGGGTACGGCGTTAAGCAATAAATAAATAAATGCTAGGCGTCGAAAACGACATTCGTATACCAGCCGTCAACCAAAATGGGTGTTTCGGGTCAATAACCGCAAGACCAGTTTCCTAAGACGACAAATAATACAAACTAAAACAGTATATAAAATATGAAAGAATAAGACGGATTAATACAAAGAGAAACCGTCAACAGTTTTCAGTGATGATGAAAACACGCAATGAATGTTCCAGGCGGATGAATAAAATCAGTGTTCAAATTCTGTACCATTTTAGTGTATATGGTGTTGATAATCAAATATGTATGTCAGACTCTTGAAAAGGACTGACCGTGGAGATGCGCGTTCGATTGCAGTTGCGGCGGCTAGGGTGTGGTAAGTCAGGCACACAGGCACCATTCTTCACCCATAACCATCGGTAAATGTACTGGGGTCGGTTGTAAAGATCAGGCAAGTAAATACGTAAAGACAGTAGGGCAGCTAACATTTAAGGCACGACTTACGGAATTATTAAACCGTATGTTTAATACCTGAGACTTCATGATTAAACGTATTTAGGTATATAAAGATCTGCCCCAAAATATCAATTATAAAGCTTTCCAAAAAAAAAGGCCCGTAGACTGGAATTACCAAATTGTATTTTAGACACATATTTAGGGTAGTTGTTCATTAACTACTATATCTTTTTCAACGATATGTGTAAATTATAAAAGCGTTTCTTTTTGCCTTAACAAAGCAGAAAAAATGGGTATTTGGTGTATAACCTTACTTCTGGCTGTGATTCTCCGGTTCTTCCGCTTTTTTGAGTTTGTTCATAGTGTATTAGCTGATGTGTTTACTCACGTCATCAAGAAACGAAGTTACAAGAATCGAAGTAAATGAGGGGGCTTAATTAAGGAAAACAAACAAATTCTCATTTTAATAATAATAACGGTTTAAAGCAAGCCGAAGTGAAGGTCATATAGGTATGTATGGTATCACGTTTATTTTTATTTTTTATTTTTTTTTCAGAGTTAGATCTCATCAGTGGAGATGCTCATAGATGAACGAATAATTAATATCGATGACAAGCTCAACTGGCTAACACAGGGGAGCTATTTATTACTTCATATATAGTCTGATTTATTTCTCGTTCAAGTACCTAGGAAAATCCAATCCAGTATTTCGCTTCAGACTGAGAAGTAGTTGCTAAATAACTGAGCATCCACACATTATTCACAACAATCCGCTTTGTATTGACCAAATTTCCTTCTTTAGCAGCTCTATAAATGGCCGTGTGCACCTCTCGCTCGGTTAATCGGTTAGATCTCATGTCTGAAGTTTTAACCTGGACTATTTAGCTAACAAGGGACCTCAGTGTAAGGCGGCACGGACTCCCGAAGGGATGTAGTGGCCAGCGCGCATCTGCGCTTGCGTAGTGAATAACATATTTATTCGCGCATTGTCATTTTGCTGAATTATTAACGCTTTGAAGTGAACGTATGATTTAAACCGGGTAACTAAGTGGATGAGACTATGATTAACTATGTATCGCTTAACATCCTTCTTTAAATGAAAAGGCAGCAAATAATGTAGACTTTGTTATTACGGAAAAGGGGTGGAAAATAACCTTAACGGTAACAGCTTTTTTCTTTCCGATGTGCTTAATTTGTAACTCTACAAATCATCTTTCAATCTGGAACTCTCAGAAGGCCATGTTGAAGCAACAGGAAACACACGATCGCGTCCCTCCTATCCTTGCTAGCGTGGTCAAAGGGCAAGACAGGGTTCATGAGACGTCAACGGAAAAAGCCTCGTTCTCGGATTATAGAAATAACTAACTAATTTCGAATTTCTCAGTCTCATCTTGCTTAATACTTTGAACAGTAACATCTCGGTCACACATCTCCAACGTACGCTTTCAATTTTTATACGGAATACTTTATTTTTGCATATAGACATTTGGCGTGGTGCAGCCTTTTCTTTTAAGGGTGTAGAATAAACATCATGAACAAAAATGCCAATAACTGAGTGACTTCGTATCTTTCACGATTCCATCTGTCTAACCAAGCTGAAGCTTTGATCCATCACAGGGAAGATTTATTCCCCATTCGAGGACTTGAACTATTCAGGCCAACCTATCTGTATTGCCTCACTTCCTATATGCGGGGAAGCTATCAACTTAGTTACAGTACACTCGTTCCTTGCGAATGGTGAACTGATCTATGGAAGAAATGAAGATATGATCTCACATGATGATCACAAAGCGTCGAGGTGATGAGAAGGTAAAGAAAAACAAAAGCAGGAGAAAGTTCGTTAAGTTATGCAGTTAAAACATGAACATCCACATATTATGACAAATGAATTTAAATGCGACGCGCCTGGCGTTACACATATCTCCAAACATCGCAACAGCATGTAAAAATCATTACATAAAAAAGTTTTACCTATTCTGACAACAGAAGAAATGGCAAAACTATCCTTGCCATAAAAATGACATACTTAATGTTCTTCCGTGTTAAAACATAAGGGCCTTTAACTGGAATGTAATATCACCACACGCCCGCAGAGGTATAAATAATAGATGAAAGTACAAACCGAACACGTGCTTACAGAGCTTACAAAACTTTTAGTGAAATGACGCTGACACAAAGAAGGCATACTGTGATTCAATGTTTACAGATCACAATTACAGACGCGCCTAAAAATTATTTAGGCAGGCATGTCTGTGGTAAAACAGAAAACCACTAAAATACTTTTAAATTTGGCGAGAACACATTCACTTTCGATTTCAAGAACAACATGCAGAGCGCACAACGATTTGTCTCTCTCACACTACTCTGCACAGTTTCATGATGTGAAAAAGGCGGAAGTTAGTTTCATTTTCGTTTAAAGTCAACTCACAATATCGGCAGCTAGACATGGGGGGGGGGGGGTGAATCTGACTGGATTCGAGTCTGTGACACGAGATTTGTGTCGTCCGTGTCCAAGGCTCGACATCCGATCTCCCTGCGAACTGCTTGCAAGGACAATATCCCCGACATATCAGCCTACATCCAGAAATAAACCGTGGCGTTATATTTTCCATTACCTCAACATCTGACAGTGTCTGTCAAGGAAGCTGTTACAATCCCATTCTCCTAAGAACTCCTTTATACTGAACGTCTAGCCGATTTTCTGTTTGGACCCAATACAAACCTGAGTGGGTTTCTGTCTAGCTAAGAACAACACACCCTATTTATAACCCAGAGTATCAAGCGAAAGCACTGATTCAAATTACGATAGGAACTAAAGATAAGTTACCATCGACACGCTTCAGTTCGAAACCTCATCAGGTTGAAAATGTATATAGAACATTTCACCGTATTGGTAATCGAGAATGAAATCAATTATATTAAGATCTGCCCGGTTTTCCTCCTATCAAAAAGCTGGCCGTCGTCGCATAAGTGAAATACTGAGTGCGGCGTATAACATCAATCAAATAAACAAATAAATCAACTATATAAAGCAACTACACACATTCAAGCCTCAAGAGACACCATGAGTACTTTAGTACGTAAAGATACGTGGTAAAATCTCAACACAGTTTGAAACGTGAAAGGTCACACCATTGTGATAAGCGAGTTTGGTCGACATTATATAAAGTCACGATGAGGTGTACTTGTATAAGCACGGGTTTACTACACCACCACTGGTGATATCTGACAAGGTATGCTTTATCGACCAGGACCACAACAATCGATGGCTTTGGTAAGAGGGCTTAGAAGACACCAAAAGTGCAGGTGTGTGGAAAACGGTGTTAAAAATACACGGGCTCGCATAATCGATGACATTTGGCAAACCTGGGAAAATCTACCCCTAGATCGAACGAAGGATCATTACATGCCCGCAGAAAAAATATTCCAAACCCTGGAAATGTGGAATTCTAAATGAAACGTGTAGAAAACGGTTAAACGATATCCAAAGAAGATCCATGATGTCGGAAAAGTTCTGGGAAAACCGCAGTTTGGTGTAAGAAAAGTTGTTTTAATACATTCAAACTGTCTGAGTTGTTTCGATTTTTCGAGCATGTGGAGTACCTTGTTAGTAGCAGAAACCCTTAAAAGTTAAACAGATTAGGAAAGCAAAGACTTGCAAGATCATGTTGAAATGATTCTGGTCGTTGACCTGGTAAGCCACATCGGATTAAAAAAAAACATGATGCAAGGACCATATCCACACAGGTGTACAGTATTGATTAGACGACAAACAGATGGAACATGGACCGCACGTGGGAAGGTCGGGCAGCAACCAGTGGATGGTCATGGGTTTCCCCAGGGTCCACACCGTTTTCTCCTACCATACTGCTGGTCGCCGTCGTATAAGTGAAATATTTTTGAGTAAGTCGTAAAACACCTATGAAAAATGCATAAATAAATCCAATTAAAATGACCTTTCACTGGTTTAAAAACACCCCTTGATTTGCGAGATATTGATATTTGAAAACACCAGTTTTAAATACAGGAAAAAAATACATGTGACGTCACAAGGGAAGTGTTGCTATGGCCATTTTGTTTTTCCTATTCGTTTACCAGTGAACAGCGTCATTCATACACTATACAAATACCAAAATTTTTCAATCCTGAGAGTCTATCTTGGTCAACTCGCCGCGCCGATGTTTTGTTGAGGGATGCAACAACACGTCGACGGTTGGTTCTGGATAATTGGCCCAAAAGCAAGAAAGTGGCATTAAACTGAGTTTGTGCGAAACATGCATTTCTGGAAATCCGGCCAGGGTATTCTACAAACAGTGTACCCGGCCCACTTTGAACGTGAGGCAGCTCTTGAGAAACTAGGTATGTTGTACTGCTATTTTGTTTGGATTTATTAGCAAACTTCTTCCATCAGCTGTACCATTGATGAAGTATTCTGATGTTGACAAGAAAAAAAACCTGCCCTCGGAGATCGCAGCACGGTCTCACAGTATATTTACCTGTCGACTTAATCTGCTGATTTTATCAGGGAGCTGGCCGCCTTGTATAACTGAAATATTCTTGAGCACGGCGTAAAACAACATGAAGTGACAGCATGTCAGTTTTCACTGAAGTGTGAGGAGCACTAGGAAGCACAGATTTATCAGCTATCCATGCGGCATAGTCACAGCCGACGATTTGCATGATTACTGAAAAAACATACAGCATAATTTATTTGTCATTTACATGAAGGTCAATTTTACAAGTACATGCACGATGTTTTCGAAAACACTTGTAATTAAAAAAAGAAAAAAATAACACGAGGCTTAACATTCATAGAGGTGCTACATTTTCGTGTAGCCTACACATACGTTTACATAAAAGACTTAATTAATATCCGCAACTAAGCTTGGAGCTTTGTAAATATGTATGCACAGAGTGTGTGGGTGGCCTCCCTTACTATGAACTGCTTTCAGCCAGGAGGCTCGATTTTCATGGATCAATTTGCTCGCGAATGGAGAAACAAAAGCATATCCCAAATATTAGGCACAAAAATGTAGTAAACGGCACCTACAAGTTGGTGTTAACCAGGTGGTCTCTACATGGATTACCCTAGTCACTGAGATAGACGACAGTCCGAATCGGAGTCGTAGTAAGGCGCGAAAAGGTATGGCTCTATGTTGGACTAATTTGTAAAGTGCTGTCATGAGTGTCATTGTTAAAGTGTAAGCTTTCCTCAAAATTGAATATATCGCTGTATGTCAGAGCAGCGGAATTTTGATTGGGAGTTTGATTTGGAGAGATGATCAAGATTCTCCGGACGAGCTAGTTAAGCGAATTATCCACGTTAGGATTACTAATGTCACCAGTTTAAAAGTCTGAGCACTCCCAATCGGACATCGTGGCCAGTGTAAACAAATTTCTGAAAAGGAATTTTAAATATTAAATAAATATAAACATATACTGTTATAAAAATATATTGTTTGTTATTATAGTAGATGCCTACCTCAATATCATGCATCGTTAGGGGAGATGATTGGTATGTGTTTAACAGCGGACCTAAAATTGTAACGTATCTCTGATGTAGCAGGGGATGCATATCAATACATGCATCGCTGATGATTAATTGGTGTGTACTAATCTATCAAACCTCAAATTTACAGACTTTCACGGTATGTGAGATTAAGTGAGTTGTTAATTGTGTTAGCAGCGCAGTGTCTAAAGGTGAACTGCTAATAATGCTCGTTTTGTGATCGCTGAACTGATTTGTAGCTCTTTGTGGACAATGTTGACGACAAGATTAGAAGCTAAAGGCCATCCACACTACAGTAGCACGATTATCGACCTGTAGATACAGTGAAATTAAGTCGGTAGATGTATTTTGGGTGATCAGACTTTTGCTTGATAAAAATAACATGAAACTGTCGCATAAAGCTATTGTATAGATAGAATCATGGAATTGACACCAAGCCAAAAAACAAGGACGAAAATAAAAAAATTACCAAAGCAAACCAATAATACTTCTTTCTTTTTAGAACTGAATACATGTATGGAAGGGTCTTTTTCAGGATGGGAATTTGTGGTGGGAGCTGGGTGGTTTGGGTTTGGGGGAGGGTTTGGGGAGGTGGGGGTGCAGTAGGGCGAAGTTCCACTTTGGTCAACAATTTATATCATAAAAAGTATTGTACAACAACGTTAACAAGATCATTTCTTTGAGTCCTGAATGCGACGTGAGCTGTTTGTAGTGGTCAAATTGAATACAGTACTCTGGACCGCAAGTCCTTATATAATACGAAAGATTAAAATAGACAGTAAAACCAAAGCAGCGACCACAGTGAGATATAGCTGGCAATTAGTTACACGCGACATGCGAAATCCGGTTTCTTGAAAGTTTACCCCCAAATACAAGTATTAAACTTGGGGTACACGGACCCTTAAGACACAACTCAACACAACCCGAATGTGGTGTTTGATCCTAAACTAATGTGTATGCTAAATGACGAGCTGTAGTAGAGTCTTCATGTGTTTGCTTGTCCAATCCGAAGTGGTATGTCAATCGATGACAGGGACTAACTCAGTACTCAGTAACTCAGCTAAGCGGAGTCGTGTCTAAAGCTCCCGTGTATGTCGAGTTTACCACAGCATACCTGCGCATAGCACTGTTTCTTTGGCTACCGGTATTCCTTATTCTTATTTCTATTTGATTATATACAACAATGACTTGCAATGCCTTTTCCTAAGCGGTCATCCACAAATGTGACTTATTGGTAATATCGGAAATCAAGCATTGTTGCATGTTTGTATGTTGGTATCTGTCTTCTTGTTACCATGCAGAGCAGAAAAGCGTTTTGTTCTACTTTCTTGAACAACGAAGTATACTGAAGGGAGAATACCACAGGAAGAAACCATGGAGCAAATCAATAGTGATGTCCTCAACAGGTTCTGCTCTCCTTTTCAATTGTGTATTAATTCAAAGGTGTATTCATCAGCGGCACTGCTTCAGAGGTTCTTTGAAGGGAATGATAACACGGCTGTACATCAGATATAAGCGATATTTATTGATCTATTTATTGATTGATGTTTTACATCAAGAATGTCTCACTTATGCGATGGCGGCCAGCATTATGGTGGGAGGAATCCGGGCAGAGCCCTGCGGAAACCCACGACTATATACAGGTTGCTGGCAGACCTTCCCACGTGGGATCGGAGAGGAAGCCAACATAAGCTTGACTTGAACCCACAGCGACCGCGTTGGTGGGAGGCTCCTAGGTCATTGCGCTGCGCTAGCGCGCTAACCAACTGAGCTCCGGAGGCCTTCTCTACCCCTCCCCAGTAGAATAATAACGGAACTTCTATCAAGTGGTTGCTTGCTACCACAGAGGTTATGCATGAGTCTATGAGCGTCACATGGCTGTAATCAATACTCTCTTAACGTTAGATATTAGCCGACTGAAATAATAAAGTCAACGAAACCATTATAAAACTACGTCCACACTGTGCACGGAAAGCCCAGAGGTGAACCAAATTCGTGAAGGAAACGCTTTCGCAGGATTGCATTCACAGCTGTAAAATTCTGAGCACGGATTTGGTTTGTAAAACAATTTTATTTCGTTAATAAACTGGTGGTTATTTAGCTTGAAATGGGTCATCGGACAATACAATTAGTAATCAACACCTAATCGCAAACTTTACGATGAAATTATACATCGTTTGTTGTTTTTGTTTTGATGTATATTAGCACTCCGACTAGTTTATACAGAGACCAGTTTTTGATACGAGATAAAGTAGCTAACTCGCACAGGCAATAATCAAGTTTCCGTTTTCATGCCCAACACGCTGGCTATCCCACTCCTCATATCCAACTTTTTTCTTATATCTTTGTAATTGCCGTCTTTAAGATAGAAGAAGGTACAGTTTATTCCTGTCCACTTCATGACTTAAAAGTTCAATGTGATCTGTACGTGTCGCCATGTTTAAATGTTGAACGATGCTGACTGGCCAATGGTGAAAATCCGTCACGATTTTTCTCGAGGGACTGGGAAAAACGGGTGCACAACCTCTCAGTCCGTATCCATGGCCTGACACGAATTCGGCTCCGGTGGATGTGAGCGGTTGTACAGTTTTACTAGTATACCAATTTTCCATGAAATCGAACGAAATTCGTCACTGTCACGGACCGTTTCCCCTGTGTAGAGTGAACGGCACTTTAGGTGGTCGCATACTACATGTATAGGCAATGAATACAGGTAACTTTCAAGGAAAATTGAAACAAAACAGTTTCTAAGGTTCAGTGGAATGACATTGATATTCCCCAAACTAAGACGCGATCTGATAAAGTTGCAAAAATGATGGAACGGTCGAAACCGAACTAAATTAGAGCTTCCTTGAGCGGTTCTCCCGATCGCTTAAAGGGCTTCCATTTCAATTTTCAGGATCCTTCTTGGGAATGATCATGGGAGTGTCGAATGAGCCATGCTAATAGTTCATGGCTCAACCGGAGTTCATCGCAATGCAAACAATTATAGAGTAGAGAGCAATGTATAACAACATAACAGCATAGTTGGCAAATGGGCAAATGTAACCAGTGAAGAGCGTCATCTTGTCAGTTTAGGAATTTTATCGATCCCTGACTTCCATGGACCAATAAGCACGTATGCACATATCCCTTATCATCAATTGTAACCAACAAGACGAACACCCATGCAATTGGTAGTCAAGAATATTTCGCTTATACGATGGGGACCAGCATTGTTGTAGAAGGAAACCTGGTAGTGCCCGGGGGAAACCTACGACCACCCGCAGTTTGCTGGCGGACCTTCGCATGTACGGCCGGAGAGGAAGGCAGCAAGAGATGAACTTGAACTCACAGCGACCGCACCGGTGAGAGGCTCCTGCGTCGTTGAGTTGCGGTAAGGCTCTACGCCACGAATGCCTACCTTTTCACAAGGAAATCTTTTCCTCCAATCCTCGGTGGTGAAAATGTCTAAATTTTGGAACCAAATCTGAACATGGTTCACTGTATGCAGTATATCCGTAACAAGTGAAACGATCATGGATAAAATTCATTGAGCGGCTTTTGTGAGGTGATTGTACAGGCTGAATAGATGATACTGGTTGTCGTCTGGTATGATATATGCCATTAAATTTTTGTAACCAATTCTATATAGATTCACGGATGAATGTGCTGGATGGGTCTTACGAACATGTTTGCCATTAATAGGCTGTATATTAGGAAGAATCATTGACAGGGATGCAACAGTGCACCTGGTCCAATGCTTGATAAACCAGGAGATACTTAAGAGGACATCACGTGAAAACTAAGTGTGCATCATTTCCAATACAACTACCACAATTATAGTTTGGACTAGCCTTGAGAGAAGGTTACTATCTTGGCAAAGTATAATTATTTTCGCATGGTGTAATAACATGCTCACAGTACAACTAATACTCCTTAGGGTATAGAGTTTCCCGCTTTGTATTTGAGGTAACGGAATATAAGGGCACATAATGGTGTTCCATTTTACACTTCCCATCAGGACGCCTTCCGTGTCCTACATTAGCAAATAAATGTAAATCAGCCCGTTTGGGGATTTCATTCCACTTTACAATAGTGTGCGCTGGTGAGCATTTCGCAGTAATGCAAAACTTGTTTACCACTAAACCTTTCAATTGTCAGCTACAGCTGACCTCGAATGAATATCTGTGCAATTATCTGTATGAAATAAGATACACTTCCGTTTGTTCTGAAACTGTTTTGCTGGAAACTGAGGTCACAGCATAACGCCTGTCTCTTGCAGGATAAATTTTCTCGCTCATCAAGTGCATACAGCGACAATGTGCCCAGCCATAACGGTCGGCTGGCGGCACAATCGCGCGGCTGGCGCCACTTGTTATTTAGTGGTGACGCAACAATAAGCGGCGATTTGTTAGAATTGGAGCGCACAAGAAAGGCAACATCGATTCCATTGATCGGAAAGTTGAAACCACCGGGTTCTCATAAGGCAATAGGAACCCTCCAGGCAAATTTAATTACTGTTATTCACGGCGCTTCAAAAATAGGCGTTCGGAGAATTGCTTTCTCTTCCTGTTTCGTCTTAGACAAAGGCATTCAGCGAGGTGTTTCTTTTTTTTTTTAAATTTACGAAATGAAAATCAAACTGAAGCTAGAAGCACTGCCTATAGAGTCATATAAAAGGGGAATATCCGATTAAAATTAACACAAACATTCAAGTTGCTCGTCGCTGAATCCCACAAAAAAGTTGCGATTTGATTTTCAGAGGCAAAGTCAAGTGATTGGCTCACAGACTAATACGTTTCAAATCCGGGTTTGGAGTTAAATCGGGCATCCATGCAAGCATGTGACTAGTCAAAAAGAAGAGACGAAACTGTAGGATAACATAACTAAGCAAGTCCCAGGTAAGGAATGATGCCGATAAATATGAAAATATAGATTTGAAGCATTTTATTTTTTTCATGAAAAAATGGATTAAAATTAACACTTACGTTCAAATCCACTGAACTCAAGGAAAACAAAGCAGTTGCAAAGGATTAAGTCACCAACAGGCATTACAGATGCATAAACCACAGGATCCAGGGATAGAGTAAAATCTGATAACAGGATGCCCCACAAGGATAACATGAACGGGATGTCTAATAAGCCCGACAATTTATAGCTCGCGTAGTGGTGAAGTAGAATTTTATCATTCTAGCATGCCAAAGAGATATTTTTGTGACCATTGTTTACACCTAGTTATTTAAATTCAAACAAAGGCAATCGGAAAACCTATAGAGCTCAGTAGAGACAGGTCTCTGAGCGAGGACATAATTTTGTCCAATCAGAGTAATCAAAGCTCTTTGCTCCTGTTTGTAGCTCACTCCGGATGTGAAAAGGTCTTAGAGTTAAGGTACCCCACGAGTACTGACATATGTAATCTTGTTTACGAGTGTTAATGCGTACAAGTTTACGAGCTGAAGTCGTAATAAAATTTAATAAGGGTACCAAGCCTATGTGTTTAGCAATTCATGGTAGCAAATGGACGAAAGACAAATAAGCAGAACGTATCATGCGTTTCAGGCTGCGCTGTAGAACGTGTGATATGGTTCCATGTTCACAGTATAGGGGACAAGGACACCCAAACGGTCCAGAGCGGGCTGGAATTTCTCTTACTTGTATGTGTTTTCTGGTAAGGTTAACAAGGACTCTTTCAGTTTACCAGTTTCAAGTTCGAATGCCTTCAAATGAGTCCTCTGTATGAGGTCTCTTTTGCTGACATTTATTTCAGATTTGTGTCTCGCTATTTTCCGGAGACACAAATTACACGTCTCCCCTTCAACAATATCTTTTTATATATACCAACATTGAGCTCCTCCATTTTCCCCGTCACTTGTCCACTCTAAATATGTTTTTCGTGAAACTATTTTCAAATGCCCTTGTTGTAGTAAATGCAATAAGGAATAGGTCACATGGTGTTGAATATTTTCACCTTCAGCGATAAAAGAGTTCGAACATGAAATTCAGCTGATTTTTTTTAGATTTGCTGGTATACTTACTTGCCTGAGTTGTTACTTTCAGAGTCTATATGAATGAATGATTCTGGCTTACGCCACGTCGGCTATGCTTCAGTCATATCATTAAGAACCAATAAGCAAACAAGGGAAACAGGTTTACTACTGTTTCTGTCATGTATTGTAATACTTGACACACAAAAGAATCCCCAAAATACAAATGGAGAGTAAAACCAGAGCATGGGCGACAGTATGATAGCTAATAAATGGCCTCGTGTAATTGGAGGAAATTACGTCTTGCGCGTGAAAGTTCATCTCATCTAATTTTATTCTTACTTGCTTGAAAAGTAGTCACTCACAGTTCCCCCAAGCACTATGGCATAAGCGGAATTAGGTTTAAAATGAAGTGATGTTGATTGTAATATATTAGACCTCATTGATCTTGACAGGCTTTCAACAATGACGATGTCGTCGATACTCTGGTTGTACGCTCTATGCTGTAGTCAGCATAGAGACGAGTTGAACGTGTAAATCGTTGAGGTTTACTTGAAGCCTAGTTTTAGATCGCTCTATCCCTTCAATACAAGAAAGTATTGTTGATGCTCAGAACAAAAAAAATAGAAGAAAAACAAGAAAACAGGCAAACAGAAAACAAATCAGAAAGGAAGCGGAGGATAGACACACAGCCATCGGTGATCCGATTATATTCGTTGAGGTACCATGGTAACACCGAAGTCCCGGATGCAGAGCTGTCAACGGCTTCAACGAATGAGCTCAGCGGGTGGGCGGTCTGTCTGTGTCTCATTCGTCTCATTAACCCTGGCGGCAGTTACGGTTATATTTCTATCGTGCAGGTGTTTTATTCCTGTCCAGCAGGTAGTTGGGGTAGTAAGCTCACGTGCTTTACCATTTATTTCTACAAAAGCGCCAGCCTGCAATATCGGACCAAAAGCTCCGCTTACTCTGGCTTTGTTAACATAGCTAATACCTCGAATAAGATTTCGGAATGGTATTGGGCTAGGCAGAGATAACAGCCATGCTGGACTGTGGCGTCATATTTCGAGCCGGCAACAGGTTGTTGAAAATGTATGGTACTGATAGTTGAATTACCTCTCGTTTTTGAACATCAAGATACAGTCCGTTACCCCTGTGCTACTGTTCTTACCATAAGTGTATCTCTCAGCTGGGAAGTAATTTCCACTAATGTGGCAGCACAGTAAACGTTTCAGTATTGATTTCCCCAAAAGTGTTACACAGACAGAAAGGACTTCCCCACTCTCTTTGCAACTTTTCATGGTCTAAATCATTTATCATTTCGCTCATACTTTGCAGGTAGCAGCGCTAGTATATTTTCCAACGATGTGGTAAGTTTCATTAAAATATGCAATCGAAAATGGTCCACATCAATTCCGGAAATCACTGGTTAGAGCTCTCACTTTTGCTGCCAAAGTAGTCAAGATATTATTTCCACTACGGCAATCTTATTTGGGATATTAGCTAATGTTTACAAAGGTTCGCGTCAACCACAGGGTGGGAAGGGCTCCGTGGCCGAGGGGATTTGCGTGCTAGTGCAGAGTTACGACCCAGATGTCTCCCAAACACCAATGAAATAAGTAAATAAGTAAATCAACGGCAAATTATCCATGATTAGTAAATGTTGTACTAATTGTAAAAACTTCCACGCAAGAACAAATTGTTAAAGAACCAAAACCCATAAACAGCATCATGACCAAATCTGATAGGTCTAAATCAGTTGCTTAACAAAATTTCGTGATCCACAATTTCTAGAACAGCGTCAGGGCGTTAATGTTTTCCATAAACATACACAGGTGTTCTGATGACACATGCAACTTCCAAACCCGATTAAAGACATGATCAGATGGAGGCCTATTGGAGATTTGAATTACAATTCCTTTCACATCCTTTCTTAAATCTCAGCTCAGCTTCGGTATTTCTGTTTGTCACAGAAACGGTAATAGGTAAACGACTGACTTAAAACGTATGTGAAGATAAACTACAATGTAAAATACTCACAACAAATCACAGACAAAAAAAAATTGCATTGTTTCTTTAGGTTTTCTTTTGTTCTTTCGTAAACATATCCGACAAGACTTCCATGGACTGTCATCGCATTATAGGATAAATGTACCAAGAATTTGAGTGAACCAGGATTATTCCCGTAATATTTCTCAACATATGATTTTTATATATAATTTAAGTAATTGTGTAAATTAGGTAATTTTTGCAAAAACAGGTTTGGTCATAGACGAGCTAGGTTTTCGGACGAAAGAACAAGAACACAGATGTTTGGTGATTAAGGTCATTATAAAAATGACGGATTCATTGAAGACAAGTGTTGAAGAAAATGTTGTCTTCAGGTTTAAATTCACAGTCGAAGTTAATAGAACTTTTTAATTCCATAAAAGATACAGTAAACTAGAATAGCGGACTGTACAACAAAGACAGGGGTGACGAGACCGGGACTTTTAACATGAGTTTATCTACTGTACTGCGACTTGGATGCTGTTGATCTGCACACGTGAAGCAGGGTCACCTTAACATTTAGGGTGCGCACGGGCGTTTAGCCCGCGTAGTATGACGTGTAGTATGGCGTCATCAGACATTCTATCCGATGACCTCTGGATTATAGTTTATCGGAGATTTATAAAGGGAGATAATTCCATGTACTTGTTTTTGCATAAACCCCATTATAGCCGCGCTATATTTATCTTTTATGTCCTGGGTTAATTAAGAACCGTTAAAAAAAACTTTTGTGACCTTCTCCCACTGTGCTACAACCCTGATTGTTGCCTTCCAATAGCTAGAAGGATGTTTTGGTGGTTTGCAAAAAGAGAGAATCAGCTTTTCCAGATGGAATAATCCCAGCGAGTCTGCCGACAAGACAATGTAAAAGTCCAAACTGCTGTAACTTTTATTGAAAGCAGACCACAATGAATTATTAAAAAAATCACTGCTTTTAATCAGAGAATGAATGGAATTTACGGTTTAATGCCACTGACAGTATTTAAGCTATATAGTGGCTGCATCCAGGAAGCAGTTGTCTTTCGACCTGAGAACTCTGACGTCCAAACTCAAAACACACAGTTCACAGACAATTTTAAACCATCTTGAGCAAAGATAAATACATTAAAAGTCAAGTATCAGTTTGAAAACGTAGCTCTGAAACATTGTCCATATATGTTTAAAATTTTTATTAAATATTTAACAAGAGCACCTATCGGCAGCCACACTGTTAAATAATTAAAACACAGATTTAAATGTTACACGGAACACATCTGAGAGGGAAAACCATGTTTTAAACAATGTGGACCTATTCAGTTCGCGAGGCCCACACGGGTACTCTAGGCTAGTCGCCTTGCCTAGAGGGCTGAGGTCCTTCGGTCCTATTCTTTTGATCCCGAAGATCACGCGGTGATCTACTTTAGTTTTGACGACAGAGATCTCGATCTTGATGCGAGATCTTACAGGTTGAATCCGGATCACGTTTTCACCGGAGGTGAACTGATCCGGAACTGATATGTTTCAAAGTTTATCAGACGTGCATAAAATCTTCAGATCGCACACGATCTGTTCCGGAACCATATTTGGCTTCGCTACTTAATATGTTACACACTCATAGTCCTACAACAAATGTGCACGGAAATTTCGGTCAGAAAATTCCCACACACCTAGCAAATAAAGTTGTGCCACAGGCCTGTGCTTAGCTCAACGAATTGTATTGAAAACTTGTGTGTCTCATAAACATGCATATATAATGTATGTAATGTATATAATGTATGGGTTTTACGTCATACTTAGTAATTTTTCGGTCATATATATCCTCTGAATATCATGTGTATACACTGTGTTTCCTTGTGCCATGACGAATCCCGCAACGTGTTCCGTCACTGGAACATCCTCATGCCGAAGACAACTGAAATGACATCCGACCCAGTCACTTTATACTGACACCGGGCCGACCAGCCCAGTTTCTTTGCTCTAACCTCTCAGTGTTGAGTGCCAAGCCATATATAGTGGACTACCATACACCATATGTACTATATTTTAAAACACTCAATGTTTAATTAAAGCAAGGTTAGAATTGCATGGATGAGGTCAAATAATATAATGCAGACTCCCTTCGCCATCGGCGAGATCTATCCAAGTATCCTGAATTTGGACTTGAGTTGTTTTAATTTGATTTCCACGGGGTTAAAAGTTTCGCCTTAAGCATCTAGTCCTTCGACCGCAGTGTTAAGCTGTTTTTTGTTTTGTTTTGTTGTTTTTTTTTTTGCAATGTTTTATGTGGTGCAATTTTTAAGCATCTGAGTTGTCGTACTTGGTATTTTTTTTCTTTATCAACACCCCACAACTCCCGTTCTTCAGAATCACTGGGCTCACACGAATAATACTACAAGTTGCCACAGATTTGCTTGCTACCACTGGAAAACGGGGTGTATTCCTCTGAGATTATATTACCATGCTACAGTCTAAATGTCATATTGAAGCTTAATAGTGCTGATATACCTGTTGAATGGTAAAGTTATACCTGCTCCACCTGCACAAGTATGCATTATTCCCGAAAATGGGTTAAATGTAAACCAAAATATTGAATGACTATCCATCGTCTAGACTCTTCCATTCCTATAATACTTTATTATGTAGTTTACTCGGGAGCAGCACAATCTCAGTGTCACGGCGTTTCATTGAAGCCGTTTTTAGGAACACAATGGCTGTGTAGAACTTCTCAGGTGTTTGCTTCAGGCCTGATGAAAGATTTGTTTTTTACAGTGTAAACACGAGTGTGTAGGGTGAATGTGTCCAATATTATCCAGGGGCCTTCGCGTCTCATGAATCAACAACCCGTATGTCATTGGGGCCGGAGGGCTGGAATTTTGTAGAGCTAGGGAACTGGTCTAATTGAGTATTCTCAAAAATAGACAAGCAGACCTGCATGCATGTAACGTCCAAATCAGCGAGAGAGTCAACCCTCCCTGAAGACAGTCCACTTCCCCATCCCTCTTACCATTCTATGGAACATCCCTCTAGCCATTCCAGCGACGATTTCTCCAACGAGCTTTAAGAAGCTATACAACCACCCATTTCCCGATGCGTAATGCCTTATCCTCCGACCCGCACATCCGCTATTCCTCGATCTGATATCCAGCCGCGCACAATCCCCTTGGACAGTGTTTTTAGAAGAGCACCGAAAGTCGGTGTTTGAAAAAAAAAAAGCCTAATTAATCTGGTGGAAAATTGTGCAGGCTGCGCCGGACCGTTTGAGGGTGTGCAGCAAAGCCGGAAGTAAGGGCGGGAAAAAGAAAAACAGCCATGTGCTGGGTCGGTGCGATCCCTTCTGCCTGTCAGCCTTGGATATTATCTGTGGTTTGATTTAAATTGGAGGATTTTATAGAGCTCCGACAGATAGCCCGTACATGTGGTGTTAAGAATCCCTACAGTTCCGACTTCCTTACCCTTCTTGATTATCAATTGTGGAGGGGAGGTGTATTATGAATCTATGAACTGCTGTTATCCTCAATACTAAGCTACGACCTCCAAATGACCTTCATTTAAGCCTGCATGTTACTCGGATTAAATGAATCATCAAACATGCATCAAATCTGATACAGCTGCCATGCATCTAATGCAAATCTTGGTTTCTCACAACGAAAATTGTTTTCTTCTTACAGAACTGGAAATATTAGCACTCACAATTGCAGGTTGTTTTTCCAAAAGAATGTGATAATAATAAAATAATAATAACATTCAGTAATAATAAAAGAATATTTGCTGTTGATACCAAAAGCCGACATAAGAAGTTTAGTGGGATATGTACGTTATGATCAAATGTGATTAGATAGGGGATGAATGCAAAAGAAAAACCATGTCAAACAGGTTGATCAACACGAGAAATAAGGATAATAACCAGAAACGGGGAAAATCCTTGCTGGCCAACAGCTAGGCCCACAGGTAATTGTGAAGATATGCAAAGCGTCAAAGTGCGTGTTGAATGAATCAGCTCTCCCATCAGCTGCCCCTTTCTTCGCCTCTAGTCGTCTGGATCTCACGGCATTATGTGGCGTAAACAACGTCTGTCTGCGCTCTGATCAAGAGGAATTACTCTCCGCCGGGGTGTAATTTACCAAAGCACCTATTGGCAGCTGCAAAGAAGACAACATCGTGGACATATATGCCGAGAATAAATTGATTATGTTTTTATATTCTTTTCATAAAAAGCTTTCCGACAGGCCGTAATCGCATTTTTGTGAAAGGAATATTCACAGGAAAATGTACACTTTTTTCTTGCAGAGCTCCGCCGCCTAAGGAGCTGGATAAGTGTAAGGATAACTGAATGAAAGTCCACGGGACGAGAAGCTGGTGATATGCGAGATTTGGAAAATGCATTGCCATATGCGTATAGCTTACATTTTCGATCTCGACTGTGTTGCACACTTTTCCGGTGGTCACAGAGAAGGGTTTATCACCTTCGGGACAATGTCTAGACCATCTTCTTACTTGATCCGATGGAACTGAGCATAAGTTAATAAGCCAAGCACCGATTTGGTACTAGAATTTCTTCCTAAATTGCCAGACATATTTGGTAAGTGCGTATCAGTGTGGATTTTCGGGTTGCCAGAGTGACTAACCGTTCCGTAATCAGCCATGTATTCCAGAGAGATAAAGGGGGTTAGCTTTTAGCTTAACCCCCATTAAAGTTCGGCTCTCAAACATAATACAAAGTAGCGGTGCACAGCAAGTAAACTATCTTTCCTACCTAGACCGTAGCTTTGGTCGTTTGGTGATTAGGCGGACTAAATTAACTTTCCCTTAATGTGCCTCTCAGATAATGCAAATGACACACAACTAGAGGTGTAACGTAATTGCAAGCACAGAAAAGTACAAAGCAAAACCATGTCTAGGATAGTATTACGCACACGAAGCCGTACTATACATAAGTAAAAGCGAACTTTCACGCACAACGAAAAGTTGACTTGGTAAAGCAACCGGTAATGTTTATTTTTATAACAATGGTGTCACCAATCACTTGTGTCTATCAACTTACAAGTGGTGTCCAAATTGTGATAGTGTTTATTCAGTCAGGAATAATGTGCACCAACAGTTAGTGTCTATTTACTTAAACAAATGTTCGGCAACGGTTCATATCTGTCAACTGGAAAATGTCAACCAGCAACCGCTACTGTCTTTTACCAACCGATCTCAGCTGTCAGACGTAAACTCTTAACCTTTCTAGATAATATCATTTCATAAATTAACACATCTCCCTTAACAAAACACTTTCCTTTGATTTAACTAGAACAGCTACTTGTCGGTATACAAAAATCTCCTTCGCTGGGATTTTTTTTTGTCCCAATACGTGTACATGTACGTCGGAATCTGCAGTTGCCTGGAGACGGGCGGTCTATCGATGAGACAAGCGAGCCCGCTGAAGCCAGCAACGGCACACGAACCCGGCTAACATTCTGCTATCACTGTGGCGATCCACGGCCAGTAAATCTTATCTCGCTCATCCATGTCGTTACTATTTACTCAGATTCCTCCTAGCTTGTAAGGCTTC
This sequence comes from Acanthopleura granulata, assembly GCA_016165875.1. Classification (NCBI taxonomy): domain Eukaryota; kingdom Metazoa; phylum Mollusca; class Polyplacophora; order Chitonida; family Chitonidae; genus Acanthopleura; species Acanthopleura granulata. The sequence goes on from JABBOT010000008.1 coordinate 21,256,296, forward strand.
TGACAGCCGATGGAATTTTTTACATTATGCTATCCGGGAAAAATGCAAAAAAGACGTATAAATCTGTTGAACAACTTTAGATGTTTTTATTAAGCCTTAAGCTGTTTATTTTCTCGAACACAGAACTATTTGGTAAGCAGTCTAAACACGTCTGTATGTTGTGTTTCTCGTCGGAGGCTTTTGGGAATTTTATCTCTGGTATTTCCTGTGAAGACTGAAGTAGCTATAGGATTTTTAAAATCCACTGAGGATGCAGTTGTCAAGTTTCTATCTGTCGATGGTGTATACTAGTTGTGAAATGTTTTCATCACTGCCATGAGATCCTAGGCGCATGCTGGGTAATAGGTTTGAGCCCTTCAGATGACGAGGGGATGGCGAGCTTCTGGCTATAATTACGCTGTCAAGGACAATCTATCTCTGCATACCTTTTTAAGTGGCAAAGAGCTAACACCCGGCTTTGAATACGTGTGTGATAAGACCACGGGACAACAAGGAGCGCTTGACACAGACGTCACTTGCCATTGTCTTATTCAAGTCACAGGTGGTTGATTGCCCTTTACCGTAATGAGAATTTGCGTTAGGCCAGTTTTCGTTCAAAGAACGGAAAAAACCTGAGAAATCTCTCGTTAATGGGCTGAAAACACCCCGGTCAAGGAGCTCGTGATCGTACGCATGCTGGTGATCTGGCGTTTTAACCGTCGGTTAATTGACCCACCTCTAGCCGAATACCGCGACCGAGTAACTGAAGCTCTGCAGTCTGACTCGGCGACACAGTATATGGCCTATCGCTGAGCCGCCTTAAAGGACTGGTAGCGGCGTAGTGCCAGTCCCCATTAGTCTGGATACCATCTCTGCAGGCCCAGCCGAAACCCGTATATTGTGCATCACGCTGTCGGGAGACAGATTCCCGACACCAACACGGTGCAGCTACCAAGCTCAGGTGAGTTCTGTTTGCACAGTCGCTACCAGCTTCCGCCTTCACATTCACAAACTCACTTATGAGAAGCTTTCATACACCAGTGTTATATCACGATAATGGTCATATATGGGGGATATGATAAACATCCTTCTCTGGTACAAAACAAAACTCTTTTTGTTACGATTCTTTCGTAATTCACTGAAATACTGCACATCACATCGTTAAGTGGTTCATCGAATGCAATATTTTGGACGTTTTAACGGATCCATTACGATGTGCGTTTAACAATAATTAAATCGAAAAAGTCGAAAATATTCTTTCGCAGAATTTTTTTGAATGACTCATAATTGATGCGCCTGTTTTATGGTAAACAAGCATTCGAATTGGTGTTTTAATGAATGAATGGACGATATAGTCCGTGTTCTAGCGAAAGGTCTGTTAGTGAAAATCCTCGCAAGAAGTCAGATGTGCCATATTACCAGTACTGACACTGGGTCGAGCAGTCCTTCGGTATTTCAACGCGCATGGGTAAATTAAATTTCCTTAGAACCCCTTCGAATCTTCCGTATAATCTTCCGTTTGTTCATATATTAAGGATATAATATTAGCCATATTCATTTCGTTATTCCAAACTATACAAGTGAGAACGAAAAATCGTAGACCATATGAGTCCCAGTAAATGTCAACGTATGAAAAGATATGAGGATATGATTATCTGCACTAATGTTATTATTTCTTGTCTGATTTGTTATTACTCTCAGTCCGTGATTTGGAAAACATTGTAATAAAGCCACAAGAATTTCTATCTTTTACATGAAGAAATTGACTTTGTATTTCGCTGCTTTCCTTTAAATTCTGTTTTTGTGACTTGTCGGTCAGTTGATGACAAAAAGACGCAGGACCAATGTACTTTTCATAACAAACATTTTGTAGAGGATGATGCCGATCAGCTCATGGTTGATGGGCACAGTCCACTTCATACTGATGCTCTCATTATTTGCAATATTATCTTGCAAATATTAAAGAATTACTGATCACAATCATCTGTGCAAGACGGGGTTTCCACTTCTAGCTCGACACCCCGGGCAGCTCTTTGCATTCTCGGTTTTCTTTTCGTCTCATAGCGGGGCCTTCATCAATAGGATAGTAAATAATTTACCTGGACTCTCGGAAACAATTACCTGGGTCAGTGTATATCTCTTACATTGGATGTCAGTCACGAAGTCTCGTGCGAGGCGGATCGACGGCCTATCGGCTGTACGCATTATTACAGTACCATGGTTTTCTATTAAGTGATTGTATAAGGTTTTCGAGTTCAGTGCTCGTTATGATAGGAACCTCCAAGGAATACGGATTACAGGTCTTCGATAAAAGCTTCCTGTGGGACAGCAAGGAACAAGATCACGTTCAATAAACAAGTACAAAGCCTGGTTGTCATTCAGGCCGAAGTGAGCTCTTTATTAGAACAGGTAGTAGCAGTAAATTGCAGAAGTTCACCGCAGTAGTATCATCTCTCTGCCCCCCCTCCCCTTGCCCCACTCTTATAATACGTGCGCGTCACACTTCCGTAAGCCAAGTTTAAACCACTGACCATTTCACATGGATTCGCTCCATTCATTTGGCTTGGCAGTTCATTGCGTTGACATCTAAAGCAATGTCCTATGTGTTATTTTTCACTTATCGTCTATTTACACGTGCTATATACGCTTCTTTTGAGGCAGGGTGATTCCACTGTCACTAATCAAAGGCAAGGTCTTTTTACTCGACTGTCATAGCTGCTGTGAAATTACCACTCGTTTAATGAAAACCCGTTTACCAGACGAGTACATGATTGCTTAACTACGATTTTAGCATTTGGATTGCGATTAATGGTGTCTCGCTCGTCACTATTGTTTAAAGTCACTGTGAACACAAAGGTCGCTCAGAAAACAGCAAGTTGTTAAACTCGGCATTGTACCTAGAGATACCTTGCTGAGTTAACTGCTTACTCAAGCTTTTGTATCGAATCAGTTGTCAGATAACTATGGCTTAGACACACTCTCCTGCACATCCTTTATGTTTAGTTGTTTATTTATTTGATTGGTGCTTTACGTACTCAAGAATATTTCACTTGTACGACGGCGGCCAGCATTATGGTGCGAGGAAACCGTGCAAAGCCACGGGGGAATCCATCCGCAAGTTGCTGGAATTGGAAACCCGCCTGAGCTCATTCTTCATGTGTTATTGCTTGTGCAAGGCCAATTCGTTTAGTATGCATCGGTACCCCTATTACAGTGAGCTATGACTCCGCCAAGGATAAGTGGTAACGTATCGTGTATTCTGCAGGATGGCAATATTGCTTCAACAGTGGTAACTTCTTAAGTATTATGTACACCGTATGATGTGTTACAGCTGAAGCAAGGCCAGCACGTTGAATAAGGTGGTACCCTTTAGTGGGCATTTGCTACGGCAAAGCCAGCTACGTCGTAAAGTTTCTTTTTACCGTGCCATTGCGTCACTCAGACTAACTTCTTGAGAATGGCGTGCCATTGTATTATTGCTTTAGCAGGGTAAGCAGGCTGACTATGTTGTACTCCAGGGAGTGTTGTAGGCTTGATTGGCAGAATAGTGTGTGTTCTGAAGTGTGCCATTACTTTGAAGAGCTGAATGTTCTTCGCTCCTCAATGCACTATTGCGCTGGCCAGTGCAGCTTGTGGGAGAATGACTCTATTATCACTTTGATTCGACCTACTTGCTGTGCTTAAGTTCACTTATCTTGATTTAAGTTAAATTTGCAAAGTTTTAGTTTACTTATCCTCATCCAAGATCAACTTACCAAGATTTAATTTATTTATCCGGATCCAAGATCACCTTCCTACCTTGGTTAAGTTCACTTATCCTGATCCAATGTCAACTTACCACGGTTAAGTTCGCTTATCATGCCCAAGATCAACTTTCCGAGTAACAGTTTCACTTCATAAGTGGTTTATAGAGTATTCTTCCTGGTTGTTTCATCGTTCTGTGAGCTCAGGTCGAGCTCATGCTGGCTTCCTCTCCGGCCGTACGTGAGAAGGTCTGTCAGCAACCTGCGGATGGTCGTGGGCCTCCCTTACGCTCTTCCCGGGTTGCTCCCACCGTAATGTTGACCTGTTGTGAATAAGTGAAATATTCTTGAGTATGGCGTAAAACACCAAGGAAATAAATAAATTGGCCATATAACTAGTAGTCCATCAAAGTCGTCTACGCTTGTTCTCGGTTCAGTTAATTAAGTTTAATGTATCACAAAGCCAAATCTCAAATGCGCGATTATGTGATGTAATGCATTGTTCTACATTCTTTATTGAGTATTTTATTAAGTTGTATCACTCCAACCAATTGGTTTGTACAGATTGTCAAAGTCGAAAACATCTGACTTTGTTCTTTTTTCACTTTCTTATAAAATACCACCAAAGTGATGAAAATGTGCGAAACCCGAAGAGACTACTGTTAATCCAGGCCCAAACATCACATATATATGTCGAATCTAGGCGTCCAAACCGACATTCGTGTACAGCTGTCAACCCAAATGGGCGTTTCGGGTCAACAATCACAACACCAATTTCCAAAAACAGCAAATAACACAAACCAAGACCGTCCCTATGTTTCAAAGACAATTCTAATCAGACTAACTGAAGAAACTTGTGTAACCCCCTTTCAGATACCATTTGAAACATACTGACTAGCTTTATATTGTATTTTAAGCCCTGCTTGCAATTCTGCGGGAAAACGATTTGCAGTTGAGTTTGGCTTAAAAAATGACTTGATTATTACCTTGTCAGTATAATGGACAGAGTTAAGGAATCTCCAGTAGCGAGGCGAAAAGAAACCTTGACATTTTTTTATCCTACCGCGCGTTCATTAACGATTGACATTTTCATTAACCAGTTAAGCATAGGCATATGTAGATTACGGAAATATCGATACGAAAATTCTGAGGAGACAGAAGTAAGCTAAAAATGTAAATAAATTCCTTCTCTAAAATATAAACGTCTCATCTAATTAATCAACACGTTAAACCGGCTCTTATTTACTTTCTCCTTTCTCTCTCTATCAAAAATGTAATGAAGAAAGTGACCTATTAATCAACCGATCAATCAAACTGTGGCAAGTCTGAACAAAGTTAATCCAATAAATGTGCCAAAGTAGTCAGCTGCTATTTGTGGTAGTCTTAATAAACTCTCAATGCAGGGTGTGCTTAATTTGTATGTATGTCGCTTGTCAATGTGCCAGTCTAGAGCAGGATTCTAGGCATCCACAAGGCTGCCTTACCGTGGCATATTTACGGGTTAGGTTTTGATCTGTGAATTTGTGAAGCACGAATCATGCCCATCTCGTCAGCTGCACACATGCAGCTGTGCGCTGTGTCAAGAGAGAATACAAAAGTGTCATTCAAACCCTTTCACAGGGCATCCAATTTCACTAAGCCAGAGGTAGTCCTTAAACGGGTGACTCTCACTTGATTTTTACACCCTATTCCAATCAAGGTGAAAAATGTCATAGTCATTTGCTTGTCAAGCTCAAAAAATGTTAATATGGCTACATGTCTTTAATGTTGGAAGGATAAAACCATTCTTTAGTAGGTAATTCGAATTCAGTTCAAATGCATGTAACATCATAGTTTCGACGTGAAGAAGCTCTAGAGCGAAGGAGCAGATGTGACCAATCATAGTGTTCAACTTCAGCACAAAAAGAAAGACTTGAGGTTACATGATCACGCAACATCGATTAATAAACAGAAGATATGTGCTGAGAGATGTCATTTGTAGACTCAGATAGAACTAACCTGTAGCTGGATCAAATTAGTTGTGGCGTTGAAGGCAGTTAAAGGATTTCCGGATCCCCAGAAGGGAATTAATAAAGAACCGTTGGTATTGTGGAGGTATAAGATATCATAATTACGAAGGTTGCATGACGCACAGAGAACTGAAAAATCCTATTCGCACCTAGTATGCAGCGGGATGTCTGGGGTAATGGAATGATGTAACTCCTAACTCGGAATGAGCACTTCATTCTGTATCATATTGCCAGTCATGTAAATGGTAAATGATCTCTAACGGTTGGCCCTTGGCTATGTATTAATGGCTTGGATCCCCTTCTGTTGTGTCATCGTTGCAGTTATTGCTATAATCATGTTAGCCACTGCTCTAGCCATCCTAGGACAGACCTTTACATCTGAAGGCCTATATTAGATTTACCCCATCTTTGTATAATTGGCATTTTGCATCTGAGATCGAGAATACCTTCGATTCCGGAAGAACACTTTTTTTTTACGATGCATATTTTCATAATATCTGAAAGTCATCGAATTAATTTCCCCAGAACATTTGTTGTACATGCAATAATACTCAATCTTTGTTTGTCTGTAGTATACAATATGTATGGGTGATACAAGTGTCTTTAAGAAGACGGTAAAGTTAATGTTGCCTTAGGCAATTAATCAGAAATGTTTCTGTCTTTGTCTGTACCGCTTTGCTGAATTATTAAAATCACCTGCGCAAGAAGGGTATTTTTAGTATTCTTTAGGCGCACCACACTTGGTAAGGCTTCTAGGAATTCACACCTTTCGTATTCTTGTTCCGTCGGGGAACGCCTTTGGGCTTTGCCTTGATTGGGTCAAAGCTAAGGCCTAAATTACTGTCAGTATGATCTGGCTAAGTCTTTGTTTTACAGCGGACCAACTCCAGACTAGAACTGTAATTCCCATGTGGCCAGGGTATAGGCGTGATTCTGCGAATACGGCTAGAAACGGTAATTGTCACGAGGACAGCTGGATAAGACGAACGCGGTTTGGACAGAGCGGCCATGTGGGACAGAGCCTTGAAACAACCACCACACGCCTGTCGACGAGAAACTTGACCTTTGCTAATGGTCTCCTTACCGGCATTTATCGAAGAATTTATTGGAATGGCCGTGCTATATGCACCGTTATTACGTGAAACCTGTCCTGTAAACCATTTTGTTACCGGGTCAGCTCATCTCTGTGTCCATAGGCTGGATTGTTGGTGCGAAGTGAAGTTGGGGCGAAATGTGTTCGGTTTATCTATGGGCGGGTTGTTCAAATGTGTCTTTAAGGGTAACTCAGACTTAAATTGTTATACCCATGTCAGGCCTGATGCGTTACAAATGGAACTTAATGCCAAACTATAGTTAAAACCAGTCTTAAATCTCCAACACTTTTAAAGAGACGGTCCCAGAAAACTACTTTAGGTAAAGCATTATCTAATCAATGGACTCCATAGCTTTTCAGGTACATTGCCTCTGTGTTAGGGATTTAAATTTCCCTCCTGTTTTTCAAACAAGTGAGGATCCTGTTTCTCGTTTAGAAAGCCCCCAGGAACCAGTGGCTCAGAATTGAGTCATAAATGACTATATAGTTTGGGGCCAAACATCCGCGTCACAATCATGATAGGCCTATATGATGACCAGCAATGCAGTTTCATTCTGTTATGTGTGATCAGAGGAAATAAACCTTCTAATTAGAACATTTATATTACTGACAAGGTTCTCTTAGAGAAATGCAAAAAAGATTCCTTCCACCGCTACCCCCAAAATGTGTCTTTACTTCCTCCGTTCGTCTTGTGAACACGCACATTCAAGAAAGATCTCCCCAAAACAGGAGCAATTGGATATCCAAATCCTTAAATGACGACGTCATTTTCCAGCCGTTGACATTACATAACGCTGCAGCATATTCATAGTGCCAAAAATGTGACGCTTTAATGTCTGCAATTTTGGGAATGTTTTTTTTTTTTTTGTTTTTTTTTAATTTTTCTGTTTCAAGCTCGCTTACCGTTTTACTCAAGAAATTTTCATTTATACGATGGCATTCCTCTTTATGGATGGAGGAATCCGGAGTTCCGGGTGGAAACCACCAACCTTTGGCAAGCTACTGATGAACTTTCCCACGTGTGACCTACAGATTTGCATAACATGTTGGCCGAAGACAAGCATATGTTCCTGACTGGAAGTCTGCGCAAACGGCCATAGGCATTTCGTCGACGGTTTAGTGCTAAGGACTCGCGCACAAACAATGAGGTCGAGGGAATTTACTTGAGCGATTGGTAGAACAGTACTTTAAGCAAGCGATGAACGTCTACTGGGAGACTTTGAGATAAACCGAACATCTTCGAAGAACTTACTAGCCCGGCTTTAGTCTACCGCGTTTAAAATGACTGTTCTTTACTACAGTCAGCCTATTTTAACGTGTCGCCTATGTTCAGCTATGCCCAAAATCGCTCACTCTGACTGTCAAATTTGCCTTTCATCAGTGACATGCAACACCTCAAGCCCTACACATTAATGTATTGAACGTAAGTATCACCGCCGTCGAAATGATTTTTCTATTTTATAATGTTAAACTCCATAAGCTTGTTGCCCACACTCATTGCCTCGGGTGACGTCCCGATTATTAAAAAAAACCAGGGGCATTCTGAGCAATTCGTATGGGGAGTAATGTGTTCTACAAAAGCAGGACCTGGATAGGGCAAACTCCGAACAGTATCGAAGCCTATACACTACAACTGTCCGGAGTCGACTACATTGTTTGTAGAGTCTGAAAAAGCAAATGTTTACTGTTTTGTATACATCTGTTTGTGTAACGCGCGAGGTAAGCAAGATGTGTAGCACACATAGCAACACATTAGATGTGTAGTTGCACATGGATGTTCAATGCAATGCAAACACTGATATCCCTGTGCAAATTTGTTACAATTTTGCACATATTAAATTTTGTACAATTTGTACACAATTGCTTTTAGCGAGTAACAGAATTTCCTTACATCTGAAACTAAAGGCATACTGTCGTAAGATCATATAGCTACAAGAGATAAAATTGATTTCAATTATTAAGGTCATATTATACTTAAAGTTGGAAACAATTTCAAACATGGCAGTGTATGAAACAGGGTTTAGTTCAGATAACTGGTATAACTCTCCTTCAAAACATGCCGGACTCAGCCCATTTCCAGCATGCCACGGGGTTTTGATTGATTATGTCGTCATCCGAGGCGATGAAGTCTTCGTGCCGGAAAGAAGCTTATGGGTTTTAAACTGGATTTTCCTCGCAATAACATGGACGTCCATTGAGGTGCGTAAAGCTTGTGGTGTTGCGCGTCACTAACTGAAGACAACTTTGGTAGTTAGTATCGAGAATTTTACCAAGCTGAATATATACAACAAGAGACAGACTGTAGACGTCCTTGTGTTCTGCAGCTAACGGCCTGTCCCGGAAGACCATTGCACGTTCAAATCCTTCTACCCCTGATGTTGCTGCAGTTTACGTTTCCATATGTTTTAGATGGTGGGGACTTCCAAAGCCTTAAATCCCGAAACGGAAATTTCTTTGAATTATACACCACAATTTCACCCAAAAAATCTCTGAATACACTTCAGAAAGAGAGTAACTGACGATCAAAATGGATAGGAAAGCCTCATATTTCACAGGTTAAATTGTGTGTGTGCATCTGAACCTATACTATCATGGGATTGAAAGGTTACAGCAATCAATGAGCATTTGACTCTTCATCTGAATTCCTTATATAGAGGAATAAGATGGCCAAGCAAGAAAATTTAAAGTCCCTCTGGAATCCACTTTAGGATGGAGTTCTTAGTCGGGAAGTGGTGAGTGGTGGAGGTCACAAGCCCAGAGAAGGGCGATGGTTTCCCCCGGCTCATCGACCGGTTTCCTCTACCGTTATAAGTGAAATAGATGTTTTCTTCGGCCTGGTGTAAAACACCACTGAGCTCATTAAACAAATGTACACGTGTTTAATGTTTGTACTATAGTGATGCAGTGTTACAGTGAATTTATTAGTCACGCGACTCTTCATTATTTATCCGGATAAATATATATATTGAAATATTTAGTCCTTCAGTTGATTAGTCTTTTACGCCGTGCTCAAGAATATTCCACTAAAACGGCGACGGTCGACATTGTGGTGGGAGGAAAGCGGACAGAATCCGAGGGAAACCCATGATTATCCACAGGTTTCTTGGAAATAGATCTGCCAAAGAAAATGGGAGCGCGGAGAAGCTGTTTGGTCAATTGCATTGAGAGTTGGCAATATATACTGCGAGATTGATCCGCATTACCCGCGGATTGATTCCACGCTGGACAACAGGATTGTTCCAGAATCGAGTTAACCCAAAATCCATCGATGTGGAGTTAATTCTGTTTTTAATATCTAAATGTAGAACATCTTTGGAGCCCCCCACAAGCTAGATGTGCCCTCACGCGTGATTTCATCCACTCGTCGGATATCAAGGCTCGTAGTAGCTAGGACTTCCGGTCCATTCATGTACAACTCGCCTGTGCTACGCTCCAAGTCGTCCTTCCGATAAGTCAGTATATATGCTGGCCGTGGTATGCTTTTGGTGAGTAGATCCGATTTCGTGTACTGCAGAGTTAATACATACGCCTCTTTGAAGTGACAGGGTCAATATACAGCGATGTGGATAATAAGCCGTTCATCTTCGTATATCAAATGTGTAGGTTCACACCGCCTGTTCCAGTATACAGTATACAGCAAGGCTCAGTAGGATCGATGGCGAGACTGATGTCATTTAAGCGAAATGAAATGATTTCTTCCTGCATACTATGTCACAAATACCGCCCTACAAGCGCGGTTTCCTTTGCGATACAGGAAATGGCGTGTCATAATGGAGCAAGTAGAGTTCTGGCCTTAATAGGGTTGAAGGTGCGAAGAAAGCCCCAAAAGACGCCGAACTGCCAGGTCGGTATAGTTTTGTAGGCGGAAGTCGACTGGCTGCTGCCTTTTCCCAGCGGAAATCAAAAGTCAATAATCAAGTCTGATTATGGAGATTCATGTTACTTTCACTAACCATCGGAACCAGGCTTCTTCGGAGGAAGTGAAAAATAAGTTGTGCCGCTGATTCTAGTCTTTGAGGGGTTCTCCACAATGGTGTTTTGAATCTTTCGGGACCCTTTTTCTTTTGACATTACCACTCCGTCAACTTGTGTAAATTTAGTACATATTTAGGGAGTATTTTGTGTCACTGTTCGACGAAGAACAGATCTAATTAGATCTCTCGTGTCCCCAGCGTTCGAAAAGTGTACTCTGTGGATACCCCAGAGCTGTACCGACTGCAAGACCAATCTGGGTACCATTCCCGCGTTAAACATGAATATGCAAGATACCGGAAACAAGTTGTCGGCCATATTACATCTGAGCAATTGGATTAGTCCCTTGTATATATGCTTAGGTTTGTCTGCCCACGGCAAGTACAGTCGCATCTGGGGTCAGTCATTATTTCACACCCATTTCCCCGGACAGGCACACAGCCATTATATGCCCACACTTATATCGGAACTCCCTGGAGGCATTAGTCTGGTGATATAAGCTCTTAAGATTATATCTTCTGGACCGAGATATTGACCTTCCGCATTCATCAGAATGCCCAGGTATAATAGCATCTGGGATGCGCAGCAATTCCGGGTGTAATGTGCAGGCGATATGGCAGACTAATAAGGAACCCTCGCGCTCTTCATCTCGCTGGGCGGTGAAACCAACCAACTGTACCGTTAAATATTATTTACCGTACTTATTATGCAGCGGCTTTAGCGTTTGTTTCCATCGCAGTGTCATCAAACAGTGCTCATGGGTTAAGTAGAGTTCATATTCTGTGACTGGAATGATCCCATAAGGACCATACAATCCTTCCTATTGAAGATGGGCCATATAATTTTTCCTAGGTTTATGTCGGCATGAGTGTAGTCAGTTTCAGATGATATGACTAACATTTGTAGCAAACACACATGCCTGCTGGGCTAAGACGTGATCTAAAACGCCTAAAAGCTGGTCAAAAATGGATTAGCATCGTTACTCAACGTAGGGTTTAATTCTCAAGACTCTCTGAAAAGCGAAAACAACCATTGTATTTTCTTTGTCGTCATATCATTGTTTTTACTCAGAACTTTCAACTGAAGTGAAGTTTTCACTTTTTTAAAGAACTGTTTTAAGCTCCACTATTTACACTCGCACTCGAGGTTTTTTATGATTTATAATTTCTCACAGGTCTGTTTTAGGAATGATTACTTATTATTTTAATTATTTTATTATTTTACGCCCCACATACCTGCCCCCTCCCCCCCCCAACAAGATTCTATGGAGGCATCGTTTATCGGTGGAGTAAACCATCGACTTTGGAACCTCAGTGGTGAACTATTCAGAACGTCACGCAGACGGTTTACTCCTTATCCAAGAATATTTCACATATACGATGGCGGCCGGCATCATGGCGGGAGCAAACCGGGCATAGCTCGGGGGAAACCCATGACCATCTGTCATACCTTCACCCATACGGCCGGAGAGGAAGCCAGTATGAGCTGGACTTCACAGCGACCGCATTGGTGGAGCCTTCTGGGTCATTACGCTGCGCTAGCGCGCTAACCAACCGAGCCACGGAGGCCCCTCAGCACAAGATACACAAGAGACTGCCGTTGACATTGTATTGCTAATAAAAGTCTCGAAAATAATCTAGAAATTCTCCGATTGAGAATGGAATTGAACTCAGAATACACTCAGCCCGTTGACAAAATCGGTCATACCAGGCTCACTGGGACACCATGCATGCGTAATTGTTCCACACGATCTGCGAGAATGTTTTAATGATGCCTTATGATCAGATAATGAAGCCCTGGGCAACTGCCAACAACACCTTTGATAAAGAACCCTCCTCAAGCAGTTATGTGAAAGCCTACTTTCTTGGTGATATAAGGTTCTGCCCGTTGGACATTGTTCAAAGCTCTTTGGTATTAACGAATGACTTGGAAGGCACACATCACTGGCTGTGAACTGCCTTAAGTGCCTCTGACAGGACGGCCTCCCAAACCCTCAGTCCTGAACAGCTAGTAAGCTATATGATAGAATGAAAAGCACGTGTGAACCCGCTGAGCATGGGTAGAAAGACAAGACAATAGCGCACCAGAAAAGAGGATGTGCTCCAAAATAACCTTTAATAATGGTAATACAATACGCGCTGTCCATAAACGCTATACGTGAGGAAGAATGTAGTGCGATATTTAATATGCCTTGTAATTGTCCACCAACGCACACCTTCTTCTTTATTTATGGCGTGAGCGGTTTCACTCTTTAAAATACTGTATGATCAGTTACGGTTAAAGAAATTATGACAAAAAAGTCATTTGCAGTATATTTTTAAATGACTATTATTAGGTAGAAAAATAATAAAAATGTTTAAAAAAATGTTTTACTCCATACACAGTCACACAATTATTAGAAGAGAGTTATTTGAGTATATTTTAAATGTCTGTTATAAGGTAGAAATAAAAAAGATGTTTAAATAAGTTTTTTGATTTAATACACAAGCATATTAAATGAAGCCTTCATATTTAAGAGCCATGAATTACTGGCAATAAAACGCCAACTGTTCTCCCTCTCTTCCAAATTTTAGTAAATCTGTACAACAATCACTTTACCATGCGACAACCATAGAAGTGCACACATTATATGAGATTACAATGAGGAATTTACGTCCATTCCAGCCCTCGCCATTTTGCTAACTGCTGTTATTAATAGACCCCTTTCCATTTTAGGGATTTCCGGAAATGTATTTAGAGAGGTAAATATAAATTATTAAAATGGAGTTCATCTAGGTGATTGATTTTTGAAGAAACGTTTCTTTCAACGTGCTTCAGTAGGCTGAGTCTTTTACCCAAAGCGAAAATTAGCGCCCAGATCTCTTAACACATGGCTGATTTTAGTCGCCAGAATCATAGCCAGATATGGATGTCAAAGTCCACAACTATTACAGAGAAAAAAATCGCGTTTCCTCAGCAATGCAATGATCTTGTGCAAGTAACTGGTGACCTCAGATAATCAGAAGGTGTATAAATTTTCGCCCACAGTGCAAGATAATTCTTACTGGCATGCTGATGGAAAGCAAATGATCTACAAGACTGTGAATCAACACTTCGGTAGTGTCCAAGCTATTGAAAGACAAACGTTGTAACCTCGCAGAACCATGCTATGAGTTGTGGAGAAACGCTTGAAGCGTCCGTGACTAACCATAGTGTAACACATTAAACATTACATTGCAATAAAAGTGCAGATATTAAACTAATGTAAATAGGTTGATTTTAGACAAAAATGGTGTTACAAGCTAATCAACTCAGTCTGTCCGCGTTACATTTGACATGAAATAATTCGGACAGCGCCTACATCACAAATTGTCTACCCTTATTAAATTTCACGACAAATACAACGCTTGAATTACAAAAGATTTATCCCTATTACATTTGAGGTCGAGCACAATGCTTACCTTACAAACAATCTGTAAACCACCTGTATTACAAACGACCTGCCACTACTACATTTTCCAAAAAATACAGCATCATCATTACAAACAACCTACATCTCTATTGCATTTCCCGAAAACTGCAGCGCCCATGCACGCATAAACTTTCCGCCCTTATAATATCCTACTGCAAAAGCAAACTTTAATTATATTACAAACATTTTATCCCTATTACTTTTGACGAAACACACAACGCTTACCTTAAAAAATTCAGTTATTACTAGACCTGACGTAAAGACAACACCTGTATTTTCAAGAACCTATTTCAATTACAATTACAAAATGCAGCACGTGTATTACAAACAACATATCTATATTACATTTCCCGAAAATGCCATACCTGTATGACACGCAATCTTTTTCTGTTACATGTGTAGGCAAACAATTCAGATAGCGACTGCATGACAAAAATATGCATCTTGTATAGTTATCTTGTTTAATGCTTCTGGTTGTTAAACATCCCAGACCACACCCAAAACATTGTCTGCACATACAACATATGAGTTACAACAATGGAGAATTATTGTTCGATCAACTCAAAACACCGATGTTCTCGATTTTTTTTTTTGAGAACCATGTGTTCGGTCAGCATTTAACGCCCTGTGGAACAGGTGTAATTGACGCTTTTTAAAAATATTCCGGCACGGAAGAGGAAGAGTTCGCTCAGCAAACTTAGAACTTGTTGATACACGAAGTGTTTGGCTATCATGGAGGAAAAAGGTAAATTATAGAGCAAATGCTGTGAGTTGTCAACAAGCTGCGTGTTACTGTTTTAACTTGACGGCAATCACATTACCAGCTATCGACAACTGGAGCGCTTGTATTAGAACCTGTCTGCATTGCATTTTACGGCAAATGTTTCAGACAGTATCTACATTAAAAAACCATCTAAGGTTATTACATTTCATGACAAATAGAACGTTTACATTACAATCTATCCGTAATACATTTGACAGCAAATAACTGAGAATATGGTAACATCTATGCAACGAATTATCTAATTATTAATTATTACGATTATTAAATATGACAACCTGTATTATAAACAATTTTTCTTATATATTTGAAGGCAAACGCAATGCTCGTATTAAAACAATCTATCCCTATAACATTTGGATGCAAATAACTCAAACAGGTCCTCCATCACAAATTTAAAAAATGGGTAAATGTATTTTAAAGTGCAGTTTTTAATGCCTTCGTAGTTAGTAGAAAGGGGTTTTACACTCCATCTAATCATTTTTGGCGTACTTATGACATAGTATTATATTCATTACTTATCGCATGCCAGATTGCATCTATCCACAGTTGGTCATGCAAATGTAGATTTGAACATCTGTTTTGTTGCTGTTGTTGTTGTTGTTTATCAACATCTGGTCCGACTGTCTTTCTTGTGTTTCACTTTCCTTTAAAAGAGCTTATAGCAAACTTTCGGTTTCATGTAGTGAAATATTTTCACTATTCACCCTCTGTTATACTTATCAGACCGTTTCTTTACTGCCCAGGCCATAATTCATTCACTCATTGAAAAAGACGTGTTTTACTCTTCATTTTTTATTTGCACAAACGTTTATCCGAGTGGCCTATACTTCTCTAAATATTCATCACATTCATTGGAATTCTCCTCCACGTTTCATGTAGGGCAGTGCTAATTAATTTCCGCATTTCACGAGGAATCGTGATGCGGGTCACAGCTTCATTTTTTACAAACTTCATGACAATTTAAAGGGGTGTGTTATCTGCTCAAAGAACATACTTTAGACAGTGGTTGGCGATTGTAGAGAAATCTTGACAGTTCACTCGACGCATCAGATTTGTTCGCCAAAAATACGGAAGAGCCTCTTTAAGCATGTACTGAATTGGGACATGACGTCTTAGTCAGCAATTTCCTACATGTACAACAAGAAGGCCCACAAGACGGCAGACTGACAAATAACATTAGTCCACAGGTGCAACTGCGAGATGTAGACTTCAACACCTGGTGTTTCAAATAATGTTGAAACGACGTCAAATACCTGTGAAACAAATCAACACCTGTGGACTTGGTAGGCCCTATGTACCTAGGGTGGCAAAGGGTCTTAAATGTCAAATTCAGATCGTGAGGAAGTATTTTGGGCCGTTTGTATTCCGCATGTACAGGAAAAACATAAAAAGGTGCGTTTATGTATTTTGTAGATTCTGTTATAAACTCTATATTTTAGATTAAATGTAGTTTTGTCACTTTGAGCTAATCTATGGGTCTGTAATTGAACTATAATTCGAAAAGCATGTTTTACATGATAACGTGTAAAACGAATAATACGACACATGGAAAAATCCATTGTTTTATAATCGGGAGTTCGTTTCCATTTATCGCCGCAAAATTCAACGGTGATATTTTAACCTTCTTTAAACTGTGCGAACGGATGGATTGGAATTCTTGTTCTGGATAATCTATTTCTGAGTCTTTTCGTAGAATTCTAGACTTTCTAGACTTTCTTTATTACTATTAACTGGAAGATTTCAAAGAGAGGCCTGAATGTCCATCTGAATATTTAGCTATATGAACACAGCAGTTGGTTTTTACGGTGTTCTTTGCTCTTCAGCGGCAATTGGAAACCAGGCCCCGGGTTTATGCGATCTCAAACTTACGTCAAAATTTCAAATCGCTTTAAAATTGTTATTTCGTACGTAGCTAAAAATATTGCTTAACAATGCAAATTCTGGTTAAATTTTTGTAAAACAAAATAAGAGAAAGGAGCATACCAAGGTTAATGACTGAAGTTTTGACTTAAGTGATCGCTTCGTGATCCCCGGGCCAGATGTTTTGCTTCATTAACACGCTTCTTTTGACAATCTCCCCTGCTCCTCTCGTAAAGCATGAAAACATAAGTACGCAGTTACCACGAATGCTGAAGTATGGAAATTTATGTGCGCTGCAAAGCTAAAGTAGAGTGTTTTTTTCCTATTCCACGATTTACGACTAATTATTTTCGACTTAAGCACAGACAAGGCTGGTCTCCGTGACCAGGTTTTTTTGCTGTCAACAAGGCTCGATGCGCTGGCAAATTGATTAAGGTTTATACACTCTCGGTCGCACGTCGGAGGATGAGATCATTAAGAAACTCTGCTCTACCACCAGTCGAGAGAAAACACATTTGAAAAATGATGTAAAGTCCAACAAGGTAAAGGCGATCGCGGTTAACGCTTTTGGTTGGGCAAAGTCTTTTACCACAGAATATCAGGTAGTCACGGGGGACTCATACCTACTTAATTACTCCACCTTTCCCTATAAGGAAAGAACAAATTTCTATGTCATTTATATACTTTTTCATTTGATATTTGGAGACAAATTACATTGGTTGTATTGCCCTGTTTCAAGTCTTTACAAAAGTGTAACTCTGTAAGTCTCCTCACAAAAGGCTTTAACAAACTTTAATAAACTGAGGTGTGACAAATACACACACTGCGCAAACATGAAAATGACAATGTGTTTCTTGCTTTTGTAGTTTGCAAGCACACAATCTACCTGCATTGTTAGTTGGAGTGGGGGAGAAAGATTTAACTTCACGAATGAGAGTAGATCCAAAAGGATTTCTTATTTAAGGTACACGTCAAAGTTTATTCGACGTCCAGTTTTATGGCCTATTAGTTTATAATCTATAAGGTGCAAACGTTTTACATTTCCGCAAACTTTAAGACGTACCGATACTTCTACCTGTAAAGTAAAGAAGAGCTACAGAGAATGAACCAATCTGGGATAAAATGCAGCCATGTAAGAACGCAGTGTCATTTTATTGGTTGAGGCAACTTGCTTTTCTACAGCGATAATGAGCTTATTTTACACTCTGAACTGAGCCTGGGGTATGTACGCGGGTTGTCAGGATATCGATTATAAATAACTGGTTATCCATTTGGCATTTATTATTATTATGGTTAGTGATTCATTATCGAGGGCGTGTCATCAAATTCTTCTCTGAAGAAAGGCGAGCATGTATTACATACAAGCGGAGTAGGGTATAGTGTTAGAGAAATCGATTTCAATCTATCCAGGTAAAACTAAATCCGTTTTTGTGCGAGTGGGAAAGTTTACCGTGCCAAAGGTCACACTTGTACACCAGATGGTTTGGTTGCACGTGGGGTGTGAGGTTGTTTCTTGTGAAACTTCCGTCCCCTATCGGGAATATATCATTAGATATATTAACGAGTTTATCTTTACGAGACATTTCTGACAGCTGATATATCCCATGGAACATAAATTAGAGCTCTGCATTCTGTAGAACAGTACATCTGGTTGATTGGGTCAAGGTTTTCATTCCAAGCCGAATCGACCGTTTTCAACCAATTCTCTCATCTTGGACACTGCACGAGACATTATACTGTAAAGGCGTATGGTGTAAGATAACAACTGAGATATTGAATGCGTTAATAAATTAGTAAGGGAGTGCCGGATAAAAGAGAAAAGTACGATATTGATTTAAAGGTAACAGGCTTCATATAACTTATGTCACGATAGCCCAGCGCTCGTGTGCTGTACGTGTAACAGTAAACGCCACTGAAGCACCGTAAATCAGTAGAGAAGAATCTTTATGGGTGATCAATACATACCGATAGGGATACTCAGATATCATCTGTGACGTTTCGTAACTGCTGGTGTACGCGACCATCGGTTACTAGTGCATTACCATATGAACTTAAGTAACAAGTAGGATGTAACAGGGTAAAGTGAATCACAGTCAGCCGTTTACCACTCGTCCTGTTTGTTAAGCGAAAGTCAGCCACAGTGAAACAAAGGAAGACAAAATGAAAGAATGAGGGATTATTACTTGATACCACTTCGGAAATATTGTAGCCATTTCGTGGTGATCGACGAAGAATGAAGTTGTCGTAAATTCAAATTATCTATGAACGCAACGATAGTTATTGGTCACGGATTTAAGGTCACGGAAATAATTAGTTATGTGTGAAGCTTCTTTTATTTTTGTGGGTTTCGTTCATTCATGCCATTAAATTATTCCCTGATTGATTCGACTCTCGAATTCATGTTCGTGTAATAAGCCCAGTGGGGAACGTTTGTGACTTACCAATCCGCTAATTATTTAGGTTAGGCTATGTCTGTAGGGTTAGAGTCTGGGTCCTGTGATTGGCTCACGTAAGCAGATGTTAGGGACAGACACGTACACCCCCAAATAAGGCGAGAAAGCCATCCATAGGCAACATGTGTTTTTTAAATTGCGCTCTCCTCTCCCCTTTCAGGCAGATGAACTGGCCTGTTTAGACATAAGATTCACATACGCACGTCTCCGAAGAGTTCATGCAGACCTTACTACGGTTCTCTCAGGATGGAGTCCATGAAGGAAGTCAGGAACTGGCTTGTGAACAAGTGCAAAATACCACCAACCTTCGGACAACAGACTAAGGAGCAACAGAGTTACGGCTCAGTCGTGACACCTCAGAATATACCAGAATTCATCATCCCTAGGTCCAATTCGGATGGCTCTTCACAGCGTGACAGCGGCGAAAAATTGTCCATCGAGGAGGACGATAATAGTCGGAACAGTGTCAGCCCACCGGACTCTCGACAGGCAAGTCCTCGACATTCTCCGAGAACTTCATTTCTTGAACCCTCTCCTGTTTTTTCCAAATGCAGTCGGTCTGCTCCGACGAGTCCGTACAAACCGGCAGAGCCTTTGTTAAAAAATGTGGACTTGTACTCTTGTGAAGATTTGCAAATATTGAAAACGAAGGATACGAACGCTGACCCACAATCCATGGCGGCGATGAGTCTTCCTCATTTCCGCACGAAGACAGCGTATGGGTTCACAACCCTTAACCAGGCTCCACATACTCGCAGGAAGGAATCTCTTTTCCACTGCGACACGGACTTCATACCCACCCTACTGAACCGCCGACATTCTAAGAAAAAGAATAATTCAATAGACATTGGGCGCTCACAAGATATAATAGTGTCTTTACCACCTAATCCGCCTCCCCTGGGGCAACCGGAAGAGGAGTTCCCTTTAAGCAGGCGCGGAAGTCGCCGGAGGGAGGCTCCAACCACTGTTGTCACGCCGGTAACAATCTTAACAGGGAAGAGATGCAGTCCAGAGACCAGCCCCTTGCCTAGTCCAGTCTCTCCCAACTGCCCGTCGCCGATCCGCTCAGGGAACGGGACGATGTTGAGCCCGTATCACCTCTCTCCAGACATGGCGAACACGAACAGAAAGTCTCGTCGGAACAGACTATATTATCGCCGAAGATCCTCCCTGCCTGGTTTCGAAGAGGAAGAACAAAGTTCAACGGAATGCAGTTCTGCCGAGACTAGCCCCACTGGAAGACGAAAAAGTAACGGGACTCTGCTTGTTCCAGGTGACGTGAACTTGCAAAAGCGTCATTCTTCACCGTGTCCTTCCAGCGAACAGGAAACTCTACAGGGCTCCGTGATGGCTCTAAAGCTCTCCTGCTCTTGTTCGGATACTTCCTCTACGCGCTTCCAATCTCACATGTTGGCAGAGTTCGGCGAGGTCAAACTCGCTTTTCAGTACTTAACGGAGACCAAACAGTTCAAAGTGGGACTGATCAAAGCTGAAAATTTAGGAGGCCGCAACAAGGCCGACCAAAACATCAATTCCTATGCGAAAATTTACCTTATGCCTGGCAAAGTTCAAAGGCACACATCCGATACTGTGAAACGAACACGTGATCCAGTGTACAATCAAGAGTTCTATTTCAACGATATACTGATAGATGAACTCAGATCAATGAAGTTAAAAATCAAGATATTCCACAAGGGACATAATTTTTCCAGGCACGTGTTTATTGGGGAAATTGTTGTACCTTTGGCGAAGTACAATATTCAACACGAACAGAGGATGTGGAAAGATTTGGAACCTAAAATGGACTCAGAGGTAAGCCATGTAATATTAAAAAAAAATATTAATTTATTTTTAATTTTTTAATTTTATTTGATTTGTGTTTCAATATACAACACATTTAAGAATATTTCACATAAGACTTCCTGGTTATGTATTGAGGACAAGGTGAACCCCTTATTATCATACTTCACAGAGTGATTCTTGGTTTCTGTTTATCAATACACGGTCACATGATATTGCGCTAAGCATGATGCGGGAACCCGTGGCCGAGGGGGTGAGTCCACCGGTACGGTGTAATGATCCAGGTGCCTCTCACTAATACTGTCGCTTTGAATTTAGCTCAAGCTAGTTTCCTCTCCGACCATTCGTGGGAAGGTCCGACAGCAACCATGGGCTCTGTCCGGTTTTCTCCCACCATAATGCTGGCCACCGTCGTATAAGTGAAATAGTCTTGAGCACGGCGGAAAACACCAACCAAATAAATAAATAAACATGATGTATAACGATCACATCCTCAAGCGAAGTAATGCCCCACGCTCACGCGGCACTATCCAACGATCAGTGCTAATAGTCAACAATCTCGTGCGTTCATTCTACAAGATTATCTCCCTTCGTGAGCTCTCTTTGGTCCTCTTGTTTGTAAAGCAAACTGTCGAACGATGGCTTGCTCAGCTAGCGACGACATACAAGTTCAGCGATTTAAAGCTTCAACAAAGAATGTTATTTCTATTCTTTTTCTTCCACTGTTTTTGGTTCGCCGTAGGATGAGATATCAGGTAGTGTCAGTTCTCGAGAACTGATGAACAATTCCTGATATACCTTCCCACGACATGCACTGTTTGTATATTACTGCCATATTGCAATGCAATACGTGGATTTCAGGTCACTAGGTCTTTTCAGCCTCTTCAATCAACAGCCCTTCCTAATCTAATTTGGTTGTGCGAAATCGAAAGCCTGAAGGAGATTTAGTTTCACCTTTTTCCAGTTTGACTTCGCAAATAAGTCTACCGTGCAGTGTGTGCACTCTATGTGCTTTCGTGCAGACTACCCATGGTTGTGATTCTGACACTCCTAAATCCGCAGTATATATTCCCGTACTAAGTTAACTTTAGCCCATAGAATAAATCTGTGTTAGAGCACATCAGAATAAATGGGACAATAATTGGCCAAACGTTAACAACCGCGTAGGCTAGTGGGTTATCAATAAGATATTAAAAAAGTTTATGACGAAATAATACTGACATGGCAAACATTTATGATGTTCCTCAGTCTGATATTTCTGTTGTTAAAACCGCAGAAGCCAGTTCAGCTGATAGTGTCCGGTGATTTTTTCATCAAGATGTGTAGCCCACAAGAACTATTCGCAGTGGTACTATCTTCATCAAGCTGGCGCAAGGTGTAGTGGTGGCTTCAGTCTTAAAAGAAGCAGTGGATTTCCGCCTCTGCGCATTTACTGTTTATTTTGTCATTGTCTTTTTGTAATAAACTTGAGTGTTAATTTTGAAACCACAGGACAGTGTGACAGCCATGAATAACTATCACTGCCCAACTACTCTCAGATAAAAACCCTTGCAAAAGGATAGGAAATTATCGAAGCTACTATTTCCAGTTTTCTTAGTTTCGACCTGACCAAAACAAGGTCAAAAATGCGAAAACACATACGTCGGAAAACACGAAAATACTAAAGTCTGTGTTTTCGGATTTTCATTTCGTGCTATCGTGTTTTCGCTTAATTCACAATTTCGGGACTTCCATATCATCTAAGTCGTAAATGCAAAGTTAAATGCAATCTGTCAAGGTATTTAATGGGTCAAAAAGATAGAAAAGAGCGACATTAGTTCTACTTTTTCGCTTTCCGGTTTCTGCTGTTTTGACTTTCGGTCTGAGCATGTTTTCGGCATCCTGCCACTGGACATTCATTGTTGGAGTGAAGACAGAGACCATCAACAGAGACCATTTGCAACTAGCGACCACTAACCTTTTGCGCACAAACATACAACTGAAATCAAGACCACAAGACTAAATACAAAAACGAACGAGGACCAACTCCTAACACATTACACCTACCGGAATAAAGTATGATCTATAGGGTGCTTTAAAACAAAAAAGTCACTGTTTTTTCTTTAGGCCATACCTTGAGAAATAAAAGAGGCCAGAAGGCCGAGAGCGAAACGCAAATACTCCGAAGCCTCTAACTAAGTCCAGCTCATGCTACCTTCCTTTCCAGCAGCAGGTTAGTAGGTCCTCTGGCAACCTGCAAATGGTCCTGAATTTCCCCCGAGTTCTGCCCAATTTCCCCCAACCGTAAAAGTGAAATATTCTTGAGCACGACATAACACTTCAATCAAAATAAATAAGATAAAAGCGATGTAGCAATATTAAGTATTTCCGAAATGTAAAAACAAAAACATGTGTGAAGTTTAAAGCCTGTTATTTCAGTATCGCACACAGTATCCGTGGCAATATAATACGCGAAAAGTGTATGTAAAGGTATATCGGTGAATAACCAAAAGAGACTGCGTCAAAGCTTTCTTTGCACCAATCGCTAGACCATTCCCTTGGAATTTTGTCTGCGGAGCTGTTTGTATAAAAATATTCCGAAATTGCCTATTTTTGTGTGTGTTTATATGTCGGAATTACTTTAATACTGAAAGATTGATATTTTGTTGTAGTAATAGGTTTAAGGAAATATCCTTTGTAAAAAGGTTTTCAATTGTTTTCCTAATTTTGACAATTTCCTAAATTATGTGCGGCTTTCTGGAATTTATTCTAATACTGGAGAGATATGTTAAAGCTTCCTTGATTACTTTGACAGATCATTATTTGGAATTTTTCTCAACAATACTGGTATGAAGAAAATATCCGGCCTTTTATTATGTATAGTTTCTATATTTATATCCATATATACTTAGTCATCTTTGCAATTTGTATATTCGTATGTTACGAAGGATAATACTGAAAGAACGTGCCAGAGAATTCTTAAGGTGAAACGACACACCCCTATATTTAGATTTGGTCCAAAGAGCCCGATGAAAAGCCTCCATCAGGGTTTTATTATAACTATCCATGCGAATGTCTAAAACTATCAACTTATACCCCTCCGCAGCCTCAAGCACCTTGACTTAAACAATGCAGTGATGTTAATTGTAATTTATTAGGCGTCAGTGGTCTAGAATTATCAAACTGTTGTGTTGTCATTACATTTAATAAACAATCACATGGCAGCAATGCCAGGGAGCACACAAATTTGCGTAGAATGATCGCACCACTGTTTCCTTTCAGACCTGTCGCATTATTTCGAGTTCGAACGTATTATTCCAAAGCCATGTACTCAAGTTTATTATGATGCATTTCTCCAGACATTGTCTTGTAGGACATGGTGCACTTTACATTGCACTGCTCTGTCTGCTGCGTGTAGATAGTGAACACGTTGCTTGACGTGCTCTGGGTACACACCATAACTTCCCTCTCCGTTAAATATTGAACACGCTTGTGGTAGATTCCACCATAATTGGACCCTTGGCCAACCGGACAAGCCTAACATCAAAATCATCCATCTGACATTAAGCATTTATGAGTTTACACCGTAGCCCTACAGCAATCACATCAGCTGAAAGCAGTTCCTCCTCCGCGCTCTTACGATTGATGATCCAGTAAAACATCGAGGACTTTTTTTTATTTAATGTTTGCAGAAGAACGCAGCAATTAATGACAATTACACTTTGATGATAAATTTTGTATTGAGTACAGAAAAAATTTGCAAGTAATTTTGGCTATTTTGTACGCAAACAAAGGTCTCTCTTTTGATTACACGTTTACAGCCAGTTGCACAGGTATTTATTTATTTAATTGATTAGTGTATCAGCCGTACTCAAGAATATTTCACTTAAACGACGGCGACCAGCTTTATGATGGGCGGAAACCGAGCAGAGCTTGGGGGAAACCAACGACCATCCGCAAGTTGCTGACAGACCTTCCCACGTACGGATTGCGCAGATACGTAAGCAAGAGGATGAAACTATACGGCATCACTTAACGTTTTTGGCAGTTGAAATCTACGAACGGCAATTGAATATACACCGGCGTAATATAAAGTTACAGCTGCGAGCAATGTACTTAGTTTGGCTGACATGTCGAAATTGTAACTCCAGTGGGTACTTGTATTTCCACAGTGATTTGAGTGTATATACTCCATTTGTTTCTATGTAGATTTTACAGTACTTTAGTCTGTCTAGAAACCAAACTACTGTGTGTATATACAGGTGATTTATACAGAGTACACTTCAAAACGAGATATAACCTTCTGTGATTTTTGCTAAGCTTATCACAGAACTCAGCTTAACTCAGTCTGCAACAAAAATACGTAGTGGTGAGCCTGAGAAAAGCATGTTTATGCCGTTCTGATCCGATCTAAATGTTGGCATCCAAGACGTTTGCATATAATTTATAAAGGCATTTGTCAGCCAATAAGTTGCATTTCGGTGGGAAAAATCGTAAAATAACTTGCAAAACGAAGTGTGTGTGCAAAATTTCCATGGCAATATGTACGCTGATTGGCAGACTAATACGCCGACAGGAAACAATAATCTTCCTTGAAGTTCTCCATACGTGGCGCTCGCTAATCCGTGTGATTATCCAGGTGAGCACCACACAGTATATTGAATCGTGTTTGCTCTTCAGTAACTTTTCGAAGGTAGATGGGTTACCTGGGCATTGGACATATCAATGGAACAAAAGAAAACCTTTTCTATCACTATTGCGAATGATTTTTCATGGTGGTGCTATATCCATCAATACAACATGGACTCAATCAGACAGAATGAAGGTGTTGTAAATCCGATGCTTTGCTGAAAGCACATTGATCACATCTGAGGGTTGAATACTAAGGCCATCAGCCCTGCAGATGAAGAAACCAAGTGTCACGAAGGAGCGAAAATAGGCTAGCAACTCTAGATAGTATACTTGATATTTCCAGGGTAATGAAATAATGTAGCCATGTGCAGCAGTTTCAGTTTTCACGTCACTGCCCCGATAAGCTCGTTATCAATGAAATCAGAAACCACTCTCTATAGATACGGCCTTCAAACTCCCCACGAAACTGCATTAAAACGAATAACAAAACAGTATAACTGCAGTTCCCTTGCCGGTTTGTACGTTCTTTCTATATATAGTATGCCTTACACTTGATGACGGGTTAAAAAATCGAAATGAATATAGCATAATGCTTACACAGCGATGCAATCTTTGACTGGATTTAAAGAAAACCCCAGGCTACCCACGTTGTCAGCCTCGCATGGATTGGTATCTGTGCAAAGACGACGGCGGCTTCATGCCACTGCCTTAGCCCTTACAGCCTGTTAAGCTTACAGCAAGAGGGATAGTTTCAATTTTGACCTTGGTAATTATATTAACATTTACTTGATCACCATATAATTCAGTCGATTTTACAAAATCTGCTCAGGACGAGGTAGGTATGCCTTGATTTATACAGCCTTTGGCGAAGAAAAGGTGGTCGATGATGTCCATAATGTGCACTGCACCGCGTTCGCGGAAGATGTCTTAAGATAGAGAGAGTTTTACTCTGATAGAGACAAGGATGCTAGAGAGGTTTCTTGGCAGCAAATTGGAATTAAACAACAAGGAGATAAAAAAAACAACAAAAAAAACAGCAACAACCATTACATGGTTTGCCTGAATTTGTGTTTTGCATGGGAAGAATTCAGGCACTTCAATTTGAATGCGAAAGCATCTACATAAATATTGTAATTATATATATGTTGTTCCTTGTGAATCCATTTCTTTCGCTGGTGTTTATCGAGATTTGTATAAGAAAAACAATATTATCGAGTCAGATTTCCCCTGAGGTATCAGTTCCCTTTGATTGAATCAGATACGTCAGCTTGATAAATAAGAATAGAATAATTCAACTTCGGCATTCTGACACACTTAAAACTTGTCCGACGAATACATTGCGAACCTTGGGTGAAATCACCACCTGAACCACGTCGATAATTGTTTAAGCCTCCCTGAGTCTTTTGTTGTCGCTTATGCGGCCATTATCTTGTAACATTATACCACGACTACATCTATCGAACAAGTCTGTCGTCGCCTTTATGTCTCCCCCGTGTGCCACTAACCGCAGAAAGAGAAGAAAATGGCTTGGTCCACGTAAGCTAAGCCGTCACGAAGGAACGTTTGGCCAACGTCTATATTTGGAATCATGACGGACCATGGCTTTAAAATGTCGTTCTGCGCAGACGACGAAAGCAACGGAGTTGATGACATTTCTGATAGAGTTTAAAACAGTAGTCGGCGCATATTTGCTTTTTCCGGACGTACAACAGCAGAACTAGCAAGCGATGTTTCCAAATCGCAAGTTAGGCTAGTAAACCAGGAAAACCCATTCCCATGGTCAAATTCTATCATTCATGTTTCATTACTGTAGAATTCAGATCACAGACTCCCCAAACCTGTACACTTGATTTGTAGGAAAGTCAACTATTCTGGAAGAGGAAACAGTCGGCTCTTTAGATGATGCGTCTTAAGCACATATAACGGTAACTGAAATGCATAAAGCATGTATTGAAGTTAAACACCATACTCAAAGGTCAGAATGATCCAGAATACCCCCACCAATGCGGTCGCTGTGAGTTCAAGCCCAGCTCATGCTGGCTTCCTCTCCGTTCGTATGTGGGAAGGTCTGCCAGCAACCTGCGGATGGTTGTGGATTTCTCCCGGGCTCTGCCAGGTTTCCCCCCCGCCACGATGCTGGCCGCCGTCGTGTAAGTGAATGAAACATTCTTGAGCACGGCTTAAAAAACCAATCAACTAAATAAGTAAATAAACCAAAGGTCAGTTTAATAAGTGGATGAAATTTGAGTCGCTGACTAATTCTGCCACGCTTAGTGTGCAAACATTGCTCACCACATCGGTGGAAAACGAACGCTGAACTTGGGCAAAAACAATTACTAAAACTTCAAAAACTGATAAATTAAAGTCCAAAGTATCTATGTCTACATGCAGTCCACATACGTATTTAATTTAAAAGCATATGAACAACAGATCATTATTATTTGCAATACATCTCTGAAGGTTTATTCACTGAGTACAAGTCCAGCTCATGTTGACCTCTTTTCCGGTCGTACGTGCGAATGTCTGTCAGCAACCTTTAGATGGTTTCTTCCGGGCTGTGCCCTGTTTCCTCCCACCGTAATGCTGGTTGCCGTCGTATATGTGAAACATACCAGTACGCCATGAAACAACAATCGAATGAATAAACTGAAAGAAAAGAACATCGGGTTTCCTTCTAAAATATTCTTCCTCATCTGGACTGGCAGGGTATGAATGAAAAATTCTTGAGTATGGCGTTATAAGCAATAATCAAATAAATAAATAAATGAAATAAAGTAATAAATACATGCAAGTGTGACGGTGTTGGAGTAAACTGCTTCTTTCGTTTGGCACCAGTTTTTAAGTTTAAATTTCCGAATCTTTTTAATTAGCTTACAGTTTATAGTGCACATATTCTATATCCGTGACATGGACCTAGGCTTTGGAACCGACATTCATATACCAGCCGTCAATCAAAATGGGCGTTCCGGGTCAATAACCGCAAGACCAGTTTCCGAAATAACAAACAACACAAAGCAATCAACAGTTTTCAGTCAATGCGAAAAGAGGCAATGAATGTTCTAGGCGGATGAATAAATTCATTATCCGCATCGTGTACCATTTTACTATATGTGGTGTCATTAATCAAATATGTATCTCAGCTGCGCTTGTCCGGACTTTTTAGTGTAGTGGGTGAATTTTTGCTTGCGTTTGTCCATTTGCTTTCTAGACGTTCTTTAATCGTGCACAGTTTGTTCTTAACGCGTGAAACTATTAGCGCCTCTTGCGTGTCACGGGGCTTCAAGACATCGCTCCGGATACCATGAACGTGGCAAAACAATTCTAGTTGTCTGTATCCAGTTACCGGCTGTATCTATCATCGGCGAGCAGAGCACGCGTACGGCTTGATGTCCCACCCCTGATAGGCTTTATACCAATTTCTCTTCGTTTCTAGCATCGTTGTGGCAATGCCCCTAACGGTGTCTCCCTGTCGTAGCTATATCCATTTGCCTATGTAAACCAGGACGTAATGGTGCTGGAACACTGCATACCAGACCGAGCAGATCAGAATTTGACCCACCCACTCATATTTATTTATTTATTTATCTACTATTGGTGTTTTACGCCGTACTCAAGAATATTTCATTTATACAACGACGGCATGCGTTATGGTGGGGGGAAACCCGACAAAGCTCGGAGGGAATCCACGACCATCAGCAATATGCATTTACAGGTTGATGGTCATGCAAGATCCTAAGCTATGGATTGCTTTTCCTGGCTCGCTGGATTACAAAGCGGGCACTATATATGTATGGGGGGGGGGGGGGTCCTCCGTGGCTCAGCGCAGCGAGATGACCCTCTCACCAATGCGGTCCCTGTGAGCTCAAGTCCAGCTCATGCTGGTTTCCTAACCGGCCGTACGTGGGAAGATCTGCTTTGCCCCGGGTTCTGCCCGGTTTCCTCCCACGGTAATGCTGGCCGCCGTCGTATAAGTGAAATATTCTTGAGCACGGCGTAAAACACCAATCAAACAGAATAAACAAATTTCATCTATAATAAGATTAGTGTCATCAGATGTGTAAATAACAGCATACGTCTTCCAAGAATTTATTCACCTCGGAAAACAGACCCGCGGATAAGAAAACATTATTAATATAAGCCTTTAAAAGCGGGAAATACGAGTACAATGGATGCGCCTTTGAATATTCTAGCTCATTAATCGCCAAGTTCCGACACAAAGTTAACACAAACTTCCAACGAAATGAGAAAGCCTGAAAAGTAAGACATTAAGAGAAATGAAGCATTCAACAGTTTTCAGTGATGATGGAAACATGAATGACTACGGCACAGAGAGCAAAACCAGAGCAGCGACGACGGTGTGATAATTGACAAATGATCAAAGACAACCGGTGGAATACGGCCTCTTGTCATTTCACCATAGGCTCAAAACCTTCCACCTTTCACCTTATGGCCATCTGTGATTTTCTATACTAGCTAACCGTAGTGCAATAGTTTGGACATTGGCATCCCCCCCCCCTCCATGAAGGTGCCATCTGAAACCTTCTGAAATAAAAGTAGAGTCTAGTCGTCAAATGTCAATTTCTAAATATAAAGGAGGACCAACAAAGAAATAACACAAGCAGTCAAGCGGAATGTAAGGCAAGCACAGTTTGAAAGTTTTTCATGGCCTGTGTATACGTTCCTTCTTAACTAAATTAAGCAGCCTTTGTGGAAATAATCTCCATGAAATATGGTTCCTGTTAGAATGTTCAGCTGTGGCACCCAACTGTTATGCCATGTTGCCACGCCCCAGCCAAAGATTTATCCAGCGGTTTACCGAAATATGTTTCAAACGGTTGCGGGTGATGGAGAGTCTTCGTAAACGATTGACTCGTCGTTTTTAGATTCATACGTAAGGCTTCTACATCGGTAATCTTGGAACTATCGAAGTTGTATTTTGTAGCAAATTCCTGTTCTATTATAAATCGCGGGGGGGGGGGGCTCAGACTTTAAACGGCTTGAGTTTACTTACTTACTTACTTACTTACTTACTTACTAGGTAAATGATTTTGAAATGTAGTTAAGATTTTAACTAGATGCAAAGCCCTAGCAACCTGACATTTTTGCCATTTGGAAATACTAATTAACAAAGAATAGAAACGCCATGAAAAAATTCATGAATTTTTTGTTTGTTGTGTGATATTCTTCGTTTTGGGTTTTCCATTTTATCTTAGACAAAGACTGTAAAATCAGCACCTGCCGGTACGCCAACTACGCTGAGCACGGGAAAGTACTCCAAGTGGCAGATAATTGCTTTCCACACGGAGCAGTATATCGAAAGGCCTAGGAGAGCTAAACAACATACTGTTATTCTAATTGAAGACTCAAATTACCCGTCAGTCTGTTGTTTTGGATTGGAGATCCTGTTACAGTCTTGTCCGTATAGGTAGGCGTAATGAACCCAGTGCATGTCAACATAAACTGGCTTACTTGATTTAATCCACCACTCCCTCCCCTGGCAATCCCAGTCCGTTTCGTATTTCGCAATCCATTCAATTTTACAGCTTCTGCAAGCTGGCTTCCGTTGATAAGTCACACCTGACTACACCAGCTTCTTATTTACGTCCTACCTTTGATACCGTTTTTAAGCGCATTTTTAAAAGTAGCCAATAGTAATAATTCACTATTTTCTGTGGGGAAAAAAAAGACGCAAAAAAATGGACGTTCCGATGGTGGAAACAGAAACAAGGCATCAAAACATCGTGAGTTCCATGGCGATTTCCCCCCGTATAACCTTATCAAAAGGCCCATTTGGCTGCAGGTGTGGAGAATTTGATTGGGCCCCCGATTGGACCCCCTTGGCCGGGTGCTTAACGTTTCAGCACAGAACACAGAATGGGCAGCCTTTCACCAATGCAGGCGCTGGGAATTCAAGACCGGTTCATGCTAGCTTCCTCTCCGGCCGCACGTGGAAAAGTCTGCCAGTAACCTATGGTTGGTCGTGGGTTTCTCCCGCGTTCTGCCCGGTTTTCTCCTGGCCTCCGTTGAATTGGTGCAATATTCTTGAATACGGCATGAAAGCCCAATCTTATAAATAAATAAATTAAAATAGGTCAATCAAAGCAGCGAGAGGGCCACGTATTTGCACTCCGCCTGTAAATGAAGACCCATCAAGGGCGTGATCAAAGTTGCCATTGGTTGACTTTAAGTCAAGTTGGTAATATTTTGTACCTATTCAAACCTTTGCCCATGGACGAAGAAATAAGAAACTGGCACCGACTAGCTGGCACTAGTTACACTTAACGGTGGAATTCTTCATGTAGTGCAATTCTATACGTCAGACAAATGGGCTTGTAAATGCCGTTAACAAGACGTCGCTTG
Organism: Acanthopleura granulata; assembly: GCA_016165875.1. Taxonomy (NCBI): domain Eukaryota; kingdom Metazoa; phylum Mollusca; class Polyplacophora; order Chitonida; family Chitonidae; genus Acanthopleura; species Acanthopleura granulata. Next base: position 21,288,411 of record JABBOT010000008.1, read on the forward strand.
GCAACATAGCATGCCTCAACATAGCATGACATCTGAAGCAGATTTCCACGTATTTATAATCGTTCAATCGATGTCACTGAATTTGGATGACTTTTATAAACGCACACCGAATTATGTCTCTGTCCACTTGCCCTGTTTCTGTAGAAATGAAAAGGCCTTGAAAACTAGAACATGATCGGGAACACATGGGCAATATCGGTGTGATAGTCCTCATGCTTGTGATGATGGACCATGGAATGTCTCTTAGGCAGATAACGGCTTCTTTATTTGACCAATACACACGAAAAGGCACTGACTCCTCTTGTAACCGAAGTTTGAAGATCAGAATACATTTATGTATGCTAAGGCTTTATGTCGTACTCAACAGTTTTGCAGTAATGTGACGACGAGAGGAGTCCTTAGAATATATATATATATATATATATATATATATATATATATAGATATATATATACTGTGTATTCTTGTGACAGGGCGAGTCCATGCCGTCAAAGTGCTGTGGCGGCTGGAACATCATGCCGAAGACACCAGACACATGACACGCCACTCAGTCACATTGCATGGACACCGGGCCAACCAGTTTTGTTTCCTTGCTCTAACCTATCAGTGCTTAGAGCCAAGCCAGAGAGCAACAAGTACCATTTTTAGAAGTCTTTGGTATGATCCGATCTCGACTGAACATCCAAATATGGGCTATTCTATGTACGTCTGCCCTGCCTGACATATGGGAGTCAGTTAAGAATGCTCTTGTGGCGTTTAGATCAATCGAGTTAAGATCAGTCTTATTAATTAATGGTAGTAAGTTAGCACTGTTTAATTTTCGGAACTAGAAGATGATTAATGTGCCGGGGTGTTATAGCTCAGAAGATTCCTGACACGGAACTGCGACCAGCTCTCAGTTTATTCTCGTCGTTATTTGTCAAGAGCATGAGATGTTTATCTCGTTTGCTTCCTGTTTGATGGAGCCTGATCATGCAAACGACAGACCGTTAGGCGCGCAACCTGAACAGAAAAAATAAAACAGTTCATTGTGAAAAAAGAAATCTTGTGAACTCGACTTGTAAAGAGAAAGTTAACAACCACCAATTAACACCATGACTGCTGCCTGTCAGAAGTTTGTACGTGTATGTTTGAAGACAAAAGACTACAGACGAGGGAGGAAAACCAGAACAGCGACGACAGCTTCTTAGTTATATGGTCACACGTTACCGGTGAGATCGGGCCTCTTGTCAGTTTACCTCACTGAGCGTTTTATTCTAACTGCTTAAAAATATCAACATGTCCTCAGCGAAATGAAATAAAAAAGAAAGCAATTATGTTAATTGCAGATAAATGGATGTCACTGGCCTACAACTACTCAAAATGCTGACTTGTCATCACATGTAATAACCAATTACATAAAAAATACAATACAAAGAGACTAGGACTCATAGTCCAGGGGCAGATTCCTGGTTTATGCAGGGAGATAAAACACAAGGCTATAGCACAGTGAGTAAAACCAAAGCAGTGTTCACTAGTATACAGCTCTAGCCAGCACCGTTGTACACGGAGTGATTTCCGACTTGTCGCTTGAATTTATATTTTATGTGATCAGGTACTGATATTTGGACATGATCGCGACATGGGATGGTTGAAGGAGGTACAGAACTGGGGAAACTAGACTAAATGATGGATTGCGCTCATTTTTTTCCATCCTCAAATTTCCTGTTCAGTGTCAGGTTGAAATCGCATCCTGGTGATAGGCAGACAAGTGCCGGTCACAATCGGCTTCCACAATAGGTTTCCCACTCCGCCCCACGCTGCCTGTATTGCAGACCTGACTATAATGTATGAAGTATCGAGGGTTTATACCACCAACACCTTTTCATGGTGTCAAGTCACTGGAAATTCCTTTGGGATTTAAGGTTTCTTAAACCTGTAACAAAATTTACACACAAGCGTCCTTGCAAGCATCCATTGCTGACAGGAAGCCGGATTTCACCAGTTACGTTGCGACAGCTGTCAAACTGTCTCACTGTCGTCACTGTTGTGGCTTTACTCTTCAGGTCGAAGTCTCCTAATTATATCTCTGTAATTTGCAGTGTTTAGATGTGATTGTCTATCAAATACAATGACGATACATCATTTTGAGTTATTCTAGGCCGGTCACGTCTACTAAATAGCAATTACCATCACTGAAAATACATATATTTTGTTGTTAGTTTATTCTGTTTAAGCCGTGGAGCTGTAGGGAGCTCGTGGAAGTCGATACTATTAAAGCATGTACATGTCCATGAACAGTTAGAATCATACCTTAACTGAGGTAAATTGACAAAAGGCTAGATTTCACAGGTCAAGTGTGTGACCATTTTTCAACTATCACACTACCGGCGTTGTTCTTGTTTGACCCTGCGTGTTTCAACCGTTTACTGATAAAGCTTTTGTTACGAATCATGAAGGAAAGTCAGCTTATAACGATCAAGGCTTCATACCGAAACAGCGTTATCTGCAGACACAAAGTGTATACCTGGCGTTTTGGCAGGGACGTGTTAACTCAGACAAAGTCAGTTCCGGGCGAGACGTGATCGTGGTTTGTGAGAGCAGTCAACGTCGAAACCAGTCCAATTTGATTAGCGAAATTGAAAAAAAAGAATGGGAATTGATTTTCATCAAAGCAAATTGTACATGACCAGTTGGCTGTGTGAGAAAGACTGGGGTAAAAACTGCACTTTTACTGTATTGATTTGCCGTTGGTCAACTTTGCGTCTAATCTGTGCGCATGACTTGATTTACACCATTACTTTCCGATCCCTGGCTGGCACGGGACTATTGAAATGGCTCACTCTGTTTACGAGTTCCAGTTACGCAAACCTGACTGAAGTGTATATTGAGCACTAAAGCTTCTAAGGCGCAGACGTGGCAGCAGATGTGTATAATTACAGTTCATTATAATGGCCAACAGGTGCATGGCTGTGCATTTTCGGAAGGAGGTCAAGCATTGCAATCAAACCAGGTTTTTGACCGGCAATTTGCAGCAACCTCATACCCACTCCAACCGCTTCCAGTGTCCTGGTGCAACAAACTGTCGACAACGAGCAGCATTTCGAGCAATCCAGCATTCACTAAACAGCAGGCGTCTTTCGCCAATATGGTGTGCATGTCTGTGTGGGAAAAGTTCGTCAGTAACTTGCCAACGTGCGATGGTTTACCCCGGCACTCCGTTTTCTTCCACTTTTAAAACTGACCACCATTGTATATGTGAATGACAAAAAACCCCGTTAGTATGGTGTTAAATAACAATCAAACAAATAAATAAACTCAATAAAGTAAATAAATACTGCTTCTGTGGACTGTATTTTATTTCTGATTCGGTATTTGGGAGTAATATGCTCCCAGTTTGCGATGTGATTTCATATCAAAACCAGCGAAACACGAATTTGGCCTTTGTTTACACCAAATAAACCAGTTAACTGACCCATTCCCTCCTCACAAATACTTCAAGGTGAAAGGTTTGTGTGTCTGATTGAGCGATGTAAATATACCATATACCAAATTACAACTGGCTTCTGTGCCTGTGATAGTATTTTATTCATGAGCAACCGTCAGGTTCAATAATTTATCAGTAATCATACTTTACTTTCCCTTCTGTTTCAGGAGCTTGGATACCTACAGTCGTCCTTGACCTTTGATCCTAAGTCTGGTCCTTTGGAAGTACGGATTCTCCAAGCCAAAGATTTGCCCAAACATCACATAACTGGTGCTCCAGGTGAGATCATTGACGTCATGGCTATCATTACAAATCAGAAGACATGCTGTGGCCTTTCCTTCTTGATAACAAAACGTATCGTTGCGTCTTTCCGACCACGCATTCCATTGGAGTGAACAAAATATGCCTGTTCTCTAACTTGTCGCCAAAGCCGACAGGCCTTCCGCCATGTGGTTGTGGGTTCTAATCCAGGCTGGCCTTTGTCAAGATGCTTGTCTGGTGTCTGAAGAAGAGAGATAGTTAGTCCGGGTATATTCCGGCTTCATCCGTCCAAAAACCTGATCACTGTTGTGTAGAAGACAAAACCAGGAGTACGAGGGAAAACATATATGAAATGAAAATCACGGAAAAAAAACGCACATAGGTATTGTCAAAAAGTTTTTGGATGTACTGAATGGTGTATGAAGACGCCTGACCCCAGTTTCATGAAGCGCACTTAGCTAAGTATTCCCTTAACTGCCATGACAACATATGCTTGGAGATAGGAAATGCACTTAGCTAAGTGCTACTTAGCACTAAGTATGCTTCGGGAAACCGGGGGCTGATATTGTTTTTCTTTATATGTAAGTGTACAATCGATGCATTCGCATACAAGCCGTCAACCAAGATGGGCTTTCCGGGCAATAATCGCAAGGCCAATTTCCAAAACATGTTTGACATAAACCACCAAAGAAATAAGAAATGGTAAGAAATTAGGATGAATTCATGACGTAAAGACTCAAGGAGTGTTCTGGTGGGATGACTATAATCAGTATCCAAAGGGTGTTCCATGCTTATCTACAAGTTAGACTGATAGAGCTGACAGTTAGACTAACACATGTATTCCACTGAGCTAGATGGAAAGCTGATTTTCGACTTATATGGCAAGTAAATATCACGACGGTATTTTTTTCTTTTTCTTTTATTTTTTTACTGGCGGCATACATCAGTGATTCCTCATATGTAAACATATACATGAAAATACTCGGAATACATGACCAACAGTTTAATTTTTTTTCTGATTTTAGATCCATATGTCAAAGTACACGTATCTCTGCCTGGAAAAGCTGACAAGAAAAAGCAAACAAGAATACGAAAGAAAACAACCCAGCCCATGTTCAAGGAAAGCTTTTCCTTCCTCATATCACCGAAACTAGAGGACCTCAATTACACCGCCATTACGTTGACTCTGTTTGATCATGACCGCATCCGTAGCGATGACGTCATTGGTCAAGTCCGATTGGGTTACGGATCAACGGAGGAAACTGAAGTGGACCAATGGAATGAGGCGCTGCAGAATCCGGGACAGGAAATTACCATGTGGCATTATTTGATGGAAAATGAAGAGGACGCTTGATGGCTCATCATGCATATCCAAAGGCCCGAAAGGTTCTACAGAAGAAAGACCCTGACCAAGAAAAGTTACCGACATTTCATTTAGTTTCGGACATTCTTACGCTTAATCACGCCTTTGTGCTTGCGTGTGTTTCGTTTTTCGGTGGCATGTAGTAAATTTTACAGTTCAACTTCCACGTTGGCACTGCCATGCCTTAAATCGTCAGCAAGTTAGTCCCTCCAAATCTGACTTGGTGTTTCTATTGACATAAACTCACTAACCTTACATTGCGGTGCCTTTGAGTGGGCTGTTTGATTTGCTTTCCCTCCCCTTGGATTCAATATGTTATATAGGAATCTGCCATGAAGGTATGTTGGAAGGCACGTTTAAGTATCATCAAATTTCAACAGATCGAGTGTTCAAGTACCAGGTGAATTCTTGATTTACATCTGACTTTTGTAACACTGTTTAACAACCGCTAGGCTTCTCAGCTCCTGTTGTATTGAGCTGAAAGCAGATTATTGATAAAGAGTTGTGTTTTATTCGAGTCAGTTCGAATATACTGTCTTTGCTGTTGAATCTGGGAAATTTCTGGGCTCAAGTTCAGACGAGGGATTGACCGGTACACATCCGGACGTCGACTTTCACAAACCAAACGCACGAATAAAGTGTGCTAAATGAAATTAAGTCTCCTTCCTTGCAGGCCGATAGTTTTCTCTTTCGAATACACGCACTCCACACCGCTTTGACTGGAGTAATTTCCAGCTTGTTTCATCTGGACTCCTTTCACAGAAAAATGTCTGTATAGTTTTGCCTGTGTTGTGAACGACATTTTGTTCCATGAAAGCCAAGCTTTCGTTTTATGAAGCCATGTGAGGTTTTGCTTGGTACTTTTCGCACACACTACCCGCCCGTTTCCGCTTTTCGTATATGTAAATGGCCTTACAATAATGGTGAAAAGTGATTGACATGTATTTTAGATCATTGCCGTAGGGTAATGGGAGTGTACATTACACTCTTGTCGTGGCCATGGGTCAGTGCAACGTGACTGTGATTTTTTTTTTTTTGCCGAAGAATCTTTGAAGTGCTGAATTTAATTATACATTTCACGGCAAAATTCTTGAATCACGCGGATTTCTTGTCTTCACACTAAGTGCCTGTTTTCTTTGACACCATTTTTTTTTTTGAAATGCAAGGATTTCTACTTTTAATGTGTATGTTATGTAACACGTCTAACATGACTGCTCACGTATTCGGTGTGGTACGATGTGATTTTCCACATCCATGGTTTGTTTGTATTGTTCATATTTATCTTAAGTGGCAATGATTAAGGCATTTCTTCTGAAAACTTTGAGGATGGATTCCGTGATTTGCTTATTGTTACCAAGGTGTGAAAACGATGTCGTAAATCCTTACGTATTTTCTATTTTCAGTTTTCAGTGGGTTTTTTGATTGTCACCCATATTCACTCACTCAGTCTAAACAAATGTACAAACGGTTGAATTAGCTACCTCCCAGCTGCATTACTACACCGTTACGTGAAGCTAATGCTATTGTTGTTAACGTTTCTCTCTCCAGTTTGATATCATTTTGATGTGTAAAGTGTATAAATTCGTTCCGTTTCAGTAACTGCAGTGTACGTGGCTACATGATGTTAAAACTAAGGTTGTTACCCCTTCTCATTCCAGTTTACTAACACTATACCTGTATGTGCATACCTGGGTAAAAGTGTGATGTTTCTTGTACCTGCATTGGTATGTTGTTATACGCATCTGAGATCACTCAGCCATATTTCCAGCTTGGCTTCCACATAACTTCCACTTGGTTGCTCTTTCCAAAATGAAGATCATCATCTTTTTCACAGTAGTTGCATACAGTCTCTTTCACGTTTAATGGACTCCGCTGAACCGTGCTTGGCTTAAATGCACACAATCCAGGAGTTGATCTTTTATTTTCCGGACGATGACGAGTGTAGCCCACTTGAATCGAAAATCGCGCTCTGGGAAGTTCGACTTGCTTTCGTGTCACCATTTACATTTGTGTCGTCTGAGAATTCATGGTCTGCATTGTTCACGAACAACTGGGTGATATGGCTTCGGGGTTAAAGGAAACGGTTTTTTTTTTTGTCTTTTTCTTTTTTTCTTTTTTTTTTTTTTGTAGCGTACAGCTTTACTCTGCTGAAGTCGCACACCTGCTTACGCCAAGTTCTAGGTTAGTGAATAGAACTCTTTCTATATTTCTGAAAGCTGAACTGGGAAGAATGGAACATCTAGATCTCAGATATAGTGGTTACACGACATCAACACTGCAATCGTCGCTGTTGTCTTTCCAGTTTGATAACATCAATCCCGGTATGGGTAGATAACGCGTAACGTTTCAGTCATCTGTGATGAAGTTATATAGCATTAGACATTAACAATATGGTTTTTAACCCGTCTTTTTGCACGGTGGGTAAATTCGTTAAGTTAAGTAACCTGTATTATTATGCCGTCATCTGAGATCTTTGCCACCACTTCTTTTTCAGTTCATGACGAACCATTACAAAGAAACTAAAGAAATAACTTTCAAAAACCAATCATTATGTTTTTATGATGCCGCTCAGTTTCAATGGTGGAGGGAATTGAACTGCCAGGTGTAAACCACGTACCTTTGGCAAGTTACTGACGAGGTTACCCACGTGTGATGCTCGTCAACATATAATTTGGATAATTCATTTAATAAGTGCATGATCATGATGACAACTGCATGATCACTAAAATGGTCTAACCATGCCTTGTTTTCTTTGCGAGTGTATATATCTAACAATAGAAGCAACGACTGTGTTATTTTCCCTTTTTCTTTCCAGTTTGATTACCATCAGTGTGTGCAAAAGTCGTTCAATTCATTTTCATGTGCGGTTTCATGGCATTCTCACTGATTAACGTTTTATCAACTGTTCAATCAATACGTTTAAATTCCTAACGTATCAGTCACTTACATTATTTTGTGGTTTTAAAACCTATGATTTTCATTCTTTCATGACTTTACCCTGTGACAACGCAGATATGTGTACAAGTGTGCAAAATTTGTTATGTTTCACTTCCATTTCTCCATTGGCAATCGACGGCTAAAAAGCTAAAGTTTCTGGGTCATCTTTTTCTCCAATGTAAGTGTTAATATCTCCTTGTGATGCCACGCTGTGAAAGTGGGTTGTTGAATTCTTTGTATACGTTACTTCTATTCTTCTCAATAAATGCCCCCAAAATAATTCAGTTTTCTGTCATGAATCCTTGTTTTCGCAAGTTCCAAATGCTAGGATTCGTAGTCGACACGCCATTAGTTGAATACTTAACGGAATAGAGAGAAAGGCTGAACCAGCTGTGACACTGTACGTTTACATTGTTTTCATCTTATTGTGTATATGTATTAACTGTGATAACAACACAGCGTTTTGAGTAATTCTACAAGAGAGACGTCTACTACCATGCATTCAACATCAGTAGACTTTTTTTTATCTTAGCTTGCTTAAGCCATTGTGATAACGCGTCACGATTTGCCAACTATCACACTGTCGTCTCTGCTCTGGTTTTCCTCTCTCTGCGGTAATCTTCTATACTGTCATTCCTCCATAAACCGGAATTCTACTGATGGGCGAAGCATCACTGAGACCTGGTCACTTGCATTGTTTTCATGCTATTTTGTCTACAAATGTATGAAAATTTGATGACAATACAGCACTTTCAGTAGTTCTAGACCAGTGACGTCTAGTACATTGTATTTAACATCACTGCAATTGTTTTCATGTAACTTTGCTTAATATATGGTGCCAGGGGACGTGTAATTTGTTACTTCTGGATTTATCTCTGGACGTGCGCAGTGGTTTCATCACGCCTAGAAAAACATGTGATGACACTGACCACAGAGAATTGATCTGAGAGAGCACCTGAAGGCCAGGGCGGGTTGTTTGGACAATGTGTGAGTCCAGCTCTGGTCAATAATAAATAACAAAATAACTATTATAAATGTAGCTCACTGCAACTGTGACTGTAACTTTCCGACGCTTCGGCTTGTTTCGGGTGTAAACCATTAACTGAGGGGCGCATCCACATGACTGGCGAATGCCATTTGTTTGCTATCTTCTTTTCGTGACGGATTTTTACAATACATTATTTATAGATTATAGGTTTAAGTCGTACAGGAAAACTGCGTCAGGCTTTTCTTAACAGAGCGTTGTCGAACAGACTATCTTCACAGGATCTATCAGTTACAGAACTGTTGTAGTATTTATAAATGAATAATGAGAATATACTGATCTGTAACTGCTGATATTGTCCTGGCGAATCAGCGTCCACGAAAAGAAACAATAGTGTCATGCTGTAGAGAGCCATACAACTGATGTTAACATTAAAGCCTTGGGGAATGAGTGGTCGAACATCAAAATCCCCCCCCCCCCCCCATGTTACGCAAAGACAATAGAATAGGCTCGGGACGTGTTTGCTTGAAGCGCTCCTTGTTTCCTTTACATTAGCAAAGAACACAGAAACAGTTTACTGATGGGATTTGACGTCTGGTTAGAATCTTGACAGTTTGCAAGTGTTTACTCTCTGTAGAAGAATTACACAAACAAAACTGGATGAAATCAATACGAGCAATAACTATGCTTGTGACGCTCTCACAGGTTATATGCCTCAGTATGTGACTGTGGACAAACTACAGCTCGACCGGACATTGTATGCATCCGTATTGTATGCGATGAAATATTGATTTTATCGTCGTAAAATTTTTTATTTATTTTATTGGCGTTATACGCCGTACTCAAGCGTATTTCATTCACACCATTACTGTGGTGGGAGGAAACAGTGGATAGCCCAGGGTGAAACAAACGACCATTCTCGGGTTGCTGGCAGACTTTCCTACTTACGACCGTAGAGGAAGCCAGCATGACGTGAGCTCACAGCAACGAGCTGAGGTGTGATGCTCCTGGATCATTATGCGGCGCTATCACGGCATCCATTCGATCACGGAGGACTAATATCGTTGTGGAATATAAATTTCTATTATCCCGGAGAGCAGCGCAATGACCCACCAATGCGGTCGCTGTGAGTTCAAGTCCAGCTCATGCTGGCTTCCTCTCCGGCTGCACGTGGGATGGTCTGCCAGCAACCTGCAGATGGTGGTGGGTTCCCCCGGGCTCTGCCCGGTTTCCTCCCACCACGATGTTGGTCGCCGTCATACAAGTGAAATATTCTTGAGTACGGTTTTAAACACCAATCAAATAATTAAATGGATAAATTATCCCAGAGAGGGTATGCTCGTAACAACAACATCAATTCTCTGCTTCGTAATGGTGTCTAATTATAAATCATTACTAGATCTTGACCAACAGTAGGGCTGTATCGGAGGCATCGCGTTGAATGACATCCCAGTACAGATGAACAGCTGTAATCGAAGTGCATCTGAGGTACATATTTTTTATTAACGGCAACTTATGAACTAGCCATCATGAACGAAGATTTAACATCAAAACATCAGTTGCGTTTTCCCGTCATAAGTGGAAACTGTTGACTGTCTCTCTTCAGTTTATGTTCAGTCTTGTTTTGGAAATTGGTCTTGCAATTATTGACCTGAAACATCAATAACTGTAGTCGAATTTACCCAAAGATTTTATATATCGTATACAGCGGAAAAATTTACTATTTATTTCTTTCGCTTATTTGCTTGGAGTTGATTTTACGACAACAATCCGGTTTCTGTGTGCAATAAACAGTGTATATTTGATACAGGCTCGGTACAAAGCTGACATTGTAAAGGGATTCGTTCATTTTCGTTACGTAAGCGCGCAAATCCCACAAAATCCTTCAAGGTGTACGAGAATGAATGAATGATTATGGCTTAACGCCACATCGGCAATATCTCAAAGATATCGTGGCGAGAGGTGAGTAAATATGACTGCTCTCAAAATGGACAAGAGTAAATAACTGCGAGCCTAACAATTTCGTCGCTCATATTTATAGACTAACGTAAAGAAAAATCTGTATGGTTTGATTGTAAACATGTTTACAACATGCATACATCTTTCCAGAAGGTGTACAATGAAATGAAACTCATAAACACAGACACCTCGAGTACACGCGGCTGAAATCCAGTGCGGGCTGTGAAGTGCACAGAGGAAAAAATGTAGGTCAGACACTGACCTGCTTAACGCAAAAACAAATAACAAAATATAATACAATATCTTAACGGTTTTCGTAACACAGTCTCCTAACCCTCAAAATATATGCAATCGTTCCCTTTACCTCTCAAACACGGACAACAGTGCCTTTTAATCCCCTAAGACACCTATGAACTTGCTTCTATCTGCTACAAAACCGAGATCAGAGCTGTACCTAAAGGATACAGGCTGTACCTGATTCCAACCATCAACCAAAATGGGCGTTGCGGGTGAATAATCGCAAGGTCTGTTTTCCAAAACGACAAATAACCCAAACCACCAACGAACTAAGAAAATACAGTTGGACGGACTCATGTAAAGTGAAGCAGTCAACAGTTTTCAATGGGACCGAGTTTATTGCAATTAACTAGGCATTATCATATGGTTTTATTTAGGAAGTCCGTATTTAAGGTGCAGACAAGTAAATTATAACATAACCTACTCTCCTTTAAACTTTGAACTAAAGACGACTGCAGAGGGATTTATGGATGTTGAAATCGGATTTCCAGGAACCTTTTCTTTTTGGGGGATAGGTGGAGTGGAACAGCTTATGTGGACGAGAGATAAACTGATTACGCAGACAAGCCTGTGACACGAACTCCAGTGGCCAGTAGAGATGAATCTAACAGGTGATTTGAATCTTCCATTAGAATAGCAATATATGTTGTTTAACTGTCTCGGGGCGTTTCAGAACATCTCTGCGTGTAGCACGCAATTATCTGTCATTGAACCACTTCGTCAGACGCCACTGGGGACAGGATGCAAATGTACCCACGCGGTGCCTAGATCCATGCCAATAGGTAATCACCTGTGTGGTGTGGATGTTTTCTTTGACAACCGCGAATCTCAGATTAGACGAAACATGTGTTTTGAATTTACAAAATATTCAAAATATTCTCTGCCCTGTTACTGAATATAATTCTAAATCGTACAAGTCAAGACTTCTTAGTGTTTGTAATCCGTAGCTGAGATCTTTATGTATGAAGGAGCGATCATACATCAGGGAAATTGTGAATTCCGCGCCTGTGGAGCCTCAGTGACCAAAAAGTTTTCGAGTATGACAACAATAAAATATATAAATTAACTAAAGGACCAACAAGATATGACCCTATCTATATGAACTTTGTAGTACAAAGTTAAACAACATTAACTTAAATAAATAAGTAAATAATTTAACCAAAGGATCAACCATACATGTCAGTATGATTGTTTCCCGACGCTCCTCAAGTAATTCTTTAAAATTTTTCTTTGTCTTTTTCACGATGTTAGTCGAGCCCCTCAAGCTCATCGAGAAAAAAACGAAAAGTTTGCAAATTTATCACCAACAAAACCTAGCAATATTATTACACTTAAAGTGTACACTTAAATATGTTCAAATGTTTATTATATTAAAGTGTTTAGGGCGTATCCTCAACATATTGACGGTGTTTAGCGAACTGCAAAACAGACAGAATTCTGTAAGCGATATTTGAAAGTAAACACAATGCGAATGCTTTTGAGGTGGTGCAATCTCTCATTGAATATTTCAGGTTAAAATTGACTTTCTCAGAACAGACTGTAGTTGCATGACTTTCAAAGATACCATGAGGAGAGGCCATATTTCACACTTTCACACAGTTTTCGTTGCAGACTCTTGTTTTCCTCCATATGTTGTAGTCTTCTATCTTTTTTGCTCATTCTCGTCTAGCCTAAAGCAGTCAAACGAACCTTCCAAACACCTTTCTACACATTATGGAATGCACAGACGAACAACCATATCAACAATAAGGCTTGATAAATTATACCTACGTAACAAATCATGCACCTAAACGAAAGTGGCAATGAAGTTCAGACAGCTGAGAGTTGTGTACACTGTTTGAAAAGTCTATGCTTTTAAAACACTAACTCCGGTATTTCTACGAGTGTCTTACTAGGTGTTTTAAAACGCCTAATAGGAGAAGCAAGGGGTTTATGTGGAGTTCACTTATTATTTCACTTGATGATATTATGGCCATTATTTTAAGTGAAAATACATGGCAGCTTGTTGCCAGGCCTTTTATAACAACATATTATAACAGTGTAGCGAAATGTGTAGTTTTCAACCCAGATCAGAGACGAAAACGACAGCTAAAAGACCTGCAATGGTTTTTCTTATCACCACCAGACTATCAGACAACATAACATTCTTGGTGACAGGGGACATGCGGCTCTGCCTTAATCTGATCATGACAAAAACCTGTATAATTCTACAGCAGTGTGAAATCATGTGTGGATTCCTTCTCGTACTCGATCTCATTGTAGAATTCACATTTCCAGCTGTCCATTATGAAAGATTTTATAAGCTACACAGCAGACGCTTATGAGGACATCTGGTCCCTCGCACGCGATTGGTGCCGTTCTGGTGTCGCGGTTCTCGACAAGCGGGACGCGGAACGAGGATCGTCCTCGTGTCTCGGGTCTCTACCCGCGAGGAAGGTACCTTCCTCTTGTCGCGGCCCGCGGCCTGTCAAAGCCTACTTCACGTAAGCCTACGTGTCAGGTGCGTAAGTAAGTCATCTGGAGCCCATTCCGTTGACAGAAATTGACCCATGTTTTTCCGGGGCTTACTAAAATGTCATCCATGCTTTTGGATATTGTTGTAATAGTTAGTTCATATTAAAGTTAAAGACAGTTCATTCTTTATTGAAAAGATTACAAACTTCTCTTTTGAATGCAAAAACCTGTTTGAATTTATATGAATTCGTGGTTGAATTATCTTCGTTTGAAGTGTGAACTATTTTGCTTTCGACAGGGACTCGGTCCCATTGAAGGCGCCCATGCGTTTAAAAATATGAGAGATTGACCAGTCAGAGAGATAGGAGATATCAGCTGTTTATAAACTGTGAGGTAAATCTTCCGAGTTGACTGTCAATGTAACATGCAAAAACATCGGGACAGGACACTGTTTTAATGTGATATGTTTTTATTATAACAAGTGCATGCTTGAAGAAGATTGCAAAGTGTTCCATTATGGCAATAGTAAGTTTCTTGATTATTTCATGTTATAAATTTATATAATTACTTAAGTTTCAACCACAATCCTTAGCGGCTTGCTACAATGTCAGGTGACGAGTGTTCGGCACTTGGAACAATTAGGTCACAGCTCACACATAATGGCTGGGTTTCATGTTAGCCGACGGAGCATGGTTAAATGTTGATTTCCACCGTAGTAATAGCAGTTAATACTTTACTGAAATAAACATAATACTGTCCAACCGCTTTGGCAAACCTAAAATAAAAGTTAAAAAGTAAAAGGAGGAGGTATGATAAGGCGAGCAATCTCGCCTACCGTCGCGGTACCGTCCTTGTCCCCTCGTCCCTTCGATTTTTCATTACTGCATCTACGAGGACGATATGTGGGCAGATTAGAAACGTATTACTCATGCAGTGCAAGAGAGTGAACTTGTGACCGAGTCGCCATTGCGCGGGTGATGGTATCCTGTTGAGTTCATGGAATGGAAGATATCGCCCAACACGAAGCCTGTTCTCTGCTTCTTTACGAGATCAAATTCTCTGATGCTCAGGATAGTCCGTTAATTCCTCTTCCCATAATGCATGAATATAACTTTATTTCGAATATGCAAACATGGTATTTACATATATCTGGTGCAAATGTTGACAAATCTTTGAGATTAAAAGGTTGCGTGTTCAAATCTCGATCTAGCTGGCTCGGCCGTCCTTTCAATGCTTCATAAACCTTTCTACCTCAGGAAGTTATTCGATTACCGGGATAGGTACAACACATTTCTACACCATTAAACCTGACCTCTGTCATGTATGTATAACGCTTCAATAATTAAGTCTTAATTAAAGTTAAATCAGTTAAATAAACATCTACGATCGAATCATGTCACTGGGTAGTTTTTAGCCATAACTATACACACATTTTTTTTGCAGACAAAAAGGTAAACAGGTAAATAATATCATTATTAGTTGAGAAACACACTTGTGAGTACTTTAGTAGAATTTGGGATTCTGCCAAAAAATTCTGCAATTCTGACACGGGCAACGTCTATAAAAATGTGCCTTCGATAACGAATATTACGCCAATTTTACTGCAGGAAAGTTGTGACATTTCAGAGCGGCATTCAAAGCAAACGTTTTTGCTCCTAATGTTTCGCTGCAACGGTTAATTTCATTTATTCCACTAATTTTGAGAGAAAGTGTTGAAACAGAGAAGATAACTGCTGTGTTGACAAATTGTTTTCTCACACTTGTATTGATTTAACGTTGATTATGGAACAAACTCAGCGGCTCTGTGAGCGAACAGTTGTTCCAATTACATATTTAACCACTGTCCAAATGTTCGCGTGATTAACAAGTACAGATTTTGATTTTTCATGTACATTTTGCATTGAATGGCCCTGTTGCAATCAGTCTGGTTAATATTATTCTTTATCAACTGTTCTCACGTTATGTGTTTTAACGACTCAAAAGTCATTGTGTCGGTAAGATGGATAAGATTTTCTGTGTTCAATTTTTCAGATTTTTTTCGGAGAAATATCATTTTTTGATTCTGAAAGACAGTGCGATGGAGCAAGAGAAACTTGTTGTGCGTTGACAAAATCACTATTCTTGTATTGGTTTGTCATCGATTATGGAACACCTCCTGTGTGAGGAGAGTTATTGCCTACATATTTAGGTAAAATCTTTAATCACATTCAAATTGTTGATTATCAAATATAGATTTCTGGTCCACATATACATTATATGGGAAGTAAATGTTTCAGCCCCTTTGTTTAATTCCTTACATTTTCTCTGGTTCGTGTAAGTGCTGAATACACATAATAGCCTGGCTAATACCTTATCGTCTTACATGACATGATTTTTAATCAGAATATTTATCATCCAGATTAAAGAGCTTTGCTTTGATTTTAATAGTCTTAAGTACGGTAAGGAGATTCATGATTACTGAAGGTCCTCCAGCAACCTGCCAATGGTCGTGGCTTTCCCTCGGGCTCTGTCTGATTTCCTCCCACCATAATGCTGTCTGCGGTCGTGTAAGTGAAATATTCTTCAGTGTGGCGTAAAACACCAATCAAATAGATGAATAAATGTAATGATTACTGTGCAATGCCGATTTACTGGGGCCTTGAACACAACACTCGTTTTAACCTTCGTAGACACCAATATATTCAGCCTCAACACAAGATCGACCCAGAGAGAATGTCGTAATGTGCAAAGCAAGAAACGAGTAATACCAGTAATAGTAAAATTCTCCAGTCTTTCCAGAGATACGTGATAATACGACGAGTTCTTCCATTGGTCAATAAAACATTTGTAAACTGAGAATATTGCAACTCCCATGGTATTAAATGCCTGGAATATGTAGTTGCCACCATTTTACCCTATACTTGTGCTTTGGAGATCAAGGCCTATATATAACTATAACATCCAGCCATTCTCATCACTGTGTAAGACTTAACTAGAACATGACATTTTCCGTCATATTTGATATATTGCAACGGTTTGACGTTTCTCGCATACCACCACATTCTCATTGGCATCAACTTGTCCGCAGGCAATATCGAAGTTAATCTTCGTGTCTTTGTTATCTGAACATCGACCTTCTACATGGTCACCACCTGGCAGCAATATGGAAGAAGTGGTGTTACCTCATCGTGATTCTGTTAACAATTTATGTAAGCTATATTTGACGTATGAGAAACACACAGCCTATTATTGCGCCTTACATGTAGTTTATCAGTGCTGTAACATACTACATGGACAAAGCGTGTCATTCTGTTGGCGGTAGCTTTATTGTCACTAGAAAACGGTTATGTCAGAGAACCGTTATGTCACAATCTGGTCACGCACAGTTTCCTTATCAAGTAATCTTGATGTCTTTTCCTGATCTGTTTTAATGAATTATTCATGATTGGTATTCAAACGTCAAGCCTCACAGACTTAACGCTCGTACAAGATTGAATGAGTGTAGAAAGTCATAAAACTGTGAAGCCAAATACATTAGAAGTCTCACTTGTACGATGGCGGCCATTGCCCAAACAGGATCACGCAAGGTAAATCACTGAACACTGGGACATTGGGGAAGCTGCTGAAGTCAACAACTTCCTTGTCCAGCGCCCAGCGTCATGCTTCAACATATTTTCGGTTTTTCTTTGGCGACAATATTGTAGGTAAACAATCTGTCAAAACATTTCTTTATTATGCTTACTCAGTTTTGGGCCCAAAAATGAAATTTCAATCTGTATGACCACATTGACAGACTTTGTGTACCGGGTGAACAGGTCGGTCATTTATGGCCAAGCTCCCGCTTAAACGTTGAAAACGCTCGTATAATGCAATTCTTTCCATAGCACCACTTGGCATGTTCGTTATATTGCGTATAATTCACGAATCCTCTCGTAAAAATCGTACAAAACGATCCTTTATGTAGAAGATAACCAGTTCGTGACCAGTAACAAGCAGTTACTTTGCACTTCATTTGACCCAAAAATCATCCATGAATTCGTGTTATGTACTAAACAATTCCCAAATATTTTTTTCACGCACTGTGGCATTTTTATTATCAATATTTTTGCACTTCGAAGAAAGTTGTGTTCAACAGGCTATCGTTTGGGGAAATTGTTATTTCATTTCAAGGACAATTTATTAGATTATCTGACCTTTCATGTGATCCTGGTGGTTTTGAAGTCGGGTCCTTGGACGGTAATAAACAAAAGGGAACAAGGTTAAATTGACATCGCCATTTTACTGCTATATTTTTTCAGCATCATGATCCAAATGGTTGGAGAACAGTAATGTCATTCTTTCAATTTGACATTTTACATCCGTTTACTCTGATTGTGAAACCTCGGTCCACGATGAGTAAACGTACACAATGCGGAGCGACCGCCTCGGTGGCCTAGTGGTTAGAGCATGCGGCTTAGGGTCGGAAGTTCCGGGATAAAACCTGGTTCGGGTCATACCAAGGACTTGAAAAATGGTAGTTGTTGCTGCCTCGCTTGACGCATTGAGCAATAATTCTAAACCACGTCTTTACCAATAGATTTAACTTCTCCGTTTTATGACTGAGAAAACGTTGTCATTCCTGAAAGCGCCTTTAACATGTGAGGTTTACATTTGGAATATCAATCACGAATAATTCATTAAAACGGATCCCGAAAAGACCCTCAGATTACTTGATACTTGATACAGCGCGTGACCAGACTGTGCAATAACGTTTTCATGGTGACAAGGCAATGCATCTAGCTCAAACAGCCTTGCGTGCAGAAATATACAGTTTCAGTTCGGTGGGACAACAATGACAGACATTGTGTTGCCCAACATAAGTCAGTTTTTGGCCCAGTTCTGGGAACTTATGGTGGTATAATACAACCTTGTCTTAAGTAATACTTGACAAGTGCCTATCGTTCAAAAATCCGAGGGTAAAACGATGTCGTTCAAGGTAACCACTTTGTGAAAAAATTAGCAGGCTGTTACTTTGCACTCCATTTGGCAAAAATATCCTTCATTTTATAGCGTTTTTCTCTAAGGAGTTCCTAAGTCCTCTTTTTCGAGCTGTCCAGCATATTTATTATCAATATTTTAGTTTTTTTGCGAAACACGTTTGCGCCTTGAGGATAGTCATGTTAAACAAGGTAGCTCAGGGTAGAAACTTTATTGCATTTCAAGGGCATTCTATAAAATTATTTGACATTTCACATAGCCCGGGTGTTATTAAATTCGGTCCTGTTACCCCTTGAATGTCAATAAACAAGAGGAAATTACGACTGCAATGATTCCTCCAGATCACAAAGAGTTAATGTACATAACTGGAAGAACACGAGAATATCTGCTCTATCTGTTGTACAGCGTTATTAGTACAAAATAATTCTACCTGTGTTTGCACATCAAAAATTTTTGTCCAGGCAGCTATGATACTCTTCGGGATATGAAAATCCTCTGTAAATGCAAAAGCAAATGGCATTTAGAGTTTGTTAATAGAAGACTCTACGCCGTGACCAATGTCTGGTCATAAAATATGTCACATAATGGTAAGTTTATCACAATGCTAACTACGTCTTTAACATTTAATCTTCTTTGAAAGCCTGAGAAAAATATGTCAGACCTGGATGATTCTCCAAATCAACAGTGCTATGAACAGGTGACCTTTAGAATGCTATAACTCTAACAACAAGTCTCTTCAGTCGCTCGTTCGCATGTTGCGAATATAACAACATGAGGCCTAATAGAAGCTACTTGAGTATATGTACTCTGAACATTTCAGTCCCAGGAATGAATGTTAGTCACGATTAAATTAAGTTTATAATTTTTGAGTCAGTAAATGAATCGCCGTTAATTAGGTCCAGAGCAAAGTTTATAAAGTCTTCAACGAAACCTTGGTTAAAGATTGGAAAGTATAGTATATTTTATACAGAAGATAACAATTCAACTGGCGTAAACTGTATATACAACTATGTACAAGCCCGTCGTTATGTTTTATAACTCTGTCATTTGAATTTTAGTTTAACAGCTCTGGGGAGCTTTTCACAAAGCACTTTCACAAAGCTTCGTATTACAATTTTTCGTAACTTTTCTTGTAAATCGCGTCCTTCGGTTTAATTGAACCGAAACCTAGACAAGGCCATTTATGAAATGTTCGAAGCCTTATGAAAGTATCCTTTGACCTTTGCGGAAGAACATAATTCTAATTGACGTGAGACTATGTTCGCTCGATTTGGAATTAGTATGTGTCCTACAGTCATCGATCTGTGAAACGTGGTGAACCGGTTAGATGAAGTATTCACAAGCCAAGATTTACAACAACAACCTTGTGGAGTTGACTGTTGGCTATTTATTTACGGGGTGCTGGCGGGAGGTATATTAGGGGGCGCTAAATGAATACATACATACTGAACGGCTTCCAATGGGTAAATCTCACCACGTTCAGACCCGGTGTTGTTACACAGACAGACCATTCTTCTGCAGACAAATCTTTGTGCACAGATACCCGTGCATGCATGCTTTGCAAATTCACCGAAGCAATTACTTCAGATATTATGTGAGCCTGTAACGTATGTTTTGTTTCACTAATAAACCTTAAGGTCATTTAAATAAAGCTGTGCTTAAATTAGCTTGTCACTGCCAGATGCTTTGACAGATGCGTGATTTTCTAATTCACCAAAACAAACGTTATGTATCATAACACGTCAGTCACTTATGTTTCACAAACAAACGTTTAAGGTCATTTAAATAAAGATGTGTTCCAATTTAGCCGTTTGATACAAAGCCAGGGGCACTGGCTATTTAAAGAATTTTTAAAAGAAATTTCGGCATAAAATGAGACAAAAAGACCCGGAACTGTCTCCTGTTAACCGTTTTAGTTTAGCCCCGATGCGCTGATGATTAACACATTATACAATCGATATGATATGATCGGCGTTTACAAGTTCTTCATGGTTCTTCATGGTTGTCAGCGCTAAATACCGCCTTATCGTTAACAGAATTCCAATTTAAGGTCCAAATCCGATATTCTTGTTCCTCAGAATTTACAATCAGATTCGAAAACATGACGTTTCCTACTAGCCATGCAGCGTTGACGTATTTCCTGTAAAACTACAGCTATACTGACTTCGTTTTTTGGGGAGTTTTTTTTTTCTTATTCATGTCTCGCACCATTTCTATGGTCCCTGGATATCGGTGTGCAACAGTGACGTTCCATCACTCAGTGTGTGAGGGGCAATCCTTGCGCCATTTTGTATCACTCGCTATACTTCTGTTTCTTGCAGGTGCATGTACAATAACAAGTTATCACTCGAACATCATTTAGAGCTTGTTTCATTTGTTATGTATTACTTGTTATGAAAGTCCTGCGTTAGTGTACCAATCGTAAATCACGTAGATGCCTTCTAAGTCGATAATCGCAAGATCCATTTGTAAGACAACCTAAAACACCACTTTCCAAAGGAATACGTGAGAAATCATATATAAATGACAGCGAAAGTCTGTAACATGTAAGAGAGAGGCAATCTTCAGTTTTCAATGACGCATGGGGTGTAAAAGACAACAGGTCAGAGAGTAAAACCTGAGCAGGAAGAAAAGGGTGATAGTTGGCAAACGGTTGTGTTCAAGGTTTATTCTAACTCTTCAAGTATATAGTTAAAAAGCATCAACGTCCCATGGCACCACGGCCAAACTGGAATAACGTTAAAAATGCAATGACGTTAACTGCAATTTATTAAGCGTCACTGTGGGACTAGTCTAGAATTACTCGAAATACCGTGTTGAAGACAGTTGGTATTCTATGCATGGCAGGTAATTCACATTTCAAACTCGTAGTACGTCAGAAGTTTCCATGTCAAATAAAAATATAAATATCTCACTCACACTTTGACTATAGCAGTTCGTAAAATCATAACGAAGAGACACAATTAATTATAAGGACAATTGCCGGGCGAAATGAGCATGGCACAGGTCTCTTACACCATCTCACTGTAATTTATCCATTATAGATTTTATTTATAAAATCTGTGAATAGATCAACAAATATAGATTATGGGCCCTATGATCTACTACCGGGTGAAATTACCAAAATATTCCTTTTCTTTTTCTCTCCACAAACGCGGGATTGCTCCAGCACCTGACGAGAGATTTTAATGCGAAGACTGGTGATAACTTTACGTATTGAACCTTATGTCTATACACGTTTGTCCACGTGTACTTGTCCATTTATTATTTTTTGTACTCGTCAACATTCGAAAGATGACCTTTGGCAACGGTATAGAATACATGGTTAAGTACATCTTATGCCTCTGTTAACTTTAATGCATTGTGTACCAGTGCCAGACTACTTTTCTTTTCAAGTACAACCTTGTCCACATATCCCTTATTCCCCAAACCCCACACCGTTCCCCCGTTACCTGGCGTTCATTGTTGTCTATTGGCTGTGTTAATACACTGTAAACAGGCACCTGGAGCGCTGAAAGCTACATAACGTTTTGCTAAAAAGCGACGTCATCTTGGGTAGAGATTTTGAACAATACGTGTGGCATATTTTATGTGGATTCAGCTGTGACAGATAAACAACACAACTTATCGAAAACAATATGCTAACTAGAGTTCACTTATGCCATTGTTTAAAACCACAACACACTGTTGCCGCTTCGCAGACCTGGAGCCTTTTCGATATCAGAATATTCCCCAACCCATGAACTAGTCTGCCGGCGTTTCTGCAGGGGTGACATAACCGTAAAGATAGCTGATTAGGTTTGCAATTCAAGTGGTCATGAAGACATTCAATAAATCATTCAAGTATTAACAACTGTCGTGCGTAACAACGTATTAAGTTTCCAAACTTTTGTCGAAATTTTAACTAACACGTCAATAAAGATACTCCAAGGTCAACGTTGGTTTACATAAGCTCGCAGAATATTGTTCATTTCTCAAAACAATTATAATTTCACAATTTTATCAGCCTATACTGTTATCCACTTTCATTTTTGCAATATAGGAACCTATCTTACATAGCCTTTTCTCGATTGGGGTGTTTAATCTCTACATTTCCCGGAATTTCATCACCCTGTCAAAATGATCCTTGTAGAGAATATATCAGAACACGCAATGAAGAACAATTTATACGATGTAACGCTGTCACACAATTGACTGAATAATCTACACGATGCTCCTTTGTAACATGCCCGATCCGAAAATCTTTTCGCTGCTTTTACTCCACGAATTTCTGGCAAAATGTTTCTTTGTAAAATGACGTTGAAAACAGTTAGCTGTCTGATAAAATTGATTATCACATCAAGGTAAACCGCAATATGTTCCTAAATAATTTGTTTTTATCACCCTTAATTGTATTTTTATTGTACTTTAAGCTTTCTCACGAACCACAATTTTGACAAGTTTAGTCGCTGTTAATATCTGGGTTTTTACAGCAGCATTAGTAAAATGATTTCATTGCAGGTGGTATACGTGAAATGTTCTTGAGCACAGAGTAAAACATCAGGTTAAAAGGATATACATATATGCTCTAATCACGTTGCATCGATGCTTTTAGTTGTGTTCCAGTTTAATTACAGTTCAAATTTATTTTCCAATTCACCCAGTTATTCTAAAAGAGTCGTTTCTGGTTACAAATATGTTTGCAATTTCCCACGTAAAGCTTGAAAGGTTTTACTGGTTGTCGCGTGACGCTTGTGTTTGTTTTGTATTTGACTTGGTGGTTTCTCCATTTATCAAAATGTCCACGTCTTTTTCCAGATACAAAAGGCCTAGTCATGCTTGCCATTATCAGTGGCTTTAATTTCACCGATGTATGACTCTTGCCATGCATTTTACACTTGTAATACTTTTGAGCTTGTGAAACTGAGATCATGGACTGGCAAGCATGAATAATTCATTAGCAGATATCGGGAAGAGATCGAGACTCCAATGACTTAACGAGGAACCAGTGCGTGACCTGACTACCACACAACGGAACTCTGACATCACGGTATGAGCTGGTCAGCTACCTCAATGCTTCTGGACAAACTCCACAAAAATCAGTGCTCTCATCTATCGAATCTACGACCGACAAGATGCAATATTTGAAAACCCCTCTTCTGAGAATATCTCCCGGCAACCTGGGAATGATCATGGGTAAGATGACAAACTCGAACCGGCAAACAACTCAATAATAGTACATATAGACAAAATGTGTATAATAAAACGTACAAACACAATAAAAACGTACATATCTGAAGCAACGTAACTTTTGTGTTTTTTTTTGTATTTGTTATAACTTTGTTATGAATCTTAATTGCACATGCAAATGATTTATCTGCAACAAAAGCCGGATACAACTGATGCATTGCTTGTCTCAGTAATATTTTCTGAAATCAGTTGGAAAAACAAAATATAACGATGGTTACATTATGCCACAGCGTTAGACATCTGTAGATTTATTTTAATCCCTTTTCAGCTTAGATGTATGCGAACAAAATGTGTTTTATATACAGAAATTTCGCTTTAATTTGGCCCGTCAGTCTCTGCAGCAAATGTTCTGGTCATAGAAACGTATGGCGTCGTGTTTGCCACAGCTACATGCTTTGCAGGTCCAAGCAAATATAAGGGAGTTTCAGGCGGGTTGATTGTACCGACTGTGTTGACTGAGGGGTTGATTCCCGATAATTCAACTAGGGGAGCAAAAGTCACGAGTTAAGTTGACAGCCGCGTCAAAAACACCTGGATTTTGAACCCACCAGTTCCCTCACCAGACGCGTTACATGAGTGAGCCTATACACTTGATCAATGATATTGTAGACGGTTACAGGCACAACCCATGCCCAGGTTAATGGTAGCCTCCGACGGGTTACACAAATGGTCCAAGGCATAAAACACACCATTTCTTACTGTGACGCTGCAGCCGCTGTGTGTGAGCTGAGTGTTTTATAAGCAAAAGAAAAGTGTGACGAAGGCCCACTCCAGGAAAGAACAAAGGGGTACATAGCTTTGGACTGCTTTGTTACAGATTGGAAGGAGTTTGGCGAGTTCGCCATTGTTTTCAATCTTTCTCACCTCTCACCCCTATACTGCCATCACAATAAGATATTCATTGCTACCAGTCTTAACTTTATTCTTCAAGATAATGCCCTTCCGCGTCACTTTTTTCTTTACCTGACGTTTAAACTCAAACTCTACCATTACCGACTACACTTCCTGCAATTTTCCTTAAACGGGAATAATTTTTACTTCAAAATGTACGATTTTCTTTTTATTTCCTCATGTATTTCCGTAATGGATTATGTTGTTCCTTTCGTCAGTTTTTTTAACCAGTTTAAGATGTTGACTGCTTTTATTTCTTGATTACACAGCGTGTAGTAGATTTTTAAGAGGTGTGTCTGTCATTTTATTTTTATGAAAAAGTTAAACAACCGGCCAATTAAGTTTGTAATGAGTGTTCATTATCATTAGCCACGGCTATGGAACATGGAAGACACCATGGACATCAACCGTAATATTCACTCAGCATTAGTTACAAACTGCATGAGATGTTCATGTGTTCATTAGGGAACAATAGCTTAATTAATCTGAACGCAAGAAATTCCTTCGTGTATTATTATGTTTAATTCGCCAATGTCCTGGGGCTTGGTGGGCGCCAAAAATGATCTCCTTCCGAAGATAAATGGCCATTCAACTACAAAACTATGTAGTAATGATGAGTTCTGAGAACTGTTATGAGGCATAAACACCTAGGCCTGTTAGGACACAGCTCTGACAAACACCACGAGACTACAAACAGACTCCGTAAAAGCCTTTTTAATATCTCATTTGACAGCTTAAAAGTGACAAGTTTGGGTGGCTTATCGAACAAGGGGATTTGTCAAGACGTAACGGGTTGTTTTTATCCCTTTTACCTCCACCAGACGGACGTCAAATAAATGAAAATAATTCCTGAGTATGTACAAAAAAACCTTACTGCCAAAACCTTGAACCAAAGTTTCCTTTTTCACCTGAGAAATCCAATGATTAGGTTCAATTGTAGCAAAGGAAATTCATGTACTTTAATAATTTTTGTTAGGTGACTGCCAGTGTGGTGTTAAACCCTACACTCGTATTCATCCATTTATTCATTCTTTCTGGCTTGATCGACCACGGTTTCAAGTCAAAAAATTTTCCAAGTACCTGTATAGGGAGCTTTCCTAGAAGCTGTGTTAAATTTCTTCCATACTAAAACTTAGACGATGACTCGAAATAATATAAGTGAAACATTCTTGAGTACAAACGGCGCAAGACGCCAACCAGCGCATAGATACATTCTAGACAACTGGAATCATTCTATTGCCCCAAAAAGTAATGCCTTGTGCCTGTAATGTAATCAAAACTACAAGCCATTTTACGTAGTTGAAAAAGAAAGGTAAATAAAATACCAAAGTGCTTAATTAGAGGTATTTCTTTATATTAAAATTTATATCATATATATTATATTAAACTTGAATATAACAATGGAACAAAGCACACAGGAACAATCATTTGGAAAATAAAATTTACTATTCAACAGCTATCAGTGGGTATTGTAACGTATATCTTCTGAGATAATGGATTTCACACGGTTATGATAATATCTGGACAAGGCACGGAGTTGTATTTATTCGATATGATTATGGCATTTGAAAGGTGATACAAACGGTGTATAAAACTCAGGAATCTGCATTCGTTGACCACACCGTAAATTTGTTTCATTGTTACATGAGTTACTATGAACAAATGTGTAGACAGCGTCTACACTGGACATGGCACACCTATTCTTTCATTTACATGCATGTAAAAAGTATAAAACAGACAAGCACAGGCAAGTTACACGTCATTTTATGCACGTTGGCATCTTGCCAAGCCTTGCTCCTGCGAAGCCCTACCGAAGTACAAATCTTCCAAATGAAGTGTTACGGTCGGACATGTAACTGTCGTCAGTTTCAATGAAAACATAAGCAATTCACACGCAGTTGTCAAAATGGATACCGTATTAACTGGACAAGATAATGTCAAAATCCACTGAAAATTACAGAAGGATATTTATAAATAAATGATTTATTTATTTCATTGATTGGTATTTAGGACCAAACTCAAGCATATTTCACTTACACGACGATGGCCAGCACTATACAATGGGAAACCCTCTGCCTGTCAGTATATGAGATATTTCATACTGCTCAAAGCAAGCCTTTATTTCTTAAACTGATGCCAAATCAATATGCCAGACCAGAATATACAACAGCTTTTAAATATTGCTTCCATTCACTCTTTCTTTTCGTCGCTTTCTGTCGAAATGATATGAGCGAAATAAAATACAATTAACCGGTATAACATTAACAGACCTAAATAAAACTGGTATTTGGGAACCGGGACTCTGATTTCGTTGACTTCCTCTCCACAAACGTTGATACGTTGTCCATGATTAAACATTTAAACGATCTAGGCAGAAGATGGGTAATATTGGTTTCTTAAGGGTCAAATGTCAAAGAGACGGAAAATCAATACACGAGAACAGGAAATGGACAATGTTAGCCACTTTTTACACTTCATCCTCTCGGTCCTTCTTTTCCTCACTTTCTATCGAAATCAAATTAGCAAGATAAAATGCAATTAACTGCACAGACAGGTTTTGAGAAAAAAGTCTTGGTTTTTGTATGCTTTGACGTATGCGTGGGAATGTAACAGCTTTGCCTCCCCGAAAAAGAATTCTGCTCCGTAGTTTTCTTTAACAATGTATGGCTCATTGTTACGGATCTGTCAGTTTGGCAATCAACAACATTCGTATTAATCGGTGTAGGGAAGGGCATGATGTTTATGTTTATGCCTTGGGGTTTTTTTTTTACTGAGTTAAACTGACAACAGGTTGGATTTTACTAGTAATCGGACATCAGACAAAATCCTTTTTTGTCAAAATGCTTTTGATTGGACAGCACTGGTCACGTGGTAGACTTGTATATCTCTATACCTTGCAGCAGAGGCTATACGTGTCTGATGACTCAATAGTAGGGAGAATGCCATGACGTAACAGATACAATATGATGCCACAATGCCTGCTCCACCTATGCTCTCCAAACTGTGGTCTTTTATATTGTACGACTTTGTACGATTATCGTGCTTCAAGTTTTCCACTGATAGAAAGATGTCCGTTACATGCGTGGGTTTGACCCACAGTTGTAGCCACTTTAAAATAAGTTAACTGGAAAAAATAAGGCTGGAAAACAAAATATCATAGCATATAGGTGTTTGAGAACGAGAACGTAGATTTAGGTCTCTTTCCGTACAGAAAACATTCATCACGGAATTTGCAAGTGATCGTGCCTCGTGGATAGGTTAATACCTAAAAGCTTAGCACGTAGAAATCTGTATGCCGCCACGCAATGCTGTTATGCTGCGCTGTAATATATAGCGGTATTGATAGACTGTGGTAGCCAATTTGGAGGGATTTCCATATTCTAGTTACAGGCTTATAGCGTTGTATGCGGTATAAGTTCACGGAAAGAAAAAGGCCTAAGTGAAACGCATTTATGACAAAACGTAGACATTTTCATATCAAAGTTACAAAGAAATGTCTAACTTGTTTGTAACTCGGGATGTAAAGCAGCATCTCAAGTAGAAGGACCAGGGCTCGAACTCGCGACCTCACTCGTGAAGGTGTGGTAATCTACTATTTACATATTTATTTCATTGGTGTTTTACGCCGTACTCAAGAATAATTAACTTATACGACGGCGCCAGCATTGTCGTGGAAGGAAACCGGACAGAGCCCGGTAGATACCCCCGACCATCAGCAGGTTACTGATATTGATTGTGTAATATCGATCTTCATTTCCAAGTATCATTGATTTTCATCGACCTCCTAGAGCAAATACAAATCATGGCAATTAGTAAGTTAGCTTTATTCTTCGGTTATCTTGGGAGGCCATATAGAAGAATCGATTAGACTTGGGGAATTCTCCAGACCCCCGACGCAATTTAGGTATCCGTGTCATTAATCGGTTGTAAACAGTGCTCTCCTCGCTACCTTAATCAAATGAAGATTTACAGACTAATCTCAGATGATGAGGGCACGACAACAATAACAGTTGAACATTCCCTGAAATGGGTAAGGACAATTTGATTTATTTATTTAGACTTTTATTTGAGTAGTGTTTCACGCCGCTTAAAAGCCTCAAGGTAACGTGTATGATGGGTCTTAGGACGGAATAGTTTTTCAACCAGAAAGGAAGATATTTTGAAAAAGGCGTTGATTTATTTTTTCTTCTGCGAACAGGATAGTCGATATTCCAATAACAAAAAGTAAAAGAGCTGAGGTCCGAATAAAGAAATACATGTGAGCTCCAATGTAACTGTCAATTAGTCAATCAATCAATGAATCAAATATTTGAAACCCGAACGATGAAAAACGTGCTAGCAGGTTACAGCATGTTCCAATGACAAAAGTAAAAAAAAGTTGAGATCCGAATAAAGAAATACGAGCCAGCTTCATTGTAATTGTGAATCAATCACTCAGTCAATCAATCAATTATTCACGGCCTGAATAACGACAAAAGTGCTAGCAGGTTGTTCGGTATTGGAATGTCGAATTCGGGACCCGAATAATTGATTGATTTGCTAATTCATTGATTGACAGTTACAATGGCGCTGGCACGTATTTCCGTATTCGGATCGCTACTCCTTTAATTTTTGTTATTGGAATATCGCATATCCTGCTAGCACGTTACTTGAATGTCCAATAACGTGCTAGCACCTCATTCGTTGTTCAAATAACGAAAAACGTGCTATCACGTTATTCGCCTTTCGAATATCGTATAACGTGCTAACAGAATAGTCGATATTTCAATTACAAAATAAAAAGAATTGAGATCCGAATGAGGAAATACCTGCCAGCTTCATTGTAACTGCCAAACAATCAATCAGTCAATCAATCAATTATTCTGGGCCCGAATAACGAGAAACGTTCTAGCACGTTTTTCGTTATTCGAATAACGAAAAACGTGCCAGTACGTTATTCGACATTCGAATTACGAATAACGAAAAACGAAGGTGGTGCTAACTTCTGTAAGCTCTACTGATCGCATGCAGAACATCCTATTCAGCCACTTAAAGCTTTCTTTTCCCGACCCTTCACCGTTGAGGTCATAGACCCCTTTTACTCTGAAAAAAATTACAGTGAACAAAAACCAAAAAACCAATCCCTTGGAACCCAAAATCCAAAGAGTGTCACCTAGGCGTTTCTCTTACCTGGATTCAAAAAGCTGTTTCGCCAGGCTTGAAGTCTTTATGTGGAAACTTTCCTGTGCGAAACCAACCGCCATTACCGAGTTCAACAAACGAAATATTTCATGCTAATGTTTAAAGAAGACAAGAAATCTTGAAGGCTGCTTGATCAATATTTTATTTAATGTAATAATATAACTTATTTTTATCACATTGGTCACTGGGTCATGGAGGATTCAATAGATAATACACAAAACGTGTGGGTTCAATCCTAGTCTGCCACAGTGAATTGGGGGTTCCGTATTCTTACTGCCCGTAGGGATATCGTGGTCCATGTGGTCGACGACGCTCAGGCGAAGAAGCAACGGCTGCATCCCAAAACTCTGCCAAAAACAATCCAAATATACTCTCTTAGAAATCCCACGATGAATATTTGACCTAAATAGGTCCGTGTAATCAAACATATAGTTTAATCGTGTGCAGGACCACTCCTTTGAAGATTACTGCTGCATTGTCCACAGCTCTTGAAATTTCCGGGCTGTATTCCAGTTTTCTGAAACTGATAGTCATGCATAATTGTGATAAGTCTGCATTTCATAGATAAAAGCAGGGGAATCATTCAGTAAGATACCTACTTTCTTTTCCTGAAGCAGAGAGGCCGAACAAAGTTTTGCTTCAAACAGATATCCCCGATGTCTTTGGTGTCATACCGCGGACACCAAAAAAAAGTTTTCTTAGCAGCGTGTTAGTGTAAAGATCAGTTCAAAGCAATGGATTTATAAAGAAAACAAGGAAGTGTATGACTATTTACGACTCGTACCTTTCTTGTAGTTTCCGTGTATCCGCGGGCAAAGACTGATGTTCCATTATTCATTTCGTGTAGCTTTAATCTTTGTGCAATTTCTGTGATTTGATGGAATGTCTGCCTCTTCTGAAGTGATTTGCGGTCACCGGTCAGCTATCGAGTACCATTAATGGCATGATTTATCCGTAAACACTACAAATATATGAGAACAGTTCTACACAGCAAAGACAAACTGTATCGTAACGGTGGAGGCCAGGTCACAACTTGACACAGTTTGCGCAAAGCAGTAATCTGGAATCAGTTCGAACTAGAATCTGTAAATATAGATCGACATATACAACAAAGAAAAGCAGAGATCCTTTGATGTACTATATGACAATAGCATAATGATCCTTTGCTTGTTTCATCTCCACACTGGGGACTTCACACAAGCTAGTAATACCTAAACTGGTGGTTGATTGCCTTTTGAAGCTTGTGCCTGTTCAAACCGAAACACTAGATGTTGGCTTCTAAAAGAAGGCCTTAAGCAAAGGTTAATTTACATGTTCTACGTCTGTTAGCCAGAAATTAATCAAAGAAATGTATACCAATTTGTTTCTAGTTTAAGCCGCAGGCATTGCAGTGAAAATTTAGAAATCGTTCATTTGCGAAGCTTTTGTGAAAATGAGGCCTTGCTCTACGTTTTCAGAAAACCTTTCTTTTGGAAACTCAAATTCTAATAAGAATTTTACTACGTCATCGTTTCGACTGACATGTTCTTGCTTTATTTCATATTTCATCTGGACGCCATGTACAGCGAATTAATATATGTGTCTACGCAATGAATATTCCCCAAACACCAAGCCATTAGTTATTATGACACAGACACATTGTCTGTCCTGTGCTTTCAGCCACGAATGTCCCAAGGTGTCAGCGGATGAGTAATAACTGTAACGTTACAGGTAATGAGGTTTCCGATTGTACTGTGATGAACGTATTGTCCAAGTCTGTTATGATTTATACCACTATCATTTATACCGGCCAGTAAAGGATCTCAGACTGCGAGAATTTGTGTTATTTGAATCTTGAAACAATCAGGTCCATCGTTCATCGGGTGTGCGTGAGAGTATGGACATAGCCACAGATCAGGTCGGTTATGGAACTATAACTAAAAACTTGCAGCACCCACTCACTGACCGCAACAGGTCACTCATACGGATTGAGTAATATCGAACTTCATTTCAAAGCAACTGCCATTGATCGTCATCGATCTCTTAAAGCAAATAGAAATCATGCCAATTAGTAAGTGGCTTTATTCTTCGGTTCTCTTTGAAAGCAACTGAAGAATCGATTTGGGCTTGGGTAATTGTCCACGTGCCTGAGTGCAATTTTAATCTCTATTTCACTAATGCTTGCAAGATAAACAATGTTTACGTCGCTAGCTTTGCCAAATAACCTATAACGATCAGTTTTAAGGTGATATAAGGTACGGATATAATAAGACTTAAACAAGAACCCTTGGGAGGAGAAGAGGGAGGAATTGGATGACGAGCTCGTCATTATTTAGCCTCAAGTTCCCCCTCTTTCACTGTGGGTCTAGCCCACATGTAGGTGACAATGAGCGGTGAGTGAAGAGGTGTGACAATTCCACAGTCTGGCCTTAGTATCAGATATGATTTGATTTCATTTGATTAGTCTTTTTTCCCTTACTACAGAATATTTCATTGACACGACTATACCCTGGCGGACCGTGAGCTGGACTTGTACTCACGGCGATCGCATTGGTCAGAGGCAACGGAACATTGGTGAAAGACATCGGGACCATTATACTACACTACCGCGTTAACTCCCTCGGTCACAAACCCTCTTCCCCCTAGCTGAAGACGGTTTTATAGGCTTCACCAAGGTGGTGCTCGTGTCTGTGCTTCAAAGGTTTGAATGTTCCTTCCAGTAAGTGACCAAAGCTCAGTGTTTTTATTAGAGTTTTCTATTTCTCCACTCCTAATCCTAGCCATCACTGCACAAGCGAAAACGTCTCCAAGACTGTGTTAAACATAAGTGAAATTAATCCATAAAAATCAAGGTGAATGGAG
The DNA here is from genome assembly GCA_016165875.1 of Acanthopleura granulata. Lineage (NCBI taxonomy): Eukaryota > Metazoa > Mollusca > Polyplacophora > Chitonida > Chitonidae > Acanthopleura > Acanthopleura granulata. The sequence continues at coordinate 21,321,231 of JABBOT010000008.1, forward strand.
TTTATTGGAGTCACCATTGAATTATCTTTTCGTGACACAGACTGGTAATAATCCGCAATAGCACTTAGATTAGTCCATACACGTTTTTAACCCAGCCCAGTCATTTCCATAATGGAGATTTCTCCTCGTAATTACATACGCAAGTACAATGTTCGTCACAATTATTGCAGTACGTGTGATACTAGCCATGAATAGCGCCATCTCTGTCTATCTAAGCACTCCGACTATCGATGATGGTGTAGGCCAGCTTTCTCAATTGCACAAATCGAAAAATTGTCCTTTGTATAGAAACATTTCTGTGCCAAACCAGTTCTGAGCCCAGTAACATAGAAAAGACATTTTTCGTTGCCAAACCAACAACAGCTCACCGAATTTACCGAAAGGATGATTTTGCTTACATTTTATGTCTTTTGAAAAGGAAGTTTTCAAATGACGAAGACAGTATACGTAAAACATGAATGGCTTCTTAACAAAACTACTTTGTTTTATCCAGTAAATATGAAAGGCGACAGTAGCTACCTCGCTACCTCGACCTTCGTCATGAGGGTATAGAAGCAAGGTCAGGGAGGAGGCTGGGTAAGTTATTTCACTACCAAGAGAAGCAGCGAGGTAGAGAAAGGCACTGTATTGACATTCATATTATTCATGAATATTCTCTACAGATATTATTAACCCAAATGAAACATCGTTTTCCTCAGTGACGACTATAGGGCCTGAATGCAAAGAGGAAAGAGAATTCTTCTGCCATCCAGGAATCTAATTTCTGCGTCTAAGATATGGTAAGTTGAACAGTAGTAATGGCTGGGTTTACATCATATTTTGCACTTTTATTATTGTGTGCACCCAGGCTTTGTCAGACTTTATCCCAAGCAGACTTGGAAGACATCCTGTGAACCTGACAGACATACACTTCTGCTTGTTTGAGATATATATAGAGTAATAACCCATTAACATTAGAGTTCATTACACTTTGACAGCAATAGAGATGGGCGAACAGTACATATTCCGGTACAAATAAAACATTGCTTCTCCAGGATATTAACAAAGTTTCTGTTGTCCATATACTGCGGGCATCTATATAGAGGTCGTTGCCTTGTGTTAGTACATGTAAAGCGACCAGCACGAAAATAACCAATTTTTAATCCAAGCAAAGAACTGTACCAGTGTCCACGTCGTGTACCTGTGGGGGCACTTGCTCATTGGATGATAGTTTTCTCTGTTTAATTGTAGCCGCAAGTAATTGACTTTTTTTCAACCATTATTTGTCATAGTTTATATCCACAAAATTAACTGGCAGTACTTCAACACACTTCAGAGATACAGCCAATCCCTACCGGTTCCACCATTTTCTGTGCGCCTGAATCTTGGATACAAAATCGATTTAGTGTTCTTATACCTTAACAGTGCCATAAAGCAAGTTCGCGGCTTGATACATCTTGCGCACAGCACCATACAGTACCCTATAATGAATCTAGTCTTAAATCTACAAACGAATCTACACTTATAACAAGTAAAGATCAGAGGTCTTTTGACGTAGTGGGCGACTATAGCACCATATTCCTTTTCTTGTCCCATTTACGCACTGGAGTATACATAGAAGCTATTATTACCTATGCTGGTGATTGATTCGCCCTTTGAAGTCTATTCAAACTTAAACAATAGGTGTTCAGATTTTAAAGAAGACTCTCCGCAAAATTTTGGAACACGTGAATACTATACCTCTTCTGTGCCTGTTAACCTGAATCCATGAGAGATGTACATACTTTAAAACCTAGGTAGATAAACTTAAAATTCAGAAATTGTTCATTTGCGAAGTTTTTGTGACCATGTCACCTTGTTATGCATTTTTAGCACCATTAGCACTTTCCGAAATCAATATTTCCTACATCATCATTACGACTCACAGCATAATCTTGTCGTGTTTTAAGCGATATGATTTTCTCTTGTAATGACGTTTGCCCCGTGACATTGCCGGGCAATATCCTACGTAGACTTTTAAAAATAGATTGTGCATCAGTGTGTAATGACTGGTGTCGGAGCAAGGATGGTGTCTACTAAGTTGCATTTGCCAGTCTGATGTAAATCATCGCATAATTTGGCTACTTATTTAGTTTTCATGGGAAGGAGAGAAGCAGCTTAAAGGAGGTATTAACGTCACATGTCACAGAGTTTCAAAGAATAATAACCTAAGGGATAATAATAACCTAAGAGATAATAATTTATAGCCCAAGCAAATATACGCTAATTATCCTTTGTAACTCTCGATCATCGGTGCGTTAATGCTTGTGGCGAACCGAACGAATTTTCCTACTGCTCATATACTACTGTTACAATGGTCCTGGCATTTTCCTATCCACAGGCATCACAAATGGTCAATTTAACACTGACCAAAATCAGGACGTCACACGACAAATGACGTCTTCGTCCAGATTGTCATGGAAGTGAAAAATAGGACTTATTTTTGGAGGAAATTACCATCCACAATATAGCGCCAGATGTGAAATATTTCTTTTCGGAATACCTATGCTAGCATTCATGATCCCGTGAAAGACGTCGTCAAGAAAATGAAATAATTCTACTTCATGTGTACCAACCTGGAAACTGTTCCTACTTCAGTCACATTTTATTCCTAATAATGGGATTGCCACCTTGACAAAAAAAAATAACCAATACCATCAAAACGTCTCGCAGGCTCTGGAATTCTTACTCTAGCAACTGTCTTATTACGTAAAACGCTGTCACAGCCTCGAGGCGTACATGACTGATTGCAAGGTATCCTTTAATTCCTGAGAAATGAAGATTGCCAATAAGTCCTTCACATATTTACACACTATTACCGCGTAAGGGAATCAGAGTCTTATTTCTGTGTTGTTTGCTTGGTTCACACAAACGTTGTTGAATAATTTATCCTCTCACGTCCATACATGCACATATTGGTTAAAAACGTTGTAAACAAATCTTTTTCGGACTTTTATGGACAGAGAATTCAATAAATGAAATAAGGTCTAAAGTACAACAAAACACAGATGACATGGCGCTGTCAAAAATAAGTATATTGCATTGTACAAGTGTTGTATATTTCCTTCAAGACTATATCAACGGTGTAATTAGATCAACAGTATATGCACGAACGAGGGCGTCCAAACCCATATTCGTATACCAGCCGTCAACTAAAATGCGCGTTCCGGCTCAATAATGGCAAGACTAGTTTCAAAAAACGACAAATAACACAAACCAGCAAATAATTCAGCAAGTATATAAAATATAAATATTAGGAAGGATTCGTGTAAATTGAATCGTGTAAATTAAAACATTCAAGCCTTTCTCAAATGATGTCGCGTTTTCTCCACCCAGAGGGCATGACTCTGGGTGGAGAAAACGCGACAGTTCACACATGGAGAAACAGCAACATCTCCCCACGTGAGACAAAATTCGACAACTTAATCAGGAGGTGTTTATTCAAACCTTCACTGTTATCATCGATTGTACACTAGGGAGGTTTCGCTTCTGTCTGAGTGATCTTTTGCGTTGTACACCACGAACACCAGCAGCCATATACGTCTGTAAAGATACGAATACCTTATGAGGTAGCTTCAAATCAAATCACATCAAATATATTTATTCACTATATAGATCAGTACATGGACAGGAAAATTGGAAAAATTTTCGATAAATTATGCACGGGATTAATGTTCCGTGGACGTATATATAAGGTTTGAAAGTACTAAGTCAGTTGTGCCTTGGTAAACAGCATAGAAAGTACTCTCATACCATTGCTTCTGTTAGCAACATTAAGTCATTTTTTTTTCGAAATAAAAAACGGCCACTTAAACTCAATTTACAGAAAAATCCATAAAAACACCAATAACATATACATCCGCCAATTTCGACGGAAACAAACGCAAATGGGTACCGTTATTGTATTCCTGTGCGAACGCGCATACCTAGCCTTGCGAAACCTCTTTACTGTCTCTTTCTCACATATCAGATTTGATATTTTATCCAGACCAAACACTGCTGGTCAGTGTTGTAGGAACAGGAATGTAAATTATTGTTTGAAATCGGCAAACCTCTCCGTGACTTGTGATTGCTATATACGCGCACAGCTGTTTTAGACGCTACATCTGCTCTTAACTGTTGATTGATCGTGACTTGTCAAGATCGCAATGCCCTTGCTCGCATCTTATGTCAATTGCCGCTCGGTTGACCTTTCCAAATCACAAGAATCTCGGTGAACTCGGACTGCCACTATTCGTCATCTTTAAATTTGTCTATCGTTTATTTCCTTGAATTATCATGAGAGTATTGACATAACCACAATTCAGGTCGGTTATGGCACCATAACTAAACGCTGAAAGCACTCACTGACCGCAACAGGTCACTGATATGGACTGAGTAACATCGATCTTCATTTCAAAGCAACTGCCATAGATCGTCGTCGGTCTCTTCAGCAAATCCAAACCATGGCAATTAGTTAGTGGCTTTATTCTTCCGTTCTCTTTGAAGGCCATGGAAGAATCGATTTATGTAGGGATATTCTCCAAGAACCCCAGAGCAATTTTAATCTCAGTTTCACTAATCCTTTCGGGATTAACAATGTTTTGTCAAATGGCCTGCAACAATCAATTTTCTGGTGACCCGTGGTACGACCACAACAACGCTTAAACAAAGTCCCTTGGGTAGGAAAGACAAGTGGTTCAATCACGTGGTCGTAAGTATGGTTGGCACATTTAACACTCTTGTTTCAACCCAAAGTTCCGAAGTTCTCAAAGGTAAACGACTCCCTTGTGGAAACCTGTGCAGTCTAATCTTCGCTCAAAACGATTCCTTTGGCTTCAACCAATATGGTGCGCTTCTATACACTGATAGAAGGACTTGCCTGAAACGACCAATAAAAACTTGGTCGTTGTTGACAAAAACAAACTTGATACCTGGCGTAAATGTTATGACATAATGATACCATAAATGTTTGGGTCGCTTTCTCGACCAACATTGTTTTGGTCGAATTTAATTTCGACCAACCTATTTATGGTCAGACTGACAACAAATACCGTGGTGAGGTGGACCACAAATAACTTGATCGGAGCATTTTAATCAATTTCCAACAACAAAACTACCTCACCAAACTAAAACAACACTTTTCATCCAGTGATCTTCCAAACTTTGGATTTAAGAAGATGATCTACACTAGGTTGTAGTATAAACCATCTCATGAAATCACAAAGTCTGGTGCTCTCCATCCATTACGAAAAATAAAAAATATTCAACTGAAATCACATTTATTACATTTCAAATGTATCAACAAATGGACAAAACATGTATAAAAAACATGTAAACAAAAGATACACAGGTATTTACATTTTCGCAGATCATTACATCAAAGACAAACAGAATTATACTTCACCGGCATGTTTAGCCTCAGTTCAGTCAAAGATCTATGTTCATCTCTGAACGAAAACGAGGATGAAATACCACACCACCTGTATTTCTGCACACTTTGATGTTTTCCAAGAAACTGTCACACACGGCACACATGTAGTGGTCCAAGGAATGTCACCTGGAGAGACTCCAATGTTTGAAAGCCTGATTCAAACACGATATACTGCTTGGCGCGATCTTGTGTAGCCACACCACCACTTTCTGGTCAGTACATCTCACCAAAAATGATCAGAAATGAATGATTCCGGTCTAAAACAGCATCTCTTAACACGTCCTCTATGGCATACACAAGTTCAGAATATACATTCAGGGCAGATTTCTTCTTTGGTGGCTTGCTCCCATGGTATTCGGGTCTGGAAAATAAGAAAACAGGTACGATATAGAAAAAGTTAGACACAGTCCTTTTCTTCAATTATTGGATAGATGCTGTGTGTAGCATTTCCTGCTTACCAATACTACAGTAATGAATTAAAGTTGAGTGGGAGGACAAGAAACCACCGCAAATCGCAATGAGTTTTTACTGATATAAAGCTTTTCAAATAACAAATGTATTTTATAACATGTTCAGCACATAAGTTTATATTTCACCTTTGTTCTTATGTATGAACGAAACAATTCTACAACCCACAATTTTTGTACGACGTCATGAAGATGTCATTTCGTGATGAGTTATTTAGTAATACATTTACGTACCCTCAACTCGACGGTCTCTACAGGGCAAAGTTTACAACTGGGTGGTTTCTGGCAATTTTCGAGGCTTGCTAATGTGCCAATGAAATGACTTCTCTTCCTGGTAATTCCTGGAGCTGAGTGACCACATCATAATTTCAGCTATCAACTGATCGGGAACACATGTTAGAAATGTGCCAGAAGACCGTACAATATCAAAGGGCTTTCATGTCATTTCATGTTTTGGTTGAGGTAGGACTGCTGCGGTTTGGGTGGGGTTTGAGGTTGGGGTTTGGGGTGGGTGTGAGGGTAAGGGGAATTGTGACTGCAGGCCTGATATATAATATATAATATATATTTCCGCTTCTAAATAATTTAACAATAGATACTGCCACCTGTATGTACATATATATATGTATGCTCTGTAAAATAATTCATATCACAACGACAACGATATAAAAATAACATTAGGCACATTATTATTACATTATAATAACGGCATTTCTGCGTGCACCTATGTCAACAATTTCTGTTCTTACCCTGGGATCGCACGTAACCTTTTCTTGTCCTAACGTTATGGGAAGGAGGAGTTACGATATTTTGTCTAGGAAATATGTATGAATGCAACTTATTACAGATCTAGGATTAAAACAAATCAATACCGTTTCAGGGTGGTAAAGCCATCAGTCCCCCCCCCCCCCCCCACACACGTATGCCAACAGACCAGCAGTAAATGCACAGATATATAACCCCCTGAAAAAAACTTCTTGGCCGCTCAGTGGGTGACAAGCTTTTATTTGGTCAGGGTGACCAGGTTCTGCTAACGGTACATCCGTACGTCTGATCATGGAGGCAAAATCTATTTTCCCTTCATGGTCAGACGTAATGGAGTTCCTGAATAACTTGCTAAAACGCGGACTCTTTGCACGGTCTTCCACAAATAGCACTGACCACTAAGTCAACAATTATACTTAAGCACGATGTTAAAAAAGCCGGACTAAGTAATAAAATCAAGGTGAACCAGGTTTAAAGAACGTTGAATTGTCCGTGAGTGAGACAGACCCTTTAGATTATTAAGCTCCTACACGATTTCAATGAGGGGAATTAATTCAAAAACCATAGTGTCTGGCCATAATGGAGATTCTTCTGCAAGGAAACTAGGTCATCAGGTAAGCAAATCTGGTGTAAAACGGATATAAGGAAATCTTAATACAACCATCAGAATCTCTGTCTGTCCGAGCACTATGGCTACTGGTTATATGAAAGACAGACTGCTCAGTGGCAGAAAGACTTGGGTTTTTTTTTTTTTCAAAGCCCACCAGTTAGGCAACACTCATCTTAGCGCCTGTTTACGGTTAGGCCAAATCAGGAGTCAAATGACGTCAAATCGGCTGATAAACCTTAGAGCATGAGGCCAGTCGGTAGGAAAACCAGTGTGCAAAAATTGCATGAGCTGGACTTGAGCTCACAGTGACCCCATTGGTGGGAGGCTTTTAGTTCATTACGCTGCGCCATCGCGCTAACTGACTGAGCCACAGAGGCCCCTCAAACGTAAAACATAAATGACTCCGTAATAAATCTTGATTACCTCAATTTTCTTTGGGGGAAACTATATCCGTTATATATGGAAACCGATAAAAGACTTAGAGAGGTTGTGAATCGAAGACATCGAGATAGAGGGGTGAGTTATCGCGCTACCTGGCTACCTCTATCGGCTTCATCGATATGAATGCCAAGGTAGCTTTACTGATGTTCATCTCCCTCTCAGAAGTCGTAAGTTCAACAGCAGTACAGAACAGGTTTACATGGCCAACACTATAACTTTGCCTTGTTATGCACCGTGACATTTTCAGGCTTTACCCCGTGCAGCTTAAAAAACATTTCTTGAATCTGACAAACACGCATGATGCAACAAGTCTGCATTTGAGAGATAAGTGCAGGGCTATAATTCAACGTCATTATGGAATCGCAAAGACAGAGCTGGGAACCCGGTAAATGTATAATAGACATCCATTATGTCCATTATGTGCTATCTTGGCCTATAACAACAGTCAGGGCGAGTAATACCTTTCTTTACCACGATATTCTCAAAGTCACCGTCATCAACACACCCCAGGGATCTATATCGATTTCGTCCACTTGTCTTGGAATAACGGGCAGTACAAAGACAACTGATTGATGAACAAAGCAAGAAATTGTACGAGCATTTATGTCTCGTCCAGTTCCTGTAGTTTCTTTGTATTCACGTGCATAGACTGCTCCGTCATCCATTTCGCGCGGCTTTGAGTTCCCAGGGTCATTTGCGTCATTTGTTGAGATATTTACTTCTTGTGGACTGATTTACTATCACACAGGCCTGTAATCGTATGTCACTAACCACATGATTTATTTATAAATAGTACAGTTATATGATGGAAGGTGTACTTGAACAGTTCTATAATGGAAAAACGAACCATGCCTTAACGCCAGCGCCCAGTTAAAAGCAGCATGACGCAGTGTGCATACACGACCGTACAGTGTTCTGTAATGAGTTCGGCTTAAAATGTCTAAATAGATACACACATGCAACAAATAACAATGGAGAGCCTTTGATCTTTTTTAGGCATCAGAACAATATTTCTCTCTCATGTTCTATCTATACACACGAGTGTGGCCATAGCCTCTTATTATCCATGCTGGTGATAACTTTGCCTTTTGAACTTATGTCTACTCAAACCTAAACAACACGTAGTCCACATAGTTCTGAGACTGATTGGCATACCCCTGCTCAGCATTCCCTCTAAGCTTGGAACAATATAGCAAATCTCAGATCTAGTGTCCACGTACTATTTTGTTTCATCGTCCATAACTCAAAGACGGCTGTATGCTTAAGTTAAGAGTGCCAGATTACTTTCTCTCCTTCGCATCTATTTACCTTAATCCAAGCAAGTTACCTGCTTATATAAACGCAGTTGTTAGGAACAAAACTTATGAATAATTTTTAGGGTAGCTTTGAGAAAATAGAAATTATTTTTCCAAAGCTTTTAACAACATTCGTAGAACAAATTTCGTACATAAATTTATTTTCGCTATCTTGTGTCTGTGTTTGCTGTGATTGCTGTATTTAGATCTTTTAACCCTTTCTGTAGAAGCCGGTCTTGTGGGCGCGTATCGCTCACTAATGACACTAATAATCACCAGAATATGTGAAAATGTGTTCGTCATTCTCAACTCTCAACATTCTCAATGTGTAAATAACTCTAATACTGACCAAAAACATCAGCCAGGTAGTTTTTCTGACAAGTACACTGTGAGCCCCGTGTTTTCAGCCGCAAAGATCCCAAGGTATCATTTGCTGAGTACTTACCCTGTCCATACAGCAAAAGAGGTTTCCAGTTGCTTCGTGGTGAAGATATTAGAGGCTTGCCAGGATTAATCTATGCGATCATTCGATCTGTACGAAAGAGTTGGAGTCGTCTTTGAGAATCTGGGGCCTCTGGGGCCTAGTGGATAGCGATCTGGTGTAGTAAAACGACCCAGGAGCCTCTCCCCAATACGGTCGCTGTGACTTAAAATCCAATGTCCAGTTACACGAAGTCCTTGTAAAGTTACGACCACGTAACTACCATAGCAACTATCACTGTGGGCATTAAAGTCGTCCTGACTACTACGTCCTTGTAATGATCAAGAGACTTCGTGCAAGTGGGTACATGTCTGGCTGGTTTCATCTCTGGTCGTACGTGGGAAAGTCTGTCAGCAACTTGCGTATGTTTGTGGGCTTTCCCTGAGCTCTGCCAGTTTTCTTTTCACCGTAATGATGGCAACTCTCACATAAGGAAAATATTCTTGAGTACGGCGTAAAACAACAATTAAGTAAATGAATTGAAAAGAACGTGAGTGTCGGAAACCAGAGTTCATTTATCTGGATAATTTGCAATTACAAAAATGCGTGACCGCCATAGCACAAAGAGTGAGTTTATTGCCTGTGCCCTGCAGTTTTCCGATGGAAAGCGTAGTTTTTGATGGCCGACACTTCTGAACAATGTATAAGACTACAGCACAGAGTAAAACTAAAGCAACGACGGCAATGTGGTAGTGGGCAAATGATCATATATTACCTGTAAAATCCGGACTTTTGTCAATTTACCTCTGTAGATGTAATATTCCGACTATTCCTCTAAGTGTTTAAGAAGTAATAGTTCACACACCCACTACTGCATAAGCAGAATTAGGTGCGAAAAATGTAATGATGTTAAATGCTATTTATTAGATGTCGCTGGTCTAGGGTAGAAATCGCTCAATACTCCACCTCACGTGGGTAGAGCGCGTGAGAGTATTAAGGTAGCTGTCCAGTCTCGTCACCAGGAGAGCCTTATTTCAGAGTACCGTTATGTCATAGTCTGGTCACGCACGGATTCTGTATCATGTAATCTGAGCGTCTTTTCCGCATTTGCTTTAATGAAATATTCATTCATGGTATTTCAAGTTGAAGCCCCACAAGCTTGAAAAGGCTTACAGTAACAAATGCATGTGAGGACGCATGCATCTGTAATGAGGAAACCATTGCTAAAATACGTCCAAGCATTTACTTTGTCACGTTGAGAACTGTTACTAAGTGAATTTGCTTGTGTAGTCGATTTCACATTGTGAAAATGTCTGTCTATGGATAAAGACGTTGCAGTAATTTAATAAACTGTCCATCACATACAATTATCTTTCCCCGAAAGGGTACTTTGATCAAAATAACTTTCCACGAAGCGCAGTAACCTATTGCGAAAAAGCTTAAATATTGACAAATTCAAATGCCAGAAAGCATAAAAATAAAAGATTTAGGAGTTTGGCAACACAATCTTTAGATAATGAAATTTCTGTGAAAATAAAGCACTTACTTAAGTGCCTTTTCTGCTAATAAAAAGGTAATAATCCCTTTTAAGAGCATTTAATATGCGTCGTACAGACTTTTTTTACTTGGAATTCTTGCATGAAATGCAATACAAACGATCTGCTATCAAAATTAATCGAAGACAGGATTGTGTTATAGGAAGATGATTTCCCAGGTCAATGTGTCTTTATGATGGTTAAGCATGAGGTTGACTAGAAATGATCTGTGACTGTTTAGCACTTAGTTTCTTAACGTCGCGATTTATAGTTTGAACATGTTCTCGCCATGGTATGACTGACATATTGCCGATGTGGGGTTAAGCCATAATCATTCCTTCATTCATTCATTCATTCAAAGTCGAGAAGCAAAGCTGAATTGCTAATAATACTTATTAAACCAAAGGCAATTTTCAGTGTTATGAAAAACTGCGTTATAGATATGTTTATCAAACCCTCATATTACGTCAACCCAGAAATGGAATGGAAATATGTAAATAGTAATGTATGGCCCAGGCATTTGTGTAATCATTAGCCATTTGCACCGCCGTCACGATGACGTCATCAAGAATGTTACATGATTGCCCGGTCACGAAGGCGGTAATAAAGTTATCAGCTTGTAATAATTATGCAGTCTCTGTTACCACTTGTATGAGAACAGCCGTATAAAGGGAAAAAGAACCGTATCATAATCTTAGCGGTCAGTTAAAAGCATCCCGACGCAGTTCGCAGTAATTAAATGGAAAAAAATAGGTGCAGTTAATTTTAGTCTTTGTAGAGAAACAAAGCACGTCTGTTGCAAGGCATTTCAGGAATGACTGCAGAGAGAATCGCACTCTTTACTGACAAGTATGTACGTGGCCATGTGGATGGTTTTTCACAACTGAATCACATGATTTCTAAAAGGCATTATTTGGTGTATAACATAAGTGTGTGTGTTTCAAGACAAGAGAACGTGACATCACATGCACATACGTGCCCGATCCTTGGGAACTGATATATGTGTTGTTCTATCTGCAAATCCTGCTGAAGGTGTGTGAAAAGAACACATATTTTTTGCAAATTCACGCAAGTAAACTTTATGTATCACAGTATTTCTGGCTGCAATGAAAGTTTTCGTTCCCTAATAAATAGGTTTATAATAATAATTAAACCTTTATTTATCAAAGGTAACTCGCTCAGTCTACAGTGAAACTGTAGACACACCTTCACACATAGAACATAATACAATAAACAAGGTACAGATTACACCACGACCCCAAGAAGAGTATCGTTCTCTTTAAATTCGGAAAGTAAGTAAAAAAGGAAGAGTGCCGTTACAGCAACAAGCCCAGCCAGCAGGCGAGACAGGGTATTGGGATATGGACTATTACCTACCCGTGCTCGCCCCACGTCAACTGAAACCTCCAACACACATGTACAAAGCAATTTTGTTAATTTGGCTTCCGTGAGAAAAATAAAGCTTCGGAGCACAAGAGAATCCCATAGAAGGCTTTAAGTTAAGAACGGTCAGTCATTCAGTGGAAGCTGACTGATCTTCCGAAGCCCTTTTGATGTGACATTAATAGAACACGCAGAATGAAAACACTGCTATATTGTTAGGCATGAACAAAACTCAGTAGTACTGTTTGAATCGTTGTAATTAGGTCCAGGATTTTTTAGGTGTGCGAGGTTGTTGTAAGCAGTCTTCTTCAATACGGGCGTCGTGAAAGACATTCGGACAACAATGGATTTTCGTCGTAAGTTCATTGTTGTTATTTTTCAATGTGAAGATAACGAGTTTGTCTGATGTCCAGTGCATATGTATCATTGCCTATTTCTAATACATGTAACCATCTCACACAAGTAATTGTGAACTGCAAGACACCTACAGTCAGGTGTCCTACAGCATCGCTGGAGTAACGAAGGATAACAGTATGAAAGGTTTCCGTGACGTCAGTAGTCAATTCTACTGATATAAATGAAACATCATTGATTGTACATTTTTAACTAGTTTTATCCCACAAGCTTCGTTTATGTTAGAATTGGCAAACTGAAGGAAAATAAGCATTTTTCCACCTCAAGCAAAGCCAAACGCGTCCTTTTATCCGTCAAAACAGCTAACTGTATCCTTTCATACCCAAAACATTCACAACCGTGGCGTTTAATGTAGTGGAAATGAAGAATATTTTACTGGAATTGACGGTGATGTAGTGGTGAGCTTTTTCAGAAATAGAAACAATTAACGTTGAAATTCTTTCAACTAAATGTCGATGAGGAATAGTAGTATAGAGAAAAGAGGAATCCTAAGTGGAGACGTCCTTGTATGGAATGTGTATTTGAGCGTCTAATTCCTCAGATAGATGTTTTGAGTCGTTAAGAATCCGCATACGACTGACGGCTGAATATTTTGTGATTCAGCAGTAGCCTAATTAAGAAACTGCTTTGTAAAAGAGATAAGAAGCTTTATCTTCAGCGCTTCATCTGACAAAAACCATCATCCCATTATTTTTATCCAAATATTTTTTTGTTTTTTTCACCGAAAACGGTTGGGTTCTGAGGAAAGATATTTTGAACAAGTTGGCTTTTAGTAGAAACCTCATTACATTGAATGGGTAAACTATTGATTTCTTCGGGCTTTCACTGGGAAGTAATAATAGATACCAAAAAGCAGTCTTCATGCTAGCAATGTCTGTATAGGCCCAGAAAACCCCACAATGGTTACACAGGGGAAGCACCAATCCTGTAACCGGCAATAATATTTTTCCTGATATTGTAACAGTAGGCCCAGAGAAAAACTCTCTAATGGTTACACAGGATCAACACAAATCCTCTAGCAGGCAATGACTTCTTCCTGATATCTAACTAATAGTAGGTCCAGAAACCCCCTTAATGGTTATACAGGGAAACACCAATCCTCTAACCGACATTGACATTCCTGTTGATATCTGACTGTAACAGTAGTTGCTTAACGCACGCAACTGCTCGTGCCAAGGCTATCCCAAGGAGTTATATAGAATAGTATCATGACGACGATATTGGATTTATGTAGGTATATTCCTGTCCGGACGCGGGCTGCTCACATAGCCATCAATATATGCTCTACAACCTACAGTACTGGCATACTACTTCAGTGTCCAGCAAATATCTGGAATGACAGAAAACCCTTGGCTTTATATCTTCAAACGACAACAAGGGTTTTATTTAAACTGCTGGTTATTGAGAATTGTTGTTTATACTATGGTACTCTCATCTCGTATTGATTACCACTATGGAGAACAAAGTCAGTTTTGCAAGTCGTAAGCTAAGAGTAACATGATGCTTCTTAATAAGAGTCCAATGCCCTTCAAAATACCAATTCGTCGCATTGTGCGCAACATTCCAAACATTAAATCGACTTTGTGCTGTTATATCACCGAAAGGGTTAATTTACTGATTCCATTAAGACTGTGTGTTTACCAAATATCTGAATTAAATTTCGGTTTAACGACAAGCTGGGTCGGCGAGGACAAGTTTTAGGACAAGTCGGTCCCAGTGAGAATGTTGTGAAACATTTTGGCTTAATTCTGCCTAAGCTATGGAGCCAGGGGACGTGTAAGCTGTCACTTTTTAGACAATTACACGACCTGTTAGAAAAATCCTTGAGGTAAATTGACAAGAGGCCGGAGTTCCCCGGTTACCTGTGATTATTTGCGGCTTTAGCTTTACTCCCTCTGATTTAGTCCTTCATGCTGATTTTCTGTATAAACAGGGATTCTGCTGGTTGACTAAGCATCCCCTTTGCCTGGTGCATTTGTATTATTTCCATGTAATTGTGTATCAAATGTCGCAACACAGCTTTTTGACTAACTCTATAGCAGTTACAACTATAAACTGCAATTAACATCTGTGTATTTTGTTTTATCTTATTCTGCTTACGCCATGATGCAAGGGGAGTGTATGTTGTCACTTTCCAAACACATGATCATTTAGATTCAAACACTACCTGAGGTAGATTGACGACATGCCCGAATTTCACCGGTTACTTTTGACCATGTGCAAATTATCACACTGTCCTCGCTGGTGTACTTTTACCCCTTCTACTGTAGTCTTTTATATTACCACTGCAATATATCAGATCTAGCAGAAACTGCCGCAGCTAAGTTAAGTTTCAAACAGACATGGCGTAACTATTGTCTTGTTTCAAGAAGCAATCGTAGGCAAAGTTGGTGGTGCCTGCATATTGCAATCGCTTTAGATTACGATTGCTTTCTTTTACAGATTCCAAACCAACATTAGAGGCATTATCGCCTCTGTAGCCTATCCCTTGTAGAACTGTACCATTGCTGACCCCGCTCTAGTTTTGTTTTTCTCCCCACATTGTGGCGTCTCTTTACTTTGGTGTGATCTTCTTTCGAGGTTGAAAATATTAAAGTGGTCAAAATGCTGAAACTGTGTGTTCTGTTACACATCATAGGTGAGATAAATAAAAGCACGTGGTCATTAACGTGTGATCTTGACAGACGTTGGGAACAGTGTATGCAAGTAGACATTATTAAGGCTGATGACGAGTGCTTTCACTGTGACCATGCTGCGTAGGGCGTCATGGTTTTACCCAACCTAATATTTGACAATTTTCAGCAGAAAAATTGTGATGAAGTTATAGAATACAGAAAGAGTGATTTTTCTTCTATTCACCATAGCCTGTGAACAAGTAAGATACATAATGTATGATCAGCCCATGTAAAATAATAGCTAATGGTACGACTGTAAAAAGGGATATAACGTTCATTCACTCACTATATAATGTGCGTGAGAACCAATGTAATTCTGCATTTAATAATCACATATTTATAAAGTGATTAAACATTCAAAGGCAATAACTGTTCTCACCCAGGGAATTCGTGATCAATTATAAATCAATACTACAGTTTGGAGCAAATTTCCCAAAGCACAGAAGTATTCTCTCTATTTTCCGCACTTTCTCTCAAAATCAAATTAGTGAAACAAATGAGTGCAATAAAAGGGTTAACCCTTCTAAGGAAAAACGTTTTGATTTTGTTTTTGCTTTTTTTCCCTTGGCATACCTGTCTGAAGTATCCCACATTTTCTGCAGTAAACCATCAAGAATCTTTATTACTTTAATTTTTAAATTTTGTAACTGTTTTAGATATCAGGATTTAATGGGGTTTGATAAAGAATTTAAAGTGAAACAGCTTCTTTTGTTGGCAAGGAATCCTCACAATTTTCTCAGCTAAAATTTTCAAAAAAATTCCTAAACTGTGTAAACTGACTATGTATTTATATTAAATAAAATGCCCCGTGAGAATAAGCATGTCAGGGCTTCTGCATTGCTCTAGGTTGTCGTCGCTTCCATGGAGAACTTATTTGGCTGTGCGCAATATGAATTTGCTTCCTATAGCTACTGCAACTACCCAGACAACCTTAATAATTACTAACCATTAAAATAATGTCTGAATAGAAGGAGTAAAGCAAAAAGATACAGGTTGAATGTTTGATAACATTTGCTTGAAGTCTGTTCCCACAACAAACACTGAATACGGAATGAACATCTAATTTCCCATTTGGAAAGAACCGTTTTGGCCTTCCATCATCAGGCTCATAAAGAACTGAAGCCCAGCACTCCAGTCTATCTCTTGTCACATGGAGTCTCTTGTTAACGATCCTCATGTATAATGGAAATAAAAAAATTAAAAAAAAACATTTCATCTCTTCTTGCCGTCATTTATGTCTCTTCTTCAATAGAACTACACCTTACTACTCGGGTTTCAGACGGTGGGGATTTCATCACCTTGTGGCTTCGGCATGGGCGTTTTTATTATTATGCAGCTGTATGTTTGTCAGTATAGTCCAGACTGTTTGGAAAAGCCTGTGGAAGATCCCATGTGATTGCTCCAGATACACGAATAGAGTAAAAAACAACTGTAATCAATTATGTTTTAAGTAAGTCAATTTAATGCCTCCGCGGACATATTTTTAGCGTGCTAGCGCAGAATAATGACTCAGGGGCTTCTCATCATTGCGGTCAAACCCAGCTCAGGTTGGCTTTCTCTGCGGCTCTACTTGGGAAGGTCATCACCCTGCGGATGGTCGTGGGTTTCCCTGGGCTCTGTCCGGTTTCCGCCCACCATAATGTTGGCCCCCTAAGTATGTGTAGTGAAATATTCTTGAGTACGGCGTAAAACACCAATAAATAGTAGAGAGAGTATGTACCACTTTGATAACATTTGCTGCCCTCAATATCAAAGAGCATAAAAAGACAACTCTGCTACACATTTTCTCATTATAGTTGTTTGTTAATCTGAAGTTTAATTGAAATTACATCTTTCACTTCGTTTCCATTAACAGACAAAATTTCGTAACTGCTCTGGTTCTTGGTAACAAATACAATCAATATACTCTAAGGGGTTTACCGTAGAAATTAGGGCCTTGAGCGCATTTAATGCATTCAAATAAACATGAAATAAACAGTTTGTTCAGATATAGTTTTTGTTGCTGTGCGCACATTTTGAGTTGCCTTTCATTTGATGTACATAATATGATAGTAAGAGTAGAATTAATGGCCACCGGTGTACGTACTCTGCTTGGAGTTATCCAGACCTCTTGAAGCACGTGGCAGGAACAGTAGCAATACATCTGCCAGAGATGCCTTTTTATGTGTCCCTGACCGGCAAGAAGCCTTGAGAGGCTGTAAAACGTCTATTTTAAGAGCACAAAGGAGCCTGCGGTTCCAAGGAGACGTAGGCGGCATAGCATCTGACACTTGTTTTAGCCTTTAAAGTTTACAATTTACAAAGGAAAAGACATTCCGGGATAGTGGGAGCACGGGGTGTTTTGATCCTCCTAAGGCATATATAAGGTCACTATATAGGTCTATTTAAAGTAGGGCGTTAAATATAATTGATTAAATATAAAGGATATTTATTAATTTTACTAACTTGAATAGGGCCTTCTTGGTGTTTGATATTTGATATTTGATAGTCATTTTGTATACCTGGTTGGCCTGTTTCGAGCTTGCTCCAACATCTGGTGAAGTTTCAAGTGTTACCTTAAAAATAGCTGCTTGCTTTCGCTCGGTTTTGGAAAAAATAAAACGGGCATGTGGTATCAAGCCTTATAGCCTTAAGCAAGCGGTCAAAAGCCATGTACACTTTTGTTCTTTCTAAAGGTACGTCACAATTTTCGGTCACGAAACACTTGTCTATACTTATAAAAGTACTGCACTTCGGCCGGAACTGACGCATTTCACATGGCTCTTAAGTCTTTGTGTAACCCGTCAGATACCGTTACTTCCGATGCAATATTTGTTAAATGCATGAAATGCCTTTAGCATGGGAATTGATTTGTCTTTATTTTGCCTGGCTTCCTATTTCCATGTTCCATCCGACCGATATCACAGACCACTCATTTTGTCCCTTTTCATGTTGATTTGTATGTCCCTCTTCGACTCTTGAATAGATTTTATTTATATTCTACAATAATATACAGCGTCAGCAAACTGAAGTCATTATGTATGGGGTAGAAATTTTGATTTAAGACAGCAGCCACATACAGAATACCAATACTACTAAGCTTTGTCCCGTAGGTTTTTAGAAATACTTGTCAATAAAGCAGGAAAACGCTGTGTTTACAGTGTATTCAGGTCTGAAGTTTCGTCGCCTTTTAGAATCGCCGTTATCATAGAAGTTATCCACACCTGTGGATCCAGGCACCGCGTGTCTATATTTACACCCTGCCTCCTATGGCGTCTGGCGAAGTAGTTCAATGGCAGGTGACTGCTTTCTACACGCACATATATTCTGAAACGCCTCGAGACAGCGAAACATACAGGGCCTACTGTTATACCAATCGAAGATTGAAAGAACCCGTTAGCTCTCTGTTTACATGTACAACGTAATCAGCTTATCGTTTGCTCACACAAACTTCACACGCTTTATTCATTCCGTGAGCAATCCTCTTCCGGAAACAGCAGGTTGTTTCGTATTTCGTCTCCAAACTTCTCCAGTGGACTGTTGTTCATATTGTATGGGAGTGTCGTCAACCCTTCCTCGCCACTTTACCAGCAATTTTTAGGATTTTTATTCCAAAAATTTTGTTCTATGCATAATTTCTCTTACTAGCTGCTATCTCTTTAGGTAGCAGATTTCCCTGTATTTTCTCACTGCATTATCTCCGTAGATAGCAGCTTTCGCTGCATGAACCCTTCCTCCCCCTAAAGCCAGCAGCCTGCACTGCATTATCTCCCTAGCCAACGGCTTGCTGTGTGTTATCTCACCATTGAGATAACACACAGCATTACTGAGTAATGCTTTTACTGAGTTATCTCTCAAGCTAACAGCTTTCGCGGCATCATCTCATCAGCCGGCAGCTCTCCCTATATAACACAACTCACAACCTACCTGCTTTTACTATGCATGGTATTCTAGCAAATAACTTTTACAACATATTTTTTCTAGCTATTTAGAAGATCTCTGGTTCATTTATAACTAAAACTGGGTGGTATATTGTAAAAGAAGGAGATGCTTTAAAGTCCGACCACCAGGGGGAAAGCTGCGCAATTGATTATCGATATGCGGACGACCATCTTTGAGTAAAAGCAAGTTGGATGTTTTACGATAGACTCTCCTTGTGTTGTCAGGACAGAATAGTCTCCCTTGTACAACAGAAGAGACGCTGATGGAAAATTGTGACGGACGCGGACGCTTTTCTTGTTGCATTTGTTTACAGCGATTCGGGGAACCCATGGTGTTAGTTCATTTTCTTTTGTATGAACTAATTTACATACTTTCACATCTTCTACGTTCAGTCTTTGTTAAATGTTACTTTCGTACAGGAGTTTGTTCTGATGGTAAACGTAAATTTTGCATACGTAAAGTTGTATGCAGATTCACTGATGTCCAGTTTTCGTGAGGTTCGTTTGCTTTCGATAAATGACGTGTGAGACAAACTGAGACCATTTTATTCTGTTGTAGTTTCACAGGGCTTACGGAGCAAAGCAAAGCAAACGTCCTGTTTTGGAGACTCTCAACGAATGAAAGCTTCTGTATCTAAACAGAATCCATGGTTGTCGACTTCCTGTGTACGTTAGAGTCCCCCTTCTCTTAGCTGTTGTTTACGTGGCAACCGCTACAGGATACCTAGATTTACACCCCTACCTCTTTGACGGTTCCATTACAGCCTGAATTATAAATGTGATGATCTACGACTACAGCGCCCCAGGCACCATTTCGTCACAATAACAACATGCGCTATCCGCATTTACCCCTAAAGCAACATACAGGACAAACCATGAGACTTCTGGACTGCATTCAGTTGTTATGGATTGTATATAAAAATTCCTTCGCACTGCGAAATCAGCTTCACGTCATGCAACCTTAGGACCAGAGTGAACCTAGCAGCGATTGGTTTTCAATCACCCTTAACTTAAAGAATCATTTTCATTGGCCAGATTTGTGGACAATTTCTCGTTTCTGAACAGTTTATAACAGTATTTGTGTGTTATCATGGAAGGTGCTGGGTGAACGTAGTGGAAATGCCTTGACAATGCCAACATGTGCAGTGTCTACAATCTTCATGGTTTATCTGCGGCACCTCCCCACGTTTATTTATGACTTAAAACTTCTTGTCTGATTTTGCTTTTATATAAGGGCTAATATGTAAGTAGTAAATCGTCTATGAAATTATGCTGACAGTAACACTCAAATGTCTTTGCCACGCAGTATCAGGTACTGTCCTTATTTACAAAGGACCGTTTGATAATTATTGGAAATGACCATAAATCGCAAAAAGTTGTACCAATTTATTGAAAACAGGCTTATGTGGTTTATGTGAAAAGGAATCTGGATAACTGATTTGGACATGTTCGGACAAGGAAATATCCTAGAACAAGGGGCCTAGAACAGCACGAAAAGGCCCACTGCTTGCACAGGCAAAAATTCTAGCAGATACAATGATCGCTTTTGTTGTATGAATATTTCATCCAATTATACAGTCTTTGACCAGATCTTGTAATCCACGAGGAACAATTTCACAGTGCCACGTGTTGGCTTTCAAGGTAATGATCTCATAAAAAAGAATTGATCACCTAGAAAAGGTTTTTCATATTTAACTACAAGTGAATTATTTCAGGACATTGTTTAAGAAACTGTTTTGTCTTGTGGGTAATAAGAACTACCCCAGTCTTAAAAGTTGTATTTAGAGTAGGAAAAGCTGCTTGTGATGTCAGTGTACCGTAACACCAATTATACGGCTCATTATAAAGTCTGTTAAAGAATTCAACCATTGGAATGCTTTAAGCTTTCAGATGAATAAAAATGAAAGAATTTTACATCTCAGCTGTCTGTCTGATGAGCCTGGTCATTTTTAATTTTCTGTCGCTGTAAATAATGAACTCCCTGGTGATGTTTTCCACAGGTCTGAGCCTGTGTTTGAGCCATATTTGAAAACTCATACGAGTTTGTGGATGGCGATGTCGACCACAATGCACGCAGACAAATCTTCCCCATCAGCCAGAAAGGTGTTTCATTTGTCGAATCTGACTCAGATTTAGGTCGTTGTTAGAGGCTTGGTAGGAAATATGGTATGCAAAGTAAGTAAAATTGTTAACTTATTCACAT
The DNA here is from genome assembly GCA_016165875.1 of Acanthopleura granulata. Classification (NCBI taxonomy): domain Eukaryota; kingdom Metazoa; phylum Mollusca; class Polyplacophora; order Chitonida; family Chitonidae; genus Acanthopleura; species Acanthopleura granulata. Next base: position 21,342,791 of record JABBOT010000008.1, read on the forward strand.
GCATTAACTCCTGCATGGTCGAGAACTACACATGATAATTACTGCGTATCTGTAATCAACGTAAATTTGTCAGCCTGGTTTGTATTGAAATAATTATTCACGAACCTATCTGACCTGAGTTGTTGATCCTTCAGATACATGCTACATCTCTTCCTCTCAATGAAATTATTATCACTTTTTTAATATTTATTCACGTTCATTCACAAGTTTTGAGCAGACAAGTGTAATTCGATAATGATATTATTTCTGTTCAGAAATTGGTGAATTATTAAACCCACGTAAATATATTTTGAAAAAAGGGTGTTACAAGAAACCTAAGGTAGTAAGTTTAAATTGTGAACTTGGTCCTTCAGGCAGGAAAACCATGACCTCAAAGCCTAATGTGTTAATCGTTTTACTGCCAGCTTCACGCTGGACGACAGAAAAAACGGAAATCTGTGATGTTTTACGGGACCAGGAATATGCGGTACTAGGAGAACAGTCAAGTTGTAAATAATGGGAATTTGTATTCAACTGATTATGCGTTATAAAGGCCCACTGTTTTCACGAAACAGAGCGATAGTGGATGACACCAGTGTTGTAACAATAAAGCCCCGCTGGAATGAGGGAACATCCCTGTTGTCCACTTATCCGCACGCACCACAGAAACGATACGAGACAGGAATGCACCAAGAAAGACCCTGTTTGCTTTGTATTAAGAAAGAATACAGGAAACCCTTGCTAATGTGGTTAATATAAAATAAGTGTTTTGTTTGCAATTCTTTCCTTTTACAGTATAGTGATATTGACGGTGACTGATGTAGGCATGCTCAACATGTGTCTTGGAGACAGCGAGACATCTGTATTTCAGCTGTCATTGCCTCACAGATAGGATACAGGCACAGAATAAACAGCGAATTAATATATTAACAACGTGGGCCAAGCTAGTTTGAATGAATAATGTGTGTTGCAGGCACATCTGGATAAAACCAAGACATTAAATAACCAGACTGCTGCATGATTATGGGCCAATTTCATCATGGGACCGAATATCTTTAGCCTTACATCAAGCAGCTAACTTGACTGAAGCTTTGTTTTCAATGAACTTAAAGGGCTTATCAATGAAACAAAATTTTCGTTACAGCTGAACCATCATATACATGAAATTTGTTTAGATGAATTCGGGAAACGCGCTACCGGTACTTTTGTACAGAAATCCTTGACTACAGAACATCAGTCGATCTCTTTGAAAACACCAGGGCTGAACGTGGCAGGATCTATATTAGCCGTACAGTCTGTGACTGTTCATGTAGCTCCTGTCGATTTAGCTCGTCACTCTAGGCCACGATCCCACCAGCTTTCAAGAAATAAATAACGGTCCTCTCCTGCAACGTTCCTGAGTAAATCTTTGCTTTTGTCTACCTCAAGTTAACGTTACAACAGATTTCTGAGATCGATAACAGCAGGACACACATTAATGCCCAAACCACCAGACGCCATTCCTCACAGTCAATCAGAGACACGTTCACACATAAGCACCAAGGCTGTATCATATAGAATGTACAGCCGATACATCTTTACGACTGAAGAGACTTCGTTAGTGTCCTAGGGATTCATGCTACTGGAGCTCTGGAAAGTTGCATATCCAAGTATAATTATTCCTTTTTAGATGATGTTAAATAATGACATTATTTAATGTCATTATTTAACATTATTATTTAACATTAAATGATAATTGTGTTCAATTGCATTCGTCTGAGAGAACCATGAAGAAAAGGAAAATCTATACTACTCAGTCGGTATTATTGTCCTATGTCATCTGTTTCTATATGGATGCTGAATAACTCAGATAGCTGATAATAGTAACACAATAATGATAATAATAATAAGAAGAAGAAGAAGAACTAAAAGGCAGTCAATTGTCTTCTTCAAAGCTTGTAACTTACATAGCGCCGCCCAGACTTAGCCACCGTGTATCATATTTCACGAGACAGCACTTATGAACATAATACATAAATCTACCACTGTTCGTGGCATGTAAATAATTGGCCGTTTCGTTCCCCTTTGTGAACAATCTGAGCTGTTGATGAACACCAGCTCTTCTTTTAGTCGTTGACATGAATGTGCCTAGTAGCTCGGTTCTGTACCACGGCCTTGACAGATTAAATGCTGGCAAATCTCGGTAATTTCTGAACCACCTTATGCATGTGTAAGGGTATTAAAAGTGATTCGAGCCAAGAACATTGTCGTCCTTTCAAACAAAATCTCCTTCAACAAACCTTGGCTCAAGAAGGTGGCTAAACTGTCCATGGCTCAAGAATTCCAAGAAAAGGACATCAGTACAGCTGGTAAGAAATGATCTTGTGCAAGGCAACCACTTTGAGAAAAATATAAGAAGCAGTCACTTTACCACTTCATTTGACAAAAATGTCTTTCTTTGTGGAAACCTTCAGCACATTTGATGGACAAGTAAATAAATGACTTGCCTTTTCACAGCACGCTAGGTTTTTCGTAAGCTGATCCTGTTAAACCGTTACAACGATAAAAGTTAAAAAGACAACAAGGTTCAAACAACATTTTTTTCATTTTTAACAACACGGACAGAGACACAATGATCCCACTTGCGTACACATGAAGACACCATTTCTCTACCCGATTTCTGCATTCCTTGAAATATGAAATTTACTTTATATACTCTTGTAATAATGCTGAAAATTTATAAGTGACTACAACCCTCCACACCTGTACAAAGGCTTTTGACGTCAAAGCCCTAGGAATCACAGTACACATTTATATCTGTAAGAAAGGCCTTAGGTTTGAAGTTCAATAATTTAACTCTGAATTCGCGCTGGTGAAAATATGACATAGCGGAGTTTTGGCATCAGGGCATTTGGTGACAAAGTAACACACCTACCACGATACCTTGTCACGCTCACGAGAATCCACAAATAATGCATTAGAGTACTGCCATGAACACATTAAAGTACTGATACCAAGATATGGGCGCGAGTCATAATTTTCTTGTACTTTATTTTCTATCGTTTCGTATATATCAGCTATCTCACAGTGTGTGGAATAGTCTCTCTTGAAGAACTCTTGTTTAGATAAGGTCACATTAGGTCATACTACCACTCCACTTGTAAGCGTCATGAGGGCTATGAACTTCCTCGAGATTGACAGCCCGTTTGTTGTTTATATCTCCGTAAGTCAATCGACAGGTATGTATATATTAGTACCTATTGTCGTAGGACATAAGCAGATATAATAACAGAAACCTAACTCAGGTCTTTGAGCTATTTTTTCCTAAATATTCGATGTGACTCAGATTGTCAAGCTTCTCGAAACAACGACAACTCGTACATTTACAGGCATAGTGATACATGTTGCTGTTCTCACCTATTGTCATACATTTGTTTCCTTTACAATTGTTGTACTGGCTTAACTTGCCACATGAATCCTTTGTGTTTCTCATCATGTGTTTAGCTTTCCTATTGTTACATTTACCAGAGTTTAATGGGTACACTCTTTGTATTTACATACACAGTCACAGCTCGTGCGTTTATTACAGAATGATGATCCGTATTAAGCCGGAACAGCCACTTGAGTTTTGCTGCTGCCCGAGATATGAAGGTATGGATATTGTGCATCTGTAGGTTATGGTTAATGTTATAGAGTGATTATGATCTACCACACTGTGATATGTCTGTATTCGGACTGTGTTACCCTTTTCATCTAGGAATACAACATTTCCATGTTCTCCTAGGCTTGAATGGTACTTAATTTACCGCTGTACTCTGTAATAATATGTAATATGAAGCCTTTGGTACCTAGTAAACTACATTGTACTATCTTTTTGTGTGTATGGTGGTGCACAGTGAACCGTATTTGCTGGTGATGTATACTGGAATATAACTCAGTATGTGTTAACTCTCCCATTGATATGATATTCAACTGTTTTAAACAATCTTCCCAACAATACTCGAAGTGTAACAACTAACCTGGTGTATAATTTGCGATTGTTTCAGGCAACGGCCAGTCTTTCTGTATAGTTCCAAGACTTGCTGTGAAACCCTCCGATTACATTACGACACTGACACTAGCATGCTACAGTACTGACAGCAACACATTACAATACTGACTCCAAGACGCTACTGTTCTGACTCCGGCACGCTGCAGCACTGACAGAAACATGCTATAGTATTGACATCAACACGTTACAGTACTGACTCCAACATGCTACTGTACTGACTCCGACACGCTATAGTACAGACACCATCATGCCACTGTTCTGACACCAACAAGTAAGAAACTGAAACCAAAGTGTACAGTAAAGACTGTATATACTGTGTCGTCTTGTAGCAGGGCTACTCGAAGCCGCTACTGGAACACCCTGCCGAAAACATGACCCCCACCCCACCCAGTCACATTATGCTGACACCGGGCCCACAAGTCCTGTTCCCTTGTACTCAGCTAAGCGAATCAGCGACATGTATAATTTTTGTTTTGTCTTTGATATGACCCTGTCTGGGATTAATTCTTGATCTCCTGCCCCCCCCCCCCCACCCCTCAGGCGGATGTTCTAACCACAAGACCACCGAGTCAACACACTGTGGTATAGACGTCAAAACGTTACAGCTCTGGCACCAACGTGTTACAGTTCTGACACTAACACGTCACAGGATTGGCTCCAACACGTTACGTACGGTGCTGACAAGGATAACTTTGATACCATAGGTGTCAATGAATTCTGCGTTCGAACGACAAAAGTCGTTATGGCATGTCCTGTTTGGTTTCAATGGGGATGTTGTGATAGCCTATCTTGTAATAGCCTATCTTGGGAATATACTAAATATAATAGAAAATACCATGGTCCTCATCGGGTTGTGTTGCAGTCAGAGTTATGAGCCTTGCTCTACACAGCATTTATTTATTGATTTATTTGATTGCTGTTTTGCGTCGTACTCAAGAATATTTCACTAATACGATGGCGGCCAGGATTATGGTGGGAGGAAACCGGGCAGAGCCTGGCGGAAACCCGCGACCATCCGCAGGTTGCTGCCAGACCTTCACACGTGCGGCCGGAGAGGAAGTCTGGAATTCACAGCGACCGCTTATAGGTCATTGCGCTGCACTATCGCGCTAACCGACTGAGCCACGGAGCCCCGCTCTAACAAGCAGTTGACTAAGCGGATGTTACATACATGTCAAAGACATATGAACAATTTTAAAAATTCGCCGTATCCGCTATTAAGGTATAGACATCTTAAAATTAATTTATTCATTTGTTCATTTCATTCGTGTTTTATGTGGCCGTACACAAGAATATTTCACGGATACGAAGGGCACCAACGTCATGGTGGGGAAGAACCAGGCAGAGCTTGGAGGAAATCCACGACCATCCGTAGGTGGCTGAAAGAACTTCACTTGGGTGACCAGAGAAGATTCCAGAGTGAGCTGGACTTGTACTCAAAGTGGATGCAGTGGTTAGTATATCCTGATTCATTGTGCTGCATTAACACGCTGGCTACTCGGTCACGAAGACTCCTGCCTTATAATTGAATTTTATTCCAGAAAACACAGCAGACAATACTACTTGATAGTGTATTAAAAACGAACCAGAAGATTTTAAACATGATAAAGCCAACTTTGTAGTGCAAACGAGTCAAAGTTAAATCCAAACTAGTAATAAACAATTTCAAGTGTATGTATTCCGTGCACCTTGCCTTACATACATAAATATTGACTTCAGACCTGTCACGATGAATAACATTAGATGAGCTCAGAAAGAGTTACGTGCATATCAGACTAGTTCTGCTCAAAATATATGATATCAGGAAATATTTACTTGATAGCCACATCTTCACGCAGCGGTTCATTATCAAACCTCAACCGTTTTCACACAGGTAACGGTCTTTTCACGAAATGTAGGATGAAGCCATAAAGCGCGGAGAATTGATCAACGCACAACAGTTTTATCTTCCTCCTCCGCATTTTTCCCCCAAAATGAAATTAGTGAAATCAATTTCATTAACTGCATTGACGTCTTTCTGAGGAAAAAGTTTACGTTCTCTGTCGAATGTTGACGTAACAAAAAAACTTTATAATCTTGTTTCCAAAGAAAAGTTTTACATCCGTTGGCAGCACAAGAATTAATCGGATCAAACAGGAGCCAGTTTTATTTTCAACTGAAATGTGGATTAAGAAACACTAAGAGTCATCAGAATATCAACTACACATGCAGGAACAGTTATTTATTTGATTGATGGTTTACGCCGTACTCAAGAATATCTCACTTATATCACGGCGGTCAGCATTATGGTGGGGGTGGGGGCGTTGGGGGAACTAAAGGAACATAGTCGTCACCCTTGAGAATATTTGTCAGTAAATTGTCAGATGTCGCTGGATTGTACCGAACACATCAGTTTCTTCCATGAAGTCCACCACTACTGAACGCAGTAAAAAGTAAAAAGAATACGGCATAAAGCAGCAGCGATTCAATAAATTAACCTAACAAACATCTGTGTCTTTGATTTTACCGCTAGGTGGTGGAAAATTTCGACCTATGGAAACTTATGTGACATATTCGACGATATTCACCCTCACATCTAAGGCACAGTTTTATTGGTTCATTTTGTCAAACGTTTTACGTATTACAAGCAACTCTATTGGTAGCAAGGTAAAAGAAACAGAACTGCAATTGGACATTAGTTACGAACTGCAAGAAACAAGTTAAAACCCCTGGTTCTTTAAGGTTTGTTCATTAACTGAGTAGTAAACGTCTGTGTCAATTTCAGAATAAAGGGCTCGTCTTCACTAAGACTCGCGGTAATCGAAGATGACATCCACACATAAACAGGTGGAGGTATTATCCGCTCGGATCTGACCACCTTGTACATGGTTCGGCGTTATTGCGTTCTTTATCGGGTTTGACGAAGTGGATCAAGAGCATATATAAACTGCTTTCCACTCTCGAACAAAAAAAAAAGATGTTCTGAAATTCATAACAGAGCTTAACAGCACACATGCTCTTTTAGTCTAATCGAGCATCGAATTACGGGATAGCTTTCTATTTACAACGGGAGTTGGCGTGATAGACTGGTTTTCTGAGATCAGCGCAATCCACATGGCATTTGTTCACAAAGACTGGGTAGCATTATACATTTCATAAACAACAACCCACTGGATTCGTTTTGCGCTTTGTGACCAACTTATAGTTAAATCGTACCCTATAAGGCAAGCTTTGCCGTTCAAATTATACTATGAAAAGTAGTACCAAAAGATAGTTACTGTGTCTAGTGGTTTTAACAAATGCCAGCGATGTGATGTCCAAATTACAGTGCCAGTATCCCGCAGAGAAACTATAAGGTATCTGCAGAGGAGGATAGGGAGAAAAGACGCTGACTAACGTTAATGCTTACAATGGTACTGTTCGCTTGTATTGCACATTTGAAAGTTTGATAGTGTTGTCCCCTGTCGCTGAAGCATATTTCTGAACATGCATCCCCTCCCACAAGAAGTCGCGCGGTCCAAAGCGATTAAGAATTAAGATTCATTAAGAATCTAAGGCGCAAGGGGCCTACATCGCTAAAGCGGCACAATGAGTCACAGGCCTCACACAACAGAAGCTTCGCCGGGGAGTTCAAGCCCAACTCGGACTGCCGTCTTTCATCGTTCGTGACAAAGTCTTCCAGCTACCTATAATTTTAATGGGTTTCCTCCCTCCGTCGAACAGGTGAAATGTTCTTGAACACCAATTCACCTGCTGTGAGTTCAAGTCCAGTGGATTCATCTGTAGGATTACGTAAGTAGAATATAATGTTGCTCACAGGTATTATTCCCATCTTTTAACCTCTGTGGTACCAGAAGGACGAGTGGTACCGATGGGACGTTTATGGCGTCATAAAGGTCGCGTGGTCACGTGAGCTGGTGTGATGTAAGGAGTTCGGCAAGGTGCAGGTTTGCAAGGTTCCAGTGAACTGGGAGTTAAAGTTAAAGTTAAAGTTTATGAAGGCAGGAATATTTTGTTATAAATTATTATATAAATTACATTAAATTATAGATTGAAGTTTTGTTTCATTATGAATTAATCGGATGGTTGGGCTGGGGTGAGGCTTGTGTTGGAATTAATAAGGTTGTTTTAAGAATGAATGGAAGGGTTGAAGGGGTTTTTTTTCTCCCCAGAGAAAAAAGACATCACTAATGTCTCGACGACGATAATGGTTCGGTCGCCATTAGCCATTCTCCATCGCCCGGGTATACTGTTACTTCTGCCACGGCGCTGTCCTGCTGTCCAGCCCCGTACCTGCTTCATAACTTTTCATCTGGTAGTAAATCTCCCCGAGCTTGTGCCAAACTGCTTGTTTGGCCCTCTCCGACTCCAGTACTTCATCGGCCCCGGCTCCTTTTTAACCTCCGCCACTGCTCGAAGCATGTATGGCGAGTTTGCCTGGAATGGTTAACGCGGCAACCTTCACACTGCTATTCAATGACTTCGCTAATAAGGGGAAGCCGTATGTTCCAGCATTTTGGACCACATAAGGTTATTCAGAATGGTGTAGATCCCGCTCTGTACGAAAATACCGAGGCTTACATGAACAACATAACTTGCACGAACGTTCTCGCACATAGTACATATATAGCGTGTCTGTCAGTCAAACGGCTACATGTGGTAGACGACAAAATCCCCACCAGGCGTGACGCCACACACCATGACGTCGCATGACAAGCCCAGCAGGGGATTCCCACACGAGCTGGTATTCTGCCAAAATCTGAAAAGAAAAACAAACTATCGTATGATAGTACGGTAATTATACCAAAATTTGAAAACATGTGCCCACGAGCGCGTTCGTTTAGTTTTCTACATTAAGCCGTTCGTTTCCACACCTCAGGTGTCAGTTTACCTCAGGGCTTCAGATCGTCAACTACAACTGCCTGACTGACTTACCTTTTTTGATTATGCCGAAAAGTAAACAGTAGCCATCAACAACAACAACAACAGCTGGAGTGATGAATACTGTTCTAGCGGAGAAAGAGACAACCTAAGAAGCAGATTAAACTTTCCCGATCAGAAAAGAAGAAGATTTCGTTAAAAACTCATGATATCGACATTATCAGCGGATGTCGTGTTCGAGTTGCTGAAGATGAAATCACCTTCCAATACATCAACCAACCTTTCCAGCGCAGTATAGCCATTCCAGTGGATGCCTGGGACAAGTTTGAAAGCCTCTTTCAATCACAAACCCGTCGAACAGAAACCGGTCCTATACCAGTTAATGAGGATGATGAGATTAGCGTGCCGTCAGAACAGCGGCTTCACCTGAGAGAGGACATTTTCCTCCGTTTTTCAACATATAAGAATCGGCAAACCGGGGAGCGCTGGTGGTATGCAAATATTACACAATGAATGCAATACACCAAGCGGGGAAAATATTATCCCAAGAAACGGGTTGCCACTTTTCGAGCTGACATGTGGAAAGACTTGACCGAGGCCTGTCATCGTATACGAGCCATACTTGGGAAAACAGATGAAGCAAAGCCCCAGCCAGCTAGTACAGCATCTCCCTCCCAACCCCCGACAATTCCTCTCACCGCTGCGGAGAACACCATTCTAAATAATTTAATGTGGAGTACAATGATGGAACATATAATTCCCCTTGTTGATCAAGTAAAGGAAGAACAATGTGAAAGTTGTCGTGTAGATCATCCCAGTCAAAGTCGGCATCCGTGTTTCGTGGCTTTAGATTTATATGGATTTGCAAAGCGAAGTTACAGTTGACCAGGCATCATTGCGTTTGGACGAATCTGAATTATGGACATCGAAAGTCATTTTATTTCTTTATTTATTTTCAGATCACCTCCTTCCCCTCCCCTCCCACGCGATTTCAATTCAACTCAGGTCGGAGAGGGCATATAAGAGTACTCAATCTCGACAATTGTACCGGTTTTCATTTGGGCAACACATTGGTGTTAACGGTCAATAGGTATCAGGGGAACGCCCGTGTGGAGACAGAGAGTACAATAAGACTAATCCATTATCTGGAAGATTTATTAAATTTTGAGGTTTGGTGAAAAAATGTTGTTGTTAACTAATAGTTCCCGTTTGTGAGTTCTCCATTTATTTTTCTGTACATATCCCACAGTGAAGGCTGAATACTATAAAATATCCTTATATTGTTCAGCGTGTTTGCAATGTTCAAGTAAAAAACAAAAGAAAAAAAATTTGGAAAATAATGTGTTTGTTTGTTTTATGATTTAGTAGCTTACCCAGATAAGTGGTCTTGATCTGATTGATGTTTATTATTATTTATCATGCGCTAAAAGACTGATGTTGATCTGGAGTCAATCACAGCCTACAGCGCTCAAGGGTACATGGTGATTATGGTTCAAAGAGTATTTCCACTTGAAACACCAAAATCTGTGAGTCACGGTCAATGGGATGCCAAATCTCACTCTGTTGGTTGTACAAGTACGTGTAAAAATGTCACTAAATATTGAAGATCAATATACATATGTGTATATATATATATAGATACAGATATAGATATGCGTATGTTACGGATAGTATAAGACGTATGGTGCGCTACAGTATTTCATTATTATTTCACTGGGCAGAGAGGTGATAACTCTCCTAAAATGAAATCGACGGTTTTAGGCAGGAAAGAACTTGCTGATTCAGTAACCGATCTCCATGTATATAAGGGAGTAGTGGAATCTATGTTTGAAGATCAGTTTGTGAACGAAGGCCAATGTACTATTCTCCGATTATTCACCAAAGACGTTTGTGACCGCTTAGAGAATTCTAATCCGATTCGTAAATACTATTACCGTGAAGTTATATCGAAACTCATGAACTTACAGCACAAGTCGGTAGGTAAAACCCATATAAAACCCGAGTCAATATCTCTCACGCCCTGGATGTTTACATCTCTAGTTCTCTGTATCACTTTTGCTGCTACTTGTTGGAGTTCGATGCCATAAGAAGGCAAAGAAAAAAGCGAACAAAACAAAATCTCAAGATACCGTCGCTAAAGTCTTAGAACAGCTATATTATGTCCCCCAGAGCCCAGCTGCTTATAACGGGGTAGGTGCTTTATTACGGGCAGCACGTCAGCATGAACTACCTGTGTCACGTGATGGTGTAAAGACTTGGTTAGCCGAACAGGATAGTTAGTCAGTGGCAAGCTGATTTGGTTGACATGAGTAGACGAGCCAGGTAAAATTCTGCCAACCGTTACCTGCTCACATGCATCGATATTCTTTCTAAATATGCTTGGGCAGTTCCCGTTGCTACCAAGACAGGTACTAATCTTATTGAAGCGTTTAAAAAGATTTTCAAGTCTGGGCGAAAGTCAATATTTTTACAAACCGACGGAGGGAAAGAGTTTCTCAACAAGGTATTTCAGGCATTATTAAAGGAGCATGGGATTTTTTTATTTTCATACATTTAATGAAACGAAAGCCTCCGTAGTTGAGCGGTTTAATCAGACTTTTAAAGCACACATGTATAAACATTTCAGCGCTAATAACATTCGACGTTACCTGGATGTTTTACCTGCCTTAAGACGGGGTTACAATCGGACGTATCACCGCAGCATTCGGCGAGTTCCGATTACCGTTACAGCTGACAATCAACACGAAGTTCGGGCTATATTATATAGCTGTATGCGGGGAGTGGCAAATTGGTGTGTGTCAAACGTGTTACAGAGCACGCTAACTTATTCATCCCTCTCCCGAGTGTGTAGTATGGTGTTGCGGTGAACCGGAGCCCATGTACACTACCTTACGAAATGTTGAATTTCAAGAAGGAGTACCTTGCCTGACAACATTTAATCCGGAGGAACGAATTTTAGTAATTGTTGATGTATTTAATGGCCGAAGCAGAGGACCGTGTAACAGCACTATTTACCAAGGGTAGTCATCATCATAATATCAGTGTGATCTACATAGTGCAGAATCTGTTTAACAAAAGCAAAGACCATAGCACCATTAGCTTAAACGCTCATTATTTGCTCGTATTTATAAACCCCGAGATTCCTCTCAAATTACTACCATCGGCAAACAAATGGCCCCAGGTATAACTCAGTACGTGCAAGAGGCCTGTAAATGTGCCACATCCGAGCCTTACGGATATTTGCTTGTCGATTTCAAGCAAACTACACCTGATCATCTCCATTTGCGTATACACATATTTCCGGATGAGGTGCAGTATGTCTTTCTGCTCAAGTCATAAAAATATTAACTTTCAGGGGGAATAACTCTCACAGGCATATGCAATAAAAATCTTGGCATTTCACTGACCACGTCATTATATAATTTAAACAACAACCATGTCAGCACGATTACGTCGCTTTGCACCTTTGCTAAAACTCCTGATCAATGGTCACCCGCACGTGAAGGAGACAATTCTTCACGGACCTAATGCTGAATTTATCCGCTGTGTATGCGAGGTTTGTAAGAACATTTTAAATGGGAATATCCCATTGACACCAGCTCAGAAGGCACGGTTACGTCCATACAAGACACATCTACGTACGATAGTAAACAAGCGCCCTCCGCTTCTTCGCAAACGGGTTATCACCTTTCTTTATGACCATTCCGGCTATTGCCTCTCTTATAGGTGGATTGCTTAGGGGTGAAAGTTAAGAAAAAGAAAAAAATGTCTCATATGAAAAAAAATGGCCCCGGTTGAAACTCTTCTGTTGGAAGGATTGTTTCGGCCCACTTCACCTTACCCTGTGCCGTCTACTGTCAAACACCTCAACACATTGGATGGAGATATGGAAAGGATTTTAAAGAATGCAACATTGTCAAATGAAGATAAAATTTACCAGTACCAACAAGCCCTCCAACACTACTTGACATTTCACAACCAGTCTGAGAAAAACCTCAAGCCCCCACCAACTAAGCCGCCTGCAGCCCTACCTGCACTTTCATCTGCTACATCTGTGCCCCCTCAGGCAGTCTTGCCCGTACAAGAAAAGGAGAAGGGAGAAACGGACTTAGGACATCAACCGGAAGGCATGTTGATACTTCATAAAGCAAAGGAATCAACTCCAGTCTCCCAGTCTAAGAAGCGTAAATCAAAACCCAAATCAAAAACTGAGTGGAACCACTACGACGGGAGCAAGGGTATAGTCCCACTCCATCCAAGATTCCATCTCGCGGTAATTCAAAGGTCAAACGTAAAATTACCCAACCTTAGCGGTGGTCTGTTATTAAAAACGGGGTTTCTCATGCTATAGAGTTAGTTCGACTCTGAGACGTGAGATAAACAGCATGTTTTATATGTCGTTACCGAGCAACAGCTCATTGAACTATTTTCCAAATAATGCGTTAGCCAATTTCACTAGCCAGCTGCCTAAACCGATTCATCTCACAGGTGATTGGGAATGTGGTCTGGTGGAAATACAGTAACAACGATTGTGGCCTAATGTCGCAGCCGGTGAGATCTGGTTTACGATGCACTCGGAAGATCTCTCTCGCTATGATCGAGTTGTACTTCCCAAAAGGCTACTGCCCGACACCAGAAGCCATCACCTCAGGCCTCAACGCCCAACCGCCTAAAGCGGACCAAAGTGTGTTTGGGCATGACAAACGCCTTGAAATATATACACTGGAATTTAAATCACGCCAAACTGTGAGTTTTAGTCCGCGCCTACACGAAATTTTCCTGAGAAGGCGCTCATATCAACAGGAGCAGAAAAGATGCACTTTGGTTCAACTCGTTCGACACGGATGGTCCCCACCCTTTACGTATATTCGGATGTGCTCGAACCTCGTGTATTAGGGGATGTATTCGTCCCACTACTTCGTACGGTAGGGGATCGTGGAGTGTCTTTTTCACATATCAAGTACGTTCCTGTACTGAAGAAGGATTTTTCAACCATTGAAATAGATATTACGTACGACACAGGTCAAACTGTTCCATTTGAGCGCGGGAAAGTGTTGGTAACACTTCATTTTTGAGAGCGGCGGAGTTTACCTCTTCTTTAACACGTGAAAAATAAAAAAATAAAAAATAAAGAATTCGAAAAATTTGACGCTGACCACACGAGGATTCGAACCTGTGATATCAAAGTTGCTCATGTAGGATGTCAGATACATATCAACCTTACATCATATACTTCTGCAACTACTGGCGGCGGTAATTTCCCTGTCTTTCGTGATGTTCCGGTATAACGTGTTCATGGGTTAGGGAATGTTCTAGGTGATCTCACCAAGGGACCTCTGATACCCATTGCCAAAACCGTAGGGAAAGCGGTAATACGGACGGCCCTGGGGACTGTTGATGACACGCCCTTTCCCAGGAAGTCACCCCGGGAAGCCCTGAAACAACCTAGTAAGGCTGCTGGTAAAGAGCTGCTAGGGACTGCTAAATGTACACTCACGGCGAAAGCCCGCCGTATTCTCGGTGTATCTACACCTGGTCCACCGGGTAACCCAGCTCACCGGTGGTCTGTAAAACACCCCCCTGCAGGTCATTGTAAGAGATGTGCTGGAACACACACGGCCCGCAAGCGATCAGCCAGACTCCCCAGAGATATTTTTGCATAATGCCTATATTCGTCCTACCATGCCTTGAACAGTGAATTTGATTTGTGGACCTTACCCCCGACTCAAAGAAGTGTACAGGAAGGACGATGGGATACCTACATCATTATTGCCAGAATTATGGATGGCGCCCTGTACAATTTTGTATCAGCAACGGGCATCCGGACACGTACTTGGACTTGGCTCACTCGTATTTGTATGTGAAAGCCAAAATAGTGAAGGTAATGGGGATGATTTGCCGGAGAATGCTGCCGTGGCACCCGTTAATCTGTGGCTACATTCTCTGTGGCAGCAGGTAGACGTTGCTCTCAATGATAAATTGATTACGCCATCAACGAATATGTGCCCTTAACGTGGTACCTAGAAACCTTACTTAGCTATGGGAGGGATACTAAAGAAACTCAGTTGACAGGGTGTCTGTGCTATAAGGATACTGCTGGACAAATGGAGGCTATGGGCAATCAAAATACTGGATTTCAGAAACGGAAAGCCTTGGCCGCCGAAATCGATCGATTAATATGATAGGGAGATTACATTGCGACTTTTTCTACAAGACCGTTATTTGTTAAACAATGTCACGGTTCGACTGCGTCTGACCCGAAGCGGAGACACCTGTTCAATTATGTCAACTGCCCAACATGGGCAAGGAGACAATGCAGACGCGGCTGATTACAAGACAGCTCTTGAGGGAGTGACGATTTTTATACGGAAAATCAAAGTCGACCCAGATGTTCTGCTAGGGCATTTGAAAGCTTTGGAGTAAGCCTCAGCCAAGAACCCGATTCTTGACCAAGTATTTCAACGTAGCTATAGGACCTACCACAGTGAAAGAACAAACCCTATTTTTAGGCGCACTTCCTCAGCGTCTCGTCATAGGGTGTGTAGAGAACTCGACCTTTAACAGGCGATGCGTAGAAAATCCCTTTGACTTCAACCACCGTTACATAAACTACATAGCCTTCACGTGAACGAACGTCAGATACCAGCCAAATCATCACTCACTCCGGATTTTCCGAATGATAATTACATTCGTTCTTATATGAACACATTTGCTGCCACGGGTAAAGCTGGGTTAGATGAAAGAAACGATATCAAATATACGGATTTCGGAGGAGGGTTCACTCTACCTTTGATTTGACTGACGACCAACACGACGATCAGCAGTTCAACGTCGGTCAAAAGGGTGATCTCCGCTTGGAAACGCGATTTTTCAAACCCCTACTAGAATCTACTAACGTCATTTGCTGTGCCGAATTTCAAAATATCATTGAGATTGATAAGACTCGCACTGTGTTGTGTGATTTCACCAATTAAAAAAAATAGACGTTGGCCGCTGCAGGATTTGAACTCACAACCTTGACAGTCATCTCAAACTCCTAACGGATGACGTCATGAGCAGCCAACAATTATTACAATGTCTTTAAACCGACCCTTATACGCGCAACTTGGTCCAAAGTGTGCTCCCTTGGAATGATTTCCCTGCACGAATACCACATCAAGCTGCTATATATATTTTAAACACGGACCCCTGTACGAAACCTGGTACCCATTGGATTGCACTATACATAGATTATGAGAGAACCACACGTCACTTGTCTGGGGATTATTTTGACTCTTATGGCCTGCCACTCTGGCGTAAGGAGGTAGGGACGTGGCTAAGTCACGGTACGCACCATTGGCAATGGAATGACGGCCCTGTACAATGTTTAAATACCACTGTGTTCGGTCAATTTGTTTGTATTTTGCTTTTCATCGAGCTAGAGGACGAACAATGAACTATGTTGCGCAAACATTTAATTCTCCATCCACGGACTGTACAAATGATCTTTTGGTTTATGACTGGTCAGAGCGAATGTTCCGTAATCATTGCTGATTAAAAGGATAGATATGCATTTACGAGGATTGTAATAAGTCATAATCGAATGAAATCACAAGTTAATCGGATTTGTTTTTTTTTTTTGTTCTTTCATGTCTATTGTTGTACAACGAAAAAAACCTTATCTGTAAGGGTAAATTATATGAGATTCGTTTCTTAGTGCACGTGACCTCATAGGTATCATCTTCAATTTCTTCGACGTTAATACACCAGTCTGAACGGACCAATTTGCGAGCCTTCTGTAGCGTACACACTTTCACATTCACATGCCGATCTTGATTGGTAATTGTCTTTCCGTACCCTGAATTTCCTAATAGCTTCATCGTTTCCCCTATTAACGCCTTGCTCGGATCTACATCACCTTGAAGTCGAGCCTGAGTCACATGATA
This sequence comes from Acanthopleura granulata, assembly GCA_016165875.1. Taxonomy (NCBI): domain Eukaryota; kingdom Metazoa; phylum Mollusca; class Polyplacophora; order Chitonida; family Chitonidae; genus Acanthopleura; species Acanthopleura granulata. The sequence continues at coordinate 21,359,585 of JABBOT010000008.1, forward strand.
AGCAAAGGTGCGAAAGCAGGTTTCAGGTGTGTATTGCACACTGCGTATTGTTGACATCTGCGTTTTTAAATATGGGCGGACATTCAGCAAATGTTGATAATAATTCTTGGGGGACATGAATGTCACATTCCACAAACCCATACAGTTGCTGGTCAATAACTGATTTTAATAATTGATCTTGAGTAAGATGGGACGGAGGAGGAGTATAGTAATGTTGCAGAAATGCCTGAAGGGAAGGGTCAGTTCGCTTTTGATGAAGAAAAAAACATTCCCACGTCTAGACGACCTGAAGGTTCAGATGTTCGAAATAAGCTCGGTGATCATTCGTTTCGTTCTGAAGTTCTTCAAGTGAAAGACAGCGCTATGTGTTATAACGGAGCTCTCCCGTTGAAGTGTAGTTGAAATGACACCAGTGGAAATGTCAGTAACATCCGTGGGTCTGCAACGATACAAGCATACGTATATATATGTATAGAGCATGTACATTGTAAAGAAAAAAATCACTGACTGTACCTGGATTCGAACCCACGCCCCCACATATACATAGCTGTATATAACATATATATATATATATATATATATATATATATATATATATATATAACGCTACATTTACCCAATCTTTTTTCCCTTACATACATAATTATTTTTATATATTTTGTATATGACATAATACGTTATTATTTTATACATATATTTCATATATATGACATAATACATTACCTGGAAAATAGTACGTTGACCATTCACCACAGCGAAACCGTCAACAATGAGCTGGCGATCTCCAATTCTCTTTTCCACACGATTCAGGTGATGACAAATATTCAGCATGGTTTGATAAAACGCTGACATCTTTTCCAAAGCTTCAAGGAATGGAGTGACGTCGAGATTATTGTGCCAGATCAGAAAATCACGAAGGGTCTGCATTCCGTGTGATTCCCACACATTCTCCAAAGCAGGGTAGTCTTGTTCAGAGCAAAAAGTACATTTTAGCTTGTCATGGAAAGCTCCACGTCGTGGCAGTGGTGTCTCATCTAAACGTGCTAAACTATCCATGTGGTCGTAACAAAACTGCCCTTTGGTCACCTGACATTCATAAGCTTCGACCCATTTATCATAACTATAATTGGGGACCAAATAATTTTGCACGTCTAAAAATCTCAGCTGACCTGTAGATACGATCATGTGATCATTATTTCACTTGATAACATACTTTTTGACCAGTCCATTTTCACAAAGTATGGATACAGCTGTTGCTTTATTAAATTAAAATCATATTTTCCAAAATTAAAACCCAAAACAGGGAGTTCGGTGAGGTAGGTTAAAAAAATCGCTCTTTGAGTTTTTCTGTATAAGATTTCTTTTTCGCTTTGTGCGTAAAGTCATATAGCGCAGATATGGCTATGTATTCGTTCAAGCTGTCTACCACGTGCTGGTAATGTTCACACAACACCTTAAAACTAGCTTCGCTGATATCAGTGAGATATGTCATCATAGTTTCAATCAAAGCATGAGGATCACCCGTTGATCGGTTTGTCATATCCAGGAACGTTACTCTTAACAGACACCATCATGGGAATATGGAGAGCTGTCCATTCTGTGTTTTCAAGGCTGTTAGCCGCAGAAGGATCTAATTTTTAAACATAAGCTTCAACATCAAAAGAAGCTCGGAATGGGAAATACCTGTCCTCTTCAGCGACGTCAATAATTCCTTCGTCAGCTAACTCCTCGAAAATAGTTGGTTTCGTTTTAAACACACCCTCTGGAGACACTGGTTTGATAACTCCATCACAAGTCTGCGCATGGCGTTTTCATTCCCACTCCTGGTGACACGCTTTACGAAAAGCCCTGCACATATAAAAACGCGCGTATAAATTCACATCTTTCACCACGCTAAAATGCTTCTCGTGTAGATTAACAGTCAAAGTAGTATCGTACCGCTTGGCAGACCGATAAAGAATCTCAGCGAACACATATTTACCAGCTGCTATCAGTTCATACACAATATGTTAACGTTAAATAAATCCTCCAGAAAAGGCAGTTCGCTAAGAGGCACACCTCGGAAATATCGAGCTTCCATACCTTTAGCTTCCAAGTACATTTTTAAATAACCCTTCGCTTTAACAGCACAGTATTTTGGGTCAGCGTTGTCTAGGAGAAAGGCTAAACAACGGAAGAAGCACAAATGATCATCGTAAACTCCATGGTTCCCACTCACTAAGCTGTACAAGCCTTTGTTAATCCGCACGTAGTCAGGTAAGTCCACTGGAGCACCGATGGGCGTGGCACATGGTTTATGAACACAAAACGTTACATTAGTCACAGTGTTTACCAACCATTTGATATTTGGGCGCTACTGCTGGGCCTATTCGACCGCGTCGATAGCTGATAAATCAGCGGTAAGTATTTGTATATTCTCGCAGGTGTGAAGATACCGACATTCTGGTAGTATACCTGTATTTGTACTAGGAGAGAAATAACGCAATTGTTCCGTATCCTGGTGACATAAAATGAAAGGCCGAAGGCTGGTCAAGAAACACCTGTTCTAGGTGTGTAGCTAAAGGATAGGGTCCCATGATCCGGAAATTATACACATCTTGCAAAGGACGATGGCGATAAAACTGCTGGCGGATAGTGCCCCAGTGATGCTGGTATATGTTCCGTAATGCCTGGTCTGTAGGTGACTCATCATATGACGGTGTGATGGGGTCCGATCGAACGAATTAGCGCCAATATTAAAGTCAACCCCTCCTCTACATTACCGACAGAGGTGCTCTGAGATTCATCGTGATCAACCACGCTGCTATCCGACCCCAGCGAGCTAAACACAACCTCAAGTGGGGCGGGTTGAGTGACAGGTAAGGGTAATGAAAAACCCTTGGAATGCTCTGATCCGACAGCAGACTGAACCCCGGACTTTGACGATGAAGCAGTTACACGACCTCCAGTCTGTGAAATGGGCTGCACCTGCAAAACAAAAAAAAGATCATAAATAGGCTATATAATATATATTTAAGTTTAACCCACGAATTCAACGTTTCAAGGGGGACAACTCATACCGCCATATTCCCACTGTGTAATAGCTTCCAATATGTACATAAAATAACACACAAAGTGTATACCGCATCAGTTTAACTTAGAACACAGGTGAGAACGGATGTCACGCCTCTCAAGAAGAAACGAAATCGATCCAGGAAATACACTACAAACAAACGACGACCTCGGAAGAAGATTCGCAGGAATAATTTACAGCGAGCTATGGTGCGAAAATTCCGACACTTGCGACCTAGAAATAGCTATTAATCGCCTGGGGATTTTTACGGTCGTGTAAACCATACCTATGACTTCACAACGTAACGAAACATCCGACCAGCCAACCCGACCTAACCACAGACCCTTTTACAGGATAGCCCTAATCTGCCTGAGAGAGTCTCTCTAATCGAAAAGCACTACATTTTTTCTCTTTTTTCAGTCAATTATTTGTTATTTTATGTGCTAGTAATCAATATATTTTTTGTGTTCTGTACATCGTAATTATACTCATATATTTTTATGTCTTTTGAAGTTTTACATGCGTGCTGGGAGTCTATATATATATATATATATATACATGTGTTTGTTTAAATACACAGTTGACGTAGGAGATATCGCTATGCTGCCAAAACACATGGATTAAATATTCACAACCATCTCCGTAGTATAACCCCTTCCAACCTGTCAGAAGCGAAGAATTTGGTTTCTCTCTTCGGTTCGCAATTGTTGGCTCGCTGCGAAAAGCTAGCCGAATCCACAAACATGCTCCATCATATAAAAGGGAAACTCACTCACTTGCCACTACACACATAAACATGGCAAGGGAACTACAACGGTGGGGTATAGAATACGGCCGAGCCCGTGCACAGTATGAAGAGATGTTAAAATGTAACTACATCACTTCACCACGGGAGGAAGAAATCGGCGATGGCAAAGCGGTGAAGAAACACGCTTGGGACCGGGAGTGGAAAGACCGGCCGCAGCACAGCGACGGCAAGCCAGCCAGCGCAAGAGACAAGCCCAGGCAGCCCCGGTGAGACCAGCCACAGCACCGTCTTAGCAGTCGCAGTGAACCGCTCGACTCCATGGATATATGAATGAATGAATGAATGAATGAATGAATGAATGCCTATTGTTTAACGCCCTACTCAAGAATATTTCACTTATACGAAGGCGGTGTATCCTTGGTGCAGGACGGATTTCCACCGTATCTTTTATCTGGCGTTGCCTCACCGAGACGACTTGCCGACGACACCCAACAAGCCCCCTCACCCAGTCACATTATACTGACACCGGGCCGACCAATCTACCCTCTATCCTCTTATTGCTGAGCGCCTAGCGAGGAAGCAGGATTTTAAAGTCTTTGGTATGATCCGACCCAGGTTTGAACCCAGAGCGGACGCTCTACCAACTGCGCTATCCGGGCGGGTCCATGGATATATGTTTTTATGAATTGTCTTTTTGTCATGCATTTTCTTTTTGTTATGTATTGTCTTTTATTATGTATTGTCTGTGATTGTCACAACAACACACACCGTGATGTCACATAACCAAAGATTAGCCCCTACCATTCGCTGTTTTTTTTTTTGAATCCCCTAAATGTATGCCAACAACAGTATAAAAAAAATATATACTGTCCGTTATTTCTCCATTCATATAACCTGCCTCCCCATGCTGCACCCAACGATGATGTCGTTTCAGGCTTGATATACGGGTAGACTGCTTAGCACAGTCCTTACAACTATATGTAGATCCGCTCGACCGATAAACTTCCCGCTTGTGACGATTTAGGGTTTTACGCTCTTTAAATACACGAAAACACAAATCGCAGGTAAATCCCATCATTCAACTTCCTCCCTCTGTCCTCCAGCACGTGTGGATACAGCAGCAAACATACGAAAAATTACCACCTCCCCCAACCATATATACTTTTTAAACCGTTCTCTCGAACCTTATCACGCCCAAATTCAGGTAGTGTTAGTTGACAATCTGAACCCCCAAGGTAAACTGACAGCTGAGGTGGGGAAACGAACGGCTTTATATAGAAAACTAAACGAACGCGCTCGTGAGCACGTGTTTTCAAATTTTGGTATAATTCCAGTAACATCATACGATAGTTTGGTTTTCTTTTCACATTTTGGCATAATGCCAGCTCGTGTGGGAATCCCCTGCTGGGCGACGTCATGGCGTGTGACGTCACGCCTGGTAGGGAGTTTGTCGTCTGTCACATGTAGCCATTTGACTGACAGACAAGCTGTATGTGCGTTATGTGCGAGAGCATTCGTGCAGATTATGTTTTACATGTAGACCTATGCATTTTCATATAGAGGGATCTACATCATTCTGAATAACCTTATGTGGTCCAAAATGCTGGATTTACGGCCAGATGAAAAGTTATGAAGCTGGGTACTAGGCTGAACAGCAGGGCAGCGACGTGGCAGAAGTAACAGTATACCCGGGCGATGGAGAATGGCTAATGGCGACCGAACCATCATCGTCGTCGATACATCAGTGACTTTCTTCCTCTGGAGAGAAAAAAAAACCCTTCCAAAAGTCCTTTTTTCAGGATTAACAAATCTTCCGAAAGTATCTTGCAAAATGTGAGCTTAACCTACGTTTTATGTATGTATGTTCCGTTATTTTTTCTACTTTGTGATTTTCTGAGCACGAAAACTGGGCTTCCCATTCTACCGAAAGTGATCTTTCAAATCTGAGCACAAATATGTTTTATGTAATGTCTCCTTATTTTGTGTTTATGTGATTGTCTGTGATTGTCCAGGTGTGTATAACAAACCCAAAAATCAACCCTTTCATTCATTTTTAAAACTACCTTATTAATTCCAACACAAGCCTCAGCCCAGCCCAGCCATTCGCTTAATTTATAATGAAAGAAAACTTCAATCTGTAATTTCATATCAATTTATAACAAAATATTCCAGCCTTCATAAACTTTAACTTTTTTAAACTCCCAGTTCACTGGCACCTTGCCAAACTCCTTCCATCACACCAGCCCACGCGACCTTTATGACGTCGTAACGTCCCACCGGCACCACCCGCCCAGGTTAAAAAACAGGAATAACACCTGTGAGCAACATTATATACTACTTACGCAGGATGGTGTGACAGCAACCTGCGGATAGCCGTGGATTTCTTCCCACCATACTGTGCGCCACCTTCGTATACAGTGAAATATTCTTAAGTACACAGCGTAAAAGACCAATAAATAAGTAAATATAACAAGTACGAAAGTAACTATTAGGTAGAACAGGACTGACACAACCATTATATTTCTAGTAAAACGCTGCTCTCGACATCTGCCCTTCAACTCGCGCGTTTAATTCCAGCTCTCGCTGACTTGTTCCGCTGCAGCTGATACCACCAGAGGGCATTTGTTTCCTCCGGGCTCTGTCCAGTTTCCTCGATCTAGTAGGAAAACCTGATGACAACTTACAAAATCGCCAGACTATGACACAACAGTACTCCTGACGACGAGATTAGGCAAGTTATCTCAATCTCGATACAAGTTCCCAAAGAGGCATGGCGACCACTTTGGGATGAAATATCGTAATGTTAACACAAAGAAATAACTTAGTATTTATAAATGAACGCATGCACCATCACATGCACCACCTCATGCACACACACACGCGCACCACTGCACACAATGGCTGTTTCTTAAGGTACACACTATTTTTCAAACATGTAGTAGAAACTATGAACGCATCACAAAAGTTTCAATCGCTAGCATATATTTCCATCGGAACAACTCCAGCCTTAGTGTGCAGTGCCCTAATGGCGGTCAAACATTCCGCACTGCTGGGTACTGGCTGCACCGAGCTACCTATCGATGAAACATGTAGTACATATAAGATCGATGTGTATTGTCATCAATTATTTACTTTTTAAAATGTTTAATTATGTAATATTACAAAATTGGGTATTTAAAACAAAAACACATTTTCATGGGAATGAAAACACAGCGGAGAAGTAACAGATCCAACAGGCCAGTGACTGACATCCCCACTAAACAAGGGCTCTGACCTTAGTTCGGACGGACACTTTACACATGTTTCTAAACCATATAGCATTTCCCTCTCGAGACACCAAGCCTCAATATTATCAAGGCAGTGAGATAAAAAATGTCATGTTTACGCTACCGATGCTAACGGCCTTCAGAATTTTTTTCTGACTGCAGTAGTATATTTACTGCAATGAAAACAGATGAAGTGCATTCATAGCATACAGTATCGCCATTTAGTCCTATGTACTCAGTCTAGAATTTAATTTTTTTTTAACTTTTCTTACTTAATAGTCTAATACACAGTTTTGATGAAATTAGTTTCTGATTGTACATGTGAGTTTTGCTTTTCTGGTAAAGTTGTAGTTTAATTTAGATTATCCACATGTATAAACAAAATTTGACAATGTATCTCCAAACGATTATTTATTATTTCTTATAATTCTGCAAAGGCAGAATACATGTATTTCCAGTTAAATATACCGTAACCGTGTGTATGTACAAATTTAAAATGTGCACGTGATAATTACAAGCAGGCACTTTCAGTTTTACCCTCCAATTCAATCTGACTCACTTACTCTCACACATTCACATTTACACCATTTGGTATAAATTGCAGGAATGACGCACAAGTCAGTCTTTCCACACTCCTGCCCGGTTTCGGGACAAGGACAAATGCTACCTCATGGACTAAACGGCCTGCAAAAAGACTGGTTATATACAGCAGAGTAGCGGACAAGCGATCTCCGTACAAGACTACACACTACAGCGATAAAGCTGAAGGTATTCGGGTTGAGATATAATTAAACCCAATTATAATTCATTTGTTATCGGATATGCCAAAATTTAAATCGGATATGCTAATTGAAAAATTTATACTTTTTTTACAAAATCATATACGCTCATGACGAATATGTCTAACTTAAAGGAAAAAGTAATGTACTTTTTTTTTTCATGATCAATTTATCGTACCGGCATGGCACAGATTTTTCACCTTATCTACCTCCTGCTTTCAAACTGAGAAAAATCAGACAAATAGTGAAGGTCATTTTATGTACTGGAATGTTGTTTTACCCGTATCCTTGGATATTTTATTTTGTACGACGGCGGCCACACGTTGTGGTGGGAGGAAACTCGGCAGAGCTCCTACCCCCACCCCCACCATGCCATGCGCAGCCTGCTTGCGAAAAGTGCACTCCACGTAAAATCCATGACATCATATAGTGAAAAGATATGTTACCATGATAGCGTGGCGACAACTATGTAAAACGAGTCCCCCGACAGACATTCCCATGCGCGGCCAACGTGAGTCGGACTTGAACGTCGTGAACGGAACTTGAACGGCTTGAACTCACAGCGACGGCATTGGTGAGAGGTCCTACAGGAGTGGGCGTCTGCACTGGCACCCCAGTCATTCGGCCACAGAACTATGGCGTTCATGTAAATAGGAATGTGGTGGTGAGATATTTTTGTTAAACCTGCATGGGATGGGTGTGTAAAACTCCCTACATCTAGAAACTTATAACATATAAAATTTAAGTTTTACAGGTAGATTCGTTGTACCGAGTGAGAAGCATATCTCCAGGGATGGCTGAAACTGTTCATCCATCTACATATTTCCGCAGGTTTTTTTGTTTTTTTTTTAACATTTTGTCTTTGGAAATGCTTTTCTAAAATTCTAGAGTATCCATCTAATCGTCTGAAAAGTATATCTGGCTTCCGAATTCGCGCTTCAACAAGCGCTTTATGTCTTGTACTCCAGGCATATCACTCCATTGCAATCCATTCAGGTGGAAAGAAGTCGGACAGATTATACACTTTCGACATAGCGCTGCCTTCTCGGAACTGGTGTTTGTAGTGCAACGTTATACCGTTGGTCAGCCAAGCCGCCCACCACCCAAAAGTCCCAACGGTCATAATGGTGTGATCGCACAATGTTAGCGTGGTGAAGTCAAGCTCGGCTGACTGACCTTCGATGAACACAATGTCGTTACCTATAAGGTTTTCTCTGCACCAGTGTATGTCATCCGAACACACAACGAAGATCACACCATGAAACCGCGACCTGAAAAAGTTCGTGGCTCGTACAAGGTATTCTCTCGTAGCCACCACCGATCCGTACTTGAGAATATCGTCAGATAGGTAATCTCCTCGACGAACATGAATGCCAACGACAGTTTTGTCACTCAGTTGAACTCTCCCCAACTGTTCCTTCACCGACGCTTCTAACTTTTCTCGGGCGGTTGCCACTAAATTTGACTTGATCCGCAGCATACGACGAAGTTCGCTTTCGCTGGCCTTAAAGTACTTAAAGGATTGATAGAATCCCTGCAAAGCAATGTCCGTAGAATTGTTAAAATCTACAGAGCCATTATCGTAAGCAGCGTCACGAATTTCGTAGTGTTTTGCAAAAAACCCACATAAGTTCTTGTGAGCCTTAATGAATCTATTCAGCTCAAAAATCCGCACCAATGTGCTATCCCACTGAATGAAGGGTACCATTCCCTTGGATCTGGCAATTCCCAACATAGAGGCAAACTCAAATAATTGATTTCCCAGTCTTCCATGTAAATGGATACAGAGTCGAGACCGGCTACCCGAGGGTCTCATAATGCCAAAAACGGATAACAAACTACTCTGATCCTCATTCAACATAAACAACATGCAGAATCCCGCAAGCACAAAGAGAGCCAACGCTGTTAAAAGAAAAAAAACAACCATATTAATATAAACAATATTTTATTAACATTTATTTATTTACTTATTTCATTGGTGTTTTACGCCATAGTCAAGACTATTTCACCTATACGACGGCGACCAGCATCATGGTGGGAGACAACCGAGCACAGCCAGGGGAAACCCACGACCATTCGCAGATTGCCGACAAACCTTCCTACATATTGCAGGCCAAGAAGCCAGCATGAGCTGGAGAACTCACAGTCATCACATTGGTGGAAGGCTTCTATGTCATTACGCTTCGTTAGTGCGCTGACCAACTGAGCCACGGAGACGTCCCTATTAACATTTAATATATAAACGTTAGAGTGTTGCTTAGCGTCATGCCTTTTAGCTTATCTGATAAGAGTTCATTTTGTGTGTGGAGGAATCCGTAGTGCCGGCGTAAACAACCGAACGTTAAACGGCGTAGACGACCGCAGGGGGCTTGTCGACAGCTCACGGCGGAATAACATAAATGATTTGGTGGTCGAATGATCTAGACCAACAGCTGATCTACAAATCCGTATGAAATCTGTCGTCATACGGGTGGCATAAACCGTCCAAGGTCACAAGGAATGGCATCAATGATTGCTTCCTTGCGAATTTACACGTCCACAATGCATATGTATTAGTGGTACTCAAATTGTGTACACAAATTGTGTACCACTGATACATACGTCATAGTGAATGTAGTGCACAGACTACACAAATCGTGTACTGCTGGTACACAAAATCGGATGTGCATTTTGGCCATAATAATGTGTACCACCCGTACACAGTAGTTGTTAGAGAATATTGCACCACTCCGCCCCGCCTGCCCCAACACCATGGACAAACGCAAGCGAAATATAGTGCATCCCCTAAGCAGACATCCGTAGTAAACGGCAAATTCAAATGTAAAATGGAAATAACCTTTCGATTTACTTTCATAGCTGTTTACTTAGATTACAAACGACATTTAGTGAAATAAAGGATTGTTTTTTGCTCCGATTGGTTGAAAAGCAATGTAATTTAAGCAGGAATGGATATGGACATATGTACATTACATTAATTCGGTCGCTACAAACATATTATATGCACGTATCGATTTCGTGGAAAATGTGTATAAAAAATGCACTGAGAACTTAAAAATCGGTTTTTAATGTGCAACCACGTATATAGGGGCCAAAAATAACACATAAGTATTGTAATAACAGACAGTGTGAGGACTATGTTTTTAGCCTTCTCTAACATCACTTCCTGCCTCATCACATGCATGCGGCACTGTCCAGAATTATTACCCGTAGCGTCCTTTTGGTGGCAACGATGTTAAGGTAATATAGGCAGTGAAGAATGCCTTGTCGGTGGAGTAAGGGTTCTAACATGGATATTCAATGACAATCGAAGGGGCATAACCCTTTATTCAATGTGCGCCTAACGTGTAGAAATAGTCATGTGGACATTTGGTGTAGGACAAAAGCGTTTGAGGTACTGAGGAGCTACAGAACTCCGTGAGATCTTGTCAATGGTAGAAGTATCTGCGGGCAGTAGTAAGGATGAGGGAGATATCACGTGGTAGGGTGATGTCAATTCATTGTAAAATGTCCTTTGAAAAGTGGGTCAGCGATGAACAATAGCTAAGCCTATTCTTTACAAATCCCGTATCTTTGTTCAGTGCGCAATTCACGTACAAACATAAAAGTCTCTATTCTTCTACCATCCTTTCTTATCTACTCAGTTGATATGATTCGAACAAAAGCAGGTGAAAACCTAAACACAAACGCGATTTAACCTTACTCAGGGGTTAAATTCATGACAACTGATGAACTGACGCCCCCAATCAAAAAAACATTCATCATACCTTGCCTCACTTGGTAAAGGCGGCCGAAAAACGCATGCATTACTAACTCATTATACTGCTTACTTGTTCTCCTGCACCCGCTCCTCCACTTCATGAGATCCATCCCCCGGATTTTGAAAGTTCTCATCAGCTCCAGTTCTGCTAAAGACAATAATCAACAAAGGGGGTAGACTGCATAACTGAAAATGCACATGGGACGAATACGGAAAAACAGATGTTGAAAAGCCAAGGTTCGGTTGTTGCAGTTGTTGGTTGCTGACCCGCTTTTCAGACGTTTCACTCTGAAAAAGCCGATTATACCATGTGACTGCAAATCCCCCAGAAAAATATTACAGTGCCTATACCGTGAAACTTTCTTGCTGCAGTTCTTACTGAGCTGTCTGGTTGACATGATGACCTGTAAGGTATTCGGCATGGCACTTCATTCCTGCTGGTTTTACTGAGCCGTGTGTTGAAATTTCGCCCCTTCTGTTCTTAAAATTCTGTCTGGTTGATATGTTGGCCTGCTAGCTGTTCGGCATGAAACTTCGTTGCTGTTGTTCTTACCATCAGTATTGCGGCTATGTATAAGCTCTACAAGGAAAAACACTGTATATATGTCAAATAGTAGAATTCTTTACCGCGTCTCAGCTGTCCCTCAGCGCTGTTATGATCTGCGCGGGGATTTGTCCTAAACCGACAAGTGTAGAACGCAACTTACGAAAAGTTTGTGAATACAACCTCATATCCTAGCAGTGTATTGTGACTCCCATCTCTACTCTACCGTAACTAAATGCCCGAGGAGGAGGGGGAGGGGCGGGCGTATTTTTAGTCCTCTTACATTAAACGTGTAACGCGAGCGACTCATCTTGTGGTCGCAAGTCCAGCACTGCTCGCGTCAGCCTATCACCGGCTTGCTCCAGCACGAATTTGCATACTCTGTGTCGGCATAAGCAACGCCTGACCACAATGCTCAACAAGGCTGTGTAATGACCTTCTGCTTAAACTTTACCATATATATTATTCTGTTAGACCCATCAGCAGGAAAGCTGTCAGTCCATAGTAAAGGTCGTCATTAAAGTGCACAAACTATAACACTCCCATCTGCAGACATGTCTGAAACAAACCTACACCACTGGCTGCCCTGTCCAACATTGCATGAAATACATAGACTTTGGTTTGATAAAGAATCATTTGAATGCAATTGTCTACCATGTGGATGTAAAATAGCCAGCCACCATGCAGCAACTGTTTCAATAGTTAATGATTTAAAAGGGAACTTCAAATATTTCTTTGAACGACAATCTGTGCAACAATTCAAGCTTTTCACTGAGGAACAATCAGAACAGCTTGGCAATGAGGAGCTGGTAAAACTCCTTAACGTCTTTAACAAAAAGGTGCAAAGCTGTGTGCTCCTTTGTTCTATCCTGGAGTACGTCACATCGTTAAGTGTATGTGTGCGCACAAAACACTTAGGTAGTACACAGAGTCCCACAGAAAACAGGGGCTTTTTTCTGCGGTGAAGTGATTACAGTGAAGCTAAGGGCGACATACATTTAATCTGCTGCTAGGTACACAAAAAGGTTGTTTCAGATGTTGTCACATCAGGGGGAACCACTCTCTTTGACACACAAATAAGGGGACACAGGTCTCACAAAACCATATCTAAATCTGCGGACCCGGGCATGATACTGTTTGTCCTCTGAGGCAACTCTATTTAAATTCTTGATCGGCGCCGACCTGCCAAATTGACAAACGGCTGATCGGAGGCAAAACCACGGAATGACAGGAGGGTGATCCTTGAATTCTCTATACTTTTGTTCTGTGTTCATTCCTTTCCATTTTCTGGTGAACAAGTGAACAAAAAATGAAACTCTGACGCCTGCTCAACAAAATTGGAGAACCCTACAAGCTGAAAACTGGTGATGTATGTGCATGGAAAATGGAAAATGAAATAAGTTAGAGAAAAGAATAGTTTGCAAGACATATTTAAATCGTGAACATCAACAAAGCATGCCTTTGAATCTGTCACCTTGAAGCTGATCGATTCTTCTATTAAAAGAAAAGAACACATTTATACAACCTATACCTTAAAAGAAAGAGCTTTACTTATGGTTAAATAAAAAATCTCAATTTTCTGGCCAACATAAATAACAAGTGCTTGTTATTTGAGTATTTAATAGTTAAATATCCAAGACTGAGAAGCCTTTTCAGGCCGCCATTTTAACACATTGCTTAGGTCATCGTGCTTAGCTTTGCAAAGTAGCTCTTCTGTCTTTGAAGGCAAAACAAAAACATGTATATAAGGTAATGGAGAGCTTCAGTGGGGACCCCAGCTCTACTTCTGATGATGGTGAATGTAACTTCGGCTTACAAGGCTACCAGTTTGAATCACAGAGGAGTGAGGCTGAAAGCAGTAGTCTGACCGACCAAGGATCAAGCTCAAGTGAGTGGGAACCGGGATTTCTGGCTTTGACAGGGGTAATCTGTGAAAGGACAGGTTGCGCTCTCTGCCTTCAGGATATCGCATTTCAGACTCACGCATGTTGGCATGTTGTGTCCCCTTAGTACATCTCAAACTCTTCCTTTTTAGAGTTGGCTTTAACAGAACTTAAACCCCCAAATTATCACGATGTACAAACATATTTAGCTGAGACCGGAAAAGCACGTTAATTAAATGGTAGGAGTAAAACCTTAAGCACAGTGATATCACAATAATATTCAAGAGGAGCGTAGGAGAATTTTCCTTGGACAAGCCTAAAACATGGCGGGACTCTCTATGTGCCCAGAATAGGTGGATTTTGTAAAACAAATATGACGATGTTGAAAACAGTTTGTCTCTTTCACGAAACCTTTAAAAATGTTAAAAAAAACTAGTATTCCACGCAGTTTGTATAGCTCTTTCATTTAAAATGTAGGTTGTATAAATGTGTTCTTTTCTTTTAACTGTTTTTACGTCCGTATAAATGACACAAATTTTGTAGATGAGAGTAAAAAAACAAAACCCTGGCTACCCATGGTCTCACATTGTAAGTGAAACCCTATAGTCTTAGACAATAAAGACTACAACTGGGTCCTGACTGTGTCCGCTGCCACATTTAATGGTGGTCAGTGTATAAGGTTATAAATATCAGTGTTAGCAGATATTGTCAATAGATATTTCTCAGTTTTGCATAAATTAAGGTTTGATCACGTGGCAGAGAAATGCTATAAACACTTTGATATAAGCAGTCTACTTTAACAGTCATTCAGTCATGCATGTAACAAAGAAACATACTCTACCAGAATGGCGGAGGCCTATTTGTCGCAAGGCCAGTGAAGCGATAGTGCGAAGCGATGACATTATACTTCAAAGCAATGGCAGGATACTGCGAAGCGATGGTGCGATGTTAGCATCTTCTGAAGATTTTGCAACTTGTTGCAGTACACAGGATAACTGTAAAACTGACAAAAGCGTCAAAATCTGCTGTTAGGTACACGACAAGGTCGTCCACATATTGTCAAATCAGGGCAAACTATTCCCTTTGACACACAAACAATGGGACAATACTTTGCCTTCATTTAGCACGCAATCCTCTGATAAAGAAATATGACTCGGTTTCAGGATATATACATGACGTGCCTAGCCTGATTAACAACAGCAATGTTGGTTATCCACTGCGTGTAGTCCTCGTGGTACGAGTTATCAGCGCCTACCTACACACGAGATCCACACCTTCATGTTTATAGGAAGGGTATACTACACCAACAAGTATATATCACGAGGACTCCAGGATATTCATGTCAAGGTGTCATCGGTTACTACAGCAACATGTATATGCCACGATGACTCCACGGTTTTATGAAGGCTTAACTTGGGAACATAAAGCCGTAGCCCATAATGGGATTTACGCTGAAAGTCTCAGGTCTCCAGAGAATTTGTTTATTGTTTTTCCCTTGTGGAATCACCGTGTTTTCCCTGTATAGATGGAATATGTTTCCCGTGCATCCCGTCTTCTGTACCCCAGTGAATGTTACGCTATCATCCAAGCCGCTGCCGTTAACTGCTTTGGTCAGCTTTCCCGGCTCGGGCAATACCTGGGTGCGTCATGTTGTTCAACAAGTAACAGGTGAGAGTATGGGTGAGGGTCCGTTTTCACAGGGGTAGCGTGTTTAAGGTTAATTTCAAAATTTAATGATCAAATCTTACTGTGACCTACGTGGCAAGAACAGGCCAAATGTAGGCCCCTAACTGCTTTCCCCTCACGTGTCTGCATACATCAACTCGATTAATCCGTATTGAACAGAGGCGTTTTTAATTATGCTTTTTGGCTAAACTGCCTTACGGAATCACCAATACTAATAAACAAATTAAGGCCCATAAAGATTAAATTGTTCCAGCAAAATACGTTTCACAGCAATCATTTCATGTTTACTTTTGTTTTTGTGGTGTGAGATTATTAAATTTGTAACTTTGCAGTATTCGATTATTCCTGTATGATGGTTATATCTTTGTGAAAACAAAGCCTCGTAAATGTACAGCACACGGTTGAAACTAAATATCACAAAACGACGCTTAACCTGAATTATAGATTTACATACACTTTTTATTCTAATCATTGTTCTTGTCTTGATGTTGTCTGTTCCCAGGCCTTGGTACCGGAAGCGTATACTGTGATACATCTCTACGAGACAATGGATTTCCCTACGAGTGCACGAGAAACAGCTCTGTGGTCTTAATAAAAACACACAAGATAAACCTTTATGAAGATGGACTAAACTTCTCCCGGATTGTTCTTTTACTTCGAAATCCTTTCGACGCATTTCGGGCAGAATTCAATCGATTCCATTCTGGAAATCACACGGGAATTGCATCAGACAACAACATTGAGAAGTGTAAGAATTACTATTTTTACAAACCTTATTTTTCATCAAACGTTTTATTCTGAATTTAGGTTCAGCTGACACGAGGGATCCAAACCCCACAAGTCTTTATAAAAAATTATATATTATAGAAAACCTCGCTAGTGTTTCATATCTGGTGCATAAAAGTATTTATAAGTTAAACATCAAAATTTACATTGTGTATGGAACCCAGCTACAGGTAAGTGACATATACCTGATATCCTTAAGCACAAGGCAATTATTCCTCATATCTATCTCAACCCCGCTTTATCAAATGTTGGAATTAGCTTTTTGATGAACATTATTTTGAATATAAATATTATACTAATTCGTCTAATTT